>CM039095.1:31049617-32466492 GCA_022113865.1 Chimonanthus praecox
TGTACGATAGTCCGGCTACCGACACGCGTACCGCTCGCGATATCCAATACCTTATTACATTACCAAATCAATCCAAGTTTTAATCATTTCCAAGCCCATAAATCATAACTTAGTGGGTTTCTTCATTTTAGACCATATTTACCATTTTTGCCACTACCCTTCACAGAAACAATTTTTCATTAATTCATGCCTACTTAAGCCCAAAACTGATCATTAACTCAATCCATTAATGACCCATTTAATTATGACCTAACATCATTAGAATTAACCCTTCATCTTAACTTAAATCCTCATTAATTAAACATATGTATAATACTAAGTTAACCCATACTTTGACCAACCAATGGATCATGGATTCAAAATACCCAATTCATCAATTCTTCCCATGGGTTTACCTTATGCATTTAACTACAATGAGTCCATTACCCACTCATTTTTCCATTACTTCACATACATCATCATTCCACCATTTCACCATTTGATCACCATAGGGTTCGGCCATACACCATGGCTGAACCCATGGTTCATGATCCATCATCCATGGGTGCCCTTTTTGACCATAACACATTTACATTTATTCATGGATTCCATTCTCACAAAACCCTAACATTCCATTAAAAATGTCCAAATTACCTTCCATAACCTCCATTCCTTAAAACCCTAAAAAAATATCATACAACACCTACATTTAATCATTAAGCACTTAAAAACCTAAACCATTTTTTTTTTTAAGGTCATTAAAATTATCTTCCATCTCCTATGATTCTCTCATTTAAACCCTCTTTACAAAATTCATCACATTCAATTATTTACAACCTTAAAAATTATAAACATTCTCCATGCTTAATAATTTAATTACATTGCATTCTTTAATCCATTTATTTTTCCTTAAGCTAACCCTAATTTATCCATTAGGGTTTCCTCCACTTTCCATCTTTCAAATTGATGGATTTAAAATCCATAGCATAAAATCATTTGACCACCATTAAATTTACAAAATGAATCCCAAATCTCAAACCCTAAAAATCCAAAATTTCTTGTTTAAGAAATACTCACAATCCTTCGTCTCCTCCGACTTCCGCCGCTCCCGTCTATCTCCGTAGCCGCCTCTCTCCTTCCTCTTGATCTTTGATAGGTCAAGATCTTTGATCAAGGGTGGCAACTCCCAACCTTAAAATCGGCCATGTTAGGTTTGGATTTGAGAGATGAAAAGAGGAAAAGATGATGAGAGGAAGATGATGACCTTAATCTTAGAGTGAACTCCCTCCAAATGCCTTTTTTTTTTTTCCTTCTCTCCTTGAGCTCCTTCTCTTTTTCTCTACTTAGCTTCCTTTCTTCTCTTCTCTTCCTAGTGAGGGACGTTCATGAGGGAGTGAGAGAGAGGGAAAGAGTGGAATGGGAGTTAGATGGAAAAAGATGGGAAAAAAATAAGATAGAACTTATCTTATCTTTACACTTTAACATTAACTTTCCCAACCACCCCATAGATATTTTATATGCTTTTTGACCCCAACACCCTAGCCAACATTTTTCTTTGTGTATTTGGAGATGAGGTGGTGTGATTTGGGTCTTCCGTCTTTGACCACCTTTTTGGATAAGCTTACTTAGTTACTTAATTAAATCATTAGGCTAATTAACCCCATTTAGCTTAATTCCACTTACTTAACTTGCCTTCATACACCCATGGTTGACCAATTCAACCATGGTGGTCGGCCCCATCAATCATTGGCCCACCCGCCATTGTTTAATTCCAAATTACTTAGGGTGATTAAATTTCATTAAGCCCACTCTAAATGGATCACCATTGGGCCCATGGCCCAATTACATTTCTATCTAGCCCATTTACCTTAGAGCATAACCATCTTGACCCATTAGGTCCCAAATGGGTATTTGACCCCATTTGACCATTCTTGACCCATATAAATAAATTTAAATCCAAACCATAGTCTATTGGGCCACACTTGGGCCTTTATCCAATTTTGGCCCATTTACCATTTACTCCACCAATTTTCTAATTTCCATCATTAAAATAAATAATATTCACATTTATATTAATTCTAAAATTTCAAGACCTTACAAAGTGGGTCCCAATCGGACATGTCACCTTGGTCAATTCATCACCAACTTAGGTGATTTAATTTTAATTTAATCCATTCCAACTAGTTGGATCACCATTGGGTCCATGGCCCAATAACATTAACCCTTACCCATTTACCTTAGAGCTTACATTATCTTGACCTATTGGGTCCCAAATGGGTATTGGGCCCAATTTGACCATCCTTGGCCCAATTGACCATCATTGACCATTTAAATGATTTTAAATCCAATCCATGGTCCATTGGGCCATACTTGGGCCTTTGTCCAAATTTTGATCCATTCACCATTTATTCCATCAAATTTCCAATTTCCACCATTAAAATAAATAATATCCCGAAATATATTGATTTAAAAATTCTGGGCCATTACAGGAGTATCTTTAAAAAGGGGTCCTTTCCTTGTTAAAAACAGCATTAGGCAATTGCTAATTTGAATGGGTCTAGGCATCTTCTAATTAGGATCGAGTGGAAGAAATTATAAAAGAAAGGCAGCAAGGGGCGCACCGCATACACAAAGGAAGAGAGGGCAGCAAGCTTTGTTAAAGATCAAATACAAAGAGGCTAAGGAAGAAAAGGATCGGAAGAACAAGTCGGAGTGATGGAAAATCGGAGGAGTCGCGAACCGGTAAGTATTTTGATAATTTTGTTTAAAGAAATGAACCATAGGGTTCGGCCATACACCATGGAAGAAAATTGAGGGAATGATATAGAAATTTAATGGAATGATGAACCATAGGGTTTGGCCATGGTGCATGGCCGAACCCCATGGAAAGACATGGTTTAATTTATGAGTTTTTGAGGGATGAAAACAATGGAAGTGGTTAATAATTTTATTGGGTTTCAAAGCATGAAAATTATAGATGTATGCTTATGATTTTAAAAGATTTAAAAGGATTTAAATTGGATATATGGTTAAGGACAATGGCCGAACCCTAATTTTTATTATGGCTAAAAGATTCAATGATGAACCATAGGGTTCGGCCATGTTGTTTGGCCGAACCCCATGGAAAGTTATTAAGGAAATTATATTGGATGAATGATATTTAAAGAGAGGATTATGAACCATAGGGTTCGGCCATGGTGTAGGGCCGAACCCCATGGAAGATGTTTATTAATTTAGAAAAAATTAATAATGGACTTTTGCATAAAAAAGGAAGGAACCTTGATTTATGGATTCAAGGATGGTAATTGATATAATTGGAAAGTTAGACATCATAGGGTTCGGCCATGGTGTATGGCCAAAACCCATGAACCATTTTTTATGGGTTAATTATGGACCTAATACGTCTATGTATATTTTTAATGAATGGTTCATCAAACCAAGAGATGAAGGGAATGATTAGGGTTTTTATTTTATGAATTATGAATCAATCATGAATCTATGTAATGGATCAGTTTTGGACTTAAATATGAGGTGATGGAAACCATGGTAAAATTGTAAATAAGAGTGAAAATGATAGACCATGGGTTCGGCCTTGGTGTATGGCCGAACCCCATGGGGAATGACTTATGGATTTAATGCATGAATGGTTAGATTAATGGAATGTTAGCCATGGATGGCAATATGGTAATTAAGTGAATTAATGGACCATGGGTTCGGCCATGGTGTATGGCCGAACCCCATGGGAATTATTTCGTGGACCTAGGGTCTATGTATGGTAGATTAAAATGAACGAAAGGTTAACTAAGGATTAGACCAATGGCAAAGTTGTAAATAGGAAGAAATGATAGACCATGGGTTCGGCCATGGTGTATGGCCGAACCCCATGGGGAATGATTTATGGATTTTACGGACTTGATAAGGTTAGAAGATTAATCTATAAGTGTTTGGTTTCACGAATTAAGCAATGGCATGGATGTAATAAAGGGTGAAACTGATATATCATGGGTTCGGCCATGGTGTATGGCCGAACCCCATAAGGAATGTTTTATGGACTTATACATAATTGTAAATCAAATGGGACATGGTTTTAATTGATTGACATATTATAAGGTAACGGGACCTCACAAGGTGTGTACGATCGTGAACTGTTACCGGACGAAAGCGCAAGGACACGTTAGTGGTCTTTGGTAGGATTCCACCTCTTTGAAACCATGGGTTTATGTACAATGTTTGTATCTTATTTTGATGATTTTATGTTGTAAAGGATATGTTTCAAATGTGAGTTTTAATGTTATGTTTTCAATATAAAATAGCATGTGTTTCATTAGCATCTCATGCATGGCATGTGGTGAAGGATATGTAACCGGAGGGGCCACACTCCGTCGGGGCGTCCGAAAAACCTATGTAGGATACCTTGATGTGCATTTCCGTCAAGAAGAAACTAGAGGAGTCACACTCCGTCAGGGCATCCGAAAGACCTATATGGGGGTACTTATATGTACTTGTGATGGGTGGGACTCATTGCATTTAACATCATGACATGGCATGGTTTATATGATTTTTGACATTATGGTATTATTGTATATGTTTTGTACTAACCATGTGTTAGCACTAAATGGAATACTTACTGGGCGCGTTGTTCTAACGCCCTACTTCTACCCTAGTGGATGATACAGGAAACGAAGGGAACGATGAACGTGAAAAGGGCCAAGTATAGGAGCTTGGATGCCTTTAGTTTATATTTTGATTAATTTACTTATGGACTTGTAATTTGAGTAACTAGACTTCGGGCATGTAATAATTTAAATAATTTGCTATGGTTGGATGTTTATTTGGATAATTATGTTATGTTAATTATGGATTAAGACTTGGAGTACTTTGCTATCTAAAATGAAATAGAATTAAGATCTATTATAATTCCGCAATTATGGTTTTAATTCCACATGTTTATATTATTATGTGTGAACCGTTTTCATAGACTTAGTCCATGCACACATAGAGTTGGCCAGTTAAGGGTCAGACTTTAGAAGTTCGGACTTAGCTCGTGTCGTGATGTCTCGCTTTTGCTCACTCTTTGTTTATAAAAAGAATATAGACTCTGATTTTCGGAAAGCGTAGAGTGAAAAAGGGCGGGGCATTACAGTAACCATATTCAAGGAAGCTACATTGGCAGAGGTGGTCAGCAGGGCCACTATAGCGGAGCAAGAGATGGCTGAGATAGTGCGGTTTGACAACCGCTGAGGTCAGAGTAGGAGAGGTACATTTCAACCCAACAAGAGGTTTCGACCTAACTTGGGAAGACCCTCACCTTCTACTGGGTCAACAGGGGGCTTTCGTCCCAATCAGCCCTCCCCATCAGCATCAGTCACTCAGGTTCCCAGAGGTGTGAACAACTGTTTCCATTGTGACCAGCTGGGCCATTTCAAGGGGGAATGCCCACAACTTAGAAGACCCTCTTATTCCAGGGGTTCCTTTCGCCCACCAGTCAGACCAACTCATTCACGAGGAGGCAGGACATATAACCAGGCCGGAAGGGCTCCTAACCCTACAGGATCTGGACTGTTGTTTACTTTAGCTCCTCTAACAGCAGTGGATCACTACGTGATTCAAGGTATGGCAGTGGCCAGTAGTTCCTACGCCTTTGCACTATTGTATCCCCCATCGGAGACATGTCATTGGGGCTTATATGCACAGCAGTGAATACTGAACTCGCTGGATACAGATTTGAGTTCAACTATCTGGTACTCGATATGACTGAGTACGACATTATCTTTGGCATGGACTGGTTGACTAGCGTTCAGGCCAACATCGATTGCCATCTTCACAGGTTGAAATTTTGGTCACCCGAGGGGAAGCAATAAGTGCTCCATGTTGAAAGACACAGCATCCTTATAAGAAGAAGACTGCATGAAGGGTGAATCACCTGGTATTGAACAGTATCAAATTAAACAAGGCACCGGTGGCTGAACTTCCGGCGATAATGAAAAACTACGCGGATGTATTCCCAACAGAACTCCCTAGCTTGCCACCCATGAGAGAGATTAATTTTGAGATCAAACTGTACCTTGGCACTGCTCCAGTGTCATTGCCACATTATCGGATGGCACCAGTTGAGATGTCCGAGCTAAAGAAGCAGATTGATGAACTACTCAGACTGGGATGCATTCGGAATAGTACATCGTCTTGGGGAGCTCTGGTTTTATTTGTGAAGAAGAAGAACGGTACACTCCGGATGTGTGTGGATTACCGAAAATTGAACCAGCTGACTGTTAGGAACAAGTATCCTCTACCCAGGATCGATGATCTATTCGATCAACTTAGAGTTTATAGCCATTTCTCTAAGATTGATTTGATGTCCGGCTATCATCAAATTCGGGTTAAGGATGAGGACATAGAGAAGACAACCTTCAGAACGCGGTATGGACTATATGGGTTTGTAGTCATGCTGTTTGGACTCATCAATGCGCCGGCTGTGTTCATGGATCTAATAAACAGGATCTTCCATCCCTACTTGGACCAGTTTGTCATTGTATTTATTGATGATATCCTGATTAATTCCAAAAGTCAGAAGGAACATGCTGAGCACCTGTAGATAGTCCTAGACACCTTGAGGAAGAATCAACTATATGCCAAAGCAAGCAAGTGTGAATTTTGGCTATCTGAGGTCAACTTTTTGGGGGCATGTTATATCAGCAGAAGGTATAGCCGTGGACCAGGCTAAGGTGGCGGCAATGAGAGAATGGAAAGCACCGAAAACTGTGACTGAAATTTGTAGTTTCCTGGGTTTGGCTAGTTACTATAGGAAGTTTATCATGGACTTCTCCAAGATTGCATCTCCACTTACCCGACTCACTCAGAAAGGAGTCAAATTTGAGTGGTCAGATATATGCAATCAGAGATTTGAGGAACTGAAGGAGAGACTTACAATGGCTCCTATCCTTATTTTACCGAAAAGAGGCAAGGGCTATGAGGTACAATGCAATGCGTCAGGAGATGGACTTGGGTTCTCTCAGTCAAAGTCATAATGTGGTAGCTTATGGCTCAAGACAATTGAAAATACATGAACGCCTTTATCCCACACATGATCTGGAACTAGCCGTAGTGGTCTTCGCTCTCAAAAGCTGGAGACATTATGTTTATGGCGACAAGTTTGAAGTGTTTTCAGATCATAAGAGCTTGAAGTACTTGTTTGATCAGAAAGAGCTCAACATGAGGCAGCGCAGAAGGATGAAATATCTGCAGGATTATGAGTTCGCGCTTCGTTATCATCCTGGCGAGGCGAACAAAGTGGCGGATGCCTTCAGCCGTATATCACATGCATCAGTGGCCAGTTTGATCAGAACAGAATGGGAGATGCTGAATACCATTCGAGAGTTCAATCTTTATATCAGTAACCATGGGAGTATGTACAATCTGATCATACGGTCCAACATGGTCTCCAAGATTGAACAGGAGCAACGGATAAATCCGGAAGTGGAAGAGATATGGGCCATGATGTCTACTGGTGTAGTCATACTGGAATGGGAATTATGACCAGGACAGGGTCTTATATTCCGTGGTAGGCCATATGTGCCTAAGAGTTGCAAAAAAGAGTTATTGATCGAGGCACACCAGACCAAACTCTCTATACATCCGGGTACACCAATATGTATCACGACCTGAAGAGATATTATTGGTGGCATGGACTCAAAAGAGATGTGGCTGAATTTGTTACCCACTGCTTAACTTCTCAGTAGGTTAAGATGGAACATCAGAAACCACCAGGGTTACTCAAACCCTTACTATTGCCGGAGTGGAAATGGGAACACATTTCCATGGATTTTGTGACAAGGTTGCCAAGGTCATCAAAGGGCAACGATGCGATATGGGTCGTGGTAGACCGATTGACCAAGTCTGCACACTTTCTTCCCATCAGGATGATAGATTCATCTGAGACCTTGGGTCGACGGCATATCAGGGATATCATCAGACTACATGGTATTCCTCGGACTATTGCGTCTGACAGAGATGGCCGATTCACCAGCAGAGTGTGGCAGAGCATGCAGTCGGCCATGGGGATAGCTCTACTGACTAGCACAACATTTCATCCACAGACTGATGGACAGTCGGAGAGGACAATACAAACATTGGATGATATGCTGAGAGCATGTATGCTAGACTTCAAGGGTGGATGGGAGGATCACTTGCCGCTGGTAGAGTTCTCATACAATAACAGTTATCAGGCAAGCCTCCACATGGCTCCATTCGAGGCTTTATATGGTAGACCACGTCGATCACCTGTGTGCTGGACAAAGGCCGGTGAGCCTGCACTGATTGGACCCGAGTTGGTTGCAGAGACTACAGCGCAAATACAATTGATACGATAGCACCTACTTGTTGCACAGAGTCGTCAGAAGAGCTACGCTGACAAGAGGAGGAGGTTCCTTGAATTTGAGGTGGACGACTTGGTGTTCTTGAAAGCCATGCCACGAAAGGGACACATGAGATTTGGAAAGAAGGGGAAACTGTCACCTACATATGTGGGGCCGCTTCCAATCCTAAAGAGGGTGGGGGAGGTGGCTCAATTGGCACTTCCTTCACAGTTGTCATCGTTGTACGATGTATTTCATATATCTATGTTGAGGAAGTATAATCTTGATCCCTCACATGTACTAAATGTACAAGACATAGAGGTGCAAAGCGACGTGACATACGTCGAAAGCCTGTCAGAGTGGTGGAGATAGAACAAAGGGTATTACGAAACCCAGCGATTCAGTTCGTCAAGGTGGTATGGGACCGACATGGTAATGAGGAAGCCACTTGGGAACTTGAATCGGAAATGAGTACATCTCACCCTGAGCTATTTATGTAATTTGTTTGAAACCCTACTTCGCTCGATTTTCGGGACAAAATTTTTAAAAAGAGCGTTGTATTGTAACACCCCGGATTTTCAAGTTTTAAATATATATGAAAATTTCCCATTTAAATTGTGAATTAATGGATATGGACCTTAGATGGGTAAGGTGTTGGGTCAATTACCCAATTAAGACCCAATGGATTGTGGATATGGTTCAATTGAATTAAGTGGGTGAGATTTATTTAATTGGGTCAAGATTGACAATTGGGTCAAATGCCCAATTGGGACCCAATGGGTCATGGTTTACTTGGTTGACCACCAAGTGAGTTCAAGCTTAATTAATTGGGGCTGAATTAAGTTGGAAATGGAATCAAGTAATTGAGTTGATTTTAAGTGAGTTAAGTGAGTTGAGTTTAAAAGAATTAAAAATAATTGAGTTATGGTGAGTTGGATGGGAAGTTAATGGGACCTTGAACTTAAGTGAGTGGAGTCGGAAGGTGGAGAGATGTATCTCATGAGACCCAAGTGAAGACTACACGTTGGAGACATGGGAGTTTCATCTCATGGGATAAAACTCCAAATGGATCATTAAGGAGGGAGGTGAAGGGGCATGGGAGTTACAAAGGGGTATTACCAAAGGACACTTCCTTTGGCCGACCCTCATTAATCAAGGAAAGGACTTTGTTTTCAATTCACTCTCTCAAGCTCTCTCTCTTGGCCGATCCCCCTCTCAAGACAAGAACACTTAGAGAATTTTCATCTCACCCTCTCCCTCTCACACAAGGCCGACCACTCTCAAGACAAACGAAGAACACTTAGGGTTGTTATCTTAAATTTTCTCTCTTTCTCCCTCTCTCAAACCTATACCTCTTGGCCGAACCAATCCAAGAGATTTTATCAAGATCAATCTCGGCCAAGGATCAAGAAGGAAGGAAGAAGAGGCTAAGGAGGGAAAGGAACAAGAAGGAGTGAAAGAAACTGGAGGAGTCGCGGAATCGGTAAGTACTTGATAGATTTTTATTAAGTAAGAAAAGATGATCAAGGATCATGGTTTGGCCTTTGCATGGCCAAACCCTAAGGTTTCATGTATAAAAACCATTGAGGACAAAAGAAAGGGTTAGATGAGGTTCGGCCATGATGTGTGGCCGAACCCCACCAACGAATATGAACATGGTTACATAATTTTCAAGAGGAAGTGATGAACCATAGGGTTGGGCCATGTTGTATGGCCGAACCCCATGGAAGGACATTAGTTATTTTTAATGAATTTGAAAGATGAAAATCATAGATGTATGTTTATGATTTTAAAAGGTTTTAAAGGGTTTAAATGGATGTATGTATGAGAACCATCAAAGGATAAAACCATAGATGTATGATTCTTTTTAAAAGAAAATGAGGAACCATAGGGTTCGGCCAAGTTGTATGCCTGAACCCCATGAAGGGAGGTTATTGATTTTAAAAGGGTTTTTAAGCATGAAAACCATGGAGAAGTATTAATGGTTTTAAAAGGTGGTTTGACCATGGTAGGATGGAAACAAAGGACCATGGGTTCGGCCATGTGTATGGCCAAACCCCATTAACCATTTTAATGGGTCATTCATGGACCTATCATGTTTAAATGAATGATTATGTTAGGAGATGGAAGGATTTGATTATGGGTTTTTATGTTGATGGATTATTTGTGCATGAGATGTTTAGTCATGAACCTATGTTTTTGGACCAAAACATAAGTGATGGAAATAATGGCAAAGAAGTAAATATGGGTAAAAAATGAAAGATCATGGGTTCGAGCCATGGTATATGGCCGAACCCCATGAGGAATGTAACACCTCGGATTTTCAAGTGATTAATATATATGAAAATTACCCATTTAATTTGTGAATTATTAGATATGGACCTTATATGGGTAAAGTGTTGGGTCATTGCCCAATTAAGACCCAACGGATTGTGGAAATGTTTTCAATAGAATTAATTAAAATGGTAATGCAATATCTTTAAATAAACGATGCATGGCCGTGTGTGTGGGATTTGCGCAATCCATAACGATGCGCTGAAAGGTGTCTTTCCTAGTGATTAAAAACGGCATTAGGGAATAAATTAAATTGAGAGGATTGCTTAGGCCGTGTATAGAAGATATGCGCATGGGTTGGAGTGTCTAAACAGTGGTCCTTTCCTTGTTAAAAATGGCACTAAGGCAATAGCTAAACAAGGGGCGCAAAGCACCTTCTAAATAAAGGACTCTCCAAAGTGGGAAGCCTATACACGGCAATTGCTATCTCATTAAGACACTAGGGGCGCATGGCACCTTCTAATTAAGACAGGATGGCCGCATGGCACCTTCTAATTAAGACCAATTGGAAATATTAAAAAGAGAGGTAGCAAGGGGCGCACGGCTTACACATTCAAGGGGTTTTTATCAAGTCCATTCACGGCATAACAAGAGAAGGAGAGGGCAGCCAGCAAGTGTGCAAGGAAGAGAAAGATTGGAAGAGCAAGAACAATCAAAGGAAAATCGGAGGAGTCACGGAACCGGTTAGTATTTTGATAAATTTGTTTGAAATAAGGAACCATAGGGTTCGGCCATGGTGTATGGCCGAACACCATGGAAGAAAATTGGAAGATGAATATAATAATTTTAATGGAAAGAATTGTAATGCCCCACCCTTTTCTCTCGCTTTAATCAGAAAATCAGAGTCTATTTTTTTTTATATAAAAGAATGATGGAGAGCAGGACGTCACGATGCGAGCTAAGTCCGAGCTTCCAAAGCCCAACCCTTCTCTAGCCAACCATACGTGTGCGTGGACCAAGTCCACTAAGACAGTTCACACGTACTCAAGTTAACTTGCGGAATAAAATCATATATGCGGAATAACAATAGGATAACAATCCTATTCCATTTTAGATAGCAAAGTAGTCTAACACTTAACCATAATTATCATAACTTAAATATCCAAATATTAACCATCCAATCCATAACAAATATATCTACGTTATTACAATTCTGAATGCTAGCTATTCAAATACATAGTTCATGAATAACTTAAGCAAAATATAACTTAATCATCCAAGCTCCAAAGCTTGGGTCCAATCACATCCTCGTTTCGTCCCCTTCCTGTGTCATTCACTAGGGTAGAAGTAGGGCGTTAGAACAACACGCCCAGTAGGTATTCCAAATAGGGCTAATACATGGATTAGTAACAAAATCATATATAATATCATATCATCAAAAACATATGAAATCATGCCATGCCATATGTCTTATGCAATGAGTCCCACCCATCACAATATAAGTAACCTCTTGATGGAATTCTCCTCATCAAAGTATCCCCACAGTGGTCTTTCGGACGCCCCGACGGAGTGTGGCCTCTGGATTCTTCTTGATGGGATTATACACATCAAGGTCTTCCCACGATGGCCTCACGAACGCCCCGACGGAGCGTGGCCTCCTGTTACAAACTCCCCTCCCATGCCATGCATGGAATGTACATGTCCATATGCTATGTAATATAAGTAACCATAGCATTAAAAACTTTACTTTTGAAACATAATATATTTATAACATAAATCAGCAAAATAAAGATAAAACATACTACATAACCATGTTCCAATGGGTACAATCCTACCCAAGACAACTAAGGTGTCCTTGAGCTTTAAACCGGCAACCGTTCACGATCGTGCCCCGTTTGTGTGGTCCCGTCACCTTGTTACACATCAACAAGTCAATCCATATTCCATTTGATTTACCATTTGGTCTTAAGTCCATAAACACACCTTTGTGGGGTTCGGCCATACGCCATGGCCAAACCTCACTTACTTTGATTTTAGCCCTTCCTTTATTTATTACTTAATCATCACTTAACTAATTACTTAACCCTTAATCCACCAAAATCCACCTTAGTGGGGTTCGACCATACCACATGGCCAAACCTCACTCACTTGAGTTTGGTCCCTCTTTGTAATCCTTTGATCTTTATAAATTAAATAAGTCCAAGATCCTTCATCCTTGATTCACACATCTAATCACTTATGCAACAATTATTTAACCTTGATAATAACCTAAGTCCATAAAAATATTCCCCATGGGGTTTGGCTATATACCATGGCCGAACCCATGGTCTTTCATGTCCATTATTCATTCATACATCTAAGCCACTTGTACATATTCATATCTAATATCACCACCCATGGGGTTCGGCCATACACCATGGCCAAACCCATGGTCCTTCAATTTTAACTATATTTACCTTTTTGTCATTATTCTTTCCATGACTAAACTCTCCTATCATTTTTACATATCTAGGTCCATAATTGACCCATAAACATAAATCCATAGATGGTCCACTAATCATGACATACCACCTTAATAAATCCCTAACAAATGTCTCCATTCCATAACTTGATAACCATTCATTTACATATGCATATAACCCTAAATGACCCATAGTATGGTTCATCAAATCAAGATATAATACCAATTGACCCATTTAAAAATGGTTCATGGGGTTCGGCCATACACCATGGCCGAACCCATGATGTCTCATTTTCCCATTTTCTCTTTTAATTATTTACAATCTTTAATACATAACACATGTCCCTCCATGGGAAATTTAATCAGAACCTTAGGTCATCCTTTTCAACCCAAGAATCCATAATTCATCCATTATATTTTTTCATGGGGTTCGGCCTCATACTATGGCCGAACCCATGGTACATGGTTCTTTACCATTTACCACCTTTGAGACCCCTTTTAAAATGATTAATATTATTCCATTGTTTCCTTCCTTTAGAACTCTTTAAAGTCACCAACATTAATCCATATAAAACCCTTTAAAATTATCAATAGCCTTCCATTTTAAAAACAAAAATCCAAGATTGGTCTTTCGATAGGGTTTGGCCATACATCATGGCCGAACCTCATCCAACCCCTTTTTGGTCTTTGGTGGTTCTTGTGTATACCATTTTGGGTTTGGCCATGCAAGGCCAGCCCATGATCCATAATCATTGTAATGGCCTGGAATTTTTAAATCAATATAAATGTGGATATTATTTATTTTAATGATGGAAATTGGAAATTTTATGGAATAAATGGTGAATGGATCAAAATATGGACAAAGGCCCAAGTATGGCCCAATGGACTATGGATTGGGTTTAAGTTTACTTACAGGGTCAAAGATGGTCAATTGGGCCAAGAATGGTCATACTGGGCCCAATACCCATTTGGGACCCAATGGATCAAGATGATGTAAGCTTTAAGGTAAATGGGTAAGATGAAAATGTAATTGGGCCATGGGCCCAATGGTGATCCAATTGGAATGAATTGAATGGGTTCAATTCACCTAAGTCAATTTGAAGTTGACCAAGGTGATGTGGTCAAGTGGGACCCACCTCCACCTCACCAAGTGAGGTGGCGTGTAGACCCAAGGTTTGGTGGGGCCGACCACCATGGTTGAATTGGTCAACCATGGGTGTATACATAAAGGCAATTTAAGCAAGTGGGATTAAGTTCAAGTGAGAATTAATTAACTTAATCAAATAATCCAATTAATTAGTTAATTAAACTAAGCTAAAGTGGTGGTCAAAGAGGGGAGACCAAAACACCTCATTCCAAGCTTAAGAGAAGAAAAAACGTTGGCTAGGGTGTTGGGGTCAAAAAGCATATAAAATATCTATGGGTTGGTGGGAGAAGTAATGGGAAGCTTTATCTTAACCAATCAAGAGGAGATAAGTTTTATCATATTTTCTTATTTTTTCCATCTAACTCTCATTTCACTCTCTCATGGCCGTCCCACCCTAGCAAGAGAAAGAAGAAGAAAAATTTGGAAAAAGAAGGAGAAGAGCTTAGGGAGAGGAAGAAGAGGTTGGCCCACCACCTCAAGGTAAAGACTTTGAGACGCTTTTCCCATCTCCATCCTCTTCCCTTTCTCAATTCAAACCCTATTATCGCCGATCCTAAGATTGGAGGTTGTCACCATTGATCAAGCATCCTAGCCGATCAAACAAGGAGAGGAATGAGAAAGGAGGCTAAGGAAGCCGACAGGAGTGGCAAAAGTCGGAGGAGGCATCGGATTGTAAGTATTTTCTTAAACAAGAAATTTTGGATTTTTAGGGTTTAAAATTTGGGATTCATTTTGTAAATTTAATGGTGGCCAAATGATTTTATGACATGGATTTTAAATTCATCAATTTGAAGGATGGAAAGTGGACAAAACCCTAATGGGTAAATTAGGGTTAGGTTAAGGAAAAATAAATGGATTGAGTGCGTTGTGTAATTAGGTATTAATCAAGCATGGAAGTGGGGGTTTTAAATGGATTAATGGACCCTACATGGCCGAACCCCATCGTAAAAAAAGGTTGATGAATCTAATTAGGGTTATGTAATTAATGTGTAAATTTTTTAGGGTTTTAAGGAATGGAGGACATTATGTAATGTAGTTAAATTGATTAAGCGATGGATATATGTAAATATTTTTGGAAGTGAGGATTGGTGAAGGAATCAAAGGCCATAGGGTTCGGCCATGTAGTATGGCCGAATCCCATGGTAAATAATTGAGGAAATTTTAATGGGGTGTTATGGTTAAAATTTTGAAGGATGAATTATTGTTTTAGGGTTTAATGATTAAATATTGGTAAATTGTTTTAAAGGGATGGTAAATGAAGAAATGCATGGGAGAAGTGCATGATGTGATGGCCTTAACAATGGTAGATGATGGAGTATTTTAATTAGGTTTTGTAAAAATGGAAGCATGGAGAATGTTTTAGGGTTTTGATATGGTTAATGATTTAATGTAGGTAATGTTTGAGGAGGTTTATTATGATGGAATCTATGAATAAATGTGAGTGTTTTTATGGTCAAAAAGGGCACCAATGGAATAGTGGACCATGAACCATGGGTTCGGCCATTGTATGGCCGAACCCTATGGTGTTGAAGTGATGAAATTAATGGATATAGGGATATGGAAATTAATGGAGGAAATTGATGGACAAAGTGAACCTAATGTTGATTGTTGGGATGGAAAGGTGATTAAGGAATGATGAATCAAATGTAGGGTTTAGGTTCTCTCAACGGAGGGACTAATGATGAATCTAATGTGTAATCAAAGACCAAGGAAAATGGGGATTTGGTTAAGCTAAAAGGGGTTGATTGTTAATGAACTAATGGTAGATCATTTTGGCCTAAGACTAATGTGTAGGTATATGTTTAAATAAATGGACTTTAGGTTAAAATTAAATGGCTGAAGTAAGTGATCTTGTGATATGGGTGATGGGTCAATTATGGACCCAAGAATGTGCCTAAGAATGATGATTTAATTATAAGTCGTTTTTAAGGACAAAGGTTAAAGTGTATGCATGTGGATTTATTAATGGGGATTAGATTAAGTAAATGGTTATTTTTAATAATTTTTATGTCATGGTTGATGGGTCTTGAATGGAGCCAAGTCTATGATCAATTATGAACTTAGTTGGGCAAGGGTGAATGAGTCATTAACCATGGAGAAGAGGTAGTGGCAAAACCGTAATTAATGGCCAAATTCAAGAACTCCATGGGAGATGACCAAGGGCTTAGGGGCTTTAAGTATCAAATCTATGTATGGTTAAATAAAACCTAGGATGGCTAATTTGTTTTAAATTCACAAATTAAAGGGGTTTAATGGATTAAATGGGACCCACAAAACCTAAATGTGACCGATTATTCATGTGGACTTGGAAATGATTAATGGGCTTGGAAATAGTTAGAAACATAGACTAATTATTAATGTGTAATAAGGTACTGGACATCGTAAGCGGTGCGTGATCGGCGACCGGGTCTATCGGACGGAAACGGAAGAAAGAACGCTGGTCGGTATTCGGTAGGATTCTAACCTTTTTGTAAGCCATGGATTGAGTGATGGTTTCTTTGAATTATTTTGGAAATTATGTGGTTTGTTTTAAGATTGATTTTGAATTATGTATTATGTAGGGGTTTTTACTTGATTTATTCTGGTAAGCATATGAGTGGTTTAAAATGGGTTTTAAGGCTATGATGTGACTATTGAGGCTTTGCTTGATCTATTTTTGATAATCAAGTTATACGTTTTATTGATGAGATTTTTTTTAAATGTCATGGTTTGTTATTATATTCAATACATGGCATATGGCATCTACATCTCATGCATGGCATGGGAGGGATATGACAGGGAAAGGATGAAATGAAACCGGAGTCCATGCTCCGTCGGGGCGACCGATAAATAGACATGGAGATATTTTGATGTGTTTGATTTATCAGGGATGTTGTATGTAATTATGATACCTTGATGATGGTTCTTCCATCAAGGGAGATGATGTGTGATTGTTTATACGTGGACGAGGTTTTGCCGTCCAGGGGGATGATTTGTGATTATTTATAACTGGACGAGGTTTTGCCGTCCAGGGGGATGATTTGTGATTATTTATATCTTGACGAGGTTTTGACGTCAAGGGGGATATGACAGCATGATGGTATGGATGATGGGTGGGGTCCATAGCACAGACACCCATGGCATAGCATTCATTTTATGGTTTTTTCGTTATAACATTATTTATATGCTTTGTTATCATTAATCTATGTGTTAGCCCTAATCGGAGTCCTACTGGGCGCGTGGTCTAACGCCCTACTTCTACCTAGCTGATGACGCAGGAAATGCTGGAGCGGAAGGACGAGGCGGGAGCCAAGCTTATGAGCTTGGAAAGGCGGACTAATTATTTTGTTTATGTTTATTTTGGGAAATGTGTATTTGTATAGTTTAGCTTGTCGGAAATGTAATATTTTAGACTTATTGCTATGATTTGGATTTTATTGTAGACATATGATGTTATGGCATTTTGGTAATTAAATGATGAAATCTTCCCTGCTATCTAAAAATTGTAGGTTAGCCTCTATTGTAATTTCTGCACTTAGGGTAGTATTCCTCGAACTTATTTCTGCGTGTGAACCGTTTTTCATGGACTTCGTTCCACGCACACGTAGGGTTGGCCAGTTAAGGGTCGGGCTTTAGAGGCTCGAACTTAACTCGCGTCGTGACGTCTGTAACGCCCATCTCTTTTCACCGAAATATCAGAGTCTATTTTTTTTTTTAAAAACAAAAGTGACAAAAGGCACGGACGTCACGACGCGAGTTAAGTCTGAACTTCTAAAGCCCGGCCCTTAACTGGCCAACCCTACGCGTACGTGGAGCCAAGTCCACGAGTACGGTTCATGCGTAGACGTAAGCTCAAGGAATATTACTTCTCAGTGCGGAATTAACAACAAAAACTATCCTACAGATTTGAGATAGCAGGGAAGATAACATTCATTTAAATTTCTATAATACCTCAAAACCATAATGTCCATAATAAAATCCCAAAACATAGCCAGTAATCTAATTTATTACATTCCGACAAGCTAAGCTACTCAAATTACATTTTTCCAACATACATTTAAACAACATAATTAATCCGCATTCCCAATCTCCTAAGCTTGACTCCCGTCCCGTTCTTCCGTTTCGCCACCTCCTGCGTCATCAGCTAGGGTAGAAGTAGGGCGTTAGACCACGCGCCCAGTAGGACTCCGAGTAGGGTTAACACATGGATTAGTGATAACAAAGCAGATAGATAATATATAACGAAAAGCCATAGAATGAATGCCATGCCATGGGTGTTTGTGTTATGAATCCTACCCATCATCCTTACTATTCCGATGCCATATCCCCCTTGACGGTAAGACCTTGTCAAGGTGTAACCACAAATACAATATCCCCCTTGATGGAAGAACCATCATCAAGGTATAACAATAAATACAACATCCCCCTTGACGGTAAGGCCTCGTCAAGGTACAATAATACATATGTGAAATGTCCCCATGCTTGTTTATCGGTCGTCCCGACGGAGCATGGACTCCGGTTTCATTTCATCCTTCCCCTGTCATATCCCTCCCATGCCATACATGAGATGTATATGCCATATGCCATGTAATATATGTAATTCAATAGTAATAAAACCCATCTTAAAACAATTACTTGATGACCAATAAAACAAAGGGAAACCATCCCATAATATTTAATCCAAAACCCATCTAAGACATTCACATGATTTCCAAAATAATTTAAAGGAAAGCATCACAAGATGCATAATCCAAAACTCATCTTAAAGACAACCACATGCTTTCCAAAATAAATTAAAGAAAACATCACCCAATCCATGGCTTACAAAAATGTAGGAATACTACCGAATACCGACTCGCGTCCTTTTACGTTTTCCGTTCGATAAACCCGGTCGCCGATTGCGCATCGCCTGCGATGTCCAGTACCTTATTACACATTTATCATTAGTCCATGTTTTAACCATTTCTAAACCCATATGAAAAACCGGTCACTATTTAGGTTTTGTGGGTCCGGTCCCATGTCATCTATTAAACCTTTTACTCCCATAAGTCTTAAAATTTGGCCACCCTAGGCTTGATCAACCACTTATAAGGTTATTACATTAGAGCCCCTCATTCCATGATCAATCTCCATGGAATTCTTGAATTTGGCATTTAATTACGGTTTTGCCACTACCTCATTTTCCATGGTTAATCACCCATTTATCCATGCATGATTAAGTTCAAAAATTGATTCATAACCTAGGTCCATTAATGATCCCTAACCACGTTACAAGATCATTAAAAATCAGCCCTTAACTTAGCCTCATTTCCATTGATTTAAACACATGATAATTCCAAATTTTAGCCCTTTAAACATTCTAATTTATGAAACTAAAATGCATCAACCCCAAGCTTAATTTAATCATTCATAAGGTCATCTTAATGCACCCAAGTTCATGTCCAACATACATGGGGTTCGGCCATGGTTCTTCATTGTGGCCCATAATTACGGTTATGCCACTAAACTTTCATGGTTTAATATCTCCTCTATTCATGTATATTTTAAGGCTAAAATTCATCCATAACTTAGATCCATTAAGGATTCACTAACCATGACTCAACATGAAACACAATCAGCCATCTCATTTAATAAGATTCTCCATCATCTAAACACAAACATGGACCCAACCTTAGTTCATACAATGACCTACAAAATGGTTCATGGGTTCGGCCACACACCATGGCCGAACCCATGATGTCTTGTTCCCCATTTTCCTTGAATCTTTTGGCACATTTTAGATCTATCACAAGTCTTCCCATGAGAGGTTCACATCATGCATTTAAATCACCATTCATCATCCAATTTAATACTCATCCACATTCATTCATTTACAACCCAAAAATCCATTAGCCACCTTCATTATCTTCCATTCATTAACCCTAACCATTTTACATCAAATGGCTAATCACCCACCATGGGGTTCGGCCATGATACATGGCCGAACCCTATGGCCAATAATTTTTCTTCCAATCATCCCATTCTATGCTTAATCTCATAATTTACATAATGCACATAAACCATTTATTCATTTTCTTTCCCTAACCCTAATTTACCCATTTAGGGTTTCCTCCATCTTCTACCCTCTCATTTGATGGGTTTAACATCCATGACACACATTTATGTAACCACCATTAAATTCTACAAAAATAAATTCCAATTCTTAGACCCTAAACATCCAAAACTTCTTGTTTAAGAAATACTCACAATCCAACATCTCCACCGATTTCCGCCGCTCCCGTCGGTCTCCTTAGCCTCCTCTCTCCTTCCTCTTGATCTTTGGTAGGTCAAGATTCTTGATCCATGGTGGCAAACCCCAACCTTAGGATCGGCCAAGGTAGGGTTTGTGTGAGAGAGGGAGAGGGAAAAATCATGAGAGGAAAGATGTTAGCCCTCACCTTAGAGTGATTTTCCTCCAATTTCTACTCCTTTCTTCTCTCCTTCTCTTCTCTTTTCCTTAGCCCTTTTTCTCTCCTTCACTTGGATGTAGGGGACGACCATGGGAGAGTGGAAGAGGTGGAGTTTGTGAAAAGAAAATGAGAATGGGAGGACCAACAAAACTTATCTCATTTGGTGACTTAAAGACTTTTACTTTACATTAATTGGTTTCACCAACCTTATGAGATTTTTTATCTTTCTTTGCTTTATGGTGGTGGTCATCTAAACCACTACCAAGCCCAACGTGTGTAAATTTTGAGGTGGGGTAGCTTGGTCTCCATTTGACCAATTTTAACCCCATTTGGCCACCAATTTAATAAATTAATTACTTGATTAATTTGATAATTACCTTAGGTTAATTCATTTGTATTTAACCTAATTCCCATTATTCCACCCATGGTTGACCAAGTCAACCATGGTGGCCGGCCCCACCAATCATTGGCCCACACGCCACCTCACTTGATGAGGTGAAGGTGGGTCCCACTTGGCCACATTACCTTGGTTTACTTCCAAATAACTTAGATTATTAAATTTCATTCCATTCATTCTAACTGGATCCCCATTGGGCCCATGGCCCAATTACATTTCCATCTAGCCCATTTACCTTAGAGCTTAACCATCTTGACCCATTGGGTCCCAAATGGGTATTTGACCCAATTTGACCATTGTTGACCCATTTAACCCTCATTAACCATTTAAATAAATTTAAATCCAAACACTAGTCTATTGGGCCATACTTGGGCCTTTGTCCAAATTTTGGCCCATTACCTTTTATCCCACCAATTTTCCAATTTTCATCATTAAATTAACTTATATCCACATTTTTATTAATTTAAAAATTTCGGGCCCTTACAACGTCCGCGCCCTTTGTCACTTAAAAAAAAAAATTGACTCTGATTTTCAGTGAAAAGGGGCGGGCGTTACAATCATAATCCTTATAGGATCCATGCAAGAGATCCTTTGTCATAATAAGACTAGGGTTCGGCCATGAAATGGCCGGACCACTTTCCTTGACCAACTTACTTAATCAAAATTATATTAAGTACTTACCGGTTCCTCGATTCCTCCGGTTTTCTTCTATCCTTCTCGTTCCTTTGATCTTCCTCTTCCTAAGCCTTTTCTTCCTCTTTGATCTTTGGCCGAGTGTGTGAACTTGAGAGGTCTTGAGATGAAAATCCAAAGAGAGGATTCGGCCAAGAGGGTGTAGGTTTGAGAGAGAGAAAAGCTTGGGATAGAAAATTCTCTAAGTCCTTTGTCTTTTGTCCTTGAGAGGGTCGGCTTTGAGTGAGAGAGAGAGAACCTTGAGATGAAGCTCTAAATCTTGAGGAGTGGTCGGCCAAGAGAGTGTTTGAAGGAGAGAAAACAACCAAAAGGGAGAGGGAGGGAGTGAGATGAAACTCCACTCTTTTCTTTGTTAATGAAATTCAGCCCAAGGTTAGTGTCATTTGGTGACACCCCTTTGTGTAACTCCCATGACCTTTCAACTTCCTCATAATGATCTATATGGAGTTTCATCTCATGAGATGAAACTCCCACCCTTTCCAACATGTAACCTTGCATGTACTTTGTAACGCCCGCCCCTGTTCACCAAAATCAGAGTCTATTTTTTTTTTTGAAATAAAGAGTGACAAAGGGCGAGGACGTCACGACGCGAGTTAAGTCCGAGTTTCTAAAGCCCAGTCCTTAACTGGCCAACCCTATGTGTGCGTGGAACGAAGTCCACAAGAATGGTTCGCACGTAGACGTAAGCTCGCGGGATATAACTTAATGCGGAACATTATAATAGAGACTATCCTACCAGTTTTAGATAGCAAGGAAGTACGGTGCTTTAATTACTAAAATACCCCTAAATTCATAATTAAACCTCAAAGTGATAATGTGCAAAGTAAAGACCAAACCATAGTAAGAAATATAAATTATACAGTCCGACAAGCTAAGCTACTGAATTACATATTCCAAAAATAAATTTAAATAAACTAATTAGCTCGCTTTCCCAACTAAGGTCATCTTAAATCGCCTAAGTCCAAGTTCATTCTCCATGGGGGTTCGGCCATGTGCCATGGCCGAACCCATGGTTCTTCATTTTGGCCAATATTTACGTTTATGCCACTACCTCTTCCATGGTTAAGTTCTCATCTTATTTTTCCATTCTTAGGCCCATAATTGATCCCTACACTCAAATCCATTAGTGACCCATTTAATCATGCCATAACATCATTAAAACAACCCTTTTTTCTTAACTTAATCCTCATTACTTAAACACATACATAAACCCCTCTTTAGCCCATAAAAATGACTTGTAAAATGGGTCATGGGTTCGGCCATACACCATGGCAGAACCCATGATGTCTTTCTCCCCATTTTTTCTTGGATCCATGCACAACATTTAGATCCACCATAATTCTTTCCATGAGGAGGTTTCATCAAACATTTAAATCACTCCTTTGATCAACATTAGGTTCATCTTTCGAGCCCATCAAAACTACTAACATTCCCCATCATTTTTCCACATTTTACACCCCTTAGCATTACAATTACATCACCATAGGGTTCATTCCCATCTATGCCTTTCAAGGCCATAAAAATCATTTACACCTCCCATGAATTTCCTCATTTAAAATCCTTTCAAAGAACACTACATTTTATTCATTTAAAACCCTAAAATCATTAACCACTTATCATAGCCTCCATTCGTTAATCTCATTTAAAATTCTAATACATCACCATAGGGTTCAAAAAAAAAACATTCCCTCCATAAAATCTCTCCATGGTTTTATTTTTAAAACATTATTTCTAATGCCTAAAGTCCATTTAAAAATCATCACCCTTCTCCATCAATTTCCACATTTAAGATCCCTTTAAAATTACTACATTTAATCATTTAAACCTTAAAAACCATAAATCATTCCTTCCATTATTTTAAACCAAAAATCCCATTAAATCACCAATATTTCCTCCATGGTTTTCCCTCATTTACAACCCTTAAATATTCCTTAACATAAACCCATTTAAAACTTTTAAATCATCAATACCCTTGCATGTTCTTGATCCTTAAAACCATTTAAACTTATCAACATTTCCTTCATGTATGCATGCATAATCCCATAGATATACATATTGTCCTTATTAACATCCTACCCTACCCATTAGAGTTGTCCATTTCTTATCCTTTCCTTGGATGGATTTTAGATCCATGGCCATGACATTTTTGGCTATCATTCAATCCAAGGAAAATGGATTCCATTTTTTAAACCATAAAAACTTAATATCTTGTTTAGAGATACTTACAATCCGATGGCTTGTAACGCCCCGCCATCTTCACCCTTTTGAAAATCAGACTTTGAAAATTTCTTTTGAAATAAACATAGAGTGAACGAGAGCGGGATGCGTCACGATGCGAGTTAAGTTCAGACTACTCAAGTTTGAACCTTAACTGGCCACCCATGTGTACATGGACTAGACCATGATAATAAATCACACATGCAACTAACAACAACATGCGGAATAAACTAGACTAACTGCGGAATAATATGAATAGATAGCAAGTAACAGTCTCAATTGATAATTAAGATAAACAACCATCCATAGTTAATAGCTTAATCAAACCATAGCAAAGTAATAACTTATTACATGTCCATAAATGTAATTCAAATAACAGTAATTATAAATTCCATTCCCATAATCAAACGCTTAAGCTTGGCTTCCCTCCTGGTCATCGACCTTCTCTTTTCCCCTCCTTGTTCCTGTGTTATCCTTCTAATGATAGAAATAGGGCGTTAGATCAACGTGCCCAGTAGGTTCTCGATCAGGGCTACCACATGGTTAGCATATAAAACATGCATATATATCATAGTACATGATTATCAATAAAACATCTGAAAACAATGCTATGTATGTAAGTACATATGTAATGAGCCCCACCCCATCACACATACATAGCCATCACTTGACGGGACTCTCACCGTCAAGGTAAATCACAATACACTTTCATTTGGGACTCACAGTATTCTTTCATTGGGTCTCATATGATAAGGTAATCCACAGTAATCCTCGTTACCTGTGGAAAGACACTTCATCATTGAGTTGTTACACGGTATTCTTTCATTGGGACTCACATGATAAGGTAATCGACAGTAATCCTCATTACCTGTGGAAAGACACTTCATCATTGAGTTGTTTCACGGTGTTCTTTCATTGGGACTCTCAAATCAAGGTAATCCATAATCATCACCCCATGCCATGCATGAGATGTCAATGTACATGTATGTCATTTGTAAATACATCTCATCATTCAAAACCATATTTGAAACATAATATCAAATATAACATATCTCATAAAAACATGATAAAACCAAATCATAATTGTGGTTACAAGTAGGTAGGAAACCTACCGAAGATTAGCTTTGGTGTTTGTTCTTTCTTTAAGCGTCACTTGCTCACGACTTGCACATCGTTCAACTTCCGTCACTTTGTGATGTAACAGTAAGTAAATCATACTATTAATTAAATGTCCATTCACTTCTAAGACCCAAAAGTCATCTTGTGGGGTTCGGCCATACCCATGGCCGAACCTCGTCAACTTAGGATTTAACCTCCCTCTTTATTTGATCTCTGTTTTATTTAATCCTTATTAAACGTCATATACTACAAAACTACGTTGGTAGGGTTCGGCCATACAACATGGCCGAACCATACCACTTTGGTTTGAGTCCATACATCCAACCCTATGATTATTCCATCATTGATCATTCCATCAATAATTACTTTTATGCCATTTAGGCTAACCTTTAGTTTAATTTTTCCATAAATACCACTAACCATATCTAAACCAACTTAGTGGGGTTCGGCCATACAACTTGGCCGAACCTCACCTTTTTAATTTGGGTTCTTCATTCATCACCTTTAATCCCATTTATTACTTAACCCAATTCTATCAAATAATCATTGATGGGGTTCGGCCATGCCACATGGCTGAACCACATCCTATAGATTTTCATCCCATAATCCATCATCATCAATGGTCGATTATTTTCTTACACATAGTCCATAACTTATCATGTATGATTCCTTAATTTAAATCATTAAAACAACCATAACCTCCCATCCAAAACAGTCCATGGGGTTCGGCCATACACATGGCCGAACCCTTATGGTTCTTTGGCTCAATGATCTTCATGATTACTCATGGTTTTAACATGCTATTTCAACCATGATCAATACATGGTTCAGCCATCCAAAGGCTGACCCAAATCAGTAACCATAAGCCCAAGTAAATCAAATAAAAACCATAAAGCATCCCATGGGGTTCGGCCATTCACATGGCCGAACCTCATGGTTCTTTGGATACAATTCTTCTAATGATCTTACATAATTTATCATGCATCTTAGCCATAAAAACAGCAAACATATTTCTATTTAAAATCCCATAGAAACCCCATGATATTGCATGGTTTCTAACTCTCCAAATTCATAACAATCATCAATTTCTTTCATGGGGTTCGGCCATTCAAGGGGGCCAAACCCTATGTCCATGACTTGATCCTCATAAACATATTTTTATGTTTCAATAATCATGTAATAAACAGTGTATTATCACCGAGTTTAACCATTTAAAAATCATCTAAAAACCAACCCAATTTCATGGGGTTCGGCCATGCTCATTGACCGAACACTTTGACCTTTGGTTTTGAACCACTTAACCCTTCATCTTAGGTCCGAATTAAACATCCAAATTCATGTTTTAACCTTCTTAAAACATGCATTTAAATCTAATAAAACATATAATAACAGTCCCAAACTTGTATGGTTTTAAATTCCAAAAACCATCAAAATCAACCAATTATCTTCATGGGGTTCGGCCATCCAAAGTGGCCGAACCCTATGGTCCATTTCCATCATTCTTTGACACCATCTTCCATGGTTTAGACCTATGACAAATTCGGCCATACATGACCAAATTATGTCATCCAAATTCATAACTTAACACTCATATTTAAAACCAAAATCCATAAGAATTCTTACCAAATTTCTCAAGCTTCTTGTCTTGCCTCTGCTCTTTACTTCCTATCCTTCTTTGCCTTCCTTCCTTTGCTGGTTTATGCTTGATCTACTGGTGAAACACCAGCAGCTGGTTCAGCCAAGAAGATGATGTTCTTGAGAGGGGGAGAGGGAGATGATGAACTCCAAGATTTGCAATGTGCAATCGGCCATAAGATGGTTGTTTTCCTTTTGTTAAAACAACTCAAACTATCTCATCACTCCTCATTAATTATTGTTAAAAACAAGGAGGTGCTGGGTGCCATTCAAGGCACCCCTTGGTGCCAAACGTTGCATCCTCTCAACTTCCCAAGCATCACCTCCCATTTCCCATGTATTTCATTTAAAATCCATCATGAAAATCACCCCAACAAGTCCCCAACGTGTGGGACTTGTTTTGGTGGTTATGACTGAGCCAACCTACTCATATTCTCTCTGAACTCACTGATTTACAGTCCCATTGATTTCCATTTTGACTCATCCAACTCACATGTCCAACTCACCTCATTAATTGACAATCAATTAATGCATTTGAGTCAACTCATTCTTAATTCTAATTAAATAAAATCAGTTCCACTTAACCTGATTTAACTCACCATTGCACTCATTTGTGGGCCCATACGGTCGGCTGTGGTCAACAAAGTCAACCCGACCCGTTGGGTCCCCCTTTAGCTCCTTGACCCGTTTTTTACTCCATGACCCAATTATGGGTATTTTGGTCATTTGTAATTGATTTTTACATGTGGATCAGGCCTACCCATTTTTTCTCCACTTGATTTCCAATCAAATCAGGTTAACCCCATTTAATTTAAGTTCACACAACGGTCAAATAATCCATTAAGACCCGTTGGGTCCCATTTGGGCCCTTTGACCCATTTAGCCATTTTTGACCCAATTGATGTACATTACCCATCCAATCAAACTTGACATTCATATTGTGCTCATATGATCTTAATTTGAGCAATGGGCCCCACCATTTCCTTACTTAACATCACAAAATAATTAATTTAACACATTAGGGGCATTTTCGTAATTATTCCAATCATTGAGAATTCTTTGACCCAATTAGCCATTTTGACCCAATTTGATGTACATTACCCATCCATTATAATTTGACCCTTATAATATGTTCATAGGATCTTAGTTTGAGCAATGGGCCCCACTATTTCCTTATTCAACATCACGACCATTAAATTTACCAATCCAGGGGCATTTTCGTAATTATCCACATCACTGAGAAATTGGGGTGTTACAGGGCTCCTCCCACTTTTCTTTCTCCTCTTAGACTCCTTGGCCTTTCTCCTTCTTCTTCTCCTTGGTTGGTCGACCAAGATGAGCTTGATCAATGGTACCCCTAATGCTTGGGTGTGTCTGAGAGAGGGAGAGAAGGAGAGGATTAGAAAATGTCTAGGTTTCCTTGGTCTTGAGGTGGTGATGGTTGGCCAAGCTTGAACTTTCCTTCTTTTCCTCTAAGCTTCTTCTTCTTTCCTTTGATGTTTTCTTTTCTTTTGGTCTTAGAAGTGTAACGCCCGCCCCTTTTCACCGAAATCAGAGTCTAAATTTTTTTTTTTTTTAAAGTGATAAAGGGCGCGGACGTCACAATGCGAGTTAAGTTCCGAGCTTCTAAAGCCCGGCCCTTAACTGGCCAACCCTACGCGCGTGTGGAACTAAGCCCACGAGTATTGTTCACTCGTAGAAAGTAAGCTCGCGGAATATAAAATTACATGTGGAATAATAATAGAGACTATCCTAGCAATTTTCAGATAACAGGGAAGAAACATCCGTATAATTACTAAAATGCCATTAAACTGTATTGTCCAAAAATGAAATCTAAACATAGCAAGCCATCTAAGTTATTACATTCCGACAAGCTAATTTACTCAATTTACATTTCCAAAATGAAATAATTAAACTAAGTAGCCGTCTCTCCAAGCTCCTAAGCTTGGCTACCGTCTCGCCCTTCCGTTCCGCCATCTCCTGCATCGTCAGCTAGGGTAGAAGTAGGGCGTTAGAACGCATGCCCAGTAGGACTCCGAGTAGGGCTAGTACATGGATTAGTAATAACAACATACAGATAATAACCCAATGAAAGCTGATAAACCATCATATAATGAAAGTATAAAGTAATTGCCATGTCATGGGTGTCTATGTCATGCATCCCACCCATCATCCAAACCATATAATATCATATCCCTCTTGACGAAACAATACCTCGTCAAGGTGTCCCCATGCCTGTTCTTGGTCGCCCCGACGGAGCATGGACTCCGGTTATCAAAATATCCCCATGCCTGCTTTTCGGTCGCCCCGACGGAGCATGGACTCCGGTTCCATTATTTTTCCGCCCATGCCGTGCATGAGATGTAATGCATTATGCTATGTAATATATATATATCTCATAACTCTAGTATATCATACATAGCCTTGGCATATAATGCATCATCTTAAAATATAAATCATAGTATTAAACATAACATTCATAATCGTGAAAACCTATCATAAAATAAATCCCATAGTCCACAAAATAAGATAAAGATACCATCACATATCCATGGCTTACAAGAAGGTAGGAATCCTACCGAATACCGACTAGCATCTTCGTTTCGTTTTCATCCGATAGTCCGGCTACCGTCACGCGTACTGCCCACGATATCCAATACCTTATTAAATTTCCAAATCAGTTCAAGTTTTAACCATTTCTAAGCCCATATGAAAAACCGGTCACTATTTAGGTTTTGTGGGTCCCATGTCAAACCTTTTAATCCCATAAGTCTCAAAATTCGGCCACCCTAGGCTTTATTAATCACTTATAAGGTTATTACATTAGATCACCTAAGTCCATGATCAATTTCCATGGAATTCTTGAATTTGGCCACTAATTACGGTTTTGCCACTACCTCATTTTCCATGATTAAACACTCGTTTATCCATGCATGATTTAATCCATAATTGATCATAGACTTAGATCCCTAACTTAGGTCCATTAATGACCCATTGAACCATGTCATAACATCATTAAAATTAGCCTTTTTATTAATTTCACCATTATTCATTTAAACCCATCCATAACCCCATACTTAACCCTTTAAATGGTTCACCAACGGCCATGGGTTCAAAATACCTAATTCATCAACTCTTCCCATGGGATTTACCTCATGTATTTAACTTCAATGAGTCCATTACTTATTCATTTCCTTTGGAGGTCACACACACACCATTCATCATCCAATTTAACCCACCAAATTGGATCACAATTGGGCCATGGGTTCGGCCATACACCATGGCCGAACCCATGGTGTCCTTTCCCCATTTTTTCTTGGATCTATTTACACCATTTAGATCCAAAATAAATCCTTCCTTGAGGTGGTTTAAATCACACTTTTAAACCACTACTCTTAGCCCCATTTGGATCACTACATTTGTTCGTTTGAAATCCTAACTCATTAACACATTAATCCATCTTTTCCATCCTTTAAAACCCTAATTATTTACATCAACTAGCTAATCACCCACCATGGGGTTCGGCCATGCTACATGGCCGAACCATATGGCCCATGATTTCCTTCCAATAACCTAATTCCATTATTAATTTCATAAATTACCCAATGAACATAATCCATTTATTTATTTTCTTACCCTAACCCTAATTTACCCATTTAGGGTTTCCTCCATCTTTCACCCTCTCATTTGATGGGTTTAACATCCATGGCATAAATTTATATAACCCCCATTAAATTCTACAAAAATAAATCCCAAATCTTAAACCCTAAAAATCCAAAATTTCTTGTTTAAGAAATACTCACAATCCGTCGTCTCTTTCGACTTCCGCCGCTCCCGTCGGTTTCTTTAGCCTCCTCTTTCCTTCTTCTTGATCTTTGATAGGTCAAGATGCTTGATCAATGGTGACAACCCCCAACCTTAGGATCGGCCAAGGTAGGGTTTGAATTGAGAGAGGGAAGAGGATGGAGATGGGAAAAATGTCTCAAGATCTTTACCTTGAGATGGTGGTCCAACCTTTTCTTCCTCTCCTTGAGCTCTTCTCTTTTCTTTCTTAATTTTCTTCTCCTCTTTTCCTTGCTAATGTGGGACGGCAAGGGAAGAATGGGAGAGATGGAGAGAGTGAGTTGAGGGTAAAATGAAAAGGATAAGGGGTAAACCCATCTTTATCTCTTTGGTTATTTAACCTTCACTTTACATTAACTCTCTCCACCCACCCACAAGATATTTATCTTGCTTTATGGCTTATGACTCCACCCTCCTAAGTCCCAACGTGTTTTATTTTTGAGTTTGGGATGAGGTGATTTGGTTTTCTCCTTTTGACCCCACTTTGACCACCTCATTTGGATAATTTTAATCATTTAATATTTAGATATTTTGGTTACTTTAATTCTCATTTACTTAAATTACCTTATACATCCACCCATGGTTGACCAATTCAACCATGGTGGTCGGCCCCACCAAACCTTGGGTCCACACGCCACCTCACTTGGTGAGGTGGAGGTGGGTCCCACTTGGCCACATCACCTTGATTTAATTCCAAATAACTTAGGTAATTTAAATTTCATTCCATTCATTCTAAATGAATCACCATTGGGCCCATGGTCCTATTACACTTTCATCTTACCCATTTACCTTAGAGCTTAACCATCTTGACCCATTGGGTCCCAAATGGGTATTTGACCCAATTTGACCATTCTTGACCCATTTAACCCTCATTGTCCCTTTAAATGAATTTAAATCAACTCCACAGTCCATTGGGCCATACTTGGGCCTTTGTCCAAGTTTTGGCCCATTTACCATTTATTCCACCAATTTTCCAATTTTCATCATTAAAATAGATAATATTCACATATTCATTGATTTACAAATTCCGAGGCATTACAGGAAGAGGGAGGGACGGTTTTGGAGAGGAATGAATGGAGAGAGTGAGATGAGAGTGGAAATGGAGGGATAAGATGAACCCATCTCATTTTGGTTGAGTAAGTCACACTCCACCATTTAATTCCTCCAACCACCAAGCTTGAGATATTTTTTATGCTTTATGGTGATGGTTGGGATAAACCACCACCTAAGCCAACGTTTTTGGCTTTTGGAGATGAGGTGGTGTGGTCTCCCACCTTTGACCATTTGACTACCTTTTGAATAGTTTAATTATTTAATTAATTAGATAATTAACTTGGGTTAATTTATTCTCACTTAACCTAATTCTCTCCATGTAATCACCCATGGTTGACCAATTCAACCATGGTGGCCGGCCCCACTAATCCTTGGTCCACACGCCACCTCATTTGGTGAGGTGGAGGTGGGTCCCATTCGGCCATGCTACCTTGATCATTCCATCACCAACTTAGGTGATTTAAATTTAATTAAAACCACTTCAACTACTTGGATCACCATTGGGCCCATGGCCCAATTACATTCACCTCCTACCCATTTACCTTAGAGCTTACCTCATCTTGATCCATTGGGTCCCAAATGGGTATTGGGCCCAATTTGACCATCCTTGGCCCAATTGACCATCATTGACCCTTTAAATGAATTTAAATCCAATCCATAGTCCATTGAGCCATACTTGGGCCTTTGTCCAAATTTTGATCCATTTACCATCTATCCCATTAAATTTCCCAATTTCCATCATTAAAACAAATAATAGCCACATATATATTGATTTAAAAATTCCGAGCTATTACATACTTTGTGTAACAACACAACTCTCCAACTTCCTCATCTTGATCCATGAGGGTCAGCCAAAGGTGGTGTCCCATGGTGGTACCCCTTTGTAACTTCCATGACCTTTCACCTCCCTCATTATCATTTGCTTTGGGGGTTTCATCCCATGAGATGAAACTCACCAACTTTGTGCCTCTTGGGTTTCCATCATGAGATGGAAACCCTCCCAACGTGTATGCCTTGTATGTCTTTATGTAACAACAAAAAACTCTCCAACTTCCTCCTTTTAATCCATGATGGTTGGCCAAGGGTGGTGTCCTTTGGTGACACCCCTTGGTAACTCCCATGCCCTTTCACCTTCCTCCTTTATGATCCATTGGGAGGTTTCATCCTTGAGATGAAACACTCCCAAAGTGTGGCTCTTGGGTTTCCATCTTGAGATGGAAACCCTCCAAGCTTCCCAACATGTGCTAGCCTTGATGTGGTTTGTGTAACCCAAAACCGTCCCATTAATGAACCTTTGGAGTTTCATCCATGAGATGAAACTCCCCCCTTCCAACGTGTATGGCTTTACTTGAATCTTTGAAACAACTACAACCCCTCATCTTCCCACTCCATTCACTTGAGATGAAGGTCTCCATAACTTCCAATCCAACTCATTCAACTCAACTTATCCGTTTAGCTCAACTCACACATTTAATTCTACTCATTTAATTCACTTGAATCAACACAATTATTTCATTCCATTTCCAACTTAAATCAGCCCCAACCTAATTAAGCTTGGACTCACTTGGTGGTCAACCAAGTCAACCATGATCCATTGGGTCCCAACTGGCATTTTGACCCAATTGACAATCTTGACCCAATTAAATACACCTTACCCATTTATTTCAATTGGACCACATTCATCATTCGTTGGGTCTTAATTGAGCCATTGACCCAACACCTTACCCATCTAAGGTCCATATCCAATAATTCACAACTTAAATGACAAATTCCGTAAATATTGATAACTTAAAAATCCAGGGTGTTGCAATGCAACCCTCTTTTTAAAATTTTCGTCCCAAAAATCGAGTGAAGTAGGGTTTCAAACGGATTATATAAATAGCTCAGGGTGAGCTATTTTCATTTCCGATTCAAGTTCCCAAGTGGCTTCCTCATTACCATGTCGATCCCACACCACCTTGACGAACTGAATCACTTGGTTCCATAACACTTTTTTGTTCCGTCTCATGTTATATCTTTTTCTCGTGAGCCCAATTGTGATCTCATGTAGATCAATGTACTTTGTTTCACTAAACCTGCTACCAAGATATTTTCCATACGTACTGCCCAATATGTTCATTCGTCTAATTGTAACACCCCAAATTTTCAAGTTATCAATATTTACGGAATTTGCCATTCAAGTTATGAATTAGTGGATATGGATCTTAGATGGGTAAACTGTTGGGTCAATTTTCCAATTAAGACCCAACGGATATGTTATAAGGTTCAATTTAAAATAAATGGGTAAGATGTGTTTAATTGGGTCAAGGTTGTTATTTGGGTCAAAATGCCCAATTGGGACCCAATGGGTCGTGGTTGACTTGGTTGACCACCAAGTGAGTTCAAGCTTACTCAATTGGAACTGATTTAAGTTGGAAATGGAATCAAGTAATTGGGTTGATTTTAAGTGAGTTAAATGAGTTGATATTAAGTGAGTTCAATTAAAGAGGTGAGTTGAGTTAAATGAGTTGAATGGAAATTAATGGGACTTTGATCTCAAGTGAGTGGAGTTGGAAGGTGGAGAGATGCACTTCATGAGACCAAGTCAAGGTCACACGTTGGAGGGGGGAGTTTCATCTCATGCATGAAACTCCAAATGAATCATTAATGGGGAGATGAAAGGTTTTGGAGGTTACATAAGTCTTAACCTTAGTACACATTGGAAACATGGGAGTCTCATTTCATAGTATGAAACTCCAAATTGTATCACTAATGGAAGGTGGACTATTTTGTGGTTGTTACACAATCCAAGTCAAGCTTACACCGTTGGGACATGGGAGTTTCATCTCAAGGATGAAACCCCCAAATGAATCATCAAGGGAGATGGACGGTTTGGTGTTGTTACACAATTCAAACCAAGGCTACATGATGGGAGATGGGAGTTTCATCTCATGTATGAAACCCCCAAATGGGTCATGAATGGAGGGGATGGTTTTGTTGTTACACAAGGTAACCAAGGGGCAAAACGGTTGGGAGTTTCATCTCAAGGATGAAACCCCCAATGTAAGTATCAATGAGAAGGTGATAAGTTATGGGAGTTACATAAGGGCATGGGAGTTTCATCTCAAGGATGAAACCCCCAATGTAAGTATCAATGAGAAGGTGATAAGTTATGGGAGTTACATAAGGGCATGGGAGTTATAAAAGGGTGCCACCAAAGGACACCACCTTTGGCCGACCCTCATTAACAAAGGGGAAGACTTTGGTTTCATTTCACTCTCTCCCTCTCCCTCTTGGCTATTTTTCTCTCCCTCAAAATCATCTCTTGGTCGACCACTCTTCAAGACAAAAGGACTTAGAAAAGTGTTTGATCTCAAGCTATCACTCTCGGCCAAAGGAACAAGAAAGAAGGAGGAAGAGGCTAAGGAAAGATAGGATCGGAGGAACAAGTAGGAGTGAAAGAACCGGAGGAGTCACGGTATTGGTAAGTGCTCTATAAATTCTTATTAAGTAAGATGGCCAAGGAACATGATCCAGCCATTGCATGGCCAAACCCTAAAGGGTATATACAAGAACCATTAAGAATAAAAAGGGGTTGATCAGGTTCGGCCATGATGTTGGCCGAACCCATCAAAGGTTAAGATCATGGCTATCGGATTTAAAAGAGAAAATGAGGAACCATAAGGGTTCGGCCATGGTGTATGGCCGAACCCCATGGAGGAAGATTTAAATGGATGTATCATTTTGTTAATGGAAAGGATGAAGACCATGGAGGGTTATGATGTTTTAAAAGGATTTAAAATGGAAGTATTGTTAAAGACATTAGCTATGTATAAAGAATGGAAAAGAAGGGCACAAAGCCAAAGGGTGAGGTTCGGCCATGGTGTATGGCCGAACCCCACCAAGGAATATTTATGGACTTAGGGTTTTCATAGATATTGAAATTATGTGGTTTGTTTAATAATTTTTATGGGTTTCAAAACATGGAAATTATAGATGTATGTTAAGGAATACTAATCATTTTACATGGTGTTAAAATGATAAATTGGTAAAAGAACCATGAACCATGGGTTCGGCCATGGTGTATGGCCGAACACCATGAAAGGTTATCAATGATTTTTGAAGGGATTAAAAGGAAAAATATTCTTGGACTTAAGTGATTTTAGATCATGGAAATGATGGGGAATGATGGTAAGTTTAATTGATTTTAAATATGGTAGATGATGATAAAAAAGAATGAATCTAAATGTATGGCCGAACCCATGAGGAATGTTTTATGGACTTAGGTGGCTACCAATGGTAGATGATCAATTGTAAAGTGATTAACTAAGAGGTGATGGAGTAATAGATTAAAAAGGCACTAAAACCAAGTGAGTGAGGTTCGGCCATGGTATATGGCCGAACCCCATAAAGTGTGTTTATGGATTTGTACATTTTTGTAAATCAAATGGGACTTTAGTTTGACTTGTTGATATGTAACAAGGTGACAGGACCTCACAAACGGTATACGGTCGTGAACGGCTTTCGGACAAGAACGCAAGGTCAAACTAGTTGTCATTGGTAGGATTCCTACATCATTGAAACCATGGATATATATTATGTATTTATGATGATTTTATTTCATATTTGATAAGTTATTTTGGTATCAAACAATATGTTGCAATTATGGGATTTTCATGCTATGTTTTGTAATATTCTATAACATGTTGGCATTTGTATCTCATGCATGGCATGAGAGAGATGTTATGTAACCGGAGACCCACGCTCCGTTGGGGCATTCGTAAGTCGTGAGGGGATACCTTGATGAGGAGCTTTCCATCAAGAGGATATTGTGTATGAAATGTAACCGGAGGCCACACTCTGTCGGGGCGTCCGAAAGACCACTGTGGGGATACCTTGATGAGGAGAATTCCATCAAGAGGTTACTTGTATTGTGATGGGTGGGACTCATTGCATAAGACATATGGTATGGCATGATTTCATATGTTTTTGATGATATGATATTATATATGATTTTGTTACTAACCCATGTATTAGCCCTATTTGGAATACCTACTAGGCGCTTTGTTCTAACGCCTTACTTCTACCCTAGTGAATGATACAGGAAGGGAACGAAACAAGGACGTGATTGAGCCAAGCTTAGGAGCTTGGATGATTAAGTTATATTTTGCTTAAGTTATTCATGAACTATGTATTTGAATAGCTAGCATTCGGAATTGTAATGATGTAGGTATATTTGCTATGGATTGGATGGCTAATGTTTGGATATTTAAGTTATGATAATTATGGTTAAGTGTTGGACTACTTTGCTACCTAAAATGGAATAGGATTGTTATCCTATTGTAATTGTAATGGCCCGGAATTTGTAAATCAATATATAGGTGAATATTATTTATTTTAATGGTGGAAATTGGAAATTTGATGGAGTAAATGTAAAATAGATCAAAATATAGGCAAATGGACCAATTATGGCCAATTGGACCATTGATTGGATGAAATTCATTAATTGGTCAATAATGATTAATTGGGTCAAGAATGGTCAAATTGGGTCAAATACCCATTTGGGACCCAATGGGTCAAGAGAGTTAAGCCCTAAGGTAAATGGGTAGGAAATAAATGGGGCCATGGGCCCAATGGTAATTCAATTAGTTGGAATAGATTTAATTAAATTTAAATCATCTAAGTTAGTGGTGAATTGATCAAAATGGTATAACCAAGTGGGGCCCACCTCCACCTCACCAAGTAAGGTGGCGTGTGGACCAAGAATTGGTGGGGCCAGCCACCATGGTTGACTTGGTCAACCATGGTGGAGTTCATAGAGGGAATTTAATGGAATTAAATTAAGTGGGAATTAATTAACTTAACCTAATGATCAAATTAATTAAATTAATTAAGCTAATCTAATTATGGTCAAATGGTCAAAACCACCCAAACAAACACAAACCACTCTAAAGAAACACAAATTTAAACCATGGGCTAAGGATAATGGTTTTATCCCAACTACCACCACTACTACACATTAATCTATGTGTGGTAGGTGGGGAATTAATTACTCAACAAAAAAAAATGAGATGGGTTTTCTCTCCTCTCTTCATTTCATTCTCATTTCTCTCTCTCTTTCTTACTCTCAAAAACTTCCCTCACCAAGGAAAAGAAAAGAGGAAAGCTAAGAAGAGAAGAAGAAAAGAAAAGGGAAGAAAGAAATCCAAGCAAACCAAAAGGGGACGGAAAGGTCTAGGGTTCTCATCACTTGTCTCCATCCCTTTCTCGTCTCATTCTCTCCCTCACTCCCTCTCCCAAAACCGTCCCCTCTCTTCCAAGGATAGCACAAGAAGAAGAAGAGAAAAAGACTTAGAGAAGAAGAAGGAGAAAGAAAGTCGGAGGAGCCGACCGGATTGTAAGTATTTCTTAAACAAGATGTTACATTTTTAAAAATTTTAAAAGAGATCATAAAATCCATTTTCCGTGGATTGGATGGTGGCCAAAAACATCATGGGCCTTGGATTTAAAATCCATCCAAAAGATGTAGTGAGAAATGGATAAAATGGGAGAGATTGATTAAGAAAAATAAATGGACATAAAGGACATTATGTATTAAAATTTATTTAAGCATGGATGTATGTGATGTTTGAATGAATGATGGAGGTAATTAAGTGATTTAATAAGATTATGAAGAATGGAAGCCATGGAGGATGATTTAGGGTTTTAAGTTTTTATTGATTTAATGTGGGTAAATTTAAAGGGATTTTTATGAGAAAAAAATCATGGGAAATATTGATGATTCTTAATGGCCTAAAAGGCATGGATGGAATGAACCTTGAACCCTATGGTGATGTAATGGTGGTTGTTAAATGGGTTTAAAAGATAGGAAAGATGGATTAATGTGTTAATGTTTTGGAGGTTTAAAAAAGTTTAAAATGAATAAATGTGGTGATGTTTTAAAGGGGTTTAAGTGAAGAAATGCATGGGAAATATGAATGATGTTAAGGACATCAAAAATGGTAAATGGGAATGGGTCATGAACCATGGGTTCGGCCATGGTGAATGGCCGAACCCTATGGTGGTGTAATGGTAGTTTTAAATTAGTACAAAAATGTGGAAAATGATGGTTTTATGATGGTTTGATGATGGTTGTAAATGGATTTAAATGTGATTAAGGATGGTGATTTAAATGTATAAGTTAAGCCCCTTCATGGAAGGGCTTATGATGGGTTCAAATGTGTAAGTAGGCCAAGGAAAAAAAAATGGGATAAAGACATCATGGGTTCGGCCATGCACCATGGCCGAACCCATGACCCATTGGTGGGTAAACTTATGGATTAAATTTGGTATTATGTATGTGAGAAATGAATGAGGGTTATAGTATTTAAATGGCTGATTTTTTTAGTGTGTTATATTATGGGTAATGAGACAGCAATGGACCCATTTGGTGAACCAATTAAGGACGAAGATTAAGGTGTATGCATATGGATTAATTAATGGAGTTTAGGGTAAGTAAGTGGCTAAATTCCAATGTTGTTATGTCATGGTTGATGGATCATGTTTGGATCCAAATTTATGGGCCGGTTATAGGCAAAAAAATGTACATGAATGAAGGGAGTATTAAACCATGGAGAAGTAGTGGCAAAACCGTAATTATGGGCCAAAAATGAAGGACCATGGGTTCGGCCATGGTACATGGCCGAACCCCATGGGGGATGAACTTGGACTTAAACATTTTATGATGACCTTAGGTGTATTCTATGAAACTTAGGGTGACTGGATTTTAAACTCACAAAAATTAAAATATCTAATAGATTAAATGGGACCCACAAAACCTAAATAGTGACTGATTAGTCATATGGACTTGGAAATGATTAATGGGCTTAGAAATGATTAAAAATATGGACTAATTTGGTAAATGTATAATAAGGTATCGGGACATCGTAAACGGTACGCGATCGGCGACCGGATTTATTGGACGGAAACGAAAGAGGACGCTAGTCGGTATTCGATAAGATTCCTACCTTTTTGTAAGCCGTGGATTATGTGTATGTGATGGTTTCCTTGTTTTATTTCGGTAATCATATGATTTATTTTAAGATGGGTTTTAAATGTTATGGATTATATTTTAACGCTATGGGTGATATTTTAAATGCTATGGATTATATTTTAACGCTATGGATGATATTTTTAATGCTATGGATGATATTTTAATGCTATGGATGATATTTTTAATGCTATGGATTATATTTCAATGCTATGGAATATATATTAAGGATATGAATTATATATATACTACATAGCATAATGCACTTACATCTCATGCATGGCATGGGCGGGAAAATAAAGAAACCGGAGTCCATGCTCCGTCGGGGCGACCGAGAAGCAAACATGGGGATAGCCTAAGGTACTATAACCGGAGTCCATGCTCCGTCAGGGCGACTGAGAAGCAACATGGGGATAGCTTGATATGCTATAACCAGAGTCCGTGCTCCGTCGGGGCGACCGAGAAGCAAACATGGGGACACCTTGACGAGGCCTTGCCTTCAAGGGGGATATGATATTGTATGATGGGTGGGACACATGACATAGGCACCCATGGCATGGCATTCATTTTATGGGTTTTATTATATTGTTATCAGTATACATGTTATCACTAATCCATGTGCTAGCCCTACTCGGAGTCCTACTGGGTGCGTTGTCTAACGCCCTACTTCTACCCTAGCTGATGACGCAGGAGACGGCGGAAACGGCGGACGCGACGGGAGCCAAGCTTAGGAACTTGGGAAAGCGGCTACTTAGTTTATTCAAGTTTTATTTTGGAAATTGTAATTTAAGTAGTGTAGCTTGTCGGCATGTAATAATTTTAGATTTCTTGCTGTGGTTTGGATTTTATTTTGGACATTATGATTATGAGATATTTTAGTAATTTAATGATGTATCTTCCTTTCTATCTAAAACTGGTAGGATAGATTCTATTACAACCCCGCATTTTAATTTAACTCTCCGCAAGCTTACTTCTACGTGTGAACTGTTCTTCGTGGACTTAGTCCCACGTACACATAGGGTTGCCCAGTTAAGGGCCGGGCTTTAGGAGGTCAGACTTAACTCGCGTCGTGACGTCTGTGCCCTTTGTCACATTTAATTTAAAAAAAAAAAAAAATAGACACTGATTTTCGGTGAAAAGGGGCGGGCGTTACAGTAATTCCGCATACATGTTTTATTCCGCAAGTTAACTTGAGTACGTGTGAACCATCTCAGTGGACTTAGTCCACGCACACGTATGGTTGGCCAGTTAAGGGTCGGGCTTTAGAAGCTCGGATTTAACTCGTGTCGTGACGTCCCGCTCTCTATCACTTTAAAAAAAAAATATAGACTCTGATTTTCGGAAAGTAAGTGAAAAAGGGCGGGGCGTTACAAGAATGGACCACAGGGTTCGGCCATGGTGCATGGCTGAACCCCATGGAAAGACATGGTTTAATGTATGGATTTTTAATGATGAAAACTATGGGAGTTGGTTAATAATTTTATATGGGTTTAAATGGTTTAAGAGAAGTTGATGAACCATAGGGTTCGGCCATGATGAAGGGCCGAACCCCATGGAGGAAAATTGGTTATGTTTAATGGATTTTTGAGGGATGAAAACCATGCAATGTTATTAAAAATGTTAAAGGGTTTTAATGGATGTTTTTGGTGAAGATCACGGAAAATGATGGGAAAGGTTATTTATGATTTATGCATTCAAGAATGGGAATTGATAAAATTGGAAAGTTAGACACCACACCATGGCCGAACCCCATGAACCAATTTTTATGGATCTAATATGTCAATGTATATTTTAAATGAATGGAGAATTAATTGGAGGATACGAATATACGCTTATGGATTATGTTATTGGATTATGGGTTTTTGGTTATGTTAGCCATGGATGGCAATGTTGTAAATAGGTGAAAATAATGGACACAGGGTTCGGCCATGGTGTATGGCCGAACCCCATAAACTATTTGATGGATCATGTGTTTGAATTAAAGAACTATGTATGGTAGATTAAAACGAATGAAATGTTAACTAAGAATTAGATCAATGGCAAAGTTGTAATAAAGGGTGAAAGTGATGGATCATGGGTTCAGCCATGGTGTATGGCCGAACCCCATGAGGAATGGTTTATGGACTTAAATATAATAGAAAATCAAATGGAACATGGATTTTGATTTATGGATATGTTATAAGGTAATGGACCTCACAAGGTGTGTACGATCGTGAGCAGTTACCGAACGAAAGCGCAAGGACATGTTAGTGGTCTTTGGTAGGATTTCACCTCTTTGAAACCATGGGTTTATGTACAATGTTTTTATCTTATTTTGATAAATTATGTTGTAAATGATAGTGTTTCAAAATGTGAGTTTTAATGCTATGTTTATATGATAAAATAACATGTTTTTCATTGGCATCTCATGCATGGCATGGGGTGAAGGAAATGTAACCGGAAGGGCTACACTCCGTCTGGGCGTCTGAAAAACCTATGTGGGTTACCTTGATGTGTTTTTCCATCAGGAAGAAATTTGAGGGGCCACACTCCATCGGGGTGTCCGAAAGACCTATGTGGGGTACTTATATGTACTTGTGATGGGTGGGACTCATTGCATTTGACATCATGACATGGCATTGTTTTATATGGTTTTTGACATTATGATATTATTATGCATGTTTTGTACTAACCATGTGTTAGCCCTAATTGGAATACCTACTGGGCGCGTTGTTCTAACGCCCTACTTCTACCCTAGTGGATGATACAGGAAACAAGGAGAACGATGAACGCGAAAAGGGTCAAACATAGGAGCTTGGATGATTTTAGTTATATTTTGATTAAGTTACTTATGGACTTGTATTTGAGTAACTAAACTTCGGGCATGTAATAATTTAGATAATTGCTAGGGTTGGATGTTGATTTGAATAATTATGTTATGATAATGTTGATTAAAGACTTGACATACTTTGCTATCTAAAATGGAATAGAACTAGGTTCTATTACAATTCCGCAGTTATGATTTTAATCCGCATGTTTATATTGTTATGTGTGAACCGTTTTCATGGACTTAGTCCGTGCACACATAGGTTGGCCAGTTAAGGGTCAGACTTTAGAAGTTCGGACTTAACTCGCGTCGTGATGTCCCGCTCTCTATCACTCTTTGTTTATAAAAAAAAAAAATAGACTCTGATTTTCGAAATGCTTAACGAGTAAAAAAGGGCGGGGTGTTACAGTTGGTATCAGAGTGAACCAGAAAGATTGAATCTTTTGGAGTAAATTAATCCAGCCCCCGTGCATTAATTTACTTCGTTAGACTCGATGGATGATAGCAAAGGAAGTACAGTCAAAATAATTGGATTTATCCAACATAGCAAAATAGGATTATTTCCCCAAAAACAAAGAAAAATCAAGAGTGCTTATTTGGAAATTTCCCCAACAGTATGAAAATACAAACTTTACGATGAAAACTAAGTCATTATATTTTTCAATGGCTTAGGGAAAAAAATGCCTCCGAAGAGAAATACCCGACAAAGCCAGAAAGGGAAGGAAAATGAGGTAGAAATATCTCAACATGAAGAGGAGGAACGAAATCTCGACATGAAGAGGAACAACAACCATCCCACCAAGAGGAGGAGGAACAAAGAAGCGTGAATATACTGGTGGTGCCTCCTGAACTACAAAACTTGGTTCAAGCGATGGTCACTTCGGTGCTTCAATAGCACTTAAACGGGAATGGAACCACCAACTAGACCAATGACAGGAGCATGGTCAGGGACTTCCAGCAACAACGCCCTCCTTACTTCAAAGGGAGAGAAAGGGCTGTCGGAGCAGAAAATTGGCTAAAGAAGATCACCCAGATCCTGACCCTACTTAAGATTGCAAGCCATGCTGACAAGATTTTACTAGCCACATCACAATTGATTGATGATGCCGGTAAATGGTGGGAGGTGACAGAGAAGCAGCGAGCACTTCTTCCAGAAGGAGAGAGGACCATAATTTTCCTGAGGAGGAGAAGGAGCGCCAGACCCAAGCTTTTCTATCTTTGGTACAAGGTACCATGACGGTGGCAGAGTACCACCACGAGTTTCTCAGTTTGTCTTGCTATGCATTTTATATGGTGGATACAAAGCATCGAAGGGCACGCAAGTTTGAGTAGGGCATTCGGCCAAGCATTAGGGCCAAGTTAACCATATTCAAGGCAACTACATTGGCAGAGGTGGTCAGCAGGGCCACTATAGCAGAACAAGAGATGGTTGAGTTAACGCGTTTTGACAACCTCCGAGCTCAGAGTGGGAGGGGTACTTTTCAGCCCAACAAGAGGTTCCGATCGAATTTTAGCAGACCCTAACCATCCACTGGGTCAACATGGGGTTTTCGTCTCAATCATCCCTCCCCATCTGCATTAGTCACTCAAGCTTCCAGAGGGGTGAATAACTGTTTCCATTGTGATCAGCCGGGCCATTTTAAGAGGGAATGCCCACAACTCAACAAACCCTCTTATTCCAGAGGTTCATCTCGCCCACCAGTTAGACCAGCTAATTCACGAGGAGGCAGAACATTTAACCAGGTGGGACGGGCGCCTACAGGATTTGGATGGTTATTTACCTTAGCTCCTCCAGCATCAGAGGATCACTCTGTGATTTAAGGTATGGCAGTAGTCAGTAATTCCTACACCTTTGCTTTATTTGATTCTGGAGCATCCCACTCTTTCATATCTGTTGCATTCATATCTTCAACTGGAACTTTAATACAAAAACTGTCTACATCACTCACCATTGTATCCACCGTCGGAGACACATCATTGGGGCTTATATGCACAACAGTGAATATTGAACTTGCTAGACTCAGATTTGAGTTCAACTATTTGGTACTCGATAAGACATAGTACGATATTATCTTCGGCATGGACTGGTTGACTAGTTTTCAGGCCAACATTGATTGCTATCGTCGCAGGGTGACATTTTGGTCACCCGAGGGAAAACAACATGTGGTACGTACTGACAAACAAAGCAGACTGCATGAAGGGTTGAGTCATCTGGTATTGAACAGTATCAGAATCAACAAGGCACGTGTGGCTGAACTTCCGGCAATAGTAAAGGACTATGTGGATGTATTCCCAATAGAGCTCCCTAGCTTGCCTCCCATGAGGGAGATTAATTTTGAAATCAAGCTGTAACCTAGCACTGCACCAGTCTCATTACCACACTACCAGATGGCACCAACAGAGATGTCCAAGCTAAAGAAGCAGATTGATGAACTGCTCAGACTGGTTGCATCCGGAACAGTACATCGGCTTGGGGAGCTCCGGTTTTATTTGTGAAGAAGAAGGATGGTTCACTCCGTATGTGTGTGGATTACCGAAAACTGAACCAGCTGTAGGTCAGAAACAAGTACCCTCTACCCAGGATCGATGATTTATTTGATCAACTTAGAGGTTCCAGTCATTTCTCTAAGATTGACCTGATGTCCGGATACCATCAAATCCAGGTTAGGGAGGAGGACATAGAAAAGACAGCCTTTAGAATGCGGTATGGACTATATGAGTTTCTAGTAATGCCGTTTGGACTCACCAATGCACAGGCTGTGTTCATGGATCTAATGAACAGGATTTTCCGTCCTTACTTGGACCAATTTGTCATTGTATTTATTGATGACGTTTTGATTTATTCCAAAACTTAGGAAAAACATGCTGAGCACCTGAGGATAGTTCTGGACACTTTGAGGAAGAACAAATTATATGCCAAAGCCAGCAAATGTGAATTTTAGTTATCTGAGGTCAACTTTTTGGGGCATGTTATATTAGTAGAATGTATAGCCGTGGATCAGGGCAAGGTGGCGGCAGTAAGAGATTGGAAAGCACCGAAAAATGTGACTGAGATCCGTAGCTTTCTGGGATTTGATAACTATTATCGGAAGTTTATCATGGACTTCTCAAAAATTGCATCTCCACTTACTCAACTCACTCAGAAAGGAGTCAAATATGAGTGGTCAAATTTGTGCAACTAGAGATTTGAAGAATTGAATGAGAGACTTACAACTGCTCATATCTTAATTTTTCCAGAAAGAGGCAAGGGTTATGAGGTATATTGCGATGCTTCAGGAGAAAGACTCTGGTGTGTCCTCAGTCAAACTCATCGTGTTGTGGCTTATGGTTCAAGACAGTTGAAAGTACATGAACGCCTCTATCCCACACAAGATTTCAAATTAGCCGCAGTGGTCTTCGCTCTAAAAAGCTGGAGACACTATTTATATGGTGAGAAGTTTGAAGTATTTTCAGATCATAAGAGCTTGATCAGAAATAGCTCAACTTGAGGCAGCGCAGATGGATGGAATATTTGGCGGATTATGAGTTCGCGCTCCGATATCATCCAGGTAAGGCGAACAAGGTGGCAGATGCCCTCATCCGCATATCACATGCACTAGTGGCATATTTGATCAGGACAGAATGGGAGATGCTGAATACCATACGAGAGTTCAATTTATATATCAATAACAATGGGAGTATGTACAATTTGATCATGTGGTCCAACATGGTTACCAATATTGAACAGGAATAGCGGATAGACACGGAAGTGGAGGAGATATGGGCCAAGATGTCCACTGGTGAAGTCATACCGGAATGGGAGTTATGGCCAGGATAGGGTCTTTTATTCCGAGGATGGATATATGTGCCTAAAGTTTCAAAAAAGATTTACTGATTGAGGCACATCAGACCAAACTCCCTATTCATCCGGGCAGCACCAGGATATATCACGACCTGAAGAGACATTACTGGTGGCACAGACTCAAGAAGGATGTGGCAGAATTTGTGGCTCATTGCTTAACGTGTCAGTAGGTTAAGACGGAACATCAGAAGCCACCAGGGTTACTCAAACCCTTACCAGTGCCGGGATGGAAATGGGAGTACATCTCCATGGATTTTATGATAGGGTTGGCAAGGTCTTCAAATGGCAACGATGCGATATGGGTTGTGGTAGACCGATTGACCAAGTCTGCACATTTCATTCCCATTAAGATGACAGACTCATCTGAGACTTTGGGTTGACGGTATATCAGGGACATCATCAGATTGCATGGTATTCCTCAGAGTATGGCAGAGATGCAGTCGGCCATGGGAACAAACCTACTGACTAGCACAACATTCCATCCACAGGCTGATGGGCAATCTGAGAGGACAATACAAACATTGGAGGATATGCTGAGAGCATGCATGTTAGATTTCAAGGGTGGATGGGAGGATCACTTGTCGTTGGTAGAATTCTCACACAACAACAGTTACCAGGCAAGCCAGATGGCTCCATTTGAGGCATTATATGGTAGACCATGTAGAACACCTGTGTGCTGGACAGAGGCCAGTGAGCCTGTACTGATTGGACCTGAGTTGGTTGCAGAGACTACAGCACAAATACAATTGATACGACAGCATATATTGACTGAGCAAAGTCGTCAGAAGAGCTATGCTGACAAGAGGAGGAGGTTCCTTGAATTTGAAGTGGGGGACATGGTGTTCTTGAAAGTCTCGCCACGAAAGGGACACGTGATATTTGGAAAGAAGGGGAAATTGTCACCAAGATCTGTGGGACCATTTTCAATCATAAGAAGGATGGGGGACGTAGCTTATCAATTGGCACTCCCTTCACAGTTGGCATCTTTACACGATGTGTTACATATATCGATGATGAGGAAGTACAATCCTGATCCCTCTCATGTACTGAACATACAAGACATAGAGGTCCAAAGCGACGTGACATATGTCGAAAAACCTGTCCTAGTAGTGGACATAGAACAAAGGGTATTATGGAACCGAGCGATCCAGTTTGTCAAGGTGGTATGGGATCGACATGGCATTGAGGAAGCCACATGGGAACTCGAGTCAGAAATGAGGACAGCTCATCCTGAGTTATTTATGTAAATGTTTGAAACCCTACTTCACTCGATTTTTGGGACGAAAATTTTAAAAAGAGGGTTGTATTGTAACACCCCAGATTTTCAAGTGATTAATATATATATGAAAATTTCACATTTAATTTGTGAATTATTAGATATGAACCTTATATGGCTAAAGTGTCGGGTCATTGCCCAATTAAGACCCAACGGATTGTGAAAATGTTTTCAATAGAATTAAATGGGCCTTAATTAAAATGGTAATGCAATATCTATAAATAAAAGATGCATGGCCGTGTGTGTGGGATTTGTGCAATCCATAAGGATTCGCTGAAAGGTGTCTTTCATAGTGATTAAAAACGGCATTAGGGAATAGATTAAATTGAGAGGATTGCTTAGGCCATGTATAGAAGATATGCGCATGAGTTGGAGTGTCTAAAAAGGGGTCCTTTCCTTGTTAAAAATGGCACTAAGGCAATGGCTGAACAAGGGGCGCAAGGCACCTTCTAAATAAAGGCCTCTCCAAAGTGGAAGCATATACATGGCAATTGCTATCTCATTAAGACACAAGGGGCGCATGGCACCTTCTAATTAAGACCAATTGGAAGTATTAAAAAGAGAGGTAGCAAGGGGCGCACGGCTTACACATTCAAGGGGTCTTCATCAAGTCTCATTCACGGCATAACAAAAGAGGAGAGGGCAGCCAACAAGAGTGCAAGGAAGAGAAGGATTGGAAGAGCAAAACAATCAAAGGAAAGCCGGAGGAGTCGCAGAACCGATTAGTATTTTGATAAATTTGTTTGAAATAAGGAACCATGGGGTTCGGCCATGGTGTATGGCCGTGTAACACCCCAATTTTTCAATGAAATGGAAAATTATGAAAATGCCGCTGAGTTATTAAATTAATTATTTTGTGATGTCAAAATAAGAAATGTTGGGGCCCATTGCTCAAATCAAGGTCATATGAGCACATTATAAATATCAAGTTTGATAGGATGGGTTATGTACATCAATTGGGTTGGAAATGGCTAAATGGGTCAAAGGGCCCAATTGGACCCAATGGGTCAAAATGGATGATTTGACCATTGTGTAAGCTTAAATTAAATGGGATTAAGCCTATTTGATTGGAAATCAAGTGGAGAAGAAATGGGTAGGCTTGATCCATATGTGAAAACCATTTACAAATGACCAAAATACCATAATTGGGTTATGGAGTCAAAAACGGGTCAAGGAGCTAAAGGGGGACCCAATGGGTCGGGTTGACCAGTTTGACCACGGATGACCGTGTGGGCCCTCAATTGAACTCAAGTGTGAGTTAATTCAGCTTGAGTTAGGTTGATTTGAAATGAGTTAGATTTAAGAAATGAGTTGACTCAAACTTGGTGCATTAAAGATGATGAGTTGGATGAGTTGGTTTAGAATAAAAATATCATGAGTTAAGTGAGTCAAGAGGAGGTACAAACGAGTTTTAATCTCACTCAACACCTGATCAAACTCATCACAGCCGTTGAGTGTGAACGGGTGCTTTGGCAAAGCCAAAGGACACCAAGGTTGGCGGCACCTTTTCATGAAAGGTTGCAATGGTTCATTCCCAAGTAATGCAATGTTTGGCACCAAGGGGTGCAACGTTTGGCACCAAGGGGTGTCTTGGTTGACACCCAACATCCCTTCATTTTTGGCAAAGAGTAAAGAGGGAAATAAATGGGTGTTGGGGGCTGAAACTACAAAAGGCAAAGGTTGCCTTTCTTGGCCGTTTTTGTCAAAGGAAACCCAAGTGTTCCCATCTCTTTTTCCCTCTCTCCAATCGGTGTTCTTGGCTGGAACAGCAGAGGCTTTTGGTACCAAATATTCAACCTTGAACCAGCAAGGAATTGAGGAAGAAAGGAGGAAATAAAAGATAGGAAACAAGGATCAAAAGTCAAGAAGAAAGGCTTGGGAAAATTGGTAAGTATTTCATTGAGTTTTGTTGAAAAACATGGAACAAATAGGGTGTAGATTGGGCCATGATCATGGCCGATTACACCAATAATTAACCTTGATTAATGGAGGTTTAGAAATGATTAAGATGACCATTGGGTTCGGCCACCATAGAGGGCTGAACCCCATGTAAAGAGATGGCTTGGTTTTCATGTTTTGAAACATGAAAACCATGGATTTTGTGGACTGTTTTGGGTCTTGATTTAATATTTAAATACATGTTTTAGAATGGTTAAAAACATGGATTTGAATGACATAAGGACTGAAGTTAATATGGGTTTAAACAGTAGATTTAAATTGATATTATGGACCATTTGGATCGGCCATCTTGGATGGCCGAATTCCATGAAATGTTGTGGCCATTCGGACAAAGTGATTAACTTATTTCGATGGTTTTGAGAGGTAAAAATGCAGTAGTAATATACTGATTAATACTTGTCTAAATGAGGCTTAAAACATATACATAAGGACCAAGACATGGACATAGGGTTCGGCCACTTTGGATGGCCGAACCCCATGTTAGTTTTGATGATGTTGGTAAGTTTAAAACCATATAAAATATGGTGTTTTGATGTGATTTGTGGAAGTTTAACTTGCTGTTATTGGTTGGCCAACATAGGGCTGAACCATGTCATTATTAGGGTTAAGTTATGGATTCAAATCAGGGGTAAATCATGGACTAGTTGAACCAAAAGAACCATTGGGTTCGGCCATGTGTATGGCCGAACCCCATGGACTGTTTTTGGATGCCATGTTTGGATTGAATCCTATTGGAAACTATGATTTGTTTCATGCTTTTGATCTAAGAACTGTCTAGGTTGAGTTATGGATTTAATACTAAGTTGACCAACCATGATATAAGATGGAAAGTGGAGACAAAAACCAGATTGGTGAGGTTCGGCCATGTGTATGGCCGAACTCCACTAAGGGTCTTTGGTAACCCTATTGTGTAGCCGACTTTGTGATTGAAATTATGCGAAAGAGTGATTATTGATCAAAGGTGGAATAATCATGTGTATGGTTGTATGAACCTTAGCAAGACATGTTTAAAAGGGTTAAGTGTTTAAGAGTTGATTAAATAAAGTATGAAGTTAAATCCTAAGTTGGTGATGTTCGGCCAAGGGCATGGTCGAACCTCACATGATGTGGTTGGGTCATAGATATGAATGAACAAGTAAGTGATAGTATGATTTGCTGATTGTTATATGGACAAGGTACCGGAAGTTGACGACGTGCGAGTTGTGACAGGGTGACGCAAAAGAAAGATAAGTAGGTTTCCTACCTACTTGTAACCACGGTTTTTACCCAGTTTTTCTTATAATACTCTTGTTGATTTTATGTGGTTTCAAATGATATATTATGCATTAACAAATGGCATACAGGCATGGCATCTCATGCATGGTCATGGGATGATGAATAGGGTTCTACAATGTTACAATTATGGGTTACGTCCTCCTTAGGCGATGAGAGTCCCGCCAGGAAGAGTAACATGATGATCATAGTCACAATGGTCTCCTTAGGCGAAGAGAGTCCCGTCAGGAGGACTAATACGTGATATGAATCAGTTAGTGATGAAGAGATGGAAGTTGTTTTGTGATTTACCTTGTCGGTGCATGGCACGACAAGTGATGGCTATGGGTGTACATGATGGGGGAGGCTCATTGCATGTGCATACGTCATAGCATTGTTTTACCTGTTTTTGATGATCATGTATTATGGTATGTATATGCATGTTTTATATGCTAACATGTGGTAGCCCTGATTCGGGAACCTACTGGGCGCGTTGATCTAACGCCCTAATTCTATCCTCATAGGAGATTGCAGGTACAAGCAAAGGGAAAGGAAAGGTCGTTGACCGGGAGGGGAGCCAAGCCTAAGTGCTTGAATGATGGATTGGATTACGTTATATTACTGTCATTTGAATACTTATGTTGGACACGTAATAATTCGTTATTTGCTATGGTTTGATTAGGATAATAACCTGTGGATGGTTGATCTATGTTATTTAAGGTTTAAGACTGTTACTTGCTATCTCGTCTTTCTATTCTGCAATTATTCTAGATTATTCCGCATGTTGATGCTAGTTCCATGTGTGATTCACTATCATGGTCTATTCCATGTACACATGGGTGGCCAGTTAAGGTTCAGACTTGGGTAGTCTGAACTTAACTCGCGTCGTGACGCCGCTTGCTCTCGTTCGATGTTTTATTATTACTTTTAAAAAAAAATTAGACTCTGTATTTCTCGAAAAGGGCGGGGCGTTATAGGCCGAACCCCATGAAAGAAAATTGGAAGATGAATATAATGATTTTAATGGAAAGAATGGACCACCATGGCTGAACCCCATGGAAAGACATGGTTTAATGTATGGATTTTTAATGATGAAAACTATGGGAGTTGGTTAATGAGTTAAAATGGTTTAAGAGAAGTTGATGAACATAGGGTTTGGCCATGATGAAGGGCAAAACCCCATGGAGGAAAATTGGTTACGTTTAATGGATTTTTGAGGGATGAAAGCCATGCAATGTTATTAAAGATGTTAAAGGGTTTTAATGGATGTTTTTGGTGAAGATCCTAAGACCATGGGTTCGGCCATGGAGTATGGCCGAACCCCATAAATAATTATGGAATCATGTTCATGTATTTAGATCATGGAAAATGATGGGAAAGGTTATTTATGATTTATGGATTCAAGAATAGGAATTGATAAAAATTGGAAAGTTAGACACCATATGGTTCGGCCATGGTGTATGGCGGAACCCCATGAATCAATTTTATGGATCTAATATGTCTATGTATATTTTAAATGAATGGAGAATTAATTGGAGGATACGAATATATGCTTATGGATTATATTATTGGATTATGGGTTTTTGGTTATGTTAGCCATGGATGGCAATGTTGTAAATAAGTGAAAATAATGGACATAGGGTTCGGCCATGGTGTATGGCCGAACCCCATGAACTATTTGATGGATCATGTGTTTGAATTAAAAAACTATGTATGGTAGATTAAAATGAATGAAATGTTAACTAAGGATTAGACCAATGTCAAAGTTGTAATAAAGGGTGAAAGTGATGGATCATGGGTTCGGCCATGGTGTATGGCCGAACCCCATGAGGAATGGTTTATGGACTTAAATATAATAGAAAATCAAATGGAACATGGATTTTGATTTATGGATATGTTATAAGGTAACGGACCTCACAAGGTGTGTACGATCGTGAGCGGTTACCGAACGAAAGCGCAAGGACATGTTAGTGGTCTTTGGTAGGATTCCACCTCTTTGAAACCATGGGTTTATGTACAATATTTTTATCTTATTTTGATGAATTATGTTGTAAATGATAGTGTTTCAAAATGTGAGTTTTAATGCTATGTTTATATGATAAACTAGCATGTGTTTCATTGGCATCTCATGCATGGCATGGGGTGAAGGATATGTAACCGGAGGGGTCACACTCCATCGGAGCGTCCGAAAAACCTATGTGAGTAACCTTGATGTGCTTTTCCATCAGGAAGAAACCGGAGGGGCCACACTCCGTCGGGGCGTCCGAAAGACCTATGTGGGGGTACTTATATGTGTAAAGCCCGCCCCTTTCCACCATAACATCAGAGTCTATTTTTTTTTTAATAAAAGAGTGACCAAGGCGCGGACGTCACGACGCGAGTTAAGTCCGAGCTTCTAAAGCCCGGCCCTTAACTGGCCAACCCTACGTGCGCATGGTACGAAGTCCACGAGAACGGTTCACATGTATACGTAAGCTCGCGGAATATGACTTAATGCGGAATATTGTAATAAAGACTATCCTACCAGTTTTCAGATAGCATGGAAGATTTCATCATTTAATTACTAAAAAACCATAATATCATGTATCTACAATAAGATCCAAATCATAGCAATAAGTCTAAAATATTACAGTTCCGACAAGCTAAACTATACAAATACACATTTCCCAAAATAAACTTAAACAAAATAATTAGTCCTCCTTCCCAAGTTCCTAAGCTTGACTCCTGTCCCGTCCTTCTGCTCCGGCATTTCCTTCATCATCAGCTAGGGTAGAAGTAGGGCGTTAGACCACGCGCCCAGTAGGACTCTGAGTAGGGCTAGCACATGGATTAGTAATAACAGATACATATGAAATCATATAAAGAAAACTATAAGATGAATGTCATGCCATGGGTGCATCATGTCATGTGTCCCACCCATCATCCCTATCATCACAATGTCATATCCCTCTTGACGGAAAAACCTCGTCAAGATATCCCCATGCTTGCTTCTCGGTCGCCCCGACGGAGGATGGACTCCAGTTATAGCCTATCAGGCTATCCCCATGAATGCTTCTCGGTCGCCCCGACGAAACATGGACTCCGGTTTGTTTATTTTTTTCCGCCCATGCCATGCATGAGATGTAGTGCATTATGCTATGCTATATATATATAACTTATAGCATTAATATAGAATTCATAGCCTTGCATCATACTATGTATATAAATCATAACCATTAAAACCCAACATAAAACCTATCATACAATTACCAAAAATAAGTCAAGAACCATCACATAACAACTAATCCACGGCATACAAAAAGGTAGGAATCCTACCGAATACCGACTCGCGTCTTTGTTTCCTTTTCGTCCGATAATTCGGTTACCGACACGCGTATCGCTCGCGATATCCAATACCTTATTACATACACAAATCAGTCAAAGTTTTAACCATTTCTAAGCCCATAAATCATTTCCAAGTCCATATGAAAAACCGGTCACTATTTAGGTTTTGTGGGTCCCATTTCATCTATTAAAAGCTTTAATCCCATAACTCTTAAAAATTGGCCACCCTAGGCTTGATCAATCACTTATAAGGTTATTACATTAGAGCCCCTAAGTCCATGATCAATCTCCATGGAATTCTTGAATTTGGCCATTAATTACGGTTTTGCCACTACCTCATTTTCCATGATTGATCACTCATTTATCCATACATGATTAAGTCCAAAATTGATCCATAACTTAGATTTATTAGTGACCTATCAACCATTACATGAACTCATTAAAGATAAGTCCTTAACTTAACCAAATCCCAATCAATTTAAACACATTCATACTCCAACCTAACCCATCAAAAGACTCATAAATGGGCCATGGGTTCGGACATACACCATGGCCGAACCCATGGTGTCCTTTTCCCATCTTTTTTCTTGGGTCCATTGTTCACATTTGAATTTATCACAAGTCCCTCCATATGGGGATTTCACCATTCATTTAGACCACCCATTTGATCAACAGTGGTTTTTTTTATTTTATCTCTTGGGTTCATCAAAACTACTAACATTCCCATTTATTTTCCATTATTCACAACCCTTCATTCCATCATTTGATCACCATAGGGTTCGGCCATACACCATGGCTGAACCCATGGCTCATGATCCATCATTCATTGCTCCAAAATATCTACATTCACCAATATATTAAATCCATCAATCTTCCTATTTTCCATGGCTTTTTAAACCCATTTAAAATTTGTAACACATTACCATAGGGTTCGGCCATACACCATGGCCGAACCCATGGTTCAAGGTTCACTCCATCCATGCCTTTCAAGGCCATACACCTCTTTACATTTTCATCATAACACCATTTTAAAACTTACCCACATTCATTCATTTACTAAAATTCATTAGCTAAAAACCCTTATTGCCTTCCATTCTTTAAAACCCTAACCAATTAAATCAACCACCAAAACACCCACCATGGGGTTCGGCCATACTACATGGCCGGACCCTATGGCCCATGATTTCCTTCCAATCACCTAATTTCATGCTTAATTTAATAAATTACACTATGCACTTAATACATTTATTTATTTCTTTTCCCTAACCTAATTTTCCATTTAGGGTTTCCTCCACTTCCACCCTTTCATTTTATGGAATTAATCCATGGCATAAACTTATTTAACCACATTAATTTTACAAAAATAAATCCCAATTCTTAAACCAAAAATTGTTTAAGAAGAATCACAATCCGTGGTCTCCCCCGACTTCAGCCACTCCTGTCGGTTTCCTTAGCCTCCTCTCTTCTTCCTCTTGATCTTTGGTAGGTCAAGAAGCTTGATCAATGGCGACAACCCCCAACCTTAGGACCGGCCAAGTTAGGGTTTGTATTGAGAGATGGAGAGGGAAAAATGATGAGAGGGGAGATGATAACCTTGATCTTAGAGTGATTTTGCTTAAATTTCCACTTTTTTCTTCTCTCCTTCTCTTCTCTTCTCCTTAGCTCTCTTTCTCCCATTCACTTGGAGCATGGGATGACAATGGAGAAAGTAAAAAATGAAGAGAGGATAAGAAATGAGAATCGAAATCAAAGCTTATCCCCATTTGGTGACCTAACCACACTTTACATTAATTATTCCACCAACCAATACAAGATATTTATCTTGCTTTATGGTGGTGGTTTAGATAACCACCACCAAGTCCAACGTGTTTTACATTTGAGGTGGGGTAGCTTGGTCTCCCATTTGACCAATTTAACCCCATTTGCTTAACTTAGTTACTTGATTAATTAAATTATTAATTTAGGTTAATTTATTTCCACTTAACCTAATTCCACCTCTTTAAGTTACCTTCATACTTCCACCCATGGTTGACTAATTCCACCATGGTGGCCGGCCCCACCAACCCTTGGGTCCACACGCCACCTCACTTAGTGTGGTGGAGGTGGGTCCCACTTGGCCACACCACCTTGGTTTAATTCTAAATTAACTTAGGTGATTTAAATTTAATTCAATTCATTCTAAATGGATCCCCATTGGGCCCATGGCCCAATTACATTTTCATCTTACCTTAGAACTTAACTACTTTGACCTATTGGGTCCCAAATGGGTATTTGACCTAATTTGACTATTCTTGACCCATCTAACACTCATTGCCCCTTTAAATGAATTTAAATCAACTCCACAGTCCATTGGGCCATACTTGGGCCTGTGTCCAAGTTTTGGCCCATTTACCATTTATTCCATAAATTTCCCAATTTTCATCCTTAAAATAAATAATATCCACATATTTATTGATTTAAAAATGTCGGGCTATTACAATACAATCCTCTTTTAAAATTTTCGTCTCGAAAATTCGAGCTAAGTAGAGGTTCAAAACATCTCATACAAAGAGCTCTGGATGAGAGGCTCTCATCTCTGACTCAAGTTCCCATGTGGCTTCCTCATTGCCATGACGTTCCCATACCATCTTGACCAACTGCATAGCGTGGTTCCGCAGTACTCTTTGTTCGCTCCCGATTACTCAGATCGGCTTCTCCACATGCGTTACGTCGCTTCGGTACATCTACGTCTTGCACATTCAACACATGTGAAGGATCGGGATTGTACTTCCTTAACATGGACACATGAAATACATCATGTAGAGATGATAGCTGTGGAGGGAGCGCCAACTGATAAGCTACCCCCCCCCCCCCCCCACCCTCTTCAGGATCAGAAATGGCCCCACAAATCTAGGCGACAGTTTCCCCTTCTTTCCAAACCTCATGTGCCCCTTCTGTGGTGAGACTTTCAAAAACACCAAGTCTCCCACCTCAAACTCGAGGAACCTTCTCCTCTTGTCGGCGTAACTCTTCTGACGGCTCTGTACAGTGAGTAGATGTTGTCGTATCAATTTAATCTGCGCCGTAGTCTCCGCAACCAACTCCGGCCCAATCAAAGCAGGCTCACCGGCCTCTGTCCAACACACTAGAGATCTACACGGCCTACCATACAAAGCCTCAAATGGAGCCATCTGTAGGCTTGCCTGATAACTGTTATTGTAGGAAAACTCCACCAGTGGTAAATGATCCTCCCATCCACCCTTGAAGTCTAGCATGCACACTCTCAGCATATCCTCCAATGTCTGTATTGTCCTCTCCGACTGTCCATCAGTCTGTGGATGAAATGTTGTGCTAGTCAATATGTCGGTCCCCATAGCCGACTGCATGCCCTGCCATACTCTACCTGTGAATCGGCCATCTCTGTCGGACACAATAGTCCGAGGAATACCATGTAGTCTGATGATATCCCGGATGTACCGTCGACCCAATGTCTCCGACGAATATGTCATCTTGATGGGAAGGAAATGGGCAGATTTAGTCAACCGGTCCACTACGACCCATATCGCATCGTTGCCCTTTGATGACCTAGGCAACCCTGATACGAAATCCATAGATATGTGCTCCCATTTCCACTCCGGCACTGGTAAGGGTGCGAGTAAACCTGGTGGTTTATGATGTTCCGCCTTAACCTGCTGGCAAGTTAGGCAACGGGTAACAAAATCCGCCACATCTCTCTTGAGTCCCGCCACCAATAGTGCCTTTTAAGATCATGATACATCTTGGTGTTGCCCGGATGGATAGAGAGCTTGGTTTGGTGTGCTTCAATCAACAACTCTCTTCTGCAGCTCTTAGGTACATATGTCCTACCTCTGAACACAAGACCCTGTCCTGGTCGTAACTTCCACTCCGGTACCACTTCACCGGTAGACATCTTAGCCCATATCTCCTCCACCTCTGGATCTGTTCGTTGTTCCCGTTCAATCTCGGAGACCATGTTAGATCGTATGATCAAATTATATATGGTCCCATGATTATTGAGGTAGAGTTTAAATTCTCTATTGATATTCAATACTTCCCATTCCGTCCTGATCAAGCTGGCTGCTGTCGCATGTGACATGCGGCTGAGGGCATCCGCCACCTTATTCGCCTTGCCGGGATGATATCGGAGTGCAAAGTCATAATCTGCCAGATATTCCATCCATCGGCGTTGTCTCATGTTGAGTTCCTTCTGATCAAACAAATATTTCAGACTCTTGTGGTCGGAAAACACCTCAAATTTCTCTCCATAGAGATAGTGTCTCCAGCTTTTGAGAGCGAAGACCACTAGTGCCAGCTCCAGATCATGTATGGGATAGTGGCGTTCATGGATTTTCATCTGTCTTGATCTGTACGCCACTGCCCTATTACTTTGACTGAGTGTACACCCCAGTCCCTCTCCTGAGGCATCACAGTACACCTCAGAATTTCTGCCTCTTTCCGGCAAGATCAGAATAGGAGCGGTCGTAAGCTTCTCCTTTAGCTCCTCAAATCTCCAGTTGCACAGATCCGACCACTCAAATTTGACTCCTTTCTGAGTGAGTCGGGTAAGTGGAGCTGCAATCTTGGAGAAGTCCATGATGAATTTCCTGTAGTAACCGGCCAATCCCAGAAAACTACGGATCTCGGTCACATTTGTCGGCACTTTCCACTCCTTCACTGCCGCTACCTTAGCCGGGTCCACTGCTATACCTTCCTCTTATATAATGTGTCCCAAGAAGTTAACCTTAGATAGCCAGAACTCACACTTGCTGGCTTTGGCATACAACTGGTTCCTCTTTAGGGTGTTCAGAACTATCCGCAGGTGTTCAGCATGTTCTTCCTGACTCTTGGAATAGATCAGGATGTCATCAATAAATACGATCACAAACTGATCTAAGTAAGGCCGGAATATCCTATTCATCAGGTCCATGAACACAGCTGGTGCATCAGTAAGCCCAAACGGCATGACTACATACTCATATAGACCATACCTTGTTCTGAAGGCTGTCTTCTCTATGTCCTCCTCTCTAACCCGGATTTGATGGTATCCGGACATCAGATCAATCTTGGAGAAGTGAGAGGAACCCCTAAGTTGATCAAACAGATTGTCAATCCTGGGTAGGGGATACTTGTTCCTAACAGTGAGCTGGTTCAATTTTCTAATCCACACACATCCGCAGGGTACCATATTTCTTTTTCACAAATAATACTGGGGCTCCCCATGCTGATGTGCTATTCCGAATAAAACTCAATCTAAGCAGTTCATCAATCTGCTTCTTCAACTCGGTCATCTCAGCTGGTGCCATCCTATAATGTGGTAATGATACTGAAGTAGTGCCAGGATATAACTTGATCTCAAAGTTTATCTCCCTCTTGGGTGGCAAAACCAGGGAGCTCTGTTGGAAATACTTCGGTAAACTCTACTACTACCGCCGGAAGTTCAGCCCTTGGTGCTCTATCTAACTTAATGTTGTTCAAGACAAGGTGGTTCAATTCTTCCTGCAGTCTTCTAGGAATACCTTGTCTATCAACGGGCACTATATACCGCTTTCCCTCAGGTGACCAAAATATCACCCTACGAAGATAGCAATCAATATGGGCCTGATATGTAGCCAACCAGTCCATACCAAATATAACATCGTACTCAGCCATATCGATTACGAAATAGTTGAACTCGAATCGGAATCCAATGAGTTCAGTGTTTAATCCAGTGCAGATGAGTCCCAAAGATGTGTCTTCGACGGGGGACACAATGGTAAGTGAGGTGGACAGGTTCTGTACTAATGTGCCCGTAGCAGATATGAATGCAGCAGATATAAATGAATGGGAAGCTCCAGAATCAAATAATGTAACAGCATAGGAACTACCAACTACGGCCATACCTTGCTTCACCGAGCGATCCACCGCTACTCGAGAAGGTATGGCAAAAAGTCGTCCAGATCCTATAGGGTTTGTCGCCCACCCCGCTTGGTTGTGCGTTCTGCCTCCTCGCGATTGAGCTGGCTTAGCTAGAAGGCGGGAAGAACCCCTGAAGTTAGAGGGTCTGCTGAGCTGTGGACATTCCCTCTTGAAGTGGCCCTGTTGGCCACACTGATAGCAAGTACTCCCACCCCTTGGGACCTGGGTGACTGATGCTGACGGGGAGGGCTGATTGGGGTGAAAGCCCCCCTGTAGATCCAGTAGAAGGTGAGGGTCTGTTGAAATTCGGGCGGAATCTCTTGTTGGGTTGAAATGCTTCCCGCCCACCCTGCCCTCGGCGGTTGTCAAACCGCACTATCTCATTCAATTCCCGTTCCACTATAGTGGCCCTGCTGACCACCCCTGCCAATGTAGATTCCTTGAATACTGTCACCCTAGCCTTGATGCTCGGCCCGAAGGCCCGCTCAAACTTACTGGCCCTCCGGTGCTCAGTATCCACCATATAGAATGCGTAGACAGATAGACGAAGGAACTCCCTATGGTACTCTGCCACCGTCATATTGCCTTGTACTAGTGATAGAAAAGCTTCAGTCTGGCTCTCTCTTTCTTCCTCTAGAAAATACTGTTCTAGAAAAGTGGCTGAGAACCATTCCCAAGTCATGGCAATTCTTTCCTTTTCAGGCACCAGTGTTCGTTGTTTTTCCACCACTTCCCACCAATTGCCAGCATCCTCAATCAGTTGAGATGTTACCAGTAAGATTCTGTCAGCCGGACTAGAAATCTGAAGCAGATTCAAGATCTGAGTGATCTTCTTTAACCAATGATCTGCTCCTACAGCCCCTTCTTTTCCTCTGAAGTAGGGAGGGCGCTGTTGCTGGAAGTCTTTGACCATCTTCCGTTTACTGGTGTCGCTGGTGGTCGCTGGTGGTTGCACTTCCGTCCAGGTGTTGTTGTAGAGCAGAAGCGACAACCACCTGAACTATGTGTTGTAGCTCGAGAGGTACACCTTGTATCTTTATACTATTCTGTCCCTCTGCATGATGAGGCGGCGGTACCTCCTCTTGATGAGGTGGTGGTACCCCCTCTTCCCGACAAGGTGGTGGCACCTCTTCCTCTACCCGGGGGTTTCGTCGGGTCCTTCTCCTTGGAGGCATTTCCTAAACCATCAAAATATTTATTGATTCAATTCCTTTATAGAGTTGTTGTATTCACATATTTTGAGAAAAAAATTTCCTAAGTATCAAACGTTTCTTTTTTTTCCATTTGAGGGAAATTGCCAAATATGCACACTTGGTTTTCTTTTGTTTCTGGGGGAAATCTCTAAATTCCTATTGTTTGCTGTTCAAATTTGGGGGAAAAATCCTAAGTATCAAATTACCATGTTCTCCTTTCCGGGGAAATTCAACCCTATCTTGCTATGTTTTGATAAATCTCTCCTAGAATGAATCTTTCTTCCCTTGCTATCATTCCTCTTTGTCAAACGTTGTTCTCAGATTGAATACTTCAGTTTGAGTCAATCGAAGTAAATTAACCCGGCCCCCGTGCATGGGACTCCGAAGAGTCGGTCGGTTGGGATTCTTAGCTGCCAGTGAGACATGCAACCGTTTTAATCTTACTTCGAGAGATTCATTCTTCCGAGTTCGCTCTGATACCAACAGTAAAGCCCGCCCCTTTCCACCATAACATCAGAGTCTATTTTTTTTTTAATAAAAGAGTGACAACGGCCCGGATGTCACGACGCGAGTTAAGTCCGAGCTTCTAAAGCCCGACCCTTAACTGGCCAACCCTACGTGCGCGTGGTACGAAGTCCATGAGAACGGTTCACATGTAGACGTGAGCTCGCGGAATATGACTTAATGCGAAATATTGTAATAAAGACTATCCTACCAGTTTTCAGATAGCAGGGAAGATTTCATCATTTAATTACTAAAAAACCATAATATCATGTATCTACAATAAGATCCAAATCATAGCAATAAGTCTAAAACATTACATTTCCGACAAGCTAAACTATACAAATACACATTTCCCAAAATAAACTTAAACAAAATAATTAGTCCACCTTCCCAAGTTCCTAAGCTTGACTCCCGTCCCGTCCTTCTGCTCCGGCATTTCCTGCATCATCAGCTAGGGTAGAAGTAGGGCGTTAGACCACGCGCCCAGTATGTAACGTCCGCCCCTTTTTCACCCGCTTTTCGAAAATCAGAGTCTATATATTTTTTTTTTAAACAGAGAGTGAGAGAGGGCACGGACGTCACGACGCGAGTTAAGTTCGAGCTTTTAAAGCCCGACCCTTAACTAACCAACCCCACGCGTGCGAGGAGCTAAGTCCACGAGAACGGTTCACGCGTAGGAAGTAAGCTCGCGGATTATAATTATTGCGGAACATGATAATAGAGTCTATCCTACCGGTTTTTAGATAGAAGGGAAGATACAACATTGAATTACCAAAATGCCTCTATGTTTATATTTATATCACAAAATATAATCGTCCATAAGTAAAGTCCAAACCATTGCAAGAAATGCAAAATTATACAGTCCGAGGAGCTAAGTTACTCAAAATTACATTTCCAAAATATAAACTGAGATAAACTAAGAATGCGCTTCCCAAGCTCCTAAGCTTGGCTCCTGTCATGTCCACCGTTTCTGCCATCCCCTGCGTCATCAGCTAGGGTAGAAGTAAGGCGTTAGTTAACGCGCCCAGTAGGACTCCGAGTAGGGCTAGCACATGGATTAGTGATAACACGCATACTGATACAATAGAGTATAACAAAATAAACATGTAATGAATGCTATGCCATGGGTGCCTATGTCATGTGTCCCACCCATCATCCGTATGATCATACAATGTATTGTCCCCATGTTTGCTCTCGGTCGCCCCGACGGAGCATGGACTCCGGTTATAGCCCTTAGGCTATCCCCATGTCTGATTCTCGGTCGCCCCGACGGAGCATGGACTCCGGTTATAGCCCTCAGGCTATCCCCATGTCTGATTCTCGGTCGCCCCGACGGAGCATGGACTCCGGTTTCATTATTTTCCCGCCCATGCCATGCATGAGATGTACGTGCATTATGCTATGTAGTATATAGATAAACCATAAATTTAATATACCATACATAGCCATATAATGCATAATGTTAAAATATAATCCATAACACCATCATATAATTCATAAATTAAAACTCATCATAATACAAGTCCCATAATCATCAAAATAGATTAAAATAAACATCACATATCCACAGCTTACAAAGAGGTAGGAATCCTACCGAATACTGCGTAGCGTTCTGTTACGTTTCCGTTCGATAATCCGGTCGCCGATCGCGTACCGTTTGCGACGTCCCGATACCTTATTACATTTACCGAATTAGTCCATACGTTTATCCATGATTAAGTCCATAATTGATCCATCTACTTAGACCCATTAATGGCCATTAATTATGTTACTATTTTATCGAAAATCAGCCCTTAACTTATCCTCATTTTTCCGTGGTTTTAAAACATATACATAAGATCCGATTTTGGCCATTTCAAATATTCCAATGAGCGACCCTAAAACGCAGCATCTATACGTTTCGTTTCATCATTCGCATTGTACCGAATTTTACTTCCAACCCACATAGGGTTCGGCCATCTACCATGGCCGAACCCACGGTTTTTCAATGTGGCTAATTTTTGCCGTTTTGCCACTCCCTCTTCCATGTTTAAACATTCACCCATTCATGTCTATTTTAAGTCTAAATTTCATCCATAACTTAGACCCATTTATGATTCCATAACATATCTAAAATCAGCCACCTATTATTTAATTTTAAAAAAAAACATTTAATCCCATATGTCATTTCATATTTGGCCCTAAAGGTGGCCCACAAAGGGATCATGGGTTCGGCCATACACCATGGCCGAACCCATGGTACCCTATCTCCATTTTCTTGGGTCCATTTTACCCATTTTAACATACCTCCAATGAAAATTTAAATCATTCATTTAAAACCTTATTTTTCATCCCATTTTAAACATTACATAGTCCCATATATCCATTTAAATTTAATCATTCTTCTCCATCATTTTCTATTCATAAAAGTCCTAAAATATCACCATAGGGTTCGGCCATACACCGTGGCCGAACCCATGGTTCATGGTTCCCTTTATTGGAGCCATATGAGGCCATTATTTCCCCAATGTTAGTCCATGGTTTTCTTTGCTAAAATTCCATTTAAAAATCAATAATTTTCATTCATTTGGTCCCTTTAAAACTTTATATCATACACTTTCAAATCCATTGAACTTATCACTTCCTCCATCCTTTTCCATCTTTCCATTTTTATAAAAATAATTAACCATCACCATAGTTCCATTGTAAAAAAAATTCTAAAATATAATCCATGGATCCCATCATAAAACTTTTTCCAAAAATTTGCCTACATTTAACCCTTGAAACCCTAACCATTTTCCATCATTTTTCAAATCTTAGCAACCATTAATCAATGAGCATTTAAGAACCCTAACCCTCATAGATCACTAACCATGGGGTTCGGCCACCTTGTATGGCCGAACCCTATAGTCCATGATTTTTCTTTGTTTAAAAATTCCATTTAAAATTAATAATATCATTCATTTGGTCCATTTAAAACTCATGTCATACACTTTGGAAATCCATTTGCAACTATTATTTCCTCCATTAGTTTCTATCCTTTTTCATCCATTAAAATTACTATCTATCACCAACTTTAAGATCTTCATAAAAACCATTAATCATTTTTTGTACTTAAAAACCCTAAACCATTTTTCCTACTTACAAAACCTTAATAAATTGCATACATTTTCTAATCACCCACCATGGGGTTCGGCCATGTAACATGGCCGAACCCTATGGCCCAAAATCTCCTTACAAATCCATAAAAATTATTTTAAATACTTAACATCCCTAATCCATTACTTAATCCATTCCTTATCCTACCATTGAATGGATTTTTTAAATTCAAAGCCTATGATGGTTTGGCCACCATCCAATCCAAGGAAATGGATTCCACAACTTAAAACCCTAAAAATTTAAATTTCTTGTTTAGAACATACTTACGAACTGACGACTCCTCCGGTCTTTCTTTCTCCTCTTGATTTCCTTAGCCTCTTCTCTTCTTCCTCTCTTTGGTTGATCGGTTAGATGTGCTTGATCAATGGTGGAACATGCTTGGATCGGCTAAGGTAGATGGGGTTAGATTGAGAGAGGGAGAGGGGAAGGTGAGGGGAAACAAAATCTTAACCTTTGATCTTGGAGGGATGGACCAAGGCTTGCTCTCTCCTTCTCTTTTCTTCTCTTCTTCTTCTAAGTTTTCTTCTCTTTTTCTTTTCTTCAATGCATGGGACGGTTTTGAGAGTGGGAGGGAGAGATAGAGTGAAAATGTTTGTTTGAAATGAGATGGAGATGGTTGGAATAGCCTTCACTCAAACATTAACTTCCTCACCAACCAACATGCATTAATGGTGGTGGTTGGGATAAAACCACCACCTTTAATCCATGGTTTTAATTTGTGTTTTCTTGAAGTGGTTTGTGTTTGTTGGAGTGGTTTTGACCATTTGACCATTTTAATCTTAGGTTAATTAACTTAGATCACCTTGATCCCTTGGTTAATTTAATTAATCACTTCCCACTTAATTTAATCCCATTAAATTCCCTCTAAGATCCACCCATGGTTGACCAAGTCAACCATGGTGGTCGGCCCCACTACTCTTGGGTCCACACGCCACCTCAATAGGTGAGGTGGAGGTGGGCCCCATTTGGCCATATTACTTAATCTTGATACATCTTAACTTAGATAGTTTTATAATTATCTAATTTATTTAATTTATCTTAATTGGATCACCATTGGGTCCATGGCCCAATTATATTTTTGTCTTTCCCATTTATTTTAGGGCTTACCTACCTTGGCCCATTGGGTCCCATATGGCTAGTTGACCCAATTATTTACCATTGACCAATTAAATGAATTAATTCTAATTCATGGTCTATTGGGTAATCATTGGGCCCATGGCCCAATTAGATTCCCTCTTTACCCACTTACCTTAGGGTTGGAACCGATTTTTGATCCATTGGGCCCCACCTGACTATCGGGCCCACTTTGACCATCGTTGACCCGCTTAGTCCTCATTGACCCATTAAATGGATTTCATCCAATCCATGGCCCAATTGGGCCATTCTCGGACCCTTGTCCCAACTTTTGATCCATTTGGTATTCCATCATGTCAAAATTCAAATTAAAATCAATAAATGCCAAATATATATTGATTCGAAAATTCAGGCTATTACACAGTAGGACTCCGAGTAGGGCTAGCACATGGATTAGTAATAACAGATACATATGAAATCATATAAGGAAAACTATAGATGAATGTCATGCCATGGGTGCATCATGTCATGTATCTCACCCATCATCCCTACCATCACAATGTCATATCCCTATTGACGGAAAACCTCGTCAAGATATCCCCATGCTTGCTTCTCGGTCGCCCCGACGGAGCATGGACTCCAGTTATAGCCTATGAGGCTATCCCCTTGAATGCTTCTCGGTCGCCCCGACGAAACATGGACTCCGGTTTGTTTATTTTTTTCCGCCCATGCCATGCATGAGATGTAGTGCATTATGCTATGCTATATATATATAACTTATAGCATTAATATAGAATTCATAGCCTTGCATCATACTATGTATATAAATCATAACCATTAAAACCCAACATAAAACCTATCATACAATTACCAAAAATAAGTCAAGAACCATCGCATAACAACTAATCCACGGCTTACAAAAAGGTAGGAATCCTACCGAATACCGACTCGCGTCTTTGTTTCCTTTTCGTCCGATAATTCGGCTACCGACACTCGTATCGCTCGCGATATCCAATACCTTATTACATACACAAATCAGTCAAAGTTTTAACCATTTCTAAGCCCATAAATCATTTCCAAGTCCATATGAAAAATCGGTCACTATTTAGATTTTGTGGGTCCCATTTCATCTATTAAAACCTTGAATCCCATAATTCTTAAAATTGGCCACCCTAGGCTTGATCAATCACTTATAAGGTTATTACATTAGAGCCCCTAAGTCCATGATCAATCTCGATGGAATTCTTGAATTTGGCCATTAATTACGGTTTTGCCACTACCTCATTTTCCATGATTAATCACTCATTTATCCATACATGATTAAGTCCAAAATTGATCCATAACTTAGATTTATTAGTGACCTATCAACCATTACATGAACTCATTAAAGATAAGTCCTTAACTTAACCAAATCCCAATCAATTTAAACACATTCATACTCCAACCTAACCCATCAAAAGACTCATAAATGGGCCATGGGTTCGGACATACACCATGGCTGAACCCATGGTGTCCTTTTCCCATCTTTTTTCTTGGGTCCATTGTTCACATTTGAATTTATCACAAGTCCCTCCATATGGGGATTTCACCATTCATTTAGACCACCCATTTGATCAACAATGGTTTTTTTTATTTTATCTCTTGGATTCATCAAAACTACTAACATTCCCATTTATTTTCCATTATTCACAACCCTTCATTCCATCATTTGATCACCATAGGGTTCGGCCATACACCATGGCCGAACCCATGGCTCATGATCCATCATTCATTGCTCCAAAATATCTACATTCACCAATATATTAAATCCATCAATCTTCATATTTTCCATGGCTTTTTAAACCCATTTAAAATTTGTAACACATTACCATAGGGTTCGGCCATACACCATGGCCGAACCCATGATTCAAGGTTCACTCCATCCATGCCTTTCAAGGCCATACACCTCTTTACATTTTCATCATAACACCATTTTAAAACTTACCCACATTCATTCATTTACTAAAATTCATTAGCTAAAAACCCTTATTGCCTTCCATTCTTTAAAACCCTAACCAATTAAATCAACCACCAAAACACCCACCATGGGGTTCGGCCATACTACATGGCCGGACCCTATGGCCCATGATTTCCTTCCAATCACCTAATTTCATGCTTAATTTAATAAATTACACTATGCACTTAATACATTTATTTATTTCTTTTCCCTAACCCTAATTTGCCCATTTAGGGTTTCCTCCACCTTCCACCCTTTCATTTGATGGACTTAAAATCCATGGCATAAACTTATTTAACCACCATTAATTTTACAAAAATAAATCCCAATTCTTAAACCCTAAAAAGCCAAAATTTCTTGTTTAAGAAATACTCACAATCCGTGGTCTCCTCCGACTTCCACCACTCCCGTCGGTTTCCTTAGCGTCCTCTCTTCTTCCTCTTGATCTTTGGTAGGTCAAGAAGCTTGATCAATGGTGACAACCCCCAACCTTAGGACCGGCCAAGTTAGGGTCTGTATTGAGAGATGGAGAGGGAAAGATGATGAGAGGGGAGATGATAACCTTGATCTTAGAGTGATTTTGCTTAAATTTCCACTTTTTTCTTCTCTCCTTCTCTTTTCTTCTCCTTAGCTCTCTTTGTCCCCTTCACTTGGAGCATGGGACGACAATGGAGAAAGTAAAAAATGAAGAGAGGATAAGAAATGAGAAGAGAAATCAAAGCTTATCCCCATTTGGTGACCTAACCACACTTTACATTAATTATTCCACCAACCAATACAAGATATTTATCTTGCTTTATGGTGGTGGTTTAGATAACCACCACCAAGTCCAACGTGTTTTACATTTGAGGTGGGGTAGCTTGGTCTCCCATTTGACCAATTTAACCCCATTTGCTTAACTTAGTCACTTGATTAATTAAATTATTAATTTAGGTTAATTTATTTCCACTTAACCTAATTCCACCTCTTTAAGTTACCTTCATACTTCCACCCATGGTTGACTAATTCCACCATGGTGGCCGGCCCCACCAACCCTTGGGTCCACACGCCACCTCACTTAGTGTGGTGGAGGTGGGTCCCACTTGGCCACACCACCTTGGTTTAATTCTAAATTAACTTAGGTGATTTAAATTTCATTCAATTCATTCTAAATGGATCCCCATTGGGCCCATGGCCCAATTACATTTTCATCTTACCCATTTACCTTAGAACTTAACTACTTTGACCTATTGGGTCCCAAATGGGTATTTGACCTAATTTGACCATTCTTGACCCATCTAACCCTCATTGCCCCTTTAAATGAATTTAAATCAACTCCACAGTCCATTGGGCCATACTTGGGCCTTTGTCCAAGTTTTGGCCCATTTACCATTTATTCCATAAATTTCCCAATTTTCATCCTTAAAATAAATAATATCCACATATTTATTGATTTAAAAATTTCGGGCCATTACAATATGTACTTGTGATGGGGGGGACTCATTGCATTTGACATCATGACATGGCATAGTTTTATATGGTTTTTGACATTATGATATTATTATGCATGCTTTGTACTAACCATGTGTTAGCCCTAATTAGAATACCTACTGGGCGCATTGTTCCAACGCCCTACTTCTACCCTAGTGGATGATACCGGAAACAAGGAGAACGATGAACGCGAAATGGGCCAAGCATTGGAGCTTGGATGATTTTAGTTATATTTTGATTAAGTTACTTATGAACTTGTTTTTGAGTAACTAGACTTCGGGCATGTAATAATTTAGATAAATGCTATGGTTGGATGTTGATTTGAATAATTATGTTATGATAATGTTGATTAAAGACTTGACATACTTTGTTATCTAAAATGGAATAGAACTAGGTCCTATTATAATTCCGCAGTTATGCTTTTAATCTGCATGTTTATGTTGTTATCTGTGAACCGTTTTCATGGACTTAGTCCATGCACACATAGGGTTGGCCAGTTAAGGGTCGGACTTTAGAAGATCGGACTTAGTTTACGTCGTGACGTCCCGTTCTTTATCACTCTTTGTTTATAAAAAAAAAATAGACTCTGATTTTCGAAAAGCTTAGCGAGTGAAAAAGGGCAGGGTGTTGCAAGGAATATTTTTGTTGACTTAAGTGGTTATTAATGTTAAATGATTAATCTATAAGTGATTAGATTAATGAAACAAAGATGGCATGATCTTGGACTTAATTTAAAAGATCAAGGGATTGAAAAAAAGGGCACAAAACCAAGGGTGTGAGTTTCGGCCATGTTGTATGGCCGAACCCCGCTAAGGAATATTTGTGGACTTAGGGTTTCTTAGATGGTTGAACTTATGTGATTAGTTAATAAATAAAAGAGGGACCCAAATTCAAGTGGGTGAGGTTTGGCCATGTTGTATGGCCGAACCCCACAAAGATGTGTTTATGGGCTTAAACATAATTGTAAATCAAATGGAACATGGGTTTGATTGATTGATATGCAATAAGGTAATGGGACCACACAAGCGGTGTACGATCGGTAATCGGTTTCTAGAAAAAAACGCAAGGACTCGTTAGTTGATCATTCGTACGATTCTACCTCTTTAAAACCATGGGACATGTAATATGATTTTACTTCATGTTTTTGATGAGTTATTTTGTATCAAATGTTTTGTTTCAAATATTTAAGTCTTTTGCTATTGTAACACCCCGGATTTTCAAGCTATCGATATATATATGGAAATCGTCCATTTAATTTGTAAATTAATGGAGATAGACCTTAGATGGGTAAGATGTTGGGTCAAGTGTCCAATTAAGACCCAACGAATCATGGATAAGGTTCACTTGAAGTAAATGGTTAAGACTTATTTAATTGGGTTAAGATTGTCAATTGGGTCAAATGCCCAATTGAGGCCCAATGGGTCATGGTTGACTTGGTTAACCATCAAGTGAGTTCAAGCTTAGTTGAAATATGACTGAATTAAGATGGAAATGGAATCAAGTATTTGAGTTGTTTTAAGTGAGTAAATGAGTTGAATTAAAGTTATGAGTTGAGAATTTATTAATGTGAGTTCAAGTGCTTGAGTTGGAAAATGAGATCATTTAAGTTTAGTTGAATTAAAATAAATGGAGTGGGAAGATGGAGGGTTTCCATCTCAAAGGAGGAACCCAAAAGGCCCAATCAAGGTGTACACGTTGGAGGTGGGAGTTTCATCTCATTGGATGAAATTCCAAAAGGATCATTATGAGGAGATGAAGGGGTTTTTGGTTGTTACTCAAGGCATACCCATAGAACACGTTGGAAACATGGAGGGTTTCCATCTCAAGATGGAAACCCAAGGGTCAAAACGGTGGGAGTGTTTCATCTCATGGATGAAACCTCCAAATCGAACATTAAGGAGGGAGGTAAAGGGGCATGGTGGTTACAAAGGCATATCACCAAAGGACACCACCCTTGGCCGACCCTCATTGATCAAGATGAGGAAGTTGGAAAGTTGTGTTGTTACACAAAGACACACAAAGCTTCACGTTGGAACATGGAAGCCCAAGGGGCATCAAATTGGGAGTTTCATCTCATGGGATGAAACCCCCAAAGTAGGTATTAATGGGGAGGTGAAAGGTCATGGGAGTTACAAAAGGGGTATCAACCAAAGGATACCACCCTTGGCTTAATTATATTGGACAAACAAAGAGGATTCTTTGCTCCATCTCACTCTCAAGCTTTCACACAAGGCCGACCCTCTCTCATTGACAAAAGACAAAGGACTTAGAGTACTTTCTATCCCAAGTTTCCCTCTCTCTCTCAAACCTACACTCTCTTGGCCGAACCCACTCTTTGAAGTTTCATCTCAAGACCTCTCAAGTTCACCCTCGGCCAAGGATCAAGGAGGAAGAAGGGACTAAGGAAGAAGAAGATCAAAGGAACAATGAGTGAAAGAAACCGGAGGAGTCGCGGAATCGGTAAGTACTCCATGAGATTTTATTAAGTAAGATGGTCAAAGACATGGAATGGCCGAACCCTAATTCTTATGGTTAAGGACCTTATGCATGAACCATGTATGGAATGCTGAATGACCAAGGATCATAGATTGGCCCTTGCATGGCTAAACCCTAAGTTATATGTATGAGAACCATTAAGGACAAAAGAAGGGTTGGATGAGGTTTGGCCATAGTGTATGCCCGAACCCCATCAAAGGATTAAATCTTGGAAGTATGATTTTTAGAATAAATTGATGAACCATAGGGTTCGGCCATGGTGTATGGCCGAACCCCATGGAAGAACATCATTGGTTTAAATGGTTTTAAAGGTGGTTAAACCATGGAAAGATATTAAGGATTTTAAAAGGTTTTAAAATGGTTGTATGTCAATGATTTGAAAGGGTTTTAAAGGAGGGAAATAATGGAGAATTGTTAATCATTTTAAATGGTCTAAAATGTTACATGGTGAAGAACCTTGGACCATGGGTTCGGCCATACACCATGGCCGAACCCCATCAAGGCATATTGTTGATGTTTACAGGGTTTTAAGGATGAGAATGATGGATGGATGTTGGTAAATGTTAATGAGTGGTAAAGGATGAAAATCATGCAAATTGATTAGTGATCTTAAATAAGGGTTACATGTTGTAAAATGATGACCTAAGTGTATGATTAAACCCCCCCATCGAGGGACTTTATTTATGGGTTTAAGTGTTGTAAATAATACAAAGGGAGGATGAAGATGAATACCATGGGTTTGGCCATGTTGTATGGCCGAACCCCAAGGACCATTTTAATGGGTCATGTGGAGATTTATACATGTTTAAATGAATGAATGATTAAGCTAGGAAATGGAAGATTCATTTATAGATCTATGTTTGGCAATGGATCATGTATGGATCTATGTATGGATAAGTAAAATTAGGTGATTACCTATGGAAGGAAAGAATGGCTAAATGGTGAAATTAAAGGACCATGGGTTCAGCCATGGTGTATAGCCGAACCCCATGATTATATTTTTGGATCTAGGTTTGTACAAGAGACCTAAGTATATTATTGAACCATGGAAAATGTTTAGTTGTGGATCTATGTTTTGGACCTAAGCATGAGGTGATGGAAATAATGGCAAAGAGGTAAATAAGATGAAAATGAAAGGACCATGGGCTCGGCCATGATGTATGGCCGAACCCCATGGGGAAAGTTTTATGGACTTAGGGCTTTTATGAATGTTAGATGATTAACTCATGTATGATTGGTTAATGTAAAACTAATGGAATGATCTTGGACTTAATGTAAAGATCAAAGGACTAAAAAGAGACCCAAACCAAGTGAGTGAGGTTCAGCCATGTTGTATGGCCGAACCCCACTAAGGTATATTTTGTGGACTTAAGTTTCTTAAATGGTTAAGCTTATGTGGGATTGGTTAATAAATAAAAAGAGGGACCCAAATTCAAGTAAGTGAGGTTCGGCCATGTTGTATGGCTGAACCCCACTAAGTTATGTTTATGGACTTAAACATGGTTGGAAATCAAAGGGGTCATTGGTTTTTGATTTATTGATATATTATAAGGTAACGGGACCTCACAACCGGTGTACGATTGTTAAGCCATTTTCGGACGAAAACGCAAGGACACACTAGTGGTCATTGGTAGGATTCTACCTCATTGATACCATGGGATATGTATGATGGTTTTAATTCATATTTTGATGAGTTATTTTGTATCAAATGTTATGTTTCAAATATGGATTTTTAATGCTATGGTTTGTATTATTTCATAGCATGTTGGCATTTGCATCTCATGCATGGCATGGGAGGGATGATATGTAACCAGAGACCACACTTCGTCGGGGTGTCTGTAAGGCAACTGTGGGGGTACCTTGATGTGCATTATCCATCAAGAGGTAACCGGAGACCCATGCTCCGTCGGGGAGTCCGTAAGTCGTGAGGGGTACCTTGATGTGCATTATCCCATCAAGAGGTAACCGGAGGCCACACTCCATCGGGGCATCTGTAAGGCAACTGTGGGGATACCTTGATGAGGAGTTTTCCATCAAGAGGATACTATGTTTTGTGAGGATACCTTGATGAGGAGCTTTCCATCAAGAGGATGTTTTGTAATTTGTGATATGGGCGATGGGTGAGACTCATTGCATATGACACCATGGCATGGCATTGTATCAGCATGATTATGATCTCTATTATCATGCACGATTTCTGGTTTTATCTGTATAATTGGATCTCTATTATCATACATTGTTTTGGATACGATGTTTTACAAATACGACATGATGTATTATATCTGGATTTTTATACTAACCCATGTGTTTGACCCTAATTGGAATACCTACTGGGCACGTTGTCTAACGCCCTACTTCTACCCTAGTTGATGACACAGGGAATGAAATGAACGAGGATGTGATCGGAGCCAAGCTTAGGAGCTTGGTTGATTAAGTTTCATTTTATTTAAGTTATTCATGGACTATGTATTTGAATAGCTAGCATTCGGGAATGTAATAACTTAGATTATTTGCTATGGTTTTAATGTTAACTTAAGATAATTATTATTAGGTGATGGACTCCTTGCTATCTAAAATGGAATAGAATTGTCATTCTATTATATTTCCGCATATATGTTTTATTCCGCATGTTGACTTGAGTACGTGTGAACCGTTTTAATAGACTTGGTCCACGCACAAGTATGGTTGGCCAGTTAAGGGTCAGGCTTTAGAGCTCGGACTTAGCTCGCGTCGTGACGTCCCAATCTCTCTCACTCTTATATTAAAGAAAAAAAAATAGACTCTAATTTTCGGCATAGTGAAAAAGGGTGGGGTGTTTACAGTTGGTATCAGAAAGAAACGGGAAGGATGGATCTTTTGAAGCAAGATTAAGACGGTATCATGTCTCACTGACAGATAAGAATCCCAACTGATTGACTTTTCGGAGTCCGCTGCACGGGCGCCGGATTAATTTACTTCGTTAGACTCAGACTGAAAAATTCAATCTGAGAACACTTGATGAAAAATGAATGATAGCAAGGGAAGTACAATCACTATAAGATGGATTTATCAAATATAGCAAAATAGGAAATATTCCCCCGGAACAAGAAAACATCAGGATTTCCCCAAATTGAGAAATGATACTTGATACTTAGGAAAATTTCCCCAAGAACAAGAAACACAAGATGTTTATTTGGTAATTTCCCAAACAAGAGACATTATGTGATACATAGGAAACTCCCCAAAAAAAGAAATACAAGATGATGAGTAGGGAAATTCCCCAAAACAAAGATTAGTTTGATTAGAACTACGGTTGTCATTGATATGCTTTTGTTGTTGTGATCAGATATGTAGAGCAACATAAAGTATACAGAGTTAGGGGACAGAGGAACCCCTAGTTGTCCTATACATCTAGTTTCTTCTTCCAACAACTCCAGCAGGCCAGACAACGCTGTGGAAGTTAACATAGACGTCCAGGTCGGATCCTCCGAGGATATCGAAGTGAACCCCTTTTCCAGAAGAGCATATGGGAGATATCCCAATGATAGGAGAATCCGTAGGGGAGATAGCGCCCGGGTATATGTGTGAGTTGTGCAACCAGGAAGGGCACAACTGTACTCTCTTCCCCTACCCCCTTAAGGTTATTTGCCCTGTTTGTAAACTTCACGGCCACAGGAAGGAGAGGACTAACTGTCCTTACATTGGGGGATCGGGAATAATACCCTGTCTGATTTTTGGAGTGTTGGGGCACACGTCGACGACATGCCCTGACAACTTCTTCGATTTTGGTGATGATGCAGGGTCTTCTACGGAAAGTTAGGCTAAGAAGTGGTAAGAAATGTAATACCCCAGATTTTTAGTTTCTCAATATTTACGGAAATTGCCATTGAAAGTATGAATTAATGGATATGGACCTTAGATGGGTAAAGGGTTGGGTCAATTGCCCAATTAAGACCCAATGGATTGTGGATATGGTGGCAATTGGAATAATTGGGTAAGGTGTATTCAATTGGGTCAAAGTTGTTAATTGGGTCAAATGTCCAATTGGGACCCAATGGGTCGTGTTTGACTTGGTTGACCACCAAGTGAGTTGAGTTAAATTAAATGAGTTGAAATGGATGGTTTGCATTTTAAATTTAAATTCAAACAATGGGATGGACGGTTTTTATTTCAAATTCAAATGAGTTGGGATGGACGGCTTTTACTTTTGGAATTCAAATTCAAAGTTAAGGATACACGTTGGGGAGGAGATTGGTTTGTTTCAAAATTTAAATGTTGGAGAGATAATGGAGATGGATATGTTTAATTTTTAAATTCAAACAAATGGAGGAATATTGTTTTATTTCAAATTCAAAGGCACACGTTGGAGAGATAATGGAGATGGTTTGGCTTATTTCAAAATCAAAACAAGGATGCACATGGAAAGTTAGTGGAGATAGTTTTACATTTAAAAAAAATCAAATTTCAATGGCATACACGTTGGAGTCTTGAGAATTTTATCTCATGTAGAGATAGGGAAGATAATGAAGAGGAAACTCCCACATGGAGAGATAATGAAGATGGTTTAAATCTTAATTTCAAACAAGGCTACACGTTGGAGAGATAAGGGGGAGTTTGGGGTTTATTTTTCAAATTCAAACAGGATTCAACTCTCCCTCTCCCTCTTGGCTATCTCTCCCTCACACCCTCTCTTGGCCGGCCAGCAACCTAAGAGAAAGAAGATCAAACATTTGGAGAATTTTATCTCATTTTCTCCCTCTCTTGGCCGTTCCTCTCAAGTCAAGGACTTGGAGTATTTTTTCCATCTCAAGATTTTCTATCTCTCTCTCTCTCAAATCAATACTTTGGCCGATCAACTGCAAGGAGTTTCCAGCAAGATTAAGCTTGGCTAAAGGACAAGAAGGAAGGAGGAAGGAAGTACTAAGGAAGGAGAAGATCAAGAAGGAGTGAAAGAACCGGAGGAGTCGCGATATTGGTAAGTGCACTATAAACCCTTGTTAAATAAATTGGTTAAGAGAGCATGATCCGGCCATTATATGGCCGAACCTATCAAGGTTTTAAATCATGGATAAATATATTTAAAAGGGTAGAACATGGATCATACGGTTCGGCCACTTTGGATGGCCGAACCCCATGAAAAGATTTGGTTATTTTGATGGTTTTTTAGAGATAAAAACCATACAATGTATGAAGGTTTCAAGGTGTTTTAAATGGAGATTTGGTTAATGTTTTGAATCGGCCATTGCATGGCTGAACCATATTGTTATTATGGATAAGGGTTGATCATAAACCATATATAAATGTTGGAATGTGTGAATCAAGAAAACCACAGGATTCGGCCATGAGCATGGCCGAACCCCATGGACCATTTTATGGGTTATTTGGAGTTAAGAACATGGCTGGAAATTATAAATGGTTATATTCTTTTGATTAAGGAATCACATATGTTTATCTTTAGACTTAGTATTAAGTAAATAATCAGCCATTATAGATGAAGGAAAAAGGGACAAAATCGGTATGGTGAGGTTCGGCCATGTAGTATGGCCGAACCCCACTAATGGATAATTGGTGGATTTAATTTCTTTGGAGTGGTTAACTTGTAATATGATTTGTCAAATCAAAATGGAGATTTGTGAAGGATTAAAAGGACCAAAATTTAAGATGGTGAGGTTTGGCCATGTTGTATGGCCGAACCCCACTAAGGTGGATTTGTTTTGGACATTGGTTGTTAGCAATATTAAACAAGGGTTTAGGCTAGTGGCAATATTGTAAATATGGAATGAAAATGATCAAAGGACTTGAAAGAGGGGTCAAAACCAAAGTGGTAAGGTTCGGCCATATTGTATGGCCCAACCCTACCAAGGAATGTTTGTAGTTTGAGGTGTTTAAATTAAGTTAATTGGATGGTGTTGGAGTGATCAAATTCGAGTAGGTGAGGTTCGGCCATGGTCTATGGCCGAACCCCACAAGGTGGTTTTTGGGACTTAGATTTAATTGGAAATCAAATGGATAGTATCTTGACTTGTTGTTATATAAACAAGGTAACGAGACTTCTTGAACGGTGAGCAAATCGTGAACGGGTGACAGTTTAAGAAGAGCGGATATTTCTAAGTGACTTTTGTGTAGGTTTCTTACCTTTTTGTAACCACACTCTATACTTGATTTTTATCTTGATTTTTATGAGATATGTGTTAAACTATTATGTTTCAATGTGGATTTGAATGTTAAGATTTATTTACAAATGGCATGTATTCATAGACATCTCATGCATGGCATGGGGTGATGGTTATGTAACCAGAAGGTCCACACTCCGTCGGGGCAACCGAACAACCTATGTGGAGGTACCTTGATGATGAGAATCCCATCAAGAGGAAACCGGAGGGTCCACACTCCGTCGAGGCGTCCAGAAAAGGGGCGGGTGTTACAGTTGGTATCAGAATGAAATCGGAAGAATGAATCTCTCGAAGTATGATTAAGACGGTTTACGTCTCACTGACGGATAAGAATCCCAACTGACCGACTCTTCGGAGTCCGCTGCATGGGGGCCGGGTTAATTTACTTCAATTGACTCAGACTGAAGCATTCAAACTGAGAACAATGTTCGATGGAAAGAAAAGATAGCAAGGGAAGGAACAATCATCATCAATGATGGATTTATCCAACATAGCAAATAAGGCTTACTTTCCCCGACATGAGAAAACAAATCTAGATCTTTCCCAAAATTGTTGGAATCATGATTAGATTTATCGAACATAGGAAAAATCTCCCCGATTTCACCAAATTGGACAAAACATAGATACTTGGGAAGTTTTCCCTAAACCAAGAATGCATATTTGGCAATTTCCCCAACAAAGATACATTGTACTATACATGAAAAACCCCCCGAAAACTAAGTATGGTTATTTGATAATTTTTCCCCCAAATTGAAGAAAATATTTCATACTGAGGAAAATTCTTTCCCCAAAATATGAACACGACAATTTTATGAAGGAACTAAGTCAATATTTTTCGATCACATAGGAAATGCCTCCAAAGAGAAGGACCCGCCTAAACCTACGAGTAGAGAAGGAGGTAAGACCCCCTCGTTAGGAAGAGGATGTGCCACCACCTCATTGGGAGGAAGGACAAAATAGTGTGAACATACCGGTTGTGCCTCCCGAGTTGAAGGAATTGGTCCAAGCAGTGGTCACCTCTATACTGCAACAACACTTGAACGGGAGCGCGACTACCAGTGACTCTAACAACCGGAACATGGTTAGAGATTTTTAGCAACAATGCCCTCCCTACTTCAAAGGCAAAGAAGGGACCGTCGGAGCCGAACATTGGTTGAAAAAGATCAATCAGATATTGACTCTGCTTCATATTTCCGGTCATGCTGATAGGATCTTACTGGCTACATCTCAACTGATTGAGGATGCCGAAAATTGGTGGGAGGTCGTAGAGAAGCAGCAAACGCTTGTGCCAGAGAAGGAAAGGACTACCATGACATGGGAATGGTTCTCAACCACCTTTCTAGAGCAGTATTTTTCGAAGGAGGAAAGAGAGAGCCAGACTTAAGCCTTCCTATCATTTGTACAAGGCAATATGACGGTGGCAGAATATCACCGGGAGTTTCTGAGACAATCAGTTTATGCGTTTTATATGGTGGATACCGAGCACCGGAGGGCCCATAAGTTTGAACGAGGCCGTCAGCCGAGCATCAGGGCTAGGGTGACAATCTTCAAGGAACCTACACTTGCAGGGGTGGTCAGCAGGGCCACTATAGCGGAGCGAGAGTTGAATGAGATAGTGCATTTTGACAACCGCCGAGGACAAAGTGGGCGGGGTGCATTTCAACCCAACAAGAAGTTCCGCCCGAACTGCAGTAGACCCTCACCCTCCACTGGATCTACAGGGGGTTTCGCCCCAATCAGCCCTCCCCATCAGCATCAGTCACTCAGGTTCCTCGGGGTGGGAACACATGCTATCAGTGTGGCCAACAGGGCCACTTCAAGAGGGAGTGTCCATAGATTAGCAGACCCTCTCACTTCAGGGGTTCCTTTTGTCCTCCAGCTGGCCAGCTCAGTCACGAGGAGGCAGGACTTACAATCAGGAGGGGCGGGAGCCAAACCCAACAGAATCTGGACTGCTTTTTACCATACCTTCTCCAGTAGCAGTGGATCGCTTGGTGATTCAAGGTATGGCCGTAATTGGTAGTTCATATCCTGTTGCATTATTTGATTCTGGAGCTTCCCATTCATTTATATCTGCTGCATTCATATCTGCTACGGGCACATTAGTACAAAACCTGTCCACATCACTTACCATTGTATCCCCCGTCGGAGACACATCTTTGGGACTCATATGCACGGCACTGAACACCGAACTCACTGGATTCAGATTCGAGTTCAACTATTTAGTAATCGATATGGCTGAGCACGATGTTATTTTTGGCATGGACTGGTTGGCTACATATCAGGCCCATATTGATTGCCATCTTCGTAGGGTGATATTTTGGTCACCCGAGGGAAATCAGTACGTGGTACACGCTGACAGACAGGGCATTCCTAGAAGGTTGTAGGAAGAGTTGAACCACCTTGTCTTAAACAGCATCAGATTAGACAGGGTACCAAGGGCTGAACTTCCGGCGGAAGTAGCAGATTATGCCGAGGTATTCCCAACAGAGCTCCCTGGGTTGCCACCCAAGAGGGAGATAGACTTTGAGATCAAGTTATATCCCGGCGCTGCTCCAGTATCATTGCCCCATTATAGGATGGCACCAGCTGAGATGACTGAGTTGAAGAAGCAAATTGATGAACTGCTCAGACTGGGTTTTATTAGGAACAACACATCTGCATGGGGAGCCCTGGTATTATTTGTGAAGAAGAAGGACGGTACCCTTCGGATGCATGTGGATTATAGAAAGTTAAACCAGCTGACTGTCAGGAACAAGTATCCCTTACCCAGGATTGATGATCTGTTTGATCAACTTAGGGGTTCCTCTCACTTTTCCAAGATTGATCTGATGTCCGGGTACCATCAAATCCGGGTTAGGGAGGATGATATAGAGAAGATAGGACACGGTATGGCTTATATGAGTATGTGGTCATGCCATTTGGACTTACTAATGCACCAGTTGTGTACATGGACCTGATGAATAGGATATTCCGTCCTTACTTGGACCAATTTGTGATCGTATTTATTGATGACATCCTGATCTATTCCAAGAGTCAGGAGGAACATGCTGAGCACCTGCGGATAGTCCTGGACACCTTGAGAAAGAACCAGTTGTATGCCAAAGCCAGCAAGTGTGAGTTCTAGCTATCTGAGGTCAACTTCTTGGGGTACATTATATCGGAGGAAGGTATAGCAGTGGACCCGGCTAAAGTAACGGCAATAATGGAGTGGAAAGCGCCGACGAATGTGACCAAGATCCCCAGTTTTCTGGGATTGGCCGGTTACTACAGGAAATTCATTATGGATTTCTCCAAGATTGCAGCTCCACTTACCCGACTCACTCAGAAAGGAGTCAAATTTGAGTGGTCAGATCTGTGCAACCAGAGATTTGAGGAGCTAAAGGAGAGGCTTACAACCGCTCCTATTCTGATCTTGTCGGAAAGAGGCAGAAATTATGAGGTGTACTGTGATGCCTCAGGTGAGGGACTGGGGTGTACACTTAGTCAATGTAATCGTGAGGTGGCGTACGGATCTAGACAGTTGAAAATTCATGAGCGCCACTACCCCACATATGATCTGGAGCTAGCAGCAGTGGTCTTCGCTCTCAAAAGCTGGAGACACTACCTTTATAGTGAGCAGTTTGAGGTGTTCTCAGATCACAAGAGCCTGAAGTATTTATTTGATCAGAAGGAACTCAACATGAGACAACGCAGATGGATGGAATACTTAGCGGATTATGAATTCGCACTTCGGTATCATCCGGGCAAGGCGAACAAGGTGGCGGATGTCCTCAGCCGCATGTCACATGCGACAGTAGCCAGTTTGATCAGGACGGAGTGGGAGGTATTGAATACCATCAGAGTTTAAACTCCACCTCAACAACCATGGGACCATATATAATCTGATCATACGATCAACATGGTCTCCGAGATTGAACAGGAGAAACGGACAGATCCAGAGGTGGAGGAGATATGGACTAAGATGTCTACAGGTGAGGTTGTACCGGAGTGGGAATTACGACCAGGACAGGGTCTTGTGTTCCGAGGCAGGACATATGTGCCTAAGAGCTGCAGAAAAGAGTTGTTGATTGAAGCACACCAAATCAAGCCCACTATCCATCCGGGCAGCACTAAGATGTATCATGATCTTAAGAGGCACTATTGGTGGCGTGGACTCAAGAAAGATGTGGCAAAGTTTGTTTCTCATTGCCTAACTTGTCAGCAAGTTAAGGCGAAACATCAGAAGCCACCGGGTTTGCTTGCACCCTTGCGAGTGCCAGAGTAGAAGTGGGAGCACATATCCATGGACTTCGTAACAGGGTTGCCAAGGTCATCAAAGGGCAACGATGCAATATGTGTCGTGGTGGACCGGTTGACGAAGTCTGCACATTTCCTTCCTATCAAGATGACAGATTTGTCCGAGACTTTGGGTCGACGGTACATCTGGGATATCATCAGACTACATGGTATTCCCCGGACCATTGTGTCAGACCGGGTTGGCCGATTCACCGGCAGAGTATGGCAGGGCATGCAGTCAGCTTTGGGGACTGATATATTGACTAGCACAACATTTCACCCACAGACTGATGGGCAGTCAGAGAGGACAATACAGACACTGGAGGATATGTTGAGAGCATGCATGCTAGATTTCAAGGGTGGATGGGAGGATCATTTGCCACTGGTGGAGTTCTTTTACAATAACAGTTACCAGGCAAGCCTTCAGATGGCTTCATTTGAGGCCTTGTATGGTAGGCCATGTAGATCGCCAGTGTGTTGGACAGAGGCCGGTGAGCCTGCGCTGATTGGACCAGAGTTGGTTGCCAATACTACAGCGCAGATCAAGTTGATACGGCAACACCTACTCACCGCGCAGAGCTGTCGAAGAGTTACGCAGACAAGAGGAGAAGGTTCCTCGAGTTTGAGATGGGAGACTTAGTGTTTTTGAAAGTCTTACCACGGAAGGGACACATGAGATTCGGGAAGAAGGGGAAACTATAGCTTAGATTTGTGGGCCCATTTCCAATCCTGAAGAGGGTTGGGGGGGGGGGGGGGGGGGGGGCTAGCATATCAGTTAGCACTTCCTCCACAGTTATCATCTTTGCATGATGTGTTTTATGTGTCCATGTTGAGAAAGTACATCCCCGATCCTTCACATGTATTGAACATGCAAGACGTCGATGTGCAAAGCGACGTGACGTATGTGGAGAAGCCGATCAGAGTGATCGGGAGAGAACAAAGAGTACTGAGGAACCGCGTTATTCAGTTGGTCAAGGTGGTATGGGAACGACATGGCAATGAGGACGCCACCTGGGAACTTGAATCAGAAATGATAGCCACTCATCCGGAGCTCTTTGTATGAGTTGTTTTGAACCTCTACTTTGCTCGAATTTTCGGGACGAAAATTTCAAAAGAGGATTGTGTTGTAATAGCCCGGACTTTTTAAATTAATATAAATGTGGATATTATTTATTTTAATGATGGAAATTGGGAAATTTGATGGAATAGATGGTAAATGGATCAAAGTTTGGACAAGGGCCCAAGTATGGCCCAATGGACCATGGATTGGATTTAAAATCATTTAAAGGGTCAAGGACGCTCAAATTGGGCCCAATACCCATTTGGGACCCAATGGATCAAGATGATGTAAACTCTAAGGTGAATAGGTAAGAAATAAATTTAATTGGGCCATGGGCCCAATGGTGATCCAAGTAGTTGAAGATGAATTAAATTAAATCGCCTAAGTTAGTGATGAGTTGACCAAGGTGACATGGCCAAATGGGACCCACCTCCACCTCACCAAGTGAGGTGGCGTGTGGACCAAGGATTGGTGGGGCAGGCCACCATGGTTGAATTGGTCAACCATGGGTGAAGTAATGGAGAGGATTCAAGGAATTAAAGGAGATAAAGTGGAAATTAATTAACTTAACCTAATGATCCAATTTAATTAATTAATTAAGCTAATAAAAAAGGTGGTCAAAGAGGGGAGACCAAACCACCTCACCTTAAGAGGTCAAAAACGTTCGCTAGTGGTGGTTGTTCCAACCACCACCATTAAACATGAAAAATATCTCATGTGGGGTGGTTGGGAGACTTAATGTTAGAGTGTAACTTAAGTAACCAAAGAGATAAGATAAGTTTTCATCTCATTCTCTTCATTTCACCCTCATCTCACTCTCTCCATCTCTCCCATTCTCCAAAAACCGTCCCACACCCAAGGAGAAGGAAATGAAGAAAACCAAGAGAAAGAAAAAGAAAAGCTTGGAAGAAAAGAGAGGAGAAAGGTGTAAGCTTGGCCATCACTCCAAGATCAAGCCATAGTATTTTCTTTCTCATCTCCATCCTCTCCTCTCCCTCTCTCAAATCTAACCCTACCATGGGCGAACCCAAGCTTGGAGGTTTTCACCATTGATCAAGCATTTTAGCCAACCAACAAAGGAGAAGGAGAAGAAAGAAGGTCAAGGAAGCCGACGGGAGTAAAGAAAGTCGGAGGAGGCGTCGGATCATAAGTATTTTCTAAACAAGAGATTAGATTTTTTTTTAGGGTTTAAGAGGTTATGAAATCCATTTCTTCAATTTAGAGGTGGCCAAAACATCATGGCCTTGGATCTCAAATCCATCAAATGAAAGGAGGAAAAATGAGCAAACCCTAAATGGGTAAATTAGGGTTAAGAAAAAATAAATGGATTAAGGACATTATGTATTTAAATTATTTAAGCATGGATTTGTGTAATGTTGGAAGAAAATTATGGGCCATAGGGTTCGGCCATGTAGTATGACCGAACCCCATGGTGGGTGATTAGGTAATGTATGAATTTTTTTAGGGTTTTATAAGAATCGAAGCCATGGAGAATGATTTAGGGTTTTAAGATTTTAATGATTAAATGTAGGTAATTTTTGAAGAGGTTTTTATGATGGAATCCATGGATGAATGTAAATGTTTTTATGGTCTAAAATGGCACCAATGGATAATGAACCATGAACCATGGGTTCGGCCATAGTGTATGGCCGAATCCTATGGTGATGTAAGAATGGTTTTGATGGGTGAAGAGATGGAAAAAGTGATTAAGAATGTTGATAGATTCTATGGATTTTCAAGTGTAACATATAATGTTTTAAAGGTGTGGAATTAGGGATGAACCATGAACCTCATGGAGGGACTTATTGTAAATCTAAATGTGGTAAATAGGCCTAAGAAAATAATGGGAAATTTGGATGGACTAAGTATTTTGGAACCATGGAAAACAAATGGGGAATGTAGCTAAGTTGATGGACTCAAAATATATTTAATGTTGATCAAAAGGAGTGATTTAAATGCATAATGTAAAACCCCTCATGGGAGGACTTATGATGGAGTCAAATGATGTAAATGGACCCAAGGAAAATGGAGAAAGAGACATCATGGGTACGGCCATGGTGTATGGCCGAACCCATGACCCAATTATAGATCATTCTTGGTCTAAGATTAATGTGTATGTATATGCTTGAATTAATGGAGTTTAGGTTAAATTAAGTGGCTGATTTTAATGATTTTAAAACATGGGTGATGGGTCATTAATGGATCCAAATTTATGGATCGATTATGGACAAAAATGTGCATGGATGGAAGAAGTATTAAACCATGGAAGAGTAGTGGCAAAACCATAATTATGGGCCAAAATGAAGGACCATGGGTTCGGCCATGGTAAATGGCCGAACCCTATGGGGGGTGAACTTGGACTTAGACATTTTTAAAGGTAACCTTAAGTATGGATTAAATGAAGCCTAGGGTGGCTGGTTTTTACACTTATGTGATTAAAAAAAAAAATGTTGATGGACTAAATGGGACCCACAAGACCTAGATAGTGAGGTTCGGCCATGGGGTATGGCCGAACCCCACTAAAATGTAATGTATGGGCTTAGAAATGATTAAAACGAGGACTGATTATTCGTGTATAATAAGGTACCGGACATTGCAATCGGTGCGCGATCGGCGACCGGATTCGGTAACAGAAAAACGTAAAGATGCTAATCGGTATTCGGTAGGATTCTTACCTTTTTGTAAGCCATGGATTGTGTGATGGTTTCTTTGATTTATTTTGGAAATTATATGGTTTGTTTTATGATGAGTTTTAAGATCATGATTTATGTATCTCATATGGCATAATGCAAGGCTATGAATTATATGCTAAGTTATGAACTCTATATTAAGACTATGGATTATATATATTACATAGCATAATGCACCTACATCTCATGCATGGCAAGGGCGGGAAAATAAAGGAACCGGAGTCCATTCTCTATCGGGGCAACCGAGAAGCAGACATGGGGATATCTTGATATGTGGAGATATAACCGGAGTCCATGCTCTGTCGGGGCGACCGAGAAGCAGACATGGGGATATCTTGATATGTGGAGATATAACCGGAGTCCATACTTCGTCGGGGCGACCGAGAAACAAACATGGGGATATCATGATGGTATGGATGATGGGTGGGACTCATGACATAGACACCCATGGCATAGCATTCATTTTATGGTTTTCATATATTATTATCTGTATGCTTGTTATCACTAATCCATGTGTTAGTCCTACTCAGAGTCCTCCTGGGCGCGTTGTCTAACGCCCTACTTCTACCTTAGCTGATGACGCAGGAGACGGCAGAGCAAAAGGACTAGACGGGAGCCGAGCTTAGGAGCTTGGGGAAGGCGGTTACTTAATTTATTTAGATTTGTTTTGGAAATGTATTTGAGTAGCCTAGCTTGTCGGAAATGTAGTATTTTAGATTACTTGCTATGTTTTGGTTTTTGTTTTTGGACATTGTGATGTTGAGGTATTTTGGTAATTAAATGAATGTTATCTTCCCTGCTATCTAAATCGGTAGGTTAGTCTCTATTTTTACTCCGCACTTAGTTTAAAATTCCTTGAGCTTACGTCTACGTGCGAACCGTTCTCGTGGACTTCGTTCCACGCGCAAGTAGGGTTGGCCAGTTAAGGGCCGGGCTTTAGAAGCTCGGAACTTAACTCGCGTCGTGACGTCCCGCGCCTTTGTCACTCTTATTTCAAAAAAAATAAAAAATAGACTCTGATTTTCTGTGAAAAGGGGCGGGCGTTACATCCCTGGTATCACTCTATCAGTGAGTATCATCTATCCATGGTTAATAACCATCCATGAATATAATCCTTCCATGGGCCTAATCCATCCTTGGGCATAATTAATCCAAGCACATCATCAACCATGAGATACTCTATCCGTAGGAACAACGCTCGAATGAATCACTATGTAACTGTCGCAACAATATCAAATCATAAATATACCCCGACCCCTAGTAAGACTTAGGACCCATGACTTACTAAGCGGAAGACCAATGTCCCACGTGATAAAGTCTACCTCGCCCTACATCCCTTCACCCCAAGGGTGATTCAGTCAAGCTCTAAGGCGGTCGAACCGCATCTAACGAAATTAGTACCACCCCCATGGGGTAAAATAGTATCTAGCTCTGTGCATCAATGCACGTCAAGTGTGCGAAATAGCCGTGAGAGCACCTCCAGCGGGTAGCATGCGAGAGACCCACTCATCAACGGTAACCCTACGGAACCAAGTCTCCGTATGTTCATATCGAGGCTGCCACAGTCTCACGGCTAGTCTAAGCCTTACTCATGGAATCTATATACTTATCTCATCATTATCACGTGAGGGACGCACCCATACCACGTCTCAATATAATCAAGTGACCTCGTCACCTACATCTCAGTGCCAAAGTCCTCATAAACTCTCAAGTTTGTATACTTTATTAAAAATCATTCAAACTTCCATCACAATACAAGGGTTGGTAGGGTTAGAACAAACCCTTCAAAGAACAAAATGTACCACCACCCTTACAAAATCTCCCATTTCCCTTACATTTTCTTACCATTTCTTAGCCTAACCTTTCGTAGAAGACCTTGCAACATCACCAAAATCGAAGAAGTTGTCAGGGTATGTCGTCGACGTGTGCCCCAACACTCCACAAGTCAAACATGGTATTATTCCCGGTCCCCCAATGTAAGGACAGTTAGTCCTCTCCTTCCCGTGTCCGTGAAGTCCACAAACAGGGCAAATAACCTCAAGGGGGTAGGGGCAGAAAGTATAGTTGTGCCCTTCCTGGTTGCACAACTCGCACATATACCCAGGCGCTACCTCCCCTACGGATTCTCCTATCATTGGGATATTTCCCATATACTCTTCTGGAAAAGGGGCTAGATTCACTTCGACATCCTCGGGGAATCCTACCTGGACATCTATGTTAACTTCCACAGCGCGGTCTGCCTGTTGGAGTTGTTGGAAGAAGAAACTAGGTCTATAGGAGAGCTAGGGGTTCCTCTGTCCCACAAATCTGTATACTTTATGTTGCTCGACATATCTGTATCACAACAATAGAAGAATATTAATGACAACCGCAGTTCTGATCAAACTAATCTTTGTTTTGGGAAATTTCCCTATGTATCACATAATGTCTCTTGTTTGGGGAACTTTCCTATGTATCATATAATGTCTCCTGTTTTGGGGAAATTGCCAAATAAACATCTTGTGTTTCTTGTCCTTAGAGAAATTTTCCAAAGTATCAAGTATCATTTTTCAATTTGGGGAAATCCAGATGTTTTCCTATTCTCAGGGAAAACCTCCCTAAGTATCAAGTATCACTTCTCAATTTGGGGAAATCCTGATGTTTTCTTGTTCTGGGGTAATATCTCCTATTTGCTATGTTTGATAAATCCATCTTATAGTGATTGTACTTCTCTTGCTATCATTCTTTTTTTGTCAAGTGTTCTCAGATTGAATGTTTCAGTCTGACTTTAACGAAGTAAATTAATCTGGCCCCAGTGCAGCGGACTCCGAAGAGTCAGTCAGTTGGGATTCTTATCTGTCAGTGAGACATGATACTGTCTTAATTTTACTCTGAAAGATTCATTCTTCCGGTTTCGCTCTGATACCAACTGTAATGCCCCGCCCTTTTTCGGTATGCCAAAAATCAGAGTCTATATTTTTTCTTTGAATAAAAGAGTGAGAGAGAGCAGAGACGTCACGACGCGAGCTAAAGTCCGAGCTTCCAAAGCCCGACCCTTAACTGGCCAACCATACGTGTGGGTGGACCAAGTCCACTAAAACGGTTCACACGTACTTAAGTTATACATGCGAAAGTACAATAGGATAACAATCCTATTCCATTTTAGATAGCAAGGATGTCCATAACTTAATCATAATTATTTATGTTAACATATCCAAAGTTAACATTCAAAACCATAGCAAATAATCTACGTTATTACAGTCCCACGAACTAATTACTCAAAAACATCAACCATGAGTAACTTAAACAAAATGAAACTTAATCATCCAAGCTCCTAAGCTTGGTTCCGATTTCGTTCCTCGTTCCGTTCATTCCCAGTGTCATCTACTAGGGTAGAAGTAGGGCGTTAGAGAACGTGCCCAGTAGGTACTCCAAGTTGGGTCAAACACATGGGTTAGTATAAAAATCAAGATATAATACATCATACCGTACTTATAAAGCATCGTATCCAAAACAGTGTATGATAATAGAGATCCAATCATACAGATAAAAACCAGAAACCGTGCATGATAATAGAGATCATAATCATGCTGATGTAATGCCATGCCATGGGTGCCACATGCCATGAGTCCCACCCATCAGCCATAACACAATCACAAAACATCCTCTTGATGGAAAACTCCTCATCAAGGTATCACAATCACATAGATGGAAAACTCCTCATCAAGGTATCCCCACAGTTGTCTTACGGACGCCCCGACGGAGTGCGGTCCCCGGTTACCTCTTGATGGGATAATGCACATCAAGGTACCCCTCACGACTTACGGACGCCCCGACGGAGCGTGGGTCTCCCGTTACCTTCCATCCCTCCCATTCCATGCATGAGATGAAAATGTCCACATGCTATGCAATTATACAAATCACAGCATTAAAATCTCATATTTGAAACATATCATTTATACAAAATAACTCATCAAAATAAGAATTAAAAACCATCATACATATCCCATGGTATCAATGAGGTAAGAATCCTACCAATGATCAACTAACGCGTCCTTGCGTTTTTTGTCCGGAAATCGATCACCGATCGTACACCGCTTGTGAGGTCCCGTTACCTTATTACATATCAATACATTAAAACAATGATCCCTTTTTTTATTTCCACCCATGTTTAAGTCCATAAACATGCCCTAGTGGGGTTCGGCCATACAAGATGGCCGAACCTCACTCACTTGAATTTGGGTCCCCCTTTTTGATCCTTGATCATTCTAATCAACGTTGGTCCAAGATCATGCCATCTTTGATTCATTAAACCAATCACATATAAGTTAATAATTTAACCTTATTAACACCCTAAATCCATAAAACATTCCCCATGGGGTTCGGCCATACACCATGGCCGAACCCATGGTCCATTATTTTCACCTATTTACATCTTTGCCATTATTCTATCCATGGCTAATTACCTAGCTTATTTACATATGACTTAAGTCCAAAAATGATCCATACATGATTCCTTAATCCAAAAACACGATCCATGGGGTTCGGCCATACACCATGGCCGAACCCATGGTCCTTTAATTTTACCATTTGGCCATTATTTCTTTCCATAGGTAATCACCTAATTTACCTATCCATACTTAAGTCCCTAACATAGATCATGACTAAACATTTCATTCATTTAAACATGTCTAAGTCCATAACTAATCCATAAACATAAAACCATTAATGATTTCTAATCATGCTTAAATCTTTAAATGGCCCATTAAAAATGGTCCATGGGGTTTGGCCATACACCATGGCCGAACCCATGATGTCTCATTTCCATGTTCTCCATTAAATTAATTACAATATTTAAGTCCATAAACCAAGGTCCCTCCATGGGGGTTTAATCATACACTTAGGTCTCTCATTTTAAAACATCATCTTCCATATTTAAAAACCTATTAAGATGACCACATTTCTCCATCATCTTCATGGTCCAAGAATACTTAAGTCCATCAATATCTCTCCATCATTTCCATGGTCCAAAAATACCTAAGTCCCTCAATATCTCTCCATGGGGTTCGGCCATACCACATGGCCGAACCCATGGTCCAAGGTTCTTCATCATTATAACATTTTGAGACCATTTAAAAATTAATAACATTCCTCCTTACTTCCATGATCTAAATACATGTAACTAATTCAATATTTCTCTATGGGGTTCGGCCATACAACATGGCGAACCCATGGTCCATGGTTCTCCACCCTCTTACATCATTTAGACCCATTTACCACCATTAACATTTACCAACATCCATCCATCATTCTCATCTTTAAAACCCTTTAAACATCAACAATATACTTTCATGGTTTTCATGCTTAAAAACCCTTTTAAAATCAATAACCTCCCTTCATGGGGTTCGGCCATACAACATGGCCGAACCCTATGGTTCCTCATTTTCTTTAAAAAGAATAATACATCAATGATTTGATCCTTTGATGGTTCTCATACATACATCAATTTAAACCCTTTAAAACCTTTTAAAATCACTAACATACATCCATGATTTTCATCCTTCAAATCCATTAAAAATCATTAATGTCCTTCCATGGGGTTCGGCCATACAACATGGCCGAACCTTATGGTCCATCACTTCCTCTTGAAAATCATGTAACCATGTTCATATTCCTTGATGGGGTTCGGCCATACATCATGGCTGAACCTCATCCAATTCTTCCTTTGTCATTAAGGGTTTTTATACATGAACACTATCTTACTTAATAATCTCATCAAGTACTTACCAATTCCGTGACTCCTTCAGTTTCTTTTACTCCTTCTTGCTCCTTTCCTTCCTTAGCCTCTCCTTCCTTCCTTCTTGATCCTTGGCCGAGATTGATCTTGATAAAATCTTTAGGAGTGGTTAGGCCAAGAGGTATAGGTTTGAGAGAGGGAGAAAGAGAGAAGATTTGAGATAAAATTCTAAGTGCTCTCCCTTTGTCAATGAGAGGGGATCGGCCTTGAGTGAGAGAGGGAGAGAGTGAGATAAAGCAAATAATTCTCTTTGTTGTCCAATGTAGTTTAGCCAAGGGTGGTATCCTTTGGTTGATATCCCTTTTGTAACTCCCATGACCTTTCACCTGTAACACCCCGCCCTTTTCACTCTAATTTTCAGAGTTTATTTTTTATTTTTATAATAATCATACAAGTGATCGGGGCGGAGTGTCACGACGCGAGTTAAGTTCGGATCTCTAAATCCAACCTTTAACTGGCCAAGCCCATGTGCGTATGGATTAAGTCCATAAGAATGATCCACACATGGTACAAATACAACTTGCGGAATTAACTTAATCTTAATCTAACTGAGGTTATAATAGAACCTATGACTATTCTAATTTTCCATTCTTAGATAGTAAAGTACATAATTTATTCTCCAAAATTACTAAACAAACTTAATTAATCGTTCAATCAAACCATCCAAAATAAATCAAACCATAGCATCTAACTTAACTACTTATTACATACCAATACATCTAATTACCAAATTACATTGTCCAGATAAATCAAATAACAAGTCCATAAATAGTCCATTCAAATTCCATTCAACATGCCCAAGCTCCTATGCTTGGTTTACTTCTCGATCCACGTTCTTTCCTTTCCCTGCGTTATCCACTAAGGATATAGATAGGGCGTTAGATCAACGCACCCAGTAGTGTTTCCGAATAGGGCTACCACATGGTTAGTCAAAAACATGCAAATAGTATAATAATAATACATGTGTGACAAAATTCCATAAAAACATGCTATGTATGAAATGAACATGAAATGAGTCCCACCCATCACCATTCAACATAGCCATCACTTGACGAGATTCTCATCGTCAAGGTAACCCACAGTGGTCTTTCGGATGCCCCGAAGGAGTGCGGCCTCCGGACTCCTCCTGATGGGATTCTCATCATCAGGGTACCCCACAGTGGTCTTTCGGACGCCTCGACGGAGTGTGGCGTCCGGTTACATCACTATCATCCCATGCCATGCATGAGATGTCTATGCAATCATGCCATTTGTAAATATAACATTTCACTCAAATAACTTATTCAAATAAACATAAAATAGCAATTAACATATGTGGTTACAACAAGGTAGGAAACCTACTGAAGATTCACTTCAGTATTTGATCTTTCTTTAGCGTCACCCGGTCATGACTCGCACGTCGTTCAACTTCGGGTACCTTGTCCATATAACAATCAGTAAATCATACTATCATTTACTTATTCATTCACATCTAAGACCCAACCACATCATGTGGGAGAATGTGGACTGAGAAGAAAACCAAGCATAGGAGCTTGGGCACTTTGAATGGACTTGAATGGACTATTTATGGATGTATTATTTGAATTATTTGGACAATGTAATTTGGTAACTAGATTTGTTGGCATGTAATAAGTAGTTAAGTAGATGCTGTGGATTGGTTTATTTTGGATGGTTGGATTGAATGGTAGATTAATATTATTTAGTAATTTTGGAGAGTAAGATTATGTACTTTGCTATCTAAGAATGGAAAATTGGAATAGTCATAGGTTCTATTATAACCTCAGTTAGATTAAGACTAAGTTAATTCCGCAAGTTGTATTTGTACCATGTGTGGATCATCCTTATGGACTTAATCCATACGCACATGGGCTTGGCCAGTTAAGGGTCGGACTTTAGAAGTCCGAACTTAACTCGCGTTGTGACACTCCGCCCCGATCACTTGATTATTATATTTAAAAAAAAATAAACTCTGAAAATTAGAGTGAAAAGGGCGGGGTGTTACATCACCTCCCCATTGATACTTACTTTGGGGGTTTCATCCCATGAGATGAAACTCCCAACCATATGCCCCTTGGGCTTCCATGTTCCAACGTGTACACTTGGACATGTGTTGTGTAACATCAAAACCCTCCAACTTCCTTGTCTTGATCAATGAGGGTCGGCCAAGGGTGGTGTCCTTTGGTGATACCCCTTTGTGACCACCATGGCACTTCACCTCCCATGAGATGAAACTCCCACTATTCCAACGTGTAACCCTTGAAGGTGTCTTTTGAAACAACAAAACTCTTCATCTTCCCACCCACTCACTTAAGATGGAAGTCTCATTAACTTCCCATCCAACTCACCATAACTCAATTATTTTTAATTCTTTTAAACTCAAAACTTGTACTCATTCATTAACTCAATTGAACTTAATCCACTTTAATTCAGCCACACCTTAATAACATTTGAATTCATATGGTGGTCGGCCAAGTCAACCATGACCCATTGGGTCCCAATTGGCAACCTTGACCCAAATAAATAAATCTTGCCCATTTATTTCAATTGAACCTTATTCAATATCTGTTGAGTCTTAATTGGGCAATTGACCCAACACCTTACCCATCTAAGGTCCATATCCATTAATTCACAAATTAAATGGGCAATTTCCATATATATTTATAACTTGAAAATCCGGGGTATTACACACACACCCTTTCCAACGGTTCTGGTGGCTAGTGGTTTCCATTGAGATGGAACCCTCCACTCCCCTTTGACTCACTAAGTGGATGCATGCCCTCCACATGAGTTCTTTGTCTATCCAAGAGGGTGCATGCCTTCCACATGGCACACACACCCCCTCCAACGAATTGGTGTCTTGGGTTTCCATTGAGATGGAAACCCTCCACCTCCCCTTTGACTCCATCTTTTCACCTCCCATGTGACTCACCCCCATTTGACTCACTTCATTTAAATGAAACTCAACTCCTAAGTCAAGCACTTGGATTTATTCTAAATTAACTTAGGTGATTCTAATTAAATAATTTACCTCAATTCACTTCACTTGATCCTCTTTAATTCACCCATGAACTCACCCATGGTTAACCAAGTCAACCATGGTGGCCGGCCCCACATGTGCCTTAGTCCATGTAACGCCCCGTCCTTTTTCACTCGCTTTCCGAAAATCAGAGTCTATTTTTTTTTTTTTAAATAAACAAAGAGTGATAGAGAGCGGAACGTAACAATGCGAGCTAAGTCCGAACTTCTAAAGTCTGACCCTTAAATGGCCAACCATACGTGTGCATGGACTAAGTCCACGGATACGGATCACACGTACTAACATAAACATGCGGAATAACATATAAACTGCGGATTATAATAGAACCTAATTCTATTCCATTTTTAGACAGCAAAGTAGTTCAAGTCTTAACCATAATTATCTCAACTTAAATATCCAAACAAACCATCTAAACCATAGCAAAATATCTAAATTATTGCATGCCCAAATTCTAGCTACTCAAATTACAAGTCCATAAGCAACTTAATCAAAATATAATTCAAGCATATTCAAGCTCCTATGCTTGGCTCCTTTCACGCTCATCATTCCCTTCATTTCTTTTGTCATCCACTAGGGTAAAAATAGGACGTTAGACAACGTGCCTAGTAGGTATTCTAAGTAAGGCTAACACATGGTTAGTACAAAACATATATAATAACATATTATCAAACCATGTAAAAACAATGCCATGCCATGGTATCAAATGCAATGAGTCCCACCCATCACAAATACATGTAACCTCTTGATGGAATTCTCCTCATCAAGGTATCCCCACAGTTGCCTTACGGAAGCCCCGACGGAGTGTGTTCTCCGGATTCTTCTTGATGGATAAAGCACATCAAGGTCTTCCTACAAATGCCTTACGGACGCCCCGACGGAGCGTAACCTCAGGTTGCAAACATCCCTCCCATGCCATGCATGAGATGTATGTGTCCACATGCTATGTAATAGTATAACCATAGCATCAAAAACCTCATATTTGAAACATAACATTTTTACGACATAACTCATCAAAATAACAAAATAAACCATATTACATAAACCATGGTTTCAAAGAGGTAGAATCCTACCGAAGACCACTAAAGTGTCCTTGCGCTTTAATCCGGCAACCGCTCACGATCGTGCACTCCTAGTGAGGTCCTGTTACCTTATAACATGTCAACCAATCAATCCCATGTCCCATTTGATTTACAATAATGTCCAAGTCCATAAAATACACCTTTGTGGGGTTCGGCCATACAACATGGCCGAACCTCACCCACTTGATTTTTGGCCCTCTTTTGAGTCTTTTAATCCTTTAACATAATCATCTAAACTTGGTAACCACCTAATGTAACACCTTGGAATTTTATATTACTCATATTCATGAAATTTGCCATTTATTGGATAAGGTTACAATTGGAATATTTGGGTAAGATATATTCAATTGGGTCAAAATTGCTAATTGGGTCAAAATGTCCAATTGGGACCCATTGGGGTGTGTTTGACTTGGTTGACCATCAAGTGAGTTGAGCTAAATTAAATGAGTTGAGTCGTACGGTTTATATTTTAAATTCAAATAAGGAGACGTGCGGTTTATATTTCAAATTCAAATAATGAGACGTACGGTTTGTATTTCAAATTCAAATTCAAATAACGAGACGTACGATTTGTATTTCAAATAACGAGACGTACGATTGATATTTCAAATCCAAATTCAAACAAAAGAAAGGACGGTTTACATTTTGAATGTAAAGGGATGGACGACTCCTTGTTTAAAATTTAAATGAAGAAGATGGATTCAATGTTTGAAATTCAAGTAAACGGAATAGGTTTGAAGTTCAAATTCAAAGGCAAGAATATACGTTGGAAAGATGAGGGAGGTTTAAAGTTTAAATTCAAACAAATGAGTTGGGTTTAAATATTGAATGGTTAATGTTGTATGGCCGAACCCCACCAAGGTGGATTGGTTATGGTTATTTGTTTTTAAGTAAAATTAGACAAAGGTTAGTATAGTGGCAAAATGGTAAATAAAGATGAAATGACCAAAGGATTGGAAATATGGGCTGAAACCAAAGTGGTAAGGTTCGGCCATGTTGTATGGCCGAACCCTACCAAGGGTCTTTGGGGAAGCTTGAGTTAATTGAAGGGTTTTAGTTAAATAAAAATAGAGACCAAAAAGTTAAGTGGGTGAGGTTCGGCCATGGGGTATGGCCAAACCCCACAAAGTGGATTTTTGGGATTTAAACTAAGTTGGAATCACATGGTTAAGAGGTTGATTTGCTGTTATAAAAATAGGGCACGGAACTTGCTTGAACGGCGTACAAGTTGTAAACGGGAGATAGTTCAAAAGAAGGGTCAAACTAAGTGATCATTAAGTAGGTTTTCCTACCTCTTTGTAACCACTCTTGTATGTGATGTTTATCATGAATTTTATGAGTAGTTTATGTTAAAGTATTATGTTCAAATAGGATTATGAAATGTTAGAATATATTTCCAAATGGCATGTATCATGTATTCATTGACAGCTCATGCATGGCATGGGGTCATGGTTATGTAGCCGGAGGGTCCACACTCCGTCGGGGCGTCCGAAAAACCTATGTGGTGGTATCATGATAATGAGAATTCCCATCAAGGGAAACCGGAGGGTCCACACTCCGTCGGGGCGTCCGAACAACCAATGTGGAGGGAGGCTGTGTATATTTGTGATAAGTGGGACTCATTACATTTGCATCACATACATAGCATTCTTTTTGTAAGATTTTGATGACATGTATTTTATATTATTTGCATGTTTTATACTCTAACGTTGTGGTAGCCCTAATCGGAAAGCTACTGGGCGTGTTGTCTAACGCCCTACCTCTATCCTTAGTGGATGATGCAGGAAAGGGGAAGGACGAGGATCGTGAAGGAACCCAAGCATAGGAGGTTGGGCTTTTGAAGGAATTAATTATGGATTGATATATGCACCCTTTATTTAAGTTTATTGGACAATGTAATTTGATAGTTTGATGATTTTGGGCATGTAATAAATTAGTTAAATAATTGCTATGGTTTGGATTGATGATTATGTTAAGATAACTATGGAAAAATGACAATGTACCATGCTATCTAATAAAATGGTGTAGTCATAGGTTCCATTATAATTTGCAGTTAGATTAAGTGTTATTCCGCTACGGTTATACTTTTTTATGTGACAACCATTCTCATGGACTTAGTCCATGCTCACATATGTTTGGCCAGTTAAGGGTTGGACTTTAGAAGTCCGGGCTTAACTTGCGTCGTGACGTCCCTCTCTTATCACTGGTATATTTATAAAAAAATAAAAAATAAACTCTGATTCTTTTAGAGTGAAAAGGGCGGGGTGTTACACCTAAGTCCATAAAAACATTCCTCATGGGGTTCGGCCATACACCATGGTTGAACCCATGATCTTTCACTTTAGCCTATATTTACAACATTTCCATTATTTCCCTTTCCTTACATAGTCATTCATCTAACATGATTGGTTCATGAATGTCCCATAAAATGGTTCATGGGGTTCGGCCATACACCATGGCCAAACTCTGTGATGTCTAAATTCCATTTTCTCCAATGAGTTCATTACCATTTTTAAGTCCATAAACAAGTCCCTTCATGGGGGTTTACTCATATCCTTAAGTCATCATTTACTACCCCAAGTCCATCAACATGATTTCCATCTCAAACCTGTTAAAAACATCAGCAACCTTCCATGGGGTTCAGCCATACACTATGGCCGAACCTATGGTTCATGGTTCTTTCACCAATTATCATTTTAACACCATTTTAAAATGATTAGTATTCCTTCCTTTAAAGCCCTTTAAAATCCTTAACATGCATCTACAATTTCCATGTTTTGAAACCCATTAAAATTATTAATCAATCCACATAAGTTCAACGTCTACGAAAACCCTAAGTCCATAAATATTCCTTGGTGGGGTTTGGCCATGCAACATGGCCGAACCTCACCCTTTGGTTTTGTACCCTTCTTTTCAATTCTTTATGGTTCTCATACATACCTCCACTTAAGTCCTTTAAAACCTTTTTAAAATCATACACACACATCTATGATTTTCATCCTTAAAAATCCATTCAAAATAACTAATGTCCTTCCATGGGGTTCGGCCATGGTGGTTCATCATTTCCTTAAAAACAAAATGATACATCCATTTAAATCTTCCTCCATGGGGTTCGGCCATACACCATGGCCGAACCCTATGGTTCCTTATTTTCTCTTTTAAATCCAATAGCCATGATCCTAACCTTTGATGGGGTTCGGCCACACATCATGGCCGAACCTCATCTACCCCTTTTTATTCATATGAAGGTCCTTAGCCATGATATGACTAGGGTTCGGCCATATTCTTTGACCATATTTCCTTACTTTATTAAAAATCTATCAAAATACCTACCGGTTCCGCGACTCCTCTGGTTTTCCTTTGCTCCGACTTGTTCTTTGGATCCTTTCCTTCCTTAGCCTCTTCCTCATTCTTTATTGTTCCTTTGGCTGAGAGTGAGACTTGAGAGAGAGAGAGAGAGAGAGAGAGATTTCGGCTTTGAGTTATAGCTTGAGATCAAAAACTTTTCTGTGTCTTTTGTCTGGAGGAGTGGTCGGCCAAGAGAGGGTTTGAGGGAGAGAAACAGCCAAGAGGGAGAGGGAGAGTGTGAATGGAAACCAAACTTGTTTTGTTCCAATGGGGTGATTGGCCAAAGGTGATGCCTTTTGGTAAAGGCCTTTGTTTATCTTGTGTAACCGCTACTAAAATCATTCATCTCCCATTCATGCTCCATTTGGGGGTTTCATCTATGAGATGAAACTCCCCCTCCAACGTGTACCCTTGGTTTGAATTTTGAAATAAGAAAACTCCTCATCTCTCCATTAATGATCCAAGTGGGGGTTCAATCCATGAGATGAGACTCCCATGTCCAACGTGTAACCTTAGGTTTTTGACTTGGGTTTTTGAAACAACCAAGACTCCTTCATCTTCACACTTCACCCACTTAAGATGGAGGTCCCATTGACTTCCACTCAACTCACCATAACTCAATTTTAATTCTTTTAAACTCAACTCACTTAACTCACCTAAAATCAAGTTAATCACTTGATTCCCTTCCAACTCAATTCAGCCCAATTTAATTAGGCTTGAACTCACTTGGTGGTCAACCAAGTCAACCATGACCCATTGGGTCCCAATTGGGCATTTTGACCCAAATAACAACCTTGACCCAATTAAACACATCTTACCTGTAACGACTCGGAATTTGTAAATCAAGGAATATGTGAATATTATTTATTTTAATGATGAAAATTGGAAAATTGGTGGAATAAATGGTAAATGGGCCAAAATATGGGACAAAGGCCCAAGTATGGCCCAATAGACTAATGTTTGGATTTAAAGTTATTTAAATGGTCAATGAGGGTTAAATGGGTCAAGAATGGTCAAATTGGGTCAAATACTCATTTGGGACCCAATGGGTCAAGATGATCGTGCTCTAAAGTAAATGGGCTAGATGGAAATGTAATTGGGTCATGGGCCCAATGGTGATCCATTTAGAGTGAATTCAATGAAATTAAATCACCTAAGTTAAGTTAAAAATTAAACCAAGGTGATGTGGCCAAGTGGGACCCACCTCCACCTTATCAAGTGAGGTAGCGTGTGGACCAAAGGTTTGGTGGGGCCGACCACCATGGTTGATTTGGTCAACCATGGGTAGAACAATGGGAATTAGGTTAAGTACAAATGAATTAACCTAAGGTAATTATCTAATTATTTAAATAATTAAATTATTTAAAGTGGTTGTTAAAAGTGGTCAAAATGGGGCCAAGAGGTGAAAACCCACCTCATTCCAACCTCAAATGTGAAACACGTTGGGCTTGGTGGTGGTTTAGATAACCACCACCATAAAGCAAATAAAAGATCTTAAAAATATCTTAAGGTTGGTGGAAATCATTAATGTAAGGTAAAAAAAAAGTGGAGATAAGCCTTGTTGGTTCTTTCATTCCCATTTTTTTCACTAACTCCATTCCTCCCACTCTTCCATTGCCGTCCCATGTCCAAGTGAAGGAGAGAAAGAAAGAAAAGAGAGGAGCTCAAGGAGAGAAGAAAGAAGTGGAATTTGGAGGGAGATCACTCTAAGAGATTAAGGTTATCACCTCCCCTCTCATCATCTCTCCCTTTCCCTCTCTCAATTTAAGCTCTACTTTGGCCGATCCTAAGGTTGGGGGGTTGCCACCATTGATTAAAGATCTTGACCTATCAAAGATCAAGAGGAAGGAGAGAGGAGGCTAAGGAAACCGACGGGAGCGGCAGAAGTCGGAGGAGACGACGGATGGTGAGTAGTTTCTTAAACAAGAAATTTTGGATTTTTAGGGTTTAAGAATTGGAATTTATTTTTGTGAATTTAATGGTGGTTAGATAATTCTATGCTATGGAATGTAAATCCATCAAATGGAAGGGTGGAAGATGGAGAAAACCCTAAATGGGTGAATTAGGGTTAGGGAAAAGAAATAAGTAAAAGTATTAAATGTATGGTGTAATTTATTAAATTGAGCATGGAAGTAGGTAATTGGAATAAAATCATGAGCCATAGGGTTCGGCCATGAAATATGGCCGAACCCCATGGTGGGTGATTTGGTATTGGATTTAATTGGTTAGGGTTTTAAGGGATGGAAGATAATGAAGGTAGCTAATGAATTTTTAGGGTTGTAAATGGTAAATGTTGGAAAAATTAAAGGGGTTTAAATAAGGAAAAAATCATGGAGTGTGGGAATAATTTTTGTGGCCTCAAGAGGCATAGAAAATGATGGATCATGAACCATGGGTTCGGCCATGGTGTATGGCCGAACCCTATGGTGATGAAATGGTGATCAAATGATGGGTTTAAAGGATAGAAAAGATGGGTTTAATATTTTGGTGAATGTAGGTATTTTGGAGCAATGAAATGAATAAGAGAATATGGTTTAGATGCATGATTTAAACCCCTCAAGAAAGGATTATTGGTGGATCTAAAATGTTATGAATGGATCTAAGAAAAATGGAGAAAGAAACATCATGGGTTCGGCCATGGTGTATGGCCGAACCCATGACCCAAATTTTAGATCATTAATGGGTCTAAAGTTAAATGTGTATGTATAAGTTTAAATTAATGGAATTAGGTCAATAAGATGGTTGAGGTAAGTGATCTTGTAATGTGGTAGAGGAATCAATTATGGACTCAAGGTATGATTAAGAGTAATGATTTAATAGAAGGTCAATTTTTATGGGCTAATGAAGGATGTAGGTATGTGATTAGTTAATGGGGGTTGGATTAATTAAATGGTTAATTTTAACGGCTATGTGACATGGTTCAATGGGTCATTAATGGACCTAAGTTGGGGATCTAAGTTTATGATCAATTATGGACTTAATCATGCATGGATAAATGAGTGATTAAGCATGAAAAATGAGGTAGTGGCAAAACCGTAATTAGTGGCCAAATTCAAGAATTCCATGGAAATTGATCATGGACTTAGGGGATCTAATGTAATAACCTTATAAGTGATTAATAAAGCCTACGGTGGCCAAATTTTAAGATTTATGGGATTAAAAGGTTTAATAGATGACATGGGACCCACAAAACCTAAATAGTGACCGGTTTTTCATATGGGCTTAGAAATGGGTAAAACATGGACTAATGATTAATGTGTAATAAGGTACTGGACATCGCAGGCGGTGTAATAGCCCGAATTTTGGAAACAATATATATTTGGCATTTATTGATTTTAATTTGAATTTTGACATGATGGAATACCAAATGGATCAAAAGTTGGGACAAGGGTCCAAGAATGGTCCAATGGGCCATGGATTGGATGAAATCCATTTAATGGGTCAATGAGGACTAATCGGGTCAAGGATGGTCAAAATGGGCCCAATCCTCATTTGGGACCCAATGGACCCAATTGAGGTAAGCCTAAGGTAAGGAGGGAATTTAATTGGGCCATGGGCCCAATGTCTACCCAATAAACCATGAATTGGAATTAATACAATTAATGGGTCAATGGTAAGTAATTGGGTCAAGATAGTCAATTTGGGTCAAAGGGCCATATGAGACCCAATGGGCCAAAGTAGGTAAACCCTAAAATAAATGGGAAAGACAAAATATAATTGGGCCATGGACCCAATGGTGATCCAATTAAGATAAATTAAATAGATTAGATAATTATAAAACTATCTAAGTTAAGATGTATCAAGATTAAGTAATATGGCCAAATGGGGCCCACCTCCACCTCACCAATTGAGGTGGCGTGTGGACCAAGGAAAAAGTGGGGCCAACCATCATGGTTAACTTGGTCAACCATGGATAAATTTAAGAAGACTAAGGTGGATTAAGGTAAATTAAATTGATTAAAATTATTATAAAATTATCTAAGTTAAAATCAAAGGAATTAAAATAACATGGCCAAGTGGGGCCCACCTCCACCTCATCAAGTGAGGTGGCGGGTGGGGTAGGTATAGGTGGGGGCCGTCCACCATGGTTGACTTGGTCAACCATGGGTGGATTTATTAGATAGATAATTTAATGGAATTAAATTGGATGGAAATTAATTAACCTAAGTGAGGACTTAACTTAATTAATTAGGTTGGCTAATTAGGGTCAACAGAGACAAGTCAAAGAGGACATGGGAGCCATGCTTGGTGGTTGGGTCTCAACCACCACCACCAAAGTCAAGCTAGCCCATGTTGGTTGGTGAGCAAAAATTAATGTGGAGTCTAGGTTACTCCACCCACCTCCGTCTCCTTCCCAACTAACCCATTTCACTCTAGCTCTCCTCACACACAAAGAAAAACCGTCCCTCCATGTTGCAAAGGAAAGAGGGAAGAAAACTTAGAAGAAAACTTAGAAGAAAAAGAAGAGAAGAAGAGAAAAAAAGAGGTAAAACTTTGGATTCACCACTTGAAGATCAAGAGCTACCATCTTCATCATCTTCCCCTCTTCCCCTCTCCCAAACCTAACTCTACCTTAGCCGATCCAAGCATGTCCCACCATTGATCAAGCTCATCTAGCCGATCAAATAAGGAGAGGAAGAAGAAAGGAGGCCAAGGAAGTCGACGAGAGCGACAAAGACCGGAGGAGTCGTCGGATCGTAAGTATGTTCTAAACAAGACATCTAATTTTTGGGGTTTTAAGTTTTGGAATCCATTTCCTTGGATTGGATGGTGGCCAAACCATCATAGGCTTTGAATTTAAAAATCCATCCATTGGTAGGTTAAGGAATGGATAAAATGGAGGAATGGATTAAGTAATGGATTAGGGATGTTAAGTATCTAAAATAATGGATTTGTGAGGAATTTTTTGGGCCATAGGGTTCGGCCATGTAACATGGCCGAACCCCATGGTGGGTGATTAGAAGATGTATACAATTAATTAGGGTTTTGTAAGTAGGAAAAATGTTTAGAGTTTTTAAGTACAAAAAATGATTAATGGTTTTTTTTATGAAGATCTAAAAGTTGGTGATAGATAATAATTTTAATGGATGGAAAAGGATAGAAATTAATGGAGGAAATAATAGTTGCAAATGGATTTCCAAAGTGTATGACATAAGTTTTAAATGGACCAAATGAATGATATTATTGATTTTAAATGGAATTTTTAACAAAGAAAAATCATGGACAAATATTCATAGAACTTTGGTCTTAAAAGGCTCTAAGAAAGGTGGGCCATGAACCATGGGTTCGGCCATGGTGTATGGCCGAACCCTATGGTAATGGTTTGGGACTTCTAAGCATGGAAAATAATGTAGAGGAATGGAAATTTGAATAGATTGGTAAGTATGGTATATGGTATTTTTTTTTATGGAAATGAGGATTTAGATGGATGATTTAATCTTCATTGGAAGTATGTTAAAATTGGTAAATGAAACCAAGAAAAATGGATCAATTTTAGTCTAAGATTAATGTATGTATCAATGCTTAGGAGTTTGTTCTAAAGGGCCAAAATGAATGAAGGTTAGTGATTTTAAATTGGATTATTTTGGGACAAAACGTTGGTCTTTAAAATCACATCCGTAAAGGTGAGCCATGAACCATGGGTTGAGCCATGAACCATGGGTTCGGCCATGGTGTATGGCCGAACCCTATGGTGATGATTGTAATTTTAAAATGGAGAAGAATGATAGAGGTTAATGGATTTTGTATGATGTTTTAAAAGGATGAAAAATGGGGACTTGAATGGATAATTTAAATTCATTAGAGATAAGAATTAAAGGGGGTAAAATGAACCTAAGGAAATGAAATTTAGGTATCATGGGTTCGGCCATGGTGTATGGCCGAACCCATGACCCATTATGTGGGCCACATCTTAGGCCAAATATGGAATTAAGTATGGGATTTAATTTTTACAAAATTAATTAAAATAGGTCATTGATGTTATAACGCTAGGTCATGGTCAATGAAACCCTAATGGATCTAAGTTAGGGATGAAGTTTGGACTTAGAAGATACATAAACGAATGGATGATTGAATCATGGGAGAGGAGTGGCAAAACGGTAAATAAGTGCCACATTTGAAGAACCATGGGTTCGGCCATGGTACATGGCCGAACCCTATGTGGATTAGACATGGAATCGAATGCATTATGAATGATTAATTGAAACGTATAGATGCTGCGTTTTAGGCTCGCTCAATGTAATATTTGAAATGGCCAAAATCGGATTTATGTATGTGTTTTAACCAAATGAATAATGGGCTAAGTTAAGGACCGATTTTTAATAAACTTGTAAAGGATCATTGAATGGATCTAGGGTTATGATTAGATAGGAATTTAATCATGGATAACGTATGGACTAATCTGGTAAATGTAATAAGGTATTGGGACGTCGCAAACGGTACGCGATCGGCGACCGGATTATCGAACGGAAAACGTAGCGGGACGCTACACAGTATTCTGTAGGATTCCTACCTCTTTGAAAGCGATGGATATGTGATGGTATTTTAGATTATTTTGATTTGGCTTATGATGGATTTATGATTATGATTTACCTTATGATGAGTTTTAAGTTATGAATCATATGTTCTATTGATGAGATTTTTTAAAGCCATGATTTGTACTATCATATTTATTACATGGTATATGGCATCTACATCTCATGCATGACATGGGAGGGATATGACAAGGGAAGGATGAAATGGAACCGGGGTCCATGCTCCGTCGGGGTGACCTAGAAGTAGCCATGGGGATAGCCTGATAGGCTATAACCGGAGACCATGCTCCGTCGGGGCGACCGAGAACCAAACATGGGGATATCTTGAAGTGATTCATCCATCAAGGGGGTACCATAAGGAACAACCGGAATTCATACTCCGTCGGGGCGATCGAGAAATAAGCATGGGAACACCTTGACGAGGCCTTACCGTCAACGGGGATGATTTGCGATTGTTTGTATCTTGACGAGGTTTTGCCGTCAAGGGGGATATGACAGTATGATCATACGGATGATGGGTGGGACACATGACATAGGCACCCATGGCATAACATTCATTACACGCTTATTTTGTTATATGTTATTTTATCGGTATGTGTGTTATCACTAATCCATGTGCTAGCCTTACTCGGAGTCCTACTGGGCGCGTTGACTAACGCCCTACTTCTACCCTAGCTGATGACGCAGGGGATGGCGGAAGTGGTGGACATGACAGGAGCCAAGCTTAGGAGCTTGGGCAACGCAGTCTTAGTTTATTTACGTTTACATTTTGGAGATGTAATTTTAAAGTAACTTAGCTTGTCGGGTTGTATAAGTTTACATTTCTTGCGATGGTTTGGACGTTACTTATGGACGATTACATTTTGTGATATAAATATGAATATAGGGGTATTTTGGTAATTCAATATGTATCTTCCCTTCTATCTAAAAACCGGTAGGATAGACTCTATTATCATGTTCCGCAATAATTATAAGCTGCGAGCTTACTTCCTACACGTGAACCATTCTCGTGGACTTAGTTCCGTGCACGCGTGGGGTTGGCCAGTTAAGGGTCGGGCTTTAGTAGCTCGGACTTAACTCGCGTCGTGGCGTCCGCGCACTCTCACTCCTCTATTTCAAAAAAAAATAGACTCTGATTTTCGGAAAGCGGGTGAAAAAGGGCCAGGCGTTACAGGCAGTGAGCGATCGGCGATCGGGTTTATCGAACGGAAAACGTAAAAGGACGCGAGTCTGTATTCGGTAGGATTCCTACATTTTTGTAAGCCATGGATTGGGTGATGTTTTCTTTAATTTATTTTGGAAAGCATGTGGTTGTCTTTAAGATGAGTTTTGGATTATGCATTTTGTGATGTTTTCCTTTAAATTATTTTGGAAATCATGTGAATGTTTTAGATGGGTTTTGGATTAAATATTATGGGATGGTTTCCCTTTGTTTTATTGGTCATCAAGTAATTGTTTTAAGATGGGTTTTATTACTATTGAATTACATATATTACATGGCATATGGCATCTACATCTCATGCATGGCATGGGAGGGATATGACAGGGGAAGGATGAAATGAAACCGGAGTCCATGCTCCGTCGGGGCGACCGATAAACAAGCATGGGGACATTTCACATATGTATTATTGTACCTTGACGAGGCCTTACCGTCAAGGGGGATGTTGTATTTATTGTTATACCTTGATGATGGTTCTTCCATCAAGGGGGATATTGTATTTGTGGTTACACCTTGACGAGGCCTTACCATCAAGGGGAATATGACATCGGGATAGTAAGGATGATGGGTGGGATTCATAACACAGACACCCATGGCATGGCATTCATTCTAAGGCTTTTCGTTATGTATTATCTATCTGCTTTGTTATCATTAATCCATGTGTTAGCTCTACTCGGAGTCCTACTGGGCGTGTGGTTTAAGGCCCTACTTCTACCCTAGCTAATGATGCAGGAGGTGGCGAAACGGAAGGACGGGACGGGAGTCAAGCTTAGGAGCTTGGGAAGGCAGATTAATTATGTTTAAGTGTATGTTGGAAAAATGTAATTTGAGTAGCTTAGCTTGTCGGAATGTAATAAATTAGATTACTGGCTATGTTTTGGGATTTTATTATGGACATTATGGTTTTGAGGTATTATAGAAATTTAAATGAATGTTATCTTCCCTGCTATCTCAAATCTATAGGATAGTCTTTGTTGTTAATTCCGCACTGAGAAGTAATATTCCTTGAGCTTACGTCTACGCATGAACCGTACTCGCGAACTTGGCTCCACGGCTTTAGAAGCTCGGACTTAACTCGCGTCGTGACGTCCGCGCCCTATGTCACTTTTTTTTTTTAAAAAAAAAATAGACTCTGATATTTCGGTGGAAAGGGGCGGGCGTTACATTACCCATTTATTTTAAATTGAACCTTATAACATATCTGTTGGGTCTTAATTGGGCAATTGACCCAACACCTTACATATCTAAGGTCCATATCCGTTAGTTCACAATTTAAATGACAAATTCCGTAAATATTTATAACTTGAAAATCAGGGGTGTTACAATACAACCCACTTTTTAAAATTTTCGTCCCAAAAATCGAGCGAAGTAGGGTTCCAAATAATTTACACAAATAGCTCAGGGTGAGCTGTTCTCATTTCCGATTCAAGTTCCCAAGTGGCTTCCTCATTACCATGTCGATCCCATACCACTTTGACGAACTGAATCGCTCGGTTTCGTAATACTCTTTGCTATGTCTCCACCACTCTGACAGGCTTTTCGATGTAAGTTACGTCACTTTGTACTTCTATGTCTTGTACATTTAGGACATGTGAGGGATCAGGATTGTACTTCCTCAACATAGATATATGCAACACATCGTGCAAAGATGCCAACTGTGAAGGAAGTGCCAATTGGTAAGCCACTTCCCCCATCCTCCTTATGATTGAAAACGGCCCCACATATCTAGGTGATAATTTCCCCTTCTTTCCAAATCTCATGTGTCCCTTCCGTGGCGAGACTTTCAAGAACACCATGTCTCCCACCTTGAATTCAAGGAACCTCCTTCTCTTGTCAGCATGGATCTTCTGACGATTCTGTGCAGCCAATAGGTGATTTGGGTCTTCCCATTTGACCATTTGACCACCCTTTTTGGATAACTTAAACATTTAATTAATTAAATAATTAAGTTAATTTAATTCCCATTTACTTAATTCCATTTATTTAAATTGCCTTCATACATCCACCCATGGTTGACCAATTCTGTAACGCCCCGCCCTTTCCGAGAAATTAGAGCCTAATTTTTTTTTAAAATAATAATAAAACATCGGAAGAGAGCGGGCGGCGTCTCGACGCGAGTTAAGTTAAGACTACTCAAGTCTGAACCTTAACTGGCCACCCATGTGTACATGGACTAGACCATGATAATGAATCACACATGGAACTAATAACAACATGCGGAATAAACTAGATTAACTGCGGAATAGAAAGACTAGATAGTAAGTAACAGTCTCAAATATTAATTAACATAAATCAACCATCCAAAGTTATTAACCTAATCAAACCATAGCAAGTAATGACTTATTACATGTCCAACAAAATATAGTTCAAATGACAGTAATAAAAAGAAGTCCAGTCCAACATTCAAGCGCTTAGGCTTGGCTCCCCTCCCGGTCAACGACCTTTTCCTTCCCTTTCCTTGTACCTGCATTCTCCTCTGAGGATAGAATTAGGGCGTTAGATCAATGCGCCCAGTAGGTTCCCGATCAGGGCTACCACATGATTAACGTATAAAACATGCATATATATCATAGTACATGATTAGTAAAAACAGGTAAAACAATGCTATGAAGGATGCACATGCAATGAGTTTGTCCCATCATGTACATTCATAGCCATCACTTGACGTGCCTCGCACCGACAGGTAAATCACAATACACTTCCATCTCTTCATCATTGACTTGATTCATATCACGTATTAGTCCTCTTGGCGGGACTCTCATCGCCTAAGGAGACCAATGTGACTATGATCATCATGTTACTCCTCCTGGCGGGACTCTCATCGCCTAAGGAGGACGTAACTCATAAATTGCAACACTGTAGAACCTCATTCATCATCCCATGTCTATGCATGAGATGCCAATGCTTGTATGCCATTTGTTAATGCGTAATATATCATTTGAAACCACATAAAATAAACAAGAGTCTCATAAGAAAACTATGATAAAACTGTGGTTACAAGTAGGTAGGAAACCTACTGAAACTTCGCTTAAGTGTCCGTTCCTTTTTGAGCTTCACCGGGTCACGACTCGCACTTCGTTCAACTCTCGTCACCCTGTGATGTAACGATAAGTAAATCATACTAACACTTAAATATCTATTCTCATATAAGACCCAAACATCTTGTGGGGTTCGGCCATACCCATGGCCAAACCTTACCCACTTTAACTTGATCTCTTTGGTTTTGGATTAACACCATCCAAATGATTTATTAACACTTCAAACCACTAAATATCACTTGGTGGGGTTCGGCCATACAACACGGCCGAACCTCACCATATTGGTTTGAACCCGCTTCTTTAAGTCCTTTGTTCTTTTTATTCATAATTACCATAATCACTTGTATTTACAGTTTTGTCACTCGGCCAAGCCTTGTTTAATTTTTGCTTCACAATCAAAGCCCATATGACCAATTTGTCAAACACTTTTATGGGGTTCGGCCATCCAATGTGGCCGAATCCTATGCCCATGTTTTGGACCCTTTTTAACTTACATCATATGTCCATTAAATCATGTAATAATCAAGATAGTATTGTATGGTTTTTACACTTCAAAAACCATCCAATTACCCAAATAAGATCATGGGGTTCGGCCATCCCAAGTGGCTGAACCCAATGATACATTTATACCATTGTAAACAATCTTAATCCAAGGTTTAATTCCTTGATTCATTCGGCCATTCCATGGCCCAAAACATGACATCCAATTTCATGATTTAAAAACCCTTTCACCTTGCATCTTAGGTCTAATTAAACATCCAAAACAGTCCATCATTTGCATGGTTTCAACTTACAAAAATCATCAACATTAACCATAATATTTCATGGGGTTCGGCCATTATGGTCCATGTTTTCCATCTTTTAAATAGTCAATATTCATATTCTAAACCCTTGGTAGATTCGGCCATCTCATGGCCAAATCATATTCCATTTAACCCATTTTACAATAAAAACTCTATGGATTACTTACCAATTTTCCAAGCCTTTCTTCTTGCCTTTTGATCCTTGCTTCCTATCTTTCTTAGCCTCCCTTCCTTTACTGATTATATGCTTGATCAATGGTGAAAAATACCCAAAGATAATTCGGCCAAGAGGATGTGTTCTTGAGAGAGGGAGAGAGATGGGAATTCTAAGATTTTTGGCAATGTAAATTCGACCAAACATGGGGTTCATTCCTTTTGTATTTCAGCCACCATGATCTCTCAATTCCCTCATAACTTCTTGAAAAAATCAATGGGTATTGGGTGCCATCCAAAGCACCCCTTGGCACCAACCAATGCAGCCTTTCAACTCCCCAAGCATCACCTCTCATTTCCATGCATTTTCATTTAAAAACCTATCATGAAAATCACCCCAACAAGTCCCCAACGTGTGGGACTTGTTTTGGTGGTTAAAGCTGAGCCAACCTATTCATATTCCCTCTAAACTCACTGATTTACAGTCCCATTGACTTCCATTTTGACTCACTTGAACTCAAGGTCCTTTTGATTTCCATCTCAACTCATCCAACTCACCATACTTAATGCATTTCATTTAATGCACATGAGTTAACTCACCACTTGATTTAATTCCAACTCACTTCAGTCCCACTCAAACTGATTTAACTCATATTTTAGCTCCCTTGAGGGTCTACATGGTCAACCATAGTCAACTCGACCCATTGGGTCCCCATTTAGCTCCTTGACCCGTTTTTGACTCCATGACCCAATTATGGGTATTTTGGTCATTTGTAATTGGTTTTTACATGTGGATCAGGCCTACCCATTTTTCCTCCACTTGATTTTCAATCAAATTAGCCTAACCCCATTTAATTTAAATTCACAAAACGGTCAAATAATCTAGTAATACCCGATGGGTCCCATTTGTGCCCTTTGACCCATTTAGCCATTTTTGACCCAATTGATGTACTTTACCCATCCAATCAAACTTGACATTCATAATGTGCTCATATGATCTTAATTTGAGCAATGGACCCCACCATTTCCTTACTTAACATCACAAAATAATTAATTTAACACATCAGGGGCATTTTCGTAATTATCCATTTCATTGAGAAATTAGGGTGTTACAAATTCAACCATGGTGGCCGGCCCCACCAATCCTTTGTCTACATGCCACCTCATTTGGTGAGGTGGAGGTGGGTCCCAATTGGCCACATCACCTTGGCCTAATTCAAATTAACTTGGGTAATTTAAACCCACTCAATTCATTCCCACTTATTGGATCACCATTGGGCCCATGGCCCAATTACATTTACCTCCAACCCAATTACCGTAGAGCTTACATTATCTTGATCCATTGGATCCCAAGTGGGTATTGGGCCCAATTTGACCATCCTTAGCCCAATTGACCATCATTGACCTCCCTTAAATGAATTTAAATCCAATCCATAGTCTATTGGGCCATACTTGGGCCTTTGTCCAAATTTTGGCCGATTTACCATTTATTCCACCAATTTTTCCAATTTTCATTATTAAAATAAATAATATTCACATATTCATTGATTTACAAATTCCGGACCATTACATAAACTTGGTAACCACCTAAGTCCATAAAAACATTCCTCATGGGGTTCGGCCATACACAATGGCCGAACCCATGATCTTTCACTTTAGCCTATATTTACAACATTGCCATTATTTCCCTTTCCTTACATAGTCATTCATCTAACATGATTGGTCCATGAATGACCCATAAAATGGTTCATGGGGTTCGGCCATACACCATGGCCGAACCCTATGATGTCTAAATTCCATTTTCTCCAATGAGTTCATTACCATTTTTAAGTCCATAAACAAGTCCCTTCATGGGGGTTTACTCATATCCTTAGGTCATCATTTACTACCCCAAGTCCATCAACATGATTTCCATCTCAAACCTTTTAAAAGCATCTACAACCTTCCCTAGGGTTCGGCCATACACCATGGCCGAACCTATGGTTCATGGTTCTTTCACCAATTATCATTTTAACACCATTTTAAAATGATTAGTATTCCTTCCTTTAAAGCGCTTTAAAATCCTTAACATGCATCTACAATTTCCATGTTTTGAAACCCATTAAAATTATTAATCAATCCACATAAGTTCAACATCTATGAAAACCCTAAGTCCATAAATATTCCTTGGTGGGGTTCGGCCATACAACATGGCCGAACCTCACCCTTTGGTTTTGTGCCCTTCTTTTCAATTATTTATGGTTCTCATACATACCTCCACTTAAGTCCTTTAAAACCTTTTTAAAATCATACACACACATCTATGATTTTCATCCTTAAAAATTGTAACGCCCCTCCCTTTTTTACTCGCTTTTTCCCTTAAATTCAGAGTATATTTTTTTTTTATAACAGAGTAGAGTGATAGAGCGCGGGACGTCACGACACGAGCTAAGTCCGAACTTCCAAAGTCCGACCCTTAACTGGCCAACCCTATGTGTGTAACGCCCGCCCCTTTTCACCGAAAATCAGAGTCTATTTTTTTTTAATAAAAGAGTGACGAAGGCGCGGATGTCACGACGCGAGTTAAGTCTGAGCTTCTAAAGCCCGGCCCTTAACTGGCCAACCCTATGTGCACGTGGCACGAAGTCCCCGAGAACGGTTCACACGTGGACGTGAGCTCGCGGAATATGACTTAATGCGGAATATTGTAATAAAGACTACCCTACCAGTTTTCAGATAGCAGGGAAGATTTCATCCTTTAATTACTAAAAAGCCATAACATCATTTATCTACAATAAGATCCAAATCATAGCAATAAGTCTAAAATATTACATCTCCGACAAGCTAAACTATACAAATACACATTTCCCAAAATAAACTTAAACAAAATAATTAGTCTGCCTTCCCAAATTCTTAAGCTTGACTCCCGTCCCGTCCTTCTGCTCCAGCATTTCCTGCGTCATCAGCTAGGGTAGAAGTAGGGCGTTAGACCACGCGCCCAGAAAGACTCCGAGTAGGGCTAGCACGTGGATTAGTAATAACAGCATACAGATATAACCCAATAAAACTGGTAAACCATCATATAATGAAACTATAAAATGAATGCCATGCCATGGGTGTCTATGTTATGAATTCCACCCATCATCCCTACCATCATGATGTCATATTCCCCTTGACGGCAAGATCTCGTCAAGGTATCCCCATGCCTGTTCTCGGTCGCCCCGACGGAGCATGGACTCCGGTAATAGCCTATCAGGCTATCCCCATGCCTGCTCTCTGTCGCCCCGACGGAGCATGGACTCCGGTTTGTTTATTTTTTTCCGCCCATGCCATGCATGAGATGTACTGCATTATGCTATGTAATATTTATAACTCATAACCTTAACATATCATACATAGCCTAAACTTATAATGCATAACTTTAAACATAATTCATAGCCATATTCCATATAGCACTTAATCATAGCCATAATAATCCATCTTAAACATATCATAATCTTAAAACCCATCATACAACCAATCAATATAATTACTAAAAATAAACCAATAAACCAATCACATAGCATCTAATCCATGGCTTACAAATAGGTAGGAATCCTACCGAATACCGACTCGCGTCCTTTTACGGTTTCGTTCGATAATCCGGCTACCAACACGTGTACCGCTGTTGATATCCAATACCCTATTACATACACACAATCAGTCCACAGTTTAACTATTTCTAAGTCCATTCACATTTCCAAGTCCGTATGAAAATCAGTCACTATTTAGGTTTTGCGGGTCCCATTTAATCCATTATATATTTTTAAGTACATGAGTCTAAAATCAGCCTCCTAGGCTTTATTTAACCATACATAAACTTATCACTTAGTGCCCCTAAATACATGGTCCTCTCCCATGGAGTTCTTCATTTTTGGCCATTAATTACGGTTTTGCCACTACCTCTTCTCTATGGTTAATCAACCACTCACCCTTGCCTAACTAAGTTTATAATTGATTATAAACTTGGATCCCTAACTTAGGTCCATTAATGATCCATTCAATTATGTCACATGACCATTAAGATTAGCCATTTAATTAATCTAACCTTATTCATTTAAACCCATGTAAAACCCCATACTTAACCCTTTAAATGGTTCACCAATGGGCCATGGGTTCAAAATACCCAATTCATCAAATCTTCCCATGGGGTTTACCTTATGCATTTAACTACAATGAGTTCATTACCCACTCGTTCCCTTTGGAGGCCACAAACATCATTCACCATCCAATTTAATCCACCAAAAGGCTCACAATTGGGCCATGGGTTCGGCCATACACCATGGCCGAACCCATGGTGTCCTTTTTCCATTTTTTTATTTGGCATACTTATACATTTGAACCCATCATAAGCCCTTCCATGAAGGGGCCTAACTTATACATTTCAATCATCATCCTTTATCACACTTTAAATCCATTTACAACCATCATCAAACCATCATAAAACCATCATTTTCCCCGTTTTTTGTACTCATTTAAACTACCATTACACTAACATAGGGTTCGGCCATTCACCATGGCCGAACCCATGGTTCATGATCCAATAATTTTAACCTTAAACACCCCATTATAATTTCCTCAATTACCTACATTGAATCATTTTAAAACCCTAAAATCATTAACCACCCTCATTGTTTCCCATTCTTATAAACCCTAATAATTAACCCAATCATCTACCATGGGGTTCATCCCCCTCTACCATTTTTACAAAACCTAATAAAATACTCCATCATCTACCATTGTTAAGGCCATCAACATCATGCACTTCTCCCATGCATTTTTTTCATTTACCATCCCTTTAAAACAATTTACCAACATTTAATCATTAAACCCTAAAACCATAAACATTCTCCATGCTTCCATTTTTACATAATTAATTACACAATGTCCTCCATACCTTAAAACCCTAAGAAAATCACACATTACCTTCCAATTCTACATAATTCCATGTTTAATAACTTAATTACATTACATTCCTTAATCCATTTATTTTTCCTTAAACTAACCCTAATTTATCCATTAGAGTTTCCTCCACTTTCCATCTTTCAAATTGATGGATTTAAAATCCATGGCATAAAATCATTTGACCACCATTAAATTTACAAAATGAATCCCCAAATCTTAAACCCTAAAAATCCAAATTTCTTGTTTAAGAAATACTCACAATCCATCGCCTCCTCCGACTTCCGCTACTCCCGTCGGCTTCCTTAGCCTCCTTTCTCCTTCCTCTTGATCTTTGGTAGGCCAAGATGCTTGATCAATGGTGAAACCCTCCTAACTTAGGATTGGCCATAGTAGGGCTTGATTTGAGAGAGAGAGGAGAGGATGGACATGAGAAAGAAGATGGTGATATTGACCTTGGAATGGTGGACCATGCTTGCACTTCTTCTCTTCTTTCTTCTCTTCTTCTCTTCCTTTCTTAATTTTCTTCTTCTTTTCTTGGAGCATGGGGGACGGCCATGAAAGGTCAAGAGTGGGAGAGAATGAAATCAGGATGGGATAAAATGAAAACCCATCTTATCCCCTTGGTTGCTTATGTCACACTTTATCATAACTTTCCCACCAACCCTAAGATATTTATCATGCTTTTTTTTTTTAACCCAACTACCTTAGCCAACGTTTTTCTTTTTCATGCTTTGCAATGGGTAGTTTTGGTCTCCCCTCTTTGACCACCTTTTTTATTAACTTAATTAATTACTCAATTAATTAAACCATTACTTAGGTTAATTTAATTTCCATTTAATTTAATTCCATTAAATTTCTTCCATGAAATCCACCCATGGTTGACCAAGTCAACCATGGTGGCCGGCCCCACTAAACCTTGGGTCCACACGCCACCTCACTTGATGAGATGGAGGTGGGTCCCATTGGACCATATCACCTTGGTCAACTTCAAATTAACTTAGGTGATTTGAACCCATTCAATTCATTTCAATTGGACCACCATTGGGCCCATGGCCCAATTACATTTACCTCCTATCCATTTATCTTAGGGCTTACACCATCTTGATCCATTGGGTCCTAAATGGGTATTTGGGCCCAATTTGACCATCCTTGGCCCGATTGACCATTTAAATGATTTAAATCAACTCCATGGTCCATTGGGCCACACTTGGGCCTTTGTCCAAATTTTGGTCCATTTACCCTTTATTCCATCCAATTTCCCATTTCCACCATTAAAATTAAATAATAACCACATATTTATTGATTTAAAAACTTCGGGCCATTACAATGTGTGTATGGACTCAGTCCAATAAAACGGTTCACACATAGCAACATCAACTTGCAGAATAAAATCATAACCTGCGGAATCATAACATCAAAATGCGGAATCATAATAGAACCAAGTTCTATTCCATTCAGATAGCAAAGTACGTCAAGTCCTTAATCATTATTAAAATGTCATAATCATCAAACTAAATCATTCGACCATCTAAGTTATTACATTCCGAAGTCCAAATACTTAAATACAAGTTTATGAGTAACTTTATTCAAAACACGTAAAATAAGTCTTCCAAGCTCCTATGCCTGGTCTGTCTTACATTCATCGTTCCCCTGAATACCTGTATCATCAACTAGGGTAGAAGTAGGGCGTTAGAACAACGCGCCCAGTAAGTATTCCAATTACGGCTAACACATGGTTAGTACAAAATATATATTATAACATAATATATAAAATCAGGTAAAATCCATGCCATGCAATGATGACACATATGCAATGAGTCCCACCCATCACATGTACGTAAAATGTACCAACCACATAGGTCTTTCGGACGCCCCGACGGAGTGTGGAGTGTGGACCCTCCGGAATCTTCTTGATGGAAATCACATCAAGGTACCGTACATAGGTTTTTCAGACACCCCGACGGAGTGTGACCACTCCGGTTATAAATCCTCCACCCCATGCCATGCATGAGATGCCAATGAAATATATGCTATTTTATAGCATAAACATAGCATTTGAAATCACCTTTTGAAACATAATCAATCCATGCTATTTTAAACAATTTAAATATAGCATTTGAAATTCAAAATAAAGCATATCAGTTGAAACATATTTTCATCAAACATAAGATAAAAACAAAGTACAAAGACCATGGTTTCAAAGAGGTGGAATCCTACCAAAGACTGTTACGTGTCTTTGCGTCTTTCGTCCAAGATTCGATCACCGATCGCGCACCGCTTGCGAGATCCCGTTACCTTATAATATAATGATAAATCAACGCCAAGGCCCACTTGATTAAAAGGTTCTAAGTCCATAAACAAAACCCCATGGGGTTCGGCCATACACCATGGCCGAACCCATGGCTTACCATTTTTGTCCATAATTACAATAATGCCATTGAGCCTAACCATAGACTTCTTTCTTGCTTAGATTTCAAATAATCATTCATACTTCTAAAACACATAGTCCATAAAATAATTCATGGGGTTCGGCCATACACCATGGCCGAACCCAATGTTCCATAATTTTCACATATTTACAAAAATGCCATTGGTTCCCTTATTCCTTTAAATCTACAATAACTAGACCCTATAAATTTCATTAACCAAACAAGTCCATCAAACACAACTCATGGGGTTTCGGCCATACACCTTGGCCGAACCCATGATCCTCCACTTTGGCATGTAATTACCATTTTGCCACTAACTTCATCAATAATTCATAACACATGTTTGTATCCTTCCCTTTATTTAAAAATATACAAAACATAACTCATATAATAGGTTCATAAATTCGATTCATCAATCAGCCCTTAACCATGAATTAAAATGTCATTTGATCCCTTAATTTGGACCATGGGGTTTGGCCATACACTTTGGCCGAACCCTATGGTGTATAGTTTCCAAATAAAACTCCATCTTTCCATAAATGGAAGGTTTCCTTAATTAGAGTCCACCTTCTATTATTAGAAGGTTTCCATAATTAAACTTACTAATTTAACAACCTCCTTCCATAAATAGATTGTTTCCTTAATTAACCAACACCTTTCCATAATTGGAAACTTTCTAAATTTAGCAAACACCTTCCAAAAATAGAAGGTTTCCAAAAATAATAACCTTCCTTCCATATTTAGATTGCTTTCCAAATTTAGCAACCATTTTCCATACTTGGATGCTTTCTAATTTTAGCAACTCTTTCCATAATTGTTAGCTTTCTATAATTAATCTCATCTTTCCATAATTGAAATAGTTTCCAAATTTAAACTCCATTCCAAAATTACCCCATGGGGTTCGGCCATACACCATGGCCGAACCCTATGGTTCATGATCTTGGCCATTTGTTTAGATCCATTAAACAATCAATCACCAAACTATAAAGTATTTGGTGGGGTTCGGCCATACACCATGGCCGAACCTCACCCCATCTTTTCATTACTTTTGATCAATGTCTTTGCCATAATCCAATCATGGCCGACCCATATTCTTTCATTGTCTTCTTGAATCTAAAACCAACAACCATCAAAGGTTTTCATGATCTAAAATCTAAGAACATAAACCCAATAAAATAAATCAAATCTCTCCATGGTTTTCTATCTTCCAAAACCCATGAATTAAACACTTCTTTCCATGGGTTTCGGCCATGCACTATGGCTGAACCCTGTAACACCCCAATTTCTCAATGAAGTGGAAAATTACCAAAATGCCCCTAGGTTGTTAAATTAATTATTTTGTGATGATAAGTAAGGAAATAGTGGGGCCTATTGCTCAAAATAAAATCATATGAGCACATTATGAATGTTAAGTTTGATTGGTTGGGTAATTTTCATCAATTGGGTCAAAAATGGCTAAATGGGTCAAAGGGCCCAAATGGGACCCATCGGGTCTTATTGGATTATTTGACCATTTTATAAGTTTAAATTAAATGGGTCAAAGGGCCCAAATGGGACCCATCGGGTCTTATTGGATTATTTGACCATTTTGTAAATTTAAATTAAATGGGGTTAAGCCTATTTGATTGGAAATCAAGTGGAGAAGAAATGGGTAGGCTTGATCCATGTGCAAAAACCGATTACAAATGACCAAAATACCCATAATTGGGTCATGGATCAAAAACGGGTCAAGGAGCTAAAAGTTGACCCAACGGGTCGAGTTGACTATTGTTGACCGTGTGAACCCTCAAGGGAGATAAAACACGAGTCAAATCAGTGAGTGGGACTGAAGTGACTTGGAATTAAATCATGTTATGAGTCAACTCATGTGCATTAAATGAAATGCATTAAATGTGATGAGTTGGGTTGGAATAAAAATATCTTGAGTTGGGTGAGTGAAAATGGAAATCCATGGGACTGTAAATCAGTGAGTCTAATGGGAATTTGAAGAGGTTGGCCCAGCTTTAACCACCCAAACAAGTCCCACACGTTGGGGACTTGTTTGGGGTGATTTCCATGATGTATTAAATGGGAATACATGGGATTGTGATGAGATGCTTGGGGATTTGAATGGCTGCATAGGTAGCTGCCAAGGGGTGCCTTGGATGGCACCCAATACCCATTGGTTTGTGCAAGAAGTTATAAGGGAGTGGAGGAGTTTTGGGGGCTGAACTACAAAAACAATAAGCACACAAGGTTGGCCATTTTTCACATTGGAAATCCAAGAATTTCCATCTCTCTCTCTCTCCCTCTCTCAAATTCGTTTTTCCTAGCTGGAATAGCAGAGGTGTTTGCACCAGTAGATCAAGCACAAAAAAGCAAAAGAAAGGAAGAAATAAAAGGGAGAAACCAAGGACCAAAGGCAAAGAGAAAGATTGGAAGTTTGGTGAGTATTTATATGTTATTTTGGTATAATAACATGGAGCAAATGGGGTGTGTATTGGGCCATGGTTATGGCCGAATACACCAAGGTTTTAACCTTGATTAGTGGAGGATTTAAAATGGTAAAAATAACCATTGAGTTCGGCCACCATGAAGGGCCGAACCCCATGTAAAGAGATGGCTTGGTTTTCATGTTTTGAAACATGAAAACCATGGATTTTGTGGATTGTTTTGGGTTTTGAATTAAGATTTAAATACATGTTTTAGAATGGTTAAAAAACAATGGATCTGAATGACATAGGGACTGAAATTTATATGGTCTAAAATCAGTGGATTAAAAGATGGAAATGGACCATTAGGTTCGGCCACTTAGCATGGCCGAACCCCATGGAAACAAGCGGTTAGTTTTGATGGTTTTTAGAAGTTAAAACCATATAAGTTAGGACTGATGTTAGATGGTTGTAATAGATTTAAAATGCATGTTTAAAGAGAGTTAAAACATGGGTTTGGATATCAGAAAAGACTGAAGTTATGTAGTCTAAATCAGTAGATTAAAATTGGAAAAGATGGACCATGGGGATCGGCCATCTTGGATGGCCGAATCCCATGATATGATGTTGGTTTTTGGATGATTTCTTTAAGAGTTGAAATATGATTTTAATATACTGTTATTACATGATTATCTAAGGTTTAAAAACAGTAAACATAGCCATTGGGTTCGGCCACCATGGAGGGCCGAACCCCATGTAAAAGAATGTTGGTTTCATGTTGGAAAAACATGTAAACCATAGACTTTTTATGGACTGTTTTGGATGGTTTTTTTGAGAGTTAAAACCTCATATTAATATACTGTTTATACATGATTATTGGAGGTTTAAATATAGTAAGAATGACCATTGGGTTCGGCCAACATGGAGGGCCGAACCCCATGTAAAAGAGGGTTGGTTTTCATGTTGGAAAACATGGAAACCATAGACCTTTGTGGACTGTTTTTGGGAGGTTTTTTATGTAATAAGGTTACTGATTTTGGGTTGGCCATAGGATGGCTAAACCATGGGTTTAACATGGCTAAGGGGGTAGAGCCAATTAGTATTTAAATAAAGGAAATTATTGAGCAAAGAACCATAATGGTTTGGCCATGAGTATGGCCGAACACCATGGACTGTTTTCATGGGCCATGTTATGGATGTTGATGTGATTAAAAATGGATTATAGTTGCTGTTTTGGTCGGCCAAAACATGGCTGAACCATGTTAAGGTTGTGGGAAAGTTGTAAAGTTTAATCAAGGTATGGGTAGCAATGGCATGTTTGTAAATAAACGTCACAACCATGAGCTGGTATTTGTGGACTTAGACTAAAAAAAAATGGGAATCAAATAAAGTAAGGGATTAAAAGTTGGTCCATGATTTATGTGAATAAGGTGACGGATATCTGTGACGGTGCACGACTGCGAGCGGTGACCGGATAAAGCCTAAAAAGGAACGGACACTTAAGCAAAGTTTAAGTAGGTTTCCTACCTACTTGTAACCACGGTTTTTACCCAGTTTGTCTTTTGATACTCTTGTTTTAATATATGTGTTTCAAATGATATATTATGCATTAACAAATGGCATACAGGCATTGGCATCTCATGCATAGTCATGGGATAATGAATGAAGTTCTACAGTGATGGCTACTATTGTACATGATGGGGGTTGCCCATTGCATGTACATATTGTATAGAAGAGATGAATGTTGTTGTAATTTACCTTGTCGGTGCAAGGCACGTCAAGTGATGGCTACGATGGTACAGATGGGGGTTGCTCATTACATGTACATCGCTTATAGAAGAGATGAAGGTGTGTTGTAATTTACCTTGTCGGTGCAAGGCACGTCAAGTGATGGCTATGAAAGTACATGATGGGGGATGCTCATTGCATGTGCATATTTCATAGCATTGTTTTTACCTGTTTTGATGATCATGTATTATGATATGTATATGCATGTTTTTATGCTAACATGTGGTAGCCCTGATTCGGGAACCTACTGGGCGCGTTGATCTAACGCCCTAATTCTATCCTCAGAGGAGATTGCAGGTACAAGCAAGGGGAAAGGAAAGGTCATTGACCGGGAGGGGAGCTGAGCCTAAGTGCTTTAATGATGGATTTTGATTACGATATATTACTGTCATTTGGATACTATTGTTGGACATGTAATAATTCGTTATTTGCTATGGTTTGATTAGGATAATAACCTGTGGATGGTTGATCTATGTTATTTAATATTTAAGACTGTTACTTGCTATCTCGTCTTTCTATTCCGCAATTATCTAGATTATTCCGCATGTTGATGTTAGTTCCATGTGTGATTCACTATCATGGTCTATTCCATGTACACATGGGTGGCCAGTTAAGGTTCAGACTTGGGTAGTCTGAACTTAACTCGCGTCGTGACGCCGCCCGCTCTCTTCTGATGTTTATTTAAAAAAAAAAAAAATTAGACTCTGAAATTCTCGGAAAGGGCGGGGCGTTATAGTTGGTATCAGAGCGAAACGGGAAGTTGAATCATCGAAGTAAGATTAAGACGGTTTCATGTCTCACTGACGGATAAGAATCCCAACTGACCGACTCTTCGGAGTCCGCTGCCTAGGGGCAGGATTAATTTACTTCGAGTGACTCGGACTGAACAATCAAATCTGAGAACGACAATGAAAGATAGCAAAGTAAAGTACAGTCATCATAATTGGACAAATCAAATGTAGCAAGGTAGGATGAACTCCCCTGAAATCCCCACACTGAGAAACAAACAATAGGAATTAGAGATTTCCCCAAAAGAACACAAAGAGTGATGATTTGGTGATCTTCCCAAACAAAGTACATGACTTTATGCATGATCAAATTCCCCTGAAAACCAAGGTTGGTTTATTAGAATTGTTGTTAAATATACTTGTGTTCTATTGATATGATACAGATATGTCGAGTAATGTGGAGTACTCGGAATGGCACAGCGGAACTCCTAGCCATCCCATAGACTTGGTGTCAGCTTCTAACAACACCAACGTAGAAGCTCAAGTGGACCTTCAGGAGGGACCTCCTGAAGAAGTTGAGATGGACTTAGCACCTGTTGCAGAGGATTTGAGGGATGATATTCCTGGGATGGTGGAACCTCCTGAGGAAGAAGAGGAGGATCTGGGATTTTTCTTTTATGAGGATCCGATGGAAGACTTTCCTATAATACTGGAATCGGCGGGGGAGGTAGATCCCTACGATACCTGTGAGTTGTGTAATCAGGATGATCACAACAGTTTGTATTGTCCTCATCCATTAGGAGTTGTATGTCCGGTTTGTAGACTACACGGGCATGGAGAGGTGAGGACTAATTGTCCTTGTATAGGAGGACCCGGGTTAATACCCTGCACAACATGTGAAGTATTGGGGGACACGGTGATGACGTGTCCTGATATCCGTTTCAAGTTCGCCTTTGATGCGGAGTCTTCTACGGAAGACTAGAATAAGAAGTAATAGTAGGGGTATTAAGAAAGAGGGTTATTTTGTAAAGGGTGCATATTTTGTTATACATAGGGTTTTGTTTCACCCTGCCCACTTATGTACAAAGATGCAGTTTGAATTTATATAAAATATGTGATTTCATGTTTTATGAGGATTCATGGCATTTGATACATATTGATAATGGAAACTAAGTCTATGATGTTTCCATGAATTAGGAATAAATGGCGCCACAGAAAAAGGTGGTAAAGGATCTGAAGGGTAAAGAAAAAGTTTTACAGATCGGACTAGGTGAGGGGGTGTCAAAGAGAAGGACCCGTCAGGACAATAAAAAGAAAGATGACGTGCTCATCGTCACACCACAAGGGAGGGTGGTACCCCGACGCAAGAAGGCGTCATCGGAACCTGATAGAGAGCAGTCCGTTCATGACGAAGAGAGGTCTGTACATGAACAATCTCACAATAAGGAAGAGTCTAACCATTCTCGGTGGGAAGAAGAAGGGAGTGACCCTACGTATCAACAGGACGACGAGGAGGAATATGACTCGTCATATCGACGCGAGGAGGAGGAGAACAGTAACATGACTGTACCCTTTGTGCCTCCTGAACTGCACTGCTTGGTGCAAGATGTGGTTACATCCGTCCTCCAACAACATTTGAACGGAGGGGTACGAACGAAAATAATGACCGTAACATGGTCAGAGATTTTCAGCAACATCGCCCACCTTACTTCAAGGGCAGAGAAGGGACTATTGGGGCCGAGAATTGGTTGGAAAAGATTTCACATATATTGACTCTTTTGAACATGAAGAGTCATGCCCATAAAATATTATTGGCCACGTCACAGCTGGTAAATGACGCTGCCAAATGGTGGAAGGTGGTGGAGAAACAGCAGGCACTTGTGCCAAGAAGAGAAAGAGTTGTTATGACCTGGGAGCAATTCTCAGCGACATTCCTAGAGCGTTACTTTCCAGAGGAAGAAAGAGAATGTCAAATTCAGGCCTTTATAACGTTAGTACAAGGGTCAATTACGGTGGCGGAGTATCACCAAGAATTCCTCATCCTGTCAATCTATGCATACTATATTGTGGACACGGAATATCGAAAGGCTCGCAAGTTCGAGCGTGGGTTACAGCCAAACATAAGGGCCAAGGTAACCATGTTCAAAGCAGCCACGCTGGTGGAAGTGGTCAGCAGGGCCACCATTGTGGAACAAGAAATGGCGGAATTTGCAAAAGTGGACAACCGCCGAGCTCCGAGTGGGAGGGGTGTGTACCAACCCAACAAGAGGTTCAGATCGAACTTTGGCAGACCCTCACCGTCTGTTGGATCAAGTGGGGGCTTTCGCCCCAACCAGCCCACTCAATCTGTTGCAGTCACTCAAGCCTCTCGAGGAGTGAATACTTGCTTCACTGTGATCAACCTGGTCACTACAAAAAGGACTGCCCAAAGCTCAACAGGCTGTCTAAGTCCAGAGGATCATTTCGTCCACCAGCTAGACCAGCATACTCCAGAGGAGGCAGAATGCAGGGTCGGGGAGGTCGAAGGTCTAACCCTGCTGGATCGGGACGATTATTCACTCTAACTTCTCCAGAGGAAGAGAAGGAGGATCATCATGTGATACAAGGTATGGCGGTAGTGAGTAGCTCATATGCATATGCACTATTTGATTCCGGAGCATCACACTCCTTTATAGCTGCATCGTTTATTACTGCTACTGGTACGTTAGTTCAAAGATTAGCCACAGAACTTACTATTGTATCCCCTGTCGGAGATTCGGCATTGGGACTTATTTGTACAGCGGTTAACACCGAATTAGCTGGATTCAGATTTGAATTCAATTATCTAGTGCTGGACATGTCTGAATATGATATTATATTCGGTATGGATTGGTTGGCGAAGTTTCATGCCAACATCGACTGTTATGGTCGAAGAGTGACATTTAAGTCACCCGAGGGCAAGCAATATGTAGTTCGTATAGATAAACAAAGTGGATTGCAGGAAGGGTTAAACCACGTGGTATTGAATAATATCACTATAAACAAAGCTCCAGTTACTGAACTTCAAGAAATTGTACAAGAATTTGTGGATGTATTCCCAAAGGAACTCCCTGGTTTACCGCCTATGAGGGAGATTAACTTCGAGATCAGGCTGTACCCTGGCACAACACCAGTGTCGTTACCACACTATCGGATGGCACAGCGGAGATGTCGGAGCTAAAGAAGCAGATTGATGAACTGTTTAGGCTGGGTTGCATCCGGAACAGTACGTCATCATGGGGAGCACTAGTGTTGTTTGTGAAGAAGAAGGACGGTTCACTACGGATGTGCGTGGACTACCGGAAGCTGAATCAGCTAACAGTCCGGAACAAGTACCCTCTACCCAGGATCGATGATTTATTTGATCAATTGAAGGGTTCTAGGCATTTTTCGAAGATCGATTTGATGTCTGGTTATCACCAAATACGGGTTAGGGAGGAAGATATAGAGAAAACGGCCTTCCGGACACGGTATGAACTATATGAGTTTGTAGTCATGCCATTTGGACTTACAAATGCGCCGGCGGTGTTCATGGATTTGATGAACAGAATCTTCCGTCCCTATTTGGATCAATTTGTAATTGTATTCATTGATGATATTCTGATATATTCCAAGAGTCAGGAAGAACATGCAGAGCACTTACGGATAGTCTTGAATACCCTGAGGCAGAATAAGCTATATGCTAAGGCCAGTAAATGTGAATTCTGGCTATCCGAGGTAAATTTCTTGGGGCATGTGATATCTGAGGGAGGTATAGCCGTGGATCCGGCTAAGGTGGCAGCAGTGAAAGATTGGAAAGCGCCCAAGAATGTAACTGAAATTCGTAGTTTCTTGGGATTGGCTGGTTACTATAGAAGATTTATCATGGATTTTTCCAAAATTGCAGCTCCATTGACTCAACCCACTAAGAAAGGAGTCAAGTACGAGTGGACAGATCTATGCAATCAAAGGTTTGAGGAGCTGAAGACAAGACTTACCACTGCCCTTATTTTGGTTTTGCCGGTAAGTGGCAAGTGTTACGAGGTATATTGCGATGCCTCGGGAGAGGGACTGGGTTGTACACTCAGTCAGAGTAATAGTGTGGTGGCGTATGGTTCAAGGCAGTTAAAAATACATGAACGTCTTTACCCCACACATGATTTGGAATTAGCTGCAGTGGTTTTCACCCTCAAGAGTTGGAGACACTACCTCTACGGCGAGAAATTTGAGGTATTTTCTGATCATAAGAGCTTAAAATATCTTTTTGATCAGAAGGAGCTCAACCTCAGACAACGAAGATGGATGGAGTATCTGGCAGATTATGAGTTTGCGCTTAGATATCATCCAAGCAAGGCAAATAGGGTAGCGGATGCCCTCAGCCGTATACCACATGCATCCGTGGCATGTTTGATCCGATCGGAATGGGAAATGCTAAATACCATCCGAGAGTTTAAACTTTACTACAACAACCGTGGGACCATATACAATCTGGTTATACAATCTAACATGGTCACCAGGATTGAACAAGAACAAAGGACAAACCCGGAAGTGGAGGACATATGGGCCAAGATGTCTACTGGAACCATTGTACCAGAATGGGAATTACGACCGGGACAAGGTCTTTTATTCCGGGGAAGAATATATGTGCCAAAGAGTTGCAGAAAAAGAGCTATTGATTGAGGCACATCAGTCCAAGCTCTCTATCCATCCGGGCAGCACCAAAATGTACCATGATCTAAAGAGGCATTATTGGTGGCATGGACTAAAAAGGGATGTGGCAGAATTCGTGGCACATTGTCTAACTTGTCAACAAGTTAAGATTGAACACCAAAAGCCACCAGGGTTACTCAAACCCTTAGCAGTGCCAGAATGGAAATGGGAACACATTTCCATGGACTTTGTATCGGGGTTGCCGAGGTCTTCAAAGGGCAATGACGCCATATGGGTCGTAGTCGACAAGCTGACTAAGTCCGCACATTTCATTCCCATTAAGATGACAGATTCACCTGAGACGCTGGGTCGGCGGTATATTAAAGAGATTATTCGGCTACATGGCATTCCCCGAACGATAGTATCGGACAGAGATGGCCGTTTTACCGGCAGAGTATGGCAAAGCATGCAGTCAACCATGGGGACAGACTTATTGACTAGCACCGCTTTCCATCCACAGACTGATGGACAGTCTGAAGAACAATACAAACCTTGGAAGACATGCTGAGAGAGCGTGTATGTTAGATTTCAAAGGAGGATGGGAGGACCACTTACCATTGGTGGAGTTCTCCTATAATAATAGCTATCAGGCAAGCCTTCAAATGGCTCCTTATGAGGCTTTATATGGTAGACCGTGTAGGTCACCGGTATGTTGGACAGAGGCAGGAGAGCCTGCATTGATCGGACCGGAACTAGTCGCAGAGACTACTGCACAAATTAAGTTGATAAGTCAACAGTTGTTGACTGCACAGAGTCGGCAGAAGAGTTATGCTGATAAAAGGAGACGGTTTCTGGAATTTGAAGTGGGAGACTTGGTATTTCTAAAGGTCTCGCCACGGAAAGGACATATGAGGTTTGGCAAGAAGGGAAAACTGTCACCAAGATTTGTGGGACCGTTTTCCATCATGAGAAGAGTGGGGGAGGTGGCCTATCAGATAGCACTCCCATCACAATTAGCATCTCTACACGATGTGTTTCACGTGTCGATGCTAAGGAAATACAATTCGGATCCGTCCCATGTCTTGAATGTTCAGGATATTGAAGTATAAAGCGACGTGACGTACGTCGAGAAGCCGGTCAGGATAGTGGAGACCGAACAGAGGGTGTTACGAAACAGAGCGATTCAGTTCGTGAAAGTGGTATGGGATCGTCATGGTGATGAAGAGGCCACATGGGAACTTGAGTCGGAGATGAGAACAGCTCACCCCGAATTGTTTGTGTAATTTAATTTGAGAACCCTACTTCACTCGATTTTCGGGACGAAAATTTTAAAAAGAGGGTTATATTGTAACACCCCAATTTCTCAATGAAGTGGAAAATTACCAAAATGCCCCTAGGTTGTTAAATTAATTATTTTGTGATGATAAGTAAGGAAATAGTGGGGCCTATTGCTCAAAATAAAATCATATGAGCACATTATGAATGTTAAGTTTGATTGGTTGCGTAATTTTCATCAATTGGGTCAAAAATGGCTAAATGGGTCAAATGGCCCAAATGGGACCCATCGGGTCTTATTGGATTATTTGACCGTTTTATAAATTTAAATTAAATGGGTCAAAGGGCCCAAATGGGACCAATCGGGTCTTATTGGATTACTTGACCGTTTTGTAAATTTAAATTAAATGGGGTTAAGCTTATTTGATTGGAAATCAAGTGGAGAAGAAATGGGTAGGCTTGATCCATGTGCAAAAACCGATTACAAATGACCAAAATACCCATAATTGGGTCATGGATCAAAAACGGGTCAAGGAGCTAAAAGTTGACCCAACGGGTCGAGTTGACTATTGTTGACCGTGTGAACCCTCAAGGGAGATAAAACACGAGTCAAATCAGTGAGTGGGACTGAAGTGACTTGGAATTAAATCATGTTATGAGTCAACTCATGTGCATTAAATGAAATGCATTAAATGTGATGAGTTGGGTTGGAATAAAAATATCTTGAGTTGGGTGAGTGAAAATGGAAATCCATGGGACTGTAAATCAGTGAGTCTAATGGGAATTTGAAGAGGTTGGCCCAGCTTTAACCACCCAAACAAGTCCCACACGTTGGGGACTTGTTTGGGGTGATTTCCATGATGTATTAAATGGGAATACATGGGATTGTGATGAGATGCTTGGGGATTTGAATGGCTGCATAGGTAGCTGCCAAGGGGTGCCTTGGATGGCACCCAATACCCATTGGTTTGTGCAAGAAGTTATGAGGGAGTGGAAGAGTTTTGGGGGCTGAACTTCAAAAACAATAAGCACACAAGGTTGGCCATTTTTCACATTGAAAATCCAAGAATTTCCATCTCTCTCTCTCTCCCTCTCTCAAATTCGTTTTTCCTAGCTGGAATAGCAGAGGTGTTTGAACCAGTAGATCAAGCACAAAACAGCAAAAGAAAGAAAGAAATAAAAGGGAGAAACCAAGGACCAAAGGCAAAAAGAAAGATTGGAAGTTTGGTAAGTATTTATATGTTATTTTGGTATAATAACATGGAGCAAATGTGGTGTGTATTGGGCCATGGTTATGGCCGAATACACCAAGGTTTTAACCTTGATTAGTGCAGGATTTAAAATGGTAAAAATAACCATTGGGTTCGGCCACCATGAAGGGCCGAAGCCCATGTAAAGAGATGGCTTGGTTTTCATGTTTTGAAACATGAAAACCATGGATTTTGTGGATTGTTTTGGGTTTTGAATTAAGATTTAAATACATGTTTTAGAATGGTTAAAAAACCATGGATCTGAATGACATAGGGACTGAAATTTATATGGTCTAAAATCAGTGGATTAAAAGATGGAAATGGACCATTGGGTTCGGCCACTTAGCATGGCCGAACCCCATGGAAACAAGCGGTTAGTTTTGATGGTTTTTAGAAGTTAAAACCATATAAGTTAGGACTGATGTTAGATGGTTGTAATAGATTTAAAATGCATGTTTAAAGAGAGTTAAAACATGGGTTTGGATATCAGAAAAGACTGAAGTTATGTAGTCTAAATCAGTAGATTAAAATTGGAAAAGATGGACCATGGGGATCGGCCATCTTGGATGGCCGAATCCCATGATATGATGTTGATTTTTGGATGATTTCTTTAAGAGTTGAAATATGATTTTAATATACTGTTATTACATGATTATCTAAGGTTTAAAAACAGTAAACATAGCCATTGGGTTCGGCCACCATGGAGGGCCGAACCCCATGTAAAAGAATGTTGGTTTCATGTTGGAAAAACATGTAAACCATAGACTTTTTATGGACTGTTTTGGATGGTTTTTTTGAGAGTTAAAACCTCATATTAATATATTGTTTATACATGATTATTGGAGTTTTAAATATAGTAAGAATGACCATTGGGTTCGGCCAACATGGAGGGCCGAACCCCATGTAAAAGAGGGTTGGTTTTCATGTTGGAAAACATGGAAACCATAGACCTTTGTGGACTGTTTTTGGGAGGTTTTTTATGTAATAAGGTTACTGATTTTGGGTTGGCCATGGGATGGCTAAACCATGGGTTTAACATGGCTAAGGGGGTAGAGCCAATTAGTATTTAAATAAAGGAAATTATTGAGCAAAGAACCATAAGGGTTCGGCCATGAGTATGGCCGAACCCCATGGACTGTTTTCATGGGCCATGTTATGGATGTTGGTGTGATTAAAAATGGATTATAGTTGCTGTTTTGGTCGGCCAAAACATGGCTGAACCATGTTAAGGTTGTGGGAAAGTTGTAAAGTTTAATCAAGGTATGGGTAGCAATGGCATGTTTGTAAATAAACGTCACAACCATGAGTTGGTATTTGTGGACTTAGACTAAAAAAAATGGGAATCAAATAAAGTAAGGGATTAAAAGTTGGTCCATGATTTATGTGAATAAGGTGACGGATATCTGTGACGGTGCACGACTGCGAGAGGTGATCGGATAAAGCCTAAAAAGGAACGGACACTTAAGCAAAGTTTAAGTAGGTTTCCTACCTACTTGTAACCATGGTTTTTACCCAGTTTGTCTTATGATACTCTTGTTTTAATATATGTGTTTCAAATGATATATTATGCATTAACAAATGGCATACAGGCATTGGCATCTCATGGATAGTCATGGGATAATGAATGAAGTTCTACAGTGATGGCTACTATTGTACATGATGGGGGTTGCCCATTGCTTGTACATATTGTATAGAAGAGATGAATGTTGTTGTAATTTACCTTGTCGGTGCAAGGCATGTCAAGTGATGGCTACGATGGTACATGATGGGGGTTGCTCATTACATGTACATCGCTTATAGAAGAGATGAAGGTGTGTTGTAATTTACCTTGCCGGTGCAAGGCACGTCAAGTGATGGCTATGAAAGTACATGATGGGGGATGCTCATTGCATGTGCATATTTCATAGCATTGTTTTTACCTGTTTTGATGATCATGTATTATGATATGTATATGCATGTTTTATATGCTAACATGTGGTAGCCCTGATTCGGGAACCTACTGGGCACGTTGATCTAACGCCCTAATTCTATCCTCAGAGGAGATTGCAGGTACAAGCAAGGGGAAAGGAAAGGTCATTGACCGGGAGGGGAGCTGAGCCTAAGTGCTTTAATGATGGATTTGGATTACGTTATAATTCTGACATTTGGATACTATTGTTGGACATGTAATAATTCGTTATTTGCTATGGTTTGATTAGGATAATAACCTGTGGATGGTTGATTTATGTTATTTAATATTTAAGACTGTTACTTGCTATCTCGTCTTTCTGTTCCGCAATTATCTAGATTATTCCGCATGTTGATGTTAGTTACATGTGTGATTCACTATCATGGTCTATTCCATGTACACATGGGTGGCCAGTTAAGGTTCAGACTTGGGTAGTCTGAACTTAACTCGCGTCGTGACGCCGCCCGCTCTCTTCCGATGTTTATTTAAAAAAAAAAAAAATTAGACTCTGAAATTCTCGGAAAGGGTGGGGCTTTACAAACCCTATGGTTCTTTCTTTTCCATTTAAGATCATCAAATCATCATCCAAATTTCTTCCATGGGGTTCGGCCAAACACCATGGCCGAACCCTATGGTTCTTTTATTTCTAAAAATATAATTATCAAATAAGAACACCAACCTTTTTCCCTTTGGTTTCTTGTTCTTCCAATTTTCTTTTCCTTTCCCTTTGCTGGCCGAACCACCTTCTTGTTGCTGCCTTCTTCTTCTCCTTGCTCTCTGACGTGAGAGAGGACTTGAGAGAGGGAGACAGAGGAATAAATTCAACAATGAAGGATGTCAAAAAATCGTGTATCCCTTTTTCAATATTAGAAAGTGTTTTAAGATAAGCAACCCCTCCTTTGGCCGTGTGCCCATCCCTTGCCTTAGATGGCAATGCCGACCTCCCTTGCCTTAGATGGCAATTGCCGACCTCCCTTGTTTAATTTAAGACCTTACCTTAATTCTATCTCTATTTAAATTAGATAGTTTCCTTGGCTACTAATTATTTCATAGATATCTCATCCCTTTTTAAATATTCTAGCATATCATTGTGGATTTAGAATCCCACATATCTCTCATGCGCATAATCTATGGATTTCACATTCAAAATTCGGCCAAGCACTATCCCATTTAATTTTTGATAAAACCAATGCCATAATTTAATTGGGTCCTAATTGGGTCATGGCCCAATTCCTTATCCATATAAGATCCAATCTAAAATCACAATTAAAAAGAATAATTCTCAAATAAAATAATAATATGAAAACCCGAGGTGTTACAAAAATCCATTCAAAATAACTAATGTCCATCCATGGGGTTCGGCCATGCACCATGGCCGAACCCTATGGTTCATCATTTCCATTAAAACAAAATGATACATCCATTTAAATCTTTTCTCCATGGGGTTCGGCCATACACCAAGGCCGAACCCTATGGTTCCTCATTTTCTCTTTTAAATCCAATAGCCATGATCCTAACCTTTGATGGGGTCCGGGCACACATCATGGCCGAACCTCATCTACCCCTTTTTATTCATATGAAGGTCCTTAGCCATGATATGACTAGGGTTCGGCCATATTCTTTGACCATATTTCCTTACTTTATTAAAAATATATCAAAATACCTACCGGTTCCATGACTCCTCCGATTTTCCTTTGCTCCGACTTGTTCTTCCGATCCTTTCCTTCCTTAGCCCCTTCCTCCTTCTTTCTTGTTCCTTTGGCCGAGAGTGAGACTTGAGAGAGAGAGAGAGAGAGAGAGTTCGGCTTTGAGTGATAGCTTGAGATCAAAAACTTTTCTAAGTCTTTTGTTTTGAAGAGTGATCTGCCAAGAGAGAGTTTGAGGGAGAGAAATAGCCAAGAGGGAGAGGTAGAGAGTGAATGGAAACCAAACTTGTTTCATTCCAATGGGGTGATCGGCCAAAGGTGATGCCTTTTGGTAAAGCCCTTTGCGTAACTCCCATTTTCATTAACTTCCCTCCTTAGTGCTCTACTTGGGGGTTTCATCCATGAGATGAAACTCCCAAGGCTCCAACGGTGTGCCTTGTTTATCTTGTGTAACCACCACTAAAATCATTCATCTCCCATTAATGCTCCATTTGGGGGTTTCATCTATGAGATGAAACTCCCCCTCCAACGTGTACCCTTGGTTTGAATTTTGAAATAAGAAAACCCCTCATCTCTCCATTAATGATCCAAGTGGGGGTTTCATCTATGAGATGAAACTCCCATGTCCAACGTGTAATCTTAGGTTTGACTTGGGTTTTTGAAACAACCAAGATTCCTTCATCTTCACACTTCACCTACTTAAGATGGATGTCCCATTGACTTCCACTCAACTCACCATAACTCAATTTTAATTCTTTTAAACTCAACTCACTCAACTCACCTAAAATCAAGTTAATCACTTGATTCCCTTCCAACTCAATTCAGCCCAATTTAATTAGGGTTGAACTCATTTGGTGGTCAACCAAGTCAACCATGACCCATGGGGTCCCAATTGGGCATTTTGACCCAAATAACAACCTTGACCCAATTAAACACATCTTACCCATTTATTTTAAATTGAACCTTATAACATATCTGTTGGGTCTTAATTGGGCAATTGACCCAACACCTTACCTATCTAAGGTCCATATCTGTTAGTTCACAATTTAAATGGCAAATTCCGTAAATATTTATAACTTGAAAATCCGGGGTGTTACAGTCTACATGCCACCTCACTTGAGGAGGTGGACTTGGGTCCCACTTGGCTATTCCACTTTGATATTACCACATACACTTGCCACCTCACTTGATGAGGTGGACCCCATGCCTTTGATCTTAATTGGGTCCATGACCAGATTAAATCCATTCCTTACCCATTTACCCTAATCATCAATCCATCTTGACCCATTGGGTCCCAAATTGGGCATTTGACCCAATTGACCACATTGACCCCACTAAATAAAATTAATCCTATCCATGGTCCATTGGACCATACTTGGGCCATTGCCCCACTTCTTATCCATTTAATATCTATTCCATCTATGAATCTTAATTTTTAACAATTAAAATAACTAATAGCCATATATTTATTGCATTGAAAATCCAGGCTATTACAATATTACCCTCTTTTGAAATTTTCGTCAAGAAAGTTGAGCGAAATAGGGTTTCAAATGACTTATACAAAAAGCTCAGGCTGAGCCGCTCTCATTTCTGATTCGAGTTCCCAGGTAGCCTCCTCATTACCATGTTGATCCCATACCACCTTGACAAACTGAATGGCTCGGTTCCGTATTACTCTCTGATCCTTCCCGATCCCTCTGACCGGCTTCTCCACATAGGTCAAGTCGCTTTGCACATCAACATCTTGCACGTTCAACACGTGTGAAGGATCAGGGTTGTATTTCCTCAGCATGGACACATGGAACACGTCGTACAAAGAGGACAACTGTGGAGGAAGTGCCAATTGATAAGCCACCTCCCCCACCCACTTTAGGATTGGAAACGACCCCACAAACCTAGGCGACATTTTCCCTTTCTTCCCAAATCGTATGTGTCCCTTCCGTGGTGAGACTTTCAAGAATACTAAGTCTCCCACCTCAAACTCAAGGAACCTCCTTCTCTTGTCAGCGTAGCTCTTCTGATGACTCTGTGCAGTAAGTAGGTGTTGTCGTATCAACTTAATATGCTCTGTGGTCTCTGCAACTAGCTCTGGTCCAATAAGTGCAGGTTCACCGGCCTTTGTCCAACACACTGGTGATCTACATGATCTACCATACAAGGCCTCGAATGGAGCCATCGGGAGGCTTGACTGGTAACTGTTGTTGTAAGAAAACTCCACCAGCTGTAAGTGATCCTTCCATCCACCCTTGAAGTCTAGCATATATGCTCTCAGCATATCCTCCAATGTCTGTATCGTCCTCTCCAACTGTCCATCAGTCTGTGGATGGAATGTTGTGCTAGTTAACAAGTCTGTCCCCATAGCCGACTGCATGCTCTGCCACACTCTACCGATGAATCGGCCATCTCTGTCGGACACAATAGTCCGGGGAATACCATGTAGTCTGATGATATCCCTGATGTACCGTTGACCCAAGGTCTCAGATGAATCTGTCTCTTGATGGGAAGAAAATGTGCAGACTTGGTCAGTCGATCCACCACGACCCATATTGCATCATTGCCCTTTGATGACCTTGGCAACCCCGTCACAAAATCCATGGAGATATGTTCCCATTTCCACTCCGGTACTAGTAAGGGTTTGAGTAAACCTGGTGGGGTCTGATGTTCAGTCTTAACTTACTGACAAGTTAGGCAGTGAGCAACAAACTCTGCCACATCTCCTTTGAGTCCATGCCACCAATAGTGTCTCTTCAGATAATGATACATCTTGGTGCTGCCCGGATGAATAGAGAGTTTGGTTTGGTGTGCCTTGATCAATAACTCTCTTCTACAACTCTTAGGCACATATGTCCTACCTCGGAATACAAGACCCTGTCCCGGTCATAACTCCCATTCCGGTATAACCTCACCAGTAGACATTCTTGTCCATATCTCTTCCACTTCCGGATCTGTCCGTTGTTCCTGTTCAATCTTGGAGACCATGTTGTACCGTATGATCAGATTATACATACTCCCATGGTTCTTTATATACAAGTTGAATTCTCGAATGGTATTCAGCATCACCCATTCCTTCCTGATCAAACTGGCCATTGTTGCATGTGACATGCTGCTAAGGGCATCCGCCACTTTGTTCGCCTTACCAGGTGCTATCGAAGCACAAACTCATAATCTTGTAGATATTCCATCCATCTGCGCTGCCTCATGTTGAGTTCCTTCTGATCAAACAAATATTTCAGGCTTTTGTGATCTGAAAACACCTCAAACTTCTCGCCATAAAGATGGTGTCTCCAGCTTTTGAGAGCGAAGACCACTGCGGCTAATTCCAGATCATGAGTGGGATAGTGGCTTTCATGAATCTTCAACTGTCTTGCACCATAAGCCACCACATGTTCACTTTGAGTGAGAGAACACCCAAGTCCCTCTCCTGAACATCACAATATACTTCATAACCCTTGCCCATTTCCGGTAAAATCAGAATAGGAGCAGTCGTAAGCCTTTCCATCATTTCCTCGAATCTCCAGTTGCATACATCAGACCATTCAAATTTGACTCCTTTTTGAGTGAATCGGGTAAGTGAAGCTGCAATCTTGGAGAAGTCCATGATAAACTTCTTATAATAATCAACCAATCCCAGAAGGCTACGGATTTTCGGTCACATTCTTTGGTGCTTTCCATTCTCTGAATGCTGCCACTTTAGCCGGGTCCACGGCTATTCCTTCCTTTGATGTGACATGTCCTAAGAAATTGGCTTCAGATAGCCAGAACTCGCACTTGTTTGCTTTGGTATATAATTGATTTTTCTTCAGGGTGTCCAAGGCTATCCTTAGATGTTCTACATGCTCCTCCCGATGGTTGGAAAATCAGGATATCGTTAATGAAAACGATTACAAACTTGTCCAAAAAGGGACGAAAGATTTTGTTCATCAGGTCCATGAATATAACCCCTCCATGGGTATAATCCATTCATGGTCATAACTAATACCTTCGTAGGACTAATATCTATCGTAGGACTAATAGGTCTAACATACGACCAATGCGTCGACTACGGAATCAAAATGTCTATTATAATACCAATATGTCAACTTATGGGACCAAAATGTCCCTCACACTACCAATACGCCTACCGTAATGCCAATGTCCGGCATCAACCCAAACCACCATTGAAACTCTCATCCATGGGAAGGTGATATCTATCCATAGAATCGTCACATTTACCATGGGGCCACTGTATCTATCATGGGATCGATATACCCACCAATTGTCGTCATCGTCTACCACTAGGGGATATTATAGTAGGTGCAGTGGACATTTGTTGTACTTAAGTGCTAGTAACAGATGTGAAGGTAGTAGATCAAATAACACATAAGCATATGAACTACAACTACTGCCATACCTTGAATCACCGAATGATCCACTATCTCTAGAGGAGAAACCAAAGTATTCAATTGTCCAGATCCGGTCGGAGTAGGTGCCCGTCCTGTCTGGTCATGCGCTATAAATCCTTGTGACTGAGCTGGTCGAGCTGGATAATGGAAAGAACACCTGAAGTGAGAAGTTATAACGTTCTGTGGACACTCTCTTTTGAAATGGCCCTGCTGATAACACTAGAAACAGAAACTTCTAGTGGAACCAGTAGAGGCTGAAGGTCTCCCAAAGTTGGGTTTGAATCTCTTGTGAGGGCGAAAAGTATTTCCCCAACCCTGACCTCTTCGGACCTGTGTTTCATTGGAGGTTGTGTCTCCATTTCCGCTCAAGAGTTGTGTAGAACGGAAGTGACTACTGCTTGTACTAGGTTCTATAGTTCAAGAGGTACTTCAGGAATGTTTGTACTGTCCTGACCCCCTCCGTTATGTTCTTCCTCCGGTTGTTGGTTTTACTGTGTATGTCTTCTTCTCGGAGGCATTTTCTTGTGTCATTGAAACATCATTTGACTTAGCTTCCTCGTAAAGTTTTTGTGTTTTTCATAGTTTGGGGAAATTGCCAAATAAACATCATGTGTTTCTTGTTTTTGGAGAAATTTTTCCTAAGTATCAAGTATCATTTCTCAATTTGGGAAAATCCTGATGTTTTCTTGTGTTCGGGGAAAACTTTCCTAAGTATCAAGTATTATTTCTCAATTTGGGGAAATCACGATGTTTTCTTGTTTTCGGGGAAATATCTCCGATTTTGATAAATCCATAATTGTTTCTCAGTTTTTGGGGAAATCCTATTGTTTTCTTGTTTCGGGGAAATATCTCCTATGTATCAAGTGTTGTTCCTCAGTTTGGGGAAAAATCATTGACGTTTCTCATTTTCAGGGAAATATGTCCTATCTTACTACGTTTGATAAATCCAATTTATAGTGACTGTCATTCCCTTGCTATCATTCCTTTTTCGTCAAGTGTCGCTTTCAGATTGTATGTGTCAGTCTAAGTCTAATGAAGTAAATTAATCTGGCCCCCGTGCAGCGGACTCCGAAGAGTCGGTCAGTTGGGATTCATATCTTTGTAACACCCCGGATTTTCAGTTTATGAATATATATGGAATTACCCATTTAATTTGTGAATTAATGGAGATAGACCTTAGATGGGTAAGGTGTTGGGTCAATTGCCCAATTAAGACCCAACGGATTATGAATAAGGTTCAATTGAAATAAATGGGTAAGATTTATTTAATTGGGTCAAGGTTGTCAATTGGGTCAAATGCCCAATTGGGACCCAATGGGTCATGGTTGACTTGGTCGACCACCAAGTGAGTTCAAGCTTAATTAAATTGGGGCTGAATTAAATTGGAGATGGAATCAAGGAAATGAGTTGATTCTAAGTGAGTTAACTAGAGTTGAATTAAAGATATGAGTTGAGTTAAAGAGATGAGTTGAATGGGAAGTTAATGGGACTTTCATCTTAAGTGAGTTAGGTGGTTAGATGGAGAGTTGCATCTCATAAGACCAAACCAAAAGTGTACACACGTTGGGGACATGGGAGTTTCATCTCATGGGATGAAACTCCAAAGGGATCATTAATGAGGAGGTGAAGAGTTTTTGGTTGTTACACAAAGATATCCAAGGCTACACATTGGGAGATGGAGGGTTTCCATCTCATGATGGAACCCAAGGGGCATACGGTTGGAAGTTTCATCTCATGGGATGAAACCCCCAAAGGAAGTATCAATGAGGAGGTGAAGAGTCATGGGAGTTACAAAAGGGCATCAACCAAAAGACACACCCTTGGCCGACCACTCTCATTGAACAAAGAAGGACTTTGAGTTTCATTTCACTCTCTCCCTCTCTCAAACATACACTCTTTAGCCAAACCCTCTCTTTGGGTTTTCATTTCAAGACCTCTCAAGCTCACTCTCGGCCAAGGATCAAGGAGGAAGAAAGAAAAGGCTAAGGAAGAAAAAGAGCAGAGAAGCAAGTCGGAACGAAAGAAACTGGAGGAGCCGCGGAATCGGTAAGTACTTGATGTGATTTTAATAACTAAGAAAAGAATGGTCAAGGATCATGGTTCAGCCCTTGCATGGCCAAACCCTAATTTTTATGTATGTATGGAAAAGATTTCATGCATGTCTAAGATAAGGTATTATGATCAAAGATCATGGGGTGGCCTTGCATAGCCAAACCCTAAGGTTGATATGCATGGACTGTTAAAGACAAAGGAAGGGTAGATGAGGTTCGGCCATGATGTATGGCCGAACCCCATCAAAGAATATAAATCTTGGTTATATGATTTTTAAGAGAAAGTGATGAACAACATGGCCGAACCCCATGGAAAGGTGTTAAGGATTTTAAAAGGTTTTAAAATGGATGTATGTCAATGATTTTAAAGGGTTTTAAAGGAGAGAAATAATGGAGAGATATTGATGGACTTAGGTATTTTTGGACCATGAAAATGATGGGGAAATATTGGTAATGTTAATGGGTTTTAAATATGGTAGAGGATGGTCTAAAATGATGGACCTAAGGGTATGATTAAACAACCCCCCCCCCCCCCCCCCCCCCCTTGGAGGGACTTTGGTTATGGATTTAATGTTGTAAATGATTTAAGAAAGTAAATGATTTAAGAAAAGAGGATGAAAATGACATCATGGGTTCGGCCATGTTGTATGGCCGAACCCCATGAACCATTTATGGACCCTTGATGGATCATTTGGTAGATCCATGTAGGATTTAAGAGATGAATCATCAAGCTATGAAATGGAGGGAGATTATTGTTGTTTAAAGGGTTTTAAGGATGAAAATCAAGCAAATATGTTAATGATTTAAATAAGGTTTACATGTTGTAAATGATAAACTTGAAATGAGGAAATAAGGAAGAACCAAGGACCATGGGTTCAACCATGTTGTATGGCTGAACCCCATGGAGAAATATTAATGGATTCATTCATGAATCTATGCATGTTTAAATGAATTACGGATCAAGTCAAGGAATGGAGAGATCTATTAGGGTTTTTTGTTACGCTTAATGAATCATGTGTGGATCATTTGTTGGGACTTAAGTCATAAGTAAATAAGCGAAGTGATTAGCTATGGATAGAATGATGGCTAAGATGTAAATGGGTGAAAATGATGGACCATGGCCGAACCCCATGGAGAAGGTTTTGTGGACTTAGGTTGTATTAATGCTAAATGACTAACTCATGTATGATTGATTAAGGAATCAAAAGAGGGACCCAAACCAAGTGAGTGAGGTTCGGCCATGTTGTATGGCCGAACCCTACTAAGGCATGTTTATGGACTTAAACATGGTGGGAAATCAAATGGAATATGGGTTTTGATTTACTGATATGTAATAAGGTAACGGGAGCTCAAAAACGGTGTACGATCGGCTTGACACGATTGTGAGTGGTTTTCGGACAAAAACGCAAGGATACATAAGTTGGTCATTGGTAGGATTCCTACCTCATTGATCCCATGGGATATGTATGATGATTTTAATTCATATTTTGATGAGTTTTTTTGTATCAAATGTTATGTTTTCAAATATGGAATTTTAAATGCTATGATTTGTATTATTACATAGCATGTTGGCATTTGCATCTCATGCATGGCACAGGAGGGATGAAATGTAACCGGAGACCACGCTCCGTCGGGGTGTCCGTAAGGCATTCGTGAGGATACCTTGATGATGAGTTTTCCATCAAGAGGGATGTATGATTGAGTTGTAACCAGAGACCACGCTCCGTCGGATCATCCGTAAGGCATTCGTGGGAAGACCTTGATGAGGAGTTTCCATCAAGAGGATACTATGTGTTTGTGAATGGGTGATGGGTGGGACTCATGGCATATGACACCCATGGCATGGCATTGAATCAGCATGATTATGACCTCTATTATCATACAATGTTTCTGGTATTTATCTGTATGATTGGATCTCTATTATCATACACTGTTTTGGATACGATGCTTTACAAGTATGGTATGATGTATTATATCTGAATTTTTACAGTAACCCATGTGTTTGACCCTACTTGGAGTACCTACTGGGCTTGTTGTCTAATGCCCTACTTCTACCTTAGTTGATGACACAGGGAATGGACGGAACGAGGAACGAGATCGGAGCCAAGCTTAGGAGCTTGAATGTTTTAGTTTCGTTTTATTTAAGTTACTCATGGATAATGTAATTTTGAGTAACTAGCATTCGGGACTGTAATAACGTAGATTATTTGCTATGGTTTGGAATGTTAATTTTGGATATTTTCACTTAAGATAATTACTATTAAGTGATGGACCTCCTTGCAATCTAAAATGGAATAGAATTATTATTCTATTATTTTTCCACATCTATGATTTATTCCGCATGTTAACTTGAAAAAGGGCGGGGCGTTACAATCTTGTCAGTGAGACATGATACCGTCTTAATCTTACTTTGAAAGATTCATCCTTCCAGTTTCGCTCTAATACCAACTATAACGCCCCGGCCTTGTTCACTCTCCAAAAATCAGAGTCTATTTTTTTTTTTTGAAATAAAGAGTGAGAGAGAGTGGGACGTCACGACGCGAGCTAAGTCCGAGCTTCCAAAACCTGGCCCTTAACTGGCCAACCATACGTGTGCGTGGACTAAGTACAAGAAAATGGTTCACAAACGATAAGGTTAAGCTTGTGGAATTAAACATAATGCAGAATTATAATAGAGTTCTATCCTATCCAATTTTAAATAACAAGGAAGTCCATCACATAATAATAATCATCTTAACTTAAAATGTCCAAAATTAAAATCCAAACCATAGAAAATAGTCTAAGTTATTACAGTTCCAAATACTAGCTACTCAAATTACGGTGTCCATGAATAAACTTAAATAAAATGAAACTAGATTATCCAAGCTCCTAAGCTTGGCTCCGATCGCATCCTTCGTTCCGTCCATTTCCTGTGTCATCATCTAAGGTAGAAGTAGGGCGTTAGACGACGCGCCCAGTGGGTACTCCGAGTAGGGTCAACACATGGGTTAGTATAAAACATTACATAGCCATACATTATATCAAAACCATGCAAGTCAATGCCATGCCATAGGTGTCATATGCTATGAGTCCCACCCATCATCCATATCACCATCACATAGTATTCCTTTTGATGGATAATCCACATCAAGGTATTGTCATGACTCCCCACGAATGCCTTATCGGTCCCCCCCAAACGGAGTGTGGACTCCGGTTATATTTCAGACACAGTATAGCTCTCCCCACGAATGCTTTGTCGGTCCAACCGAATAGAGTGTGGACTCCGGTTAAATTTTAAACACAGTATAGCTCTCCCCACGAATGCCTTATCGGTCCAACCGAACGTTGAGTGGACTCTGGTTACAATTCAATCATACATCCATTGGAATCAGTGTGGATTCTTCCCCACGGTTGTTTATCGGAAATCCGAATGGATCGTGGACTCCCCCCTCATTTGATCCCTCCCATGCCATGCATAAGATGCAAATGCAAACATGCTATGTAATAATAAACATCATAGCATTAAAATCCCATAGCTGAAACATAGTACTTTGTTACCAAAATTAACATAGAAGTAAAAATATCACATATACATATTCCATGGTTTTCAATAAGGTAGGAATCCTACCAACGTCCAAATATCGGGTCCTTGTGTTTCCATCCAAAAACCGATCACCGATCGTGCTCCCAGTTGTGGAATCTTTTACCTTAAATAAATTCCATAAATAATCAAATTAATTATTCCAATTGATTTAAACCATTCCCTTCATCCTTCCAATTTAACTTAACCATTTGAAAAATTATATAAATATTTCATTTTTAAAATCATCCGGTTACCCACTGTCCACTACCCATTGTCCACTGTCCACTATCCACTATCCACTGTCCACTGTCCACTACCCATTGTCCACTGTCCACTGTCCACTACCCACTTTCCACTAAAACTCACTAGTGGGGTTCGGCCATACAACATGGCCGAACCTCACTCTTTGGGTTTGACCCCCTTTTTAGTCCGTGATCATTCTAATTAAATGTGGTTCCAATATCATTCCATCTTTTGATTTATTAATCCAATCACATAAGTTAATCATTTAACGTGATAAAAACAACCTAAGTCCATAAGGCATTCTCCACGGGGCTCGGCCATGTTGGTCCTTTATTTTCACCATATTCCCATCTTAGCTATCACTCTTTCCATAGTTAATCACTTAACTTATTTACACATAACTTAGGTCGATAAATGATTCATTAACTGTAACACCCCGATTTCTCAATAAGATGGATAATTACGAAAATGCCCCTGGATTGGTAAATTTAATAATTATGATGTTAAATGAGAAAATGGTGGGGCCCATTGTTCAAATTAAGATCCTATGAACATATTATAATGGTCAAATTATAATGGATGGGTAATGTACATCAAATTGGGTCAAAATGGTTAATTGGGTCAAAGAATTCTCAATGATTGGAATAATTACGAAAATGCCCCTGGATTGGTGAATTCAATAAATGTGATTGTAAATAAGGAAATAGTGGGGCCCATTGTTCAAATGAATACCCTATGAGCACATTATAAATGTCAAATTTGATTGGATGGGTAATGAACATCAAATTAGGTCAATATGGGTAATTGGGTCAAAGGACCCAATTTGGACCCAATGGGTCATAATGGATGATTTGACTATTGTGTAAGCTCAAACTAAATGGGGTCAAGCTGAACTGATTGGAAATCAAGTATAGCAAATATGGGTAGGCTTGATGCACATACGAAAACCACTTAAAAATGGCTAAATCAGCCCATAAATGGGTCATGTTGTCAAAACGGGTCAAGGAGCTAAATGGGGACCCAATGGGTTGGGTTGACCAAGTTGACCATGGATGACTTTGTGGGCCCTCAGATGAACTCAAGTGTGAGTTAGTTCAGCTTGAGTTGGACTGATTTGGAGTAAGTTTTAATTAAGAATAGAGTTGAATCAAATATGGTGCATTAAATGTGTTGAGTTGGATGAGTTGAGTTGGAGTAAAAATACCATGAATCAAGTGAGTCAAGAGGATATGGAAAGGAGTTCTAATCTCACTCAACCCTTAATCAAATCAATCCCAGCCGTTGAGAGTGAAGAGGTGCCTTGGCAAAGCCAAGGGACACCAAGGTTGGGTGGTAACATGCATCTCATGAGATGCATGTGTTAAACTTAAAGGGATGCAACGTTTGGGTGAAGGGGTGTCTTGGATGACACCCAACATGCCATCGTTTTTAGCAAAGTTTAATGAGGGAAAATGAATGGAAGATGGGGCTGAAATTACAAAAGGGAAAGACCACCATTGTTGGCCGATTTTCACATTGAAAATCCAAGGAATTCTCATTTATCTCTCCCTCTCTCCAAACTCATTTTCTTGGCTGAACAACAAAGGTGTTGGCACCAATTATTCAAGCATAAACCAGCAAAGAATTAAGGGAGAAAGGAAGGAAGCAAGAGGGAAGGAGCAAAGGAAATTGGTAAGATTTTCTTAAGTGTTCAAGTTAAACAAGTTGTAAAAAAAGGGTATGTATTGGGCTATGGTTATGGCTGAATGCACCAAGGTTTTAACCTTGAGTAATAGAGGTTTTAAGATGGTAAAAGTGATCATTGGGTTCGGCCACCATGGAGGGTCGAACCCCATGTAACTGATTGGTTGATTTTGATGTTTTTGAAACATGGAAACCATGAAGTTTTGTGAATTGTTTTAGATGTTTTATTAGACTTAAAGTGCATGTTTTAAAAAGGTTAAAACATGGACTTGAAGGTCATGAAGGACTGAAGATACCATGGATAGAAACTGATGAAATGGACCATTGGGCTCGGCCATCTTGGATTGATTTGTTACAAAGTGAAAACCATGCAAAGTGATGGACTGATTTGGAGGGTTTTGAGGGGTAAAAACATGGTAACATTATACTGATTATCATATGTTTAAATGAGACCTAAAACATGTTTAAGAGGACCAAAACATGGACATAGGGTTCGGCCACCTTGGATGGCCGAACCCCATGAAAGTATTTGATGTTTGGTAGGGCTTTCAAGAGATGGAAATCATATCAATTGTGGAGAGCTTATGTGTTTTAAATAAAGCTATTTATTTGACAAAAACAATCTAAATCATAGGCCATGAGGTTCGGCCAATTGGGATGGCCGAACCCCATGAAATGGTATGACATTTCCATGAAAGTATTTGATGGTTTTGTGAGATAAAAATCATATAAAGTTATGGTGTTCTTATGGCAATTAATGGAATACATGTTTACTGTTTTTGGTTGATTAATATGCGGCTGAACCATGTATTATTCATGGTTGAATTAGCATGTTAAAACCATGAGTAATCATGGTGAATATTGGACCAAGTGAACCATAGGGTTCGGCCATGTGTAAGGCCGAACCCCATGGACCATTACATGGGTTAAATAGACTATGTTTATGGGTAGTATTTGTTGTTGATTCCATGATGTTCAAAAGGGTTAAATAGAACCATTTGGTGATGAATAAAAGGGATTACAAGTCTCGACCATGTGAATGGCCAAACCCCATGAATCATGGTATGGGGTAAATGGACTATGTTTATGGGTAGTATTTATTATTGCTTTCATGATTTTATAAAGGGTTTAAAATATCCCAATGGAGAACCAATTGGTGATGAATAAAAGGGATTACAAGGTTCGGCCATGTATATGGCCGAACCCCATGGAAATGACAATGGTTTTGATATGGCTTAGCCTAGTGGCAAAGCTGTAAATACGGGTGATAATGTAAATATGGTTAGATAAAGTTAAAAGGACATGAAGGAAGGATTAAATTAAGGTGGTATGGTTCGGCCATGGTGTATGGCCGAACCCTACCAAGACATGTTTAAGGGGTTAAGTATTTAAGAATTGACCAAGCGAAAAAGGAGGTTAAATTCTAAGTTGGTGATGTTCGGCCATGGGCATGGCCGAACCCCACAAGATGTGGTTGGGTCTTAGATGTGAATGAATAAGTAAATGATAGTATGATTTACTGATTGTTATATGGACAAGTTACCGGAAGTTGAATGACGTGCGAGTCGTGACCGGGTGACGCTAAAGAAAGATCGAACACGGAAGTGAATCTTCAGTAGGTTTCCTACCTACTTGTAACCACAATTATGATTTGGTTTTATCATGTTTTTATGAGATATGTTGTATTTGATATTATGTTTCAAATATGGTTTTGAATGATGAGATATGTATTTACAAATGACATACATGTACACTGACATCTCATGCATGGCATGGGGTGATGATTATGGATTACCTTGACTTGAGAGTCCCAATGAAAGAACACCATGAAACAACTCAATGATGAAGTGTCTTTCCACAGGTAACGAGGATTACTGTGGATTACCTTATCATGTGAGTCCCAATGAAAGAATATTGTGAAACAATTCAATGATGAAGTGTCTTTCCACAGGTAACGAGGATTACTGTGGATTACCTTATCATGTGAGTCCCAATGAAAGAATATTGTGAGTCCCAAATGAAAGTGTATTGTGATTTACCTTGACGGTGAGAGTCCCGTCAAGTGATTGCTATGTATGTGTGATGGGGTGGGGCTCATTACATATGCACTTACATACATAGCATTGTTTTCAGATGTTTTATTGATAATCACGTACTATGATATATATGCATGTTTTATACACTAACCCTGTGGTAGCCCTGATCGGAAAACCTACTGGGCGCGTTGATCTAACACCCTAATTCTATCCTCAGAGGAGAATGCATGTACAAGGAAAGGGAAAGAGAAGGTTGATGATAAGGAGGGGAGCCAACAGTAAATGCTTGAATGTTGGAATGGATTTATAGTTACTGTTATTTGAATACTTTATTATGGACATGTAATATTGTAGTTACTTGCTATGGTTTGTTTAGGATATTAACGATGGATGGTTGGTTTATGTTATTTACTAATTGAGACTGGTACTTGCTATCTATTCAACCTAATTCCGCAGTTAGTCTAGTTTATTCCGCAAGTCATTGTTTAGTTCCATGTGTGTATTATCTTTCATGGTTTAGTCCATGTACACATGGGTGGCCAGTTAAGGGTCGAACTTGGATAGTCCGAACTTAGCTCGCGTCGTGACGCCTCCCGCTCTTGTTCACTCTATGTTTCTTTCAAAAGAAATTTTTAGACTCTGATTTTCGGAAGGGTGAAAAGGGTGGGGCGTTACAATAACATAAACATAGATCCATAATAAATCCCTCCATTTCTTAGCTTGATCATTCAATCTCTTAAACATGCATAGATCTACAAAATGATCCATCAAAATGGTTCATGGGGTTCGACCATGTTACATGGCAGAACCCATGGTTCCTTGTTTCCATCTTCTCATGGTTTAAATACATTTAAATCCATCAATTTTTCTCCATGGGGTTCGGCCATACATCATGGCCAAACCCATGGTCCATTGTTCTTCATCATCTCCTCATTTTAAATGATTATTTACAACATTTTAAACCCATTTAAAATCACCAACATTCTACCATCATTTTCATCCTTTAAAACCCTTTAAAATCACTAACATACTTCCATCATTTTCATCCTTTAAAACCCATTAAAATCAATAACATACTTCCATGGGGTTCGGCCATCGAACCCTATGGTTTATCATTTTCTCTTAAACATTTACATACTCATGATTAGATCATTTGATGGGGTTCTACCATACATCATGGCCGAACCTCATCCAATCCCTTTTGTCCTTAATGGTCCTTATACATAAATTCTAGGGTTTGGCCATGCAAGGGCCAAACCATGATCTTTGATCATTCTCCATTCCTTATATTGAACATGCATGAGGTCCTTATGCATAACAAGATTAGGGTTCAGCCATGCAAGGGCCTAACCATGATCTTTGATCATTTTAATCATGCATGTTGTCATAAGCCATATATACATATTGTCCTTAATAATCTATCTTACCCATTAGGGTTTTGTCCATTTTTCCATCTCATTCCTTGGATGGATTTCAAATCCATGGCCTATAACATTTTTGGCCAACTTTCCAATCCGAAATGGAACCCCATGGTTTCGGCCATTCCATAGCCAAAACCATGGTTCCCTTAACCTCCTTTTAATTTAAAAATCTTGTCAAGTAATACTTACCGATTCCGCGACTCCTCCATTTTCTTTCGCTCCGTCTTGCTCCTCCGACCTTCTCCTTCCTTAGTCTTTCTTTCTTCCTCCTTGATCTTCGGCCAAATAGTGTTGCTTGAGAGGGAGAGGATTTAAGATGAAAACCCTAAGAGGGGAGAGAGAGGGGGGGGGGGGGGGGGGGGGGGAGGCGTTCGGCCTAGGTGAAGTTTGAAAGAGGGAGAGGAGGAGAGAATGGAAGGAGACTCTAGTTCTTTTGTCTTAAAGAGAGGTCAGCCCCTAGGGTTTTTGGTGAGAGGGAGAGGAGGAGAGAACGGAAAACTCTAAGTCTTTTTCTTATCTAGTGAGAGGGTTGGCCAAAGAGAGAGCTTGAGAGAGGGAGAGAGCGAATGAGATGAAGAGCTGACTTTCCATCTTGCCTTAGGGTTCCTTGGGTAAGACTCCACCTCCAACTACCTTCATCAATGTGGAGTCTTCCCCCATGAGTCCTTTGACTAGCCAAGAGGGTGCATGCCTTTCACATGGCTCACACACCCTCTCCAACGGTTTTGGTGGCTAGTGGTTTCCATTGAGATGGAACCCTCCACCCCTCTTTGACTCACTAAGTGGATGCATGCCCTCCACATGAGTTCTTTGTCTAGCCAAGAGGGTGCATGCCTTCCACATGGCACACACACCCTCTCCAACGAATTTGGTGTCTAGGGTTTCCATTGAAATGGAAACTCTCGACCTCCCCTTTGACTTACTCCATCTTTTCATCTCCCATGTGACTCACCCCCATTTGACTCACTTCATTTAAATGAAACTCAACTCCTAACTCAAGCACTTGGATTTATTCTAAATTAACTTAGGTGGTTTTAATTAAATAATTTACCTCAATTCACTTCAGTTGATCCTCTTTAATTCACCCATGAACTCACCCATGGTTGACCAAGTCAACCATGGTGGCCTTCCCCACATGTGCCTTAGTCCACACGCCACCTCACTTGATGAGGTGGACTTGGGTCCCACTTGGCTATGCCACTTTGATATTACCACATACACTTGCCACCTCACTTGATGAGGTGGACCCCATGCCTTTGATCTTAATTGGGTCCATGACCTGATTAAATCCATTCCTTACCCATTTACCCTAATCATCAATCCATCTTGACCCATTGGGTCCCAAATTGGGCATTTGAGCCAATTGACCACATTGACCCAATTAAATAGAATTAATCCTATCCATGGTCCATTGGACCATACTTGGTTGCCCCACTTCTTATCCATTTAATATCCATTCCATCTATGAATCTTAATTTTTAACAATTAAAATAACTAAAAGCCAATATATTTATTGCATTGAAAATCCGGGCTATTACAGAATGTAAGTGGTAAAATTATTATTAAATTTTTCATACTTTGAAAAGTCTAATTATTAAGCCCATGAAGAAATCCACATGTTTGAAGTCTATTTTCATCATCTCAAGATACATATGAAGAAATTAGAAATTTACAAGTCATTATGAGAATATTTTCGAATTTGCCAAGTGGATTAAGGAAGAAGAAAAAAAAAAAAAGAAGTGGAAAAAAGAAGAAAGGTTTGACACAGTCTTAGTATTTTTGACCAAAATGTTTCACTCCAATGTCTGATTGGATTAATTATTTTTGAGGTGGAAATAACACTTCAATGGCTACAACTTTGTAGTTTACGACATTTCGTGATTCGGACGTTAAATAGGAGAAAATGGAGCTGCAAGGTGGTACATGTGCAAATAATGGGATTTTGCACCCACTTTCCTTGGTGTGTTGACACCATGGCCGACTCAACCCTTTGTGTTCACACCTTACACGAATTTTACTGGTTTTTTTGACCTCCTTACCTCCTTTAAGTCATTCCATGTTTAGCACAAACCGTATCTGCCCTCCAAGTGTCCATTGCTTTATTTAAATCTTTAAATCGAAGTCATTCACTCTACCTCCTTTCATCTATAAATATTATCCCTCTCCCATTGAGAAAATTGAACCTGGAGATTGGTTTTCTTTTGGAGAGCTTAAGAGAAGGAATAGAGGAAAGAAGAAAGGAGAGAAAAGACTTAAGAGATTTTTGACTTTTAAAGGTTGGTTGTCTTTATTTCATATAAGTCTTTTTTATATTCTTTTAATTCCATTGCTTCATAATTTAAATTCCATGTTTATTAATAAAAGAGAGGTGGATTTATTTAGAATTTTGGTCGTTCAATTATTTAATTTTTGTGCGATGTGAATTTGATTTTGTTTTTATTCTTTTTATAATTTTATGATTGAGATTATTCTAAGATATTCGAGGAGAGTGGATGAAATATTTAGGATAGGTAAAAACTTGATTTTTCCAATTCAAGGCTCTCTTCGAAAGAGTGGATGAAATGTTTGGATTTAGAATTATAAGTTGAAATTTTATCCAGACTACGGCTTGAATTAAATTTTCATAGTATAATGAATTTCATAATTATTATAATAAGAGTTTTAATGAATGAAAAATTGGAATGCACGATTGATAATTTAAGTGAGCTCCATATTCTAGGCCTTGATTTTATTTCTAAAATTTGGAAAATATAGCCGCCTTGATTCTTTGATCCAATTCCACTATAAATATGTAGAGAGGTAATTTAGGTGTTGTTAAATTTATTTTTTGTTTTTAAAATTCAAACTCTAGAAAAATTGGAGAACTCGGTTCGTAAAGTAATTTATTGCATCTTAATTCTGTGTTCTAAATAAAATTGAGATTATATATAATTTTTAGATTAAATCCACCATCTTAATTTGATTCAGGTAAAAATTGATTTTTTATTTTATTTTATTTCTTTTTAGAATATTTTTAAATTAAAATTAAATTTCCTGGATTAGAGAAATAATTTCATATTTATGATTTATCTCCATGTTTTCTAAATTTTTTAATTTACATAATCCAATGGTGTATTTTCACGGATATATTTTCTTAAGTTCTGATGGGTTCGACCTCACACTCTAAAGCTTTATTATAAATGGTTCGTGCACTTGCAAGTATAAATTTAAAACACAATACACACGATTGGTCGCCCATACATTTCATCGTGAACATCCTTTAGCGATAGATCGTGTATTGTCGATAGTATCTGTAACGTCCGCCCCTTTTTACCTTAAATCAGAGTCTATTTTTTTTTTCCAATAGTGACAAAGGGCCCGAACGTCACGACGCGAGTTAAGTCCGAGCTTCTAAAGCCCGGCCTTTAACTGGCCAACCCTACGTGTGCGTGGAACGAAGTCCACGAAGAACAGCTCACGCGTAGACGTAAGCTCAAGGAAAATTACAACTAAGTGCGGAATTAACAATAAAGTCTATCCTACAAATTTGAGATAGCAGGGAAGATAACATTCCTAATATTATCAAAACATCACAACGTCTCAACTTCCAAAATAAACCAAAATATAAGAAGTAATCAAATTATACAGTCCGACAAGCTAAACTGTTCAAATATACATTTCCCAAAAATAAACTTTAATAAAGTAAACAGTCCGCCTCCCCAAGCTTCTAAGCTTGGCTCCCGTCCCGTCCTTCTGCTCCGGCATTTCCTACGTCTTCAGATAGGGTAGAAGTAGGGCGTCAGACAACGCGCCCAGTAGGACTCCGAGTAGGGCTAACATATGGATTAGTGATAACAAAGCATATAGATAATATTATAACGAAAAAAAATCATAAAATGAATGCTATGCCATGGGTATTTGTGTTATGAACCCCACCCATCATCCATACCATCATGCTGTCATATCCCACTTGACGGTAAAACCTCATCAAGATATAAACAATCACAATCATCCCCCCGGACGGCAAAACCCCGTCCAAGTATAAACAATCACACATCATCCCCCTTGATGGAAGAACCATCATCAAGGTATCATAATTACATACAACATCCCTGATAAATCAAACACATCAAAATATCTCCATGTCTGTTTATCGGTCGCCCCGACGGAGCATGGACTCCGGTTTCATTTCATCTTTCCCCTGTCATATCCCTCCCATGCCATGCATGAGATGTAGGTGTCATATGCCATGTAATGAATAAAATAACAAACCATGACATTAAAAAATCCCATCAATAAAACATATAACTTGATTATCAAAAATAGATCAAGCAAAGCCATAATAATCACATCATAGCCTTAAAACCCATTTTAAACCAATCATATGCTTACCAGAATAAATCAAGTAAAAACCCCTACTTAATACATAATTCAAAACCAATCTTAAAGCAAACTATATAATTTCCAAAATAATTCAAAGAAACCATCACTCAATCCATGGCTTACAAAAAGGTTAGAATCCTACCGAATACCGACTGGCGTCTTTTTTCCGTTTTCGTCCCACAATCCGGCTACCGACACGCGTACCGCTTGCGATGTCCAGCACCTTATTACACATTAATAATTAGTCCATGTTTCTAACTATTTCCAAGCCCATTATCATTTCCAAGTCCACATGAATAATCGGTCACCATTTAGGTTTTGCGGGTCCCATTTAATCCATTAACCCCTTTAATTTGTGAGTTTAAAACAAACTAGCCATCCTAGGCTTTATTTAGCCATACATAATGCTATTGCTTAGAGTCCCTTAAACCCATGATCATCTCCCATGGAGTTCTTCATTTTAGCCATTATTTATGGTTTTGCCACTACCCCTTCCTCCATGGCTAATCACTCATTCATCCATGCACGATTAAGTCCATACTTGATTCATAGGTTTGGATCCATTAATGGCCCATCACCCATATCTTAAAAAATCATTAAAACTAGCCACTTAATTTAACCTAAAGTCCATTAATTTAATCATATACAAACACATTAACCTTAGGCCATAATGATCTACAATTGATTTATTAAAAGTCAGCCCTTTAAATACTCTAACCCTAATTCATTTCTCACACACATAACACCAAACTTAATCCATAAGTTTACCCACAAATGGGTCATGGGTTCGGCCATACACCATGGCCGAACCCATGATGTCTTTATCCCATTTTTTTTTCTTTGGTTTACTTATACATTTGAACCCATCATAAGCCCTCCCATGAAGGGGCTTAACTTATACACTTAAATCACCATCCTTAATCACATTTAAATCCATTTACAACCATCATCAAACCATCATAAAACCATCATTTTCCCCATAATTCATAACCATTAATCCACCATTTGATCACCATAGGGTTCGGCCATACACCATGGCTGAACCCATGGTTCATGGTCCATGATTTATCTATGCCTCTTGAGGCCATGAAATCCATTTACAAATCACTACATTTAATCATTAACTCTTTAAAAAATCATAAACCCTCTTTCCCATGATTTTTCTTATAAAAACCCCTTTGAACTTAATCACATTTAATCAATAAATTTTAAAACCCTAAACCATCCTCTATGGTTTTCCATTCTTCATAAACCCTAATAAATCATTAAAATGCCCAAATTACCTTCCATAACCTCTATTCCTTAAAACCCTAAAAAAAAAATCACACATTACCTACATTTAATCATTAAGCACTTAAAACCCTAAACCATTCTTTTTTGAGGTCATTAAAATTATCTTCCATCTCCTATGATTCTCTCCTTTAAAACCTCTTTACAAAATTCACCACATTCAATTATTTACAACCCTAAAAATTATAAACACTCTCCATGCTTCCATTTTTTTTCTTTCCCTAACCCTAGTTTATTCATTAGGGTTTCCTCCACTTTCCATCTTTCAAATTGATGGATTTAAAATCCATGGCATAAAATCATTTGGCCACCATTAAATTTACAAAATGAATCCCAAATCTTAAACCCTAAAAATCCAAAATTTCTTTTTTAAGAAAATAATTACAATCCGACGCCTCCTCCGACTTCCGCCACTCCCGTCGGACTCCTTGGCCTCCTTTCTCCTTCCTCTTGGTCTTTGGTCGGCCAAGATGCTTGATCAATGGTGAAAATCCCCAAGCTTAGGATCGGCCATAGTAGGGCTTGATTGAGAGAGGGAGAGGAGGAGATGGTGGGAAAGAAGATCTCAACCTTTGATCTTGGAGTGGTGGGCTTTTGCTTTGAATTTTTCTTCTCTTCTTAGCTTCCTTTTCTTAATTTCCTTCTTCTCTTCTCCTTCTTTTTTTTTTCTTAGAGTGGAACGACCATGAGAGAGTGAAAGAGATGGAGTTAGTGAAAATGAGAATGGGAAAACAAGATAAGCCTTATCTCATGTGGTGGTGTAACTTACACTCCACATTTAATTCTCCCACCAACCTCATGGGATTTTTATTGCTTTATGCTGAGCCAATGTTTTTCTTTGTGTATTTGGAGATGAGGTGGCTTGCTTTGGGTCTTCCATTTGACCATTTGACCACCACTTAATTAGATTAATTAATTTGTTAATTGGATCATTTCTTAGGTTAATTTAATTCCCATTTAATTTAATTCCATTAAATTTCTTCCATGAAATCCACCCATGGTTGACCAAGTCAACCATGGTGGCCGGCCCCACCAATTCTTGGTCCACACGCCACCTCACTTGATGAGGTGGAGGTGGGTCCCACTTGACCATGTTACCTTGGTTAACTTCAATCTAACTTAGGTGATTTAAATTTCATTAAGCCCATTCCAACTAGTTGTATCACCATTGGGCCTATGGCCCAATTACATTTATCCTTACCCATTTATCTTAGAGCTTACATTATCTTGACCCATTGGGTCCCAAATGGGTATTGGACCCCAATTTGACCATCCTTGGCCCAATTGACCATTATTGACCCCTTAAATGAATTTAAAACCAATCCATAGTCTATTGGGCCCTACTTGGGCTTTTGTCCAAATTTTGGTCCATTTACCATTATTCCATCAATTTTCTCAATTTCCATCATTAAAATAAATAATATCCACCTTTATATTGATTTACAAATACCGGGTCATTACAGTATCAGCCTGAGGCTATCCTGTCTTAATAGTGCTTTGTCAAGACAAACCTCATCCAAACCCAGGGCAATGGCTCGTGGACCCGATATCTCGGCCATGTCTCTGGTGATTGGTCGTGCGCCTGATTCATCGTGACAGATTCCTCACAAAGGATCGCCGCTTGACGATTGTATTGTCTAGAGAGCAAACTTATTTTACATGCCTGGTTCATTCCAGAACTTTGTTAAGTCCAGCCATTTGATTGTGTGTCCGGATGAGCCACCCTGTCCCAGCAATAAATCATATGCACGATATGTCATTCTGAGACTAGAGTTGTTGACAAATGGTGATGCTTTAAATTTGTAAATCTCGCACGTGCACGAACCATTCATAGTATAGTAATGTGAGAGCGAGGTCGAACCCAATGGAAAATCTCAAAGTATATGAATTTAAATTAATGTCCTCCAAAAAAGAATTGTTTTTAGGAAATTGAATCATTATATGAGTCATGTATCTTACTTGGAAAATCAGCAAATAAAATGAGTGATTTCTTATTCTAATATGGTGAATCAAATTTTAATCTTAATCATGATTAGGATTTCAAGTTACAAAATTATTTACACATCTTCCTAACATTAATTGAATGGGTCTTTGGATGAGAGAGTGGTTTTAAGAGAAAGAGAATTAAAGAATTAAATAATGAATTAAATAATAAAAGAATGAATTAAAGAGTTACAGAATTAAAGATTAGATCATACAAGATTTGGGTTAAAACAACTATTGCATAACAAACATGAGATTTAACATAATTAAAAGGTAGAAAATTAAAGTGCACGAATATAAATGACTGAAATTATATGTGTAGTAATGGAATGGTTGGTTGTTTGGAATAGACCGCTCATCACCCAAGATTTGTAAACAAAGAAAGGCCTAGATCTGAAATTCACGTAATGATAAAAAATACAATTCATATTTATTAATAAAACAAGATTCACAACTTTTAATTTAATTAATCAAAACCTTAGTAATCATGATTCATGCAACGCCCTGCCCTTTTTCACTCACCGAAAATCAGAGTCTATTTTTTTTTTTTTTTGAATAAAGGAGTGAGAGAGAGCGGGACGCCGCAACGCGAGCTAAGTCCAAGCTTCCAAGCCCGACCCTTAACTGGCCAACCATACATGTGCGTGGACCAAGTCCACTAAAACGGTTCACACGTATCCAAGTTAACATGGGGAATAAATCATAAATGCGGAAGTATAATAGAATCCTAATTCTATTCTATTTTAGATAGCAAAGTAGTCCAAGTCTTAACTATAATTATCTTAACTTAAAAATCCAAAATAAATCATTCGAATCATAGTAAAATATCTAAGTTATTACATGCCCAAATGCTAGCTACTCGAATTACATAGTTCATGAGTAACTTAAACAAAATATAATTAAACACATCCAAGCTCCTATGCTTGGCTCTGATCACGCTCATCATTCCCTTCAATTCCTGTGTCATCCACTAGGGTAGAAGTAGGACGTTAGACAACGCGCCCAGTAGGTACTCCAAGTAGGGCTAACACATGGTTAGTACAAAATCATATAGATAACATATTAATAAAACCATTTAAAACAATGCCATGCCATGGTGTCATATGCAATGAGTCCCACCCATCACAAACACATGTATCCTCTTGATGGAATTCTCCTCATCAAGGTATCCCCACAGTTGTCTTACGGACGCTCCGACTGAGTGTGTTCTCCGGTTACTTCTTGATGGATAATGCACATCAAGGTTTTCCAACGGATGCCTTACGGACTCCCCGACGGAGCGTGGCCTCCGGTTACAAATCATCCCTCCCATGCCATGCATGAGATGTAAATGTCCGCATGCTATGTAATAGTATAAATCATAGCATAAAACTTCCATATTTGAAACATAACATTTGATACAAAATAACTCATCAAAAACATGAACTAAAATCATATTACATGTCCCATGGTTTCAAAGAGGTAGAATCCTACCAATGATCAACTAATGTGTCCTTACGTTTTTGTCCGGAAACCGATTTCCGATCGTACACCGCTTGTGAGGTCCCGTTACCTTATTACATATCAATCAATCAAACCCATGTTCCATTTGATTTACAATTATGTCTAAGTCCATAAACACATCTTTGTGGGTTGGCCATACAACATGGCCGAACCTCACCCACTTGAATTTGGGTCCCTCTTTATTTATTAACTAATCCACATAAGTTCAACCATCTAAGAAACCCTAAGTCCACAAATATTCCTTAGTGGGGTTCGGCCATACAACATTGCCGAACCTCACTCCCTTGGTTTTGTGCCCTTCTTTTCAATCCTTTGATCTTTTAAATTAAGTCCAAGATCATGCCATCTTTGTTTCATTAATCTAATCACTTATAGATTAATCATTTAACATTAATAACCACTTAAGTCCACAAAAACATTCCTCATGGGGTTCGGCCATACACCATGGCCGAACCCATGATCTTTCATTTTTACCCATATTTACTTCTTTGCCATTATTTCCTTTACCTTATGTTTAGGTCCAAAAACATAGGTTCATGACTAAACATCTCATGCACAATAATCCATCAACATAAAAACCCATAATCAAATCCTTCCATCTCCTAACATAATCATTCATCTAAACATGATAGGTCCATGAATGACCCATTAAAATGGTTCATGGGGTTCAGCCATACACATAGCCGAACCCATGGTCCTTTGATTCCATCCTACCATGGTCAAACCACCTTTTAAAACCATTAATATTTCTCCATGGTTTTCATGCTTAAAAACCCTTTTAAAATCAATAACCTCCCTTCATGGGGTTCAGCCATACAACATGGCCGAACCCTATGGTTCCTCATTTTCTTTTAAAAAGAATCATACATCTATGGTTTGATCCTTTGATGGTTCTCATACATACATCCATTTAAACCCTTTAAAACCTTTTAAAATCATAAACATACATCTATGATTTTCATCTTTCAAATCCATTAAAAATAACTAATGTCCTTTCATAGGGTTTGGCATACAACATGGCCGAACCCTATGGTTCATCACTTCCTCTTGAAAATTATGTAACCATGTTCATATTCCTTGGTGGGGTTCGACCACACATCATGGCCGAACCTCATCCAGCCCTTTCTTTTGTCCTTAATGGTTTTTATACATGAAACCTTAGGGTTTGGCCATGCAAAGGCCAAACCATGATCCTTGATCATCTTTTCTTACTTAATAAAAATCTATCAAGTACTACCGATTCCACGACTCCTCCAGTTTCTTTCACTCCTTCTTGTTTCTTTCCTTCCTTAGCATCTTCTTCCTTCCTTCTTGATCCTTGGCCGAGATTGATCTTGATAAAATCTCTTGGAGTGGTTCAGCCAAGAGGTATAGGTTTGAGAGAGGGAGAAAGAGAGAAAATTTAAGATAACAACCCTAAGTGTTCTTCCTTTGTCTTGAGAGGGGGATCGGCCAAGATAGAGAGCTTGAGAGAGTGAATTGAAAACAAAGTCCTTTCCTTGATTAATGAGGGTCGGCCAAAGGTGGTGTCCTTTGGTGATACCCCTTTGTAACTCCCATGCCCCTTCACCTCCCTCCTTAATGATCCATTTGGAGTTTCATCCCATGAGATGAAATTCCCATATCTCCAACGTGTAGTCTTGACTTGGGTCTCATAAGATACATCTCTCCACCTTCCCACTCCACTCACTTAATTCAAGGTCCCATTAACTTCCCATCCAACTCACCATAACTCAATTATTTTTAATTCTTTTAAACTCAACTCACTTATCTCACTTAAAATCAACACAATTACTTGATTCCATTTCCAACTTAATTCAGCTCCAATTAATTAAGCTTGAACTCACTTGATGGTTAGCCAAGTCAACCATGACCCATTGGGGCCCAATCGGGCATTTGACCCAATTGACAATCTTGACCCAATTAAATAAATTTCACCCATTTAATTCAATTGAACCATATCCACAATCCGTTGGGTCTTAATTGGGTAATTGACCCAACACCTTACCCATCTAAGGTCCATATCCAATAATTCACAATTTAAAGGGCAATTTTCATATATATTCAAAACTTGAAAATCCGGGGTGTTACAATTCAACTCTTACAATCAAGATCCTAACTATTGCATATGCTCATGTTCAATCAAATAAATAAAAGTTGTGTTCTTGAAATTAAAAATAAAATAATAATACAAGTATTTTAGAAATTGGATGTTAAAGGGTTCTAAATGAATGCTTTACTTTATTAAATGGAAGAATTAATGTACAAGGTTTTTCTAAATTAAATATAAGAAAGACAACATAAAAGATAAAAAATCAACACTCTCACTTGTAAATTTGCATGGTCCTCCTTGTCTTCCTGTATTTTGTCCAGCCTTTTGTCCTCTTGAATTCAAGGTCATGTTCGAATTTTACCATTAGGGTAATGGGGTATTTATAGGTTTTGAATAGAGATGGATGGCTTGGATTAAATCAAGGTTTAAGGTGGGAAATCAAAGGACTGGATTGAATCTAAATGGGAATGGACAGTAGGGATTTAAACTTGAATTTTAGGGTTATACATGGAAGGTCACACGATTTTTGTGTGGCTTTCCTTGATGTGTAAGTAAAGGTGGAAAGAAGATAGGAGATTGGGAGAGAAATTAGAAATTGGATTGGTTTGGGATTTTTAAAAATCGTGTGGGATACTTAGGGATTGGATGGTGAGGTGTGTTAGTATCTTAGGAATGTATCTAGATGGTTTTTAGTCCAAGTGTATGGAGATGTTTTAGGTTGCAAAAATCATGGGATGATGAGGTGTGATATGTGCATGGGGCTAGCTTGAACTACAAGTTGTTCATAACTTAGGGTTTTATGAATGGAGGGCTTAAATTTAATGAGTTTTGATCTAATGGTTCTACGGTATTTAGGGTAAAATAACTATAAAAATGGGTAGATAGTGTAATGGCCGGGAATTTGTAAATCAATATATATGTGGCTATTATTTATTTTAATGGTGGAAATTGGAAATTTGATGGAATAAATGGTGAATGGATCAAGATATGGACAAAGGCCCAAGTATGGCCCAATGGACCATGGATTGGATTTAAAATCATTTAAATGGTCAATGATGGTCAATGGGGCCAAGGATGGTCAAATTGGGCCCAATACCCATTTGGACCCAATGGGTCAAGATAATGTAAGCTCTGAGGTAAATGGGTAAGGGTGAATGTAATTGGGCCATGGACCTAATGGTGATCCAATTAGTTGAAATGGATTTAATTAAAATTAAATCACCTAAGTTGGTGATGAATTGACCAAGGTGACATGGCCGATTAGGACCCACCTCCACCTCACTAAGTGAGGTGGCGTGTGGACCAAGGATTGGTGGGGCCGGCCACCATGGTTGACTTGATCAACCATGGGTGAATTCATGGAGAAGAATTAAAGGGGGTTAAGTAGGAATTAATTAACCTAAGTTAATTATCTAATTAATTAAATAATTAAAATATCCAAAAGGTGGTCAAAGGGGTCAAAAAATGGAAGACCAAACCATTTCCATCTTAAAAAACCAAAAACGTTGGCTTAGGGGTGGTTTATCCCAACCACCACCATAAAGTATGAAAAATATCTCATGCTTGGTTGGTGGGAAATTAATGGTGGAGTGTAGTTTAAGAAACCAAAAGATGGTTCTTATCTCATTCTCTCCATCTAACTCTTATTTCACTCTCTTCCTCTCTTACTCTCTCTTTGCCGTCCCACACCAAGAAGAGAAGAAGAGAAGAAAGAAGCTAGGTTTGGCCCTCTACCTCAAGACCAAAGCTTGAGACATCATTTCCCTTATCCTCTCCTCCTCTCTCTCTCTCAATTTACCTCCATCTTAGCCGACACAAGCATTGGAGTTTTTCATTGGGTCAAATACATCTCAGCCGACCAATCAAGGAGAATAAGAGAAGAAAAGGCCAAGGAATCCGAGAGGAGAAGGAAAAGTCAGAGGAGCCGTCGGATTGTAAGTATTTCTAAACAAGAGATTATAATTTTTTTAGGGTTTAAGAGTTGAGGTCCATTCTTCTTGGATTTAATGGTGGCCAAATTATCATGGGCCTTGGATCTCAAATCCATCCAAAAAATGAAGTAAGGAATGGACAAACCCTAATAGGTAAATTAGGTTAAGAAAAAATAAATGGATAAAGGACATTGGTATTAAAAATTGTTGTAAGCATGGATGCATGTGATTTAATGGGGTTCTTAAAGAATGGAAACCATGGAATATGATTAATGGTTTTAAAGGTTTTGAATGATTAAATGTAGTGATCTTAAATGAGGAAATTCATGGGAGATATGAATGGTGTTTATGGCCTTGAAAGGCATAGATGGGAATGAACCCTATGGTGATGTGATGGTGGTTTTTAATGGGTTTAGAAGGATGGAAATATGGAGTAATGTATTAATAATGGAGGCTTAAAAGGGGTGATGTGGTTGTAAATTTAAAGGGTGTAAGAAGAGAGAAGAATGATTAAGAATGTTGATGGTTTGAAATGGATTTTTAAGCATAGATTATAATGTTTTAAAGGGGCTGATTTTAATGGAGATTAGGTTAGTTAAATGGCTGATTTCTAATGTTGTTATGTCATGGTTAATGAGACATCAATAGACCCATTTTGTGAACCAATTGATGGGCTAAGAGTAAGATCTATGTATGTGCATTAATAAATGGGAATGTGGCTAAGTTAATGGACTCAAGTATGATTAAGAGTAATGGTTTAAATGCATGATGTAAACCCCCTCATGGGAGGACTTATTATGGATCTAAATGTGGTGAAATAGACCCAAGGAAAATGAGGAGAAGACATCATGGGTTCGACCATGGTGTATGGTCGAACCCATGACTCATTTGAGTCATTTTTGGGCTAAGATTAAGGCATATGCGTGTGTTTAAAATTAATGGGGTTTAGATTAAATTAAGGACTGATTTTTAATGTGTTCATGTTATGATTGGTAGGTCACTAATGGATCTAAGTTATGGATCAATTTTGGACTTAAGTGTGCATGGATAAATGAATGATTAATCATGGAAAGGAAGAGTGGCAAAACCGTAAATAATGGCCAAATTCAAGAACCATGGGTTTCGGCCATGGTACATGGCTGAACCCCATGGGAGATGATCATGGACTTAGGGGCTCTAAGTAACAACCTTATTTATGATCAATAAAGCCTAGGGTGCTGATTTTTTTAGACTCATGTAATTAAAATAATTAATGGATTAAATGGGACCCACAAATCTAGTTAGTAAGGTTCGGCCATAGTGTATGGCCGAACCCCACTAAGGCTTGGATAATGGACTTAGATATGATAAAACATGGACTGATTATTAATATGTAATAAGGTATCGGACGTCGCAAGCGGTGCTCGTATCGGTGACCCGATTATCGGAAGGAAACGTAAAGGGACGCTAGTCGGTATTCGGTAGGATTCCAACCTTGTTGTAAGCCATGGACTATGTGTATGGATGTTTTATTGAATTATTTTGGTAATCTTATGATATGTTTATGATGGATTTTAATGATATGAACTATATGTTAAGACTATGAATTATTTTTTAAGGATATGAATTATATGATTAGTCTATGAACTATATATGAAGGCTATGAATTATATATATTACATAGCATAATGCATTTACATCTCATGCATGGCATGGGCGGGAAAATAAAGAAACCGGAGTCCATGCTCCGTCGGGGCGACCGAGAAGCAAACATGGGGATATCATGATGGTATGGATGATGGGTGGGACACATGACATAGACACCCATGGTATGGCATTCATTTCTATGGTTTTGATTATATTATTTTCTATATGCTGTTATCACTAATCCATGTGTTAGCCCTACTCGGAGTCCTACTGGGCGCGTGGTCTAACGCCCTACTTCTACCCTTGCTGATGACGCAGAAGATGGCGGAAACGAAGGACGGGACGGAAGCCAAGCTTAGTAGCTTGGGGGAGCGAGCTACTTAGCTTATTTAAGATTTATTTTGGAAATGTAATTTAAGTAGCTTAGCTTGTCGGATTGTAATAATTTCTATTTCTTACTATGGTTTAGACTGTATGTTCGGATGTTATCTTTTTGAGGTATTTTAGTAATTAAATGAATATATCTTCCCTGCTATTTAAAAATTGGTAGGATAGTCTCTATTATAATAGACATTTTAGTTTAATATTCCTCGAGCTTACTTCTACGTGTGAACCGTTCTTCGTGGACTTAGTTCCACGCACGCGTAGGGTTGGCCAGTTAAGGGCCGGGCTTTAGAAGCCCGGACTTAACTCGCGCCCTTTGTCACTGGTTACTTCAAAAAAAAAAATAGACTCTGATTTCGGTGAAAAGGGGCGGGCATTACAGATGGTTGATGGAGGGTTTAGATGCATAGGTGTATCTTAAATGGATGATGAAATACATGACCTAATCTAAGGTAGTGCGTTTATGTGATGGATGCATGTGGAGGCTCTAGGGTTTCTAAGAGTTGAATGGATGTGATTGGGTTACCTAATATCTAATGGCTACGATGATCAATGCATGAAATGAATGCAATGATTAATAGGTGATGCATGAATGAACACTAATCTAAGGTTAAAATGATCATGATGGTGATGGATGACCTAGATCTAATGGTAGATGAATGGATGTGTTAGATTTGATGGTGGATCTAAGATTTGACCTAATTAGGAATGTGAGATGGAAGGTTAAGATCTAAGATGGAAATTGGATGGTGTGAATGTGAAGTTGGGTTATGGGTTTTGGACATAGGTAATTGGGTTGGACTTAGGTAAATTCAAACATGGACCATGGAGTTCACTGGACTTTGGGCTTTGAATTTGGATCTAGACCTCAACTCAGGCCCATTTAAATTGGATTTGAGACCTTCGGTGTTAGTTGGACTGCACTTGCACACACGCCAGGCCCAGAGTGTGAAATGTGCATGGGCTTACTTATGGCTTGGTCCATTGAAGCATTGTACAGAAAAACTTTGCCCACTTGAACTAAATCTTGGCCCAATGACTTGAATTTCAGGCTTTGCACTTGGATTGCAGATTTTAACCTCTAGAATTAAATAATTATTTAGCTACTTTAAATCTAAAAATTATTAATTAATCATGGACTCTCATAACTGGATCTAGATTAACTAATTTACATGAAAATCTTAGAAAGTGACATAAAATAATTATACTAATTCTAGGTCTTCTCTTTAGAGCACTAAACATGCAATCTACTGTTGGTTTAACTTGATTTTCCTGAACTTTTCATTTTTTACTACAAAACTGACATACTACATTAAATGCATCATTATATACAAAATTGAGGATTAACTAACCCAATAATTAGGGGTAAAATTATAATATTTCAATGCTCAACAATACCCACAAACTCAGATTTTGTTAGTCCTCGACCAAAACTAAAGCTAAAAATTTTGAAGACACAGAAATCCTACTCCATACCAACTGAATAAACTGAATAAATTGGTATGTCTAGACTTAATAAAATCAATGGGGATTAATCTAAGGAAACCATAGGTTCAGCCATGGTGTGGCCAAACCCATGGGTTCCATGTTGGTTGGATTGAATGGCCAAAAATGTTATTAAGGCCATGGAGTTGGAAATCCATCCAAAGGATGGTTTTGGGTTGAAACAAAACAACCATCAGATTAATCCGGATCATCATGGATTCGGCCATGACATGCTCAAATCCATGGGTCTAACATTTTAAGGGTTTTGATGAATCCTTGTTAAGAACTTGTAGGAGGGAGGAATGATCAAACATGAGGGAACATAGGTTCGGCCATAACGAATGGCCAAACCCATGCTATGAATATGATTGGATGGATGGATTAAGAAAAATAAGAAAATGCCTAATGTAAAAGGATGAAAACCCACCATGATGGTTCGGCCATGTTGTATGGCCGAATCCTAACCTTGGCTAGTGGGTAGGATAAATATATATTGAGTTAAGTACTGAAGATGGAATCCATGTTCAAACTTGATTAAGGATGGATTTCAAGGAGAAAGAATCAAAGAATAAGGTTCGGCCTCTTGCATGGCCGAACCCTATTTTGTATGGGGACCATATGAGGACTAAAAGAGATACTAAATGAGTTTTGGCCATGTTTTAAGGCCGAAGCCCATCAAGTGACCTAAAACATATTTGATTTTTTTTTTTAAAAGAAAAACCCATCCTTAAGGTGATGTACGATGGAAAGGAGATGAAAAGGAAGAACAATGGGTTTGGCCATGTTATATGGCCGAACCCCATAGATGATTTTATGGATCTATGTATGTTTAAAGGTTAAATTACTAACTTGAAATTATTAGATTAAGAAATGGGAAAAAAAAATGAATGATGATTGACTCACATTGTTTAAAATAATATGAGGATTAAAAAGATGGCCAAAACCAAAGAATGAGGTTCGGTCATGTTGTATGGCTGAACCCCATTGATGGGTTTTTGTGGAACATGAACACATTTAAAAGAAAAATGGGACAATAGGGTTCGGCCATGTTGTATGGCTGAACCCCATTGAGGGTCTTAAACGGTTTAAGGACTTTGATGCATAAATGCATTGAGAAATGAGCATGAAACTTAGACGGAAATAGGGAGGATGAAATTAAAATGGAAAATCAAACTAATATGTATGTTTGAATTTGATGAGGTAAAGAGGTTCGGAAAGGGATTGCGATTCGTCTCACGCGACTGTTAGCGTTATCCTTGCAAGACAATAAAGGATAATATATCGGACATTGGTAGGGTTCCTACCTCATTGAGAACACTATGGAGTATAATATGAAACTTGTTTTATTCAAAATATGATGAATACTTTGGCTAAATAAATTACATGTGATTATGAGTTGATTTTCAATGATATGATGTATTTTAAATGAAACGGCATTCTTGCATACATTACCTCATGCATGGCATGGGAGGGAACACATATGACCAACAAGCCAAGTCCTGAGCGGTCCGGACAAGACTTGAGCTTGAGATTATCTTATATGAAGTTATATGAACCGTTGAGATTTGGCCACTTCCGATTGATAGAAAAGTACGGCGTAGTTCGGCCAAAAAGATCCTGGGTAGTCAGTCCCGAAACCCTGCACAGAGGGAGGAGACCACGCTCTAATGGCAATCCCGGTTAATTTGTGGATGGGTATACAGTGCCCTAGTGGTTGCTGCCTCAAACACTGTGGACATAATTGGCCAAGGAAACCATTAATTGATTTATGATGTGATTGGGTATGGACATTTGGTGGGATTTCATTTGGCATTGACACCCAAGACATGACACTTATGTTAGCATGATTATGATATGGACATCATGCATTGTTTTATCACTTACAAGACGTTTTTACAAATATACCATTAATGATGTATAAACCCTTGATTTATGATATTCTAATATTACTCCTATGTGTACCCTAACCCTAATTGGAATACCTACTGGGCATGTTGACTAATGCCCTACTTCTACCCTATAGATGTTGGAACAGGAAATGCTAAGGAAAAGGACGTATGACCGGAAGGGAGCCAAGCTAGGAGCTTGGAAGATTGAAGTTTAAATTGCTTAGTTTTGATTTCAATGATGTATTCGGAGGACTTGCATTTTGGGTTCTAATAATTTTAAAATATTTGGGACACCTTAGTATTTAGTTGCTATGGTTTGATAATCTTTAGTTTTATTGAAATTTTATGGTAATTGGCTTTCTTTGCCTAATGATGTTAAGAAAATGAATAACATCTTATTCGTATAAATTATTCCGCAAGTAATAAAATAAACGTGTGTAAATGTTTTAGTGGACTTAGTCCATGCACACGTAATAGTGGTCAGTCAAGGGTCGGGTCTTGGAAACTCGGACTTGATTCACGTCTTCAAAGTGAAACATGAAGTTTTGTGTCTCGGAAAGTAAGATTAATACGGTATCATGTCTCACTGACAAATGAGAATCCCAACTGACCGACTCCTTGGAGTCCGTTGCATGGAGGCCGGATTAATTTACTTGGATGAGAATCAGACTGTAAGCATTCAATCTGAGAACAACCTTTGATTAGAAAAACAACAACAAGAGAAGGACAATCATTATAAATAGTAGATTTATCAAACATAGCGAAATAAGTAGTTTACTCTCCCCCCCCCCCCCCCCCTCCACTGAACAAGAAACAATATATGATACTTAGGAGATTTTCCAAACAAGAAACATCATGTGATTTCCCCAAAACAAGAAACATTATATGATTTCTCAAACAAGAAAAATTACATGATTTGCCCAAAATAAGGAACACTATATGATACTAGGGAAATTTCCCCAAATGAGAAATACTATACTTAGGAAATTTCCCTCAAATGAGAAATACTATGTGATATCTAGGAAATTTCCCCAAAACAAGAAATACAAGATGTCACTTAGGCAATTTCCCCAAGTAAGAAACACAAAGTAATATATAGGAGAACTAAACAGAACTTCCCCCTCCCTATGATTACTTGATCAAGTATAACTTCAAATTATTTGAACACAAATCCTTAGGAGAAAACTAAGTCAACCAATGTTTCGATGACTTAGGAACCTCCATGAAGAAGAAATACCCGACAGAACCCTAATCAGGAAAAGGGAGAGGATAGTGTGAATATTCCTGAGGTACCTCCCGAGCTGCAAAGCCTAGTGCAGGCAGTTGTCACCTCCATTCTACAGCAACACGAGAACGGCAATGGAGGCACTACTTCCAATGAATCCCAGGACCAAACAATGGTCAGAGATTTCCAACAATAGCGTCCCCCGTATTTTAGAAAGAAGGAGGGACCAGCAAGAGCAAGGAATTGGATTGAGAATATCACAAAGATCTTGAAGCTACTTAAGATTACCAATGATCAAGACCGAATACTGCTGGCTACCTCACAACTGGTAGACGATGCAGGCAAATGGTGGAAGGTCTTAGAACAGCAACAAGCGAAGACTCCAGCGGCGAATAGAATAGAGATGACTTGGGACCAATTCGCTGGGATGTTTCTGGACCATTACTTTCCAGAGGAGGAGAAGGAGTGCTAGACACAAGCATTCATAGCTTTGGTCCAGGGCCCCATGACCGTCGCAGAGTACTATCAAGAATTCTTCCGTCTATCATGCTATGCTCTATACATGGTGGACACAGAATATAAGAACGCTCGAAAGCTTGAGCGAGGCCTGTGACCTAGCATTAGAGCCAAAGTCACTATTTTTAAATCAGCTACTTTGGCAGAGGTGGTCAGTCGAGCCAACATAGCCGAATAAGAGTTGATGGAGACAACCAGATTTGTGGAGAACAGACGAAGCCTGAGTACAGGAGATTTTTTCTGCCGTGGCAAGAAATTCAGACCCAACTCTGCGAAACCCTCAGCCTCCACTACTTCCACTAGTGGTTTTCATCCCAGTCGACCCTTCACATCATGAGCAGTCTCTCAGTCTCCTCGAGGTGTTATCGTTTGTTATCAGTGTGGCCAGCAGGGCCATATCAAGAGGGAGTGTCCACAAAACAGCAGACCTTCTTACTCCAGGGGTTTTTTCTATCCCCCAGCTCGGCCAGCTCAGTCGCAAGCGTCCAGGGTACACAACTAGATAGGACTGGCACCCATTCCGGCAGGATTTGGACAACTGTATGCTTTAGTTCCTCCTCTAGAGACGGTCGATCACTCGGTGATTCAATGTATGGCAGTAGTTGGTAGTTCTTATGCTATTACGTTATTTGATTCAGGAGCATCCCACTCCTTTGTATCTTCTACCTTCATATCTGCTACTGGTATCTTAGTACAACAACTATCCACTGCACTCATTATTGTATCCCATGTTGGAGACACATCACTGGGTCTAATCTACACCTCCGTGAACACTGAACTTGCTGAGTTTAGATTTCAAGTCAACTATCTGGTACTAGAGATGACAGAATATGACATCATATTTGGCATGGACTGGTTGGCTACCTTTCAGGCCAGTATTGGTTGTCACCTTTGCAGAGTGATATTCTGGTCACCTAGAGGAAAACGGTTTATAGTACATGTAAACAGACAGAACATTCCTATGACCAGGAGATTACATGAAAAAATGAACCATCTCATACTGAACAGTATTAGACTAGACAAGGCACCGATGGCTGAACTACCTGCGATAGTGAAAGACTACACAGAGGCATTCCCGACAGAACTCCCTGGTGTGCCTCCAAAAAAAGAGATTGGCTTCGAGATTAAGCTCTATCCTGGCATCTCTCCTGTATCATTGCCTCATTACCGGATGGCCCCTGCAGAAATGTCAGAGTTGAAGAAACAAATTGATGAGTTGCTCAGACTGGGATTCATCCGGTATAACACCTCATCCTGGGGAGTACCGGTACTGTTCGTAAAGAAGAAAGATGGTACTCTTCGAATGTGTGTGGATTACAGGAAGTTGAATCAGCTGACTGTCAGGAACAAGTACCCCCTACCCAGAATTGATGATCTATTCGATCAACTCAGAGGCTCCATCCATTTCTCCAAGATTGATCTTATGTCAGGCTACCATCAAATCCGTGTTAGGGTTGAGGACATAGAAAAGATGGCCTTCAGAACTCGGTATGGGCTATACAAATATGTGGTCGTTCCTTTTGAACTCACAAATGCACCAGCCGTTTTCATGGATCTAATGAACAGAATATTCCGTCCTTACCTAGATAAGTTCGCGATTTTCTTCATTGATAATATTCTGGTTTATTCCACCAGTCAGGAGGAGTATGCTGAGCATCTGAGGATAGGCCTGGACACACTAAGGAGGAATCGGTTATATGCCAAAGCAAACAAATGCAAGTTCTGGCTATCTGAGGTCAACTTCTTGGGGCACATCATATCAGCAGGAGGAATAGTTGTGGACCCGACTAAAGTGGCAGCGGTTAGAGATTGGAAAGCCACGAAGAATGTATCCGAAATCCACAGATTTTTGGGACTGGCTGGCTACTATCGGAAATTTATTATGGACTTCTCCAAGATTGCGGCTCTACTCAACCGACTAACTCAGAAAGGAGTTAAATTTGAATGGTCTAACGTGTAAGGATCTGAAATAGAAGCTTATCACTGCTCCCATTCTAATTTTACCTGAGAGAGGCAGGGGATATGAAGTATACTGTGATACTTCAGGAGAAGGAGTTGGGTGCTCTCTCACTCAAGGTCATCATGTGATGGCATATGGTTCAAAGCAACTGTAAATCCACGAACACAACTATCCCACTCATGATCTGGAACTAGCTGCAGTAGTCTTCGCTCTCGAAAGCTGGAGACACTATCTATATGGTGAGAAATTTGAGGTGTTTTCAGACCATAAGGCTTAAAATACCTGTTCGATCAAAAGGAGCTCAATTTGAGACAGTGTAGATCGATGGAGTGCCTGCAAGGCTATGAAATTGCATTGCGATATCCCCCTGGCAAGGCAAACAAAGTGGCGGATGCCCTCAGCCGCATTTCACATGCAACTATCGCCAGTCTGATTATGAAAGAATGGAAAATGCTGACGGCCATTCGAGAGTTCAATTTGCAGATCAAAAATCGTGGGAGCATGCATAATCTGATGGTACAGTCCAGTATGGTTTCCAAGATTGAACAAGAGCAGTGGACAGATCTTGAAGTGACAAAAATATGGGCCAAGATGTCGACTGGAGAGGTCATACCAGAATGGGAATTACGACTTGGACAAGGTCTCTTATTCTTAGGCAGGACATATGTACCTCAAGGCTACAGGAGAGAGCTGTTGACAGAAGTTCATCAATCAAAGCTCTCCATCAATCCGGGAAGCACCAAAATGTACCATAATCTGAAAAGGCATTATTGGTGGCATGGACTCAAAAGTGACGTGGCTGACTTTGTCTCTCACTGCCTTACTTGTCAGCAAGTCAAGATAGAATATCAGAGACCGTCAGGGCTGCTCAAACCTCTACCCATGCCCGAATGGAAGTGGGAACACATTGTCATGGACTTTGTGACAGGGCTGCCAAGGTCTTCAAAGGATAATGATGCAATTTGGGTTATAGTGGACCGTCTAAACAAGTCTCCACATTTTCTCCCTACCAAGATGAAGGACTCGTCTGATACTCTGGGATGGAGGTATTTCAGGGACATCATCAGGCTACATGGTAAACCCACGACTATTGTGTCCAACAGAAATGGCAAATTCACTAGCAGGGTGTGGCAGAGCATGCAGTCGGTTGTGGAGACAAATTTGTTATACAACACAACTTTTCATCCAATGACCGACGGTCAGCTAGAGCAAACAATACAAACATTTGAGGATATGCTGAGAGCCTGCATGCTAGACTTCTAGGGCAGTTGGGAAGAACACCTATCACTGGTCGAGTTCTGTTACAACAACAGTTACCAGGCAAGCCTCAAGATGACTCCATTTGAGGCATTGTATGGTAGACCCTGCAGATCCCCAGTGTGTTGGACAGAGGCTGGCGAGCCTGCTCTTATTGGACCTGATCTAGTTGTAAAGACCACAGAACAGATCAAGGTGATACGACAACATCTGTTCAAGGTACAGAGTCATCAGAAGAGCTACGCTGACAGAAGAAGAAGACTTTTTGAGTTTGAAGTGGGAGACCTAGTATTCTTGAAGGTCTCGTAACGAAAGGGACACATGAGGTTTGGAAAGAAAGGAGAAGCAGTCACCCAGATTTGTGGGACCCTTCCCAATCCATGAGAAGGTGAGGGAAGGGCCTATCGTCTGATACTCCCTCCACAGTTGTCAGGACTGCATGATGTATTCCATGTTTCCATGCTAAGGAAGTACAACCCTGACCCATCACACGTGCTGAATGTGCAAGACTTGGAAGTGCAAAGCGACGTATCTTACATCGAGAGGCCTGTCCGAGTAATTGATATGGAGTAAAGGGTGTTGCGGAACAGAGCGATTCCGTTCGTCAAAGTGGTATGGGACCGACACGATAATGAGGAAGCCACTTGGGAAGTGGAGTCAGAAATGAAAGCAACTCATCTTAAGCTATTTGTATGATTGGTTTGAAACCCCACTTTCGCCCAATTTTCGGGACGAAAATTCCAAAACAGGATAATATTGTAACACCCCGAATTTTCCTCAGCTTATAAATTTATTGGATGGGCCCACTTGGATTGCAATTTAATTGAATTTGAAATTTAAAAGTTGAAATGGACATTAGATGGGCAAAGAAATGGGTCAATTACCCAATTACGACCTAATGGGTCATAGGTGATATTGATTTAAAAATAATTGATGAATTAGATCATCATACATAAATTACATAATAAAAGGGGATAATGGAATTAAAATAATAAAATAAAATGGTATATGGAAGTTTGAAAACAATTGGGTAAATTTAGTTAAGTTAGTTGAATTTGGATAAATTAGTGCATTTAATGCATTAAAGTCCACCTCAGCAAGTGAGGTGGCATGTGGGTGATATGGGATTGCCATGTGGCATCCATGTCATCAAATGGAAGCCAACTAAGCAAGGATGCCACGTCATCAAGTGAGGTGGAAAGTAGAATTGAGGTGGCATACAAGTGGAGGTGACACATCAAGTGACATAGCCAAAGTGGGACCCAAGTGCCATGTGGTGACCAACTCACCACATGCATGGTCGACCATGGCATGGGTTGACCTGTTTAACCACTTTTGAATTTTAAATCTTGAATTAGGGTTTTGCTTTTAAGAGGTCTTAAGTTGGGAAGATAAAGGGATAAGATGGAAGGCTAGGATTTCATCTAAGGAAAGATCAAGGGTGGAGATTAAGAGTTGGGGTATCTTGTCTAGGTACATTGTACCTAGACACTTGGGAACCCAAGGGTCTTCACCTCAAAAGCAATGAAGCCACCCTTGGGAAACCAAGAGCCTCCTTGGTTAGACCAAGCCATTATGAGAGGGAGGGAAGAGATTAGGGTTTTAATATAAAAACCCAAACCAAAGGGCACTCCAAACCCCTTGGCCGACCCCCCCCCCCACTTTCCCTCTCTCTTGAGCAAGAATTTCTCTCCACTCCTCTCCTCTCCTCTCTCTCCCATCTCTACCTCCATACACTTGAAGATTTTGAAGAACAAAGAAAGGAGAAGAAGAACTAAGGAAGAAGAGAAAGATTAAAAGAAAAAAAGGAGAATGAAGAGCCAAAGAGGAGGAGCAACTCGTTGAAGGAAAGGTATGTCTAGACTTAATAAAATCAATCGAGATTAATCTAAGGAAACCATAGGTTCGGCCATGGTGTAGCCAAACCCATGGATTCCATGTTGGTTGGAATGAATAGCTAAGAATGTTATAAGGCCATGGAGTTGAAAATCCATCCAAAGGATGGTTATGGGTTGAAACAAAACAACAATAAGATTAATCTGGATCATTATGGATTCGGCCATGATATGGTCAAATCCATGGGTCTAACATTTTAAGGATTTTGATGAATCCTTGTTAAGAACTTGTAAGAGGAAGAAATGATCAAACATGAGTGAACATAGGTTCGGCCATAACGAATGACCGAACCCATGCTATGATTATGATTGGATGGATGGATTAAGAAAAATAAGAAAATGCCTAAGGTAAAAGGATGAAAACCCACCATGATGGTTCGGCCATGTTGTATGGCCGAACCCTAACCTTGGCTAGTGGGTAGGATAAATATATATTGAGTTAAGTATTGAAGATGGAATCCATGTTCAAACTTGATTAAGGATGGATTTCAAGGAGAAAGAATCAAAGAACAAGGTTTGGCCTCTTGCATGTCCGAACCCTATTTTGTATGGGTACCATTTGAGGACTAAAAGAGATACTAGATGAGGTTCGGCCATGTTATATGGCCGAACCTCATCAAGTGACCTAAACTTGTTTGACGTATTTTTTTTTTAAGAAAAACCCATCCTCAAGGTGATGTAGGATGGAAAAGAGATAAGAAGGAAGAACAATGGCTAAACTCCATGGATGATTTTATGGATTTATGTATGTCTGAAGGTTGAATGACTAACTTGGGATTATTAGATTAAGAAATGGGAAAAAAAATGAATAATGATTGACTCAGATTGTTTAAAATAATATGAGGATTAAAAAGAGGGTCAAAACCAAAGAAAGAGGTTCGGTTATGTTGTATGGCCGAACCCCATTGATGGGTTTTTGTGGAACATGAACACATTTAAAAGAAAAATGGGACAACAACATTGCCGAACCCCATTGAGGGTCTTAAACTGTTTAAGGACTATGATGCGTAAATGTGTTGAGAAATGAACATGGAACTTTGATGGAAATAGGGATGATGAAATTAAAATGGAAAATCAAACTAATATGTATGTTTGAATTTGATGAGGTAAAAAGGTTCGCAAAGGGATTGCAATTTGTCTCACGTGACCACTAGCGTTATCCTTGCAAGACAAAAAATGATAGTATATCAGACATTGGTAGGATTCCTACCTCATTGGGAACACTATGGAGTATAATATGACACTTGTTTTATTCAAAATATGATGAATACTTTGGCTAAATAAATTGCATGTGATTATGAGTTGATTTTCAATGATATGATGTATTTTAAATGAAATGGCATTCTTGCATACATTACCCCATGCATGGCATGGGAGGGAACACATATGACCAACAAGCCAAGTCTTGAGCGGTTCAAACAAGACTTGGGCTTGAGATTAGCTTGTATGAAGCTATATGAACAGTTGAGATTTGGACGCGTCCGGTTGATAGAAAAGTACGGCATAATTGGGCCAAAAAGCTCCTGCGCAGAGGGAGGACACCACACTCCACCGGCAATCCCGGTTAATTTGTGGATGGGTATACAATGCCCTAGTGGTTGCTGCCTCAAACATTGTAGACATAATTGGCCAAGGAAACCGTTGATTGATTTATGATGTGATTGGGTATGGACGTTGGGTGGGATTTCATTTGGCATTGACACCCATGACATGACACTTACGTTAGCATGATTATGATATGGACATCATGCATTGTTTTATTACTTAAAAGATATTTTTACAAATATGCCATTAATGATGTATAAACCCTTGATTTATGATATTCTAATATTACTCCTATGTGTACCCTAACCCTAATTGGAATACCTACTGGGCATGTTGACTAATGCCCTACTTCTACCCTATAGATGTTGGAACATGAAATGCTAAGGAAAATGACGTAGGACACGAAGGAAGCGAAGCGTAGGAGCTTGGAAGATTGAAGTTTAAATTGCTTAGTTTTGATTTCAATAATGTATTCGGAGGACTTGCATTTTGAGTTGTAATAATTTTAGACTATTTGGGACACCTTAGAACTTATTTGTTATGGTTTGATAATCTTTAGTTTTATTAAAATTTTATAGTGATTGGTTTTCCTTGCCTAATGATGTTAAGAAACTTAATAACATCTTATTCGTATAAATTATTCCTCAAGCAATAGGATAAGCGCGTGTAAATGTTGTAGTGGACTTAGTCCACGCACACGTAATAGTGGCCAATCAAGGGTCGGGTTTTGGAAACTCGGACTTGACTTGCGTCGTAACGGTCCGTCCTCTCTCACTTATCAAAAAAAATATATATATACTCTGATTTATGCAAATGAAAAAGGGCGGGGTGTTATATATCCCACACGATTTTCCCAATCCCAAAACCAATCCAATTCCTAATATCTCTCCTAATCTCCTATCTTCTCTCCACCTTCACTTAGCCACCAAGGAAAGCCACACAAAATTCGTATGACTCTCCTTGTGCAACCCTAAAATCCGAGCTTAAATCCCCATCATCCATTCTCTTTTAGATCCAATTCAGTCCTTTGATTTCCCACCTTAAACCTTGATTTAATCCAAGCCATCTATCTCTTTTCAAAACCTATAAATAGCCCATTACCCCAAGGGTAAAATTCAAATGTGACCTGGAATTCAAGAGGACTAAAGGCTGGAGTAAAAGACAGAAAGACAAGGAGCACCATGGGAATTTACAAGTGAGTGTATAGATTTTTATTTTTTATGTTGTCTTTCTTATATTTAATTTAGAAAAGCTTTGTACTTTAATTCTTCCATTTAATAAAGTAAAGCATTCATTTAGAACCCTGGAACATCCAATTTCTGAAATAATTTTATAATTATTTTATTTTTAATTTCAAGAACACAACTTTTATTTATTTGATTGAACATGAACATTTGCAATAGTTAGGATCTTGATTGTAAGACTTGAATCATGATTACTAAGTTTTTTATTAATTAAATTAAAAGGTGTGAATCTTGTTTTATTAATACATATGAATTGTATTTTAGATCTTTACGTGAATTCCAGATCTAGGCCTTTTCTTTATTTACATATCTTGGATGATGAACGGTTTATTCCAAACAACCAATCTTTCCGTTACCGCACAATTAATTTCAGTCATTTATTTTCAGGCAATTTAATTTTCTGCTTTTTAATTATGTTAAATCTAATGTTTGTTATACAATAGTTGTTTTAATCCAAATCTTGTATAATCTAATCTTTAATTCTGTAACTCTTCAATTAATTATTTAATTATTTAATTCATTATTTAATTCTTTGATTCTCTTTCTCTTAATTCACTCTCTCTCTAGGATCCATTCAATTAAAATTAGGAAGATGTGTAAATAATTTTATAACTTGAATTTCTAATCGTGATGAAGGTTAAAATTTAATTCACCATTCAAGAATAAGAAATCACGCATTTTATTTGCTGATTTTCCAAGTTAGATGTATGACTCATATAATGATTCAATTTCTTAAAAATTATTCATTTTTAGAGGACATTAATTTAAATTTATATATTTTGAGATTTTCCTTTGGATTCGACCTTGCACTCAATCGTTATACTATCTAATGGTTCGTGTGCTTGCGAGATTTACAAATTTAAAACCACCAACAACCATCATGGAAACAATAGAACGCATGACCGGCTAAACGTTTAAGCATTTGATCAATGAATGGAAGAGGAAAGTAATCTTTTCGAGTGGTAGTATTCAGCTTCCCGTAATCAATACAAACTCTCCAACCCGTTTGAACGCGTGTTGGAACTAACTCATTTTCCTCATTTTTTATTACCGTGACACCAGACTTTTCGGGACAACTTGGATTAGACTTACCCATGCATTATCTGAATTTGGGTAAATGATTCCAACTTCGAGAAGTTTCAAAATTTCAGCTCTCACTACTTCCTGCATTGCTGGATTTAACCGTCTCTGTGGTTCCCTAGATGTTTTGGAATTTTCTTCTAGATAAATTTTGTGCATGACCACAGAAGGGTTAATTCCTTTGAGATCGGCAATGGACCATCCTATAGCATCACGACGATCTCTTAAAATATTCAGAAGTCTAAACTCCTGCTCATAAGTATGTTTGAAGTTATGCTAATTGGCTATGTGTTTAAAGGTCCAAGATATGAATACTAGAGAGTTTTAGGAAGAGCTTTGAGTTATAATTTTGGTGGCTTCACGATAGACGAGACTGACACTGATGGATTGACAAAAGAGGTCCAAATTTGGTGATAGCATTCACATCATTGAAATTGAAATCCTTGTCTAAGTCAGACAATGAATTTTCGAATTGATCATTGAAAATGGAGTGAAATAGTCGTCCAAGAATGACTAAGTTAACCTCGCATGGATCATCCATGCAGAGAGGTTGTCGACAAAGGCCAAAAATATTGAGTTCAATTGTCAAATTTCCAAATTATAATCTAAGCACACCATTTTGGCAATTGATCGCTTCTTTTGTAGTGGCCAGAAATGGTCGTCCAAGAATGACTGGGATATGTCCACTATCGTCCTGAGTTGATTGTGTATCCAATACCACAAAATCTACAGGGAAGTAGAAATTGTCAACCTTAACTAGAACGTCTTCTATCACACCTCTAGGATTTTTTATTGAGTGATCAGCTAACTGAAGTGTGATAGAAGTAGGTTTCAATTCTCCCAAACCTAACTGCTCATAGAAAGAATATGGCAATAAGTTGACACTAGCTCCAACATCTAATAAGGCCATGTCAATTGTGTATGTACCAATTGTACAAGCAATGGTTGGACATCCAAGATCTTAATGTTTGATTGAAAATGTTTGTTGGAGCAATGCACTCGCATTTTCTGCTAAGAAAGCCTTTGTGAGAACATTGGTTCTCCGTTTCACCGTACATAGGTCTTTGAGAAATTTGGTATACGAAGGTACCTGATTGATGGCATCCAATAGAGGGATATTAATGCTGACATGTTTAAAAACCTCTAGTGTGTCACCATAAGCTATCTTTTGTTTTACAGATAACCTATAAGGATATGGAGCCCTTGGTGAAAATGTTTTCTTAGCACATAAATTCGATGGATTTTGGATAGGAGATGAACTCAGTGAGTTATCCGATTGCTTTGATTAATCATTGATTGATTCTTTAGGTATTTCCACCTTGTTATCTACATGTTTCCCTGATCTCAAGGTAGTAATTGTTTTAACATCATCTAGTTTGGATGATGAAACTTCATACTGTCCCTTAGGATTTGGAATAGGTTGACTGGAAAATTTGTTTTTTTCTCTATCACCAATAGCAGTGGCTAATTGTCTAAGCTCTGTTTCGAGCTTGTGCATAGCCTGCTGGGTAGATTGCATGAATTACTGCAACGTATCCTCAATCGAAGATTTGCGTTGTTGTGAAGGATAAGACTGATTGGATTAGGATGGATGGTATGGCTGATTTTGAGGTGGTGGCTGATATGGAAGTGGTCAAAATGATTGATTTTGATATTGAGGAAAGTTTTGATTCATTGGAGATTGATTTTGTCGCCAAGAAAAATTTGGATGATTTCGCTAATTAGGATTATATGTAGCATAGAAAGGGGTTCCTTGTTGTCTTCCAAAATTATTGAATGCATTTACTTGTTCAGTTGAACACTCAGAATTTGATTCTAGAGAAGTGCAATTTTGCTCCTATTGATGGATTTATCGCCTTAGTCATTACTAATGAGTCGACTTTTTTCGTTAAGTTTGCGATTGCTAACTTAACGTCAAAATCACTACTGACTTCGTACAAACCCCCTTTTCTTGAGGTTTGCGATAGAATATCTTTCTTGGAAAAATCGCATCGCTTAAAATTTTCCGCCGATGTTTCCACGACTATCCATCCATTGTTTTCAGTTAGCTTCAAAAAGTCTCCATTTTTCATAAACTCGACCATTTGACGGGTTTATGTAGTTAAACCATCATAGAAAAATTGGACAAGTCTCCATGTTTCAAAACCATGGTTGGGGCATTTTGCTAATATGTCTTTGAACCTTTCCCATGCTTCACAAAATTGTTCACTCTCCTTTCGATTGAAGTTTATCATTTCTTTCTTGAGAGCATTTGTTGTTCATACTAAGAAAATTTTTATTCAAAAATTTATTAACTAGCTGATCCCAAGTGGTGATGGTATTCGCAGGTAAAGTATTTAGCCATGATTTCACTTTTTCTTTGAGAGAAAAAGGAAATAATCAAAGTCAAATATATTCATCAGTAGTTCCTTGCATTTTAATGGTGGCGCAAATCTCTAAAAATTGTTCACATGAAGGTACGGATCCTCTCTATCAAGACCATGAAAGGCTGGTATTAGATGTAAAAGTCCTGGCTTAAGTTCAAAGGTAACTTTGTTTGCAGGTACAACTATACTTGATGTTGAATTGGTTGTGATAGGTGAGAAGTAATCTTTGAGAGTTTTCTCTGCAATTTCTTCTGCCATGGGAGATGATGGAGGAGCAGATGAGGTTGATGATGATGATGATGAAGTAGGTGAATCGTCTATGTCTATGACTGAGCTGAACTGGGCTCCGGACGCAACAATCAATGTATCGACGGGAAATGTAACTCTAACCAAACGATTAGAGGAGTATGTGACCAAGGATGTATACACAGACACAATCATACACGCTAAAACAAATTCGTACAAGAAAATGCCCAGATCTAAATTTAAATTGCATTAATGGAATCAATTTTTTTTATTGAATAATAGGACCCTAAAAATTGTATCTAGACTTGCTCCTACTTTTTTCTCCAAACAATCTAAGTCTCCAATGAGAGTTCAACCACAAGATGGCCAGGTAAGTTCCCAGGTAAGTGAGGGAGCACACGACATCTTTTCCAAGTTTATCCTTAGGTCATGCTCGACCGCAATGCCTTGGTGACAGAACTAACCTTATACACCATTCTTGAAGATGAACTAGTCATTGGTTCCAAAAATTGATTTGAATTAAAAAGGTTCCTATTGAGAATGAAACCCTAAAAATCTAGCCTAATGGTTCCTCAATTGATTTTATTAGGAGATGCATGAACCACTTTACTATCTTATTTTTCAAGATATTGTGAATGCAATCCTACTTTACCACACAAACATTCAAGCAAATATGCAAAACAATAATAAAACAAATCTAACTAATGCATGAATCTAACATCCTAAAGTGCATGAGCAATTTAAATGTGCAATTGAATTAAAAAACACCCTAGAAATTTTCTATATGAATGCATGGTAAAAATGAAAATTAAAATAAAATGATTAGGCACTTGCCTTAGCCTAGTTTGCATGTAACGCCCGCCCCTTTTCACCTAAAATTAGAGTCTATTTTTTCTTTTTTAATAAAGAGTGACAAATGGCGCGGACGTCACGACGCGAGTTAAGTCCGAGCTTCTAAAGCCCGGCCCTTAACTGGCCAACCCTACGTGTGCGTGGAACGAAGTCTACGGAGAACAGTTCACACGTAGACAGCAAGCATCAAGGAATAGTACAACTATATGCGGAATTAACAATAAGGACTATCCTACAAATTTGAGATCGCAGGGAAGATAACATCCATTTAAATTACTACAATACCTCAAAATCATAATGTCCATAATATAATCCCAAAACATAGCAAGTAATCTAATTTATTACATTTCCGACAAGCTAAACTATTGCAAATTACATTATCCGAAATAAACATTAGTAACTATCTAGCACGCCTTTCCAAGCTCCTTAGCTTGGCTCCCGTCTCTTCCTTCCGCTTCCCCACCTCCTGCGTCATCAGCTAGGGTAGAAGTAGGGCGTTAGACAACGCGCCCAGTAGGACTCCGAGTAGGGCTAACACATGGATTAGTGATAACAAACACATATGAAATCATATAAGGAAAAAAAACTATAAGATGAATGTCATTCCATGGGTGTTTGTGTTATGAATCCCACCCATCATCTCTACTATCCCGATGCCATATCCCCTCTGACGGCACGACCTCGTCAAAATATACACAATCCCAAATCATCTCCCTGGACGGCAAAACCTCGTCCAGATATAACCAATCACACATCATCCCCCTGGATGGCAAAACCTCGTCCAGATATAACCAATCACAAATCATCCCCCTTGATGGAAGAACCATCATCAAGGTATCATAATTACATACAACATCCCTGATAAATCAAATACATTAAAATATCTCCATGTCTGTTTATCGGTCGCCCCGACGGAGCATGGACTCCGGTTTCATTTCATCCTTCCCCTATCATATCCCTCCCATGCCATGCATGAGATGTAGATGTTATATGCCATGTAATGAATATAATAACAACTATGACATTTAAAAAATCCCATCAATCAAACATATGACTTGATTATCAAAAGTAGATCAAGTAAAGCCTCAATAAACACATCATAGCTTTAAAAACCCGTTTTAAACCAATTATATGCTTACCAGAATAAATCAAGTAAAAACCCCTACATAATACATCATTCAAAACCAATATTAAAACAACCCATATAATTTCTAAGATAATTCAAAGCAACTATCACTCAATCCATGGCTTACAAAAAGGTTAGAATCCTACCAAATACCGACTAGCGCTCTTTCTTTTGTTTCCGTCCGACAGTCCAGCTACCGACACGCGTACCGCTTGCGATGTCCAGTACCTTAGTACACATTAATCAGTCCACATTTTAATTACATGAGTGTAAAATCAGCCTCCCAGGCTTTATTTTACCCTACATAATGCTATTACTTAAAATCCCTAACCCATGATCATCTCCCATGGAGTTCTTCATTTTAGCCATTATTTATGGTTTTGCCACTACCTCTTCTCCATGGTTAATCACTCATTCATCCATGCATGATTAAGTCCATAGATGATTCATAGATTTGGATCCATCAATGACCCATCACCCATATCTTAAAATCAATAAAGTCATGTAATAGCCCGAATTTTCGAATCAATATATATTGGACACTTGACTATTTTAATTTCAATTTCGACATGATGGAATACCAAATGGATCAAAAGTTGGGACAAGGGTCCAAGAATGGCCCAATTGGGCCATGGATTGGATGAAATCCATCTAAGGGGTCAATGAGGACTAATCGGGTCAAAGATGGTCAAATTGGGCCCAATACTCATTTGGGACCCAATGGACCCAATTGAGGTAAGCCTAAGGTAAGGAGGAAATTTAATTGGGCCATGGGCCTAATGTTTACCCAATAAACCATGAATGGGAATTAATACAATTAAGGGGTCAATGGTAAGTAATTGGGTCAAGATAGTCGATTTGGGTCAAAGGGCCATAGGGGACCCAATGGGCCAAAGTAGGTAAGCCCTAAAATAAATGGAAAGACAAAACATAATTAGGCCATGGGCCCAATGGTAATCCAATTAAGATAAATTAAATGGATTAGATAATTATAAAATTATCTAAGTTAAGATGTATCAAGATTAAGTGATATGGCCAAATGGGGCCCACCTTCACCTCACCAATTGAGGTGGCGTGTGGACCAAGGAAAAAGTGGGGCCAACCATCATGGTTGACTTGGTCAACCATGGATAAATTTAAGAAGACTAAGGTGGATTAAGGTAAATTAAATGGATTAAAACTATTGTAAAAGTACCTAAGTTAAAATCAATGGAATTAAAATAACATGACCAAGTGGGGCCCACCTCCACCTCATCAAGTGAGGTGGCGGGTGGGGTAGGTATAGGTGGGGGTCGTCCACCATGGTTGACTTGGTCAACCATGGGTGGATTTATTAGATAGAGAATTTAATGGAATTAAATTAGATGGAAATTAATTAACCTAAGTGAGGGCTTAACTTAATTAATTAGGTTGATTAATTAGGGTCAACATAAACAAGTCAAAGAGGACATGGGAGCCATGCTTGGTGGTTAGGTCTCAACCACCACCACCCAAGTCAAGCTAGCCCATGCTTGGTGGGTGGGGAAATTAATGTTGAGTAAAGGCCACTCCAACCATCTCCATCCCATTTCAAACTAACTCATTTCACTCTAGCACTCCTCACACACCAAGAAAAAACGTCCCTCCACCTTGCAAAGGAAAGAGTGAAGAAAACTTAGAAGAAAAAGAAGAGAAGAAGAGAAGAAAAGGGGTGGAACCTTGGATTCACCACTTGGAGATCAAGAGCTACCATCTTCATCATCTTCCCCTCTTCCCCTCTCTCAACCTAACACTATCTTAGCCAATCCAAGCATGTCCCACCATTGATCAAACTCATCTAGCCGATCATCAAGAAGAGAAAGAAGGAGAAAGGGCTAAGGAAAGCAAAGAAGAAAGAAGGACCGGAGGAGTCGTCGGGTGGTAAGATTTTCTTAAAACAAGATTTTATTTTTTAGGATATAGAATCAATTTCTTAGACTAAATGTGGCCAAAAACGTTGTGGTCCATGGATCTAAGATCCATCAAAAGATAAGATAAGAAATGGATAAAAAATGGAGGAATGGATTAAGAAATGGAAGAATGGAATTTTTAAATGGAATTTTTAAGTCTTTATTAAAGCATAGGAAAATGGAAATTTTGATGAATTGGATGGACCTTAGGCTTTGGCCATGTAGCATGGCCGAACCCCATGGTAAATGGTAATGAATTTATTAAGATGTTAAGGTTTAAAATTTTGGGAGAATGGTTAATGAGATTTAGATTTCTAAATGAGAAAACATTAGTGATTTATGATTTTAAATAATGGAAGGCATGGGGATGATCTAAAATTTTTGGATCTCTAAGGTTGTATTAAAGCATGGAGAGTATGGATTTTTTTTTAAATGAATGGATGGACCATAGGGTCCGGCCATGTGGCATGGCCGAACCCCATGGTAAATAGGGATGATTTTAATTTGGATTTTTAAGGTTTAAAAATATGTTAGATGTTAATTTTTTTTAAAAAAATGGATGAATGCTAGTGATTATAAAGAAGATTTTAAATGAATGATTTAATTTCATTTGGTGAAGGAAAAATGGACCCAAGGGAATGGAAATAGGCACCATGGGTTCGGCCATGGTGTATGGCCGAACCCATGACCCATTTGGAGGTCATGATTATGGGCCAATTATTGAATCATAGATGGGTTAGATGATTACAAATTTAATTAAATTAGGTGGCTGTTTTTATGGATGTTAGGTCATGGTCAATGAAGCCCTAATGGATCTAAATTAGGGATGAAGTTTGGACTTAGAAGATACATAAACGAATGTGATGATTAGATGGAATGAAAATGGTGATGATTAGTGATTTAAAAACGGATTATGTTTGGGACAAAACATGAGTCTTTGAAAATGACATCCAAAAAGGTGGATCCTAAGGTGGTGATTAGTGGTTTTAATAAATGGAAAATGATGTAGAAGAATGCTAGATTTTAATGGATTTATAAAAATGATATGTGAGATTTTAAATGGGATGAAAATGGGGACTTAAATGGATAATTTAAATTCATTGGGGATTGGATTAAAAGGAGTAAAATGGACTCAAGAAAATGAAGATAGGGTACCATGGGTTCGGCCATGGTGTATGGCTGAACCCATGATCCCTTTGTGGGCCACCTTTAGGGCAAAATGTGAAAGGACATATGGGGATTAAATGTTTTTCATAATTAATTGGATAAGTGGCTGATTTTAGGTACATGATGTCATGGTTAGGGAATCACAAATGGGCCCAAGTTTATGGGGCAAATACGAATTCAAAATGTACATGGAAGAGGAGTGGCAAAATGGTAATTATTAGCCACTTTGAAGAACCATGGGTTCGGCCATGGTACATGGCCGAACCCTATATGGATTAGACATGAAATCAAATGCATTTTTAATGATTAATTGAAACGTATAGATGCTGCGTTTTAGGCTCGCTCAATGTAATATTTGAAATGGCCAAAAATCGGATCTATGTATATGATTTAACCAATGGATAATGGGCTAAGTTAAGGGCTAATTTTTGATAAAATGGTAACATAATTAATGGCCATCAATGGGTCTAAGTAGATGGATCAATTATGAACTTAATCATGGATAACATATGGACTAATTAGGTAAATGTAATAAGGTATCGGGACGTCGCAAACGGTACGCGATCGGCGACCTGATTATCAAGCGGAAAACGTAACGGAATGCTACACAGTATTCGGTAGGATTCCTACCTTTTTGTAAGCGATGGATATGTGATGGTATTTTAGATTATTTTGATTTGGCTTATGATGGATTTATGATTACGATTTATCTTATGATGAGTTTTAAGTTATGAATCTTATGGATTATATTTTAACATTATGCATTATATGGCTATGTATGGTATATCAAAACTATGGTTTATCTATATACTACATAGCATAATGCACGTACATCTCATGCACGGCATGGGAGGGAAAATAATGAAACCGGAGTCCATGCTCCGTCGGGGCGACCGAGAATCAGACATGGGGATAGCCTGAGGGCTATAACCGGAGTCCATGCTTCGTCGGGGCGACCGAGAATCAGACATGGGGATAGCTCTTATGCTATAACCGGAGTCCATACTCCGTCGGGGCGACCGAGAAGCAAACATGGGGACAATACATTGTATGATCATACGGATGATGGGTGGGACACATGACATAGGCACCCATGGCATAACATTCATCTCAATTTTGTTATATGTTATTTTATCGGTATGTGTGTTATCACTAATCCATGTGCTAGCCCTACTCGAAGTCCTACTGGGCTCGTTGACTAACGCCCTACTTCTACCCTAGCTAATGACGCAGGGGATGGCGGAAGCGGTGGACATGACAGGAGCCAAGCTTAGGAGCTTGGGCAGCGCAGTCTTAGTTTATTTACGTTTACATTTTGGAGATGTATTTTTAAAGTAACTTAGCTTGTCGGGTTGTATAAGTTTACATTTCTTGCGATGGTCTGGACGTTACTTATGGACGATTATATTTTGTGATATAAATATGAACATAGGGGCATTTTGGTAATTCAATGTTGTATCTTTCATTCTATCTAAAAACCGGTAGGATAGACTCTATTATCATGTTCCGCAATAATTATAATCCACGAGCTTACTTCCTACGCGTGAACCGTTCTCGTGGACTTAGCTCTGCGCACGCGTGGGGTTGGCCAGTTAAGGGTCGGGCTTTAGAAGCTCGGACTTAACTCGCGTCGTGGCGTCCACGCCCTTTCTCACTCTTCTATTTAAAAAAAAAAAAAATAGACTCTGATTTTCCGAAAACGGGTGAAAAAGGGCGGGGCGTTACAAGTCAGCCACTTAATTTAACCTAAAGTCCATTACTTTAGACATGTACAAACATATTAACCTTAGGCCATAATGATCTACAATTGAGTCATTAAAATTCAGCCCTTTAAATTTAACCAAATCTCCATTGTCCTTGGTCTTTGGTTACACATTAAATTCATCATAAGTCCCTCCATTGAGAGAACCTAAACCATACACTTGACTTATCATTACTTAATCACACTTCCATTACAACGAACAACACTAAAAATTAGCCACTTGAACACTCTAATCCTCATTCCTTCCTCACATACATCATACCAAATTTATCCATAAGTTTACCCACAAATGGGTCATGGGTTCGGCCATACACCATGCCGAACCCATGATGTCTTTACCGCATTCTTTCTTTGGCCTATTTATACATTTGAATCATCACCCTTAACCACATTAAAGTCTATTAACTTAGCCACATTTAAGTCCAAATTGATCCATAACTTAGATCTATTAGTGACCTATCAACCATAACATGAACTCATTAAAAATAAGTCTTTAACTTAATCTAATCCCAATCAATTTAAACACCTTCATACTCCAATCTAACCCATCAAAAGGCTCACAAATGGGCTATGGGTTCGGCCATACACCATGGTCGAACCCATGGTGTCCTTTTCCCATTTTTTTTTCTTGGGTCCATTGCTCACATTTTAATTTATCACAAATCCCTCTATATGGGAATTTCATCATTTATTTAGATCATTCATTTGATCAACATTTGTTTCATCTCTTGAGCCCATCAAAACTAATAACATTCCCCCTCATCTTTTCATGGTTTCAAACATACTTAACCCATTGAATCTTCCCATTTTCCATCCTTTTTAAACCCCTTTAAAATTTGTAATACATGACCATAGGGTTCGGCCATACACCATGACCGAACCCATGGTTCATGTTCCATTATTTTTCTATGCCTCTTAAGGCCACAACATTACTCATTTAAAACCCTAAACTCATTAATACATTAATCCCTCTTTTGCATCCCTTAAACCCATCATTTGATCACCATTACACCACCATAGGTTTCGGCCATTTACCATGGCCGAATCCATGGTTCATGATCCACCATTCATTGCTCCAAACACCTACATTGACCCATTTAAAATCCTAATTTTCATTTGCTACCCTCATTGTCTTCCACTTATCAAAACCTTAACCAATTAAATCAATTAGCTAATCACTCACCATGGGGTTCGGCCATGCTACATGGCCGAACCCTATGGCCCATGATTTTTCTTCCAATCATCCACTTCCATGCTTAATTTCATAAATTACCCAATGCACATAATCACTTATTTATTTCTTTTCCCTACTCCTAATTCACCCATTTAGGGTTTTCTCCATCTTCCATTTTCTCAAAACCCTAAAAAAAAACATACATTACTTACCATTCCTTCCATTTGATGGATTTAAAATCCATGGCATAAACTTATGTAACCACCATTAAATTCACAAAAATAAATTCCAATTCTTAAACCCTAAAAATCCAAATTTTCTTGTTTAAGAAATACTTACAATCCGTCGTCTCCTCCGACTTCCGGTACTCCCGTCGGTTTCCTTAGCCTCCTCTCTCCTTCCTCTTGATCTTTGGTAGGTCAAGATTCTTGATCCATGGTGGCAACCCCCAATCTTAGGATCGGCCAAGGTAGGGTTTAAATTGAGAGAGGGAGAGGGAGAGATGATGAGAGGGGAGATGATCACCTTGATCTTAGGGTGATTTTCCTTAAAATTCTATTTCTTTCTTCTCTCATTCTCTTCTTAGCTTCCTTTCCTTAATTTCCTTCTTCTCTTCTCCTTCCTAGTGTGGGACGGCCATAAGAGAGTGAAGGATTGAAATGAGAATGAAAAGAGAGAAAGAAAGGAAAAGATGAGGCTTATCCCCATTTTTTTACTTTACATTAATTACATTCACCAACCTTAAGATATTTTTGAGATATTTAAATTGCTTTATGGTGGTGGTTATCTAAACCACCACCAAGCCCAACGTGTTTCATATTTGAGGTTGGAATCAGGTGGGTCTTCACCTCTTGGCCCCACTTTGACCACTTTTAACCACCATTTTAAATAATTTAATTATTTAATTAATTAGATAATTACCTTAGGTTAATCCACTTGTACTTAACCTAACTCCATTACTCCACCCATGGATGACCAAATCAACCATGGTGGCCGGTCCCACCAAACCTTGGCCCACACGCCACCTCACTTGATGAGGTGGAGGTGGGTCCCACTTGGCCACATCACCTTGGTTTAATTCCAAATAACTTAGGTGATTTAAATTTTATTAAGCCCACTACAACCAATTGGATCATCATTGGGCCCATGGCCCAATTACATTTCCATCTTACCCATTTACCTTAGAGCTTACCCATCTTGACCCATTAGGTCCCAAATGGGTATTTGACCCAATTTGACCACCCATGGCCCAATTGGCCATCATTGACCACTTAAATGACTTTAAAATGCAATCCATGGTCTATTGGGCCATATTTGGGCCTTTGTCCAAATTTTGGCCCATTTACCATTTATTCCACCAATTTCCAATTTTCATCATTAAAATAAATAATATTCACATATTTATTGATTTAAAAATTTTGGGCCATTACATTGCATGTTTTCCAGCAATTTTTAAGCAATTTTTTTTAGCAATTTTCAAGCATTTTGTAAGCAATTTTCAAGCGATTTTCAAGTGCGCATCCTGTAAAACAACACCCACAAACTATGGTGTAGAGTCCAAAGCATGCATGATTCCTAAGCTAAAAGAATTGTTCCTGATCTAAAATTAAAGAAGGAGATGTGATATAATTTATAAACAAGAATTCCAAACTATGACAAGATCATGGAAGTTAAATCAAAGTTCACCAAATTTTTTTTTTTTAAATGAATGCCAAGATTTGATATCTTATTTTGAAGATTTCATAAGTTAGATAGAAGTTCTAACTTTTAGAAAAGTTCTAAGTTTGGAAATTTTTCTAAAATTGGAAGGTGTCCAAAGATAGATTTTTCAAAAAAGATAAAACTTTCCAAAAATAAATTGATTCAAATAATTGAGATTTTGAAGAATTTCTTATTTAAGGTAACTTTCCAAAAATAGAAAAAGTTTCCATTTTAAAAAGTTGCCAAAAATAGAACTTTCCAAAAATAACAAATTTTCCTAAAAATAATAATTTTTTAAAGAGGAAATAATTTAATGATTTTCCTCGGCAACGGCGCCAAACACTTGGTGATGTTTTAAATTTGTAAATCTCGTAAGTGCACAAACCATTCATAGTATAGTAATGTGAGAGCGAGGTCGAACCCAATGGATAACCTCAGAGTATATGAATCTAAATTAATGTCCCCTAAAAATGAATTGTTTTTAAGAAATTGAATCATTATATGAGTCATGTATCTAACTTGGAAAATCAGCAAATAAGATGTGTAATTTTTTATTCTAATATGATGAATCAAATTTTAATTTTAATCATGACTAGGATTTCAAGTTACAAAATTATTTACACATCTTCCTAACTTTAATTGAATGGATCTTTGGAACAGAGAGTGGTTTTAAGAGAAAGAGAATCAAAGAATTAAAGAATGAATTAAATAATTCAAAAATGAATTAAATGTTACAAAATTAAAAATTAGATCATACAAGATTTGAGTTAAAACAACTATTGCACAACAAACATGAGATTTAACATAATTAAAAGGCAGGAAATTAAATTGCATGAATATAAATGACTGAAATTAAATGTGGTATAACGGAAAGGTTGGTTGTTTGGAATAGATAGTTCATCACTCAAGATGTGTAAACAAAGTAGATGCCTAGATCATAAATTCACGTAAAGATCTAAAATACAATTCATATTTATTAATAAAACAAGATTCATAATTTTTAATTTAATTAATCAAAACCTTAGTAATCATGATTCAAGTCTTACAATCGAGATCTTAACTATTGCATACGCTCATGTTCAATCAAATAAATAAAAGTTGTGTTCTTGATATTAAAAATAAAATAATCATAAAAGTATTTTAGAAATTGGATGTTCCAGGGTTCTAAATGAATGCTTTACTTTATTAAATGGAAGAAGTAAAGTGCAAGGCTTTTCTAAATTAAATATAAGAAAGACAGCATAAAAGATAAAAAATCTACACTCTCAGTTGTAAATTCACATGGTGCTCCTTGTCTTCCTGACTTTTGCTCCAGCCTTTAGTCCTCTTGAATTCCAGGTCATGTTCGAATTTTACCCTGGGGTAAAGGGGTATTTATAGGTTTTGAAAAGAGGTGGATGGCTTGGATTAAATCAAGGTTTAAGGTGAGAAATCAAAGGACTGAATATAATCTAAATGGGAATGGATGATGGGGATTTAAAATTGAATTTTTGGGTTGCACAAGGAGGGTCACACAATTTTTGTGTGGCTTTCCATGGTGGCTAAGTGAAGGTGGAGAGAAGATAGGTGATTGGGAGAGAAATTAGAAATTGGATTGGTTTGGGATTGGTAAAAATCGTATGGGATACTTGGGGATTGGATGGTGAGGTGTTTTTGGATCTTACGAGTGTATCTAGATGGATTTTAGTCTAAGTGCATGGAGAGGTTTTAAGTTGCAAAAATCATGGGATGATGATGTGTGATATGCGCATGGGGACTAGCTTGAACTACAAGTTGTTCATAGCTTAGGGTTTTATGAGTGGAGGGCTTAGATTTAATGAGTTTTGATCTATTGACTCTAAGGTATTTAGGGTAAAATAATTTCAAAAGTGGATAGATGGTTGATGGAGGGTTTAGATGCATAGATGGATCTTAAATGGATGATGAAATGCATGACCTAAATCTAAGTAATGTGTTTATGTGATGGATGCATGTGGAGGCTCTAGGGTTTCTAACAGATGAATGGATGTGATTAGATTACCTAATATCTAATGGCTAAGATTGTCAATGCATAAAATGAATGTAAGGATTAATAGGTGATGCATGGATGAACACTAATCTAAGGTTAAAATGATCATGATGATGATGGATGGCCTAGATCTAATGATAGATGAATGGATGGGTTAGATTTGATGGTGGATCTAAGGTTTGACCTAATTGGGTATGTGAGATGGAAGGTTAAGATCTAAGATTGAAATTGGATGGTGTAGATGTGCAGTTGGGTTATGGGTTTTGGACATAGGTAGTTGGGTTGGACTTGGATAAATTCAAACATGGACCATTGAGTTCATTGGACTTTGGGCTTTGGATTTGGATCTAGACCTCAAATCAGGCCCATTTAAATTGGATTTGAGACCTTGGGCCTTAGTTGGACTAAGCTTGCACACTGGCCCAGCCCAGAGTGTGAAATGCGCATGGGCTTGTTTGTGGCTTGGCCCATTGAAGCTTTGTGGAGCAAAGCTTGGCCCACTGGAACTGAATCTTGGCCCAATGACTTGAATTTTAGGCTTTGGTACTTGGATTGCAGATTTTAACCTCTAGAATTAAACAATTATTTAGCTACTTTAAATCTAAAAATTATTAATTAATCATGGACTCTCATAACTGGATCTAGATTAATTAATTTATATGAAAATCCTAAAAAGTGACATAAAATAATTATACTAATTCTAGGTCTTCTCTTTAGAGCACTAAACATGCAATCATCTGTTGTTTTAACTTGATTTTCCTGAACTTTCCATTTTTTACTACAAAACTGACAAACTACATTAAATGTATCATTATATACAAAATTGAGGATTAACTGACCTAATAATCAGGGGTAAAAATGTTATATTTCAATGCTCAACAACAAACCATCCCAACCAGAAGCTTCAATTTCCAGGACGATGCATCGCTACACCACGAATGATCGTCCTTTGTCATTGCGATAGGTCTCCACACAATGTGTCGCCATGACAACAATTTCAATTGTTTGGAAATTCAGTCAATTGGTTCTGATTTGGTGTCAAACACTCTCTAGGCTTTATTAAAAAACCAGATATGATATCTTAGCCTAGGCAAGGTCATCCTAAGGTGTTAGTTCTACCTAAGGTCTTCTATGTCCAATTACCTTCTGTGATTTCCATACACATGTTGATTCGTTGAGTCTTCAAACTTCAATTGACACTAGAGTCTTGATTATTGAGCTTCTCTCTTCAAGGCAATGCTTCATTCTAAGTCCTGGAATTGACAAATAGGTGACTCGGCAAGCCGGGGTAGTAACAATCTCCCCCTTTGTCAATTCGTGACAAAACCTAGAAGCTATAAATTACAAACTCAATGAATATCCCCCAAAACCCAATTATACATCATTTGAATAAAAATTAAACAAATTACACATTATACATCAAATGATACATGGACTCTATCTTTGCTTCATATTCTTGCTCAGGTTGCTCTATTTTCAAAATGTACCGGTAAACACACAAGCAAGCTCCAACACCCCGAGTTGTTTATGTAATTTATTTTGGAACCCTACTTCGCTCGATTTTCGGGACGAAAATTTTAAAAAGAGGGTTATAGTGTAACACCCCGACTTTTCAAAGATATTAATATTTACAAAAATGCCATTGGAATGGTAAATTAAAAAGATATGATCGTAGATGAGAAAATGGTGGGGCCCATTGTTTAAATTAATACCCAATGTGCATATTATAAGGATCAAATTAAATTAAATGGGTATTGTACATCTAATTGGGTCAAGATGGTTACTTGGGTCAAAGGACCCAATTGGGACCCAATGGGTCATAATGGACTCATTTGACCATTGGGTGAGCCCAATCTTAATTGGGTTAGGCTGAATTGTTTTGGAATTAAATGAAGGATAAATGGGTAGGCTTGATGCAAGTGTGTAAACCACATTCAAATGGGTAAACCACCTATAAATGGGTCAAGACGCCAAATTGGATCAATAAGCTAAGTTGGGACCCAATTGGTCGAGTTGACCATGTTGACCACGTTGACCGTGTGGACCCTCATGTGAGCTCAAAAGGTGAGTCAAATTAGGTTCAGTTGGGGCTGAAGTGAGTTGGATTTGAATTAAATAATGGAGTTGACTCAAGGGCATTAAATGGGAAGGTGAGGAGTTGCCTTGATCTTAAACATCACAAAGACAACTCCCACACGTTGGTGGCATGAGGAGTAGTTTTCCATGCGTGAAATTAAATGGAATGGGATAAGTTTTGAATTGGGAATATGGAGGGTTTCCATCTCATAATGGAAACCCAAAGCCCAATGTTGGGGAGATGGAAAGGCTGCATGATCTTAAGCCAAGAGTCCCTTAGTTATGCCAAAGGACTCCTTGGTTAGATCAAGAATTAATGAGGGTAAATGAGAGATTTGAGGGTTGTTATACAAAAGAGATGCAACACACCATTGGCCGAATTTCATCACCAAGAAACCATAAAATTTCACCCCTCTCTCTCTCCCTCTCAAAACCTATCCTCTTGGCCAAACCAACCCTTGGTGTTTTCACCATTGATCAATCATATAATCGGCTAAAGGATTAAGGGAGCAAGAAGGAAGGAAGCAAGGATCAAAGGCAAGAAGAGGGGCTTACAGAATTGGTAAGTACTCCATGGAATTTTGTTTAATAAGTTGGTTAAATGGAACATGAGTTGGCCATGGTATGACCGAATTTATCAAAGAGTTTGTAGTGGCCCGGAATTTGTAAGCCAATATAAAGGTGGATATTATTTATTTTAATCATGGAAATTGGGAAAATTGATGGAATAATGGTAAATGGACCAAAATTTGGACAAATACCCAAGTAGGGCCCAATAGACTATGGATTGGTTTTAAATTCATTTAAGGGGTCAATAATGGTCAATTGGGCCAAGGATGGTCAAATTGGGTCCAATACCCATTTGGGACCCAATCGGTCAAGATAATGTAAGCTCTAAGATAAATGGGTAAGGATAAATGTAATTGGGCCATGGGCCCAATGGTGATACTACTAGTTGGAATGGGCTTAATGAAATTTAAATCACTTGAGTTAGATTGAAGTTAACCAAGGTAACATGGTCAAGTGGGACCCACCTCCACCTCATCAAGTGAGGTGGCGTGTGGACCAAGAATTGGTGGGGCCGGCCACCATGGTTGACTTGGACAACCATGGGTGGATTTTATGGAAGAAATTTAATGGAATTAAATTAACCTAAGAAATGATCCAATTAACAAATTAATTAATCTAATTAAGTGGTGGTCAAATGGTCAAATGGAAGACCCAAAGCAAACCACCTCATCTCCAAATACACAAAGAAAAACGTTGGCTCACCATAAAGCAATAAAAATCCCATGAGGTTGGTGGGAGAATTAAATGTGGAGTGTAAGTTACACCACCACATGAGATAAGGCTTATCTTGTTTTCCCATTCTCATTTTCACTAACTCCATCTCTTGCACTCTCTCATGGACGTTCCACTCTAAGAAAAAAAAAAGAAGGAGAAGAGAAGAAGGAAATTAAGAAAAGGAAGCTAAGAAGAGAAGAACAATTCAAAGCAAAAGCCCACCACTCCAAGATCAAAGGTTGAGATCTTATTTCCCACCATCTCCTCCTCTCCCTCTCTCAATCAAGCCCTACTATGGCCGATCCTAAGCTTGGGGATTTTCACCATTGATCAAGCATCTTGGCCGACCAAAGACCAAGAGGAAGGAGAAAGGAGGCCAAGGAGTCCGACGGGAGTGGCGGAAGTCGGAGGAGGCGTCGGATTGTAAGTATTTTCTTAAACAAGAAATTTTCGATTTTTAGGGTTTAAGATTTGGGATTCATTTTGTAAATTTAATGGTGGCCAAATATTTTATGCCATGGATTTTAAATCCATCAATTTGAAAGATGGAAAGTGGAGGAAACCCTAATGAATAAATTAGGGTTAGGGAAAGAAAAAAAAAATGGAAGCATGGAGAGTGTTTATAATTTTTAGGGTTGTAAATAATTGAATGTGGTGAATTTTGTTAAAAGAGAATCATAGGAGATGGAAGATAATTTTAGTGACCTCAAAAGGAATGGTTTAGAGTTTTAAGTGCTTAATGATTAAATGTAGGTAATGTATGATTTTTTTTTAGGGTTTTAAGGAATGGAGGTTATGGAAGGTAATTTGGGCATTTTAATGATTTATTAGGGTTTATGAAGAATGGAAAACCATGGAGGATGGTTTAGGGTTTTAAAATTTATTCATTAAATGTATTAAGTTCAAAGGGGTTTTTATAAGAAAAATCATGGGAAAGAGGGTTTATGATTTTTTAAAGAGTTAATAATTAAATGTAGTGATTTGTAAATGGATTTCATAGCCTCAAGAGGCATAGATAAATCATGGACCATGAACCATGGGTTCGGCCGTGGTGTATGGGCGAACCCTATGGTGATCAAATGGTGGATTAATGGTTATGAATTATGGGGAAAATGATGGTTTTATGATGGTTTGATGATGGTTGTAAATGGATTTAAATGTGATTAAGGATGGTGATTTAAGTGTATAAGTTAAGCCCCTTCATAGGAGGGCTTATGATGGGTTCAAATGTATAAGTAGACCAAAGAAAAAAAAATGGGATAAAGACATCATGGGTTCGGCCATGGTGTATGGCCGAACCCATGACCCATTTGTGGGTAAACTTATGGATTAAGTTTGGTGTTATGTGTGTGAGAAATGAATTAGGGTTAGAGTATTTAAAGGGCTGATTTTTAATAACTCAATTGTAGATCATTATGGCCTAAGGTTAATGTGTTTGTATATGATTAAATTAATGGACTTTAGGTTAAATTAAGTGGCTGGTTTTAATGATTTTTAAGATATGGGTGATGGGTCATTAATGGATCCAAATCTATGAATCAAGTATGGACTTAATCATGCATGGATGAATGAGTGATTAGCCATGGAGGAAGGGGTAGTGGCAAAACCATAAATAATGGCTAAAATGAAGAACTCCATGGGAGATGATCATGGGTTTAAGGGACTCTAAGTAATAGAATTATGTATGGCTAAATAAAGCCTAAGATGACTAGTTTGTTTTAAACTCACAAATTAAAGGGGTTAATGGATTAAATGGGACCCACAAAACCTAAATGGTGACCGATTATTCATGTGGACTTGGAAATGATAATGGTCTTGGAAATAGTTAGAAACATGGACTAATTATTAATGTGTAATAAGGTAATGGACATCGCAAGCGGTACGCGTGTCGGTAGCCTGATTGTGGGACGAAAACGGAAAAAAAACGCGAGTCGGTATTCGGTAGGATTCTAACCTTTTTGTAAGCCATGGATTGAGTGATAGTTTCTTTGAATTATTTTGGAAATTATATGGTTTGCTTTAAGATTGGTTTTGAATTATGTATTAAGTAGGGGTTTTTACTTGATTTATTCTGGTAAGCATATGATTGGTTTAAAATGGGTTTTAAGGCTATGATGCGATTATTATGGCTTTGCTTGATCTATTTTTGATAATCAAGTTATATGTTTTATTGATGGGATTTTTTAATGTCATGGTTTGTTATTATATTCATTACATGGCATATGGCATCTACATCTCATGCATGGCATGGGAGGGATATGACAGGGGAAGGATGAAATGAAACCGGAGTCCATGCTCCGTCGGGCGATCGATAAACAGACATGGAGATATTTTGATGTGTTTGATTTATCAGGGATGTTGTATGTAATTATGATACCTTGATGATGGTTCTTCCATCAAGGGGGATGATGTGTGATTGTTTATATCTTGACGAGGTTTTGCCGTCAAGGGGGATATGACAGCGTGATGGTATGGATGATGGGTGGGGTTCATAACACAAATACTCATGGCATAGCATTCATTTTATGGTTTTTTTTCGTTATAATATTATCTATATGCTTTGTTATCACTAATCCATGTGTTAGCCCTACTCGGAGCCCTACTGGGCGCGTTGTCTAACGCCCTACTTCTACCCTAGATGATGACGCAGGAAATGCCGGAGCAGAAGGAAGGGAGGGGAGCCAAGCTTAGAAGCTTGGGGAGGTAGACTATTTACTTTATTAAAGTTTATTTTTGGGAAATGTATATTTGAGCAGTTTAGCTTGTCGGACTGTATAATTATATTACTTCTTATATTTTGGTTTATTTTGGAAGTTGAGACGTTGTGATGTTATGATAATATTAGGAATGTTATCTTCCCTGCTGTCTCAAATTTATAGGATAAACTTTATTGTTAATTCCGTACTTAGTTGTAATTTTCCTTGAGCTTACGTCTACGTGTGAGCTGTTCTTCGTGGACTTCGTTCCAGGCACACGTAGGGTTGGCCAGTTAAGGGCCGGGCTTTAGAAGTTCGGACTTAACTCGCGTCGTGATGTCCGCGCCCTTTGTCACTATTGGAAAAAGAAAATAGACTCTGATTTAAGGTAAAAAAGGGCGGGCGTTACAGGGTTAGACCATGGAAGATGGTGTGTAAAAGGATTGGAAATGGATCATAGGGTTCGGCCACTTTGGATGGCCGAACCCCATGAAATGGTTTGGTTATTGTTGATGATTTTTGAAAGTTAAAAACGATGCAATATTATGGAGATTTCTAGATGTTTTAATTAGACATAAGATACATGTTAAAGGGCTTTAAATCATGGATTTGAATGTCATGATTTGGTCATGTTATGGCCGAATTTATCAATAGTTTAAATTATGATGATGAGGTTTAAAATGATAGAAACTTGGATCATAGGGTTCAGCCACTTTGGATGGCCGAACCCCATGAAAGGATTTGATAATTTTGTATGGTCTTTGGAGAGATAAAAACCATACCAATGTATGAGATTTTTTAAGTGTTTTATTTGGAATAAAAATTGATGTTTTAGGTTGGCTATTGGATGGCTGAATTACATTAAGATTATGGTCAAAATGTTGAAAATGAACCATACACAAAGGATGGAGGAATTGACTCAAGAGAACCATAGGGTCGGCCATGTTTATGGCCGAACCCCATGGGTCATTTGTGGGTGTTTAAAGATAAGAACCTACTTGGAAATTATAAATGGATTTGTAGTATGTAAATGGATAGAAATAAATAACCATATGGCCGAACCCCATGGAATGATTTTGATGGACATGAGCATTTGTGGAACCATGAAGATGATTGTGGACTTAGGGTTTAAATAATAGACCAAGTTTGAGATAGTGAGGTTCGGCCATGTTGTATGGCCGAACCCCACTAAGGTGGATCTGTTTTGGATGTTGGGGATTAGCAAAATTAAACATTGGTTAGACCAATGGCAAATCCGTAAATACAGGTCAAATTGTAAATATGAAGGGATTGATCAAAGGACTTGAAAAGAGGGGTTCAAAACCAAAGTGATAAGGTCCGACAATGTTGTATGGCCGAACCCTACCAAGATATGCATGAAGTGTGAAGTGTTTTAGTGTTGATCAAATGGAAAGGAAGATTAAATCCAAAGGAGGTGAGGTTCGGCCATGGGTATGGCCGAACCCCATAAGGTGGTTTTTGGGACTTACATGTAATTAGAAATAAAAAAAATATGTTATTAACTTGCTGTTATACAAACAAGGTAACGGGACTTGAACGGCGCGCGAGTCGTGAACGGGTGACGCTTAAGAAAGAATGGACGTTTAAGAGAACTTTCTGTAGGTTTCCTACCTACTTGTAACCACTTTTATATTTGGTTTTATCATGGTTTTTATGAGATATATGTTATACTATTATCTATCATATGGATTTGAATGATGAGATTTATTTACATGTTTCATATATTCATTGGCATCTCATGTGTAATGGCCCGAAATTTGTAAATCAATATATAAGTGAATATTATTTATTTTAAGGGTGGAAATTGGAAATTAAATCATCTAAGTTTGTGATCAGTTAGGGACTTAATCGTGGATAAAATATGGACAAAGGCCCAAGTATGGCCCAATGGACCATGGATTGGATTTAAAATCATTTAAATGGTCAATGATGGTCAATTGGGCCAAGGATGGTCAAATTGGGCCCAATACCCATTTGGGACCCAATGGGTCAAGATAATGTAAGCTTTAAGGTAAATGGGTAAGGGTGAATTTAATTGGGCCATGGGCCCAATGGTGATCCAATAAGAGGAATGGATTTAATTAAATTTAAATCACCTAAGTTGGTGATGAATTGACCAAGGTGACAGAGCCGATTGGAACCCACCTCCACCTCACCAAGTGAGGTGGCATGTGGACCAAGGATTAGTGGGGCCGGCCACCATGGTTGACTTGGTCAACCATGGGTGGATTTAATGGAAGAAATTTAATGGAATTAAATTAAATAGGAATTAATTAACCTAAGTAATGATCCAATTAACTAATTAATCAATCTAATCAAATGGTGGTCAAATAGTCAAAGTTGGAAGACCAAAACCACTCTAAGAAACACAAACCACTTCAAACAAACATAAAATAAACCATGTGTTTAAGGTGGTGGTTTTATCCCAACCACCACCATTAAACACATTAACCCATGTATGGTAGGTGGGGGACCTAATGATGAAGTTTAACAACCAAGAAATGAGATGACTTCTCATCTCATTCTCTCCATTCCATCTAACTCTTTCACTCTCTCCCTCTCTTGCCCTCTCAAAAATCATCCCTCACACACCCAAGGAAGAGAGGAAGAAAACTAAGAAGAGAAGAAGAAAACTAAGGAAGAAGAAGGAGAAAAGCTTAAAGAAGAGGAAGAAAAGCCCAAGTATTGCCCGACCACCTCAAGACAAAAAACCTTGAGACATCTCTTTCATCTCCATCCTCCCTCTCTCTCTCAAATCTAACCCATGATGGCCGAACCCAAGCTTGGAGGTTCTTCATCTTGAGCAAGCATCCTAGCCGATCAACAAAGGAGAAGAAGAAGAAGGGATGCCAAGGAGTCCGAAGGGAGCAAAGAAAGTCGCAGGAGCCGATCGGATTGTAAGTATTACTTAAACAAGAGGTTACATTTTTAAAGATTTAAAAAGAGATCATGAAATCCATTTTTCTTGGATTGGATGGTGGCCAAAAATATCATGGGCCTTGGATCTAAGATCCATCCAAAGATGAAGTAAGAAATGAATAAAATGGGAGAGATAAATTAAGAAAAATAAATGGATATTAAGGACACTATTTATTTAGATTTAATTAAGCATGGAAGTCTCATTTTGAAGAATGGAAACCATGGAATATGATTAATGATTTTAAAGATGTTGAATGATTAAATGTTACTGATTTTGTAAAGGGGTTTTAAATGAGAAGATCATTGAAGGATGATTTATAATTGTTAGGATTTTTTTTAATGATTAAATGTAGTAATTTTTAAATGATGAAATTTGTGGGAAATGTAAATAGTTTTATGGCCTCAATTGCATAAAGGAATAATGGACCATGAACCATGGGTTCGGCCATGGTGTATGGCCGAACCCTACGGTGATGTTTAATAATTAATGGGAGTGAAAAGATGGAAGATGATGGAGGTAGTTGATAGTTTTTAAATGGATTTGTAAGTATAGGATATAATGTTTTAAAGGTGTGAAATTAGGGATGAACCATGAACCTCATGGGAGGGTTTATTTTGGATCTAAATAATGTAAATAGGCCTAATAAAATAATGGGAACTTTTGATGGACTAAGTATTTTGGAACCATGGAAAACAAATGGGGAATGTAGCTAAGTTGATGGACTCAAAATATATTTAATGTTGATAAAAAAGGAATGATTTAAATGCATAATGTAAAACCCCTCATGGAAGGGCTTATGATGGATTCAAATGTGTAACAATGGACCCAAGAAAAATGGAGAAAGAGACATCATGGTTCGGCCATGGTGTATGGCCGAACCCATGACCCAATTGTAGATCATTTTTGGTCTAAGATTAATGTGTATATATATGCTTAAATGAATGGAGATTAGGTTAATCAATGGCTAATTTTAATGATCATATGGCATGGTTGATGGGTCATTAAGGAACCTAAGTTAGGGATCACTAAGGGGTCTAAGTTTAATGAACAATCATGGACCAAAAATGTATATGGTTAAGTGAATGTCTAACCATGGGAGAGGTAGTGGCAAAACCGTAAATAATGGCCAAAGTGAAGAACCCCATGGGAAATGATTATGGACTTAGGGGCTCTAAGTAACAACCATATGTGCGATTAATAAAGCCGAGGGTGGCTGATTTTTAGATTCATGCAATTAAAATAATTAACGGATTAAATGGGACCCACAAACCTAGTTAGTGAGGTTCGGCCATGGTGTATGACCGAACCCCACTAAGGCTTGGGTAATGGATTTGGACATGATTAAAACATGAACTAATTGATAATGTATAATAAGATATCGGATATTGCAAGCGGTACGCATATCGGTGATCGGATTATCGGACGGAAACGAAAAAGGACACTAGTCGGTATTCGGTAGGATTCCTACCTATTTGTAAGCCGTGGATTATGTATTATATGTTGGCTTCTTTAATTTATTTTGATAATTATGTAATTGGTATTATGATGGGTTTTAAGGTTATGAATTATATGTTTATATGTTAATACTATGAATTCTATTTTAATGTTAAGCATTATATGTTAAGGCTATGTATTATATATTAAGGTTATGAATTATATATATTACATAGCATAATGCACTTACATCTCATGCATGGCATGGGCCGGAAAATAAAGAAACTGGAGTCCATGCTCCGTCGGGGAGACTGAGAAGCAAACATGGGGATAGCCTGAGGTGCTATAACCGGAGTCCATGCTCCGTCGGGGCGACCGAGAAGCAAACATGGGGATAGCTCGATATGCTATAACCGGAGTCCATGCTCGGTCGGGGCGACCGAGAAGCAAACATGGGCGCGTTGTCTAACGCCCTACTTCTACCCTAGCTGATGACGCAAGAGACGACGGAAACGGTGGACGCGATGGGAGCCAAGCTTAGGAGCTTGGGAATGCGGCTACTTAGTGTATTTAAGTTTTATTTTGGAAATGTAATTTAAGTAGCTTAGCTTGTCCGCATGTAATGATTTTAGATTTCTTGCTATGGTTTGGACTTTACCTTTGTTTGTGATAATTTGAGGTATTTAGTAATTGATGGTGTATCTTCCCTACTATCTAAAACTGGTAGGATAGATTCTATTATAACCCCCGCTTTAATGTTTATTTTTCGCAAGCTTACTTCTATTTGGGAACCGTTCTTCGTGGACTTAGTTCCACACACACGTAGGGTTGGCCAGTTAAGGGCCGGGCTTTAGACGTTCGGACTTAACTCGCGTCGTGACGTCTCGTGCCCTTTGTCACTTTCATTTAATATATATATATATATATATATATATATATATATATATATATATATATACTCTGATTTTCGGTGAAAAGGGGCGGGCGTTACATCATGCATGGACATGGGATGATGATTATGGAAACCGGAGCCCACACTCGGTCGATATGCCCGTGATGCAACTGTGGGGCCCCCTTAAGCGATGAGGGTCCCGCCATGAGGAATATCATGATGATAAGAGTCACATCAAGAAGAAATGAAAGAATACTGTGGTTTACCTTGACGATGAGAGTCTCGTCAAGTGGTGGCTATGTATATGTGTGATGGGTGGGACTCATTACATTTGCATACATACATAGCATTGATTTATATATTTTTGATGATCATATATTATGATATATGCATGTTTTATATACTAACCATGTGGTAGCCCTGATAGGAAAACCTACTGGGCGCGTTGGTCTAACGCCCTAATTCTATCCTTAGAGGATGATGCAGGAAAAGGAAAGGGAAAGGCAAAGGCTGGGGATCACGAGGAAAGCCAAGCATAAGCGCTTGAGTGTTGGAATGGGTTTCTATTTACTGTTGTTTGGGTACATTTTTATGGGCATGTAATAGTTTAGTAACTTTGCTATGTTTTGTGAATAGTTTGATGATGGATATTTGGTTTAAGTAGTTTATAATGGATGACTTGTACTTGTTATATACTCAGTATAATTCCGTAATCAGTTAATCCCGCATTTAGTTTAGTATTATTCGGCATGACTTATTTAGTTCCGTGTGTGTATTGTTTATCATGGATTAGTCCATGCACACATGGTTAGCCAGTTAAGGGTTAGACTTTGGAAGTCCGAACTTAGCTCGCGTCGTGACATCTCCCCGCTCTCTTCCACTTGTTTATTTATAAAAAAAAAAAAAATAGACTCTGATTTTTGGAAGATTGGAAAAGGGCGGGGCGTTACAGTTGGTATCAGAGCGAAACGGGAAGTTGAATCATCGAAGTAAGATTAAGACAGTTTCATGTCTCACTGACAGATAAGAATCCCAACTGACCGACTCTTCGGAGTCCGCTGTTGGGGGCCGGATTAATTTACTTCGATAGACTCAGACTGAACAATCAATCTGAGAACAACAATGAAAGATAGCAAAGTAAAGTACAGTCATCATAAGTGGATATATCAAACATAGCAAAGTAAGATACACTTCCCCGATATCCCCACATTGAGAAACAAACAACAGGAATTTAGAGACTTCCCCCAGAAACAAAGCAAAACAAAGAGTGTTGATTTGGCAATTTCCCCAACTAAGATACATAGTATTATACTTAAGAAATCCCCCAAAACCAAGATTGGTTTTATTGGAACTGTGGTTGTTATTCATGTGTTCTATTGTTATGATACAGAGATGTCGAGCAACGTTGAGTATACAGAGTTGTGGGATAGCGGAACCCCTAGCAATCCAATAGAGCTGGTGTCTTTTTCCAACAACTCCAACATGGAAGTTAATGTAGACAATCAGGAGGGATTTCCCGAGGAGGTTGAAGTGGATCTAGCACCTTTTCCAGAAGAGCTTATGGAAGATTTTCCAATGATAAAAGAGTCGGTGGGGGAGATAGAACCCGATTATATGTGCGAGTTGTGCAACCAGGATGGGCACAACTGTACATACTTCCCCCACCCTTTTGAAGTTGTTTGCCCAGTTTGTGGACTTCATGGGCACGGGAAAGAAAGGACTAACTGTCTTTACATTGGAGGACCGGGGATAATACCCTGTTTGACTTGTGGAGTATTGGGATACATGGCGATGACATGCCCTGATAGTTTCTTTATGTTTGGGGATGATGTAGGGTCTTCTACGGAAGACTAGGCTGAGAAGTAGTAAGAAAAGTTAGGAAAAAAGGGGGATATTTTGTAAGGGTTGTGGGTGAATTTTGTTATTTGAAGGGTTTGTTTTAACCTTACCAACCCTTGTACTATGATGAAATTTTGATTACATATATATATAAAGTATGCAAATTTATGAGTTATGAGGACTTTTGGCATTGAATTGTATGTTACAAAGAAAACTAAGTCCATAATGTTTCCATGATTTAGGGAAAAATGGATCCAACGAGAAAGAGCCTACAGAATCAGAAAGGAAAGGAGAAAGTGTTACAAATTGGCTTAAGCGAAACGGCTCCAAAAAGAAAGACTCGACAAGACGATAAAGGGAAGGAGAGGGTTGTACATGAGAAGGAGCAATCAGTACATGATAAGGAGAAATCAGTTCATGAAAAATCTGTAATGCCCCGCCCTTTTCGAGAATTCCAGAGTCTAATTTTTTTTTAAAAGTAATAATAAAACATCGAAAGAGAGCGGGCGACGTCACGACGCGAGTTAAGTTCAGACTACCCAAGTCTGAACCTTAACTGGCCACCCATGTGTACATGGAATAGACCATGATAGTGAATCACACATGGAACTAACCTCAACATGCACAATAATCTAGATCAATTGCGGAAAAGAAAGACGAGATAGCAAGTAACAGTCTTAAACATTATTTATCATAGATCAACCATCCAAATGTTATCAACCTAATCAAACCATAGCAAGTAACGAATTATTACATGTCCAACAAAAGTATTCAAATGACAGTAATATAACGTAATCCAAATCCATCATTAAAGCACTTAGGCTCAGCTCCCCTCCCGGTCAATGACCTTTCCTTTCCCTTTGCTTGTACCTGCAATCTCTTCTGAGGATAGAATTAGGGCGTTAGATCAACGCGCCCCGTAGGTTCCCGAATCAGGGCTACCACATGTTAGCATATAAAACATGCATATACATATCATAATACATGATCACTAAAAACAGATAAAACGATGCTATGAAATATGCACATGCAATGAGCATCCCCCATCATGTACCTTCATAGCCATCACTTGACGTGCCTTGCACCGTCAAGGTAAATTACAATACAACTTCCATCTCTTCATCATTGACTGATTCATATCACACAATAGTCCTCCTGGCGGGACTCTCATCGCCTAAGGAGACCAATGTGACTATGATCATCATGTTACTCCTCCTGGTATGACTTGCACCACCGAGGCAGGACGTAACTTATAACTTGAAACACTGTAGAACCTCATTCATAATCCCATGTCTATGCATGAGATGCCAATGCCTGTATTCCATTTGTTAATGCATAATATATCATTTGAAACACACATATTAAAACAAGAGTATCATAAGAAAAACTGGGTAAAAACCGTGGTTACAAGTAGGTAGGAAACCTACAGAAGAATCACTTCAGCGTTCGTTCTTTCTTAGGCTTTAACCGGTCACGACTCGTTCGTCGTTCAACTTTCGGTACCTTATTATGCAACAATAAGTAAATCATAATCTTATTTACATGTCCATTCACATATGAGACCTAAAACATCTTATAAGTACTTTTGATCAATCTCTTCATTTGGCTTGTATTCATAGATTTGCCATTGCCACCAATACCTTGATTAAATTCTACAACCTTAACCGTAACCTTAACATGGTTCACTCATGTTTTGGACGACCAAAACAGCAAACATGATTCCATTTTTAATCACACATACATCCATAAAATGGCCTATGAAAACAGTCAATGGGGTTCGGCCATACTCATGGCCGAACCCTTATGGTTCTTTGCTCAATGATGTCCTTTGTTTAAATACTAATTGACTCTACCCCTTAGCCATATTAAGCACATGGTTTAGCCATCCCATGGCCAACCCAAAATCAGTAACCTTATCACATAAAAATCTCCCAAAAACAGTCCACAAAGGTCTGTGGTTTCCATGTTTTCCAATCATGAAAACCAACCCTCTTTTACATGGGGTTCGGCCCTCCATGTTGGCCGAACCCAATGGCTATGTTTACTGTTTTTAAACTTCAGATAATAATGTAATAACACTATATTAAAATCAGGTTTTAACTTTCAAACAAACCATCCAAAACAGTCCATAAAAAGTCTATGGTTTACATATTTTTCCAACATGAACACCAACGTCCTTTTACATGGGGTTCGGCCCTCCATGGTCGCCGAACCCAATGGTTAGGTTTACTGTTTTTAAACCTTAGATAATAATGTAATAACAGTATATTAAATCAGGTTTTAATTTTCAAACAAACCATCCAAAATAGTCCATAAAAAGTCTATGGTTTACATGTTTTTCCAACATGAACACCCACATCCTTTTACATCGGGTTCGGCCCTCCATGGTGGCCGAACCCAATGGTTAAGTTTACTGTTTTTAAACCTTAGATAATAATGTAATAACAGTATATTAAATCAGGTTTTAACTTTCAAACAAACCATCCAAAACAGTCCATAAAAAGTCTATGGTTTACATGTTTTTCCAACATGAACACCCACATCCTTTTACATGGGGTTCGGCCCTCCATGGTGGCCGAACCCAATGGTTAGGTTTACTGTTTTTAAACCTCAGATAATAATGTAATAATAGTATATTAAATCAGGTTTTAACTTTCAAACAAACCTCCAAAGATTTGCCCATTTTCGTAGGGTTTTAATTTCCAAAACTATCAAAAACAGTCCACAAAATCCATGGTTTTCATGTTTCCAAAACATGAAAACCAAGCCATCTCTTACATGGTTTAGACCCTTGTCAAATTCGTCCATAGCATGGCCAAATTATGACATTAAAATTCATGCTTTCAATCTTTCCAAAGTATGTATCTTAAACCTCTAAAATCAGTCCTATACTTGCATGGTTTAAATCTTACAAAACCATCAAGTTTAACCATAATATTTCATGGGGTTCGGCCATCCAAAGTCGCCGAACCCTATGTCCATGTTTCCATCTAATTGGGCATAAAAGAATCCTACTTTAACCCTTGATAGATTTGACCATCACATGGCCGAATCATGTCTTATTTTTCCCATTTTATTAAACATAAATCAATGGAAAAACTTACCACTTTCCAAGTTTTTCTTATGCCTTTGATCCTTGTCTTTTAATCCTTGCTTCCTTAACTCCTTGCTGGTTATATGCTTGGATATTTGGTACCAAAAGCCTCTGTTGTTCCAGTCAAGAACACCAATTGGAGAGAGGGAGAAAGAGATTGAATTGTAAGGCTTTCACAATGATAAAATCGGCCACACATGGATGCTCATTGTTTTTGTAATTCAGCCACCAAAACTCCTCCACTCCCTCATCAATTCATGCACAAACCAATGGGTATTGGGTGCCATCCAAGGCACCCCTTGGTAGCTACCCATGCAGCCATTCAGATTCCCAAGCAACTCACCTCAAACTATGCATTTCATTTATCATTGATCATGGAACTCACCCCAAACAAGTCCCCAACGTGTGAGACTTGTTTTGGGTGGTTAAAGCTGAGCAAAACTCCTCCAATTCCCTCTTGAACTCACTGATTTACAGTCCCATGGGTTTCTATTTTGACTCACCCAACTCAAGGTATTTTTATTCCAATCCAACTCATCACATTTAATGCTTTTCATTCAATGCACATGAGTTGACTCATAACTTGATTTAATTTCAACTCACCTCAGTCCCACTCAACTGATTTAACTCGTGTTTTAGCTCCCTTGAGGGTTCACACGGTCAACAATCGTCAACTCGACCCGTTGGGTCCACTTTTAGCTCCATTTGTAATCGGTTTTTGCATATGGGTCAGGCCTACCCATTTCTTCTTTACTTGATTTCCAATCAAATAAACTTAACCCCATTTAATTTAAATTCACAAAACGGTCAAATCATCCATTTTGACCCGATGGGTCCCATTTGGGCCCTTTGACCCATTTAGCCATTTTTGACCCAAATGATGAAAATTACCCATCCAATCAAGCTTAACACTCATAATGTGCTCATATGATTTTAATTTGAACAATGGGCCCCACTATTTCCTTACTTAATAATTAATTTAATAACTCAGGGGTATTTTGGTAATTTTCCACTTCATTGAGAAATTGGGGTGTTACAAAATCACACAATGAGGAAGAATCACATCACTCTCAGCATGAAGAGGACGAGAGTGAACACTTATCTTGGAGGGAGGAAGAAGAGAACAACAATAGCAGTGAGAGTATACCAGTAGTGCTTCTTGAACTACAGAGCTTGGTTCAAGCGGTAGTTACTTCTGTCCTCCAACAACATCTGAATGGAGGTGGAAGCACGAGTGATGCTAATGACCGGAACATGGTCAGAGACTTTCAACAACGGCGCCCTCCTTACTTCAAGGAGAGAGAAGGGCCTGTTGGAACGGAGAACTGGTTGAAGAAAATCTCCCAAATACTGACTCTACTGAAAATCAAGAGTCATGCTCACAAGATTTTGCTGGCCACGTCACAGCTGATGGATGATGCTGGTAAGTGGTGGGAAGTAGTGGAGAAACAGCAGACACTTGTGCCAGAAAAGGGAAGGGACTGCTATGACCTGGGAGCAATTCTCAGCGACATTTCTAAATCACTATTTCCCGGAAGAAGAGAAGGAATGCCAGACCCAAGCCTTTTTTGTCATTAGTGCAAGGCTCCATGACGGTAGCTGACTATCATCAGGAATTCCTCAGCCTATCAATTTATGCATTCTACATAGTGGATACGGAGTACCGGCGGGCTCGTAAGTTTGAACGTGGTCTACGGCCAAACATTAGGGCCAGAGTGACCATGTTCAAGGCAGCCACGTTGGCGGAAGTGGCCAGCAGAGCCACCATTGTTGAGCAGGAATTGGCTGAGTTCACACGAGTTGACAACCGTCGAGTACAGAGTGGGAGGGGTACATATCAGCCCAACAAGAAGTTCCGATAGAACTTCAGCAGACCCTCATCATCTGTTGGATCCACTAGGGGCTTTCGTCCCAACCAGCCCTCTCAATCTGTAGCAATTACTCAGGCTTCTAGAGGAGTGAGCAGCTGCTTCCACTATGATCAGCCGGGTCACTTCAAAAAGGACTGCCCAAAGCTCAACAGGCTTTCATACTCCAGGGGATCATTTCGTTCACCGGCCAGACCAGTTAACTCCCGGGGAGGCAGGACGTATAATCAGGCAAGACGGGTGCCTAAGCCTACTGGAGTTGGACGATTGTTTTCTCTAGTACCTCCAGCGGATGAGGATCATTCAGTAATTCAAGGTATGGCGGCAGTGAGTAGTTCTTATGCATATGCACTATTTGATTCTAGAGCTTCACACTCCTTCATAGCTGTATCATTTATAACTGCTACCGGTACCTTAGTTCAAAAATTAGCCAAACACTCACAATTGCGTCCCCTGTCGGAGGCTCGGCATTGGGACTTATATGCACTGCAATTAATACTGAACTCGCTGGACTCAGATTTGAGTTCAATTATCTGGTACTCGACATGACTGAGTATAATATAATCTTCGGCATGGACTGGTTGGCTAAATTCCAAGCCAACATTGATTGTTATCGCCGAAGAGTGACATTTTGGTCACCCGAGGGAAAGGAATATGTGGTTCATGCAAACAAGCAGAGCGGACTGCAGGAAGGGTTGAACCACGTAGTATTGAGTAATATCATCATAAACAAGGCACCAATCACTGAACTTTCGGCAATTGTGAAAGAATTTGCTGATGTTTTTCTAAAGGAACTCCCTAGTTTACCACCCATGAGGGAGCTCAATTTCGAAATCAAGTTGTATCCTGGTACAACACCAGTGTCCTTAACACATTACCTGATGGCACCAGCAAAGATGTCTGAGCTAAAGAAGCAGATCGATGAACTGCTCAGGCTGGGATGCATTCGAAATAACACATCGTCTTGGGGAGCTCCAGTACTGTTTGTAAAGAAGAAGGACGGTTCACTCCGAATGTGTGTGGATTACCGGAAGCTGAATCAGCTAACGGTCCGGAACAAGTACCCTTTACCTAGGATCGATGACTTATTCGATCAATTGAGGGGTTCCAGTCACTTCTCGAAGATTGATTTGATGTCCGGATACCATCAAATCCGGGTTAAGGAGGAAGATATAGAAAAGACAGCCTTCAGGACACGGTATGGACTATATGAGTTTGTAGTCATGCTGTTTGGACTCACCAATGCACCGGCTATGTTTATGGATCTAATGAATAGAATTTTCCGACCGTACCTGGACCAATTTGTCATTGTGTTCATTGACGATATCCTGATCTATTCCAAAAGTCAGGAGGAACATGCTGAACACCTACGGATAGTTCTGGACACATTGAGAAAGAACAAGTTGTATGCCAAAGCAAGTAAATGGGAATTTTGGTTACCTAAGGTCAAATTTTTGGGGCATGTTATAACAGCAGACGGTATAGCTGTGAATCCTGCTTAGGTAGCGGCAGTGAGTGAATGGAAAACACCAAAGAATGTAACCGAGATCAGCAGTTTCTTAGGATTGGCCGGTTATTATCAGAAGTTCATCATGGACTTCTCCAAAATTGCATCACCATTGACTCGACTCACTCAAAAAGGAGTCAAATATGAGTGGATAGATCTGTGCAACAAGAGGTTCGAGGAGCTGAAAGATAGACTTACAACTGCTCCTATCTTAGTCTTGCCGGAAAGAGGCAAGGGTTATGAAGTACAATGCGATGCTTCAGGAGAAGGACTGGGGTGTTCACTCATGCAACGTCATCATGTGGTGGCTTATTGTTCAAGACAACTAAAAATACATGAACGTCTCTATCCAACGCATGATCTTGAACTAGCTGCAGTAGTTTTCGCTCTCAAAAGTTGGAGACATTATCTCTATGGCGAGAAATTTGAAGTGTTTTTTGATCAGAAGAGTTTGAAATACTTGTTTGATCAGAAAGAGATCAACCTGAGGCAACGCAGATGGATGGAATATCTGGCGGATTATGAGTTCACGCTTCGATATCATCCGGGTAAGGCGAACAAGGTGGCGGATGCTCTTAGCCCCATATCACATGCATCAGTAGCATGTTTGATAAGAACCAAATGGGAGATGCTGAATACCATTCGAGAGTTCAATCTATGTATCACAAACCGTGGGAGTATGTACAATTTAATTATACGGTCCAACATGGTTACCAAGATTGAACAAAAGCAACGAGTAGATCCGGAAGTGGAGGAGATATGGGCCAAGATGTCTACTAGCATAGTCGTACCGGAATGGGAATTACGACCAAGACAAGGTCTTTTATTCCGGGGTAGGATATATGTGCCAAAAAGCTGTAGGAAAGAACTATTGATTGAGGCACATCAAACCAAGCTCTACATTCATCCGGGCAGCACCAAAATGTATCATGACCTGAGGAGACATTATTGGTGGCACGGACTCAAAAGAGATGTGGCAGAATTTGTGGCACACTGTTTAACTTGTCAGCAAGTTAAGACAGAACACCAGAAGCCACCAGGGTTACTCAAACCCTTATCAGTACCAGAATGGAAATGGGAGCACATTTCCATGGATTTTGTGACGGGGTTGCCGAGATCCTCAAAGGGCAATGATGCTATATGGGTCGTAGTAGATCGACTGACCAAGTCTGCGCATTTTATTCCTATCAAGATGACGGATTCATCTGAGACTTTGGGTCAGCGGTATATCAAGGAAATCATTCGGCTACATGGCATTCCCAGAACAATAGTATCTGACAGAGATGGCCGATTTACCGGCAGAGTGTGGCAAAACATGCAGTCAACTATGGGGACAGATCTACTGACTAGCACCGCATTTCATCCACAGACTGATGGACAGTCGGAGAGAACGATACAAACATTGGAAGACATGCTGAGATCATGCATGTTAGACTTCAAGGGTGGATGGGAGGATCATTTGCCACTAGTAGAATTCTCATCTAATAACAGCTACAAGGCAAGCCTTCAGATGGCCCCATCGAGGCTTTGTATGGAAGACCGTGTAGGTCACCAGTGTGCTAAACAGAGGCTGGTGAGCCTGCACTGATAGGACCCGAGTTAGTTACAGAGACCACAATACATTTACAGTTAATACGACAACATCTATTGACTGCACAGAGTCGTCAGAAGTGCTATGCTGACAAAAGGAGAAGGTTTCTTGAATTTGAAGTGGGAGACATGGTGTTCTTAAAGGTCTCGCCACAGAAGGGACACATGAGGTTTGGAAAGAAGGGGAAACTGTCCTCAAGATTTGTGGGACCGTTTCCCATCATAAGAAGGATGGATGATGTAGCATACCAATTGGCACTTCCTTCACAATTGGCATCCCTACATGATGTGTTTCATGTATCGATGCTGAGGAAGTATAATCCCGACCCTTCCCATGTGTTGAATGTGCAAGATATAGAAGTGCAAAGCGACGTGACATACGTCGAGAGGCCTGTCAGAATAGTGGAGACCGAGCAAAGGGTGCTATAAAACAGAGCGATTCAGTTCATCAAAATGGTATGGGATCGACATGGTATTGAAGAGGCCACTTAAGAACTCGAATCGGAGATGAGAACAGCTCACCCCGAGTTGTTTATGTAATTTATTTTGGAACCCCACTTCGCTCGATTTTTGGGACAAAAATTTTAAAAAGAGGGTTATATTGTAACACCCCGACTTTTCAAAGATATTAATATTTACAAAAATGCCATTGGAATTGTAAATTAAAAAGATATGATCGTAGATGAGAAAATGGTGGGGCCCATTGTTCAAATTAAGACCCAATGTGCATATTATAAGGATCAAATTAAATTAAATGGGTATTGTACATCTAATTGGGTCAAGATGGTTATTTGGGTCAAAGGACCCAATTGGGACCCAATGGGTCATGATGGACTTATTTGACCATTTGGTGAGCCCAATTTTAATTGGGTTAGGCTGAATTGATTTGGAATTAAATATAGGATATATGGGCAGGCTTGATGCAAGTGTGTAAACCACATTCAAATGGCTAAACCACCCATAAATGGGTCATGGCGCGAATTGGGTCAATGAGCTAAATGGGGGCCCAATGGGTCGAGTTGACCATGTTGACCATGGCTGACCGTGTGGACCCTCATGTGAGCTCAAAGGGTGAGTCAAATCAGGTTGGGTTGGGGCTGAAGTGAGTTGGAAACGAATCAAATAATGGAGTTGACTCAAGTGCATTAAATGAATGACATTTAATGGGGTGAGTTGAAATTGGAAACCAAAGGGACCTTGAAAGCAAGTGAGTCAAGTGGGGAGGTGAGGAGTTGCCTTGATCTCAAACACCACCAAAGACATGACCCACACGTTGATGGCATGGAGTGTTTCCCATGCATAAGATTTAATGAATGGGATGAGAATCTCATGGGGAATTTGGAGGGTTTCCATCTCATGATGGAGACCCAAGCCCCAACGTTGGCAGTGCCAAGGGATGCCTTTGTTGGCATCAAAAGACTCCTTAGTTTGATCAAGGATTGATGAGGTAAATGAGGGGTTCAAAGGCTGTTTAACAAAAGGAATACACCACCATCACTTGGCCGAATTATGCATTGCAAAACCTTAGAACTTCATCTCTCTCCCTCTCTCTCAAGAACCTACCTACTTGGGCCGAATTATCCTTTGGTGTTTTCACCATTGTTCAAGCTTTCAATCAGTTAAGGACTAAGGGAGCAAGAAGGAAGAAAGCACGGATCAAAAGGAGAGAAGAAAAGCAAAGGAAATTGGTAAGTGTTTACATAAGAATTTAGTTAAATAAATTGGTAAAAGGGAGCATGATTTGGCCATGGAATGGCCGAATCCATCAAGGGTTTAAACCTTGGATAAATGTTGTTTAAAAAAAAAATAAAAGTGGATCATAGGGTTCGGCCACTTTGGATGGCCGAACCCCATGAAAAGAATTGGTTAGGTTGATGGTTTTGAAAGCTAAAAATCATGCAATACTATGGAGATTTTTACATGTTGTTAATGGTCATAAGATATATGTTAAAGAGGTCCAAATATGGGTCATAGGGTTCGGCCACTTGGGATGGCCGAACCCCATGAAAGGATTTGATAATTTTGTATGGTTTGTGGAAAGATAAAAACCATACCAATGTTTGTGAGTTTTTAAGTGTTTTATTTGGAATAAAAATTGATGTTTTAGATTGGCCGTTGGATGGCTGAACTGTATTAAGATTATGGTTAAAATGTGGAATATGAACCATACACAAAGGATGGAAGATTTGCATCAAGAGAACCATAGGGTTCGGCCATGTGTATGGCCGAACCCCATAGGTCATTTTATGGGTGTTTAAAGATAAGAACCTACTTGGAAATTATAAATGAATTTGTAGTATGTGAATAGATGGAAATAAAGGATCATAGGGTTCGGCCATATGTTTGGCCGAACTCCATGAAGTGAGTTTGATAGATGTAAGTAATATTGGAATCAAGGAAATAATGGAAGATTAAGGGTTAGTTAATTACATGGTTACTTTGGTAACTAGTCTTAAGTATAGAGGACTAAAGGATCAAGTTTGAAATTGGTGAGGTTCGGCCATGTTGTATGGCCGAACCCCACTAAGATGGATGTTATGGATCTTGGTTATTAAGCAAGATTAAATATGGGTTAAGCCTAGTGGCAAAAACCGTAAATACAAGTTGTAATGGAATAAATGATTAAAAGGGCTTGAAAGAAGGGTCAAACCAAAGTGGTATGGTTCGGCCATGCAGTATGGCCGAACCCCACCAAGTTATATTATGTAATATAAGGTGTTTATATGGATGGTATTGATCAAATGAAAGGAGGATCAAATCCAAAGTGGGTGAGGTTCGGCCATGGGGTATGGCCGAACCCCACAAGATGGTTTTTGGGACTTAGACGTAAATGGAAATTAAATAATAGTATATTGACTTGCTGTTATATAAACAAGGTGACGGAACTTGAACGGCGCACGAGTCGTGAACGGGTGACGCTTAAGAAGAACTGACACTTAAGTGAACACAGTAGGTTTCCTACCTACTTGTAACCACTGTTATATTGGGTTTTATCATGGCTTTTATGAGTTATGTTGTTATTGTTTTATGTTTCAAATGGGTTTTGAATGTTGAGATATATTTACAAATGACATATATTCATTGACATCTCATGCATGGCATGGGCTGATGATTATGGAAACCGGAGCCCACACTCCGTCGGTATGCCCGTGATGCATCTGTGGGGCCTCCTTAGGCGATTAGAGTCCTGCCAGGAGGAATAACTTAATGATGAGAGTCCTATCCATAGGAAATGAGGAGTATTGTGGATTACCTTGACGTGAGAGTCCCGTCAAGTGAGAGCAATGTATACTTGTGATGGGTGGGACTCATTACATTTGCACATACATACATAGCATTGATTTTATATGTTTTTGATGATCAAATATTATGATATATGCATGTTTTTATATACTAACCATGTGGTAGCCCTGATCGAAAAACCTACTGGGCTCGTTGGTCAAACGCCCTATTTCTATCCTTAGAGGAAAATGCAGGAAAAGGGAAAGGAAAAGAGAAGGTCGAGGACCGCGAGGAAGGCCAAGCTTAAGTGCTTGGGTGTTGGATTGGAATTTTAATTATTGTTGTTTGGATACACTTATTATGTGGACTTGTAATAATTTAGTAATCTTTGCTATGGTTTGAATTATAGTTTGATGATGGTTATATGATTTAAGTTATTGTAAATATAACATGTGCTTTGCTATCTAAGAATGAATGGTTGTCTTAGGATTGATGATATGCCGCAATCAGTATAGTATGTTCCGCATGATTTAATTTAGTTCCATGTGTGTATTATTTTTCATGGGTTAGTCCATGCACACATGGGTGGCCAATTAAGGGTCGGACTTTGGAAGACTGAACTTAACTCGCGTCGTGACTTCGTCCGTCCTCTTCCGGCTTTACTATATTATTTTAAAAAAAGATTAGTCTCTGAATCTCGGAAAGGGCGGGGCGTTACGACCAGCCCACCCAGTCTGTATCACTCACTCAGGCTTCTAAAGGGATGAACAACTGCTTCCACTGTGATCAGCCGGTTCACTTCCGGAAGGATTGTCCAAAGCTAAACAGGCTTTCTAATTCCAGGGGATCATTTCGTCCACCAGCCAGACCAGTTAACTCCCGGGGAGGCAGAACGTATAATCAGGCGAGACGAGCGCCTAACCCTACTGGGACTGGACGATTGTTCACTCTAGCACCTCCAGCGGATGAGCATCATTCAGTGAACCAAGGTATGGCTGTAGTAGTAGTTCTTATGCCTATGCACTATTTGATTCTGGAGATTCACACTCCTTTATAGCTGTATCATTTATAACTACTACCGGTACCTTAGTTCAAACATTAGCTACAACACTCACAATTGTATCCCCTATCAGAGACTGACATTGGGACTTATATGCACGGCAGTTAATACTGAACTCGCTGGACTCGGATTTGAGTTCAATTATCTGGTACTCGACATGACTGAGTATGATATAATCTTCGGCATGGATTGGTTGGCTAAATTCCAGGCCAACATTGATTGTTATCGCCGAAGAGTGACATTTTGGTCACCCGAGGGAAAGCAATATGTGGTTCGTACAGACAAGCAAAGCAGACTGCAAGATGGGTTGAACCATTTGGTATTAAATAATATTATCATAAACAAGGCAACAATTACTGAACTCTCGGCAATTTTAAAAGAATTTACGGATGTTTTTCCAAAAGAACTCCCTGGTTTACCGCCTATGAGGGAGATCAACTTTGAAAGCAAGTTGTATCCTGGTGCTTCACCAGTGTCTTTACCACACTATCGGATGGCACCAGCAGAGATGTCTGAACTAAAGAAGCAAATTGATGAACTGCTCAGGCTGGGTTGCATCCGAAACAGCACATCATCTTGGGGAGCTCCAGTGCTGTTTGTGAAGAAGAAAGACGGTTTACTCCGAATGTGTGTGGATTATCGGAAGCTGAATCAGCTAACGGTCCGGAACAAGTACCCTTTACCAAGGATCGATGACTTATTCGATCAATTGAGGGGTTCCAGCCACTTCTCGAAGATTGATTTGATGTCCGGTACCATCAAATCCGGGTTAAGGAGTAAGATATAGAGAAGACAACCTTCAGGACGCGGTATGGACTATATGAGTTTGTAGTCATGCTGTTTGGACTCACAAATGCACCAGTTGTGTTCATGGATTTAATGAACAGGATTTTCCGTCCGTATCTAGACCAATTTGTGATTGTGTTCATTGACGATATCCTGATCTATTCCAAAAGTCAAGAGGAACATGGGGAGCACTTACGGATAGTCTTGAACACTTTGAGAAAGAACAAGCTTTATGCCAAAGCCAGCAAATGTGAAGTTTGGCTATCTGAGGTACATTTCTTGGGGCACGTTATATCCGAAGGAGGTATAGCCGTGGATCCGGCTAAGGTGGCGACAGTGAAAGATTGGAAAGCGCCAAAGAATGTAATCGAAATCCGTAGTTTCTTGGGATTGGCTGGTTACTACAGAAGATTTATTAAGGATTTCTCCATGATAGCATCTCCATTAACTCGACTCACTCAAAAAGGGGTCAAATATGAATGGTCAAAATTGTGCGACCAGAGATTTAAAGAGCTGAAGACAAGACTTACCACTGCCCCTGTTTTAGTTTTACCGGTAAGTGGCAAGTGTTACGAGGTATACTGTGACGCCTCAGGAGAGGGACTGGGGTGTACACTCAGTCAGAGTAATTGTGTGGTGGCTTATGGTTCACGACAGTTGAAAATACATGAATGCCTTTATCCTACGCATGATCTTGAACTAGCCGCAGTGGTCTTCGCTCTCAAAAGTTGGAGACACTATCTCTATGGTGAGAAATTTGAAGTGTTTTCTGATCATAAGAGTTTGAAATACTTGTTTGATCAGAAAGAACTCAATTTGAGGCAGCGCAGATGGATGGAGTATCAGGCGGATTATGAATTCGCGCTTTGATATCATCCATGCAAGGCAAACAAGGTGGTGGATGCCCTCAGCCGCATATCACATGCATCCGTGGCATGTTTGATCATAACGGAATGGGAGATGTTGAATACCATTCGAGAGTTTAAACTCTATCTCAATAACCATGGGACCATATACAATTTGGTTATACAATCCAACATGGTTACCAAGATTGAACAAGAGCAACGAGTAGATCCGGAAGTGGAGGAAATATAGGCCAAAATGTCTACTAGCATAGTCATACCGGAATGGGAATTACGACTAGGACAAGGTCTTTTATTCCGGGATAGAGTTTATGTGCCAAAAAGCTGTAGGAAAGAGCTATTGATTGAGGCACATCAAACCAAGCTCTCCATTTATCCGAGCAGCACCAAAATGTATCACGACCTGAAGAGACATTATTGGTGGCACGGACTCAAAAGAGATGTGGCGGAATTTGTGGCACACTGTTTATCTTGTCAGCAAGTTAAGACGGAACATCAAAAGCCACCAGGGTTACTCAAACCCTTATCAATACCAGAATGGAAGTGGGAGCAAATTTCCATGGATTTTGTGACGGGGTTGCCGAGATCCTCAAAGGGCAATGATGCCATATGGGTTGTGGTAGACCGACTGACCAAGTCTGCTCATTTTATTCCTATCAAGATGACAGATTCATCTAAGACATTGGGTCGGCGGTATATCAAGGAAATCATTCGGCTACATGGCATTCCCCGAACAATAGTATCTGACAGAGATGGCCGATTTAGTGGCAGAGTGTGGCAAAGCATGCAGTCAGCTATGGGGACAGATCTATTGACTAGCACAGTATTTCATCCACAGACTGATGGACAGTCAGAGAGAACGATAGAAACCTTGGAAGATATGTTGAGAGCATGCATGTTAGATTTCAAGGGTGGATAGGAGGATCATTTGCCACTGGTAGAATTCTCATATAACAACAGTTATCAGGCAAGTCTCCAGATGGCCCCATTTGAGGCATTGTATGGTAGACCGTGTTGGACACCGGTGTACTGGACAGAAGCTGGTGAGCCTGCACTAATAGGGCCCAAGTTGGTTGCAGAGACCACAACGCAAATACAGATGATACAGCAACATCTATTAACTGCACAGAGTTGGCGAAAGAGCTATGCTGACAAAAGGAGAAGGTTTCTTGAATTTGAAGTGGGAGACATGGTGTTCTTAAAGGTCTCGCCACGGAAGGGACACATGAGGTTTGGAAAGAAGGGGAACTGTCACCAAGATTTGTGGGACTGTTTCCCATCATAAGAAGGATGGGGGATGTAGCTTATCAATTGGCACGTCCTTCACAATTGGCATCTCTACATGATGTATTTCATGTGTCGATGCTGAGGAAGTACAATCTTGACCCTTCGCATGTGTTGAATGTGTAAGATATAGAAGTACAAAGCAACGTGACACAGGTTAAGAGGCCTGTCAGAATAGTAGAGACTGAGCAAAGGGTGTTACGAAACAGAGCAATTCACTTCGTCAAATTGGTATGGTATTGAAGAGGCCACTCGGGAACTTGAATCGGAGATGAGAACAGCTCACCCCGAGTTTTTTATGTAATTTATTTTGGAACCCTACTTCGCTCGATTTTTGGGACGAAAATTTTAAAAAGAGAGTTATATTGTAACACCCCGACTTTTCAAAGATATTACTATTTACAAAAATGCCATTGGAATTGTAAATTAAAAAGATATGATCATAGATGAGAAAATGGTGGGGCCCATTGTTCAAATTAAGACCCAATGTGCATATTATAAGGATCAAATTAAATTAAATGGGTATTGTACATCTAATTGGGTCAAGATGGTTACTTGGGTCAAAGGACCCAATTGGGACCCAATGGGTCATAATGGACCCATTTGACCATTGGGTGAGCCCAATCTTAATTGGGTTAGGCTGAATTGATTTGGAATTAAATGAAGGATAAATGGGTAGGCTTGATGCAATTGTGTAAACCACATTCAAATGGGTAAACCACCCATAAATGGGTCAAGATGCCAAATTGGATCAATAAGCTAAGTTGGGACCCAATGGGTCGAGTTGAGCATGTTGACCCCGTTGACCGTGTGGACCCTCATGTGAGCACAAAGGGTGAGTCAAATCAGGTTGAGTTGGGACTGAAGTGAGCTGGATTTGAATTAAATAATGGAGTTGACTCAAGGCCATTAAATGAATGGTATTAAATGTGGTGAGTTGAGCTAATGAGTTGGATGAGTTAAGTCGGAAACCAAAGAGACCTTGAATTCCATTGAGTCAAATGGGGAGGTGAGGAGTTGCCTTGATCTTAAACATCACAAAGACAACTCCCACACGTTGGTGGCATGAGGAGTAGTTTTCCATGCATGAAATTAAATGGAATGGGATAAGTTTTGAATTGGGAATATGGAGGGTTTCCATCTCATAATGGAAACCCAAAGCCCAACGTTGGGGAGATGGAAAGGCTACATGATCTTAAGCCAAGAGTCCCTTAGTTATGCCAAAGGACTCCTTGTTTAGATCAAGAATTAATGAGGGTAAATGAGAGGTTTGAGGGCTGTTATACAAAAGAGATGCAACACACCATTGGCCGAATTTCATCACCAAGAAACCATAGAATTTCACCCCTCTCTCTCTCCCTCTCAAAACCTATCCTCTTGGCCGAACCAGCCCTTGGTGTTTTCACCATTGATCAATCATATAATCGGCTAAAGTATTAAGGGAGCAAGAAGGAAGGAAGCAAGGATCAAACGCAAGAAGAGGGGCCTAGAGAATTGGTAAGTACTCCATGGAATTTTGTTTAATAAGTTGGTTAAATGGAACATGAGTTGGCCATGGTATGGCCGAATTTATCAAAGGGTTAGACCATTGAAGATGGTGTGTAAAAGGATTGGAAATGGATCATAGGGTTCGGCCACTTTGGATGGCCGAACCCCATGAAATGGTTTGGTTATTGTTCATGGTTTTTGAAAGTTAAAAACCATGCAATATTATGGAGATTTCTAGATGTTTTAATCATGGATTTGAATGTTTGGTCATGTTATGGCCGAATTTATCAATGGTTTAAATTATGATGATGAGGTTTAAAATGATAGAAACTTGGATCATAGGGTTCGGCCACTTTGGATGGCCGAACCCCATGAAAGGATTTGATAATTTTGTATGGTCTTTGGAGAGATAAAAACCATACCAATGTATGAGAGTTTTTAAGTGTTTTATTTGGAATAAAAATTGATGTTTTAGGTTGGTTATTGGATGGCTAAATAACATTAAGATTATGGTCAAAATGTTGAAAATGAACCATACACAAAGGATGGAGGAATTGACTCAAGAGAACCATAGGGTCGGCCATGTTTATGGCTGAACCCCATGGGTCATTTGTGGGTGTTTAAAGATAAGAACCTACTTGGAAATTATAAATGGATTTGTAGTATGTAAATGGATAGAAATAAATAACCATAGGGTTCGGCCATAAAGTGGACTTAGGGTTTAAATAATAGACCAAGTTTGTGATAGTGAGGTTTGGCCATGTTGTATGGCCGAACCCCACTAAGGTGGATCTATTTTGGATGTTGGGGATTAGCAAAATTAAACATTGGTTAGACCAATGGCAAAACCGTAAATACAAGTCAAATTGTAAATATGAAGGGATTGATCAAAGGACTTGAAAAGAGGGGTCCAAAACCAAAGTGATAAGGTTCGGCCATGGTGTATGGCCGAACCCTACCAAGATATGTATGAAGTGTGAAGTGTTTATGTGTTGATCAAATGAAAAGGAAGATTAAATCCATAGGAGATGAGGTTCGGCCATGGGTATGGTCGAACCCCACAAGGTGGTTTTTGGGACTTACATGTAATTAGAAATCAAAAAGATATGTTATTAACTTGCTATTATACAAACAAGGTAACGGGACTTGAACGGCGCGCGAGTCGTGAACGGGTGACGCTTAAGAAAGAATGGACGTTTAAGAGAACTTTCTGTAGGTTTCCTACCTACTTGTAACCACTTTTATATTTGGTTTTATCATGGTTTTTATGAGATATATGTTATACTATTATCTATCATATGGATTTGAATGAGGAGATTTATTTACATGTTTCATATATTCATTGGCATCTCATGCATGGACATGGGATGATTATTATGGAAACCGGAGCTCACACTCCGTTGGTATGCCCTTGATGCAACTGTGGGGCCTCCTTAGGCGATGAGGGTCCCACCAGGAGGAATATCATGATGATAAGAGTCACATCAAGAAGAAATGAAAGAATACTGTGGTTTACCTTGACGATGAGAGTCTCGTCAAAGTGATGGCTATGTATATGTGTGATGGGTGGGACTCATTACATTTGCATACATACATAGCATTGATTTATATATTTTTTGATGATCATATATTATGATATATGCATGTTTTATATACTAACCATGTGGTAGCCCTGATCGGAAAACCTACTGGGCGTATTGGTCTAACGCCCTAATTCTATCCTTAGAGGATGATGCAGGAAAAGGAAAGGGAAAGGCAAAGGCTGGGGATCACGAGGAAAGCCAAGCATAAGCGCTTGAATGTTGGAATGGGTTTCTATTTACTGTTGTTTGGATACATTTTATGGGCATGTAATAGTTTAGTAACTTTGCTATGTTTTGTAAATAGTTTGATGATGGATATTTGGTTTAAGTAATTTATAATGGATGACTTGTACTTGTTATCTACTCAGTATAATTCCGCAATCAGTTAATCCTGCATTTAGTTTAGTATTATTCTGCATGACTTATTTAGTTCCGTGTGTGTATTGTTTATCATGGACTAGTCCATGCACACATGGTTGGCCAGTTAAGGGTAGGACTTTGGAAGTCCGAACTTAGCTCGCATCGTGACGTCTCCCCGCTCTCTTCCACTTGTTTATTTATAATAAAAAAATAGACTCTGATTTTTGGAAGATTGGAAAAGGGCGGATCAAAGGACTTGAAAGAGGGGTCAAAACCAAAGTGGTAAGGTTCGGCCATGTTGTATGGCCGAACCCTACCAAGGTGTATTTGGTAGATGGTGGTGGTGTTTAAATAAGTTATTTGATTGGTATTGGTTAAATAAAAAGGGGAGATCAAATTCAAGTGGGTGAGGTTCGGCCATGGTGTATGGCCGAACCCCACAAGGTGGTTTTTGGGACTTAGACTTAATTGGAAATCACATGGTTATGTGTTTGACTTATTCTTATATAAACAAGGTAACGGGACTTCTTGAACGGTGCTCAAATCGTGAACGGGTACGATTTAAGAAGAGCGAACCATTTAAGTGATCATTGAGTAGGTTTCCTACCTTTTTGTAACCACAATATGTACTTGCTGGTTTTTATGTTGGTTTTTATGAGATATGGGTTTAACTAATATGTTTCAAAGTGGATTTGAATGTTATGATTTATTTACAAATGGCATATATTCATGGACATCTCATGCATGGCATGGGGTGATGGTTATGTAACCGGAGGCCACACTCCGTCGGGGCGTCCGAAAGACCACTGTGGGGTACCTTGATGATGAGAATCCCATCAAGAGGAGGCTATGTATATTGTGATGGGTGAGACTCATTACATTTGCATACATACATAGCATTATTTTTGTGAGTTTTGATGATCATGTATTACTATGTTAAATGCATGTTTTTATACTAACCTTGTGGTAGCCCTAATCGGAAGACCTACTGGGCGCGTTGATCTAACGCCCTATTTCTATCCTTAGTGGATGACACAGGAAAGGGGAAAGTCGAGGAGCGCGAAGGAAACCAAGCATAGGAGCATGGGCTTTTGATTGAACTTATTTATGGACTTTTTATTTAAGTTTACATGGACATGTAATTTGTTAATTAGATGTCGGCATGTAATAACTTAGTTAAATATTTGTTATGGTTTGCTATGGTTGAATGAATGTTTAGTTTAAGGTAACATTGGATTAAGACTTGTACTTTGTTATCTAATTTGCTATCTTACATTGCTATCTAAAATGGAATAGGATTGTTATCCTATTGTTATTCCGCATGTATTTGTTATTCCGCAAGTTAACTTGAGTACGTGTGAACCATCTCAGTGGACTTAATCTACGCACAAGTATGGTTGGCCAGTTAAGGGTCGGGCTTTGGAAGCTCAGACTTAACTCCTGTCGTGACGTCCTGCTCTCACTCTTCCATTTATAAAAAAAAAAAATAGACTCTGATTTTCGGAAAGCGAGTGAAAAAGGGTGGGGCGTTACATCTGCTATATACATATCGGAGAGGAAGATCTGTTAGCAGTGTCATCTCTACTACTGCACCTCAGCACAAGTTGGTGCTTCTCCAGTGATAGAAACACTGCCCTTTAAGAGACTGCCTTGTTGCAAACGTCCCTCTGTTGATTTGGTTGCTGCTGTCTCTATCGTGTTCTTCTATGTGCAACAAATGTCCAACGCTGGCAGTCTCGACCAACTAACAGCGATCCTCTGCTATGCACGTTGCTACTGCTGTGTATTATAGCAGTCCTCTTGTATACAGCTGTATGTATAGCCCACCACGCAGCAACACACCTGACGATGGCAACAACCCTTCCTTCTATCTGCCGTGTGTGATGGACTCTGGCTGCCCCCCTCTTCTCACTGTCACCCACAGCAGATCAGATTGGGGACAGATCTGCCGATGGAGTGCTGTCTGGACTCTGCAGAGCATTGCTTCCTCTATGGTGTTTGCTGTCTCTATGCAACCACTGCAGCATCACTGCTCTCAATCCAGCAACCCCTTCGTTTGTCTATGTACACGCTGGTCATGGCTGAAAAGCCTTCCTGCTGTACCGTTCTCCCTTCTTCGCTGGTAATCTCCTCCACACAGCCCTGTCTATTTACAGCGATGATCTCTCTTCGCGTCGGTGGGTTGGTGTGCACGTCGATGCTCCACCGCTTCCAACCAGGCTGCAGATCTGATCTCCATAGATCTGCACCATCCTTCATCAGAAAACCCCAAGATGTTGTATGCAGGCTGCTCTTAAAAACAACCTCTTGATTGTTGATTTGGTGTCTGTCTAACAGAGACCTTTCCACCTCGTTAGCAGATACGAACACCCTTTCACAGATCTGGCAGAAACTCTATTTCCCATGTGTTTAGCCAGCCCACTGTCTTTTGTCCTTTATAAAATCTTCCATTTGATACAAGATAGAAATTGCCATTGATCCAACTTAGAAGGTGTTATGCGCCCTTGCTCCTTTGTTGCCTTTCAATAAATCCTTCCAATTAATCTTATCTTAGAAGGTGCTAAGATAAATCATTCCTAATATCACTCCAACACCTCATGCACATATTTATATGTGGCTAAGACATCTTAATTTTTTAGTAATAGGATATTATTGCCTAAACCCAATTTAGACAATACCTTGGTCGCATATACTCCTTGATTTTTGTGATAGAAAATCCTATCTTGTATGCGCATATCTTATGGGAATCCTCATACTAGGCCATGCATCTATCTTTATTTGGATTTAGACAATCGGATGACATCAATTTATTCTAACGTGTGGCCCATTTTAGATTCATCCCAAAACCTTTCCATCAATGCCTTTCATTATTTAGAAAATCCATAATATTGATTCATAAAGCCAAACCATTAACCATGACCTAAAACCCCATTTAAATTTATTTGAAACCATTTATCAAAGTCGTTGGGTCCTAATTGGGCAAAGACCCAACATTTTACTCATCTAAGAACCATGTCTAAAAATCTCCCAATTTAATTAGGTAATTTCCGTAAATATTTATAACTTGAAAATCCGGGGTATTACAACCCTTAGGTGTATGGTCCCTCCCCATTCTAAAAGTTTCAGCCAACCTTCCCTCTTGATATGGTGCATGACAAGTTACATTCATCACAATGAACATGAATAAAGCCACAAAAAACAACTTGCAATTGATCAAATTAAAATTCACATGTTCAAGTTAAGCATATTGATCAAATACATGCAAGATTAAACAACCAAACCATACACCATTCAAGTATGGAAACACTAATCCATGTTAAACATATTGAATCTAAAATGTACCACATGGAAACTGATTTTCCATGGAATGTATGGTTTTCCAAGAAAGACTAATGCTAGAGCCAGGAAAAGCATAGTCTAAGCTTGTAGTCACCAATTCCTATTTCATGTCATAGCACTTGGGCTATTTGAACTCACTTGCCTCAAGAGTTCATTGTGAAATGGTTTTGAGATATGAAATTGAATCTAAAACCAAAGCAACACATGATCAAATGGTGGTCTCTCTCCTAGATACCCATATGGTTGAGGTTGGTCTCTCATACACATTCCTTTGGGCATACCTTGGGGGTCCAAACGTTGGATGCCTTAACTCCTTTAAGACTTGATCAAGTTGTCTTAACAAGGAGTCTTGTCTTGGGTCCACCTTCCTTAGAGGTACATGTCTTTTAACTTTAGGCTTTGGTGGATGAATTTTAGGCCTAACATTTTGAGGGTGGTTAAGGGCTTTCTCTTAAAGGTGCCTCTTCCTAAGGTTACATTCCATCTTCAAATGTCCAACCTTATGGCAATAAAAACATTTCCCCTTGGGGGCTTTAGGCACATTACCTTTAACAAAAACCCTTTGGCCAATAGATTCATTGATTTCCAATGAGGAACCAAGACCCGATCTATCACCAAACTTTTTACCCGAACTTAGAAGTCTTTCTAATATTTCTTCAACTTGGGTAAACTTATCTTGGAACTTCTCTTTTTGTTTTTTAAGTTCCATAATTTCATGAGTTAGTTTCCTAACTTCCACTACAAGATTGTCTTTGATTTTCCATAAATTTTCAACATCTTTGCAATGAATTTCCATTTCTTCTTGAATGGCTTTTTCATTCTCTTTTAACTTAATGATTTCATCATTAGAGGTTTTCAAGTATGAAGTGAGGAGAGTGTTTTCATATTTTAAATATTTTACTTGGCTAGACAATTGTGCATTTTTATGTTTAGCATTATCAAGTTTCATAGCCAATTGTTCACTCTCAAGGTACAAAACATTAAAACATGCTTGAAGGTCATCATCATCTTCATTTTCAATATTTGTCATTTCAATTATGGGTCCTTCCAGATTTTCAACAATGGAAGCTATGAAACTTTTATGCGTTTCATCATTTACTTAAGTTTCCTCTTCCGAATCACTCTCTGATTCCGAGGTGTCCTCATAAGTGGCATTCATAGCCTTCTTAGGTTTCTCCGAAGGACATACATTTGCATAGTGTCCTCGACCACACAATTGAAAAACTCTTGTTCCTAGGGCCTCCTCTTATCTTTTTCCTTATGAAGTTCATATTTTTACGAAATTTTTCAGTTGTTTCTCCCTTTTTAAATTTCCTCATCTTATTTAATCTTTTGAAAATTTTCAAGTATTTTATAGCTAGGAGAGCCATTTCTTGACTTGGGTCTTCTTCCAATTCCGGTTCCTTTTCTTTAATTATTGGAAGTTTAACGGAAGATTTCAAGGCAATGGGCTTGACCTTTGGTGGTTCAAGGTTTAACTCGAAGGTTTGAAGAGAGGCAACCAAATCATTAACCTTCATTTGGGCAACATTTCGATACTCTTCAATTGCCACCTTCTTGGATTCAAACCTTTTGGCAAGATTTATTAAAATATTTGTGCACACTTTCTCATCAGGAATTCTATCACCAAGAGCCCACATAGAGTTGACAATGTCACTAACTCTATAATAGAAGTCCATAAAGGTTTCTTCTTCTTGCATTTTTAGGCTATCAAACTTAACCTCTAAAAATTGAAGCTTTGGTCTCTTCACAACGGAGGTACCTTCGTGGGTTCTCTCAAGAATTTCTCATGCTTTTTGTGCGGTCTCACACATCATGATTCTCTTGTATTCATTGGGTGACAAGGCACAATTCAAAGTATTAAGAGCTCTACCATTTGTAGTGTAAATTGTTTTTTTCATTTGGATACCATGTGGAGTATTCCTTAAGTACAATGGTTTTGGAACTAGTAGTCGTATCCACTTTATCTTTTGTAGGTTCTTTCCAACCTTGTTTAACCGATTCACATACGGAACCATCGATGGATATGAAGAAACTTTTCATTCTTATTTTCCAAGCATTTACCACTGAAGTATGGGGGTTTAGAGATAGCATGGCTTTCTCCACTAGATTTGATTCTATCACTTGAATCACTTAGATGATTAAATGCCTAAGATGAGCACGAGGCTCTAATACCAATTGAGAGTTCCCTAGTTCATAGAACCCAATTATCCCTAGAGTGGGTGAATAGGATAATCTCCAAATTTGTGTTCTTTTCAAATTTTTCTTGATTAAAAATTTAAAGTGCAGAATTAAAACAATATTAATCAAGTGGTGTGTCAAAAAGAGAATGCACAATTAAGCAAGATCACACAATAAGCTCTAACACCATGAACACAAGATTTATAGTGGTTCGATTTAGACAAACCTATATCCACTGTTAAGACTCACCCAACCTTGGCTAACTTCAAATTCACTAAGTGAAATTTCACACAAACTAATAGAATAGGACTTCCACCTATCCAATTGATTGGGAATTTCACCCGATTACTATCCCTCTATTTTTTATAGTGGTTCAAAGTAAACCTCTCTTTAATCCACTTCACAAGAAAAATGATTTAAAAATAAATCAAACTAAGACGCACTTTCCTTTGACGCTTTGCAATGTGAAGATATGCTTCTTCAATCTCTCCCAATATGATGTCGTATGAAGACGCTGATGTGCCGTGTGCAACAATCACAATCCTAGGGAGGGTCTCTAGGAAATTGGGTTACCAATGTCTATCCTAGAGATGGTTTAATCATTCCCTTTTTATCTCAGTCTAAACCAATTGGATACTTGAATGATTTGCAAATGATTTGCCAGTAGAGAATAAGCCACAATCTTTTGCACTTGGGTGTTTGAGAGTTTAACTCTAGTAGATGTAGATCATAAATGCTCTCCAAAGATTCATACTTAACTCTCCAAACAATATGGTATTTAGGGAGACAAAAAGAATTTTTGAAACACAGTTACCCACGATTAATCGTGCACTAGCGATCAATCATCTGTGTTCGAAAGTGACATTCCACCAACCCAACCATTGAGCATTAAATGCACAGTAACGGCACAAAAATAGTCACACATGATTGGTGGGCCACACATTTCATCGTGAACATCCTTTGGCGATAGATCGTGGATTGACGATAGTATCGGTTTATTAGCACAGGAAAATGACTATTTTATCCTTGTATTTGGACTAGTTAGCCCATGTTTTGTGTGTTTTAGGATATATTTAATGGGATTTTGGAAGTTTTACAAAATTTACAGGAAAATATAAGATATGATAATTCAAATGGATAATTTTACAATTTACGGGCATAAGTTAATATTTTGGGAAAGTTACAAATTTTAATAATTATTTTACCACAATTTTAGGGGTTTTATTTGTAAACCAATTAATTCAAATTCATTTATGATAGTTTGGATTAATTTAATCACGTTTAGAATTGGATGTAAGTGGTAAAATTATTTATTAGATTTTCTATACTTTCAAAAACCCAATTATTAAGTCCATTAAGAAAAGCCCATGAAGAAATCCACATGTGTGAAGTGTAGTTTCATCATCTCAAGATCATATGAAGAAATTCAAAATTTACGAGTCATTATGAGAAGATTTTCGAATTTTCCAAGTGGATTGAGGAAAAAGAAACAAAATAAGAAGTGGAGAAAAAAAAGGAAGGTTTGACATAGTCTCAGTATTGTGACCATAACTTTTCATTCTGATATCCGATTGCTTTGATTAATTTTGTGTTAGAAATATGACTTCAAGGGCTACAACTTTGTAGTTTATTACAATTCGTGATTCGGACATTAACTAGCTCAAAGTTTATCTGTAAGGTGGTACATGTGTAAAAAAATGGGATTTTGCACCCACTTCCCTTTGTGTTCACACCTTGCATGAATTTTAGTGGTTTTTTTTTTCTGTCTCCTTGTCTCCTTTAAGCCATTTCATGTTTAGCACAAACCATATCAGCCCTCCAAGTATCCCTTGCTTTATTTAAATCTTTAAATCCAAGCCATCATTCCACCTCCTTTCATCTATAAATGTTATCCCTCTCCCATTGAGAAAATTGAACTTGGAATCTTGAGATTTTTAGAGAATTGGAGAAGAATTTTAGAGTTGTAGAATTTTGGGTTATTGTTAGTATTTTTATTTATTTTATTTTCCATTTTTCTTTTTAATTAGTTCTTTTAAATTTAATTCCATATTCTTATAATTTAGTTCAATTAATAAGAGTAGAATTTCTTAATTTTTTTGTCTTTATTTTCTTAAAATCAATACTAATGTGTGATTAAATTCATTAATAAATTCAAAAATTCCATAAATCTTATTGTTTTGATTTTTCTTAAAACCAAAGTACCAATGTATTGTAATTCTTAATTCCAATTTTTATTAATAATTGAAAGGTAGAAAAACCTTTAGAATTATAGTTTTCCAAATTTTGATTTTATTATGATGGTTTGAATTATTCTATATCTTGAGTCCTCTCTTGGTAATTAATTTGGACATATGAAATAGTTAGATCTTTTATTAACATTACTATTCTAGGTCTAAGGTTCTTTAGAACGAATGAAATAGTTAGATCAAAGAATTGTATGATTAATCTAGATCTAAGGTTTGGATTAATTAGGTAACTAATTTGATGAAAGACTTGAACAAGATTGAAATTTTATGTGAGCTCCATATTCTAGGCCTTGAGGTTATTTTTAAAATATGTAAAATAAAGCCTTTATAATTCATTGATCCAGTTCCACTGTAAATATGTAAATATGTTGTTTTTATTTTTATTTTCATTTTCTTTGTCTATAAATTCAAACTCTTTAAAAAATTGTGAACTAGGTTGGTAATTAATTAATTGCATATTAATTTTGTGCTCTAAATTAGACTGAGATTATTTAAAATTTTTAGTTTAAATCCATCATCTTAATTGAATTTAGGTAAATTTTGATTTTCCATTAAAATTTGATCTCTTTAATTGTTAAATTCTATTTTTAGATGTGGTTTCTAATTTTAGACCATGTTTTCAATTTTTAGATGTTTTTAAATTAAACTTAAATTTCTTAGATTATATAATTAATTCCATATTTAAGATTTATTTTCATGTTTTATAAATTTCATAAATTATATAATTCAATGATATGTTTTTCATGGATATATTTTCCTGAGTTCCGACGGGTTCAACCTTGCACTTCAAAGCTATATTATAAATGGTTCGTGGGCTTCCGAGTATAAGTTTAAAACAAACATCAGCCTGAGGCTATCCTTTCTTAACAGTGCTTTGTCAAGACAAACCTCATCCAAACCCAGGGCGATGGGTCGTGGACCCGATATCTCAGCCCTATCTCTGGCAATTGGTCGTGTGACCGATTAATCGTGACATATTCCTCACGAAGGATCGTCGCCTGACGATTGTATTGTCCAGAGAGCAAACTAATTTTACAGGCCTTGTTCATTCCAGAACTTTGTTAAGTCCAACCGATTGATTGTGTGACCGATTGATCGTCCTGTCCCAACAATAGATCTTATGCACGATAGATCGTTCTGAGACCAGAGTTGTTTGACAAACCATCCCAACCAGAACCTTTGATTTCCAAGGCAATACATCGCTACACCACGACTGGTCATCCTTTGTCAATTCGATAAGTCTCTCACACAATGTGTTGCCATGACAGCAATTGCAATGGTTTGAAAATTCAGTCAATTGGTTCTGATTTGGTGTCAAACACTCTCTAGGCTTGATTAATTAACCATATGTGATATCTTGGCCTAGGCAAGGTCATCCTAAGGTGTGGGTTCCACTAGGTCTTCTATGGCCAATTACCTCCCGTGGTTGTTGTTAGTGCCCCAGTCTACCAAATCACCTTTTTGTTAAGCTCGTGACTTAGGTGACAACTTGCCTTGAAGAGAGAAGCTCAAGACTCATGATCTCTAGCGTTGATTGAAGTGTGAAGAGTCAACTGATCTCTAGCATTGATTGAAGTGTGAAGAGTCAACAGATCAACGTGTATGGCAATCACTTATAATAAGTGACCATAGATGACCTTAGGTGGAACCTATACCTTAGGTTGACTTTGCCTAGGCTTAGAGATCACATCAGGATAATTGATCAAGCCTAACATGTGTTTAACACCAAATTGGAACCCAACTTGGAAATATGAATTCACTGTCAAGACCACACATCGTGTCAGCGATCATTCACCATTAACAGCATACGACCAATCATGGCTTTGCGATATGTCGTGTGGAAAAATGAAGGTTTTGGTTAGACTGGAATGTAAAACACATTTGGTCTCAGGACGATATGATCGTGGCCACGATCGATCATCCAGAACTTGACGAGTCAATCTTATAGGTGATTTATCGCTGAAATTGGAGATAGGCTGGATGATGAACACTGTAAATTATAATTTTACCCTTTAATATTAGATTAGTTAGTCTTCATTCTGTAAATATTAGATACATTTAATGTTATTTGTGAGTTTTGCAGTGTATTCCGGAAAATGCAAGAAAAAAGAATTAAAATAAAAAAAATGCAGAAAAGTGGGCCACATTTCTATTTTTAGAAAATTTGTAATTTTTACCACTTAATTTGATTTTGGAATTATTGGTAAATTGTAAAGGTGGTAGAAATTTATAAGCACACAAATGGATCCATTTTTCAAGTCTGAAGCATGAAGCCAAAGTCTGCAATTGGAAGCCTATGAGCCAAAGTCCACCAGTATTCCGGGCCATATAAAAGTCCAAGTATGTAATCCAAGTCCAAAAGACCAAGTGGGACCAATGAATTTCGTGTGAGGCATTGTGGAAGCAATAATGAGAAAAAAATGGGATTTGTATTGACCAGAGTGAATTTTGGAAGGAGGAATATTTTGACACGGTTTCAGATTTTATCCATAACTTTTCACTCTAATGTCCGATTGCATTTATTCTTGTTGCATTGGAAACAAGACTTCAAGGGATAAAACTTTGTAGTTCACGAAATGTCGTGATTCGGACGTTAAATAGATCAAAATTGAGATGCAATATGGTGCATGTATAGAAAAACGGAATTTACACCCTAATTTCTAAAATAATCCAAAATCCCTAAAATCATGGAGTCTTATCTGCAAAATTCGCCCATGGCTTGGAAAAAACAGTAAAATTGGATAATTAAAGGAGATAATTTGGGAGAAAGTTTTGGAGAATGTTTTGGAAAGAGAATCATAGAGGAATTCACTCCAAGCTTAGCTAATTCAGTTTCTTTTCAGCACTATAAATAAAGGGGTTCAGGCATTTTAAAATTCGAATTTGATCAAGGATTGAAGGATCACTGGAGGTTGGAGACTGAAGAGATTAGAGAAGAAAGGAACTTTCGAATTTAATTTGTACGTTCTTTGTTTCTGTCTTTGATGCAAAACTCCAAAAGCATTGTAATTCCATATTCTGATTTATTAAAATAAAATTCATGGTAGCTTATTTTAAATGTATGATTTTCCAATTAATGAATATCGTGTAATGATAGTTTGAATTTTTATTTTTATTTCTCTCATAAATGTTATGTTAGAAATTATTTTGAGAATTTTCAAGGAAAAACAGAACCCTTTTTAGGATTGGTTGAACTTGATCTTCCCAGTCTACGGTTCTTCTTAAGAACAACTTCTTTTAGATTTGGAAAGGCAAGTACAAATTTCTATCCAATCCTAAAGCTTGAATTGGAAATTTCTTATTTAATGGAAGCCATAATATTTTTAATTGGAGTTTAATAAAAGACAAATTTGAATATGTATTTGATAATTATTGAAGATTTCATATTTTAGGCTATGATTTTATCATTAAATGGGATAAAATGCCTCCATAAATACTTGTCTCAATACCATTGTATATTATGTGAATATTTTAGTATTTTTATTAAATTTTTTATTCTTTTCTTATTCTCTCAAATTCTTTTGAACTAGGTTGAGATTGATTTGATTGCATTTTAATAATTTCATATATTTTGTCATTTCCTTGTGGGATCGACCTTGCTCTCTTAACGCTATACTATTAAATGGTTCGTGCGCATGCGAGTTATAAATTTAAAATTTGCACAATACTGAACTTGAACAAAGGCCTAGAAATTTAATCAGATACTATCAATCGTGTGTATAGGGCAGTAACACATCGGTATCACGATATGTCGCCCTGGGTTTGGATAAGACTTGACTCTAGTAAATACCATTAGTCTCTGGCCGATACATTTGCCAACCTACGCTCAGTAGCCTGGATACACGGACGATTAGTTGTGTGGCGCGATCAATCGCAGGTTACCATTTTTGTACCATTATTGTGCATTAAATGCTCAACGGTCGAGTTGGTGAAATGTAATTCAAACAAGGATGATCGATCACTGGTACATGATCAATCGTGTGTTTCAATGTTACGAAAATTTTCAGTTTGCCTATAAATATGATCACTATTTGGAGAGTTTAAAGTAACACATCTTGAGCATTGAAGAGCCTCATCTACCAGTCCATACTCTCAAGAATCAAAGGCAAAATCAGTGGCTTATTCTCTCTTGGCAATTCACTTGCAAATCATTAAAGAATCCAATCGGTATAGATTGAGATGAAGAGAGAAGGATTAAGCTCATTTTTAGGATAGACATTAGATCTCACCAATTTCCTAGAGACCCAAGGATTGTGGTTGCTCTACACGACGTGTGTACATCATCGTCGGGAATGTACGAGCTCACATTGGGAGTGATTCAAGAAGCATATCTTCATTTGCAAGGTTCTTCTAAGGCAAGTGCTTCTTAGTTAGATTTTTACTTTAAAAATCAATTCTATTGTAAGGTGGATTAAAGAGGCAGAATTTCTCTTGAACCACTATAAAAATAGTGGGATAGGAATTGGGTGAAAGTCTCAATCAATTTGATAGGTAGAAGTCTTATTCTATTGTGTTGGTGTAATTCCAATGCTTAGTGTATTTGGAGGTAGTCCAAGATTGGATCGGTCTCAATAGTGGATATAAATTGTTTAACTGAAACACTATACATCGTGTGCATTGTCTATTTGTGTGATTGCTTATTGAAAGTTCATTTGGAAGCTAGAACAACACCATTTACCCTAAAGGGGGGTGAATAGGTCAATATAATGTCGTTGGTCCTTTTTTTTAAATTATCTTGATTGATTAATTAATTGCAGCGGATATACCAATCAAGTGAATGTGTGTTAGGAAATGTGATTAAACAATCAACACAAGAAAATAGCTCTAACACCACAAACAAAAGGACACAAGATATAAAGTGGTTCGGTTCTCCAACCTACATCAACTGTTAGGACTCGTTCAACCTTGAGCTATTCCCAAATTCACTATGTGGGGACTTACACCCTCACAATTAGAGTAGGAATTCCACTTCACTCAATCGGCTTGGAATTCCACCCACCACTGTGCCAGAGACAACGCTCTAAAGTTTTTATAGTGGTTCTGGAGAAAATCCCCTTTAATCCACTTTCGGGTAAAAGGTTTTAAAATAAAATAAAACCAATAAACACTTGCCTTAAAGCTCTTTCTCGCTGATGTGTGCTTCTTGAAGATTTCACCCACTGAGTGCCGACGCTCCTCCTTATAGCCGTTGTATAGAAATCACAAACTCAGGGTGATAAGGAAAAACTTGGCTGAACCAAAGCTTTCCTAAATTAGTTATTTTTTTCCTCTTTTCCTTACTGACAAACTCAATCCATAGATTGGTTGATAAAGACTTTTCTTTCCTCCTCTCTTTCTCACAAGAGTGTTGATCGTTCCTTAGAGTGTGTTAACTCTTTTCAGCTCAACGAAATTGGCAAAACGATCACCCAATACTCATATTTATAGAGGAGTCCCAACGGTCTTTCTGACTGTCTAGGACCTACAGGTCGGTGGAACTGATGGGTCGGTGTTCATAATTACTACAGTTCAACCCAACGACAGAATTACTTCCTAATCGACATGTCAGTGTCACCTATGGGTCAATAGTTATGGCACCGATAGGTCGATCCATATGAGAGGCTCGGTCTGGGGGCAAAGACATGCTGACAATAGTTTCTAGTTTAGAAACTTGTTATCCATAATGACCTATCACCCTTTTCCGATGGGTCGATCCTATTACTCTCGATCGGTCTTGATATATTGATTTCTTCAAAAGCCCATTTGTGTTCATTGTCCCGAACTCATAAGTCTTTTACGGACGAGTTGTCGACCATGATGGGTCGTTTAAGTTCATCATCGAGGGGTGGGTGCATAGGAGACTCTCGGTCAGAGGCATACCCAGAATGACTGTAACGCCCTGCCCTTTTTCACTCGCTTTCCTAAAATCAGAGTCTATTTTTTTTTTTAAAAGAGTGATAGAGAGTGGGACGTCACGACGCGAGTTAAGTTTGAACTTCTAAAGTCCAACCCTTAACTGGCCAACCCTACGTGTATGGACTAAGTCCATGAATACGGTTCACACGTAATATGATAACTTGCGGAATTAAAACATAACTGCGGATTATAATAAAATCTAAATCTATTCCATTTTATATAGCAAAGTACTTCGTCACTTAACCAAATTACCTTAAATTAAATAGCCAAAATAAACCATTCAAACCATAGCAAAATTATCTAAGTTATTACATGCCGCATTGTAGCTACTCAAATTACAAGTCCATGAGTAACTTAAATAAAATAACATTAAATATATCCAATATCCTTCCATGGGGTTCGGCCATGTTGGTTCATCATAGAGTCTTTATCCATAATAAAATCAGGATTGGCCATGCAATGGCCGAACCATGTCCTTAACCACCTTTTTCTTATTTTTTGCAATTTATCGAGCACTTACCGATTCCGCGTCTCCTCCGGTTTGTTTCACTCCTTCTTGCTCCTTTCCTTCCTTAGACTCTCTTTCCTTCCTTCTTGATCTTTGGCCGATGATGGTCTTGATAAAACTCTCTTGGAGTGGTTCGGCCAAGAGTATAGATTAGAGAGAAGGGGAAAGAGAGAAGGGGAAAGAGAGAAGATTAAGATAAACACTCCAAGTGTTTTCTCTTTGACTATGAGAAGTGATTCGGCCTTGTGTGAGAGAGAGAGTGATAAAAAACACTCTTAAGTATTCTTGTCTTGAGAGGTGTAACAGCCAAGAGGGAGAGAATGAATTGAAAACTAAAGTCTTTCCTTGATCAATAAGGTCGGCCAAAGGTGGTGTCCCTTGGTGGCACCCGTTTGTAACTCCCATATTCCTTTACCTCTCTCCTTAATGCTCCACTTGGGGGTTTCATCCATGAGATGAAACTCCCAAGGCTCCAACGGTGTAGCCTTGGTATGCCTTTGAGTATCATTGTGTAACCTTCACAAAACCACCACCTCCACATTAATGGCCCATTTGGGGGTTTCATCCATGGGGTGAAACTCCCATGTGTCCAATGGTATCCCCCTTGGCTTAGATTGTGTAACCGTCCACCTCCCATTGATTCTCCATTTGGGGGTTTCATCATTGAGATGAAACTCCCATTCCAGCATGTATGCCATTGTTTGATTTTTGAAACAACAAACCGCCTTCATCTTCACACTCCACTCACTTGAGATGAATGTCCCCATAACTTCCCATCCAAATCATTTAACTCAACTCATCCATTTAACTCAACTCACCTCTTTAATTCAACTCATTTAATTCACTTGAATCAACTCAATTGATTCCATTTCCAAATCAAATCAGCCCCAACCTAATTAAGCTTGGACTCACTTGGTGGGCAACCAAGTCAAACACGATCCATTGGGTCCCAATTGGCCATTTTGACCCAATTAACAAATTTTGACCCAATTAACAATCTTGACCCAATTGAATACATCTTACCCATTTATTTCAATTGCAACCATATCCAATAATTCACAAATTAAATGGCCAAATTTCATATACATTGATAACTTAAAAATTCGGGGTGTTACAATACAACCCTCTTTTTAAAAATTTCGTCCCGAAAATAGAGCGAAGTAGGGTTCCAAAATAAATTACATAAATAACTCAGGGTGAGTTGTTCTCATTTCCGACTCGAGTTCCCAAGTGGCTTCCTCAATTCCATGTCGATCCCATACCACCTTAACGAACTGAATCGCACGGTTTCGTAATACCCTTTGCTCTGTTTGTACCACTCTGACAGGCTTCTCGACGTATGTCACGTCGCTTTGCACCTCTATGTCTTGTATGTTCAGTACATGTGAGGGATCAGGAATGTACTTCCTCAACATGGATATATGAAACACATCGTGCAAAGATGCCAACTATGAAGGAAGTGCCAATTGATAAGCCACCTCCCCCATCCTCCTTATAATTGAAAACGGTCCCACATATCTAAGCGACAGTTTCCCTTTCTTTCCAAATCTCATGTGTCCCTTTCGTGGTGAGACTTTTAAAAACACCATGTCCCCCACTTCAAATTCAAGGAACCTCCTCCTCTTGTCAGCATAGCTCTTCAAACGACTCTGCGCAGCCAATAGATGCGCTGTAGTCTCTGCAACCAACTCGGGTCCAATCAGCGCAGGCTCACCAGCCACTGTCCAGCACACGGGTGATCTACATGGTCTACCATATAAAGCCTCAAATGAAGTCATCTAGAGGCTTGCCTGGTAACTGTTGTTGTATGAAAATTCTACCAACGGCAAGTGATCCTCCCATCCACCCTTGAAATCTAGCATGCATGCTCTCAGCATATCCTCCAATGTTTGTATTGTCCTGTCTGACTGTCCATCAGTCTGTGGATGGAATGCTATACTAGTCAGTAGATCTGTTCCCATAGCCGACTGCATGCTCTGCCATACTCTGCCGGTGAATCGACCATCTCTGTAGGACACTATAGTCCGGGGAATTCCATATAATCAGATGATACGCTTGATATACCGCCGACCCAAAGTCTCAGATGAGTCTGTCATCTTAATGGGAAGAAAATGTACAGACTTAGTTAGTCGGTCTACCACGACCCATATCGCATCATTGCCCTTTGAAGGCCTTGGCAACCCCGTCACAAAATCCATGGAGATGTGCTCCCATTTCCATTCCAGCACTGGTAAGGGTTTGAGTAACCCTGGTGGCTTCTGATGTTCCGTCTTAACCTGCTGACAAATTAAGCAATGAACTACAAATTCTGCCACATCCCTCTTAAGTTTGTGCCACCAGTAATGTCTCTTCAGGTCGTGATACATCTTGGTGCTGCCCGGTTGAATAGAGAGTTTGGTCTGATGTGCCTCAATCAACAACTCCCTTTTACAGCTTTTAGGCACATATATCCTACCTCGGAATACAAGACCCTGTCCTGGTCATAATTCCCATTCCGGTATGACCACGCCAGTAGACATCTTGGCCCATATCTCCTCCATTTTCAGATCTGCTTGTTGCTCCTGTTCAATCTTGGAGACCATGTTGGACCGTATGATCAAATTGTACATACTCCCATGGTTACTGATATACAGATTGAACTCTCGTATAGTATTCAGCATCTCCCATTCTGTCCTGATCAAACATGTAATAGCCCGAAATTTTAAATCAATATATATTTGGCATTTATTTACTTTAATTTGAATTTTGATGTGATGGAATGCCAGATGGATCAAATTTTGGGACAAAGGCCCAAGAAGGACCCAATGGACCATAGAGTGAATGGAATTCGTCGGAAGGATCAACGATGGTCAAAGTGGGCCCGATCACCATGTGGGACCCAATGGATCAAAATTGGTCCAAACTCTAAGGTAAAGGGGTAGAAAATAATTTGGTTGGGCCGTGGGCCCAATGGTGGGCCAATTAATTTAAAAAAGGGTGAATTGGAATTAAACCCTCTAAATTAGTAATGAAATGAAATGGCATGACCAACTGGGGCCCACCTCCACCTCACCAAGTGAGGTGGCGTGTGGACCAAGGCAAAGGTGGGGCCAACCATCATGGTTGACTTGGTCAAACATGGATAAATTGAGAGGACTAAGGTGGATTAAGGAGAATTAAATTGATTAAAATTATTGTAAAATTATCTAATTTAAAAATAATGGAATTAAAGTGACATGGCCAAGTGGGGCCCACCTCCACCTCATCAAGTGAGGTGGCGAGTGGGGGTAGGTTGGTGGGGGCCATCCACCATGGTTGGTTGACTTGGTCAACCATGGGTGGATTTCTTAGATAGATTTTATGAAATTAAAATTGGATGGGAATTAATTAACCTAAGTGAAGATTTAATTTAATTAATTAGGTCAAGGGGTCAACATGGGAAAACCAAACCACCAAATTCAAACACCCAAAACCATTGGCTAGTGGTGGTTTTGTCTCAACTACCACCACCAAAGTCAAGGTAGCCCATGCTTGGTTGGTGAGGCCATCATGGAGGAGAATGGTCCAAGTAAGACCAAAGAAATGAGATGGGTTTTCCATCTCATCCCTCTCATTTCACTCTCTCATTCTCACCACCTCTCCACCGTCCTACACCAAGAGAAAATAAGAAAAGAAAAAAATTTAGAAGAGAAGAAAAGAAGTGAAGCATTAGTTCACCACCCTAAGATCAAAGGTTGGATCTTGTCTCTCATTACTTTCCCCTCTCCCTCTCTCAAGCAAAACCCACTCTACCTTAGCCGATCCAAGCATGTTTCACCATTGATCAAGCACACCTTGACCGATCAAACATCAAGGAGAAGAAGAGAAGGCTAAGGTGAGCAAGAGGAGAAGCAAAGAAAGACCGGAGGAGTCGTCGGGTGGTAAGAATTCTTAAAACAAGAGTTTATATATTTCTTTTAAGATAAGTTATGGAATCCATTTCTTAGACTAAATATGGCCAAAAATGTTGTGGGCCATGGATCTAAGATCCATCCAACGGTAGGATAAGAAATGGATGAGATGAAAGAGATGGTTTAATGAAAAATAAAATGAATGGATTACGCATGGAAAAATGGAATTTTTGATGGATCGATGGACCTTAGGGTTCGGCCATGTAGTATGGCCGAACCCCACGATAAATGAGTAATGATTTTATTAGGGTTTTTTGGAGAATTAAAAATATGGAGAATGATTAATGACATTAAGGTTTTAAATGAGTAAATATTGATGATTTTTTTTAAGGAATTTTTAAATGAGAAAACCATGGAAGATATAAATGATTTCAAGTGGCCTCAAAAATGATGGAGGTATGACATTTTTAAGAAATCATGAACTATAGGGTTCGGCCATGCAATGTGGCCGAACCCCATTGTAATGACCCGACCTGGGGTAACGAGTCAGATGCGAGGGGTAAAATTAATTTAGAAAATGATTGTAGTTTCAATTGATTATTAGTTTAATTTGATAATTTTATTTTGAGAAAAATATAATTGAATTTATGGATTGAATAATAGACCCCTACTTCACACACTTTCTCCCCAATAAGAATTTACAAATTTATCCCTTTCGAATTAAATTAAAGGAATGGAAAATAAATTATCAACTTAGATTTTAATTCTCCTAAGTTAGAATCCCAATTGGAAATATTCAATTAAGAATGTGAAATCAATAAATAAATTCCAATTTTAAGTGCGTAGAATTTAATCGATGATTGACAAAATTAATAAAAGAGAAATAAAGGACAATTTATTAAAATCAATAATTTAAAAGGACCCACCTTCGCTGGTCGAATTTAATTGTCCAAAATCCTTTCACCGTTGGGATTCCTTTTTCAGATTGGATTCTTCTTCTTCCTTATTCGTTTGGGACTCAAATCCCTACCTAAATGGAAACTGTCCAAAATCCTTTCACCGATAGGATTCCTTTACCAATAGGACTCTCCTCCCTTTAAGAGACCTGCGAACTCTTCCCTTCTTTTACCCTTTGCGAAACAGCAACCAAATCTCAACGGAATCGCAGCGGAAACCTCAGTGGAAGAAGGGAAAGAAAAGCCCCAAATCTCTCTTGAGTTCTTATTCCTCCTCTCCTCTTTGAAGACCAAGTTTCAGTTCAAGCAGCAAAGTTTGGGACCACCGTGTGACCAGCTTTTGTCGTCCTTGTTCCCAAATTACAGCAACAGGTATGTCCCTCTAATTTCCTCTATGTTCTTCTTCTCCCATGGGTTTTTTCTTCCTCTTCTCCCCTTTATAAATTTCGAGCCAGCCAACCAGCCAATCCTTGTTGGATGGTGATGATTTTTCCTTTCTTCATTCAGCGGTAGGATCAAATAAATTGGTGACTCAGATCTGTCCCCAATTTCTTATCCGTGAACAGTAATCACTCAGCCTTTCTCTAATAAAAACATCCTAAGTTGGGGACTGATTTCTAACCACAGATCGGCCAGTTAATGGGACTGATTTTCAGCCCCAGAAACATTGATATTAAGGACTGTTTTCAGCCCCTAGCTGGCTGATTTCAAGACTGGTTTTAATCTTAGTGTGACGAGTTACAGAGAACTCTTTCTCCAGCCGAGATGGACAACACAACCAGCCTAAAACTACCTGTAAGTGAGACTGATCCAAGTCCCCTTGCTGCCAGCACCATGCGTTAACATCTTTCTTTGTTTTACCCGTGGCTTAGTTACAAGTTAAAACCCGGAACCTTATTACCTTGCCCTCTTACAGTGATAATTTCAAGATAATACCCACTGTATTCAATTGGTCTGATTTAATATGCTTTGCTACAATTAATTACTTATTAAATTAAAAATACTTAGAGTTATTGTTATCTTTCCTAAAGGCAGCCAACCTCTAAACTGCTCTAAGTTAGGACAGCTTTCATAAATAAATAAAATAATACAGTCCTAAGTAATTATTGTGTTATGTTGGCAGCAAATTTTGAAACTTCACCCTTAACCTCGGACCTTAGTGTGACATATAGACTAGAGTTGGGACAGCAACACATCTTACTTATAATTAATGTACTTTTCCAAAGAGACCTAAAAATCCTCATATTAATAATACTTGGAACCTTTAAATCGTATTCGCAGCAAAACTTAGTATTCGAGACTAATTATTACCTGGAAGTTCGTGGACACGTCATTCGCATTACGAAAGCTTCTAGGTGAGGGAAACAATTCATTACATACTTTGAAACATGATTCCTTATATTCTTATGTGTTTAGGCAATGGAATATTGTATTTTGTTGTGTGACTAGAATATAACTGTTGGATCTAGAATAGACTGGGTGTATGTTAATAATGGTTGAGATCCGGTGTTCACTCACAGCAATGTAAGAGAGATTTGGCTAAACATTCTATTGGCCGTGAGGAGACTCAGTCCGCCCTGATTGTGGAGTCTAACCATTAATATTGTTGAAAGATCCAATGAGTTATATTCGTAGATTCATGGTTATTTGTATGTTATTGCTTGATTATTAACCTTGATTGGACATGGTTGAATGTTGGTATATATAATTCAAATATTGTGATGCATGGACTAGTGTTACGTTTATTTCATGGTTTATGCATGCTATGACAAATGAGATATTTCGTATGATGTTATAATCAGCTTAAATTGAGATTTATGATTTCAGAGGCATGTTATGAATATTTAAGCATGTTTGTCGATATTGAGTATAGCATTCTCATATTCATAGCATTGGGTATGAGGGTGCGATCCATGATTGTCACGAACACCACGACGGTGGTAGTGTTGTTAGCCTCACTTCATGTGGGAAGACCATTATGGTAGATGAGATGCGATATCTGTGACAAGTCATGAGGGCTGTTATTTGGTGGTAGGTTGTGTTATCCTCACTTTATGTAGGAAGGCCATTAAGGTGATGTGTTATCCTCGATTAGTCGGGAAGACCACCAAATATCAGTAGATGTAATAATGGGTTGGAATATAGCATTTGGCATTGAGCATTACATTTTGCAAAGGCATGAGCATGAAATAAATTGTTATACTTGTTTATTTGAAATATCATTGAGGAAGTAGGAATATCATATGCTATGATTGTGTTATTGTTTTCTTCACTGGGCATGGAGCTCATCCCTTACATTGCAAGCAATCCCTTGGATTTGGGTCTGGACGATAATCATAATTGAGCTTAGAAGGTGAGGAGTCGATGCAGAATTCGTAGAAACGCTTAGTGCAGAGATTATTATTTAGGTTATAAGATGGTTGTTTATTTGTTTTGAGACTTTGAGAAAGTTGTTTATTTCTTTTATTTTTATTTGTGAAAACTTGGATAATGAATTCAAGTATGGATTAATTTTGAGGACGCTTCAATTTGATTTTTTTATGGGAATGTGAGTCAGTGATGTATTTAGAGATCCTTATGTGAGTAATATTTATCCCTTTAAGCTATTTAGAAGCTCAAATGAGATGTTATGTCTTCGAGCAGGTTGTCGACTTGGGGAATTTTGGTGGCTTGTGAATTTAATTATGTTTGTTGAAGTTAGCCACAGATTTTTGATGTATGACCCGTTTAGGGCAGCAGGTGATGCAATTTTGTATAGTCAGATCACGCTCGTCCAGGTGTTGAAAGGTGGGACGTGACACCCATGGTTAGTGATTGTGAATTTTAGGGTTTTAAAGAATGGAAGACATAGAAGGTAACTTGGGGATTTTTAATGGATTTTTAAGTTTTTATTTAAGCATGGAGGACATGGATTTTAAATAGATGAATGGGCCATAGGGTTCGGCCATGTAGCATGGCCAAACCCCATGGTAAATGAGTGATGATTTTATTAAGGTTTTAAGGTTTAAAATTGTGGAGAATGGTTAATGACATTAAGTTTTTTTTTAAATGATTAAATATGGTTAAATTTTAAAACGGTTTTTGTGATGAAATCCATGGAAGAAGTAAATGGTTTACATGGCCTTGAAAGGCATAGATGGGAATGAGCCATGAACCATGGGTTTGGCCATGGTGAATGGCCGAACCATGGGTTTGGCCATGGTGAATGGCCGAACCCTATGGTGTGACTTAGTGGTTTTGATGAAGGTAAAAAGAATGGAAAATTATGGAGAGAGATGATAAATTTAAATGGATGATCTAAATTCATTTGAGGAAATATTAAATAAGGCAAGATGGACCCAAGAAAATGGGAAATAGACATCATGGGTTCGGCCATGGTGTATGGCCGAACCCATGACCCATTTTTGTGGGCCACATTTTGGGCCAAATATGGAATGATATATGGGATTAAATGTTTTTCAAAATTAATTAAATAGGTGGCTGATTTTAGGTACATGATGTCATGGTTAGGGAATGACAAATGGGCCCAAGCTTATGGGTCAAATATGAATTTAAAATGTGCAAGGAAGAGGAGTGGCAAAACCGTAATGTGTAGCCACCTTGAAGAACCATGGGTTCGACCATGGTACATGGCCGAACCCTATGTGGTTGGACATGAAAATGGATATATTATGAATGAGTAAATGAAAAGGATAGTTACTGCGTTTTAGGCTCGCAAATCGAAATATTTAAAATGGGGAAAATGGTAATTATGCATATGGTTAAGCCAATGGGAAATGTGGCTAAGTTAGGGGTTGATTTTGATAAACGTGTAACGTAATTAGGAATCTAAGGTTGTAATCAGTTAGGGATTTAATCATGAAATAAAATAGAGACTAATTCGGTAAATGTGTAATAAGGTATTGGGACGTCGCAAACGGTGCGCGATCGGCGACCGGTTTATCGAATGGAAACGTAACGGGACGCTAACCGGTATTCGGTAGGATTCCTACCTCTTTGTAAGCCGTGGATACGTGATGGTTATTTTAATCTATTTTGATAATTATGTGATTTGTATTATGATGGGTTTTTGATTTATGAATTATATATTCATACTATGGTTTATATTTTTAATGTTATGCATTATATGGCTATGTATGATATATTAAGTTTATGAGATATATATGTATATTACATAGCATTATATGGCTATGTATATGCACTTACATCTCATGCATGGCATGGGCGGGAAAATAATGAAACCGGAGTCCATGCTCCGTCGGGGCGACCTAGAAGCAAACATGGGGATAGCCCGAGGGGCTATAACCGGAGGGCATGCTCCGTCGGGACGACCGAGAATCAGACATGGGGATAGCTCTTATGCTATAACCGGAGTCCATGCTCCGTCGGGGCGACCGAGAAGCAAACATGGGGATAGCCCGAGGGGCTATAACCGGAGTCCATGCTCCGTCGGGGTGACCGAGAATCAGACATGGGGATAGCTCTTATGCTATAACTGGAGTCCATGCTCCGTCAGGGCGACCGAGAAGCAAACATGGGGACACCTTGACGAGGCTTTGCCGTCAAGGGAGATACGATATTTTATGATGATACGGTGGATGGGTGGGACACATGACATAGGCACCCATGGCATGGCATTCATCATATGTTTATTATATTATTGTCGGTATGCATGTTATCACTAACCCATGTGCTAGCCCTACTCGGAATCCTACTGGGCGTGTTGAGTAACGCCCTACTTCTACCCTAGCTGATGGCGCAGGAGATGGCGGAAAGGTGGACACGCCAGGAGCCAAGCTTAGGAGCTAGGGAAACGGATATCTAGTTTTATTTAAGTTTCATTTTGGAGATGTAATTTAAAGTAGCTTAGCTCGTCGGACTGTATAATTTATATTTCTTGCTATGGTTTGGACTGCATTATGGACAATATCGTTTTGAGGCATAAATGTGAACATAGGGGTATTTTGGTAATTTAATGTGTATCTTCCCTTCTATCTAAAACCGATAGGATAGTCTCTATTATAACGTTCCGCACGTAATTATATTCCGCGAGCTTACTTCCTACGCGTGAACCGTTCCCGTGGACTTAGCTCCGCGCACGCGTGGGGTTGGCTAGTTAAGGGTCGGGCTTTAGAAGCTCGGACTTAACTCGCGTCGTGACGTCCGCACCCGTTGTCACTTTTATTTAAAAAAAAATGGACTCTGATTTTCGAAAAGTGAGTGAAGAAGGGGCGGGCGTTACAAAACATGCCACTGTTGTATGTGCTATGCGGCTGAGGGCATCTGCCACCTTGTTCGCCTTGCCAGGGTGATAACGAAGTACGAACTCATAATCCTGCAGATATTCCATCCATCTGCGCTGCCTCAGGTTGAGCTCTTTCTGATCAAACAAGTACTTCAAGCTCTTATGGTCTGAAAACACTTCAAATTTCTCGCCATATAGATAGTGTCTCTAGTTTTGAGAGCGAAGACCACTGCGGCTAGTTCAAGATCGTGCGTGGGATAGAGGCATTCATGTATTTTCAATTGTCTTGAACAGTATGACACCACACGCTCCCTTTGACTGAGAGAACACCCCAGTCCCTCTCCTGAAGCATCGCATTGTACCTTATAACCTTTGCCTCTTTCTGGCAAAATTAGGATAGGAGCAGTTGTAAGTCTCTCCTTCAATTCTTCAAATCTCCGATTACACACATCTGACCACTCATATTTGACTCCTTTCTGAGTGAGTTGAGTCAGTGGAGATGCTATCTTGGAGAAGTCTATGATATACTTCCTGTAGTAACCAGCCAATCCCAAAAAGCTACGGATCTCGGTTATATTCCTTGGTGCTTTCCATTCACTCACTGCCGCCACTTTAGCCCGGTCCACGGCTATACATTCTTCTGATATAACATGCCCTAAGAAGTTAACCTTGGGTAGCTAGAATTCACATTTGCTGGCTTTGGCATATAGTTGATTCTTCCTCAAGGTGTTCAGAACTATCCTCAGGTGCTCAGCATGTTCTTCCTGACTTTTGGAATAGATCAGGATATCATCAATAAATAAAATGACAAATTTGTCCAAGTAAGGACGGAAGATCCTGTTCATTAGATCCATGAACACAGTCGGTGCATTGGTGAGTCCAAACGGTATGACTACAAACTCGTATAGTCCATACAGTGTACTGAAGGTTGTCTTCTCTATATCTTCCTCCTTAACCCAGATTTGATGATAGCCGGACATCAGATCAATCTTTGAAAAATGGCTAAAACCCCTCAGTTGATCGAATAGATCATCGATCCTGGGTAAAGGGTACTTGTTCCGGACAGTTAGCTGGTTCAGTTTCCTGTAACCCACACACATTCAGAGTGTACCATCCTTCTTCTTCACAAACAACACCGGAGCTCCCCAAGATGATGTACTGTTCCGAATGCACCCCAGTCTGAGCAGTTCATCAATCTGCTTCTTTAACTCGGACATCTCTGCTGGTGTCATCCGGTAATGTGTTAATGACACTAGAGAAGTGCCAGGGTACAGCTTGATTTCAAAATTAATCTCCCTCATGGGTGGCAAGCCAGGGAGTTCTTTTGGGAAAACATCCGCGTAGTCTTTCACTATCGCCGGAAGCTCAGCGACCGGTGTCTTGTTCAATCTGATACTGTTCAATACCAGATGATTCAACCCTTCATGCAGTCTTCTTTGTTTGTCAGTACGCACCACATATTGCTTTTCCTCGGGTGACAAAAATGTCACCCTGCGGCGATAGCAATCAATGTTCCCTTGAACGCTCGTCAAACAGTCCATGTCGAAGATAATATCGTACTCAGTCATATCGAGTACCAAATAGTTGAACTCAAATCTATAACCAGCGAGTTCAGTATTCACTGTTGTGCATATAAGCCCCAATGATGTGTCTCCGACGGGGGATACAATGGTGAGCCATGTGGATAGTTTTTGTACTAATGTACAAGTAGCAGTTATAAATGCAGCAGATATGAAGGAGTGGGATGCTCCAGAATCAAATAAAGCAAAGGCGTAGGAACTACTAACTACAACCATACCTTGAATCACAGAGTGATCCACTGCTGCTGGAGGAGCTAGAGTAAACAACCGTCCAGATCCAGTAGGGTTAGGCACCCGTCCTGCCTGATTATATGTCCTGCCTCCTCGTGAATTAGCTAGCCTAGCTGGTGGGCGAAATGAACCTCTGGAATAAGAGGGTTTACTGAGTTATGGGTATTCCCTCTTAAAATGGCCCAGGTGATCACAATGAAAACAGTTGTTCACCCCTCTAGGAGCCTGAATGACTGATGCAGATGCGGAGGGCTGGGTGGGACGAAAGCCCCCTATTGACCCAGTGGATGGTGAGGGTCTGCTAAAGTTCGGTTGGAACTTCTTGTTGGACTGAAATGTACCCCTCCCACTCTTAGATCTGCGGTTTTCAAAACACACTAACTCAGCCATCTCTTGCTCTGCTATAGTGGCCCTGTTGACCACCTCTGCCAATGTAGCTGCCTTGAATATAGTTACCTTGGCCCTAATACTTGGCCGAAGGCCCTGTTCAAACTTGTGTGCCCTTCGATACTCTGTATCGACCATATAGAATGCATAGCAAGACAATCTGAGAAACTCCTGGTGGTACTCTGCCACCGTCATGGTACCTTGTACCAAAGATAGAAAAGCTTGAGTATGGCGCTACTTCTCCTCCTCAGGGAAATAATGGTCCAAGAAGGTAGCTGAGAACTGATCCCAAGTCATTGCAGTCCTTTCTCCTTCCGGAAGGAGTGTTCGCTGCTTCTCTACCACCTCCCACCATTTACGGCATCATCGATCAGTTGTGATGTAGCCAGCAAAATCTTGTCATTATGACTCGAAATCTTGAGTAGGGTCAAGATCTGAGTGATCTTCTTCAACTAGTTTTCCGCTCCGAAAGCCCCTTCTTTCCCTTTGAAGTAAGGAGGGCGTTGTTGTTGGAAATCCCGGACCATGCTCCGGTCATTGGCGTCACTAGTGTTTCCATTTTCGTTCAGATGCTGTTGAAGAACAGAAGTAACTACTGCTTGAACCAAGCTTTGTAGTTCAGGAGGCACCACCGGTATATTCACACTGCTTTGTTCCTCCTCCTCTTGGTGGGATGGTTGTTCATCATGTTGAGATGGTTGTTTTTCCTCTTCATGTCGAGATTGTCGTTCCTCCTCTTCATGTTTAGATTTTTCTACCTACTTTTCATGTTGAGAGGTTTGTACCTCTTTATCCTTCTCTTTCTGGTTATGTCGGGTCTTTCTCTTTGGAGGCATTTTTTCTAAGTCATTGAAAATATCATTGACTTAATTTCCTCGTACAGTTTGTATTTTCACAATTTTGGGGAAATTTCCAAATAAGCACTCTTGGTTTTTCTTTGTTTTTGGGGAAACTTCCTAAGTATCTAATATTCGTTTTCTCAATTTGGGGATATCGGGGAAATATATCCTATTTTGCTATGTTTGATAAATCCAATTATTTTGACTGTACTTCCTTTGCTATCATTCATTGTTGTTCTCAGATTGAATGTTCAGTCTGAGTCTAACAAAGTACATTATTCCGGCCCTCGTCCAGCGGACTCTGAAGAGTCGGTCAGTTGGGATTCTTATCTGTCAGTGAGACATGAAACCGTCTTAATCTTACTTCGAAAGATTCAACCTTCCCGTTTCGCCCTGATACCAACTGCAATGCCCCGCCCTTTTTCACTCGCTTTCCAAAAATCAGAGTCTATTTTTTTAAAAGAGTGATAGAGAGTGGGACATCATGACGCGAGTTAAGTCTGAACTTCTAAAGTCCGACCCTTAATTGGCCAACCCTACGTGTGAATGGACTAAGTCCATGAATACGGTTCACACGTAATATGATAACTTGCGGAATTAAAACATAACTGCAAATTATAATAAATCGTATATCTATTCCATTTTAGATAGCAAAGTACTTCGTCACTTAACCAAATTACCTTAAATTAAATATCCAAAATAAACCATTCAAACCATAGCAAAATTATCTAAGTTATTACATGTTGCATTCTAGCTACTCAAATTACAAGTCCATGAGTAACTTAGATAAAATAACATTAAACATATCCAATATCCTTCCATAGGGTTCGGCCATACAACATGGCCGAACCCTGTATGGCCGAACCCTATGGTTCATCATAGAGTCTTTATCCATAATAAAATCAGGGTTCGGCCATTGCCCATGACCACCTTTTCTTATTTTTTGCAATTTATCAAGCACTTACCGATTCCGCGTCTCCTCCAGTTTCTTTCACTCCTTCTTGCTCCTTTCCTTCCTTAGCCTCTCTTTCCTTCCTTCTTGATCTTTGGCCGATGATGGTCTTGATAAAACTCTCTTGGAGTGGTTCGGCCAAGAGTATAGATTAGAGAGAGGGAGAAATAGAGAAGATTAAGATAAACACTCCAAGTGTTTTCTTTTTGACTATGAGAAGTGATTCGGCCTTGTGTGAGAGAGAGAGTGATGAAAAACACTCTTAAGTATTCTTGTCTTGAGAGGTGTAACAGCCAAGAGGGAGAGAATGAATTGAAAACTAAAGTCTTTCCTTGATCAATAAGGTCGACCAAAGGTGGTGTCCCTTGGTGGCACCTGTTTGTAACTCCCATATTCCTTTACCTCTCTCCTTAATGCTCCACTTGGGGGTTTCATCCATGAGATGAAACTCCCAAGGCTCCAACGGTGTAGCCTTGGTATGCCTTTGAGTATCATTGTGTAACCTTCACAAAACCACCACCTCCACATTAATGGCCCATTTGGGGGTTTCATCCATGGGGTGAAACTCCCATGTGTCCAATGGTATCCCCCTTGGCTTAGATTGTGTAACCGTCCACCTCCCATTGATTCTCCATTTGGGGGTTTCATCATTGAGATGAAACTCCCATTCTAGCATGTATGCCATTGTTTGATTTTTGAAACAACAAACCACCTTCATCTTCACACTCCACTCACTTGAGATGAATATCCCCATAACTTCCCATCCAACTCATTTAACTCAACTCATCCATTTAACTCAACCACCTCTTTGATTCAACTCATTTAGTTCACTTGAATCAACTCAATTATTTGATTCCATTTCCAAATCAAATCAGCCCCAACCTAATTAAGCTTGGACTCACTTGGTGGGTAACCAAGTCAAACACGATCCATTGGGTCCCAATTGGCCATTTTGTCCCAATTAACAAATTTTGACCCAATTAACAATCTTGACCCAATTGAATACATCTTACCCATTTATTTCAATTGCAACCATATCCAATAATTCACAAATTAAATGGCCAAATTTCATATACATTGATAACTTAAAAATCTGGGGTGTTACAACGACAGATCTTTGATCCAGAACCTTTGTCAATCTAGCCGACCAGCCCTTGACCACGATGGGTCAATCCAGTCTCCACCAAGGGGTCGGTGATAGCGACTAGTCAACATGTCAGTGAACATAATTCATATTTCCAAGTTCACTGTCCAGCAACCTCTCTAGGCTTTATTATGTTCATTACCAATATATGTAACTAAGCCTAGGAATAGTCCTCTCTCAGGTGTGGATACCACCTAAGGTCATCTATGGCCAATTACCTGTTTTTGTGATTGCCATATCGATGAGCTTGAACTTGGTGGAGCATGATCTTCACTCTTGATCATCTTGAGTCTTCAAGCTTCTTAGCAAGTGCTTCTTCCCGAGTCATGAAATTGACAAATAGGGACTCGGCCAAGCCGGGGCTCTAGCAATCTCCCCCTTTGTCAATGTCATGACAAAACCTAAAAGCTAACCTAATTATAAGCCTTTCTTTAATTACAACACATTTGAATACAAACAAATATTACATCACGTGTTCATATTCAAATGGATGACAAGACTATGGTCTTCGCATAATCTTGATCAGCTTGCTTCTTTTACATGTGTTTCCTGTTCAAGCACAAAAGCAAGCAGCACTAGACAAATCACTAGTGGGGTTAGTCCCAAAACATTAATATGTATCCATGGACTAAACAAGATAACCATTCATTCTGCCCCATACACCTATGATTTCCTAGCCAACAACACCATTCAGTGTTGAGAATATTTTCTCCCTCAATCTTCTTGAGTTTGAGCTCCCAAACTCCAATCATGGACATCCTTCTCATGTCCATTGGCTTCATCATGGCTCTTTCTTTCTAGAGACCTAAGCACTTCGGCGTTACCATGCATTTCCCCCATGCTTATAGCTTCTACTAATTTCTCCCCTATTTTGTATACAATTGGCAAAGATTTAGTAGATAGACACCAAGTTCAAGCACCCCCCCATGCTTCTAGCATTTAGTGTTTAACAAGTTGTGTTCCAACTCATGGTTCTCCCTTATGGTTCAATGCACACTTTTCGTACATCAAGGTTTATTTGCCCCTGCTCAAGCTGAGTTCCAACTGATTCCTTCGTGGGTTAAGCTAATGTATTTAGTGTTGAGCATTAAAATATTACATTTTTAACTCTGATTATTGGGTTAGTTAATTCTCAATTTTGTATATAATGATGCATTTAATGTAGTTTGTCAGTTTTGTAGTAAAAAATAGAAAGTTCAGGAAAATCAAGTTAAAACAATAGAAGATTGCAAGTTTAGAGCTTTAAAGAGAAGACCTAAAATTATTATAATATTTTATGTCACTTTCTAGGATTTTCATGTAAATTAAATAATCTAGATCCAGTTATTGTAACGCCCCTCCCTTTTTCACTCGCTTTCAGAAAATCAGAGCCTATTTTTTTTTTTTAATAGAAGAGTGAGAGAGAGCGGGACGTCACGATACGAGCTGAGTCCGAACTTCTAAAGCCCGACCCTTAACTGGCCAACCATACGTGTGTATGAACTAAGTCCACGAATACGGTTCACACGCAATAAGTTATACATGCGGATTAGATCATAACTGCGGAATTATAATAGAACCTAATTCTATTCCATTTTAGATAGCAAAGTAGTTCGTCACATAACCATAATTGTCTAATGTTAAATATCAAAAATTAAACATTCAAACCACAACAAAATATCTAAGTTATTACATGTCCAAATGCTAGCTACTCAAATTACATAGTCTATAAGTAACTTAAACAAAAACGTAATTAAACAAATCCAAGCTCCTAAGCTTGGCTCCGTTCATGTTCGTCGTTCCGATCAATTCTTGTGTCATCAACTAGGGTAGAAGTAGGGCATTAGACAACGTGCCCAGTAGGTATTCCAAATAGGGTTAACACATGGTTAGTACCAAAATCATATATATAACATAATAACAAAAACCATGTAAACAATGCCATGTCATTGTGTCATATGCAATGAGTCCCACCCATCACAAACACATGTATCCTCTTGATGGAATTCTCCTCATCAAGGTATCCCCATAGTTGCCTTACAGACGCCCCGTCGGAGTGTGTTCTCCAGTTACTTCTTGATGGATAATGCACATCAAGGTCTTCCCACCGATGCCTTATGGGCGCCCCGACGGAGCGTGGCCTCCGGTTACAATCATCCCTCTCATGCCATGCATGAGATGTAAGTGAAACACATGCTATGTAATAATATAATCATAGCATTAAAACCTCATATTTGAAACATATCATTTTTACAACATAACTCATCAAAATAAGAATTAAAACCATCATACATAACCCATGGTTTCAAAGAGGTAGAATCCTACCAATGACCACTAAAGTGTCCTTGCGTTTTCTTCCTGAAACTGCTCACGATTGTACACCCCTTGTGAGGTCTCGTTACCTCATAACATGTCAATCAGTCTATCCCATGTAATTTTGATTTACAATCATGTCTAAGTCCTTAAACACATCTTTGTGGGGTTCGGCCATACACTATGGCCGAACCTCAGTCACTTAGTTTTAGTCCCTCCTTTGATTTATTAATCAATCACCACTAAGTTAATCATTTAAACCCTTAGTTCACAAAATACACCATAGTGGGGTTTGGCCATATAACATGGCCGAACCTCACCCCCTTGGTTTTGTGCCCTTCTTTTCAATCCTTTGATCTTTTAAATTAAATCCAAGATCATGCTGTCTTTGATTCATACATTTAATCACTTATACCATAATTATTTAACATTGATAACAACCTAAGTCCATAAAACATTCCCCATGGGGTTCGGCCATACACCATGGCCGAACCCAAGGTCCATGTTTCTCCATCCATTACATCATCTAGACCCATTTAAAATCCTTAATTACTTTCCATGGGGTTCTGCCATACAACATGGCCGAACCCTATGGTTCATCATTGAGTCTTTAGCCATAATAAAATTAGGGTTCGGCCATTCATGTCCTTAACACACTTTTCTTATTTATGAAATCTTATCGAACACTTACCGATTCCGCGACTCCTCCGGTTTCTTTCACTCCTTATTGCTCCTTTCTTTCCTTAGCCTCTTCTTCCTTCCTTCTTGATCTTTGGCCGAGATTGATCTTGATGAAATCCCTTGGGGTGGTTCAGCCAAGAGGTATAGATTTGAGAGAGGGAGAAAGAGAGAAGATTTAAGATAACAACTCCATGTGTTCTCCCTTTGTCTTGAGAGGGAATCGGCCTTGAGTGAGAGAGGGAGAGTGAGATGAAAAAATGCTCTAAGTGTTCTTGTCTTTAGGAGTGATTCGGCCAAGAGAGAGAGATTGAGATAGTGACTTGAAACAAAAGTCCTTTCCTTGGTTAATAAGGGTCGGCCAAAAGTGGTGTCCCTTGGTAACACCCCTTTGTAACTCCCATGCCCTTTCACCTCCCTCCTTAAAGTTTCATTTGGGGGTTTCATCCATGAGATGAAACATACCCATTGTTTGACCCTTGGGTTTCCATCTTGAGATGGAAACCCCCTCATCTTTCCAACGTGCAAGGCTTGTGTAACAACAACAAATCTTCACCTACCTTATTAATGCTCCATTTGGAGGTTTCATCCATGAAATGAAACTCCCATGTCCCAACGGTGTAGCCTTGACTTGGATTGTGTAACAACAACAAAACCGTCTACCTCCCATTAATGATCCATTTTGGAGTTTCATCCCATGAGATGAAATTCCCATGTCTCCAACGTGTAGCCTTGAGTTGGTGTTGGTAGAATGCATCTCTCCACCTTCCCACTCCACTCACTTAAGATTCAAGGTCTCATTAACTTCCACTCCAACTCACCATAACTCAATTATTTTTCATTCTTTTAAACTCAACTCACTTAACTCACTTAAAAATCAACTCAATTACATAATTCCATTTCCAACTTAATTCAGCCCCAATTAAGTAAGGTTGAACTCACTTGGTGGTCAACCAAGTCAACCACGACCCATTGGGTCCCAATTGGGCATTTTGACCCAATTGACAATTTTGACCCAATTAAATAAATCTCACCCATTTAATTCAATTGAACCATATCCACCATCCGTTGGGTCTTAATTGGGCAATTGACCCAACCCCTTACCCATCTAAGGTCCATATCCATTAATTCACAAATTAAATGGGCAATTTTTATACAAATTCATATCTTGAAAATCCAAGGTGTTACAGTTATAAGAGTCTATGATTAATTAATAATTTTTAGATTTAAAGTGGCAGAATAATTATTTAACTCTAGAGGTTAAAAGTTGCAATCCAAGTGTCAAAGCCTGAATTTCAAGTCATTGGGCCAAGACTCAGTTCAAGTGGGCCAAGCTATGCTCCACAAAGCTTTAATGGGATAAGCCACATGCAAGCCCATGCACATTTCACACTTTGGGCCAAGCCAGTGTGCAAGTTCAGTCCAACTAAAGCCCAAGCTCTCAAATGCATTTCAAATAGGCCTGAGTTGAGGTCTAGATCCAAATCCAAATGCCCAAGTCCAATGAACTCCATGGTCCAAGTTTGAATTTACCTAAGTCCAATCCAACTACCTATATCCAAAACCCATAACCCAACTTCACATCCACACCATCCAAACTTCCATCTTAGATCTTAACCTTCCGTCTCACATGCTAAATTAGGACAGACCTTAGATCCACCATCAAATCTATGACATCCATTAATCTATCATTAGATCTAGGTTATCCATCATCACCATGATCATCTTAACCTTAGATTAGTGTTCATCCATGCATCACCTACTAATCCTTGCATTCATTTCATTCATTGATCAACTTAGCCATTAGAGATTAGGTAATCCAATCACATTCATTCATTCATCTCTTAGAAACCCTAGAGCCTCCACATGCATCCATACATACGTACATCATCTTGAAATTAAGTCATGCATTGCATCATCTCCGTAGGATCAACCTTTGAATCTAAACCCTCCATCAACCATTTACCCATTCCTATAATTATTTTACCCAAAATACCTTAGAGCCATTAGATCAAAACCCATTTAATCTAACCCTCCATTCATAAACCCTAAGCAATGAACAACTTGTAGTTCAAGCTAGCCTTTATGCACATTTTACACATCATCATCCCATGATTTTTGCAACCTAAAACCTCTCCACGCACTTGGAGCAAAAACCATCTAGATACATCCCTAAGATCCCAAAACACCTCATCATCCATGTCATACACGATTTTTACACAACTCAAACTCTCTATTCGAATTTCACACCCAGTCACCCTAAAACTATATAGCCAAATTCGAATTTCCCAGTGCCAATCCAAGTCCTAATTTCTCTCATAATCTCGTATATTCTATCCACCTTGACTTAGCGAGCAAGGAAAGCCACACCAAATTCGTGTGACTCTCCTTGTGCAACCCTAAAATGCAAGGTTAAATCCCTATCGTCCATTCCCATTTAGATCCAATCCAGTCCTTTGATTTCTCACCTTAAACCTTGATTTAATCCAAGTCATCCATCTCTTTTCAAAACATATAAATGCACCATTACCCCAAGGTAAAATTCGAATATGTCCTGGAATTCAAGAGGACTAAAGGTTAGAGCAAAAGACAAGAAGACAGGAGCACGATTCGAATTTACAATTGAGAGTTGTAGATTTTTATTTTTATGTTCACTTTCTTGTATTTAATTTATAAAAGCCTTGTACATTAGTTATTCCATTTAATAAAATCAAGCATTCATTTGGAACGCTGGAACATCCAATTTCTAAAATACTTTTATGATTACTTTATTTTTAATTTAAAGAACACAACTTTTATTTATTTGATTGAACATGAGCGTATGCAATAGTTAGGATCTTGATTGTAAGACTTGAATCATGATTACTAAGGTTTTGATTAATTAAATTAAAAAGATGTGAATCTTGTTTTATTAAAAAATATGAATTATATTTTAGATCTTTACGTAAATTTCAGATCTAGGCCCTTAATTTGTTTATATATCTTGGGTGATGAGCGGTCTATTCCAAACAACCAACCTTTACGTTACTGCACATTTAATTTGAGTCATTTACTTTCATGTAATTTAATTTTTTTCCTTTTAATTATGTTAAATCTCATGTTTGTTGTGTAATAGTTGTTTTAATCCAAATTTTGTATAATCTAATCTTTAATTATTTAATTCAATCTTTAATTCTCTAATTCTTTAATTTCTCTTTAATCACTCTATCTCAAAAGTCCACTAGAGTAAAGTTAGGAAGATGTGTAAATAATTTTGTAACTTCAAATCCTAATCATGATTAAGATTAAAATTTAATTCACCATATAAGAATAAGAAATCACACATTTTATTTGCTAATTTTCCAAGTTAGGTACATGACTCATATAATGATTCAATTTCTTAAAAACAATTCATTTTTAGAGGACATAAATTTAAATTCATATACTTTGAGATTTTCCATTGGATTCGACCTCGCTTTCACTTTATTATACTATGAATGGTTCGTACACTTGCAAGATTTATAAATTTAAAACCATCAATAAGTTTTTGGCGCCGTTGTTGGGGAAAATCATTAAATTATGTTCTCTCTAAAAATTTATTATATTTGGGAAAAATTGTTATTTTTGGCAACTCTTTAAAAATGAATTTTTTTTTTCTATTTTCGGAAAGTTACCTTGAATAAGAAATTCTTGAAAATCTCAATAATTTGAATGAATTTATTTTTGGAAATTTTTCTAGTTTTAGAAAAATCTATTTTTGGTAATTGATCTATTTTTGGAGACCTTCCAATTTTAGTAAAATAAACTTAGAACTTTTCTAAAACTTAGAACTTCTATCTAACTTATGAAATCTTCAAATTGGATGTCAATACTTGGGAATCATGGAATAATTTTTTAAATATGGTGTACTTTGATTTAACTTCTATAATCTTGTCATAGTTTGGAATTCTTGTTTATAGATTGTATCACATCTCCTTCTTTAATTATAGATTCAGAACAATTCTTTTAGTTTAGGTATCTGCATTCTTTGATTTAGACTCTACACCATAGTTTCCCTGTGTCATTTTGCAGGATGTACGCTTGAAAATCGCTTAAAAGTTGCTTGCCAAGTGCTTGAAAATTGCTAAAAAAAAAAATGCTTAAAAATGGCTGGAAAACATGTAAGCTAGGCTAAGGTGAGTGACTGATCATTTTATTTTAACTTTCAATTTTATCATGCATTCATATAGAAATTTTCTGGGGTGCTCTTTAATTCAATTGCACATTTAAATTGCTCATGCATATTAGGATGTTAGAATCATGCATTAGTTCGATTCGTTTTATTATTGTTTTGCATATTTACTTGATGTTTGTGTGGTAAAGTAGGATTGCATTCACAATATCTAAAAAAAGAAGATAGTAAAATGGTTCATGCATCTCCTAATAAAATCAATTAAGGAACCATTATGCTAGATTTTTAGGGTTTCATGCTCATTAGGAACCTTTTTAATTCAAATCAATTTTTGGAGCCAATGACTAGTTCTATAACGCCCTGCCCTTTTTCACTCGTTGAAAATCAGAGTATATTTTTTTTTATAAAAAAAAGTGCGAGAGAGCGGGAACGTCACGACGCGAATCAAGTCCGAGTTTCCAAAACCCGACCCTTAACTGGCCACCTTTACGTGTGCGTGGACCAAGTCCACTAAAACAGTTCACACGCTTTACATTTAACTATAGAATTATTATATGAATAGAATACTGTCCATATCCATGATATTAATAAGCAAGGAAGCCAATCACTATTAAATTAACTGAAACTTAAATATCCAAAACATCATCCAACCATAGCAAAATAATCTAAGTTATTACAATCCCGAAATTAACATTTCTCCCAATACATCAATTCAAAATCAATTAAGTAAAATCAGCATAAACTGCCCAAGCTCCTATGCTTGGCTTTCTTCATGACCCATGTACTTTCCATTCCCTGTTACATCATCTATAGGGTAGAAGTAGGGCGTTAGTCAATGCGCCCAGTAGGAATTCCAAATAGGATTATGTACACATAGGATCAATATAAAATCAGAATAAGTACATTATATCAAAACTGTAAAACATCTCATAGTACTAAATCAGCGCATGATAATCATATCCAAATCATGCTAGTGTATGTTTTATGTCATGGGTGTCACATGCCAATGATCCCACACCCAATCTCCATGTCCAACAACAATACAAAACATATCAATAGTTTCATTGATAAAATAAAGCCATATCAAGGTGTCCCCTTGGCCATTTACGTCCACAGTGTTTTGTGACGGCACCACCAGGTCACTGTTATACCTCCCCACGTATGTTAATCGGAATTATGGATGGAACGTCGACTCCTCCCTCTGCGCAGGGTTTTTGGACTGGTTACCCTAGAGCTCTTTGGCCCAAATTACACCGTACCCCTATCTAGCAATCCCGAACAAGGCCAAAATATCAATGGTTCACATAGCTTCTTTCAAGCTAGTTTTCAAGCCCCAAGTCATGTCAGGACAGCTCATAACTTGGCTTGCTGTCAAATATACTCCCTCCCATGCCATTATGAGATCATGAATGCAATGATGCCATTTCATTTCAAATCACATGTTACCATCGAAAACAGTTTATAATCATCTACATTTATTTAATCAAAGTAAGTCATCATGTTTGGAAATGCAAATCAACAACACAAATATATATATATATATATATATACAAGATCCACTTGTATTTCAATAAGGTAGGAATCCTACCAAATCCCAGTGTACTATCTTTGATTTTTGTGAAGATACCGTTCAACGATCACGTTACAACGAATCGCTAATGCTTTGCGAACTCTTTTTACCTTAATGAATTTAATCACATACAAATGTCAATGTGATTATCCATTTAGTTTCTATCACCCCTTACATCCTTCCAGATAAACTGAAGTTTCTGGAAGATTATTAAAAATTTAAACTTTTCAATTCAGTCAACTGAATTAGGGATTCAGTCGACTGAATCATGCCCATATACTATTCTCTGTCTTACCCGAGACTTTCACTCGACTAAATCACACCTTCACTCAGTTGAAATCCAACTCATTACTCTTAATCCTTTACTCGCTAACCTTTCAGTCGGCTGAATCATAGATTAGGTCAGCTGACTCTGAGTCAAACCTTATGCATTCTCGGTCAATCCACTTTCAATCGACTGAGTCACGGATTTAGTCAGTTGACTTTGGATTAGATTGACTGTGTGTTCGGCCAGTATATATTCAGTCGACTGAATCATCAGCCAATAGTTTACGTGTTTAACAAGCATTAGTTCAGTCGACTGAATCATAGATTCAGTTGGCTGATCCACGTCAGATTACCTTACTTGTTCAATACGTTTATGTTCGGTTGACTGAATCTCAGATTCAGTTAGCTGAAACACCAATAAACATTATATATTTTAATCCTGTCCAAGTTCAGTGGACTGAATCACAAGAATCAGTCGGCTGTAACTCTCAGAAACTTATTTCTGATTCGGCCAATACCAGTTCAGTCGACTGAATCCCAGATTCAGTAGACTAACCGTTTGTCAGTCTCTTTTGTTTGATTCTTTGGCTAGACCTTTCCTAATGGAATCCATTCCTTATTAATTTAAAACATAAATAACGTCAAACATGTAACTCTTTGTGAGTTTATTTTATCCTCTAGCCAAAGCTAGAGTCTGTTTCATTATTCTTTCAATTCTTGGTTTACAACTGGAATCCGGACATCAACCTTGTTTCCAACACATATCCATTCTTCAAATGGACATCTAATTCCATGACCCAATGACAGTTTGGTCATCCCTTCAAATCAGATATGGAACCCATAGGTTTGGCCATACAATGACCCAATCTATGGTTCACTTTTGTCTTAATCCTACATTGTTTCTTAAACTTAAAACATACATTTTCCCGTCTCCTTCTTTTCTTTTGGTCTGCCTTTCCTCCTTATTCCTTCCCCTCCTTGGTGTTTCGCTGATCCTCTAAGTGTAGAGATGGTGTAAGTGGAAGAGAGATAGAGAAGAAGATGAGAGATCTCTTTGTTCGAAAGGATAAAATTCGGCCAAGGGGTGGAGTGTGCCCCTTTGTATACCTCCCCAATCCCTCTCACTTCCCCTATTTATGATTTGTATCTAACCAAGGAGCGTCTTGGCTAAACCAAGAAGACCCTTGGCCTTCCATCGAGTCATGGGTTCCATCCCCATGAGATGGAAACTTTCCATCTTCCCTCTTAACTCATATTGAGATGGAAGGCTCCTCAACTTCCCATTCAACTCAACTCATCTCAGCATTAACTCAATTCCTTTAAACTCAATACTTGAACTCAATTTAATTTGAACTCAATTGAGCTCACTCATGGTTGACCCAGTCAACCATGACTTAGCCAATCATGTATGTGGTGATATAGTCGCCACATGGCACGTGGGTCCCATCCTTGCCATATCACTTGATAATGTGGCACCTTGCCTAGTTGGCTTCCATGCATGTCACATGGCAATGCCACCTCATATACATGCTATCTCACTTGATGAGGTGCATTAATGCATTTGGGTCTTAATTGGATAGTTGACCCAATTATATTAACCTTACCCATTTACTTTAAAATCAGCTCATCTATGACCCATTGGGTTTTAATTGGGTTATTGACCCAACATTCACCCATCTAAGGTCCATTTCAACTATTAATCTTAAATTCAATAAATTTGTAATTGAAAATAGGCCAAAACCAATATATTACAGTTGATGAAAATTCGGGGTGTTACAATATTACCCTCTTTTGAAATTTCGTCCCAAAAATTGAGCGAAGTAAGGTTTCAAACGGATTACATAAATAGCTCAGGATGAGCTGCTCTCATTTCTGTCTCAAGTTCCCAAGTGGCTTCCTCGTTGCCATGTCGTTCCCATACCACCTTGACGAACTGAATTGCTGGATTCCGTAACACCCTTTGTTCTGTCTCAATCACTCTGACAGGCCTTTCGACATAGGTCACGTCACCTTGCACTTCTATGTCTTGTACGTTCAGTACATTCGAAGGATCAGGATTGTACTTCCTCAACATAGATACATGAAATACATCGTGCAGTTATGACAATTATCGAGGGAGTATCAAGCGATAGGCCACCTCCCCCATCCTCTTTTGGATTGGAAAGGGTCCCACAAATCTGGGTGACAAATTCCCTTTCTTTCCAAATCTCATGTGTCCTTTCCGTGGTGAGACCTTCAAGAACACTAAGTCTCCCACTTCAAACTCAAGGAATCTCCTTTTTTTATTATCGTAGCTCTTCTGACGGCTCTGTGCAGTGATCAGATGTTGTCGTATCACTTTAATTTGTTCTGTAGTCTCCACAACTAGCTCAGGTCCAATAAGTTCAGTAACACCCCAATTTCTCAATGAAGTGGAAAATTACCAAAATGCCCCTGAGTTATTAAATTAATTATTTTGTGATGTTAAGTAAGGAAATAGTGGGGCCCATTGCTCAAATTAAAATCATATGAGCACATTATGAATGTTAAGTTTGATTGGTTGGGTAATTTTCATCATTTGGGTCAAAAATGGCTAAATGGGTCAAAGGGCCCAAATGGGACCCATCGGGTCAAAATGGATGATTTGACCATTTTGTGAATTTAAATTAAAGGGGGTTAAGCCTAGTTGATTGAAAATCAAGTGGAGAAGAAATGGGTAGGCTTGATCCATATATGAAAACCATTTACAAATGACCAAAATACCATAATTGGGTCATGGAGTCAAAAATGGGTCAAGGAGCTAAAAGTGGACCCAACGGGTCGAGTTGACTATTGTTGACCGTGTGAACCCGCAAGGGAGCTCAAACACGAGTCAAATCAGTTGAGTGGGACTGAGGTGAGTTGGAATTAAATCAAAAGGTGAGTTAACTCATGTAAATTAAATGAAATGCATTAAATGTGATGAGTTGGGTTGGAATAAAAATACCTTGAGTTGGGTGAGTCAAAATGGAAACTCAAGGGGCTGTAAATTCAGTTAGTCTAAGGGGAATTGGAAGAGTTTAGCTGGTCTCAAACCAACCAAAACAAGTCCCACACGTTGGGCACTTGTTTTGGTGAGTTCCATGGTAAATATTAAATATAAGTGCATGGGTTTGAGGTGTGTTGCTTGGGGATTTGAATGGCTGCATTGGTAGCTGCCAAGGGGTGCCTTGGATGGCACGCAATGCCCACCATTTTGAGCAAGAAGTTATGAGGGAACTGAGAGGTTTTTGGGGCTGAACTACAAAAAACAATAAACACCCATGGTTGGCTGTTTTTGTCAAAGGAAACCCAATTGTTCCCATCTCTTTCTCCCTCTCTTCAATTGGTGTTCTTGGCTGGAACAGCAGAGGTTTTTGGTACCAAATATTCAAGCATACAACCAGCAAGGAGTTAAGGAAACAAGGATTAAAAGTCAAGAGCAAAAGGCAAAGGAAAGTGGTAAGTTTTTCCCATTGATTTATGTTTAATAAAATGGGTAAAATAAGACATGATTCGGCCATGTGATGGTCAAATCTGTCAAAGGGTTAAAATATGATTCCTTTATGCTCAATTAGATGGAAAACATGGACATAGGGTTCGGCCACTTTGGATGGCCGAACCCCATGAAATTTTATGGTTAGTGTTGAGGGTTTTGTAAGGATTAAATCATGCAAGAATAGGATCGATTTTGGAGGTTTAAGATACATGCTTTGGAAAGATTGAAAACATGGATTTGCATGTCATAATTTGGCCATACCATGGCCGAATTTGACAAGGGTCTAAACCATGGAAGATGGTGTCAAAAAGAAGTGAAATGAACCAATGGGTTCGGCCACTTTGGGTGGCCCAACCCCATGGAAAGAGTTGGTTAATGGTTATGGTTTTTAAAATTTAAAACCATCCATTTGGGGACTGTTCTTACATATTTTATTAAGATTTAAAATACATGCTTAAAGAGGGTTAAAACATGGGTTTGGATATCAGAAAAGGCTGAAGATATGTGGTCTAATCAGTGGAGAAAAATTGGAAAGGATGGACCATGGGGATCGGCCATCTTGGATGGCCGAATCCCATGATATGGTGTTGGTTTTTGGATGATTTCTTTGAGAGTTAAAACCCGATATTAATATACTGTTTATACATGTTTATATGAGGTTTAAAAACAGTAAACATAGCCATTGGGTTCGGCCACCACGGAGGGCCGAACCCCATGTAAAAGAATGTTGGTTTCATGTTGGAAAAACATGAAACCATAGACTTTTTATGGACTGTTTTGGATGATTTCTTTGAGAGTTAAAACCTGATATTAATATACTGATTATACATGTTTATATGAGGTTTAAAAATAGTAAACATAGCCATTGGGTTCGGCCACCATGGAGGGCCGAACCCCATGTAAAGCTTAAGAAAGAACGAACGCTGAAGTGATTCTTCCGTAGGTTTCCTACCTACTTGTAACCACGGTTTTACCCAGTTTTTCTTATGATACTCTTGTTTTAATATGTGTTTCAAATGATATATTATGCATTAACAAATGGCATATAGGCATTGGCATCTCATGCATAGTCATGGGATAATGAATGAAGTTCTACAGTGATGGCTACGAATGTACATGATGGGGGTTGCTCATTGCATGTACATGTTTTATAGAGGAGATGAAAGTGTGTTGTAATTTACCTTGTCGATGCAAGGCACGTCAAGTGATGGCTACGAATTGTACATGATGGGGGTTGCTCATTGCATGTACATATTTTATAGAAGAGATGAAAGTGTGTTGTAAGTAACCTTGTCGGTGCAAGGCACGTCAAGTGATGGCTATGAAAGTACATGATGGGGGATGCTCATTGCATGTGCATATTTCATAGCATTGTTTTACCTGTTTTTATTGATCATGTATTATGATATGTATATGCATGTTTTATATGCTAACATGTGGTAGCCCTAATTTAGGAACCTACTGGGCGCGTTGATCTAAAGCCCTAATTCTATCCTCAGAGGAGATTGCAGGTACAAGCAAAGGGAAAGGAAAGGTCGCTGACCGGGAGGGGAGCCAAGCCTAAGTGCTTGAATGAAGGACTGAACTACTTTATATTACTGTCTTTTGAATACTTTTGTGGGACATGTAATAATTCACTACTTGCTATGGTTTGATTAGGTTGATAACATTTGGATGGTTGATCTATGATAAATAATGTTTAAGATTGTTACTTGCTATCTCGTCTTTCTATTCCTCAATTAATCTAGATTATTCCGCATGTTGATGTTAGTTCCATGTGTGATTCACTATCATGGTCTATTCCATGTACACATGGGTGGCCAGTTAAGGTTCAGACTTGGGTAGTCTGAACTTAACTCGCGTCATGACGCCGCCCGCTCTCTTTCGATGTTTTATTATTACTTTTAAAAAAAAGTTAGACTCTGAAATTATCGAAAAGGGCGGGGCGTTACAGTTGGTATCAGAGCGAAACGGGAAGTTGAATCATCGAAGTAAGATTAAGACGGTTTCATGTCTCACTGACGGGTAAGAATCCCAACTGACCGACTCTTCGGAGTCCGCTGCCTGGGGGCCAGATTAATTTACTTCGAGTGACTCGGACTGAACAATCAATCTGAGAACGACAATGAAAGATAGCAAAGTAAAGTACAATCATCATAATTGGACAAATCAAACGTAGCAAGGTAGGATGAACTCCCCTGAAATCCCCACACTGAGAAACAAACAATAGGAAATTAGAGATTTCCTCAGAAAACAAAAGAACACAAAGAGTGATGATTTGGTGATCTTCCCAAACAAAGTACATGACTTTATGCATGATCAAATTCCCCTGAAAACCAAGGTTGGTTTATTAGAATTGTTGTTAAATATGCTTGTGTTCTATTGATATGATATAGATATGTCAAGTAATGTGGAGTACTCGGAATGGCACAACGGAACTCCTAGTCATCCCATAGACCTGGTGTCTGCTTCTAACAACACCGACGTAGAAGCTCAAGTGGACCTTCAGGAGGGACCTCCTGAAGAAGTTGAGATGGACTTAGCACATGCTGCAGAGGATTTGATGGATGATATTCCTGGGATGGTGGGACCTCCTGAGGAAGAAGAGGAGGAGGATCTGGGATTTTTCTTTTATGAGGATCCTATGGAAGACTTTCCTATAATATTGGAATCGGCGGGGGAGGTAGATCCCTACGATACCTGTGAGTTGTGTAATCAGGATGCTCACAACAGTTTGTATTGTCCTCATCCATTGGGAGTTGTCTGTCCGGTTTGTGGACTGCACGGGCATGGAGAGGCGAGGACTAATTGTCCTCGTATAGGAGGACCCGGTTTAATACCCTGTACAACATGTGAAGCATTGGGGCACACGGCGATGACGTGTCCTGATAACCATTTCAAGTTCGCTTTTTGATGAGGAGTCTTCTACGGAAGACTAGGATAGGAAGTGTATGACGGGTATTAAAAAGAGGTTATTTTGTAAGGGTGCATATTTTGTTATACATAGGGTTTTGTTTCACCCTACCCACCTCTGTACAAAGATGAAGTTTGAAATTATATATAATGTGTGATTTTATGATTTTATGAGGATTTATGGCATTTGATGCATATTGATAATGGAAACTAAGTTTATCATGTTTCCATGAATTAGGAATAAATGGCGCCACAGAAAAAGGTGGTAAAGGATCCGAAGGGTAAAGAAAAAGTTTTACAGATCGGTCTATGTGAGTGGGTGTCAAAGAGAAGGACCCGTCAGGACGATAAAAAGAAAGATGATGTGCTCATTGTCACACCACAAGGGAGGGTGGTACCCCGACGGAAGAAGGCGTCATCGGAACCTGATAGAGAGCAGTCCGTTCATGACGAAGAGAGGTCTGTACATGAACAATCTCACAATAAGGAAGAGTCTAACCATTCTCGGCGGGAAGAAGAAGGGAGTGAGCCTACGTATCAACAGGACGACGAGGAGGAATATGATTCGTCATATCGACGCGAGGAGGAGGAGAGCAGTAACATGATTGTACCCTTTGTGCCTCCTGAATTGCACAGCTTGGTGCAAGCTGTGGTTACATCCGTCCTCCAACAACATTTGAACGGAGGGGGAAGTACGAGTGAAAAAAATGACCGTAACATGGTCAGAGATTTTCAGCAACAGCGCCCACCTTACTTTAAGGGCAGAGAAGGGCCAGTCGGAGCCGAGAACTGGTTGGAGAAGATTTCCCACATATTGACTCTTCTGAACATCAAGAGTCATGCTCATAAAATATTATTGGCCATGTCACAGCTGGTAGATGACGCTGCCAAATGGTGGAAGGTGGTGGAGAAACAGAAGACACTTGTGCCAAGAAGAGAAAGAGTTGCTATGACCTGGGAGCAATTCTCAGTGACATTCTTGGAGCGCTACTTTCCAGAGGAAGAAAGAGAATGTCAAATTCAGGGCTTTATGACGTTAGTACAAGGTTCAATGACGGTGGCTGAGTATCACCAAGAATTCCTCAGCCTGTCAATCTATGCATACTATATAGTGGACACGGAATATCGAAAGGCTCGCAAGTTCGAGCGTGGGTTACAGCCAAACATAAGGTCCAGGGTAACCGTGTTCAAAGCAGCCACACTGGCAGAAGTGGTCAGCAGGGCAACCATTGTGGAACAAGAAATGGCGGAATTTGCAAAAGTGGACAACTGCCGAGCTCCGAGTGGGAGGGGTGCGTACCAACCCAACAAGAGGTTCAGATGGAACTTCGGCAGACCTTCGCCGTCTGTTGGATCAAGTGGGGGCTTTCGCCCCAACCAGCCCACTCAATCTGTAGCAGTCACTCAAGCATCTCGAGGAGTGAACACCTGTTTTCACTGTGAACAACCTGGTCACTACAAAAAGGACTGCCCAAAGCTCAACAGGCTGTCAAACTCCAGAGGAGCATTTCGTCCGCCAGCTAGACCAACATACTCCAGAGGAGGCAGAATGTAGAGTCGGGGAGGTCGAGGATCTAACCCTGCTGGAGCTGGACGATTATTTACTCTAACTTCCCAGGAAGAAGAAGAATATGCTGTGATACAAGGTATGGCGGTAGTGAGTAGTTCTTATGCATATGCACTATTTGATTCTGGAGCACCACACTCCTTCATAGCTGCATCATTTATTTCTGCTACCGGTACACTAGTTCAAAGACTAGCCACAGCACTTACTATTGTATCTCCTGTCGGAGATTCGGCATTGGGACTTATATGTACGGCGGTTAACACGGAATTAGCTGGACTCAGATTTGAGTTCAATTATCTAGTGCTTGACATGTCTGAGTATGATATAATATTTGGCATGGATTGGTTGGCTAAGTTTCATGCTAACATCGACTGTTATCGCCGAAGAGTGACATTTATGTCACCCGAGGGCAAGCAGTATGTAGTCCGTTCAGATAAACAAAGTGGATTACATGAAGGGTTAAACCACGTGGTATTGAATAATATCACCATAAACAAAGCTCCAGTTACTGAACTTCCGGCAATTGTGCAAGAATTTGCTGATGTATTTCCAAAAGAACTCCCTGGTTTACTGCCTAGGAGGGAGATTAACTTCGAGATCAAGTTATACCCTGGCACAACACCAGTGTCGTTACCACACTATCGGATGGCACCAGCAGAGATGTCGGAGCTAAAGAAACAGATTGATGAACTGCTTAGGCTGGGTTGCATCCGGAACAGTACGTCATCATGGGGAGCACCAGTGCTGTTCGTGAAGAAGAAGGACGGTTCACTACGGATGTGCGTGGACTACCGGAAGCTGAATCAGTTCACAGTCCGGAACAAGTACCCTCTACCTAGGATCGACGATTTATTTGATCAATTGAGGGGTTCTAGTCATTTTTCAAAGATCAATTTGATGTCTGGTTATCATCAAATCCGAGTTAGAGAGGAAGATATAGAAAAGACAGTTTTCGGACGCGATATGGACTGTTTGAGTTCGTGGTCATGCCATTTGGACTCACAAATACGTCGGCTGTGTTCATGGATTTAATGAACAGAATCTTCCGTCCCTATCTGGATCAGTTTGTAATCGTATTCATTGATGATATCCTGATCTATTCTAAGAGTCAGGAGGAACATGTAGAGCATCTACGGATAGTTTTGAATACTTTGAGGCAGAATAAACTGTATGCCAAGGCCAGTAAGTGTGAATTCTGGCTATCTCAAGTGAATTTCTTAGGACATGTTATATCCGAGGAAGGAATAGCCATGGATCCGGCTAAGTTGATGGCCGTGAAAGACTGGAAAGCGCCAAAGAACGTAACCGAGATCCGCAGTTTCTTAGGATTGGCGGGTTATTATCGGAAATTTATTAATGGATTTTTCCAAATTAGCGTCTCCATTGACTCGACTCACTCAGAAAGGAGTCAAGTATGAGTGGTCAGATCTGTGCAACCAAACGTTTGAAGAGCTAAAAGACAGACTTACAACTGTTCCTATTTTGATTTTGCCGGAAAAGGGCAAGGGTTATGAAGTAGAATGCGACGCTTTCGGAGAAGGACTGGGGTGTGTCCTCAGTCAAGATCATCGTGTGGTGGCTTATGGTTCAAGACAACTAAAAATACATGAACGCCTCTATCCTACGCATGATCTTGAACTAGCCGCAGTGGTCTTCGCTCTCAAAAGCTGGAGACATTATCTTTATGGCGAGAAGTTTGAAGTGTATTCTGATCATAAGAGTTTGAAATATTTATTTGATCAGAAGGAGCTCAATCTAAGGCAGCGTAGATGGATGGAGTATCTGGCGGATTATGAGTTCGAGCTTCGATACCATCCAGGCAAGGCGAACAGGGTGGTTGATGATCTTAGCCGCATATCACATGCATCCGTGGCATGTCTGATCAGAACCGAGTGGGAGATGTTGAATACCATTCGAGAGTTCAATCTATACATTACAAACCGTGGAGTTTTGCACAATTTAATCATACGGTCCAATATAGTCACCAAGATTGAACAAGAACAAAGAGTAGATCCGGAAGTGAAGGACATATGGGCCAAGATGTGCACTGGTGTGGACATACCGGAATGGGAATTACGACCCGGGCAAGGTCTTTCATTCCGGGGAAGAACATATGTACCAGAGAGTTGCCAGAAAGAGCTACTGATTAAGGCACATCAATCCAAGCTCTCTATTCATCCGAGTAGCACCAAAATGTATCACGATCTGAAAAGGCATTATTGGTGGCATGGACTAAAAAGGGATGTGGTAGAGTTCGTGGCACATTGTTTAACATGTCAGCAAGTTAAGACTGAACACCAAAAGCCACCAGGGTTACTCAAACCCTTAGCAGTGCCAGAATGGAAATGGGAACACATTTCCATGGACTTTGTATCGGGGTTGCCGAGGTCTTCAAAGGGCAATGACGCCATATGGGTCATAGTCGACCGGCTGACTAAGTCCGCACATTTCATTCCCATTAAGACGACAGATTCATCTGAGACGTTGGGTCGGCGGTATATTAAAGAGATCATTCGACTACATGGCATTCCCTGAACGATAGTATCAGACAGAGATGGCCATTTTACCGGCAGAGTATGGCAAAGTATGCAGTCAGCCATGGGGACAGATATACTGACAAGCACCACATTCCATCCACAGACTGATGGACAGTCTAAAAGGACAATCCAGACCTTGGAAGACATGCTGAGAGCATGTATGTTAGATTTCAAGGGTGGATGGGAGGACCACTTACCACTGGTGGAGTTCTCCTATAATAACAGCTATCAGGCAAGCCTTCAAATGGCTCCTTATGAGGCTTTATATGGTAGACCGTGTAGGTCACCGGTATGTTGGACAGAGGCAGGTGAGCCTGCATTGATCGGAACAGAACTAGTCGCAGAAACTACTGCACAAATTAAGTTGATACGTCAACACTTGTTGACTGCACAGAGTCGGCAGAAGAGTTATGCTGATAAAAGGAGACGGTTTTTGGAATTTGAAGTGGGAGACTTGATGTTTCTAAAAGTCTCACCACAGAAGGGATATATGAGGTTTGGTAAGAAAGGAAAACTGTCACCAAGATATGTGGGACCGTTTTCCATCATAAGAAGGATGGGGGATGTAACTTACCAATTAGCACTTCCATCGTAATTAGCAGCTCTACGCGATGTGTTCCACGTGTCGATGCTAAGGAAATACAATCCGGATCCGTCCCATGTCTTGAATGTTCAGGATATTGAAGTACAAAGCGACGTGACGTACGTCGAGAAGCCGGTCAGGATAGTGGAGACCGAACAGAGGGTGTTGCGAAACAGAGTGATTCAGTTCGTGAAAGTGGTATGGGATCGTCATGGTGATGAAGAGGCCACATGGGAACTTGAGTCGGAGATGAGAACAGCTCACCCCGAGTTATTTATGTAATTTAATTTGAGAACCCTACTTCACTCGATTTTCGGGACGAAAATTTTAAAAAGAGGGTTATATTGTAACACCCCAATTTCTCAATGAAATGGAAAATTACCAAAATGCCCCTGAGTTATTAAATTAATTATTTTGTGATGTTAAGTAAGGAAATAGTGGGGCCCATTGCTCAAATTAAAATCATATGAGCACATTATGAATGTTAAGTTTGATTGGTTGGATAATTTTCATCATTTGAGTCAAAAATGGCTAAATGGGTCAAAGGGCCCAAATGGGACCCATCGGGTCAAAATGGATGATTTGACCATTTTGTGAATTTAAATTAAAGGGGGTTAAGCCTAGTTGATTGAAAATCAAGTGGAGAAGAAATGGGTAGGCTTGATCCATATATGAAAACCATTTACAAATGACCAAAATACCATAATTGGGTCATGGAGTCAAAAACGGGTCAAGGAGCTAAAAGTGGACCCAACGGGTCGAGTTGACTATTGTTGACCGTGTGAACCCTCAAGGGAGCTCAAACACGAGTCAAATCAGTTGAGTGGGACTGAGGTGAGTTGGAATTAAATCAAAAGGTGAGTTAACTCATGTGCATTAAATGAAATGCATTAAATGTGATGAGTTGGGTTGGAATAAAAATACCTTGAGTTGGGTGAGTCAAAATGGAAACTCAAGGGGCTTTAAATTCAGTTAGTCTAAGGGGAATTGGAAGAGTTTAGCTGGTCTCAAACCAACCAAAACAAGTCCCACACGTTGGGCACTTGTTTTGGTGAGTTCCATGGTAAATATTAAATATAAGTGCATGGGTTTGAGGTGGGTTGCTTGGGGATTTGAATGGCTGTATTGGTAGCTTCCAAGGGGTGCCTTGGATGGCATGCAATGCCCACCGTTTTGAGCAAGAAGTTATGAGGGAACTGAGAGGTTTTTGGGGCTGAACTACAAAAACAATAAACACATGGTTGGCTGTTTTTGTCAAAGGAAACCCAATTGTTCCCATCTCTTTCTCCCTCTCTTCAATTGGTGTTCTTGGCTGGAACAGTAGAGGTTTTTGGTACCAAATATTCAAGCATACAACCAGCAAGGAGTTAAGGAAACAAGGATTAAAAGTCAAGAGCAAAAGGCAAAGGAAAGTGGTAAGTTTTTCCCATTGATTTATGTTTAATAAAATGGGTAAAATAAGACATGATTCGGCCATGTGATGGTCAAATCTGTCAAAGGGTTAAAATATGATTCCTTTATGCTCAATTAGATGGAAAACATGGACATAGGGTTCGGCCACTTTGGATGGCCGAACCCCATGAAATTTTATGGTTAGTGTTGAGGGTTTTGTAAGGATTAAATCATGCAAGAATAGGATCGATTTTGGAGGTTAAGATACATGCTTTGGAAAGATTGAAAACATGGATTTGCATGTCATAATTTGGCCATACCATGGCCGAATTTGACAAGGGTCTAAACCATGGAAGATGGTGTCAAAAAGAAGTGAAATGAACCATTGGGTTCGGCCACTTTGGGTGGCCGAGCCCCATGGAAAGAGTTGGTTAATGGTTATGGTTTTTAAAATTTAAAACCATCCATTTGGGGACTGTTCTTACATATTTTATTAAGATTTAAAATACATGCTTAAAGAGGGTTAAAACATGGGTTTGGATATCAGAAAAGGCTGAAGATATGTGGTCTAATCAGTGGAGAAAAATTGGAAAGGATGGACCATGGGGATCGGCCATCTTGGATGGCCGAATCCCATGATATGGTGTTGGTTTTTGGATGATTTCTTTGAGAGTTAAAACCTGATATTAATATACTATTTATACATGTTTATATGAGGTTTAAAAACAGTAAACATAGCCATTGGGTTCGGCCACCATGGAGGGCCGAACCCCATGTAAAAGAATGTTGGTTTCATGTTGGAAAAACATGAAACCATAGACTTTTTATGGACTGTTTTGGATGATTTCTTTGAGAGTTAAAACCTGATATTAATATACTAATTATACATGTTTATATGAGGTCTAAAAACAGTAAACATAGCCATTGGGTTCGGCCACCATGGAGGGCCGAACCCCATGTAAAGCCTAAGAAAGAACGAACGCTGAAGTGATTCTTCCGTAGGTTTCCTACCTACTTGTAACCACGGTTTTACCCAGTATTTCTTATGATACTCTTGTTTTAATATATGTGTTTCAAATGATATATTATGCATTAACAAATGGCATAAAGGCATTGGCATCTCATGCATAGTCATGGGATAATGAATGAAGTTCTACAGTGATGGCTACGAATGTACATGATGGGGGTTGCTCATTGCATGTACATGTTTTATAGAGGAGATGAAAGTGTGTTGTAATTTACCTTGTCGATGCAAGGCACGTCAAGTGATGGCTACGAATTGTACATGATGGGGGTTGCTCATTGCATGTACATATTTTATAGAAGAGATGAAAGTGTGTTGTAAGTAACCTTGTCGGTGCAAGGCACGTCAAGTGATGGCTATGAAAGTACATGATGGGGGATGCTCATTGCATGTGCATATTTCATAGCATTGTTTTACCTGTTTTTGTTGATCATGTATTATGATATGTATATGCATGTTTTATATGCTAACATGTGGTAGCCCTGATTTAGGAACCTACTGGGCGCGTTGATCTAAAGCCCTAATTCTATCCTCAGAGGAGATTGCAGGTACAAGCAAAGGGAAAGGAAAGGTCGCTGACCGGGAGGGGAGCCAAGCCTAAGTGCTTGAATGAAGGACTGAACTACTTTATATTACTGTCTTTTGAATACTTTTGTGGGACATGTAATAATTCACTACTTGCTATGGTTTGATTAGGTTGATAACATTTGGATGGTTGATCTATGATAAATAATGTTTAAGATTGTTACTTGCTATCTCGTCTTTCTATTCCTCAATTAATCTAGATTATTCCGCATGTTGATGTTAGTTCCATGTGTGATTCACTATCATGGTCTATTCCATGTACACATGGGTGGCCAGTTAAGGTTCAGACTTGGGTAGTCTGAACTTAACTCGCGTCGTGACGCCGCCCGCTCTCTTTCGATGTTTTATTATTACTTTTAAAAAAAAGTTAGACTCTGAAATTATCGAAAAGGGCGGGGCGTTACAAGTTCAGGCTCACCAGCCTTTGTCCAACCATCTACAGGTCTACCATACAACTTCTCAAATGGAGCCATCTTGAGACTTTCCTGGTAAATGTTGTTATTTGAGAACTCGACCAGTGGTAAATGATCTTCCCAACTACCCTTTAAGTCTAACATGCAAGCTCTCAGCATATCCTCCAATGTTTGTATTGTCCTCTCTGACTGACCGTCAGTCTGTGATGGAAAGCTGTGTTGATCAACAAGTTTGTTTCCAAAGCCGACTGCATGATCTGCCACACCCTGCTGGTGAATCGACCATCTCTGTCAGACACAATAGTCCTGGGGATACCATATAGCCTGATAATATCCTTGATATACTGCAGTTCCAAAGTCTCAGACGAGTCTGCCATCTTGATGGGGAGAAAATGAGCAGACTTGGTCAGACGGTCCACCACAACACATATTGCATCGTTACCTTTTGATGACCTTGGCAGTCCTATCACAAAATACATGGAAATATGTTCCCATTTCCATTCCGGCACTCGTAAAGGTTTGAATAATCCTGGCGGCTTCTGGTGTTCTATCTTAACTTGCTGACAGGTAAGGCAATGAGCAACAAAATCAGCTACTCTTTTAAGTCCATGTCACCAATAATGTCTTTTCAGGTCATGGTACATTTTGGTGCTACCTGGATGAATAGAGAGTTTTATTTGATGAGCTTCGATCAACAACTCCCTTCTGCAGCTTCGAAGCACATACGTCTGTAACACTTCGGAATTTCATCTTATAAATATTTACGGAATTTGCCATTTAAATTGTGAACTAACAGATATGGACCTTAGATAGGTAAGGTGTTGGGTCAATTACCCAATTAAGACCCAACGGATTGTGGAAATGGTTTCAATTTAAATTAAATGGGGCTGAATTAAAATGGTAATGAAATATATCTATAAATAAGGGATATGGATTAAGGATATGCGTATGAGGTGTATGGGGATATTGTGCATAAGGATGGAAAGATTTTAGGATTGCTTGGCCGAATATTAGATATGCAATCCATGTTGATATGCTTAAGATGGTCTTTTCCTTGGTTAAGAGTGAAAATAGGGAATTGCTAAATAAAGAAGGTAGCTTGGCCGCATGAGAGATATGCATATCCATGAGGATGCGTTCAATGGTGTCTTTTCCCTTGATTAAAAATGGTACAAGGCAAGTGCTAAATGGAAGGGGCGCATGGCATATTCTAAATAAAGGACTCTCCAAAGTGTGAAGCATATGCACATCAATTGCTATCTCAGTAAGACAAAGGGGTGCATGGCACCTTCTAAGATAGGACCGTGTGGAAGTTTTATAAAAGAAAGACAAGAGGGGCGCATGGTACCTTCTAAATAGAGGACCAATTGGAAGTAATAAAAGGAGAGACACAAGGGGCGCACAGCACATCCAAATCAACAAGGGTCTTGACGCTGGTGTGCTTTAGTAAGAAGTGTTCTCGGCTTTGTGAAAGATCAAGAAGAAGGAGAAGATTGGAAGAACAAGTCGGAGCGAAGGAAAACCGGAGGAGTTACGGAACCGGTAAGTATTTTGATATTTTGTTTAAAGAAAGGAACCATAGGGTTTGGCCATGGTGTATGGCCGAACCCCATGGAAGAAAAATTAAGGGATGAATGTTGAGGTTTAATGAAAAGGGATGAACCATAGGGTTCAACTATGTTGTATGGCCGAACCCCATGGAAGGACTTTGGTGATTTTTAATGGAAGGTTATTGGTTATTTTTAAGGGATGAAAACCATGGAAAGATATGGTTTAATTTATGGGTTTTTGAGTGATGAAAACCATGGAATATTATGATGATGTTAAAGGGTTTAAAATGGATAAGAATCATGGATCATGGGTTCGGCCATGGTGTATGGCCGAACCCCATGGAAAAATATAGATGGACTTATTTTGGTGATTGATTAAATAGAGATCTTGGAGATGATGGTAAAGTTGTAAATACATGTTAAAATGGAGGATCATGGCTTCGGCCATGATGTATGGCCGAACCCCATGAGGTCTTTTTATGGACTTGAGTTGTTAAGGAAATTATAAGGGTCTAATGATTTTTTTAAAGAGAATATTATGAACCATAGGGTTCGGCCATGGTGTATGGTCGAACCCCATGGAAGATGGTTACTAAATTAGAAAGTTTCTAATTATGGACTTTTGGATTAAAAAAGGAAAAAACCTTGATTTATGGACTTAATATGGTAATTGATATAATGGATAAAATGGAAAGTAATACATCATAGGGTTCGGCCATGGTATTTGACCGAACCCTATGAATAAATTCTATGGTTCAATTATGGATTTATTATGAGTAAATAAAGGAATGATTAAATGGTTCTATGATTGTGGATCATTGGTGGATCCATGTATGTAATGTCTAAAATTATGGACCTATATTGTGGACCAAAAATTAAAGAGATGAAAGATCATGGGTTCTGCCATGATGTATGGCTAAACCCCATGAGATGGGTTTGTGGATCAAAACATGGACTTATACATTTGTTAATGAATGAAAGGATTGGTTACGGAAGTTTAGCCATGAATGGCAATATTGTAATTTAAATGGAAATAAGGGACCATGGGTTCGGCCATGGTGCATGGCAGAATCCCATGGGAATTATTTGGTGAACTTAGGGTCTACGTATGATAGATTAAAAAGAATGAAATGGACAACCATAAATAGAACAATGGCAGAAACATAAATATGTGAAAATAATGGACATAGGGTTCGGCCATGGTGTATGGCCGAACCCCATGAACTATTTGTATGGATTATTTTGGAACATAAGCCTTATGAAAATAAGCAAGGTAAATGTCTAAGGATATGTATAATGGCAATGTTGTAAATAAGTAGAATTAATGGACCATGGGTTGGGCCATGGTGTATAGTCGAACCCCATGAGGAATGTTTTATGGACTTGGACATAATTGTAAATCAAATGGGAGATGGTTTTAATTGATTGAGATATTATAAGGTAACGGGACCTCACAAGGTGTGTACGATTGTGAGCGGTTACCGGATGAAAGTGCAAGGACACGTTAGTGGTCTTTGGTAGGATTCCACCTCTTTGAAACCATGGGTTTATGTACAATGTTTTTATCTTATTTTGATGAATTATGTTGTAAAAGATATTGTTTCAAAATGTGAGTTTTAATGCTATGTTTATATGATAAAATAGCATGTGATTCATTAGCATCTCATGCATGGCATGGGGTGAAGGATATGTAACCGGAGGGGCCACACTTCGTCGGGGCGACCGAAAAACCTATATGGGATACCTTAATGTGGTTTTCCATCAAGAAGAAACCGGAGGGGCCACACTCCGTCGGGGCGACCGAAAAACCTATGTGGGGGTACTTATATGTACTTGTGATGGGTGAGACTCATTGCATTTGACATCATGACATGGCATGGTTTATATGGTTTTTGACATTATGATATTATTATATATGTTTTGTACTAACCATGTGTTAGCCCTAATTGGAATACCTACTGGGCGCGTTGTTCTAACGTCCTACTTCTACCCTACTGGATGATATAGGAAATAAGGAGAACGATGAACGCGAAACGGGCCAGGCATAGAAGCTTGGATGATTATAGTTTATATTTTGATTAAGTTACTTTTGGACTTGTGATTTGAGTAACTAGACTTCGGTCATGTAATAACTTAGATGATTTGCTATGGTTGGATGTTTATTCGGATGATGGTGTTATGTTAATAATGATTAAAGATTTGACGTACTTTGCTATCTAAATTGGAATAGAACTAGGTTCTATTATGATTCCGCATGTTATGATTTTATTCCGCAAGTCTATATTGTTATGTGTGAACCGTTTTCATGGACTTAGTCCATGTACACATAGGGTTGGCCAGTTAAGGGTCAGACTTTGGAAGTTTCGACTTAGCTCGCAACGTGACGTCCCGCTCTCTATCACTCTTACTTAAAAAAAAAAAAAATAGACTCTGATTTTCAGAAAGGAAAGCGAGTGAAAAAGGGCAGGGCGTTACAACGTCCGACCTCGGAATAAGAGACCTTGTCCAAGTCGTAATTCCCATTCCGGTAGAACCTCACGAGTAGACATCTTAGCCCATTTTTCTTCCACTTCCGAATCTGTCCGCTGTTCTTGCTCAATCTTGGAAACCATGCTGGACCATACCATCAAATTATTTATACTTCCTCGGTCCTTGATGTACAAATTGAATTCCCGGATGGTTGTCAACATTTCCCATTCCTTCATAATCAAACTGGCCACTGTTACGTGGGACATGCGACTGAGGGCATCCGCCGCTTTGTTCGCCTTGCTAGGATGATATCATAGTGTAAACTCATAATCTTGCAAATATTCCATCCATCTACGCTGCCACATATTGAGTTCCTTCTGATCAGACAGATATTTCAAACTCTTGTGATCTAAAAACACCTCAAATTTCTTGCCATATAAATAATGTCTCTAGCTTTTGAGAGCGAAGACCACTGCAGCTAACTCTAGGTCATGACTGGGATAGTGGCGTTCATGAATTTTTAGTTGCCTTGAACCATATGCCATTATATGATGACTTTGAATGAGTGAGAAACCAAGTCCTTCTCCTGAAGCGTCACAATATACTTCATATCCCTTGCCTCTTTCCGGTAAAATCAGAATAGGAGCAGTTGTAAGTTTTTCTTTCAGATCTTCGAACTTCGGTTGCATACATCAGACCATTCAAATTTGACTCCTTTCTGAGTGAGTCGGGCGAGTGGAGCTGCAATCTTGGAGAAGTCCATAATAAACTTCTGATAATAACCAGCCAATCCCCGAAAGCTGCGAATTTCGGTCACATTCCTTGGATCTTTCCAATTCCTAACTGCTGCCACTTTAGCCGGGTCCACGACTATTCTTTCCGCTGATATGACATGTCCTAAGAAATTGACCTCAGATAGCCATAACTCGCACTTGCTTGCTTTGGCATATAACTGATTCTTCTTCAAAGTGTCCAGGACTATCCTCAGATGTTCAGCATGCTCCTCCTGACTTGTAGAATAAATCAGGATATCATCGATGAAAACAATCACGAACTTATCTAGATAAGGTCGAAATACTTTGTTCATCAAATCCATGAACACGGCTGGTGTATTGGTGAGTCCAAACGGCATGACTACATATTCATATAGTCCATACCGAGTTCTGAAAGTCGTCTTCTCTATGTCTTCATCCCTGACACGGATTTGATGGTAGCCTGACATCAGATCAATTTTGGAGAAATGACTGGAGCCTCTGAGTTGATCGAACATGTCATCAATCCTGGGTAGAGGGTATTTGTTCCTGACCGTCAACTGATCCAGCTTCCTGTAATCCATACACATCCGAAGAGTACCATCCTTCTTCTTTACAAATAATGCCGGTGCTCCCCAGGATGAAGTACTGCTCCGGATGCATACCAGTCTGAGTAATTCATCAATTTGTTTCTTCAACTCAGGCATTTCTACAGGGGCCATCGATAATGCATCAATGATACAAGAGCAGTGTTAGGATATAGCTTGATATCGAAGTCAATCTCCCTTTTCGGAGGTAAGCTATGGAGTTCTGTCGGAAATACCTTTGCGTAGTCTTTCACTACTGTAGGTAATTCAGCCATCGGCGTCTTATCTAGTCTGATGATGTTCAGTACTAAGCGGTTCATTTCTTCATGCAATCTCCTGGTCATAGGAATGCTCTGTCTATTGGCATGTACCACATGTCGTTTTCCCTCGGGTGACCAAAATATCACACTGCGGAGATGACAGTCAATGCTGGCCTGGAAGTTAGCCAGCCAATCAATGCCAAATATGATGTCGTACTCTGTCATCACGAGTACAAGATAGTTGAACTTAAATTTGAACCCAGTAAGTTCACTGTCTACCGAAGTGCAGATAAAACCCAGTGATGTGTCTCCAATAGGGGACACAATAGTAAGTGTTGTGGACAGTTGTTGTACTAAGGTGCAAGTAGCGGATATGAAGGCAGCAGATATAAAAGAGTGGGATGCTCCTGAATCAAATAATGCAAAAGCATAAGAACTACCAACTACTGCCATACCTTGAATCACCGAGTGATCCACTGTCTCTAGAAGAGGAGCCAAGGTATACAGTTGTCCAGATCTTGTTGGAATAGTTGTCCATGCTGTATGGTTATGTTCTTTGGATGATTGAGACTGAGCTGGTTAAGCTGGAGGACGGAAGGAACCCATGGAGTGAGAAGGTCTATTGATCTGTGGACACTCCCTCTTGAAATGGCCTTGCTGGCCACGCTGGAAACAAGTGCTAACACCTCGAGGAACCTGAGAGACTGTTCCTAATGTGGAGGGCTGATTGGGACGAAAACCTCCAGTGGACCCAGTAGAAGGCGAGGGTCTTCCAAAGTTAGGTCTGAATCTCTTGTTCAGGCAGAAAGTATTTCCCCCGCTCAAACCTCGGTGGTTATCCACAAAATTGACTATTTCCATCAGCTCTTGCTCAGCTATGCTAGCTCGACTAACCACTTCTGCCAAAGTGGCTGATTTGAAGATTGTGACTTTGGCTCTTAGGTTCGGTCGCATGCCTCGTTCAAACTTCCGAGCTTTCTTGTATTCTGTGTCTACCATGTACAAAGCATAACATGATAAATGGAGAAACTCTTGATAATATTCCGTAACAGTCATGGTGCCCTGGACTGGAGATATGAACGCTTGTGTCTGGCATTCCTTCTCCTCCTCTGAAAAATAATGATCCAGAAACATTCCAGCGAACTGGTCCTATGTCATCTCAGTCTTTTCCCCCGCTGGAATCTGTGCTTGCTGATGTTCTATAACTCTCCACCATTTGCTGGCATCATCCACCAATTGTGAAGTAGCTAGCAATATCCTGTCCTCATCACCAGTGATTTTGAGAAGCTTCAAAATCTTGGTAATATTCTCAATCCAGGTTTTTGTTTCCGCAGGTCCCTCTTTCCCTTTGAAATAAGGGGGATGCTGCTGTTGGAAATCCCTAACCATGTTTCGATCTTGTGATTCATTGAAGGTTACGCCTCCATTGCCGTTCTAAAGTTGCTGTAGAACGGAAGTGACTACTGCATGTACCAGGCTCTGCAGCACAGGAGGTATTTCAGGAAGGTTCTGTAACACCCCGGATTTTCAAGTTATCAATATATATGGAATTTACCTATTTAATTTGTGAATTAATGGATATGGACCGTAGATGGGTAAGGTGTTGGGTCAATTGCCCAATTAAGACCCAACGAATGGTGGATATGGTTCAATTGAATTAAATGGGTGAGATTTATTTAATTGGGTCAAAATGCCCAATTGGGACCCAATGGGTCATGGTTGACTTGGTTGACCACCAAGTGAGTTCAAGCTTAATTAAATTGGGTTGAATTAAGTTGGAAATGGAATTATGTAATTGAGATGATTTTAAATGAGTTAAGTGAGCTGAGTTTAAAAGAGTGAAAAATAATTGAGTTATGGTGAGTTGGATGGGAAGTTAATGAGACCTTGAACTTAAGAAGTGAGTGGAGTAGGTGGAGAGATACATCTCATGAGACCCAACACAAGGCATACACGTTGGAGTTGGGAGTTTCATCTCAATGGATGAAACTCCAAATAAATCATTAATGAGGGTGGTGAGGAGTTTTGTTATTTTAAATACCAATTCAAGGATACACGTTGGTAACATGGGAGTTTCCTCTCATGGGATGAAACTCCATGTGTATCATGAATGGGAAGGTGACGGTTTTGTGATGTTACACAAGCCAACACAAGGCTACACCGTTGGGACATGGAGTTTCATCTCATGGATGAAAGCCCCAAACGGGTCATTAATGGAGAGGTGGCGGTTTTGTGGAGGTTACACAAGGTCATACAAAGGTTTACACCGTTGGAGACATAAGTGTTTCATCTCATGGATGAAACCCCCAAATGAAACATAAAGGAGGGAGGTGAAAGGGCATGGGAGTTACAAAGGGGTGCCACCAAAGGACACCACCTTTGGCCGACCCTCATTAATCAAGAAAAGTGTGGAGTTTTCATTTCACTCTCTCCCTCTCCCTCACTTGGCCGATCCCCCTCTCTAGACTAGAACACTAAGAGAATTTCAACTCACCCTCTACCTCTCACCCAAGGCCGATTCCCTCTCAAGACAAGGACTAAGAGTTTTATCACAAATTTTCTCTCTTTCTCCCTCTCTCAAATCTATACCTCTTGGCCGAACCACCCAAGGGATTTCATCAAGATCAATCTCAGCTAAAGAGCAAGAAGGAAGGAAGAAGAGGCTAAGGAAGGAAAGGAGCAAGAAAGAGTGAAAGAAACCGGAGGAGTCGCGGAATCGGTAAGTGCTCAATATGATTTCATAAATAGGAAAAGAGGGTCAAGGACATGGTTCGGCCATTGCATGGCCAAACCCTAATTTTATTATGGCTAAAGACTCAATGATGAACCATAGGGTTCGGCCATGTTATATGGCCGAACCCCATGGAAAGGTATTAAGGAATTTATATGGGTCTAAATGATTTTTAAGGGAATATGATAAACCATAGGGTTCGGCCATGTTGTATGGCCGAACCACATGGAAGGACATTGGTTATTTTTAATGGATTTTGAAGGATGGAAATCATAGATATATGTTTACGATTTTAAAAGGTTTTAAAGGGTTTAAATGGATGTATCATTTAGTTTAATGGAAATGAGGAACCATAGGGTTCGGCCAAGTTGTATGGCCGAACCCCATGAAGAGAGGCAGTTGATTTATAAAGGGTTTTTAAGCATGAAAACCATGGAGAAGTATTAATGGTTTTAAAATGTGGTTTGACCATGGTAGGATGGAAACAAAGGACTTTGGGTTCACCCATGTGTATGGCCGAACCCCATGAACCAATTTAATGGGTCATTAATGGACTTATCATGTTTAGATGGATGATTATGATAGAAGATGGAAGGATTTGATTATGGGTTTTTATGTTGATGGAAATAGTGGGAAAGAAGTAAATATAGGCAAAAATGAAAGATCATGGGTTCGGCCATGGTGTATGGCTGAACCCCATAAGGAATGTCTTTTTTTTTTTATGGACTTAGGCATGTGTAAATAAAAGAAGTGATTAGCTACATGGCAAAAAAGTGAATATGGTGAAAATTGAAAGACCATGGGTTCGGCCATGGTGTATGGCCGAACCCCATGGATGATGTTATTGGATTTAATTTGAGAAAAATCAAAGGACTAAGGACACAAAACCAAGGGAGTGAGGTTCGGCCATGTTGTATGGCCAAACCCCACTAAGGAATTTTTATGGACTTAGGGTTTTATGTATGTTAGATGATTAACTTTATGTATGATTAGATTTAATGAATTAAAGATGATATGATCTTGGACTTAAGTTAAAGGATCAAAGGACTCAAAAGAGGGACTAAAGCCAAGTGGGTGAGGTTTGGCCATATTGTATGGCTGAACCCCACCAAGACATATTTATGAACTTAAATATTGTAAATCAAAGGGAACATAGGTTTAATTGATTGATATGTTATAAGGTAACGGGTCCTCAAAAGCGGTGCACGATCGTGAGCGATTTCCGGACTAAAACGCAAGGTCACTTTAGTGGTCATTGGTAGGATTCTACCTCTTTGAAACCATGGGTTATATGTGATGGTTTTAATTCTTATTTTGATGAGTTATGTTGTAAAAATGATATGTTTCAAATATGAGGTTTTAATGCTATGATTATATTACTACATAGCATGTGTTCCCTACATCTCATGCATGGCATGGGAGGGTTGTTTGTTACCGAAGGCCACGCTCCGTCGGGGCGTCCGTAAGGCATTCATGGGAAGACCTTGATGTGCATTATCCATCAAGAAGTGACCGGAGAACACACTCCGTCGGGGCGTCCGTAAGGCAACTGTGGGGATACCTTGATGAGGAAAATAGCATCAAGAGGATACATGTGTTTGTGATGGGTGGGCTCATTGCATTTGACACCATGACATTGCATTGTTTTTACATGGGTTAAGTATTATGTTATTTATATGATTTTGAACTAACCATGTGTTAACCCTATTTGGAATACCTACTAGGCGCGCTATCTGACGCCCTACTTCTACTGTAGTGGATGTCACAGGAAATGAAGGAAACGATGAACGTGATAGGAGCCAAGCATAGGAGCTTGGATGTGTTTTGATTATATTTTTGTTTAAGTTACTCATGGACTATGTAATTCGAGTAGCTAGCATTTGGGCATGTAATAACTTAGATATTTTGCTATGGTTTGAATGATTTATTTTGGATATGGAACTTGAGATAATCATTGTTAAATGACCGACTACTTTGTTATCTAAAATGGAATAGAATTAGGTTCTATTATAATTCCGCAGTTATAATTTAATCCGCATGTATAACTTATTGCGTGTGAATCGTATTCATGAACTTAGTCCATGCACACGTAGGGTTCGCCAGTTAAGGGTCAGGCTTTAGAAGCTCAGACTTATCTCCGTCGTGACGTCCCACTCTCTCTCAGTCTTCTATTAAAAAAAAAATAGACTGTGATTTTCGGAAAGCGAGTGAAAAAGGGCAAGGCATTACACTTGGTATCAGAGCGAAACGGGAAGGTTGAATCTTCCGAAGTAAGATTAAGACGGTTTCATGTCTCACTGACAGATAAGAATCCCAACTGACTGACTCTTCGGAGTCCGCTGCACGGGGGCCGGATTAATTTACTTCGTTAATGTAACGGCCCGCCCTTTTTCACCCGTTTTACGAAAATCAGAGTCTATTTTTTTTTTTGAAATAGAAGAGTGAGAGAGGGCGCGCACGCCACGACGCGAGTTAAGTCCGAGCTTCTAAAGCCCGACCCTTAACTGGCCAACCCCACGCGTGCGCGTAGCTAAGTCCACGAGAACGGTTCACGCGTAAGAAGTAAGCTCGCGGATTATAATTATTGCGGAACAGGATAATAGAGTCTATCCTACCGGTTTTTAGATAGAAGGGAAGATACAACATTGAATTTACCAAAATGCCCCTGTGTTCATGATTATATCACAAAATGTATCGTCCATAAGTAACGTCCAAAACCATCGCAAGAAATGTAAATTTATACAACCCGACAAGCTAAGATTACTTTAAAATTACATCTCCAAAATGTAAACATAATATAAACTAGGACTGCGCTTTCCAAGCTCCTAGGCTTGGCCTCCGGTATGTCCACCGCTTCCTGCCACTCCTACGTCATCAGCTAGGGTAGAAGTAGGGCGTTAGTCAACGCGCCCAGTAGGACTCCGAGTAGGGCTAGCACATGGATTAGTGATACACACATACCGATAACATAAAATACAACAAAATAAGTATGTGATGAATGCTATGTCATGGGTGCTTATGTCATGTGTCCCACCCATTATCCGTATGATCATACAATATCCTGTTCCCCATGTTTGCTTCTCGGTCGCCCCGACGGAGCATGGACTCCGGTTATAGCCCTCAGGCAATCCCCATGTCTGATTCTCGGTCGCCCCGACGGAGCATAGACTCCGGTTTGTTTATTTTTTTTGCCCATGCCATGCATGAGATGTAGGTGCATTATGCTATGTAGTATATAGATAGACCATATTCGATATACCATACATAGTCATATGATGCATAATATTAAAATATAATCCATGATACTATCATGTAATTCATAAGTTAAAACCCATCATAGTGCAAGTCCCATAAATCATAAATTATAATCATAAATCCATAATAAGCCAAGTCAAAATAATTTAAAACACCATCACATGTCCATCGCTTACAAAAAGGTAGGAATCCTACCGAATACCGTGTCGCGTTTCGTTACGCTTCCCGTTCGATAATCCGGTCGCCGATCGCGTACCGTTTGCGACGCCCGATACCTTATTACATTTACCGAATTAGTCCATACATCATCCATAATTAAGTCCCTAACTTACCCCATTATCCATTGGTTTTAGACTCATATATAAGTCCAATTTTGGCCAAATTTAAAATTCCGATTTGCCAGCCTAAAACGCAGCAACTATCCGCTTCATTTATTCATTCATAATATATCCATTTTCATGTCCAACGCACATAGGGTTCGGCCATGTACCATGGTCGAACCCATGGTCCTTCAATGGTGGCCACAAATTACGGTTTTGCCACTCCTCTTCCATGGTTAAGTTACCCCTTTTATCCATGCATATTTAAGTCAATATTTGACCCATAACTTGGACCCATTGATAATTTCTTAATCATGACATAACATCATAAAATCAGCCATCTAGTTTAATTAAATTTGTAAATATTTAATCCCATAAATAATTCCATACCTAGTCCATAATATGGCTCCCAAAGGGGTCATGGGTTCGGCCATACACCATGGCCGAACCCATGATGTCCATTTCCTAATTTCTTGGTTCATTTTACCTTCACCAAATGAATTTAAGTCATTCATTTAAAACCCCATTTTTCATCTCATATAAAACATCACCTACCATGCTTACCAATCCATTTAATATTTTCATTTCTCTCCATTGTTTTCCATTCATAAAAGTCCCAAAATATTACCATAGGGTTCATGGTTCACTTTTATTGGTGCCATTTTCACTCATATTTTGTCCCAAAAATAATCCATTTCAAAAATCACAAATCTTCATTCATTTTGGCCCTTTAAAACAACCTCCTAGGCACTAATACATGCATTAACCTTAGCCTAAAATTGATCAAAATTTGAGTCATGGGTTCGGCCATACATCATGGCCGAACCCATGATGTTTCTTTCCCCATCCTTCTTGGTTTCAATTACCCATTTAAACATACCTCCAATGAAACTTAAATCATCCATTTCAATCACTATCTTTATTCCATTTAAACATCACATATCATACTTGTAACATCCATTTAAATTTCATCATTAACTTAACTTAATTTCCATTTCGTTTAAGCACATATATAAGCCATACTTAGCCCATGAATGACCTAAAACATGGGTCATGGGTTCGGCCATACACCATGGCCGAACCCATGATATCTTTCCCTTATTTTTATCTTGGATTTTTTTAATTACATTTAAATTCCACTTCTACCACCAATCATTTCCTCATTTCCATCAACAAAATAGCATCTATTACCAACTTTAAGATCTTCATAAAAATCATTAATTTTGTCCCAAAATAATCTATTTTCAAATCACTAAATCGTCGCCATTTTCATTCCATCTAAACCTCACATTCCATACTCAATAAGTCCATTTACATTTATCATTTTTCTTCATTATCTTTAAACCTAATAACCTTAATAAATCAATCATTATTCACCAGCATGGCCGAACGCTATGATCATTCATCCATTCCATTCTATGCCTTTAAATCCTCTTTAAAATCACTATTAAAATCACTTGAAAACTAATTATCATACAACATTCTCCACCATTTCAAACCTTCAAACCTTAATTAAAAATCATCCCACATTGGCCATGGGGTTCGGCCATGCTACATGGCCGAATCCTAAGGTCCATTCAATCCATTAAAACTTCCATCTTTTCCATAGTTAATCCATTCATTTCATTTTTTCCTTAGACCATCTCTTCCATTTCTTTGCCTTCCATTTGATGGATTTTATATCCATTCCATAGCCTAAAATAATTTGGCCACCATCATATGGCAAGGATGGATTTCAAAATTAAAAACCCTAAATAATAAATTTCTTGTTTAGAACATACTTACTATCCGACGACTCCCTCCGGTCTTTGTCGCTCCCGTCAACTTCCTTGGCCTCTTTTCTCCTTCTTCTTGATCTTTGATCGGCTAGATGTGCTTGCTCAATGGTGGGACATGTTTGGATCGGCTAAGATAGGGTTAGGTTGAGAGAGGGGATGAGGGGAAGATGATGAAGATAGTAGCTCTTGATCTTCCAATGGTGAATCCAAGGTTTCACCTCTTTTCTTCTCTTTTTCTTTTCTTTTCCTTCTAAGTTTTTCTTCTAAGTTCTTTCTCCTCTCTTGCAAGGTGGGTGCCGTTTTTTCTTGGTGTATGAGGAATGCTAGAGTGAAATGGGTTGGTTTGCAATGGAATGGAGGTGGTTGGAGTGGTCTTCACTCCACATTAATTTCTTCACCAACCAAGCATGGGTTGGCTTGACTTTGGTGGTGGTGGTTGAGACCCAACCACCATTCAAGCCCATGGTTTTAATTTGTGTTTTCTTGAGGTGGTTTGTGTTTGTTGGAGTGGTTTTGACCATTTAACCATTTGACCATTTTAATCTTAGGTTGATTAACTTAGATCACCTTGATCCCTTGATTAATTTAATTAATCATTTTCTATTTAATTTAATCCCATTAATTTCCCTCCATGATCCACCCATGGTTGACTAAGTCAACCATGGTGGTCGGCCCCACTACTCTTGGGTCCACACGCCACCTCAATGGGTGAGGTGGAGGTGGGCCCCATTGGCCATGTTGCCTTGGTCCATCTATCACCTAACTTAGGTGATTTAAATTTTATTAATTGTATCCCTTTTATTGGATCATCATTGGGCCCTTGGCCCAATTTGATTCTTGTCTTACCCATTTATCCTAGGGCTTAGTTACCTTGGCCCATTGGGTCCCACATGGCTCTTTGACCCAAATTGACCATCTTTGACCCGATTAGTCCTCATTAACCCATTTAATGGATTTCATCGAACCTATGGCCCAATTGGGCCATCCTTGGGCCATTGTCCCAAAATTTGGTCCATTTGGCATTTTATTACATCAAACTTCAATTTAAAATGAATAAATGCCAATATATATATTTATCAAAAATTCGGGTTATTACAGTTAAACTCAGACTGAAACACTCAATTTGAGAACAATAAGGAATGATAGCAAAGGAAGTACAGTCAAAATAATTGGATTTATCAAACATAGCAAAATAGGATATATTTCCCCGATATCCCCAAATTGAGAAACAAACAATAGATACTTAGGAAATTTCCCCTAAAACAAAGAAAAACCAAGAGTGCTTATTTGGAAATTTCCCCAAAAGTGTGAAAATACAAACTGTAAGAGGAAACTAAGTCAATGATGTTTTCAATGACTTAGGAAAAATGCCTCCAAAGCGAAAGACCCAACAAAACCAAAAAGGGAAGGAAAAGGAGGTACAAAAATCTCAACATGAAGAGGAGCAACGACGATCTCGACATGAAGAGGAAGAACAACACTCTCAACACAATGAAAAACCATCCCACCAAGAGGAGGAGGAACAAAGCAGCGTGAATATACTGGTGGTGCCTCCTAAACTACAAAGCTTGGTCCAAGCAGTGGTTACTTCTGTTCTTCAACAACATCTGAACGGAAATGAGACCACAAGCGACGCCAATGACAGGAGCATGGTCAGGGATTTCCAGCAATAGCGCCCCCCTTAATTCAAAGGGAAAGAATGAGCTGTCGGAGCAAAAAATTAGTTGAAGAGGATTACTCAGATCCTGACCCTATTAAAGATCTCGGGTCATGAAGACAAGATATTGCTGGCTACATCACAACTGATTGATGATGCCACTAAATGGTGGGAGGTGATAGAGAAACAGCGAGCGCTCCTTTTGGAAGGAGAGAGGACTGCAATGACTTGGGAGCAGTTCTCAGCTACCTTTTTGGACCATTACTTTCCCGAGGAGGAGAAGGAGCGCCACACTCAAGCGTTTCTATCTTTGGTACAATGTCCCATGACGGTGGCAGAGTATCTCAGGAGTTCCTCAGTCTGTCCTGTTATGCTCTATATATGGTGGATACGGAGTACCGAAGGGCTCGCAAGTTTGAGCGGGGCCTACGGCCAAGCATTAGGGCCAAGGTAACCATATTCAAGGCAGCTACACTGGTAGAGGTGGTCAGTAGGGCCACTATAGCGAAACAAGAGATGACTGAGATAGTACGGTTTGACAACCGCCGAGGTCAGAGTGGGAGGGTTACATTTCAGCCCAACAAGAGGTTTCAACCTAATTTGGGATTACCCTCACCTTCCACTGAGTCAACAGGGGGCTTTCGTCCCAATCATCCCTCCCATCAGCATCAGTCACTCAGGTTCCAAGAGGTTTGAACAACTGTTTTCATTGTGACCAGCCGGGCCATTTCAAGAGGGAATGCCCACAGCTCAGCGGACCCTCTTATTCTAGAGGTTCATTTCGCCCACCAGCTGGACGAGCTAATTCACGAGGCGGCAGGACATATAACCAGGCGGGACGGGCGCTTAACCCTACAGGAGCTGGACGGTTGTTTACTTTAGCTCATCCAGCAGCAGTGGATCACTCCGTGATTCAAGGTGTGGCAGTAGTCAGTACCTCCTACGCCTTTGTATTATTTGATTCTGGAGCATCCCACTCCTTCGTATCTGCTGCATTCATATTCTCAACTGGGACATTAGTACAAAAACTGTCCACATCACTCACTATTGTATCTCCCGTCGGAGACATGTCATTGGGGCTTATATGCACAGCAGTGAATACTAAACTCGCTGGATATAGATTTGAGTTCAACTATTTGGTACTCGATATGATTGAGTACGACATTATATTTGGCATGGACTGGTTGACTAGCGTTCAAGCCAACATAGATTTCCATCTTCGCAGGGTGAAATTTTGGTCACCCGAGGGGAAGCAATATGTAGTACATGCTGACAAACACAGCATCCCTATAAGAAGAAGATCGCATGAAGGGTTGAATCACCTGGTATTGAACAGTATCAGAATAAACAAGGCACCTGTGGCTGAACTTCCAGCGATAGTGAAAGACTACGCGTATGTATTCCCAAAAGAACTCCCTAGCTTGCCATCCATGAGAGAGATTAATTTTGAGATCAAGCTGTACCCTGGCACTTCTCCAGTGTCATTACCACATTACCGGATGGCACCAGCTGAGATGTCTGAGCTAAAGAAGCAGATTGATGAACTGTTCAGACTGTGATGCATCCGGAATAGCACATCGTCTTGGGGAGCTCCGGTATTATTTGTGAAGAAAAAGGACGGTACACTCTGGATGTGTGTGGATTACCGAAAACTGAACCAGCTGACTGTCAGGAACAAGTATCCTCTACCCAGGATCGATGATCTATTTGATCAACTTAGAGGTTCCAGCCATTTCTCTAAGATTGATCTGATGTCCTGCTACCATCAAATCCAGGTTAAGGAGGAGGACATAGAGGAGACAACCTTCAGAACGCGGTATGGACTATATGAGTTTGTAGTCATGCCGTTTGGACTCACCAATGCACCGGCTGTGTTCATGGATTTAATGAACAGGATCTTCCATCCATACTTGGACCAATTTGTGATTGTATTTATTGATGACATCCTGATCTATTCCAAAAGTCAGGAGGAACATGCTGAGCACCTACGGATAGTCCTAGACACCCTGAGAAAGAACCAGCTATATGCCAAAGCCAGCAAGTGTGAATTCTGGCTACCCAAGGTTAACTTCTTGGGGCATGTTATATCAGCAGAAGGTATAGCTATGGACCCGGCTAAGGTGGCGGCAGTGAGCGAATGGAAAGCACCGAAGAACATGACCGAGATCCGTAGCTTCCTAGGATTGGCGGGTTACTATTGGAAGTTTATCATGGACTTCTCCAAGATTGCATCTCCACTGACCCGACTCACTTAGAAAAGACTCAAATATGAGTGGTTAGATGTGTGCAACCAGAGATTTGAGGAGCTGAAGGAGAGACTTACAACTGCTCCTATTCTGATCTTGTCGGAATGGGGCAAGGGATATGAAGTATTTTGTGATGCTTTAGGAGAGGGATTGGGGTGTTCTCTCAGTCAAAGTCAGCGTGTGGTGGCATACGGCTCAAGACAATTGAAAATACATGAACGCCTCTATCCCACAAACGATCTGGAATTAACCGCAGTGGTCTTCACTCTCAAAAGCTGGAAACACTATCTATATGGCGAGAAGTTTGAAGTGTTTTCAAATCATAAGAGCTTGAAATACTTATTTGATCAAAAAGAACTCAACCTGAGGCAGCGCAGATGGATGGAATATCTGAAAGATTATGAGTTCGCACTTCGATATCATCCGGGCAAGGCGAACAAAGTGGCAGATGCCCCCAGCCGCATATCACATGCATCAATGGCCAGTCTGATCAGGACAGAATGGGAGATGTTGAATACCATACGAGAGTTCAATCTGTCTATCAGTAACCATGGGAGTACGTACAATTTGATCATACGGTCCAACATGGTCTCCAAGATTGAACAGGAACAACGAATAGATCCAGAAGTGGAGGAGATATAGGCGAAGATGTCTACTGGAGTGGCCGTACCCGAATGGGAGCTACGACCAGGACAGGATCTTGTATTCCGTGGTAGGACATATGTGCTTAATAGCTGCAGAAGAGAGTTGTTGATCGAGGCACACCAAACCAAACTCTCCATTCATCCAGGCAGCACTAAGATGTACCACAACCTAAAGAAACACTACTGATGGCATGGACTCAAAAGAGATGTGGCAGAATTTGTTGCTCATTGCCTAACCTGTCAGCAAGTTAAGACGGAATATCAGAAGCCACCAAGGATACTCAAACCCTTACCAGTGCCGGAGTGGAAATGGGAACACATCTCCATGGATTTTGTGACAGGTTTGCCAAGGTCCTCAAAGGCAACGAGGCGATATGGGTCATGGTAGACCGATTGATGAAGTCTGCACACTTTCTTCCCATCAAGATGACAGATTCATCTGATACCTTGGGTCGACTGTACATTAAGGATATCATCAGAATACATGGTAGTCCCCGGACTATTGTGTCCGACAGAGATGGTCGTTTCACCGGCAGAGTATGGCAGAGCATGCAGTCGGCCATGAGAACAGATCTACTGATTAGCACAACATTCCATCCACAGACTGATGGACAGTCGGAGAGGACCATACAAACATTGGAGGATATGATGAGAGCATGTATGCTAGACTTTAAGGGTGGATAAGAGGATCACTTGCCGCTGGTAGAGTTTTCTTATAACAACAGTTACCAAGCAAGCCTCCAGATGGCTCCATTTTAGGCTTTATGTGGTAGACCATATAGACCACCCGTGTGCTGGACAGAGGCCGGTGAGCCTGTACTGATTGGACCCGAGTTGGTTACAGAGACTACAGCACAGATACGGTTGATATGACAACACCTACTTGCTGCACAGAGTCGTCAAAAGAGCTATGCTGACAAGAAGAAGAGGTTCCTTGAATTTGAGATGGACGACTTAGTGTTCTTGAAAGTCTCGCCATGAAAGGGGCACATGAGATTTGGAAAAAAGGGGAAACTGCCACCTAGATATGTGGGGCCGTTTCCAATCCTGAAGAGGGTGGGGGAGGTAGCTTACCAATTGGCACTTCCTCCACAGTTATCATCTTTGTACGATGTATATCATATATCTATGTTGAGAAAGTACAATCCTGATCCCTCACATGTACTGAATGTACAAGACATAGAGGTGCAAAGTGACGTGACATACGTCGAAAAGCCTGTCAGATTGGTGGAGACAGAACAAAGGGTGTTACGGAACCGAGCGATTCAGTTCATCAAGGTGGTATGGGATCGACATGGTAATGAGGAAGCCACTTGGGAACTTGAATCGAAAATAAGAAAAACTCACCCTGAGCAATTTATGTAATTGTTTGAAGCCCTACTTCGCTCGATTTTCGAGACGAAAATTAAAAAAAAAATAGTTGTATTGTAACACCCCGGATTTTCAAGTTATCAATATATATGGAATTTGCCCATTTAATTTGTGAATTAATGGATATGGACCTTAGATGGGTAAGGTGTTGGGTCAATTGCCCAATTAAGACCCAACGAATGGTGGACATGGTTCAATTGAATTAAATGGGTGAGATTTATTGAATTGGGTCAAAATTGTTAATTGGGTCAAAATGCCCAATTGGGACCCAATGGGTCATGGTTGACTTGGTTGACCACCAAGTGAGTTCAAGCTAAATTAAATTGGGGTGAATTAAGTTGGAAATGGAATTATGTAATTGAGTTGATTTCAAGTGAGTCAAGTGAGTTGAGTTTAAAAGAATGAAAAATAATTGAATTATGGTGAGTTGGATGGGAAGTTAATGGGACCTTGAACTTAAGAAGTGAGTGGAGTAGGTGGAGAGATACATCTCATGAGACCTGACACAAGGCATACACGTTGGAGTTGGGAGTTACATCTCAATGGATGAAACTCCAAATAAATCATTAATGAGGGTGGTGAGGAGTTTTGTTGTTTCAAATACCAATTCAAGGATACACGTTGGTAACATGGGAGTTTCATCTCATGGGATGAAACTTCATGTGTATCATGAATGGGAAGGTGACGGTTTTGTGATGTTACACAAGCCAACTCAAGGCCACACCGTTGGGACATGGGAGTTTCATCTCATCGATGAAACCCCCAAATGGGTCATTAATGGAGAGGTGGCGGTTTTGTGGAGGTCACACAAGGTCATACAAAGGTTTACACCGTTGGAGACATAAGTGTTTCATCTCATGGATGAAACCCCCAAATGAAACATAAAGGAAGGAGGTGAAAGGGCATGGGAGTTACAAAGGGGTGCCACCAAAGGACACCACCTTTGGCCGACCCTCATTAATCAAGAAAAGTGTGGAGTTTTCATTTCACTCTCTCCCTCTCCCTCACTTGGCCGATCCCCCTCTCTAGACTAGAACACTAAGAGAATTTCAACTCACCCCCCTACCTCTCACCCAAGGCCGATTCCCTCTCAAGACAAGGACTAAGAGTTTTATCACAAATTTTCTCTCCTTCTCCCTCTCTCAAATCTATACCTCTTGGCCGAACCACCCAAGGGATTTCATCAAGGTCAATCTCGGCTAAAAGAGCAAGAAGGAAGGAAGAAGAGGCTAAAGAAGGAAAGGAGCAAGAAGGAGTGAAAGAAACCGGAGGAGTCGCGGAATCGGTAAGTGCTTGATATGATTTCATAAATAGGAAAAGAGGGTCAAGAACTTGGTTCAGCCATTGCATGGCCAAACCCTAATTTTATTATGGCTAAAGACTCAATGATGAACCATAGGGTTCGGCCATGTTGTATGGCCGAACCCCATGGAAAGGTATTAAGGAATTTATATGGGTCTAAGTGATTTTTAAGGGAAGATGATAAACCACAACATGGCCGAACCCCATGGAAGGACATTGGTTATTTTTAATGGATTTTGAAGGATGGAAATCATAGATATATGTTTACGATTTTAAAAGGTTTTAAAGGGTTTAAATGGATGTATCATTTAGTTTAATGGAAATGAGGAACCCTATGAAGAGAGGCTATTGATTTTAAAAGGGTTTTTAAGCATGAAAACCATGGAGAAGTATTAATGGTTTTAAAAGGTGGTTTGACCATGGGAGGATGGAAACAAAGGACTTTGGGTTCGGCCATGTGTATGGCCGAACCCCATGAACCAATTTAATGGGTCATTCATGGACCTTATCATGTTTAGATGGATGATTATGATAGAAGATGGAAGGATTTGATTATGGGTTTTTATGTTGATGGAAATAGTGGGAAAGAAGTAAATATAGGCAAAAACGAAAGATCATGGGTTTGGCCATGGTGTATGGCCGAACCCCATGAGGAATGTTTTTTTTTTTTTTTTATGGACTTAGGCATGTGTAAATAAAAGAAGTGATTAGCTACATGGCAAAGAAGTGAATATGGTGAAAATTGAAAGACCATGGTGTATGGTTGAACCCCATGAATGATGTTATTGAATTTAATTTGAGAAAAATCAAAGGACTAAGGGCACAAAACCAAGGGAGTGAGGTTCGGCCATGTTGTATGGCCGAACCCCACTAAGGAATTTTTATGGACTTAGAGTTTTATGTATGTTAGATGATTAACTTATGTATGATTAGATTTAATGAATTAAAGGTGATATGATCTTGGACTTAAGTTAAAGGATCAAAGGACTCAAAAGAGGGACTAAAACCAAGTGGGTGAGGTTCGGCCATGTTGTATGGCCGAACCCCACCAAGACATATTTATGAAGTTAAATATTGTAAATCAAAGGGAACATGGGTTTAATTGATTGATATGTTATAAGGTAACGGGTCCTCAAAAGCGGTGCACGATCGTGAGCGATTTCCGGACTAAAACGCAAGGTCACTTTAGTGGTCATTGGTAGGATTCTACCTCTTTGAAACCATGGGTTATATGTGATGGTTTTAATTCTTATTTTGATGAGTTATGTTGTAAAAATGATATGTTTCAAATATGAGGTTTTAATGCTATGATTATATTACTACATAGCATGTGTTCACTACATCTCATGCATGGCATGGGAGGGATGTTTCTAACTGGAGGCCACGCTCCGTCGAGGCGTCCGTAAGGCATTCGTAGGAAGACCTTGAAATGCATTATCCATCAAGAAGTAATCGGAGAACACACTTCGTTGGGGCATCCGTAAGGCAACTATGGGGATTTGTGATGGGTGGGACTCATTGCATTTGACACCATGACATGGCAGTGTTTTTACATGGTTTAAGTATTATGTTATTTATATGATTTTGAACTAACCATGTGTTAACCCTATTTGGAATACCTACTAGGCGCGTTGTCTGACGCCCTACTTCTGCCTTAGTGGATGTCACAGGAAATGAAGGAAACGATGAACGTGATCGGAGCCAAGCATTGGAGCTTGGATGTGTTTTGATTATATTTTTGTTTAAGTTACTCATGGACTATGTAATTCGAGTTGCTAGCATTTGGGCATGTGATAACTTAGATATTTTGTTATGGTTTGATTGATTTATTTTGGATATTGAACTTGAGATAATCATTGTTAAATGACGGACTATTTTGTTATCTAAAATGGAATAGAAGTAGGTTCTATTATAATTCCGCAGTTATGATTTAATCCGTATGTATAATTTATTGCGTGTGAACCGTATTCGTGGACTTTGTCCATGCACATGTAGGGTTGGCCAGTTAAGGGTCGGGCTTTAGAAGCTTGGACTTAGCTCCCGTCATGACGTCCCACTCTCTCTCACTCTTCTATTTAAAAAAAAAAAATAGACTCTGATTTTCGGAAAGCGAGTGAAATAGGGCAGGGCGTTACATGTTCACACTATTTTGTCCCTCCTCCTGGTGTGGGTGTTGTACCTTTTCCTTCTGATGCGGGTTTTGTCGGGTATTTCTTCTTCTCAGAGGCATTTTCACAAGTCATTGGAACATTGCTTAACTTAGTTTTCTCATAAAATCTTGTTTTTACATAGTTGGGAAGATTGCCAAATCATCATCTTGTATTTCTTATTTTGGAAAATAATTCCTATGTATCATATATTGTTTCTCATTTTGGGGAAAAATCCTGATGTTTCTTGTTTTGGGGAAATATGTCATATTTGCTATGTTTGATAAATCCACAATTCATAGTCTGATTCTCAACAAAGTAAATTAATCCGGCTCCCGTGGAGCCGACTTCGAAGAGTCGGTCAGGTGGGATTCTTATCTTGTCAGTGAGAAATGATACCGTATTAATCTTACATTGAAAGATTCACACTTCCAGTTTCGCTCTGATACCAACTGTAACGCCCCGCCCTTTTTCACTCGTTGAAAATCAGAGTATATTTTTTTTTATAAAAAAAAGTGCGAGAGAGCGGGAACGTCATGACGCAAGTCAAGTCCGAGTTTCAAAAACCCGACCCTTAACTGGCCACCTTTACGTGTGCGTGGACCAAGTCCACTAAAACAGTTCACACGTTTTACATTTAACTGCGGAATTATTATATGAATAGAATACTATCCATATCTATGATATTAATAAGCAAGGAAGCCAATCACTATTAAATTAACTGAAACTTAAATATCCAAAACATCATCCAACCATAGCAAAATAATCTAAGTTATTACAATCCCAAAATTAACAGTTCTCCCAATACATCAATTCAAAATCAATTAAGTAAAATCAGCATAAACTGCCCAAGCTCCTATGCTTGGCTTTCTTCACGTCCCATGTCCTTTCCATTCCCTGTTACATCATCTATAGGGATAGAAGTAGGGCGTTAGTCAACGCGCCCAGTAGGAATTTCAAATAGGGTTATGTACACATAGGATCAATATAAAATCAGAATAAATACATTATATCAAAACTGTAAAACATCTCATAGTACTAAATCAGCGCAGGATAATCATATCCAAATCATGCTAGTGTATGTGTTATGTCATGGGTGTCATATGCCAATGATCCCACACCCAATCTCCATGTCCAACAACAATACAAAACATATCAATAGTTTCCTTGATAAAATAAAGCCATATCAAGGTGCCCCTTTGGCCATTTAAGTCCACAGTGTTTTGTGACGGCACCACCAGGTCACTGTTATACCTCCCACGTATGTTAATCGGAATTACCGATGGAGCGTGGACTCCACTCTCTGCGCAGGGTTTTTGGACTGGTTACCCCGGAGCTCTTTGGCCCAAATTACACCGTACCCCTATCTAGCAATCCCGGACAAGGCCAAAATATCAATGGTTCACATAGCTTCTTTCAAGCTAGTTTTCAAGCCCCAAGTTATGTCCGGATAGCTCATAACTTGGCTTGTTGTCCCACATATTCCCTCACATGCCATGCATGAGATCATGAATGCAATGATGCCATTTCATTTCAAATCACATGTTACCATCGAAAACAGTTCATAATCATATACATTTATTTAATCAAAATAAGTCATCATCATGTTTGGAAATACAAATCAGGAACACAAATATATATATATATATATATATATATATATATATATATATAGCCACATTTATTTCAATAAGGTAGGAATCCTACCAAATCCCAATAAACTATCTTTGATGTTTGTGAAGATAATGTGATAACGAATCGCTAACCCTTTGCGAAATCTTTTTACCTTAATGAATTTAATCACATACATATGTCAATTTGATTATCCATCTAGTTTCTATCATCCCTTACATCCTTCCAGATAAACTGAAGTTTCTGGAATATTATTAAAAAATTAAACTTTTCAATTTAGCCGACTGAATCATGCCAACATACTGTTCTCTGTCTTACCTGAGACTTTCAGTCCACTAAAATACACTTTCACTCGGCTGAAACCCAACTCATTACTCTTAATCCTTGACTCGTTAACCTTTCAGTCGGCTGAATCATGGATTCAGTCAGCTGACTCTAAGTCAAACCCTCTGCATTCTCGGTCAATCCACTTTCAGCCGATTGAATCACGATTCAGTTGGCTGACTTTGGATCAGATTAACTGTGTGTTCGGCCAATATAGATTCAGCCGACTGAATTGAATCAAGATTCAGTCGGCTGAATCATCAACCAATAGTTTACGTGTTTAACAAGTATTAGTTCAGATGACTGAATCATAGATTCAATCAGCTGAACGACATCAGATTACCTTACTTGTTAGATACGTTTATGTTCAGTCGACTGAATCTGGGATTCAGTCGGCTAAAACACCAATAAACCTTATATATTTTAATCTTGTCCATGTTCAGTCGACTGAATCACAAGATTTAATCGGCTGAAACTCGCAGAAACTTATTTCTGATTCGGCCAATACCAGTCGACTGACTATTTGATTCAGTACTGACTATTTGTCAGTCTTTTTTGTTTGATTCTTTGGCTAGACCTTTCCTAATGGAATCTATTCCTTATTAATTTAAAAGATAAATAACATCAAACATGTAACTCTTGGTGAGTTTATTTTACCCTCTAGCCGAAGATAGAGTCTGTTTCATTATTCTTCAATTTTTGGTTTACAACTAGAATCCGGACATCAACCTTGTTTCCAACACATATCCTTTCTTCAAATGGACATCCAATTCCATGACCCTATGACAGTTTGGTCATCCCTTCAAATCAGATATGGAACCCATAGGTTTGGCCATACCATGACCCAATCTATGGTTCCGTTTTGTCTTAATCCTGCATTGTTTCTTAAACTTAGAACATACCTTTTCCGGTCTCCTTCTTTTCTTTTGGTCTGCCTTTCCTCCTTATTCCTTCCCCTCCTTGGTGTTTTGCTGATCATCTAAGTGTAGAGATGGTGTAAGTGGAAGAGAGATAGAGAAGAAGATGAGAGATCTCTTTGTTCCAAAGGATAAAATTCGGCCAAGGGGTGGAGTGTGCCCCTTTGTATACCTGGCCAATCCCTCTCACTTCCCCTCTTTATGATTTGTATCTAACCAAGGAGCCTCTTGGCTAAACCAAGAAGACCCTTGGCCTTCCATCGAGTCATGGGTTCCATTCCCATGAGATGGAAACTTTCCATCTTCCCTCTTAACTCATATTGAGATGGAAGGCTCCTCAACTTCCCATTCAACTCAACTCAACTCAGAATTAACTCAATTCATTTAAACTCAATACTTGAAATCAATTTAATTTGAACTCATTTGAGCTCACCCATGGTTGACCCAGTCAACCATGACTTAGCCGATCTTGCATGTGGTGACATAGTCGTCACATGGCACGTGGGTGTCCCATCCTTGCCATGTCACTTGATGATGTGGCACCTTGTCTAGTTGGCTTCCATGCATGCCACATGGCAATGCCACCTCATATACATGCCATCTCACGTGATGAGGTGGATTAATGCATTTGGGTCTTATTTGGATAGCTAACCCAATTATATTTACCTTACCCATTTACTTTAAAATCAACTCATCTATGACCCATTGGGTTTTAATTGGGTTATTGACCCAACCTTTACCCATCTAAGGTCCATTTCAACCATTAATCTTAAATTCAATAAATTTGCAATTTAAAATAGACCAAAACCAATATATTACAATTGATGAAAATTCGGGGTGTTACAAGTTCATCTTCAAGAATGGTGTCTAACGTTAGTTCTGTCACCAAGGCATTGAGGTCTAGCATGACGTAAGTATAAGCTGGAAAGAGATGCCGTGTGCTCCCTCACTTACCTGGCCATCTTGTGGTTGAACTCTCATTAGAGACTTAAATTGTTTGGAGAAAAAAGTAGGAGCAAGTCTAGAGACAATCTTTAGGGTCTTATAGCCAATAAAAATTTGATTGAATTAGTGTAATTAAAATTTAGATTTAGGCATTTTCTTGTGTGAATTTGGTTTAGCATATATGATCATGTCTGTGTATGCATCATTGGTCATTTAAGTCCTCCAACCGCTTGGTTAGAGTTACACTTCCCGTTAGTATATCGATTGTTTTGTTCGGAGCTCAGTCCAACTCAGTCATAGACATAGACAATTCACCTATTTCACCATCATCATCAACCTCATTTACTCCTCCATCATCTCCCATGGCAGAAGAAGTTGCGGAGAAAACTCTCTCCAAGATTACTTCTAACCAGTCATAGCTAATACACCATCAGGTATAGTTGTACCTGCAGCCAATGTTATCTTTGAACTTAAGCTAGGACTTTTACATCTACTACCAGTCTTTCATGGTTTGATAGAGAAGATTCGTACCTCCATGTGAAAGAATTCTTAGAGATCTGCCCCACCATTAAAATCCAAGGAATCACTGATGAATCTATTTGACTCCGATTATTTCCTTTTTCTCTCAAAGAAAAAACAAAATCATGGCTAAATACTTTACTTGCGAATACCATCAACACTTGGGATCAGCTAGTTAATAAAATTTTGAATAAGTTTTTCCTAGTATAAAAAACAAATGCTCTCAAGAAAGAAATAATAAATTTCATCAAAAAGAGAGTGAACAATTCTGTGAAGTATGGGAAAGATTCAAATAAATATTAGCAAAATACCCCCACCATGGTTTTGAAACGTGGAGACTTGTCCAATTTTTCTATGATGCTTTAACAACGCCTACCCGTCAAATGGTCGAGTCTATGAAAAATGGGGACTTTTTGTAGCTAACTGAAAACAATAGGTGGACATTTCTGGAAATATTGGCAAAAAATTCTCAATGATGGGATTTTTCCAAGAAATATATTCTAGCACAAACCTCAAGAAAATGGGGTTTGTAAGAAGTCAGTAGTGATTTTGACGTTAAGTTAGCAATGGTAAACCTAACAAAAAAGGTCGACTCATTAGTGATGACTCAGGCGATGAATCCATCAATAGGATCAAATGCTGAATTTTGTGCTATGTGTTCTAGTCCAGGACACATCGCTCAAAATTGCTCTTCCCTATAATCAAATTTTGAGTGTTCAACTGAACAAGTAAATGCACTCAATAATTTTAGAGGACAGCAAGAAACCCCATTCTCTGCTACATATAATGCTAATTGGCAAAATCATCCCAATTTTTCTTGGCGAAAGAATCAACCTCCAATGAATCAAAACTTTCCTTGATATCAAAATCAGTTATTTTGACCACCTCCATATCAGCCACCACCTCAAAATCAATCGTATCATCCACCCCAGTCAAATTAGTCAAATCAGTCTTATCCTTCACAACAACGTAAACCTTCGATTGAGGATACGTTGCAGCAATTCACGCAATCTACCCAGCAGGCTATGCATAAGCTTGAAACACAGCTTGGACAATTAACCACTGCTATTGATGATAGGGAACAAAGCAAATTTCCCAGTCAACCTATTCCAAATCCTAAGAGACAATATGAAGTTTCATCATCCAAACTAGATGATGTTAAATAAATTACTACCTTGAGATTAGGGAAACAGGTAGATAACAAAGTGGAAATGCCTAAAGAATCAATCAATGATCAATCAAAGTAATCGGATAACTCACTGAGTTCATTCCCTGTCCAAAATCCATCGAATTTATCTGCTAAGAAAACATTTTCACCAAGGGCTCCATATCCTCATAGGTTACCAGCAAAACAAAACATATTTTATGGTGACATACTAGAGGTTTTTACACATGTCAGCATCAATATCCCTGTAACGCCCCGCCCTTTTTGAGAAATCAGAGTCTAATTTTTTTTTTTAAAGTAATAATAGAACATCGAAAGAGAGCGGGCGGCGTCACGACGCGAGTTAAGTTCAGACTACTCAAGTCTGAACCTTAACTGACCACCCATGTGTACATGGACTAGACCATAATAATGAACACACATAGAACTAACATCAACATGCGGAATAACCTAGATTAACTGTGGAATAGAAAGACTAGATAGCAAGTAACAGTCTCAACCATTAATTAAGATAAATCAACGATCCAAAGGTTATTAACCTAACCAGACCATAGCAAGTAATGAATTATTACATGTCCAACAAAAGTATTCAAATGACAGTAATATAAAGTAATTCAATCCATTATTCAAGCGCTTAGGCTTGGCTCCCCTCCCGGTCATCGACCTTCTTTTTCCCTTTACTTGTACCTGCAATCTCCTCTGAGGATAGAATTATGGCGTTAGATCAACACGCCCAGTAGGTTCCCGAATCAGGGCTACCACAAGTTAGCATATAAAACATGCATATACATATCATAATACATGATCATCAAAATAGGTAAAACAATGCTATGAAGTATGCACATGCAATGAGCATCCCCCATCATGTACATTCATAGCCATCACTTGACGTGCCTTGCACCGACAAGGTAAATTACAACACACTTTCATCTCTTCATCATTGACTAATTCATATCACGTATGAGTCCTCCTAGCGGGACTCTCATCACCTAAGGAGACCATTGTGACTATGATCATCATGTTACTCCTCCTGGCGTGACTTGCACCACCGAGGATGGACGTAACTCATAACTTGAAACACTGTAGAACCTTATTCATAATCCCATGTCTATGCATGAGATGCCAATGCCTGTATGCCATTTGTTAATGCATAATATATCATTTGAAACACATATAATAAAACAAGAATCTCATAAGAAAACTGGGGTAAATCTGTGGTTACAAGTAGGTAGGAAACCTACTTAAGCATTGTTTAAGTATCCGTTCCTTTTTTAGCTTCTCCCGGTCACGACTTGTTCATCGTTCAACTCTCGTCACCTTGTGATACAATAATCAGTAAATCATATTGTCACTTAAATGTCCATTCACATATAAGACCCAAAACATCTTGTAAGTCCTTTGATCAATCCCTTCATTTGACTTGTATTCCTAGATTTGCCATTGGTCTAACCAATGTTTAATCCACCAATCTTACTCCATGGGGTTCGGTCATACATTTGGCCGAACCCAATGGTTCCTTTATCCTTTACCACATGGTTCTCCATTAGGGTATTTTAAACCTTTTACATCAACATAGAACCATTACCAACTACTACTCTTAAGCTTAGGCTATTTAACCCATTCACTATGAATTAGCATAAAGTCCATCAACATGCTTGGTTATTTACTGATATTATGTACCTAGCTACATACATGATTCTTGAATCAAAATCATATAACCCAATCAGTAAGCATAACCCTATGTAAACCAAATAAAAACCATAAAATAACCCATGGGGTTCGGCCACTCACATGGCCGAACCTCATGGTTCTTTGAATCCAATTCTCCGAATGATCTTTCATCATTTATCATAGCCATAAAAAAACAGTGACCATAATTCTATTTAAAATCTTATAGAAATCCCATAATATTGCATGGTTTCTAACTCTTTAAATTCATAACAATCATCAATCTCTTTCATGGGGTTCGGCCATTCAAGTTGGCCAAACCCTATGTCCATGAATTGATCCTTCAAACATGCATTAGGTGTTATTTAAATCATGCAATATCAGTATCATATTGCTGCCTTTAAACCTCTTAGAAACCATCTAATTAAATTCATACAAAAACAGTCCATAAAGGTCCATGGTTTCCATGTTTCCCAACATGAAAACCCACAATATTTTACATGGGCTTCGGCCCTCCATGGTGGCCGAACCCAATGATTATTTTCACTATTTTTAAATCTCCAATCATCACGTAATAATCAGTATAATATTACCAATTTCAACCCTTTAAAAATTCATCTAAAAACCAACCCAATTTCATAGGGTTCGGCCATGCTTATTGGCCGAACACCATGCCCTTTGGTTTTGAAACATTTAATCATTCATCTTGGGCCTGAACCAAACATCCAAATCCATGTTTTAACCTTCTTAAAACATGCATTTTAAATCTAATACAAACATCTAATATCAGTCCCAACTTATATGGTTTTAACTTCCAAAAACCATCAAAACCAACCACTTGTTTCCATGGGGTTCGGCCATGCAAAGTGGCCGAAACCCAATGGTCCATTTCCATCTTTTTTATCCACTGATTTAGACCATAAAAACTTCAGCCTTTTCTGACGTTCAGATACAGGTTTATAATCCTTTCAATAACATGTATTTGATTCTTAAATCAAACCCAAAAATCAGTCCATAAAATCCATGGTTTTCATGTTTCAAAACATGAAAACCAAGCAATCTTTTACATGGGGTTCGGACCTCCATGGTGGCCGAACCCAATGGTTATTTTTACCATTTTAAATCATCCACTAATCAAGGTTAAAACCCTGGTGTAATCGGCCATCACCATGGCCCAACACACACCCATTTTATTAACCAAAAGTCCATGGAAATACTTACCAAATTCCAAGCTTTTCTTATGCCTTTGCTCCTTGCCTTCTTCCCTCTTGTTTCCTTCCTTCTTTCTTCCTTTGTCTCAGCTGGTTAGAAGCATGAACCACTGGTGAAATCACCAAGATAAAATTCGGCCAAGAGAGGATTTCTTGAGAGAGGGAGAGGAGATGAAATTCCAAGGCTTTGCAATGATAAAATCGGCCAAGTGAGGGTGCTGGCTGCTTTTGTTTAATCAGCCCCACATCACTCATTTACTCCTCATCAAGCCTTGTACAAACCAAGGAGTCACTTGCAGCCAAGCAAAGCACCCCTTGGCACTTCCAACACACCCTTTGGCAGCCCCATGCAATCTTTTCTCATTCCCATGCATTTGCATTTATCATTCAACATGGAACTCACCAAAACAAGTCCCCAATGTGTGGGACTTGTATTGGTTGGTTTAAGACCAGCCAACCTCTTCAAATTTCCACTCAACTCACTGATTTTACAGCCCCTTCAATTTTCCTTTTGACTCACTTGAACTCAAGGCTATTTAGATTTCCATCTCAACTCACCCAACTCACATACTTAATGCATTTCATTTAATGTACATGAGTTGACTCACCACTTGATTTAATTCCAACTCACTTCAGTCCCACTCAACTAATTTAACTTGTGTTTTAGGTCCCTTGAGGTCCACAAGGTCAACCATAGTCAACTCGACCCGTTGGGTCCACTTTTAGCTCCTTGACCCGTTTTTTACTCCATGACCCAATTATGGTATTTTGGTCATTTGCAATTGGTTTTTACATATGGATCAAGCCTACCCATTGCTTAACCCCATTTAATTTAAGTTCATAAAACGGTCAAATCATCCATTTTGACCCGATGGGTCCCATTTGGGCCCTTTGACCCATTTAGCCATTTTTGACCCAATTGATGTAAATTACCCAACCAATCACACTTATCATTCATAATGTGCTCATATGATTTTAACTTGAGCAATGGGCCCCACTATTTCCTTACTTAACATCACAAAATAATTAATTTAACAACTCAGGGGCATTTTCATAATTTTCCACTTCATTGAGAAACTGGGGTGTTACAATCCCTCTATTGGATGCCATCAATCAGGTACCTTCATATGCCAAATTTCTCAAAGACCTTATAACACCCCGGATTTTTCTTAGCTTATAAAATTATTGGATTGACCCACTTGGATTGCAATTTAATTGAATTTGAGATTAAAAAGTTGAAATGGACATTATGGGTTATGGGTGAGCTTGATTTTAAAGTAATTGGATAAGTTTAGTTAAATTAGTAGAGTTGGATAAATTAGTGCAATTAATGCATTAAAGTCCACCTCATCAAGTGAGGTGGCATGTGAGTGATGTGGCATTGCCATGTGGCATACATGTCATCTCATGAAATCCAACTAAGCAAGGATGCCACATCATCAAGTGACATGGCCAAAGTGGGACCCAAGTGCCATGTGGTGACCAAAGTCACCACATGCATGTTCGAGCATGGCATGGACTGACTTGGTCAACCACTTTTGAATTTTAAATCTTGAATTAGTGTTTTGCTTTTAAGAGGTCTTAAGTTGGGGAAGATGAAGGGATAAGATGGAAGGCTAGGATTTCATCTAAAGAAAGATCAAGGGTTGAGATTAAGAGTTGGGGTACCTTGTCTAGGTACATTGTACCTAGACACTTGGGAACCCAAGAGTCTTCACCTCAAAACCAATGAAGCCACCCTTGGGAAACCAAGAGCCTCCTTGGTTAGACCAAGCCATTATGAGAGGGAGGGTAAAGATTAGGGTTTTAATATAAAAACCCAAACCAAAGGACACTCCAAACCCCTTGGCTGACCCCCCCTCTCTTGAGCAAGAATTTCTCTCCACTCCTCTCCTGTTTTCTCTCTCCCATCTCTACCTCCATACACTTGAATATTTTGAAGAACAAAGAAAGCATAAGAAGAACTAAGGAAGAAGAGAAAGATCAAAAGAAAAGAAGGAGATTGAAGAGCCAAAGAGGAGGAGCAAATCATTGAAGGAAAGGTATGTTTAGACTTAATAAAATCAATGGAGATTAATCTAAGGAAACCATAGGTTCAGCCATGGTGTGGCCGAACCCATGGGTTCCATGTTGGTTGGAATGAATGGCCAAAAATGTTATAAGGCCATGGAGTTGGAAATTCATCCAAAGGATGATTATTGGTTGAAACAAAACAACCATAAGATTAATCTGGATCATCATGGATATGGCCATGATATGGTCAAATCCATGGGTCTAACATTTTAAGGGTTTTGATGAATCCTTCTTAAGAACTTGTAAGAGGGAGGAATGATCAAACATGAGGGAACATAGGTTCGGCCATAACGAATGGCCGAACCCATGCTATGATTATGATTGGATGGATGGATTAAGAAAATAAGAAAATGACTAAGCTAAAATGATGAAAACCCACCATGATGGTTCGGCCATGTTGTATGGCCGAACCCTAACCATGGCTAGTGGGTAGGATATGTAACGCCCCACCCTTTTTCACTATGCTTTCCAACAATCAGAGTCTATTTTTTTTTTAAAAGAGTGATAGAGAGCGGGACGTCACGACGGGAGCTAAGTCCGAACTTCTAAAGTTCGACCCTTAACTGGCCGACCCTATGTGTACATGGACTACGTCCATGAAAACGGTTCACAGATAACAATATAAACATGCGGATTAAGATCATAACTGCGGAATTATAATAGAACCTATATCTATTCCATTTTAGATAACAAAGTACTTCAAGTCTTTAATCATAATTAAACTTAACTTAGAATATCCAACAAACCATTCAGACCATAGCAAAGTTATCTAAGTTATTACATGCCGAATTCTAAACTACTCAAATTACAAGTCCATGAGTATCTTAGACAAAATAAAAACTAAAAGTATCCAAGCTCCTATGCTTAGCCCTTTTTGCGTTCATCGTTCCCATCGTTTCCTGTATCATCCACTAGGGCAGAAGTAGGGCGTTAGAACAACGCGCCCAGTAGTTATTCCGTTTGGGGCTAACACATGTTTAGTACAAAAGATATATAATAATATCATAATGTCAAAAACCATATAAACCATGTCATGTCATGATGTCAAATGCAATGAGTCTCACCCATCACAAGTACATATAAGTACCCCCATATAGGTCTTTCGGACGCCCCAACGGAGTGTGGTCCCTCCGGTTTCTTCTTGATGGAAATGCACATCAAGGTATCCCACATAGGTTTTTCGGACGCCCCGACTGTGTGTGGCCCCTCCGGTTACATATCCTTCATCCATGCCAATCATGAGATGCTAATGAAACACATGTTATTTTATATTGTAAACATAGCATTAAAACTTCACACTTGAAACATATTTTTTACAATTTAAATTCATCAAAATAAGATAAAAACATTGTACATAAACCTATGGTTTCAAAGAGGTGGAATCCTACCAAAGACCACTAACGTGTCCTTGCGCTTTCTTCCAGTAACCACTCACGATCGTACACACCTTGTGAGGTCCCGTTACCTTATAATATATCAATCAATTAAAACCATGTCCCATTTGATTTATAATAATGTCTAAGTCCATAAACCCAACTTGTGGGTTCGGCCATACACCATGGTCGAACCTCACTTACTAGGTTTTAGTCCCTCCTTTGGTTTATTAATCAATAACCCCTAAGTTAATCATTTAATCACTTAGCAATTAATCATCTACCATTGATAGCCACCTAAGTCCATAAAACCTTCCTCATGGGGTTCGGCCATACACCATGGCCGAACCCATGGTCCATTATTTTCACTTATTTACATCATTACCATTGTTCTATCTATGGTTGTCCATTTCATTCTTTAAAACACGCTTAGGCTAATAATAACCCACTAACATGGTTCATGGGGTTCGGCCATACACCATGGCCGAACCCATGATTTTTCATTTTTAGCCTATATTACAATATTGCCAGTACCTCCATCAACTTATGTTTAGGTTCCAAAACATAGGTCCATGACTAGCATTTCATGCACCAACATTCTTCATGGGGTTCGGCCATTCACCATGGCCCAACCCAAAGTCCATGGTTCTCCATCCTTTACATCATTTTAGTCCATTTACAATCCTTAATTCCTTTACATGGGGTTCGGCCATACACCATGGCCGAACCCTATGGTTCTTTATTTTCCTTAAAAATATATCAAACCTATATGGTTTGATCCTTTGATGGTTCTCATACATACATCCATAATTTTCATGCTTTGAAACCCAATAAAATTATTAACCAACTTCCATGGTTTTCATGATCTAATTGCATCTAAAACCATCAACCATACATCCATTTAAAATAAATCATAAATAACCTTTCACATGGGGTTCGACCATAGAACATGGCCGAACCTATGATTCATCTTTTCCTCCCATAAATCAAATAACCATGATCAAAGTCTTTGATGGGGTTCGACCATACCTCATAGCCGAACCCATGGTCCATGGTTCTCATACATAAGTCCATTTACACCCTTTAAAACATTTTAAAATTATAAACATAACTCTATGATTTTCATCCCCCAAACTTCCATTAAAATAACCAATGTCCTTCCATGGGGTTCAGACAAAAAACATGGCCGAACCCTATGGTTCATCATTCCATTAAATTTCTATATTCATCCCCCAATTTCTTCCATGGGGTTCGGCCATACACCATGGCCGAACCCTATGGTTCCTTTTTTTAAAACAAAATTATCGAAATTACTTACCGGTTCCTCGACTCCTCCAGTTTTCCTTCGCTCCGACTTGTTCTTCCGATCCTTTTCTTCCTTAGCCTCTTTCTATTTGATCTTTCACACAGCTGGTTGCCCTCTCCTTTTCTGCACACTGCCGAGAACACCTTCTTGCCAGAGCACCCAGCGTCAAGACCTTCCCTTGATTTGTGTATACCGTGCGCCCCTTTTCCTTGTGTTGCCTTTCTTTTATAAAACCTTCCACTCGGTCCTATCTTGCTGAAATAACAAGTAACGATTTCAGCGTGTGCATAGATTGCAATTGCTATTCCTTAATACCGCTCTTAACCAAGGAAATGACTCCTTTTAAAGATACACTAGCGCATTAACGTGGATATGCATATCTCATACACGGCCTAAGCAATCTATATTTAACTTCAGACATCTTTTTTATTTGGATTAGGCAATCAGATGTCATTGCCTAATCCCAACCCATCTACACGTGTTGCCCATTTTAGGACAATCCTTGGTCGACTAAACTCCTTGATTTTTTGAGAGAAAATCTAGCCTTTGTGGTGTATGCATGTTTGTGTCATCCTCATCCAGACAATCCCTTATTTATAGACATATTACATTACCATTTTAATTCAGCCCCATTTAATTTAAATTGAACCATATACCATAACCCGTTGGGTCCTAATTGGGCCATTGACCCAACACCTTACCCATCTAAGGTTCATATCCATTAATTCACAATTAAAATGGCAAATTCCGTAAATATTGATAACATGGAATTCCGAAGTGTTACAATACAACCCTCTTTTTAAAATTTTCATCCCGAAAATCGAGTGAAGTAAGGTTTCAAACATTTACATAAATAGCTCAGGATGAGCTGTTCTCATTTCCGACTCGAGTTCCCTAGTGTCCTCCTCAATGCCATGTCGATCCCATACCACCTTGACAAACTGAATCGCTCGGTTCTGTAATACCCTTTGTTCTATGTCCACCACTCGGACAGGTTTTTTGACGTATGTCACGTCGCTTTGGACATCTATGTCTTGTATATTCAGTACATGATAGGGATCAGGATTGTACTTCCTCAACATCGATATATGGAACACATCGTACAAAGATGCCAACTGTGAAAGGAGTGCTAATTGATAAACCACGTCCCTCTTGAGTCCGTGCCACCAGTAATGTCTCTTCAGGTCGTGATACATCTTGGTGCTGCCCAGATGAATAGAGAGTTTGGTCTGGTGTGCCTCAATCAGTAATTCTCTTCTGCAGCTCTTAGGCACATATATCCTTCCTCGGAATGCAAGACCCTGTCCTGGTCTTAACTCCCATTCCGGTAGGACCTCGCCAGTAGACATCTTGGCCCATATCTCCTCCATTTCCGGATCTATCCATTGTTCCTGTCCAATCTTGTCAAGTACCACTTAATTGCAAAATCACTCATATCAACCTATGAGTTTCATTCTCGCAGAATTTCCTCTGTCTCATGTTATCTCTTTTCCTTGTGAACCCATTTGCGTCTTATGTAGATCAATGTACTCTGTTTCACTTTACCTGCTACCAAGATATTTTCCATACGTACTTGCTCAATACATTCATTCGTCTACTCTCTGTGTGAGATAGCCTACCAATACGAGCCTATGCTCAAGACTTTCGCTGATTCCATTTTAAGTAGGTTTCTAGCTGCACTCTCCTGGAACTCCATCGGCTAACTACAGAGCCAGCTGGCCAGTCTAACTCAGCAGTCACCCATAGCTTCCCATTCGAGTTTCACTAGACTCTTAACTTTTCCCTTAAGTACATCTCCAAAATTAAGTATATCTTCATTTGTATATAAGTCACTATGTGACTAACACCTTTTATTCAAAAACTCCTACGATACTGATACCGGCATCAATCCAAACCACCATGGGAATCATCATCCACGGTTATACACATCCATCCCTGGTACCACTCTATCAGTGAGTATCTTCTACCCCTAGTTAATAACCATCCATGAATATAACCCCCTTCTAGGTATAATCCATTCATGGGCATAATTAATCCAGGGCACATCATCTACCATGAGGTATTCTATCCATAGGAACAACACTCGAATGAATCACTACATCATTGTAGCAAAAATATCAAATCATAATATACCCCGACTCCTTGTAAGACTTAGGGCCCATGACTTACTAAGCAGAAGACCCACGTCCAATGTGATCAAGTCTACCTCGCCCTGCATCCCTTCACCCCAAGGGTGATTCAGTCAAGCTCTAAGGCGGTCGGACCGCGTCTAACGAAACTAGCACCACCCCCATGGGGTAAAATAGTATCTAGCTCTGCGCATCAACGCACATCAAATGTGCAAAATAGCCGTGAGAGCGTCCTCCAGCGCGTAGCATGCGAGGGACCCACTCCTCAACAGTAACCCTACGGAACCAAGTCTCCGTATTTCATATCGAGGTTCCCACAGTCTTACGGTTACTCTAGGCCATACTCATGGAATCTATATACTTATCTCATCAATATCACGTGAGGGACGCACCCATAGCACGTCTCAATCATCAATATCTCGTGAGGGACGCACCCATACCACGTCTCAATATAATCAAGTGACCTCGTCACATACATCTCAATGACAAAGTCCTCATAAACCCTTAAGTTTGCATATTTTATTGAAAATTATTCAAACTTCTATCACAATGCAAAGGTTGGTAGGTTAGAATCAAACCCTTTAAAACGTACCCACAATCCTTACAAAATCTCCCTTTTCCTTCACATTTCCTTACCATCTCTTAGCCTAATCTTCCGTAGAAGACACTGCGTCATCACCAAAGTCGAAGAAGTTGTCAGGGCATGTCGTCGACATGTGCCCCAACACTCCACATATCAGACAGGGTATTATTCCTGGTCCTCCAATGTAAGGGCAGTTAGTCCTCTCTTTCCCGTGCCCGTGAAGTCCAGAAACAGGGCAAATAACTTCATTAGGATGGGGGCAATAAGTATAGTTATGCCCCTCCTGATTGCATAATTCACACATGTAATCATTCAACTCATCCGAAGTCGGAGTAGCCGGAGTATACTCGGGTGAGCCAATCTCCCCTATGGATTTGTCTAAATTTGGACATCTTCCTCGTCCTCTTCGGGTACAAAGGCTGGAGCAACCCCAACATTATACCCAGGCGATTCTACTTCCATGTCCTGACTGGCTACAACTTCATTGATGAAGTTTGGCACGCTGGAATCGTCGGAAGAAGAAACCAGGTCTATCGGACAGCTAGGGGTCCCTCTGTCCCACAACTCTGTATACTCAATGTTGCTTGACATATCTGTATCACAGCAACAGAAACATATCAATGACAACAACAGTTCTAATCAAACTAATCTTTGTTTTGGGGAATTCCTATGTATCATATATTGTCTCTTGTTTGGGAACATTGCCAAATAAACATCTTGTGTTTCTTGTCCTTGGGAAAATTGCCAAATCAACACTCTTTGTATTTCTTTGTTTTTGGGGAAAATTTTCTAAGTATCAATTGTTTGTTCTCAATTTGGGGATATCGGGGAAGTATATCCTATTTTACTATGTTTGATAAATCCATTTATTTTGACTGTACATACTTTGCTATCATCCATTGTTGTTCTCAGATTGAATGTTCAGTCTGAGTCTAACGAAGTAAATTAATCCGGCCCCCGTGCAGCGGACTCCGAAGAGTCGGTCAGTTGGGACTCTTATCAGTCAGTGAGACATGAAATCGTCTTAATCTTAGTTCGAAAGATTCAATCTTCCCGTTTCGTTCTGATACCAACTGTAACGCCCTTCCCTTTTTCATTATGCTTTCCGAAAATCAGAGTCTATTCTTTTTTAAAAGAGTGATAGAGAACGGGACGTCACGACGTGAGCTAAATCCGAACTTCTAAAGTTCGTCAATGTTGGTCCATTTACCATTATTCCATCAATTTTCCCAATTTCCATCATTAAAATAAATAATATCCACCTTTATATTGATTTACAAATTCTGGGCCATTACAGTCCGAAAAACCTATGTGGGATACCTTGATGTACATTTCCATCAAGAAGAAACCGGAGGGCCCATACTCCGTCGGGGCGTCCGTAAGACCTATGTGGGGGTACATATATGTACTTGTGATGGGTGAGACTCATTACATTTGACGTCATGACAAGGCATGGTTTATATGGTTTTTGACATTATGATATTATTATATATCTTTTGTTCTAACCATGTGTTAGCCCTAAATGGAATACCTACTCGGCGCGTTGTTCTAACGACCTACATCTACCTTAGTGGATGATACAGGAAACGAGGGGAACGATGAACGTAAAAAGGGCCAAGCATAGGAGCTTGGATGCTTTTAGTTTTTATTTTGTTTAAGATACTCATGGACTTGTAATTTGAGTAGTTTAGAATTCGGCATGTAATAACTTAGATAACTTTGCTATGATCTGAATGGGTTGTTGGATATTCTAAGTTAAGTTTAATTATGATTAAAGACTTGAAGTACTTTGCTATCTAAAATGGAATAAATCTAGGTTCTATTATAATTCCGCAGTTATAATCTTAATCTGCATGTTTATATTGTTATGTGTGAACAGTTTCATGGATTTAGTCCTTTCACACATAGGGCTGGCCAGTTAGGCCCAAGTAGGGCCCAATAGACTATGGATTGATTTTAAATTCATTTAAGGGGTCAATAATGGTCAATTGGGCCAAGGATGGTCAAATTGGGTCCAATACCCATTTGGGACCCAATGGGTCAAGATAATGTAAGCTCTAAGATAAATGGGTAAGGGTAAATATAATTGGGCCATGGGCCCAATGGTGATACAACTAGTTGGAATGGGCTTAATGAAATTTAAATCACCTAAGTTAGATTGAAGTTAACCAAGGTAACATGGTCAAGTGGGACCCACCTCAACCTCATCAAGTGAGGTGGCGTGTGGACCAAGAATTGGTGGGGCCGGCCACCATGGTTGACTTGGTCAACCATGGGTGGATTTCATGGAAGAAATTTAATGGAATTAAATTAACCTAAGAAATGATCCAATTAACAAATTAATTAATCTAATTAAGTGGTGGTGAAATGGTCAAATGGAAGACCCAAAGCAAACCACCTCATCTCCAAATACACAAAGAAAAACATTGGCTCACCATAAAGCAATAAAAATCCCATGAGGTTGGTGGGAGAATTAAATGTGGAGTGTAAGTTACACCACCACATGAGATAAGGCTTATCTTGTTTTCCCATTCTCATTTTCACTAACTCCATCTCTTGCACTCTCTCATGGCCGTTCCACTCTAAGAAAAAAAGAAGAAGGAGAAGAGAAGAAGGAAATTAAGAAAAGGAAGCTAAGAAGAGAAGAAAAATTCAAAGCAAAAGCCCACCACTCCAAGATCAAAGGTTGAGATCTTCTTTCCCACCATCTCCTCCTCTCCCTTTCTCAATCAAGCCCTACTATGGCCAATCCTAAGCTTGGGGATTTTCACGATTGATCAAGCATCTTGGCCAACCAAAGACCAAGAGGAAGGAGAAAGGAGGCCAAGGAGTCTGACGGGAGTGGTGGAAGTCGGAGGAGGCGTCGGATTGTAAGCATTTTCTTAAACAAGAAATTTTGGATTTTTAGGCTTTAAGATTTGGGATTCATTTTGTAAATCTAATGGTGGCCAAATGATTTTATGCCATGGATTTTAAATCCATCAATTTGAAAGATGGAAAGTGGAGGAAACCCTAATGAATAAATTAGGGTTAGGGAAATAAAAAACAATGGAAGCATGGAGAGTGTTTATAATTTTTAGGGTTGTAAATAATTGAATGTGATGAATTTTGTAAAGAGGTTTTAAAGGAGAGAATCATAGGAGATGGAAGATAATTTTAGTGACCACAAAAAGAATGGTTTAGGGCTTTAAGTGCTTAATGATTAACTGTAGGTAACGTATGATTTTTTTTAGGGTTTTAAGGAATGGAGGTTATGGAAGGTAATTTGGGCATTTTAATGATTTATTAGGGTTTATGAAGAATTGGAAACCATGGAAGATGGTTTAGGGTTTTAAAATTTATTGATTAAATGTGATTAAGTTCAAAGGGCTTTTTATAAGAAAAATCATGGGAAAGAGAGTTTATGATTTTTTAAGGAGTTAATGATTAAATGTAGTGATTTGTAAATGGATTTCATGGCCTCAAGAGGCATAGATAAATCATGGACCATGAACCATGGGTTCGGCCATGGTGTATGGCCGAACCCTATGGTGATCAAACGGTGGATTAATGGTTATGAATTATGGGGAAAATGATGGTTTTATGATGGTTTGATGATGGTTGTAAATGGATTTAAATGTGATTAAGGATGGTGATTTAAGTGTATAAGTTAAGCCCCTTCATGGGAGGGCTTATGATGGGTTCAAATGTATAAGTAGACCAAAGAAAAAAAAATGGGATAAAGACATCATGGGTTCGGCCATGGTGTATGGCCGAACCCATGAACCATTTGTGGGTAAAGTTATGGATTAAGTTTAGTGTTATGTGTGTGAGAAATGAATTAGGGTTAGAGTATTTAAAGGGCTGATTTTTAATAACTCAATTGTAGATCATTATGGCCTAAGGTTAATGTGTTTGTATATGATTAAATTAATGGGCTTTAGGTTAAATTAAGTGGCTGGTTTTAATGATTTTTAAGATATGGGTGATGGGTCATTAATGGATCCAAACCTATGAATCAAGTATGGACTTAATCATGCATGGATGAATGAGTGATTAGCCATGGAGAAAGGGGTAGTGGCAAAACCATAAATAATGGCTAAAATGAAGAACTCCATGGGAGATGATCATGGGTTTAAGGGACTCTAAGTAATAGCATTATGTATGGCTAAATAAAGCCTAGGATGGCTAGTTTGTTTTGAACTCACAAATTAAAGGGGTTAATGGATTAAATGGGACCCACAAAACCTAAATGGTGACCGATTATTCATGTGGACTTGGAAATGATAATGGGCTTGGAAATAGTTAGAAACATGGACTAATTATTAATGTGTAATAAGGTACTGGACATCGCAAGCGGTACGCGTGTCGGTAGCCGGATGTCGGACAAAAATGGAAAAAAGACGCGAGTCGGTATTCGGTAGGATTCTAACCCTTTTGTAAGCCATGGATTGAGTGATGGTTTCTTTGAATTATTTTGGAAATTATGTGGTTTGCTTTAAGATTGGTTGTGAATTATGTATTAAGTAGGGGTTTTACTTGATTTATTCTGGTAAGCATATGATTGGTTTAAAATGGGTTTTAAGGCTATGATGTGATTATTATGGCTTTGCTTGATCTATTTTTGATAATCAAGTTATATGTTTTTATTGATGGGATTTTTTAATGTCACGGTTTGTTATTATATTCATTACATGGCATATGGCATCTACATCTCATGCATGGCATGGGAGGGATATGACAGGGGAAGGATGAAATGAAACTGGAGTCCATGCTCTGTAGGGGCGACCGATAAACAGAGATGGAGATATTTTGATGTGTTTGATTTATCAGGGATGTTGTATGTAATTATGATACCTTGATGATGGTCTTCCATCAAGGGGGATGATGTGTGATTGTTTATACCTGGACGGGGTTTTGCCGTCCAAGGGGGTGATTGTGATTATTTATATCTTGACGAGGTTTTGTCGTCAAGGGGGATATGACAACATGATGGTATGGATGATGGGTGGGGTTCATCACACAAATACCCATGGCATAGCATTCATTTTATGGTTTTTTTCGTTATAATATTATCTATATGCTTTGTTATCACTAATCCATGTGTTAGCCCTACTCGGAGTCCTACTGGGCGTGTTGTCTAACGCCCTACTTCTACCCTAGCTGATGACGCAGGAAATGCCGGAGCAGAAGGATGGGGACGGGAGCCAAGCTTAGAAGCTTGGGGGGGCGGACTGTTTACTTTATTAAAGTTTATTTTTGGGAAATGTATATTTGAACAGTTTAGCTTGTCGGACTATATAATTAGATTACTTCTTATATTTTGGTTTATTTTGGAAGTTGAGACGTTGTGATGTTTTGATAATATTAGAAATGTTATCTTCCCTGCTATCTCAAATTTATAGGATAGACTTTATTGTTAATTCCGCACTTAGTTGTAATTTTCCTTGAGCTTACGTCTACGTGTGAGTTGTTCTTCGTGGACTTCGTTCCACGCACACGTAGGGTTGGCCAGTTAAGGACCGGGCTTTAGAAGCTCGGACTTAACTCGCGTCGTGAAGTCCGCGCCCTTTGTCACTATTGGAAAAAAAAAATAGACTCTGATTTAAGGTAAAAAGGGGCGGGCATTACAGTTGGTATCAGAGCGAACTCGGAAGAATGAATTTCTCGAAGTAAGATTAAGACGGTTGCATGTATCACTGGCAGCTAAGAATCCGAACTGACCAACTCTTCGGAGTATGCTGCACGGGGGCCGGGTTAATTTACTTCGATTGACTCAAACTGAAGTATTCAATCTGAAAGCAACGTTTGACAAAAAGGAATGATAGCAAGGGAAGAAAGATTCATCTTAAGTTGGATTTATCAAACGTAGCAATATAGGGCTTATTTTCCCTGAAAATGAAAACACAATACTTTGATACTAAGGAAATTTTCCCCAAAACAAGGTGTGATCACTTAGAAATCTTTCCCCCGAATTGATGAAACAATGATAACTAATGTGAATTTTAAATTACTCGCAAGCGTACAAACCGATTTATAGTATAGAGTATGAGTGCGAGGTCGTACTCAAGGGAAATCTACAAAATATATGTACGAAATAAAAAAATCGCACTATTTAAAAATGATGTGATTTAAGGAAATAATTTTCTAAAACATTTAGTTATAATCTTAATTTAAAACAATGAATAGTTTTGATGAATTTTTGAGAAAAAGAAAAATAAATCAAAAATAAACTTTTTTTTACATAATCTACAATGGAATTCGGTCAAACATTGACGTGCCATGTTATCCGATTTAAAAACAAAAACATGGTCTAGACTATGAAATAGTCTGGAATTATTAAATATAATTCAAGTTTCTTATTTAATAAAATTCTAATTAAAATAATCATTAAATTTGAATTTTTCAAATCAAGCCTTAGGCTTGAGCGGGTTTTAAACTTGTGTTTCTCCAATTCTAAAACAACCGTTCTTGATAAGAACCTTAGACTGGAGAGACGGCAAGTCCCACTGATCCTAAAAGGGGTTCCATTTTTCATTGAAAAATCCTCAAATTAATTTGTTTCATGAAGTTCTTAAAAAGAATTAAAATTAAATTGAAAACCATCATTATTTAATATTTAACAATTGGGAATAGCATACATCTAAACAAACCGCCATGAATTTTATTGAAAAATTCAGAAATGAATTACAATTCTTTTGGACTTTAAAAAAATAAAATAAAATAACTTACAAGAAATTATTTTTTTCCTGTCTTTCGTCGTCCAACTTCAGCCTTCAATGTCTTGTCCGGTTCAACTTTCAATGGACCCAAAGCCTTGAATTTATAGGAGATGAGGGATGAGATAAGGGGCCCTTCAAACTCAGCCGGGATAAGAGACCCGTTTAAGTTCAAATTTAAATTCAGCCTGGATAAGCCTTTTCTTTTTATCTCAGTGAACAGAACCCATCATCGGCTACTCTTTATCTTTCCTTCTTATCTTCTTTTTGAAATCTCCTTAAAACTCAGCTGCTTATCTTATCCTTCTCTATCTGGATCAGCTCTTTGCTGAGTTTGAAAAATCAGCCACTCAACTCTCTTCCGATAATCTCTCTCGGCAAGATGGAATCCTCTTCTTTCTCTCTTCTATCTTCTTGAAAACCCAGCTTTATCTGGCAGCTATCATCCAAATCTTATCTTCCTCTTTTCAAATTCTCAACTGCTACAGGGCAGCTGCTTCTTTGCCGTCTGTCTCTATCTCTATCTTCCTTATCCTTCATCTTCTTCAAGAGACCCTGTAGAGTCCTAAGGCTGCAACCCTCTCTGTTGTACCTTATCTCTTTCTTATCTCTTCATTCTCAGCTCTATCCAGCAGCGCTCTCTCCAAATCTTATCTTCTTTCTTTTCAAATTCTTAGCTGATTGGATAACTCCTAGTTCCTTCACGACATTTGGATGCGGTGCTTGGCTGCTACTTGTAACAGCTGGGTGTTATTTTCCTCTTCTTGGTCGCCGTTCATCTCAGATGGCTGCCCGGTCGGAACCTTGCTGCTGCCCATGGCTTCAACTGCTCCATCATCGCTGCTTTCTCAGTCTCTGCTCGGACTGGCTGCCGCTGGCTCCACTGCTAGCTGCTCTTGCCTACTGTGTTTGTTGTTCTCTGTTTCTCCATCGCTGCTGTAGATCTATCATCGGCACATCTGGCTGATTGCAGTCGGTGAGCAGCAGACAGATTTTGCTGCACTCAGTCTCTCAGTTTGGCTGTCGTGTGGCTGCCCTTGTGCTCTTCATGGCTGCCATTTAACTCTGCTCGGACTGGCTGTCGCTGCCTGCTGTGCACTCTGTTTCTCCTCTCAGCTGCCTCTGCATTGCTCTGTTCAGGCGGGATAGATCTGGATTCGGCTGAGTGACACCTACTATGCTGGTTGCCGCTGCTCTGCTCGGACTGCCATCTCTCTAGGCTGCTCTCCACTGTGTGCGGCTTCAGCTGGCTGCCGTTCGTGAACAGCAGACTGACTCTGCTTCGGTGCTGAGATTCCCAGATTGTTGTTTTGCTGCTGAGCTGACGTACGATGCCTCCTCTGTTCACCGTTGCAGATCCATCAACGGTAGAACTGGCTGCTCTGCTACTGTTCTTGCGGAACCTTGCTGCTGCTGTCAACTGCTGCCGTCTGTTTGCTGTTCTTCCCTTTACTGCTATCGGTCACTGCTGCTCATGTGGGCAGCAGACTGCTGCTGCTACCACTCATGTCTTTGCTCGGACTGCTGCAATGCTCTGTTCATGGCTGCTCGTTGCTCTCAGTTGGTTGCCTCTGCTGTTTGTTTTCTTCTCTGCTCGGTGCTGCTCCACCATCGGCATCTCTTCTCAGCTGGCTGCTGTGTATCAGCCGACTGCCTTTCTCAACTCGGGCGCTGTTGTCCACCGTTAGAAACAGGCCCAGAGGACCCGGCCATGCTGCCTTCTCTTGACTCCTGTAAACAGAGAAGGGAAGAAAATAGAAAAGAAAAAAAAATGGAAATAGTTTCTTTAGGACTTTTCCTTCAGTGCCGGGCACCCGATCGACAGTAAATGAGACTCGACTTTCACTCAAAATTTGGATAATAAAATTTAAATATTAATCTGAGTGTAGAAGGTTGGTTCTGAAAACCCCACTGGTTTAACTAACTTGACCTGACCCTTCTGAAGGTAACGTCAACCGTATTTTTGACTTAATCAATTTTTATCATTTTTATTTTTATTTTCTTTTCTTTTTTGTTTATATTTTTCAAAATAAATTATAAAACTAAAAACAACCCTAAATATATCTAATATTTATAAAATAAGGACTAATTAATCTAATATCAAAGGGTAAAATTGTAATTTTACGGTGTTCATCAAATACCCCCAAACTTAGATTTTGCTAGTCCTCGAGCAAAACTAAAATGGAAAATTAAAAAAACTAAATGACACCACTTTCGCTAGCTCTCTCGATTGCATTTAGCATATGCAACAAGCCTTTAAACCCCTAGGTTACCCCTAGTGGACGAGTTATAGTCTCGTGAGGGTTTCCAGTGATGATACCCACAAACATCAAAAATCTTTTCTTTTTTTTTCTTTTTTTTTTTTCATTTTTCAGCAAAAATACATAGCCAAAAATCTAAACATCATACAACTCTAAAATTCATTTTACAAGACTTATACTCGGAGTGTTGTGTGTGATAGCCATTATTAAGACAGTCTTCTTTTTCCAAATTGACACAAGTTTTATAACCAACATTGGAAAATACGCTTTGACTTCAAACCTCACCAGATATATCTCTCAGAAAGATTAACGCTCAAAGGTGGGTTTATTTTCTCTCAAGGTATATGTGAGCGGAGTTTATGTTTCCAAATCAAAATTCTCACATATGTTTTAAACAAAAGACGGCATAAATGAAGAAAATAATTGATCTCATGATTAGATGCCACTTTCCTAAGAACGTTGAGTCAAACACCTTTATTTTTCCTCCTCTATTCTCTACATGAAATACCTTATTTAGACTTAGGATCAATAGGACTTTTTACTGGGACGAAACGAGGCTTAGGACCGGGTCATATCAAAGAAGGGATAAAAGACTCTAAAAATTAATATTTTCATAAGAAAAGGTTAGAGGTCTTCATAATATGAGCGGGATATTTTTCTCTAACATTTTTCATTTTTTTTTTCAGCAATTTTTTTAAGAAACATCCTTCTTTGATGTGTGGATGTTCTCATCTTGTTTTCTCTTTTATTTTCATTTTTCAGTGAATTTTATCCCAAAATCTTCCCTAACCTTTTCTCATATAATAATAGGTAATGGATATAAAATTTTGGCTCAAACTCCATATCCGGAGTTAGGTATGGAAGATATGGCTAGTAAATAAAAGAGGCTATATTAGGCTCAAATAGGGAACTATCAAGATGGAATGACCAAAATAGGTGGGTTTGAAGGCTCAAACGGTCCAAAAATGGCCTATATCCTATCCTAAGCTTCATAAGATGATTTCTTTGTTTTGAATAAATTCAGAAAAATTTTAGGTGTAATAACTCAATTTTAATGGCGTTCTTAGTAATATGACCAAAACAATGATAATGAGATCACTCAACGACTCGATACGCTTATCAAAGAAATAAGAGTTTACTTATAACCCTCAGAAGGACAGAATGGTTCTAAAACTCACTGGGTTTAAGTTTCCACTAGTATTCCTCTGGTGATCACTTGACTCATGAAAATTTTTCTTTTTCAAACTAACGTTAATATGACTGTGTACATGTACTTCCAAGCATAAATCCCATAAAAGTCTTTCCGGAAAAGTATGATATAAAGATTTTTATTTACGTATTAATGCTAAAAAAATTATTTTGTGACTCTTTTTATGTCAGATTGTCAGGACGCATGATTTTCTTAGACCTCAATTGACATTCTTTTTAAGTACCAAGGTGTCTCAGCTTTTGCCTACTCTACCCTTAAAAGATTAAGTTTGTCTCTCTCTGCCTAAGAAAATTTTGACTCGTTTAACGTCAGATTGTCAAGACGTTTATAGTCCCCTAAGTGAAAATCAACAGTTCTTTGGACACCAAGGAGTCTCAGTTTTTCCGGACTTACTCTACCTTTGATTAGGTTCAAATAAATCTGTCTATTTTCACTAATAGGTCTATGTTTTGCTGCTGTCACACAACAAACTCCTTGTTTAGATATTTTTCCATTACAATTCCCACGTCCACATTTGTGACAAATTCCTAGCCTCTTAGCTTTCCTCTTTGCAGCCAGAGTGCTTCGACCACAAAGAGGTCTGGGTTGCTCCTCTTGGACTTCCAGCTTCCTCACCCTCATAGCTAAGGAAACGATTTTCCTACACAAGTCTGGGGGAACTTGTGTTCTAGACAGACACAAAGCGAAAACAAAAACTCGGCCGTCTACGTGCATGACTCCTATCCAGTTCTTTAACGTCTGCTGGTCACAAAGACAAAACAGATGATGATTTTTTTTTTTAATTTTTAATTTTTTTTTTAAATGGTAAATGACCTCAGTACCCCCAAACTTAAATTGAACATTGTCCTCAATGTTCCCTAATTGATACTGGCCAGGTGAGAAAGAGAACTTTTTTAGAAAACGAACAATCGGGTTTGGACATACCTAGGAATGCATGAGGTACAAAATGGACCAAATAAAAATTCTATACTGACTCAATGAAAACCTAAATTAGACACTGAAGATGCAGACTGACTCAGACATAGACAAGTGGATATGTGGTTTAGGGTAATGGAAATGATGAAGATGGGTAGGTGGGCGAATGGGTATGGATTCTCAAATCAGTTCTGGTACACAGGATCAGCTAACTCGACCTCAGTCTCTTCTTCTGGAATAAAGAACGATAAAAATGGCTTTAATCGTTGCCCATTAACTTTGAATGTACGACCACTCGTAGGATGCCTGATCTCTACTGCCCCATATGGGAATACAGATGAAACAATGAATGGACCTATCCATTTGGACCTTAACTTTCCAGGAAAAAGATGCATCCTTGACTCGTACAACAAGACCTTCTCACCAACTGTAAAACTTTTTCTCAAAATGTGTTTGTCATGAAACATTCCATCTGGTCTTTGTACCTTTTTGCCGTGTCATAGGCTTCATTTCGTAATTCCTCCAACTCAACAAGCTGAAGTTTCCGATGTTGCCCAGCAGAGTCTAGAGCAAAATTGAAATTTTTGATTGCCCAATAGGCTTTGTGCTCTAGCTCGACTGGAAGATGACAAGCCTTCCCATAAACCAGACGGTAGGGTGACATTCCTATAGGCGTTTTGAAAGCTGTACGGTATGCCCATAGTGCGTCATTGAGTCTGGAAGACCAGTCTTTCCGATTTGGATTGATTGTCTTCTCGAGAATACGCTTAATTTCTCTATACGAAATTTCCACTTGGCCACTTGTTTGTGGGTGATAAGGAGTAGCTACTTTATGCGTCACCCCATAAGATTTTAACAAATTAGCAAATGGGTAATTGCAAAAGTGTTTACCCCCATCACTAATGATGGTTCATGGAATTCCAAATCGAGAGAAAACGTTTTCTTTAATGAAGCGAAGGACAACCTTGTGGTCATTGGTTTTGCATGCCACCGCTTCGACCCATTTTGACACATAGTCAACCCCTACAAGGATATATTGATTGCCGAAAGAATTAGGAAATGGTCTCATGAAATCGATGCCCCAAATATCAAAAAGCTCAATGGTTAGGATGGGGTTTAAAGGCATCATATTTCTATGGGAGATACTTCCCAATCTTTGACACCTATTACACGAGACACAGAAAGTGTGGGTGTCTCGAAACATGGAGGGCCAATAAAATCCACACTGCAAAATTTTTGCAGTTGTCTTTCTTGTGCTAAAATACCCTCCACAGGCCTGGTCATGGCAGAAACTTATGACACGATTTTGCTCTTCTTCTGGGACACACCGACGAATGATTTGATCCGCACAGTGTTTAAAAAGATAAGGGTCATCCCAAATAAAACTTTTGACCTGGACCAGAAACTTAGACCTATCTTGCTTAGTCCAATGCGGGGGCATTTGACTAGTAACAAGATAGTTAACAACATCGGCAAACCATGGTACTTGGGACACTGACATGAGTTGCTCGTCAGGGAAGGACTCAGTGATAGGACGGGTCTCCTCAATGAACTCAGTTATCAATCTAGACAAGTGGTCTGCTACTACATTCTCGGAACCTTTCTTGTCCCGGATTTCCATATCAAACTCTTGTAGTAGCAATATCTATCGGATCAGGCGAGACTTGGCATCTTTCTTAGAAAGGAGATACTTAAGTGCTGCATGATCAGAATAGATAATGACTTTCGAACCCACTATGTAGGATCGAAACTTATCTAATGCAAAGACGACTGCTAACAGCTCTTTTTCCGTGGTGGAATAATGGAGCTAAGCGTCATTGAGAGTTTTACTAGCATAGTAGATAACATGAGGCAACCGATTTAACCTTTGTCCTAAAACGGCTCCGACTGCATAATCGGAGGCATCGCACATAATTTCAAAGGGGACAGACCAAACAGGTAGTTGTATTATCGGAGCGGAGTTCAGAGCGGTTTTCAATATTTCAAAGGCTTGAATGCACTCATCATCAAAATCGAAAATAACATCCTTGGCCAAGAGTTTACAGAGAGGTTTTGAAACTTTACTGAAATCTTTTATAAACCTCCTGTAAAAACCAGCATGACCTAAGAATGACCTGATCTCTCCAACGGTTTGGGGTCATGGTAAATTAGAGATCAGATTGACCTTTGCCTTGTCCACTTCGATACCCTTTTCAGAAATAATATGCCCTAGTACTATGCCGTTTTTCACCATAAAGTGACATTTTTCCCAATTCAATACCAGGTTCTTTTCTTTGCACCTGATTAGTACAAGGCTCAGATGGTGTAGGCACTGGTCAAAAGTGGACCCAAACACAGAGAAGTCATCCATGAAGACTTCTAGGAAACGTTCGACCATATCGGAGAAAATACTGATCATGCACCGTTGAAAAGTGGCTGGTGCATTGCACAATCCGAATGGCATAAGGCAATATGCGAACATACCGAATGGACAGGTGAAGGTGGTCTTCTCCTGATCCTCAGGAGCAACGTAGATATGGTTATAGCCGGAATAACCATCAAGGAAGCAATAAAATGCATGACCGGCTAACCGTTCAAGCATCTGATCGATGAACGGAAGAGGAAAATGGTCCTTTCGAGTGACAGTGTTTAGCTTACGGTAGTCAATGCAAACTCTCCAACCCGTTTGGATGCGGGTTGGCACCAACTCATTATCTTGATTTTTGACTACCGTAACACCCGATTTCTTAGGTACAACCTGTATCGGACTCACCCATTTACTATCAGAGATCGGGTAGGTAATACCCGTCTCCAGAAGTTTTAAAATCTCAGTTCGTACCACGTCCTGCATTGCCGGATTTAGCCTCCTCTGTGGTTCTCTGGATGTCTTGGAATTTTCTTCCAAGTGAATTTAATGCATGACCACAGATGAGCTAATTCCTTTGAGATCGGCAATGGACCATCCAATAGCTTCACGGTGATCTCTTAAAATAGCAAGGAGTTTAGACTCCTGCTCAAAAGTTAAATCGGAAGCTATGATCACAGGTAACGTTTTTGATGGTCCAAGATAAGAATATTTCAATGTCTCTGGAAGTGGCTTGGGCTCTAGCTTTGGTGGCTTCTCGATAGAGGGGATCAGTACAGATTGACTAATAGGGAGAGGTTCAAATTTGGAGAACCTTCGTACATATGGAGATGCATAAAAAATTTCGTTCACTTCTTGTTTACCATCTTCATTGAAGTCTGTGCCAAAAGTGGACAGAGTCTTCTCAAATGGGTCATCACAAATGAAGTGAAGGAAGGACTCTTGGACAGAACTCTGGATCATGTTAACCTCATATGGATCGTCTGTGCAAAAAGGTTGTCGACATAGGCCAAACACATTGAGTTCTGTCGTCAGATCTCCAAATGACAACTTAAGCATACCATTTTGGTAATTGATAACAGCTTTCGCGGTGGCCAAAAATGGTCGTCCTAAAATAACCGGAATGTGCCCACTTTCGTTCTGAACTGGTTGTGTATCCAGCACAACAAAATCGACCGGAAAGTAGAATTTGTCTACTTTCACCAGAACGTCTTCTATCACACCCCTTGGAATTTTTACAGAGCGGTCAGCTAACTGTAGTGTGATAGGAGTGGGCTTAAGCTCTCCCAGCCCCAACTGCTCATAAACGGAATATGGCAGTAGACTAACACTAGCTCCCAAATCTAATAAAGCCCTTTCAACTTCATATGTGCCAATGGTGCATGCAATGGTTGGGCACCCAGGGTCCATATGTTTAATTGGGAACGGTTGTTGGAGGAGAGCACTTGCATTTTCTTCTAGAAATGCTTTTACGGGAACATTAGTTTTCCGTTTCGCCGTACAGAGGTCTTTAAGAAACTTAGCATACGAGGGTATCTGATTGATGGCATCTAGTAGAGGAATATTGATATTGACATTTTTGAAGACCTCTAATATGTCACCATAAGGTACCCCTTGCTTGGTGATGAGCCTCTGAGGGTACGGAGCCCTAGGTATGTAAGTTTTTCTAGCAGATGGATCCGGTTCGTTTTGGACTAGGGATGAACCAGATGGGTCATCCTGATGCTTGGAATGACCAGTGGCCTGGTTTTCCGGTTGCGCAGGCAATTTCACTTTATTATCTACCTGTCTCCCGGATCTCAAGGCAATAATGGAGTTAGCGTCTTCTGGATTAGACGATGAAACTTCATTTTGGCCCTTGGGGTTTGGGATAGGCTGACTTGGAAATTTACCTTTCTCCATATCTCCTATTACGGTGGCTAATTGCCCAAGCTGTGTCTCAAGCTTGTGCATAGCCTGTTGGGTAGACTGCATGAACTGTTGTAACGTATCCTCGAGAGAGGGCTTACGTTGTTGAGATGGACCAGATTGATAAGACTGATTTGACTGAGCTGGATTGGATTGATAAGACTGATTTGACTGGGCTGGATGATTTTGAGATTGATGGAATGGTTGGTTCTGAGGTGGTTGGTATGGTGGATTTTGATATGGTGGACCTTGATATTGAGGGGGTCCTTGACCTACAGGAGGTTGGTTCTGGCGCCAAGAAAAATTGGGATGATTCCGCCAATTAGGATTGTATGTGGCAGAGAAAGGGGTTCCCTGCTATCTTCCAAAATTATTGAGTGCGTTGGCCTGTTCGGTTGAGCACTCAGTGTTAGGTCCAAAGGAAAGACAGTTTTGGGCATTATGTCCTAAGTTAGAACACATCGCGCAAACCTCTACATTCAATCCTAATGTTGGGTTCATCGCCTGAGTCATCGCTAACGTATCGATTTTCTTTGTTAAGTTTGCGATTGCAAGCTTAACATCAAAGTCGGTACTAACTTCGTATAAACCTCCTCTTTTTGAGATTTGGGCTGAATTATCTCTTTTGGAGAAGTCCCATCGCTGAGAACTTTCTGCCAAGGTTTCTAAGAAATTCCATCCATTGGTTGCAGTTAGCATTAAAAATTCCCCACCCTTCATAGACTCGACCATTGTGCGGTTTGAGATGGTTAAACCATCATAAAAGAATTGCACGAGTCTTCCCGTTTCAAAACCGTGGTGGGGACATTTATTTAACGTATCTTTGAATCTTTCCCATGATTCATAGAACTGTTCACCCTCTTTCTGATTAAAATTTGAAATTTCTTTCTTGAGGGCGTTAGTTTTAGATATAGGGAAAAATTTATTCAAAAATTTGTTGGCTAACAGATCCCAAGTTGTGATGGAATTTGGAGGTAGAGAATTTAGCCAAGATTTCGCTTTTTCTTTAAGAGAAAAAAGGAAATAATCGAAGTTTGATGGATTCATCAGAGATGCCTTGAAGTCTGATGATGGCGCAGATTTCTAAAAATTCTTTGATATGTAGGTAAGGATCCTCATGATCAAAACCATGGAAAGTGGGTAAAAGATGTAATAGGCCTGGTTTGAGTTCAAAGGCTGCATTAGTTGGTGGGACAACTATGCTTGATGGTGTATTGGGAGTGACTGCTGAAAAGTAATCTTGGAGGGTTCTCTCTTCGATCCTTTTTTCGGCCATTTTGGGTGATGGTGGTGGTGATGGAGTTGGATTGTCTATAACTGAGCTAGACTGAGCTCCGGACACAACGATCGGTAAATCGATAGAAGACTTGACTCGAACTAAACGGTTGTGTGAATCACGATACCAATATTTCATACACAATCAAGCTCATTCATGTTCATCCAAATTCACACAAGAAGAATGCCTGAATCTAAATTTGAATTGCAATAATGCAATCAAAATTTTTTTATTGGGACCCTAAGGATTATTTCTAGACTGCTCCTACTTTTCTTTCTAAATAATCTAAGTCTCCGGTGAGAGCTTAACCACAATCATGGCCAGGTAAGTTCCCAGGTAAGTGGAGGAGCACACGGCATCTGCATTTCCACTTATCCTTAGGCTCTTTACACCTTGGTGACAGAACTAATCCTAGACACCATGATTGAAGATAAAATATTCACCGGTTACAAAAATTAATTTAGATTAAAAAGGTTCCTATTGAGCATGAAACCCTAAATTCTAGCCTAATGGTTCCTTAATTGATTTTATTAGGGAAGTGCATGAACCAATTTTACTATTCTTATTTTTCTAAGTATTGTGATAATGCAATCCTAGATTACCATACAACATTCAAATCAATATACAAACATTAATAAAACAATCTAAACTAATGCATGAATACTAACAACCTACATGCATGGACATATTAAATGCAAATAATAATAAATAACACCCTAAATAAATCTATATGAATGCATGAGAAAAAATAAAAAAAATTAAAAACTCACCTTAGCCTTTTATGCGTATTTTCAGCATTTTTTTTTGTTTTTGTTTAAGCACGCATTTTTAAGCTTTGCGGAAGATTTAGCCTTTTGTGCATATCCCCATCGATTTTTAAGCGCAGCGTAAAAAAAAAAAAAAATTCCTGCAAAACAAACAATAAAAAGCTTTGGTGAAGATTCTAATTCAAATAAAAATAAATAAATAAATGAATAAGTTAGATGAAATTCTGAATTAAGACATATCTGCAGTATTAGATTTATTTTCAGAAATCACATAATTTAATAGCACACAATTTTACTTCGAGATTTCCCCGGCAACGGCGCCAAAAACTTGATGTGAATTTTAAATTACTCCCAAGCGTACGAACCGATTTATAGTATAGAGTATGAGTACGAGGTCGTACTCAAGGGAAATCTACAAAATATATGTACGAAATAAAAAAATCGCACTATTTAAAAATGATGTGATTTAAGGAAATAATTTTCTAAAACATTTAGTTATAATCTTAATTTAAAACAATGAATAGTTTTGATGAACTTTTGAGAAAAAGAAAAATAAATCAAAAATAAACTTTTTTTACATAATCTAAAATGGAATCCGGTCAAACATTGACGTGCCATGTTATCCGATTTAAAAACAAAAACATGGTCTAGACTATGAAATATTCTGGAATTATTAAATATAATTCAAGTTTCTAATTTAATAAAATTCTAATTAAAATAATCATTAAATTGGAATTTTTCAAATCAAGCCTTAAGCTTGAGCGGGTTTTAAACTTGTGTTTCTCCAATTCTAAAACAACCGTTCTTGATAAGAACCTTAGACTGGAGAGAAGGCAAGTCCCACTGATCCTAAAAGGGGTTCCACTTTTCATTAAAAAATCCTCAAATTAATTTATTTCATGAAGTTCTTAAAAAGAATTAAAATTAAATTGAAAACCATCATTATTTAATATTTAACAATTGGGAATAGCATACATCTAAACAAACCGCCATGAATTTTATTGAAAAATTCAGAAATGAATTACAATTCTTTTGGACTTTAAAAAAATAAAATAAAATAACTTACAAGAAATTATTTTTTTCCTGTCTTTCGTCGTCCAACTTCAGCCTTCAATGTCTTGTCCGGTTCAACTTTCAATGGACCCAAAGCCTTGAATTTATAGGAGATGAGGGATGAGATAAGGGGCCCTTCAAACTCAGCCGGGATAAGAGACCCGTTTAAGTTCAAATTTAAATTCAGCCTGGATAAGCCTTTTCTTTTTATCTCAGTGAACAGAACCCATCATCGGCTACTCTTTATCTTTCCTTCTTATCTTCTTTTTGAAATCTCCTTAAAACTCAGCTGTTTATCTTATCCTTCTCTATCTGGATCAGCTCTTTGCTGAGTTTGAAAAATCAACCACTCAACTCTCTTCCGATAATCTCTCTCGGCAAGATGGAATCCTCTTCTTTCTCTCTTCTATCTTCTTGAAAACCCAGCTTTATCTGGCAGCTCCCATCCAAATCTTATCTTCCTCTTTTCAAATTCTCAACTGCTACAGGGCAGCTGCTTCTTTGCCGTCTGTCTCTATCTCTATCTTCCTTATCCTTCATTTTCTTCAAGAGACCCTGTAGAGTCCTAAGGCTGCAACCCTCTCTGCTGTACCTTATCTCTTTCTTATCTCTTCCTTCTCAGCTCTATCAAGCAGCGCTCTCTCCAAATCTTATCTTCTTTCTTTTCAAATTCTCAGCTGATTGGATAACTCCTAGTTCCTTCACGACATTTGGATGCGGTGCTTGGCTACTACTTGTAACAGCTGGGTGTTATTTTCCTCTTCTTGGTCTCCGTTCATCTCAGATGGCTGCCCAGTCGGAACCTTGCTGCTGCCCATGGCTTCAACTGCTCCATCATCGCTGCTTTCTCAGTTTCTGCTCGGACTGGCTGCCGCTGCCTCCACCGCTGGCTGCTCTTGCCTGCTGTGTTTGATGTTCTCTGTTTCTCCATCGTTGCTGTAGATCCATCATCGGTACATCTGGCTGATTGCAGTCGGTGAGCAGCAGACAGATTTTGCTGCACTCAGTCTCTCAGTTTGGCTGCCGTGTGGCTGCCCTTGTGCTCTTCATGGCTGCCATTTAACTCTGCCTGGACTGGCTGTCGCTGCCTGCTGTGCACTCTGTTTCTCCTCTCAGCTGCCTCTGCATTGCTCTGTTCAGGCGGGATAGATCTGGATTCGGCTGAGTGACAGCTGCTATGCTGGTTGCCGCTGCTCTGCTCGGACTGCCATCTCTCTCGGCTGCCCTCCACTGTGTACGGCTTCAGCTGGCTGCCGTTCGTGAACAGCAGACTGACTCTACTTCGGTGCTGAGATTCCCAGATTGTTGTTTTGCTGCTGAGCTGCCGTACGATGCCTCCTCTGTTCACCGTTTCAGATCCATCAACGGCAGAACTGGCTGCTCTGCTGCTGTTCTTGCGGAACCTTGCTGCTGCTGTCAACTGCTGCCGTCTGTTTGCTGTTCTTCCCTTTGCTGTTATCGGTCACTACTGCTCATGTGGGCCGCAGACTGTTGCTGCTACCACTCATGTCTTTACTTGTACTGCTGCAATGCTCTGTTCATGGCTGCTCGTTGCTCTCAGCTGGCTGCCTCTGCTGTTTGTTTTCTTCTCTTCTCAGAGCTGCTCCACCATCGGCATCTCTTCTCAGCTGGCTGCTGTGTATCAGCCGGCTGCCTTTCTCAACTCGGGCGATGTTGTCCACCGTTAGAAACAGGCCCAGAGGACCCGGCCATGCTGCCTTCTCATGACTCCTGTAAACAGAGAAGGGAAGAAAATAGAAAAGAAAAGAAAAAAAGAAAAATGGAAATAGTTTCTTTCGGACTTTTCCTTCAGTGCCGGGCACCCGATCGACAGTAAATGAGACTCGACTTTCACTCAAAATTTGGATAATAAAATTTAAATATTAATCTGAGTGTAGAAGGTTGGTTCTGAAAACCCCACTGGTTTAACTAACTTGACCTGACCCTTCTGAAGGTAACGTCGACCGTATTTTTGACTTAATCAATTTTTATCATTTTTATTTTTATTTTCTTTTCTTTTTTTTATATTTTTCAAAATAAATTATAAAACTAAAAACAACCCTAAATATATCTAATATTTATAAAATAAGGACTAATTAATCTAATATCAAAGGGTAAAATTGTAATTTTACGGTGTTCATCAATAACTTTATCAAACGTAGCGAAAATAGGATGGGTTTCCCCAGTATCCTTGAGTTGAACAACAAACAGTAGGAGTTTAGAGATTCTCCCCCCCAGAAACAAAGGAAAACCAAGTGTGCTTATTTGGCAACTTCCCCCCAAATGGAAAGAAAAACAGTGATATTTAGGAAAATTTCCCTCAAAATGAGAAAACAAATCTAGTTTTCCTCCAATTGATGGAACAGTAATGGGTTTATCGAACGTAGGAAAGTTTCCCCGTTCTCACCAAATGGAACAAGCATTGGTACTTAGGGATGTTATTTCCAAAAAAAAAAACTGAGGTGTGCTACTTTGGAAATCTTCCCCCAAAATACATTGTGTTATATATAAGAAGTTTTCCGACGTCTATAGTGGTTTTATTGGAAAGTGCTGGCGATGATTTTTGTATTCTAATTATATTCTATGGTACATATATGTCAAGTGACGGGGAGTATACAGAATTAGGGGATAAGGGAACCCCTAGCTGTCCTAGGATAAGGGAACCCCTAGTTGTCCCATGGATTTGGTGTCTGCTTCTAGCATAGCAGTTAGCATTGACTTACAGGAGGGACTTTCTGTAACACCCCGCCCTTTTCACTCTAATTTTCAGAGTTTATTTTTTTTTTTTTTTTTTTAAAATAAACATCGGAAGAGAGCGGGCGGCGTCACGACGCGAGTTAAGTTCAGACTACCCAAGTCTGAACCTTAACTGGCCACCCATGTGTACATGGAATAGACCATGATAGTGAATCACACATGGAACTAACATCAACATGCGGAATAATCTAGATAATTGCGGAATAGAAAGACGAGATAGCAAGTAACAGTCTTAAATATTAAATAACATAGATCAACCATCCACAGGTTATTATCCTAATCAAACCATAGCAAATAACGAATTATTACATGTCCAACAATAGTATTCAAATGACAGTAATATATAACGTAATCCAAATCCATCATTAAAGCACTTAGGCTCAGCTCCCCTCCTGGTCAATGACCTTTCCTTTCCCCTTGCTTGTACCTGCAATCTCCTCTGAGGATAGAATTAGGGCGTTAGATCAACGCGCCCAGTAGTGTTTCCGAATAGGGCTACCACATGGTTAGTCAAAATCATGCAAATAATATAATAATAATACGTTTGTGACAAAATTCCATAAAACATGCTATATATGAAATGAACATGTAATGAGTCCCACCCATCACCATTCAACATAGCCATCACTTGACGGGATTCTCATCGTCAAGATAACCCACAGTGGTCTTTCGGACGCCCCGACGGAGTGTGGCCTCCGGATTCCTCCTGATGGGATTCTCATCATCAGGGTACCCCACAGTGGTCTTTCGGACGCCCCCGACGGACTGTGGCCTCCGGTTACAACAACATCATCACCCCATGCCATGCATGAGATGTTTATGCATACATGCCATTTGTAAATATAACATAAAATTCAAACAACTTATCGAAATCAACATAAAAAGGCAATATCATAGGTGGTTACAAAAAGGTAGGAAACCTACAGAAGATTCACTTCAGTACTTGATCTTTCTTTCGCGTCACCCGGTCACGACTCGCACGTCGTTCAACTTCCGGTACCTTATCCATATAACAATCAATAAATCATACTATCACTTACTTGTTCATTCATATCTAAGACCCAACTACATCATGTGAGTCCTTTGATCAATCCCTTCGTTTGACTTGTATTCACAGATTTGCCATTGGTATAACCAATGTCTAATCTTGCTCATAATCAAAGTTCATAAAAGTAATCTACCTTAGTGGCTGGTTATTTACTTATCACTAAGTCCAAAGATAAATCCATATGTTTACTTAATCCAACTCATGCAACCAAGTCATAATCTCCAACAAAACAATCTATGGGGTTCGGCCATTCATATGGCCGAACCCTATGATCCTCCTACACAATGATCCCATCGTTTGTTTACAAGTTAGGCTCTACCATTTAGCCATATTAACTACAAGGTTCAGCTATCCCATGGCCAACCCAAAACAGCAAGCTTATTTCATTTAACATACATAGGAAAACCCATAAATCTTGGTCCATTCATCCCAAAGCTAGCCCCATGGGGTTTGGCCATGCACATGGCCGAACCCAATGGTTCTCTTGATCTGATTATCACCATCACTCATGGTTTAATCATGCTAATTCAACCATGATCAATACATGGTTCAGCCATCCAAAGGCTGACCCAAATCAGTAACCACCCTAAGTAAACAAAATAAAAACCATAAAGCAACCCATGGGGTTCGGCCATTCACATGGCCGAACCTCATGGCTCTTTGGGATTCAATTCTTCTATTAATCTTTCATCATTTATCCTGTATCTTAGGCATAAAAACAGCAAACCTAATTCTATTTAAACTCCTATAGAAACCCCATGGTATTGCATGGTTTCTAACTCTTTGATTTCACAACAATCATCAATCTCTTTCATGGGGTTCGGCCATTCAAGTTGGCCGAACACTATGTCCATGAATTGATCCTTCAAACATGCATTAGGTGTTATTTAAATCATGCAATATCAGTACCCTTTTGCTGCCCTTATATCTCTTAGAAACCCTCTAATTAAATTCATCCAAACAGTCCATAAAAGTCCATGGTTTCCATGAATGGATTATACCCATAGGTGGGTTATTTCATGGATAGTTATTAATCATACATAAATGATACTCATGGATAGAGTGATACCAAGGATGGATGGTTTCCATGAATGAATTATACCCATAGGTGGGTTATATTCATGGGTGGTTAGTAACTGTGTTTAGATGATGCTCCTGGACAGAGTAATACCAAGGATGGATTGTTACCATGAATGGATTATACCCATAGGGGTTATATTCATGGATGATTATAAAACAGGGATAAATGATATTTACTGAAAGCGAAACACCAGGGATGGATGTATTTAACCATGGGTGATTATTCCCATGATGGTTTGGATTGATGCCGGGAATTGGTATCGTGGAAGTTGGAACAAAAGTTGTTAGTCACATAGAGACTTATGTGCAAAGAAAGATGTGTTTAAATTTGGAGATATACTCAACGGAAAAGATAGGTGTCTAGTGAAACTTGAATGGGAAACTATGGACGACTGCCGAGTTAGACTGATCACCTTGCTCTGTAGTTAGCTAATGGAATTCCAGGAGAATGTAACTAGAAACCTAGTTAAAATGGAATCAGAAAAAGCTTTGAGCATAGGTTCGTGTTGACAGACTACCTCACACGGAGAGTAGATGAAAGAACATATTGAGCAGGTACGTATGGAAAATACTATGAGAACAGGTAAAGTGAAACAAAGTAGATTGATCTATGTGAGATCACAAATGGCTCACGAGAAAAAGATATAACATGAGACAGAACAAAAGGTGTTACGGAACCAAGCGATTCAATTTGTCAAAGTGGTGTGGATCGACATGGTAATGAAGAAGTCACTTGGGAAATTGAAATCGGAAATAAGAATAGCACACTCTGAGATATTTATGGAATCGTTTAGAACCCTACTTCGCTCGATTTTCGGGACGAAAATTTTAAAAAGAGGGTTATATTGTAACACCCGATTTCTCAATAAGATGAATATTTACGAAAATGCCCCTGGATTGGTAAATTTATTAATTATGATGTTAAATGAGAAAATAGTGGGGCCCATTGTTCAAATTAAGATCCTATGAACATAGTATAAGGGTCAAATTATAATGGATGGGTAATGTACATCAAATTAGGTCAAAATGGTTAATTGGGTCAAAGAATTCTCAACGGTTGGAATAATTACAAAAATGCCCCTGGATTGGTGAATTCAATAAATGTGATTGTAAATAAGGAAATAGTGGGACCCATTGCTCAAATTAAGATCATATGAGCACATTATGAATGTCAAGTTTGATTGGATGGGTAATTTCTCAATGAAGTGGATAAATTACGAAAATGCCCCTGATGTGTTAAATTAATTATTTTGTGATGTTAAGTAAGGAAATGGTATGGCCCATTGCTCAAATTAAGATCATATGAGCACATTATGAATGTCAAGTTTGATTGGATGGGTAATTTACATCAATTGGGTCGAAAATGGCTAAATGGGTCAAAGGGCCCAAATGGGACCCATCGGGTCTTACTGGATTATTTGACCGCTTTGTGATTTTAAATTAAATGGGGTTAAGCCTATTTGATTGGAAATCAAGTGGAGAAAAAATGGGTAGGCTTGATCCATATGTAAAAACCAATTAGAAATGACCAAAATACCATAATTGGGTCATGGAGTCAAAAACGGGTCAAGGAGCTAAAAGTGGACCCAACGGGTCGAGTTGACTATGTGACCGTGTGGACCCTCTAGGGAGCTAAAACACGAGTTAAATCAGTTGAGTGGAACTGAAGTGAGTTGGAATTAGATCAAGGGTTGAGTTAACTCATGTGCATTGAATGAAATGCATTAATTATAGTGAGTTGGACATTGAGTTGAGTGAGTCAAAAATGGAAGTCAAATGGGCTGAAAATTCAGTGAGTTAAGTGGAATATGAGGAGGTGTGGTGATCTCAAACAAACCAAAACAAGTCCCACACTTTGGGGACTTGTTATGGAGAGTTTCATGCAAAACATTAAATGGAATATGGGGGGTTTCTATTCCATTTGGAAACCCCAAGCCTTCAATGTTGGAATGCCAATGGGTGCATTTGTTGGCAGCAAGTGTCCCATTGGTTTAGGCAAGAATTGATGAGGAAGTGGAGGGGTTTTGAGGGTTGAATTATTAAAGGAAACAAACACCATCTTGGCCATTTTTCACCATTGAAAAGCCAAGATTCTCCATCTCTCTCTCCCTCTCTCCAATTCATTTGCTTAAGTGGAACAGCAGAGGTTTTTAGCATCAATTATTCAAGCTTAAACCAGCAAGGAATTAAGAAAGAAGGAAGGAAATAAGAAGGAAAGGAAGCAAGGATCAAAAGGCAAGACAAGAGCTTGGAATTGGTAAGTGTTTCATGGATTTTGGATTAATAAAGTGGGGTATGTATTGGGCCATGGTCATGGCCGAATACACCAGTGTTTAACCTTGATTATGAAGGATTTTAAAATGGTAAAAAAAATAACCATTGGGTTCGGCCACCATGGAGGGCCGAACCCCATGTAAAGATGGCTTGGTTTTCATGTTTTGAAACATGAAAACCATGGATTTTGTGGACTGTTTTTGGGTTTTGATTTAAGATTTAAATACATGTTTAGAATGGTTAAAAAACATGGATCTGATTGACATAGGGACTGAAGTTTATATGGTCTAAAATCAGTGGATTAAAAGATGGAAATGGACCATTGGGTTCGGCCACTTAGCATGGCCGAACCCCATGAAAACAAGTGGCTAGTTTTGATGGTTTTTAGAAGTTAAAACCATATAAGTTGGGACTGATGTTAGATGTTTGTAATAGATTAAAATACATGTTTTAAAGAGGGTTAAAACATGGGTTTGGATATCAGAAAAGGTGGAAGTTATGTGGTCTAAATCAGTGGATTAAAATTGGAAAAAGGACCATGGGGATCGGCCATCTTGGATGGCCGAATCCCATGGAGTTGTGTTGATTTTGGATGTTTGTTTGAAAGGTAAAACCTGATTTTTATTTACTGTTATTACATGATTATCTGAGGTTTAAAAATAGTAAACATAACCATTGGGTTCGGCCACCATGGAGGGCCGAACCCCATGTAAAAGAATCTTGGTTTTCATGTTGGGAAACATGGAAACCATGGACTTTTATGGACTGTTTGGATGAATTTAATTAGAGGGTTTCTAAGAGATATAAGGGCAGCAAAAGGGTACTGATATTGCATGATTTAAATAACACCTAATGCATGTTTGAAGGATCAATTCATGGACATAGTGTTCGGCCAACTTGAATGGCCGAACCCCATGAAAGAGATTGATGATTGTTGTGAAATCAAAGAGTTAGAAACCATGCAATACCATGGGTTTCTATAGGAGTTTAAATAGAATTAGGTTTGCTGTTTTTATGCCTAAGATACAGGATAAATGATGAAAGATTAATAGAAGAATTGAATCCCAAAGAGCCATGAGGTTCGGCCATGTGAATGGCCGAACCCCATGGGTTGCTTTATGGTTTTTATTTTGTTTACTTAGGGTTATGGTTACTGATTTGGGTCAGCCTTTGGATGGCTGAACCATGTATTGATCATGGTTGAATTAGCATGATTAAACCATGAGTGATCATGGTGATAATCAGATCAAGAGAACCATTGGGTTCGGCCATGTGCATGGCCAAACCCCATGGGGCTAGCTTTGGGATGAATGGACCAAGATTTATGGGTTTTCCTATGTATGTTAAATGAAATAAGCTTGCTGTTTTGGGTTGGCCATGGGATAGCTGAACCTTGTAGTTAATATGGCTAAATGGTAGAGCCTAACTTGTAAACAAATGATGGGATCATTGTGTAGGAGGATCATAGGGTTCGGCCATATGAATGGCCGAACCCCATAGATTGTTTTGTTGGAGATTATGACTTGGTTGTATGAGTTGGATTAAGTAAACATATGGATTTATCTTTGGACTTAGTGATAAGTAAATAACCAGCCACTAAGGTAGATTACTTTTATGAACTTTGATTATGAGCAAGATTAGACATTGGTTATACCAATGGCAAATCTGTGAATACAAGTCAAACGAAGGGATTGATCAAAGGACTCACATGATGTAGTTGGGTCTTAGATATGAATGAACAAGTAAGTGATAGTATGATTTATTGATTGTTATATGGATAAGGTACCGGAAGTTGAACGACGTGCGAGTCGTGACCGGGTGACGCGAAAGAAAGATCAAGTACTGAAGTGAATCTTCTGTAGGTTTCCTACCTTTTTGTAACCACCTATGATATTGCCTTTTTATGTTGATTTCGATAAGTTGTTTGAATTTTATGTTATATTTACAAATGGCATGTATGCATAAACATCTCATGCATGGCATGGGGTGATGATGTTGTTGTAACCGGAGGCCACAGTCCGTCGGGGCGTCCGAAAGACCACTGTGGGGTACCCTGATGATGAGAATCCCATCAGGAGGAATCCGGAGGCCACACTCCGTCGGGGCGTCCGAAAGACCACTGTGGGTTATCTTGACGATGAGAATCCCGTCAAGTGATGGCTATGTTGAATGGTGATGGGTGGGACTCATTACATGTTCATTTCATATATAGCATGTTTTATGGAATTTTGTCACAAACGTATTATTATTATATTATTTGCATGATTTTGACTAACCATGTGGTAGCCCTATTCGGAAACACTACTGGGCGCGTTGATCTAACGCCCTAATTCTATCCTCAGAGGAGATTGCAGGTACAAGCAAGGGGAAAGGAAAGGTCATTGACCAGGAGGGGAGCTGAGCCTAAGTGCTTTAATGATGGATTTGGATTACGTTATATTACTGTCATTTGAATACTATTGTTGGACATGTAATAATTCGTTATTTGCTATGGTTTGATTAGGATAATAACCTGTGGATGGTTGATCTATGTTATTTAATATTTAAGACTGTTACTTGCTATCTCGTCTTTCTATTCCGCAATTATCTAGATTATTCCGCATGTTGATGTTAGTTCCATGTGTGATTCACTATCATGGTCTATTCCATGTACACATGGGTGGCCAGTTAAGGTTCAGACTTGGGTAGTCTGAACTTAACTCGCGTCGTGACGCCGCCCGCTCTCTTCCAATGTTTTTTTTTAAAAAAAAAAAAAAAATTAGACTCTGAAATTCTCGAAAAGGGCGGGGTGTTACACTTTCCGGGGAAGATGAAGAGAATTTAGCATCTCTTCCTGAAGAGAATGTGGAAGACTTTCCGATGATAAGATAGTCGGTAGGGGAATTGAAACCCGATTATAGTACGAGTTGTGCAACTAGGTTGGGCACAACTGCACATACTGCCCCTACCCTCTTGGAGTGGTATGCCCGGTTGGTGGACTACATGGATACAGGGAAGAAAGGAATAACTGTACTTATGTTGGAGGACCAGGGATAATACCTTGTGTGACATGTGGAGTACTGGGTCACATGTCGATGTCGTGCCCTGACAGTTCCTTTGTGTTTGAGGATGATGCAGGGTCTTCTACAGAAGACTAGGCTGGGGAGTAGCTAGGAAGGTCATTCAAAGAGGGTTATCTTGTAAGGGTTGGGGGTACACTTTATTGTTTTGAAGGGTTTATTTTAACCCTACTAACCCTTGTATTATGATAGAAGAATAAAGGGGTTACTAAGGACATTATGTAATGAAACTTATTTAAGCATGAAGTATGTGTGATTTTTGGAAGGAATTATGGTGGTTTTAAGTGGGCTTAGAAGGATGGAAGAGATGGAGTAGTGCATTAGTAATTTGGAGGCTTAAAAAGGGTCAAGTGTTTGTAAAATTTTAAAGGGATGTTAGTGAAGAAAAGCATGGAAGGGGTTTAAATGATTTCAATGGGGTTTTGAAAAATGGGAATCATGGAAGGGGTTAATGATTTTGAAGGTTTTGAATGAAAGATTAATGGTAATCTTAAAAGGGGTTTTTAAATGAGGGAATCCATGAATGAAGGTTAATATTTTTATGGTCTTAAGTGTCACCAGTGGATGATGAACCCTAGGGTTATGTGGTTGTAAATTTGAAGGGTGTAAAAGTAGGAAAAAAAATGATGGAGAAGGTGCATTGTTTTAAGTGGAGTTTAGGTATTATAAATAGGGCTTTAAAAAATAAAACCATGGAGAAATTTTGGTGAACTTAGGTGTTTTGGAATCATGGAAAAAATATTGGGGAGTGATGGTAGCTTTGATGAACTTAAAGTGTAACCCTGTAGTGATGTGTTAATAATTTAGTGGGTGTGAAAAGATGGAAAAATAATGGGGGAGTATTGGTAGTTGGTGAAATTTGTAATACTTGGGAATATTTTTAGTGGTGAATGGATATTATTTGACATAACCTAAGTAAGCTTAGACCACTATTTTTAGGAATCTATGAATATGTGTTGAATAATCCAGAGGGGTAGGAAATTAGTATTTATATGATTTGGATTGATACCGGACAATGGCATTATGATAGACATTTTTTTATTTCGTAGTCGACGCATGGGTCGTATGTTAGACCTGCTAGCCCTATGATCGACAGAGTAGTCCTACGAAGGTATTAGTTATGCCCATGAATGGATTATACCCATAGGAGGGTTACATTCATGGATGGTTATAAACCATGGATGGGGGTTCCCATGGTGGATTGGATTGATGTCAGGTATTGGTGTTGTAGAAGTTATGAACAAAAAGGGTTAGTCACATAGTGACTTGTGTGCAAATGAAGAGGTGTTAAGTTTTGGAGATGTAATTGATGGGAAGGATAAGAGTCTAGTGAAACTCGAATGGGAAGCTATGGGCGACTGCCGAGTTAGTCTAGCTAGCTGAATCTGTAGTTAGCCGATAGAGTTCCAGGAGAGTGTAGCTAGAAACTTAGTTGAAATGGAATCAGCAGAGGATAATCTACATAAGATCTCAAATGGGTTCATGAGAGAAAGAGATAGCATGAGACAGAGTAATTTCTGCAAGAATGAAACTCGTAGGTTGATGTGAGTGATGTTGATGTAATTACGAGCTACTTAGCACAATTGAACGAGAACAACGAATAGACCCAGAAATGGAGGAGATCTGGACCAAGATATCTACAGGCGAGGTGGTATCGGAATGAGAGTTACGACCGGGATAGGGTGTTGTATTCCGAGGTAGGACAGAGAGCTGCGGAAGGGAGTTGTTGGTTGAGGCACACCAAACCAAGCTCTCTACCCATCCGGACAGCGCCAAGATGTGCTATGATCTTAAGAGGCACTATTGGTGGCATGGACTCAAGAGAGATGTGGTCGAGTTTGTGCTCGCTGCAGTAACTGTCGGCAGGTTAAGGCGGAATATTGGAAGCCACCGGGTTTACTCAAACCCTTACCAGTGCCGGAGTGGAAATGGGAGCATGCAGCCATGGACTTTATAACAGGGCTATTAAGGTCATCAAAGGGCAACGACGTAATATGGGTCGACGGTACATCCGAAGTATTATCAGACTACATGGTGTAACCCGGACTATTGTATTCGACAGAGATGGCCGATTCACTAGCAGAGTATGGCAGAGCGTGCAGTTTAATATGGGGAACGACGTGTTGACCACGACAACATTCCACCCACAGACTGATGGACAGTCGGAGAGGACAATACAGATATTGGAGGATATGCTGAGGGTAGGTATGCTGGATTTCAAGAGTGGATGGGAGGATCACTTACCACTGGTGGAGTTTTCTTACAATAACAGTTACCAGGCAAGCCTCCAGATGGCTCCATTTGAGGCCTTGTATGGTAGGCCGTGTAGATCGCCAGTGTGTTGGACAGAGGCCGGGGAGCCTGCGCTAATTGGACCGAAATTGGTTGCAGAGACCACAACGCAGATCAAATTGATACGGCAACATCTACTCACTGTACAGAACCGTCAGAGAGTTACACCGACAAGAGGAGGGGGTTCCTCGAGTTTGAGGTGAGATACTTAGTGTTTCTGAAAGTCTCACTACGGAAAGGACACATGAGATTCGGGAAAAAGGGGAAACTGTCACCTAGGTTTGTGGGACCGTTTCCAATCTTGAAGAGGGTGGGGGAAGTAGCTTATCAGTTAGTGCTTCCTCCACAGTTATCCTCTATGCATGATCTATTCCATGTGTCCATGTTGAGGAAGTACAACCCTGATCCTTCCCATGTATTGGATGTTCAAGACATCGATGTACAAAGCGATGTGACATATGTGGAGAAGCCGGTCAGGATAATCGGGAGCGAGCAAAGGGTGCTGCGGAGCCGTGCCATTCAGTTCGTCAAGGTGGTATGGGAACGACATGGCAATGAAGAAGCCACCTGGGAACTTGAGCCAGAGATGAGAGCCTCTCATCCAGAGCTCTTTGTATGAGATGTTTTGAACCTCTACTTCGTTCGAATTTTCGGGACGAAAATTTCAAAAGAGGATTGTATTGTAATGACCCATAATTTGTAAATCAATATAAAGGTGGATATTATTTATTTTAATGATGGAAATTGGGAAAATTGATGGAATAATGGTAAATGGACCAAAATTTGGACAAAGGCCCAAGTAGGGCCCAATAGACTATGGATTGGTTTTAAATTCATTTAAGGGATCAATAATGGTCAATTGGGCCAAGGATGGTCAAATTGGGTCCAATACACCATTTGGGACCCAATGGGTCAAGATAATGTAAGCTCTAAGATAAATGGGTAAGGATAAATGTAATTGGGCCATGGGCCCAATGGTGATACAACTAGTTGGAATGGGCTTAATGAAATTTAAATCACCTAAGTTAGATTGAAGTTAACCAAGGTAACATGGTCAAGTGGGACCCACCTCCACCTCATCAAGTGAGGTGGCGTGTGGACCAAGAATTGGTGGGGCCGGCCACCATGGTTGACTTGGTCAACCATGGGTGGATTTCATGGAAGAAATTTAATGGAATTAAATTAACCTAAGAAACGATCCAATTAACAAATTAATTAATCTAATTAAGTGGTGGTGAAATGGTCAAATGGAAGACCCAAAGCAAACCACCTCATCTCCAAATACACAAAGAAAAACATTGGCTCACCATAAAGCAATAAAAATCCCATGAGGTTGGTGGGAGAATTAAATGTGGAGTGTAAGTTACACCACCACATGAGATAAGGCTTATCTTGTTTTCCCATTATCATTTTCACTAACTCCATATCTTGCACTCTCTCATGGCCGTTCCACTCTAAGAAAAAAAGAAGAAGGAGAAGAGAAGAAGGAAATTAAGAAAAGGAAGCTAAGAAGAGAAGAAAAATTCAAAGCAAAAGCCCACCACTCCAAGATCAAAGGTTGAGATCTTCTTTCCCACCATCTCCTCCTCTCCCTCTCTCAATCAAGCCCTACTATGGCCGATCCTGAGCTTGGGGATTTTCACGATTGATCAAGCATCTTGGCTGACCAAAGACCAAGAGGAAGGAGAAAGGAGGCCAAGGAGTCCGACGGGAGTGGCGGAAGTCGGAGGAGGCGTCGGATTGTAAGCATTTTCTTAAACAAGAAATTTTGGATTTTTAGGCTTTAAGATTTGGGATTCATTTTGTAAATCTAATGGTGGCCAAATGATTTTATGCCATGGATTTTAAATCCATCAATTTGAAAGATGGAAAGTGGAGGAAACCCTAATGAATAAATTAGGGTTAGGGAAATAAAAAACAATGGAAGCATGGAGAGTGTTTATAATTTTTAGGGTTGTAAATAATTGAATGTGATGAATTTTGTAAAGAGGTTTTAAAGGAGAGAATCATAGGAGATGGAAGATAATTTTAGTGACCACAAAAAGAATGGTTTAGGGCTTTAAGTGCTTAATGATTAACTGTAGGTAACGTATGATTTTTTTAGGGTTTTAAGGAATGGAGGTTATGGAAGGTAATTTGGGCATTTTAATGATTTATTAGGGTTTATGAAGAATTGGAAACCATGGAAGATGGTTTAGGGTTTTAAAATTTATTGATTAAATGTGATTAAGTTCAAAGGGCTTTTTGTAAGAAAAATCATGGGAAAGAGAGTTTATGATTTTTTAAGGAGTTAATGATTAAATGTAGTGATTTGTAAATGGATTTCATGGCCTCAAGAGGCATAGATAAATCATGGACCATGAACCATGGGTTCGGCCATGGTGTATGGCCGAACCCTATGGTGATCAAATGGTGGATTAATGGTTATGAATTATGGGGAAAATGATGGTTTTATGATGGTTTGATGATGGTTGTAAATGGATTTAAATGTGATTAAGGATGGTGATTTAAGTGTATAAGTTAAGCCCCTTCATGGGAGGGCTTATGATGGGTTCAAATGTATAAGTAGACCAAAGAAAAAAAAATGGGATAAAGACATCATGGGTTCGGCCATGGTGTATGGCCGAACCCATGAACCATTTGTGGGTAAAGTTATGGATTAAGTTTAGTGTTATGTGTGTGAGAAATGAATTAGGGTTAGAGTATTTAAAGGGCTGATTTTTAATAACTCAATTGTAGATCATTATGGCCTAAGGTTAATGTGTTTGTATATGATTAAATTAATGGACTTTAGGTTAAATTAAGTGGCTGGTTTTAATGATTTTTAAGATATGGGTGATGGGTCATTAATGGATCCAAACCTATGAATCAAGTATGGACTTAATCATGCATGGATGAATGAGTGATTAGCCATGGAGGAAGGGGTAGTGGCAAAACCATAAATAATGGCTAAAATGAAGAACTCCATGGGAGATGATCATGGGTTTAAGGGACTCTAAGTAATAGCATTATGTATGGCTAAATAAAGCCTAGGATGGCTAGTTTGTTTTAAACTCACAAATTAAAGGGGTTAATGGATTAAATGGGACCCACAAAACCTAAATGGTGACCGATTATTCATGTGGACTTGGAAATGATAATGGGCTTGGAAATAGTTAGAAACATGGACTAATTATTAATGTGTAATAAGGTACTGGACATCGCAAGCGGTACGCGTGTCGGTAGCTGGATTGTCGGACAAAAATGGAAAAAAGACGCGAGTCGGTATTCGGTAGGATTCTAACCTTTTTGTAAGCCATGGATTGAGTGATGGTTTCTTTGAATTATTTTGGAAATTATATGGTTTGCTTTAAGATTGGTTGTGAATTATGTATTAAGTAGGGGTTTTTACTTGATTTATTATGGTAAGCATATGATTGGTTTAAAATGGGTTTTAAGGCTATGATGTGATTATTATGGCTTTGCTTGATCTATTTTTGATAATCAAGTTATATGTTTTATTGATGGGATTTTTTAATGTCACGGTTTGTTATTATATTCATTACATGGCATATGGCATCTACATCTCATGCATGGCATGGGAGGGATATGACAGGGGAAGGATGAAATGAAACCGGAGTCCATGATCCGTCGGGGCGACCGATAAACAGACATGGAGATATTTTGATGTGTTTGATTTATCAGGGATGTTGTATGTAATTATGATACCTTGATGATGGTTCTTCCATCAAGGGGGATGATGTGTGATTGTTTATACCTGGACGGGGTTTTGCCGTCCAGGGGGATGATTGTGATTATTTATATCTTGACGAGGTTTTGCCGTCAAGGGGGATATGACAACATGATGGTATGAATGATGGGTGGGGTTCATAACACAAATACCCATGGCATAGCATTCATTTTATGGTTTTTTTCGTTATAATATTATCTATATGTTTTGTTATCACTAATCCATGTGTTAGCCCTATTCGGAGTCCTACTGGGCGCCTTGTCTAATGCCCTACTTCTACCCTAGCTGATGACGCCGGAAATGCCGGAGCAGAACGATGGGACAAAAGCCAAGCTTAGAAGCTTGGGGAGGCGGACTGTTTACTTTATTAAAGTTTATTTTTGGGAAATGTATATTTGAACAGTTTAGCTTGTCGGACTATATAATTAGATTACTTCTTATATTTTGGTTTATTTTGGAAGTTGAGACGTTGTGATGTTTTGATAATATTAGGAATGTTATCTTCCCTGCTATCTCAAATTTGTACGATAGACTTTATTGTTAATTTCGCACTTAGTTGTAATTTTCCTTGAGCTTACGTCTATGTGTGAGCTGTTTTTCGTGGACTTCGTTCCACGCACACGTAGGGTTGGCCAGTTAAGGGCCGGGCTTTAGAAGCTCGGACTTAACTCGCGTCGTGACGTCCGCGCCCTTTGTTACTATTGGAAAAAAAAAATAGACTCTGATTTAAGGTAAAAGGGGCGAGCGTTACACGGACGCCCCGACCGTGTGTGGCCCCTCCGGTTACATATCCTTCACCCCATGCCATGCATGAGATGCTAATGAAACACGTGCTATTTTATATTGTAAACATAGCATTAAAACTTCACATTTGAAACATATCTTTTACAACGTAAATTCATCAAAATAAGATAAAAACATTGTACATAAACCCATGGTTTCAAAGAGGTGGAATCCTACCAAAAACCACTAACATGTCCTTGCGCGTTCGTCCGATAACCGCTCACGATCGTACACACCTTGTGAGGTCTCGTTACCTTAAAATATATCAATCAATTAAAACCATTTCCCATTTGATTTAAAATAATGTCTAAGTCCATAAACCCAACTTGTGGGGTTCGGCCATACACCATGGCCAAACCTCTCTTACTAGGTTTTAGTCCCTCCTTTGGTTTATTAATCAATAACCCCTAAGTTAATCATTTAATCACTTAGCAATTAATCATCTACCATTGGTAGCCACCTAAGTCCATAAAACCTTCCTCATGGGGTTCAACCATGTTGTATGGCCGAACCCATGGTCCATTATTTTCACGGGGTTCTGCCATACACCATGGCCGAACCCATGGTCCATTATTTTCACTTATTTACATCATTGCCATTGTTCTATCTATGGTTGTCCATTTCATTCTTTAAAACATGCTTAGGCTAATAATAACCCACTAACATGGTTCATGGGGTTCGGCCATACACCATGGCCGAACCCATGATCTTTTATTTTTAGCCTATATTACAATATTGCCATTACCTCCATCAACTTATGTTTAGGTTCCAAAACATAGGTCCATGACTAGCATTTCATGCACCAACATTCTTCATGGGGGTTCGGCCATTTACCATGGCCGAACCCAAAGTCCATGGTTCTCCATCCTTTACATCATTTTAGCCCATTTACAATCCTGAGTTCCTTTACATGGGGTTCAGCCATACACCATGGCCGAACCCTATGGTTCCTTATTTTCCTTAAAAAATATATCAAACCTATTTGGTTTGATCATTTGATGGTTCTCATACATACATCCATAATTTTCATGCTTTGAAACCCAATAAAATTATTAACCAACTTCCATGGTTTTCATGATCTAATTGCATCTAAAACCATCAACCATACATCCATTTAAAATAAATCATAAATAACCTTCACATGGGGTTCGACCATACAACATGTAACACCCTGCCCTTTTCGCTCTAATTTTCAGAGTTTATTTTTATTTTTTTAAATATAATAAACAAGTGATCGGGGTGGAGTGTCACGACGAGAGTTAAGTTCGGATCTCTAAATCCAACCCTTAACTGGCCAAGCCCATGTGCGTATGAACTAAGTCCATAAAACTGATCCACACATGGTACAAATACAACTTGCGGAATTAACTTAACCTTAATCTAACTGAGGTTATAATAGAACCTATGACTATTCCAATTTTCCATTCTTAGATAGCAAAGTACATAATTTATTCTCCAAAATTACTAAATAATATTAATCTACCATTCAATCCAACCATCCAAAATAAACCAAGCCATAGCATCTACTTAATTACTTATTACATGCCAACCAAACTAGTTACCAAATTACATTGTCCAAATAATTCAAAAAACAAATCCATAAATAGTCCATTCAAGTCCATTCAACGTGCCCAAGCTCCTATGCTCGGTTTTCTTCTCGATCCACGTTGTTCCCTTTCCCTGCGTCATCCACTAAGGGTATAGATAGGGCGTTAGATCAACGTGCCCAGTAGCGTTTCCGAATAGAGCTACCACAAGGTTAGTCAAAAACATGCAAATAGTATAATAATAATACATGTGTGAAAAATTCCACAAAAACATGCTATATATGAAATGAACATGTAATGAGTCCCACCCATCACCATTCAACATAGCCATCACTTGACGGGATTCTCATCGTCAAGTTAACCCACAGTGGTCTTTCGGACGCCCCAACGGACTGTGGCTTCCGGATTCCTCCTAATGGGATTCTCATCATCAGAGTACCCTACAGTGGTCTTTCGGACGCCCCAACGGAGTGTGGCCTCCGGTTACAACACCATCATCCTATGCCATGCATGAGATGTCTATGCAAACATGTCATTTAGAAACATAACTTTACAATCATATAAGTTATCGAAATCAACATAAAATAGCATATGAAATTGTGGTTACAATAAAGGTAGGAAATCTACACAATGATCACTTAATTTGACCATTCTCTTGAACCGTCTCCCGTTTACAACTTGTGCACCGTTCAAGCAAGTCTCGATACCTTATTTACATAGCAGCAAATCAAACATTCATTATGTAATTCCAACTTGGTCTAAGTCCCAAAAATGCACTATGTGGGGTTCGGCCATACCCTATGGCCGAACCTCACCTATTTACCATTTGGTCTCTCTTAATTTGGATTAACACCATCCAAATAAATTATTGACAACCTCAATCCACAAAATATCACTTGGTGGGGTTCGGCCATACTACATGGCCGAACCACACCATATTGGTTTGGGTCCATACATCCAATCCCATGATCATACTATTTTTTATCATTTCCTCAATAATTACCTTTATGCCATTGCTACCAATAAATAATTTTACTAACATTAAAACCAGCGATCCTTTCCATGAAATGGATTCATAAAACCCATGGTCATGGTCCATGGGGTTTGGCCATACATATAGCCGAACCCTATGGCTTTCCTATTTAAACCTCCATGTCCTAACTTAGCCATAGTACCCCATAGTTTGGCCATGAAATGGCCGAACCATGACTTGTCCAAATGCTCACTTGGTACCCTTTTTAAACACCTCATATTGTTCCATAATATTCAAACTTGAAACCTTTTGATTCAACCAAAAAAGTCCATAAAAATGGTCCATGGGTGGTTCTCTTGATTCAATTGGCCCATCATCTATCATCTTTGATGGCTAATTAATTTCTTATATTAAAGTCCATAGATAAACCTATCTTATTCTTAAATCAAAGCACATAATGATTATATAATATCCATCCTACACTTAACCCAAATAACCATAAAAAACAGTCCATGGGGTTAGGCCATACACATGGCCGAACCCCAAGGTTTCCTTGATGTAAACCCTCCAATATTTGTCCATAATTTTTGATCAGCACTTAGCTTAATAACCACATAATTCAGCCATGTAATAACTGGTCGAAATCAGTGACCTTATCTCTCTTTAAAATCCTTTAAAAGAACTTCATTACATAATATGAATTTCATCTCTCAAACACCATACAAATCACCAAGTTTTCCCATGGGGTTCGGCCATCCAAAGGGCCGAACCCTATGGTCCATATTTTACCACTTTTAAACATCATAATCCTATATTTAAACCATTGATGGATCTGGCCATACGATGGCCAGATCTCATTTTCTTAACCAATCTATTAAACAAGGGTTCAAAATGCACTTACGAATACAACGTCTCCTTCGGTTCTTTTGACTCCTTTCTTGACCCTTTATTTCCTTGACCTCTCCTTCTCTCTTACTGTTCTTTGGGCTGAGACTGATCTTGTTGCAAGCTCCTTGAGATAATTCAGCCAGATGACAAGGATTTGAGTGAGAGAGAGAGAGAGAGAGAGAAAGAGAAAGAAAGAATTTTGGCTTTGGATGGGAAACCTTGATGCCAACTCCTTTGCTCAATGTATGCTTTTGTCTTGGTGAAATAAATCAACCAAGGACTGATTGTAAATCAGTGACCAACTGCTGTTCTTGGTGTTTGGAAAGATAGAGGACGTCCAAGAGAAAAAGAGAGAGAGAGTTGGAGATCCAATTCTTTGTTCCAAAAATGGGGTGGTTGGCCAAAATGATGGGTTTTGATTTAATCCTTGTGTAACTCCCATTGCCTTAACCCAAAATCCTTTATGTTACTTGGGAGTTTCATCTATGAAATGAAACTCCCCAACCCTCCAACGTCTCCTTGCATGGTTGTTGGTGTAACCTCCCGAAATCCCATTCATTTCCCATCTAGAAGTTTTATCCAAAAATGTGAAACACCCATGAGCCCCAACGTTGTAGCCTATAATTTTGAATTTAAAATGCCATAACCCTTATGTAACTCCACCTCCCTTGATTCTCACCAATACCCCATGTAGGGGGTTTCATGCATGGAATAAAGCGTATATATTATCCAACGTGCATATGGATTAACCCTTGAAATATAACTCTCATTTGTTTAATACTTCCCTTGGGGTTTCATTTTTTTGAAATGAAACACACCATGTTCCAACGACTCTATGCTTGTCCTTGTGGTTTAAATCTTCCCCTCATTCATCTCTCATTAACAATTCAAATTGGAGTTCCATCATAAGATGAAACTCTTCCCCTCCTCCAACGTCTCCCATGCAACTTCAAAATGTAACTCTCATTTCATTCATCACTTAGATGGGAGTTACATGCATGGTAAAGCCTCCCATGCAGCCAACGTTTGTATTGTGTTAAAACTTACAACCAGTCCACACCACCATCTTACACACACTTCATTCATTAAAATAATTATTCCATCTACCTCATTTATTTAACTCACCCAACTCAACTCATTCATTTAATGTAACTCAACTAATAAATTCAACTCAACTAAACCCATCATTCATTTCAACTCAAACCAGACTCAAGCAATTAATAAACTTAAATTAACTAAGCTTGAACTCAATCCATGATTAATCATGCCATTCACGACCCATTGGGTCCCATTTAGCCATTTTGACCCATTTGACCCAATTACAACTCTTGACCCGTTTGAGTCCATTTCATCCATTTATTTGACTTGTAAGTAAAACTACCATCCTTTGGGTCTTGATTGAACCATTGACCCATTTAAATTCAAATCACATATATCACAATGGCAATTCCGTAAATATGAATAAATTCATATAAATTGTTATCTTTGAAATTCCAGGGTGTTACAATTCAATACCTTTTTTATAATTTTCATCCCGAAAATCGAACGAAGTAGGATTTCAAAATAAATCATACAAACAATTCAGGATGAGATGTTCTCATCTCCGATTCCAGTTCCCAAGTGGCTTCCTCAACACCATGTCGATCCCATACCACCTTGACAAACTGAATCGTTCGGTTATGCAACACCCTTTGTTCATTCTCTATTATTCTGACCTGCTTTTCGATGTAAGTGGCGTCGCTTTGCACATCTATGTCTTGCACATTCAAGACATGAGACGGATCGGGGTTGTACTTCCTCAGCATCGACACATGGAATACATCATGTAGAGACGCCAACTGCGAAGGAAGTGCCAACTGATAGGCTACATTTCCCATCCTTCTTATAATTGAAAACGGTCCCACATATCTTGGCGACAATTTTCCTTTCTTCCCAAATCTCATGTGCCCTTTTCGTGGCGAGACCTTCAAGAATACCATGTCTCCCACTTCAAATTCGAGAAACCTCCTCCTTTTATCAGCATAGCTCTTTTGCCGACTCTGTGCGGTCAACAAATGTTGACGTATCAACTGGATCTGTGCAGTAGTTTTGGCAACCAACTCGGGTCCTATCAGCGCAGGTTCGCCGACCTCCGTCCAGCACACTGGTGACCTGCATGGTCTACCATACAAAGCTTCGAATGGTGCCATCTGAAGGCTTGCTTGGTAGCTATTGTTATAAGAAAACTCCACCAATGGCAAATGATCCTCTCATCCACCTTTGAAGTCTAGCATGCGTGCTCTCAGCATGTCCTCCAGTGTTTGTATTGTCCTTTCCGATTGTCCATCGGTCTGTGGATGGAATGTTGTGCTAATAAGTAGATCGGTCCCCATGGCCGACTGCATGCTCTGCCACACCCTTCCGGTGAATCGGCCATCTCTCTCAGACACTATAGTCCGTGGGATACCATGTAATCTGATGATGTCCTTGATATACCGCCGACCCAATGTCTCAGATGAATCCTACATCTTGATAAGAATAAAATGCGCGGATTTGGTCAGTCGGTCTACCACGACCCATATAGAGTCATTGCCCTTCGAGGACCTCGGCAACCCCGTCACAAAGTCCATGGAAATGTGCTCCCATTTCCATTCCGGCACTGCTAAGGGTTTGAGTAACCTTGGTGGCTTCTGGTGTTCTGTCTTAACCTGCTGACAAGTTAAACAGTGTGCTACAAATTCCGCCACATCTCTTTTGAGTCCATGCCACCAATAATGCCTCTTCAGGTTGTGATACATCTTGGTGCTGCCCGGATGTATGTTAAGCTTGGTCTGATGTGCCTCAATCAACAGCTCTTTTCTACAACTTTTTGGCACATATATTCTTCCCCGGAATACAAGAACCTGTCCTGGTCGTAATTCCCATTCCGGTATGACAACGCCAGTGGACATCTTGGCCCAAATCTCCTCCACTTCCGGATCTGCTCGTTGTTCTTGTTCAATCTTTGTAACCATGTTGGATCGTATGATCAAATTGTACATACTCCCATGGTTTGTGATGTATAGATTGAACTCTCGAATGGTGTTTAACATCACCCATTCGGTCCTGATCAAACATGCCACTGATGCATGAGATATGCGGCTGAGACCATCCGCCACCTTGTTTGCCTTTTCCGGATGATATTGGAGCGCAAATTCATAGTCCACCAGATATTCCATCCATCTACGCTGCCTTAGATTGAGCTCTTTCTGATCAAATAAATACTTCAAGCTCTTGTGATCTGAAAGGACTTCAAAGTTCTCACCATATAGATAGTGTCTCAGACCACTGCAGCTAATTCCAAATCATGTGTGGGGTAGAGGCGTTCATGTATCTTTAGTTGTCTTGAACCATATGCCACCACACGATCACGTTGCATGAGTGAACATCCCAGTCCCTCTCCTGATGCATCGCATTGTACTTCATAACCTTTGCCTCTTTCAGGCAAAACTAAAATAGGAGCAGTTGTAAGTCTCTTTTTCAGCTCCTCAAACCTCTGATTGCACAACTCTGACCACTCATATTTGACCCCTTTCTGAGTGAGTTGAGTCAATGGAGATGCTATTTTAGAGAAATCCATGATGAACTTCCTATAATATCTAGCCAAACCCAGGAAGCTACGGATCTCAGTGACATTCTTCGGTGTTTTCCACTCCCTCACTGCTGCCACCTTAGCCGGATCAACGGTTATACCATCAACTGTTATAACATGCCCTAAGAATTTGACCTCAGGTAGCCAAAATTCGCATTTGCTTGCGTTCGCATACAACTTGTTCTGTCTCAAGGTGTTCAATACTATTCATAGATGCTCAACATGATCCTCCTGACTCTTGGAATAGATCAGGATATCGTCAATGAACACTATAACAAACTGATCCAAATATGGACGGAAGATTCTGTTCATTAAGTCCATGAACACAGCAGGTGCGTTGGTAAGCCCATAAGGCATGACTACAAATTCAAATAGTCCATACCGTGTTCTAAAAGCTGTCTTCTTTATATCTTCCTCCCTGACTCGGATTTGATGATAACCGAACATCAGGTCAATCTTGGAAAAGTAACTGGAACCCCTCAACTGATCGAATAAATCATCGATCCTTGGTAAAGGATACTTGTTTTGGACAGTTAACTGATTCAACTTCCGGTAGTCCACACACATTCTGAGTGAACCGTCCTTCTTTTTCACGAACAGCACTGGAGCTCCTCATGATGATGTGTTGTTCCGAATACAACCCAGTCTGAGTAACTCATCAAGCTGCTTCTTCAACACGGACATTTCTGCTGGTGCCATCCGATAATGGGGTAGAGACACTGGTGAATTACCAGGATACAGCTTGATTTCAAAATTGAGCTCCCTCATAGGTGGTAAACCAGGGAGTTCTTTTGGAAAGACATCAACAAATTCTTTCACAATTGCTGGAAGCTCAGTGACTGGTGCTTTGTTGATGACAATATTGTTCAACACCAAATGGTGCAACCCCTCCTGCAGTCTGCTTTGCTTGTCAGCACGAACTATATACTGCTTTCCCTCGGGTGACCAAAATGTCACTCTTCGGCGATAACAATCAATATTGGCTTCATAACTAGCCAACCAGTCCATGCCGAATATAATATCGTACTCAGTCATGTCGAGTACCAGATAATTGAACTCAAATCTGAGTCCAGCGAGTTCTGTATTTATGGTCGTGCATATGAGTCCCAAAGACGTGTCTCCGACAGGAGATACTACTGTAAGTGTGGTGGACAGCTTTTGAACTAGTGTACCAGTAGCAGTTATAAAGGATGCAGATATAAAAGAGTGCGAAGCTCCAGAATCAAACAATGCATAAGCATAAGAACTATTGACAACGGCCATACCTTGAATCACAGAATGATCCACATCCTCAGGAGGTTCCAGAGCAAATAGTCGTCCAGATCCGGTAGTTAGCTGGCCTAGCTGGTGGACGGAAAGATCCTCTGGAATATGAGAGCTTATTGAGTTTTGGACAGTCTCTCTTGAAGTGACCCGGCTGATCACAGTGGAAACAATTGTTCACCCCTCTGAATGACTGGGTGACTGATGCAGATGGGGAGGGCTGGTTGGGACGAAAGCCCCCTGTGGACCCTGCAGATGGTGTGGGTCTGCTGAAGTTCGGTCGGAACCTCTTGTTGGGCTGGAACCCACCCCTCCCACTTGAAGCTCGACGGTTGTCAAACCACACCATTGCATTCAACTCCTGTTCTGCTATTATGGCCTTGCTGACCACCTCAACCAATGTGGTGCACTTGAATATGGTCACTTTGGCCTTGATGTTTGGCCATAGACCCCTCTCAAACTTCCTTGCCCTGCGATGTTCCTTGTCCACCATATAGAATGCATAGATGGATAAATTGAGAAATTCCCGGTGATACTCTGCCACCGTCATAGAGCCCTGTACCAAGGACAGAAAGGCTTGCGTCTGTCGTTCCTTCTCCTCCTAGGGAAAGTAGTGTTCCAGAAAGGTTACTGAAAACTCATTCCATGTCATGGCCGTCCTCTCCCTAACTGGTATGAGTGCCCTTTGCTTCTCCACCACCTCCAACCATTTACCGGCATCTTCTATCAGTTGTGAAGTAGCCAGTAGAATCCTATCAGCATGACTCGAGATCTTAAGTAAATTTAAGATCTGAGTGATCTTCTTCAGCCAATGCTCGGCTCCGACAGCCCCTTCATTCCCTTTGAAGTAGGGGGGACGCTGTTGCTGGAATTCTCGAGCCATACTTCGGTCACTGACATCTTTGGAACTTTCACTCCCATTCGTATGTTGCTGGAGTATAGAGGTTACCACTGCTTGAACTAAGCCCTGAAGTTCAGGTGGCACATGTGGTATATGTAAACCACTGTTCCCTTCTCCCTCCTTCCGAAATGACTATTCCCGCTCCTTCCTTTCTCGCCGAAAATGATGAGACTCTTCAGAATGGTGTGACTTTTCAGAGTGATGTGACCGTTCAGAATGATGTGACTCTTCCTCATTATGTGTTTTTCCAGCCCCTTCTTTAGGCCGAGAATGCTCTTCCTCTGGTGGAGATCTTTCCCTTTCTTTCTCATACTGAATGAGTGGTATCTCTTTTTCTTTCCCTCTCTTGCTTTGTAGGATCTTTCTTTTTGGTGCCATTTTCCTAAGTCATGAAAACATAATTGACTCAGGTTCTTCATACAGTTTGTGTTTTCACTATTTTGGGGAGATTTCCAAATAAACAATCTTGGTTTTCTTTTGTTTTTGGGGAAAAATTTCTAAATACCTATTGTTTATTTTTTTTCTCAATTTGGGGAATATTGGGGGATGTATATCCTATTTTGCTACGTTTGATAGATCAATTATAATACTATACTTTTGCTATCTTTCACTGTTGTTCTCAAATTGATTTGTTCAGTCTGAGTCCACGAAGTAAATTAATCCGGCCCCCAGTCAGCGGACTCCGAAAAGAGTCCGTCAGTTGGGATTCTTATCCGTCAGTGAGACATGAAACTGTTTTAATCTTACTTCGGAAGATTCAACTTCTCGTTTCGTTCTGATACCAACTGTAACACCCCGCCCTTTTCACTCTAATTTTCAGAGTTTATTTTTTATTTTTTAAATATAACAAGCAAGTGATCGGGGCGGAGTGTCATGATGGGAGTTAAGTTCGGATCTCTACATCCGACCCTTAACTGGCCAAGCCCATGTGCGTATGAACTAAGTCCATAAAACTGATCCACACATGGTACAAATAAAACTTGTGGAATTAACTTAACCTTAATCTAACTGAGGTTATAATAGAACCTATGACTATTCCAATTTTCCATTCTTAGATAGCAAAGTACATAATTTATTCTCCAAAATTACTAAATAATATTAATCTACCATTCAATCCAACCATCCAAAATAAACCAAGCATAGAAGTTTGGGCACGTTGAATGGACTTGAATGGACTATTTATGGATTTGTTATTTGAATTATTTGGACAATGTAACTTGGTAACTAGTTTGGTTGGCATGTAATAAGTAGTTAAGTAGATGCTATAGCTTGGTTTATTTTGGATGGTTGGATTGAATGGTAGATTAATATTATTTAGTAATTTTGGAAAATAAATTATGTATTTTGCTATCTAAGAATGGAAAATTGGAATAGTCATAGGTTCTATTATAACCTCAGTTAGATTAAGGTTAAGTTAATTCCGCAAGTTGTAGTTGTACCATGTGTGGATCAGTTTTATGGACTTAGTTCATACACACATGGGTTTGGCCAGCTAAGGGTCGGATTTAGAGATCCGAACTTAACTCGCGTCGTGACACTCCGCCCCGATCACTTGTTTATTATATTTTTTTTTAAAAAAATAAACTCTGAAAATTAGAGTGAAAAGGGCGGGGTGTTACACAACATGGCCGAACCCTATGATTCATCTTTTCCTCCCATAAATCAAATAACCATGATCAAAGTCTTTGATGGGGTTCGGCTATACCTCATAGCCGAACCCATGGTCCATGGTTCTCATACATAAGTCCATTTACACCCTTTAAAACCTTTTAAAATTATAAACATAACTCTATGATTTTCATCCTCCAAACTTCCATTAAAATAACCAACGTCCTTCCATGGGGTTCGGCCATACAACATGGCCGAACCCTATGGTTCATCATTCCATTAAATTTCGATATCCATCCCCCAATTTCTTCCATGGTGTTCGGCCATACACCATGGCCGAACCCTATGGTTCCTTTTTTTAAACAAAATTATCTAAATTACTTACCGGTTCCGCGACTCCTCCGGTTTTCCTTCGTTCCGACTTGTTCTTCCGATCATTTTCTTCCTTAGCCTCTTTCTACTCGATCTTTCACACAGCTGACTGCCCTCTCCTTCTCTGCACACTGCCGAGAACACCTTTTTGCCAGAGCACCTAGCGTCAAGACCTTCCCTTGATTTGTGTATGTCGTGCGCCCCTTTTCCTTGTGCTGCCTTTCTTTTATAAAACCTTCCACTCAGTCCTATCTTGCTGAAATAACAAGTAACAATTTCAGCGTGTGCATAGATTGCAACTGCTATTCCTTAATACCGCTCTTAACCAAGGAAAGGACTCCTTTTAAAGAAGCGCATTAACGTGGATATGCATATCTCATACACGGCCTAAGCAATCTATATTTAACTTCAGACATCTTCTTTATTTGGATTAGGCAATCAAATGTCATTGCCTAATCCCAACGCATCTACACGTGTTGCCCATTTTAGGGCAATCCTTGGTCGACTAAACTCCTTGATTTTCTGAGAGAAAATAGCCTTTGTGGTGTATGCGTGTGTGTCATCCTCATCTAGACAATCCCTTATTTATAGACATATTGCATTACCATTTTAATTCAGCCCCATTTAATTTAAATTGAACCTTATACCATAACCGTTGGGTCCTAATTGGGCCATTAACCCAACACCTTACCCATCTAAGGTTCATATCCGTTAATTCACAATAAAAATGGCAAATTCCGTAAATATTGATAACATGGAATTCCGAAGTGTTACAAGATAAATATATATTGAGTTAAGTATTGAAGATGGAATCCATATTCAAACTTGATTAAGGATGGATTTCAAGGAGAAGGAATCGAAGAACAAGGTTCAGCCGTATGGGGACCATTTGAGGACTAAAAGAGATACTAGAAGAGTTTCGGCCATGTTGTATGGCCGAACCCCATCAAGTGACCTCATACATGTATTTTTTTTTAAGAAAAACCCATCCTTAAGGTGATGTAGGATGGAAAGGAGATAAAAAGGAATAACAATGGGTTCGGCCATGTTGTATGGCCGAACCTCATGGATGATTTTATGGATCTATGTATGTTTAAAGGTTAAATGACTAACTTGGGATTATTAGATTAAGAAATGGGAAAAAAAATGAATGATGATTGACTCACATTGTTTAAAATAATGTGAGGATTAAAAAGTGGGTCAAAACCAAATAATGAGGTTCGGCCATGTTGTATGGCTGAACCCCATTGATGGGTTCTTGTGGAACATGAACACATTTAAAAGAAAAATGGGACAATAAGGTTCGGCCATGTTGTATGGCCGAACCCCATTGAGGGTCTTAAACGGTTTAAGGACTATGATGCGTAAATGCGTTGAGAAATGAAAATGGAACTTAGATGGAAATAGGGATGATGAAATTAAAATGGAAAATCAAACTAATATGTATGTTTCAATTTGATGAGGTAAAGAGGTTCACAAAGGGATTGCGATTCGTCTCAGGCGACCGTTAGCGTTATCCTTGTAAGACAATAAAGGATAGTATATCGGATATTGGCATGATTCCTACCTCATTAAGAACATTATGGAGTATAATATGACACTTGTTTGATTCAAAATATGATGAATACTTTGGCTAAATAAATTACATGTGATTATGAGTTGATTTTCAATGATATGATGTATTTTAAATGAAATGACATTCTTGCATGCATTACCTCATGCATGGCATGGGAGGGAACACATATGACCAACAAGCCAAGTCCTGAGCGGTCCGGTCAAGACTTGGGCTTGAGATTAGTTTATATCAAGCCATACGAACCATTGAGATTTGGCCGCGTCCAATTGATAGAAAAGTACGGCGTAGTTGGGACAAAAAGTTCCTGGGTAATCAGTCCCGAAGCCCTGCACAGAGGGAGGAGACCACACTCCATCGGCAATCCCGGTTAATTTGTGGATGGGTATATAGTGCCCTGGTGGTTGCCGCCTCAAACACTGTGGACATAATTGGCCAAGGAAACCATTGATTGATTTATGATGTGATTGGGTATGGACATTTGGTGGGATTTCATTTGGCATTGACACCCATGACATGACACTTATGTTAGCATGATTATGATATGGACATCATGCATTGTTTTATTACTTGCAAGATGTTTTTACAAATATGTCATTAATGATGTATAAACTCTTGATTTATGATGTTCTAATATTACTCCTATGTGTACCCCTAACCCTAATTGGAATACCTACTGGGCATGTTGACTAATGCCCTACTTCTACCCTATAGATGTTGGAACAGGAAATGCTAAGGAAAAGTACGTATGACCGGAAGGGAGCCAAGTGTCGGACTTGGAATATTGAAGTTTAAATTGCTTTGTTTTGATTTCAATGATGTATTCAGAGGACTTGCATTTTGGGTTGTAATAATTTTAGACTATTTGGGACACCATAGAACTAATTTGTTATGGTTTGATAATCTTTAGTTTTATTGAAATTTTATGGTGATTAGCTTTCCTTGCCTAATGATGTTAATAAAATGAATAATATCTTATTCATATAAATTATTCCGCAAGCAATAAGATAAGCATGTGTAAATGTTTTAGTGGACTTAGTCCACGCACACGTAATAGTGGATAGTCAAGGGTCGAGTCTTGGAAACTCGGACTTGACTCGAGTCATAATGGCCCATCCTCTCACTTATCAAAAAAAAAACTATACACTGATTTATGCAAGGGAAAAAGGGCAGGGCATTACAGTTGGTATCAAAGCGAAACCTGAAGTTCGCTGGGATGTTTCTTGACCATTACTTTCCAAAGGAGGAGAAGGAGTGCCAGACACAAGCATTCATAGTTTGGTCTAGGGCCCCATGACTGTCACAGAGTACTATCAAGAATTCCTCCGTCTATCATGCTATGCTCTATACATGGTGGACACAGAATATAAGAAGGCCCAAAATTTTGAGCGAGGCGTGCGACCTAGCATCAAAGCCAAAGTCACTATTTTCAAATCAGCTACTTTGGCAGAGGTGGTCAGTCGAGCCAGCATAGCCGAACAAGAGTTGATGGAGACAACCAGATTTGTGGAGAACAGACGAAGCCAGAGCAGGGGAGATTTTTTCCGCCCTCGTAAGAAATTCAGACCCAACTCTGCAATACCCTTAGCATCCACTACTTCCATTGGTGGTTTTCGTCCCAGTCAGCCCTTTACATCAGGACCAGTCTCTCAGTCTCCTTGAAGTGTTATCGCCTGTTATCAGTGTGGCCAGCAATGACATATCAAGAGGGAGTGTCCACAGAACAGCAGACCTTCTTACTCCAGGGGTTCTTTCCGTCCCCCAGCTCGGCCAATGGCACACAACCAGACAGGACGGGCACCCATTCCCGCAGGATTTGGCTGGTTGTATGCTTTAGTTCCTCCTCCAGAGATGGTGGATCTCTCAGTGATTCAAGGTATGACAGTAGTTGGTAGTTTTTATGCTATTACGTTATTTGATTTAGGAGCATCCCACTCCTTTATATCTGGTACCTTCATATCTGGTACTGGTATCATAGTACAACAACTATCCACTGTACTCACTATTGTATCCCCTGTTTGAGACACATCACTAGGTCTAATCTGCACCTCTGTGGACATTGAACTTGCTGAGTTCAGATTTCAATTCAACTATCTGGTACTGGAGATGACAGAATACGACATCATATTTTGCATGGACTGGTTGGCTACCTTTCAGGCCGGCATTGACTATCACCTTTGCAGAGTGATATTCTGGTCACCCGAGGGAAAACGATTTATAGTACATGCCAACAGACAAAGCATTCCTATGACCAGGAGATTAAATGAAAAAATGAACCATCTCGTACTGAATAGTCTCAGACTAGAAAAGGCACCGGTGGCTGAACTACCTGCGGTAGTGAAAGACTACGCAGAGGTATTCCCGACAGAACTCCCTGGTTTGCCTCCAAAAAGGGAGATTGACTTCGAGATTAAGCTCTATCCTGGCACTACTCCTGTTCATTGCCTCAATATCAGATGACCTCTGCAGAAATGTCAGAGCTGAAGAAACAAATTGATGAGTTACTCAGACTAGGATTCATCCTGCACAACACCTCATCCTGGGGAGCACCAGTATTGTTCGTAAAGAAGAAAGATGGTACTCTTCGGGTGTGTGTGGATTACAGGAAGTTGAATCAGCTGACTGTTAGAAACAAGTATCCCCTACCCAAAATTGATGATCTGTTCGATCAACTCAGAGGCTCCAGACATTTCTCTAAGATTGATCTTATGTCAGGCTACCATCAAATCTGTGTCAGGGATGAGGACATAGAAAAGACGGCCTTCAGAACTCGGTATGGACTATACGAATATGTGGTCGTGCCTTTTGGACTCACAAATGCACCAGCTGTGTTCATAGATCTGATGAACAGAATATTCCATCCTTACCTGGATAAATTTCTGATTGTCTTCATTGAAGATATTCTGGTTTATTCCACCAGTCAGGAGGAACATGCTGAGCATCTGAGGATAGTCCTGGACACACTGAGGAAGAATCAGTTATATGCCAAAGCAAACAAGTTCAAGTTCTGGCTACTTGAGGTCAACTTCTTGAGGCACGTCATATCATCGGGAGGAATAGCTGTGGACCCGGCTAAAGTGGCAGAGGTTAGAGACTGGAAAGCCCCGAAGAATGTTTCTGAAATCCATAATTTTCTGGGATTGGCTGGCTACTATCGGAAAGTTATTATGAACTTCTCCAAGATTGTGGCTCCACTCACCCGACTAACTCAGAAATGAGTTAAATTTGAATGGTCTGACGTGTACAATCGTGGGAGCATGTATAATCTAATGGTAGAGTCCAATATGATTTCCAAGATTGAAGAAGAGCAGCGGAGAGATCCTGAAGTGGCAGAAATTTGGGCCAAGATGTCGACTGGAGAGGTCATACCAGAATGGGAATTACGACCTGGACAAGGTCTCTTATTCCGAGGCAGGACATACGTACCTCAAGGCTGCAGGAGAGAGTTGTTGACAGAAGCTTATCAATCAAAGCTCTCCATCCATCATGGTAGCACCAATCTACCATGATCTGAAAAAGGGATTATTCGTGGCATGGACGCAAAAGAGACGTGGCTGACTTTGTCTCTCACTACCTTTCTTGTCAACAAGTCAAGACAGAACATCAGAAGCCGCCAGGGCTGCTCAAATCCCTACCCGTACCCGAATGGAAGTGGGAACACATTGCCATGGACTTTGTAACAGGGTTGCCAAGGACTTCAAAGGGTAATGATGCAATCTGGGTTATAGTGGATCGTCTGACCAAGTCTGCACATTTTGTCCCTATCAAGATGACAGACTTGTCTGAGACTTTGGGACGGCGGTATATCAAGGTCATCATCAGGCTACATGGTATACCCAGGACTATTGTGTCCGACAGAGATGGCAGATTCACTGGAAGAGAGTATTGCAGAGCATGTAGTTGGCTATGGGGACAAATTTATTACACAGCACAACTTTCCATCCACAGACCGACGGTCAGTCAGAGCGAACAATACAAACATTGGAGGATATGTTGAGAGCCTACATGCTAGACTTCAAGGGTAGTTGGGAAGATCATCTACCACTGGTCAAGATTTCATACAACAATAGTTACCAGGCAAGCATCAAGATGGCTCCATTTGAGGCATTGTATGGTAGACCCAGCAGATCCCCAGTGTGTTGGACAGAGGCCGGTGAGCCTATAATACCCCGGATTTTTCAATTCTTTATTTATATGAAAATTATCCATTTTTAATTATGAATTTTATATTGGATCTTATATGGATAAAGAATTGGGCCATGACCCAATTAGGACCCAATTGATTGTGGAATTGGTTTTATTAAAATTTAAATGGGTTGAATTATTTTAGTAATGCATCATGTTCAAAAAATTAATTAAAAGATTTTATGGCCGTGTATGGGATAAGTTTGGCCGAATTTTAGATAATAAAATCTATCATAGGCGCATGGGACCTTTTAAAAAGGGTGTGCATATTTTCTTAAAATAAATAAAAGGAAGTATCTAAATTAAAAGAAGGGGCGCACGGCATAGGGGATTTGCTTAGCTATAGTACATTCCAAATTAAGGAAGAGAGGTCGGCAATGGCTAAAAATAATACATGGGGCGCACGGCCAAAGGGGGGAGTAGCTATCTTAAGCACTTCCTAAATATGGACCAAGGGAAAATTATAAAAGGGAGAGAGGGACAAAGGCACAAGGTTACACTCCATTTGAATTCTCTCTCTATCTCTCTCAATCTCTCATTCTCTCTAACGGAAAAGAGAAAAGAGAAGAAAAGGCAGCAACAAGAAGGTGTTTGGTTGAAAGAAATTAAGAAGAAAGGAGAAGGATTGGAAGAGCAAGGAATCGGAAAAAGGCTAGTATCTTATTTGAGTGATTTATTTTGAAATAAAAGAACCATAGGGTTCGGCCATGGTGTGTAGCTGAACCCCATGGAAAAAGATTTGAGATGTGATTAATGGTTTGAATGGAAAGAAAGAACCATAGGGTTCAGCCATTGTGCATGGCCGAACCCCATGGAAAGATTTGATTTATTTTGTTGAGATATTTATATTGAAAAAATATGGAAGGAAATTGCATGGCCATTGGGTTTAATTTTAATAGAAAATAAGGGGTAAGGTTCGGCCATGGTGTATCGCCGAACCCTACCAAATATCTTTATAGATTTGAGGTTTCTTAGACATGTTTTAATTCATGGGTTTGAGGATTAAAAAACCATGAAAGATTTTAGTTATTCTAATGGATGAACCTTGGGTTATTGATATGAATTAGAAACCATGGGAATTTGAATGTTGGAAATAATTGATGAATTTGTATGAATGGTTAAGATCATGAACCATAAGGTTCAGCCATGGTGTATGGCCGAACCATAGGGTTCGGCCATGGCCCCATGGGGTATTTTTGGAATGGTAAATGCATTTGGTTGCTAAAATTAGAAAACTATCTAATATAGAAGGTTGCATGCTAATTAAGGAAACTTTCCAATTTTGGAAAGGATGAGTTTATTTATGGAAACTTTTTAATTAAGGGAATGGTATGTTAAATTTAGAAAGTTCCTAAATTTGGAAAGCTTCCAATTATGGAAGGAGTTGCTAAAACTAAATTTGTTTCTATAGGCACCATGGCCGAACCACACTAAAGTCCATTTATGGAAGTTTGTCTAATATTGGAAAGTTTCTATTCTTGGAAAGTGGACATTGAAATTAGAAAGTATCTAATTATAGACCATGAAGATTATTTATGGAAACTATCCAAGAATGGAAGGTGGAGATTAATATGGAACTTAGATTAAATGGAAGGGGATTCTAAGTTTGGAAACCTTCTATTTAAGGAAGGTTGGCCATGAATGGCAATTTGATAATTATGGAAATTGGATGCTAAAATAGGAAACTTTCTAAGTATGGATTAGTAATGTTATGTTTGATTATTGCATTGAAAGAATGGAAAAGAAGGGTGAGGTTCGGCCATGGTGTGTGGCCGAACCCCACCAATTATGTTATGACTTTTGTTGATTAAAATGGAAGGTTATCCATGAATGGTATTATTGTAAATATATGGAAATATTGGACATAAGGTTCGGCCATGATGTATGACCGAATCCCATGAATTAATTCTATGGATTAGGTATATGTGTTAATGAATCAAGGGAAATGGATAGTATGAATTTAATGTGATGATTGAATTAATGGGAAGACATGAACCTAAGCTAGTGGCAATTGTTTTAATGATTGAAAAGATGGGATTATGGAATGATAGCCATGGATGGCATTTTCGTAAATAGGTGTGAAAATGGTAAGCCATGGGTTTGGCCATGGTGTATGGCCGAACCCCATGGGGTTTTGTTTATGGACTTAGAACCTTGTAAATAAAGTGGGACTTGGTATTGATTTTCTTATTATATTATAAGGTAATAGGATCTCGCAAGCGGTGCGCGATCGGTGATCGATTCTTGGACGAAAATCACATGTTATCGGTCTTTGGTAGGATTCTACCTCTTTGAAACCATGGGTTTATGTACACTTGTTTTATCTTATGTTTGATGAAATTTATGTTTCAAAGGATATGCTTTATATGAATTTTAAATGCTATGTTTATGTAATAGCCCAGAATTTTTAAATCAATATATATGTGGCTATTATTTAATTTTAATGATGGAAATTGGGAAATATGATGGAATAAATGTTATGTGGATCAAAATATGGACAAAGGCCCAAGTATGGCCCAATGGACCATGGATTGGATTTAAAATCATTTAAATGGTCAAGGATGGTCAAATTGGGCCCAATACCCATTTGGGACCCAATGGGTTAAGATAATGTAAGCTCTAAGATAAATGGGTAGGAAATAAATGTAATTGGGCCATGGGCCCAATGGTGATCCAAGTAGTTGAAAATGGATTTAATTAAATCGCCTAAGTTGGTGATGACTTGACCAAGGTGATATGGCCGATTGGGACCCACCTCCACCTCACCAAGTGAGGTGGAGTGTGGACCAAGGATTGGTGGGGCCGGCCACCATGGTTGAATTGGTCAACCATGGGGTGTATGCATGAAGGGAATTTAAGCAAATGGAATTAATTAACCTAATGATCTAATTAATTAATTAATTAAGCTAATCAAATGAGGTGGTCAAATGGTCAATTGGAGGACCCAAAAGCCATCTTATCTTCAAACGCCAAAAACGTTGGCTAAGGGTGGTGGTTTATCCCAACCACCACCATAAAGCATAAAGCATAAAGCATGGAAAAAATCCCATGTTGGTGGTTGGAAGCCTTAATGGTGGAGTAAAATTTAAGAAACCAAAAGGTGTTGTTTTTTATCTTATCTTTCAAATCCCATTCTTATCTCATTCTCTTCCTCTCTTGCTCTCCACCACTGTCCCACGCCAAGGAAGAAAGAAGAAGAAAAATTTAGAAGAGAAAAAGAGAAGAAAAGAGAGGAGAAGTGTAAGTATAAGCCTCCACCTCAAGATCAAAACTTGAGACCTTCCCTCCCCATCTCTCTCTCTCAAATCTAACCCTACCCTAGCCAAACCCAAACCTTGGAGACTCCATCTTGATCAAGCATCTTGACCCAAAGATCAAGGAGAAGAAGAGAGGAAAGAGCTAAGGAAATCAAGAGGAGAAAGAAAAGTCGGAGGAACCGACGGATTGTAAGTATTTTCAAATAAGTTATTGGATTTTTTTTTAGGGTTTAAGATTTGGGGTCCATTCTTGTTGGATTTGATGGTGGCCAAAATATCATGGGCCTTGGATCTAAGATCCATCCAAAGATGAAGTGAGAAATGGATAAAATGGGATAGATAGATTAAGAAAAATAAATGGATATTAAGGACACTATGTATGTAGATTTAATTAAACATGGAAGTATGATTTTGAAGAATGGAAACCATGGAATATGATTAATGGTTTTAAAGATTTTGAATATTTAAATGTAGTGGATTTTAAAGGAATTTTAAATAAGGAAATCATGGACAAATGTAAGTGGTTTTGTGGCCTCAAAAGGCATGAATGAATGATGAACTCTAAGATAGTGTATTTGTGACTTTGATGGGGGTAAAAGATGGAAAAATAATGGGGAAGTGTTGGTAGTTTGATGGACCAAAATATACCAAATAATGATAAAAAATTGGTGATTGAAATGCATGATGTAAACCACTTCATGGAAGGGCTTATGATGGATTCAAATGTGTAACAAAGGTCCAAGAAAAATGGGAAAAAGACATCATGGGTTCGGCCATGGTGTATGGCCGAACCCATGACCCAATTATAGGTCATTTTGTGGGCTAAAATTGGTATTATGCATGTGTTTAAAATTAATGGAGACTAAGTTAACTTAGGGGGCTGATTTTAATATGTTCATGTCATGATAGATGGATCACTAATGGGTCTAAGTTATGGATCAATTTTATACTAAAATATGCATGGATGGAAGAGGTAATCTAACCATGGGAAAGGGAGTGGCATAAACGTAAATATTTGTCAAAATGAAGAACCCCATGGAGAATGAGCTTGGACTTAGGCGATTTAAGGTGACCTTAGTTGTGGATCATTAAAGCCTAGGGTTGTGGGGTTTTAAACTTACATAATGATTAATGGATTAAATGGGACCCACAAAACCTAAATAGTGAGGTTCGGCCATGGGGTATGGCCGAACCCCACTAAGGTATGATTTATGGGCTTAGAAATAGTTAAAAAACATGGACTAATTATTGATATGCAATAAGGTATCGGGACATCGTAAACGGTGCGCGATTGGCAACCGGATTATCAGACGGAAAATGAAAAAGGACATTAGTCGGTATTCAGTAGGATTCCTATCTTTTGTAAGACATGGATTATGTGATGGTTCCTTTAATTTATTTTGATAATTATATGATTTGTCTTATGATGGGTTTTAAGGCTATGAATTTTATGTTAATGCTATGAATTATATTTTAAGGTTATGCATCATGTGTTAAGGCTATGTATGATAAATTAAGGTTATGAGTTATATATATTACATAGCATAATGCACCTACATCTCATGCATGGCACGGGCAGGAAAATAACGAAACCGGAGTCCATAATCCGTCGGGGCGACCGAAAAGCCGACATGGGGATATTTTGATATGTTGAGATACAACCGGTGTAAGGTCTTGGAATTTTGGAATTAATATAAATGTGAATATTATTTATTTTAATGATGGAAATTAGAAAATTGGTGGAGTAAATGGTAAATGGGCCAAAATTGGATAAAGGCCCAAGTGTGGCCCAATAGACTATGGTTTGGATTTAAATTTATTTAAATGGGTCAAGAATGGTCAAATGGGGTCAAATACCCATTTGGTACCTAATGGGTCAAGATGGTTATGCTCTAAGGTAAATGGGCTAGATGGAAATGTAATTGGGCCAGGGGCCCAATGGTGATCCATTTAGAGTGGGCTTAATGAAATTTAATCACCCTAAGTAATTTGGAATTAAACAATGGCAGGTGGGCCAATGATTGATGGGGGCCGGCCACCATGGTTGAATTGGTCAACCATGGGTGTATGAAGGCAAGTTAAGTAAGTGGAATTAAGCTAAATGGGGTTAATTAGCCTAATGATTTAATTAAGTAATTAAGTAAGCTTATCCAAAAAGGTGGTCAAAGAGGGAAGACCCAAATCAAACCACCTCATCTCCAAATACACAAAGAAAAACGTTGGCTAGGGTGTTGGGGTCAAAAAAAGCATATAAAATATCTATGGGGTGGTTGGGAAAGTTAATGTTAAAGTGTAAAGATAAGATAAGTTCTATCTTATTTTTTTCCCATCTTTTTCCATCTAACTCCCATTCCACTCTTTCCCTCTCTCTCACTCCCTCATGAACGTCCCTCACTAGGAAGAGAAAGAGAAGAAAGGAAGCTAAGTAGAAAAAAGAGAAGGAGCTCAAGGAGAGAAGGAAAAAAAAAAAAAGGAATTTGGAGGGAGTTCACTCTAAGATTAAGGTCATCATCTTCCTCTCATCATCTTTTCCTCTTTTCATTTCTCAAATCCAAACCTAACATGGCCGATTTTAAGGTTGGGAGTTGCCACCCTTGATCAAAGATCTTGACCTATCAAAGATCAAGAGGAAGGAGAGAGGAGGCTACGGAGATCGACGGGAGCGGCGGAAGTCGGAGGAGACGACGGATTGTGAGTATTTCTTAAACAAGAATTTTTGGACTTTTAGGGTTTGAGATTTGGGATTCATTTTGTAAATTTAATGGTGGTCAAATGATTTTATGCTATGGATTTTAAATCCATCAATTTGAAAGATGGAAAGTGGAGAAACCCTAATGGATAAATTAGGGTTAGCTTAAGGAAAAATAAATGGATTAAAGAATGCAATGTAATTAAATTATTAAGCATGGAGAATGTTTATAATTTTTAAGGTTGTAAATAATTGAATGTGATGAATTTTGTAAAGAGGGTTTAAATGAGAGAATCATAGGAGATGGAAGATAATTTTAATGACCTTAAAAAAAAAAAAATGGTTTAGGGTTTTAAGTGCTTAATGATTAAATGTAGCTGTTGTATGATATTTTTTAGGGTTTTAAGGAATGGAGGTTATGGAAGGTTATTTGGACATTTTTAATGGAATGTTAGGGTTTTGTGAGAATGGAATCCATGAATAAATGTAAATGTGTTATGGTCAAAAAGGGCACCCATGGATGATGGATCATGAACCATGGATTCGGCCATGGTGTATGGCCGAACCCTATGGTGATCAAATGGTGAAATGGTGGAATGATGATGTATGTGAAGTAATGGAAAAATGAGTGGGTAATGGACTCATTGTAGTTAAATGCATAAGGTAAACCCCATGGGAAGAATTGATGAATTGGGTATTTTGAACCCATGATCCATTGGTTGGTCAAAGTATGGGTTAACTTAGTATTATACATATGTTTAATTAATGAGGATTTAAGTTAAGAAGAAGGGCTAATTCTAATGATGTTAGGTCATAATTAAATGGGTCATTAATGGATTGAGTTAATGATCAGTTTTGGGCTTAAGTAGGCATGAATTAATGAAAAATTGTTTATGTGAAGGGTAGTGGCAAAAATGGTAAATATGGGCTAAAATGAAGAAACCCACTAAGTTATGATTTATGGGCTTGGAAATGATTAAAACTTGGATTGATTTGGTAATGTAATAAGGTATTGGATATCGAGAGCGGTACGCGTGTCGGTAGCCGGACTATCGGACAAAAACGAAAGAGAAGAACGCGAGCCGGTATTCGGTAGGATTTCTACCTACTTGTAAGCCATGGATGTGTAATGGTATATTCATCTTATTTTGGTTGATTTTGGGATTGATCTTAAAAAAAAAAAAAAGAATTGTTCTATGATTATGGACACTATGTTTAATACTATGGTTTATTATTTTTAAGGTTATGCATTATATGGTAAGGCCATGTATGGTATATTAAGGGTATGAGATATACATATTACATAGCATAATGCATTACATCTCATGCATGGCATGGGCGGAAAAAAATAAACAAACCGGAGTCCATGCTCCGTCGGGGCGACCGAGAACAGGCATGGGGATACCTTGACGAGGCTTTGCCGTCAAGGGGGATATTTTACGGTTGGACATATCTTGACGAGGTTTTTCCGTCAAGAGGGATATGATAGTATATGGCAGGAATGATGGGTGGGATTCATAACATTTACACCCAGGGCATATCATTTACTTATATTTTCAGTATATGGTGGTTTGTAGTTTTTACTGTGTTATTATCTGTATGTGGTTATTACTAACCCATGTGCTAGCCCTACTCGGAATCCTACTGGGCGCGTGTTCTAACGCCCTACTTCTACCCTAGCTGATGATGCAGGAAATGGCGGAATGGAAGGGCGAGACGGAAGCCAAGCTTAGGAGCTTGGGGAGGCGGATTAATTATTTTGTTTTACGTTTATTTTGGAAAAGATGTATTTGTATAGTTAGCTTGTCGGAAATGTAATAATTTAGGTAGTTTGCTATGTTTAGGTATTATTTTGGATAATACAGTATAATGGTATTTTCGTAATTAATTGGGTATTTCTTCCCTGCTATCTGAAGAACTGGTAGGATAGTTCTATTATCATCCGCAGTTATTTTTATGTTTCGCGAGCTTACTTCTACGCGTGAACCGTACTAGTGGACTTATGTTCCACGCACGCGTAGGGTTGGCCAGTTAAGGGCTGGGCTTTAGAAGCTCGGAACTTAACTCGCGTCGTGACATCCGCGCCTTTTGTCACTTTTAAAAAAAAAGAAAATAGGCTCTGACTTTCGGTGAAAAGGGGCGGGCGTTACAACCGGAGTCCATGCTCCGTCGGGGCGACCGAAAAGCAGACATGGGGATATTTTGATATGTTGAGATATAACCGGAGTCCATGCTCTGTTGGGGCGACCGAAAAACAGACATGGGGATATTTTGATATGTTGAGATATAACTGGAGTCCATACTCCGTTGGGGCGACCGAAAAGCAGACATGGGGATATTTTGATATGTTGAGATATAAGCGGAGTCCATGCTCCGTCGGGGCGACCGAGAAGCAAACATGGGGATATCATGATGGTATGGAGATGGGTGGGATTCATAACACAGACACCCATGGCATGACATTCATTTTATGGTTTTTCGTTATATTATTATCTGTGTGCTTGTTATCACTAATCCATGTGTTAGCCCTACTCGGAGTCTTACTGGGCACGTTGTCTAACGCCCTACTTCTATCCTAGCTAATGACGCAGGAGATGGCGCAGCGGAAGGGCGCGACAGGAGCCAAGCGTAGGAGCTTGGGAAAGCTTGCTAAATAGTTTACTTAGTTTTATTTTGGAAATGTAATTTGAATAGTTTAGCTCGTCGGAATGTAATATTTTAGATTACTTGCTATATTTTGGATTTTATTTTGGACGTTGTAATTTTGAGCTATCTTAGTAATCAAATGAGTGTTCTTCCCTGCTATCTAAAATTTGTAGGTTAGTCTCTATTATCATTCCGCATTTAATTTAACATTCCTCGAGCTTACTTCTACGTGTGAACCATTCTCCGTGGACTTCGTTCCACGGACACGTAGGGTTGGCCAGTTAAGGGTCGGGCTTTAGAAGCTCGGACTTAACTCGCGTCGTGACGTCCGCGCCCTTTGTCACTCTTCATTTAAAAAAAAAAAAATAGACTCTGATTTTGGTGAAAAGGGGCGGGCGTTACAGTTTATTTGTTTAAAATAGCATGTGTTGGATATATTTCAAAAGGTGATTTTAAATACTATGTTATGTTATAAAATAGCATGCGTTTCATTGGCATCTCATGCATGGCATGGGGTGAAGGATTTGTAACGGGAGGGGTCACATTCCGTCGGAGCGTCCAAAAAACCTATGTGCAGTATGTTGATGTGATTTCCATCAAGAAGATTTCGGAGGGTTCACACTCCTCCGGGGCGTCCGGAAGACTTATGTGGTGGGTACATTTTATGTACATGTGATGGGTGGGACTCATTGCATTTGTCATCATTGCATGGCATTGATTTTATATGGTTTTGACATCAGTATATTATTATATATGTTTTGTAATAACCATGTTTTAGCCGTAACTGGAATATCTACTGGGCGCGTTGTTCTAACGCCCTACTTCTACCCTAGTTGATGATACAGGTAATCAGGGGAACGAGGAACGCAAGACGGGCCAGGCTTAGGAGCTTGGATGATTTATTTTATACGTTTTGAATAAAGTTACTTATGGACTTGTAATTGAGTAACTAGTTTTGGAATGTAATAACTTAGATGGTCGGATGTTTAGTTTGATGATTATGACTTTATTAACAATAATTAAGGACTTGACGTACTTTGCTATCTGAATGGAATAGAACTTTGTTCTATTATGATTCCGCATTTTGATGTTATGATTCCGCAGGTTATGATTTTATTCCACATATTGATATTGCTATGTGCGAACCATTTTCGTGGACTTAGTTCATGCACACATAGGGTTGGCCAGTTAAGAGTCGGACTTTGGAACTTCGGACTTAGCTCGCGTTGTGACGTCCCGCGCTCTATCACTCTACTCTATTAAAAAAAAATTGACTCTGAATTTATGGGAAGAAGAGAGTGAAAAAGGGCGGGGCGTTACAGTTGGTATCAGAGCCTAAGACTTTGGGATTGCGGTATATCAAGGACATCATTAGGCTACATGGTATACCCAGGACTATTGTGCCCGACAGAGATGACAGATTCACTGGAAGAGAGTATGACAGAGCATGTAGTCAACTATGGGGACAAATTTATTATACAGCACAACTTTCCATCCACAGACCGACGGTCAGTTAGAGCGAACAATACAAACATTGGAGGATATGTTGAGAGCCTGCATGCTAGACTTCAAGGGTAGTTGGGAAGATCATCTACCACTAGTCGAGTTCTTATACAACAATAGTTACCAGGCAAGCCTCAAGATGGCTCCATTTGAGTCATTGTATGGTAGACCCAGCAGATCCCCAGTGTGTTGGACAGAGGCCGGTGAACCTGCTCTTATTAGACTTGATCTGGTTGCAAAGACCACGGAACAGATCAAGGTGATACGAAAGCATCTGCTCACGGCACATAGTCGTCAGAAGAGCTACGCTGACAGAAGAAGAAGACCTCTTGAATTTGAAGTGAGAGACCTAGTATTCTTGAAGGTCTCGCCACGAAAGGGACACATGAGGTTTGGAAAGAAAGGGAAGTTGTCACCCAGATTTGTGGGACCCTTCCCAATCCATGAGAAGGTGGGGGAAGTGACCTATCGTCTGATACTCCCTCCACAGTTGTCAGGACTGCACGATTAATTCCTTAGCTTATAAAATTATTGGATTGACCCACTTGGATTGCAATTTAATTGAATTTGAGATTAAAAAGTTAAAATGGACATTAGATGGGCAAAGAAATGGATCAATTACCCAATTAAGACTCAATGTGTCATGGGTGAGCTTGATTTTTAAGTAATTGGATAAGTTTAGTTAAATTAGTTGAGTTGGATAAATTAGTGCTATTAATGCATTAATGTCCACCTAATCAAGTGAGGTGGCATGTGAGTGATGTGGCATTGCCATGTGGCATACATGTCATCACATGGAGGCCAACTAAGCAAGGATGCCACATCATCAAGTGACATGGCCAAAGTGGGACCAAGTACCATGTGGTGATCAAGCCACCACATGCATGGTCGACCATGGCATGGCTTGACTTGGTCAACCATTTTTTAGTTAAGTCTTGAATTAAGGGTTAGCTTAAGTTGAGAAGATGAAGGAATGAAGATTAATCTAAAGAAACCATAGGTTCAACCATGGTGTGGCCGAACCCATGGGTTCCATGATTGGTTGGAATGAATGGCCAAAGATGTTATACGGCCATGGAGTTGGAAATCCATCCAAAGGATGGTTATGGGTTGAAACAAAACAACCATAAGATTAAATCCAAACTCATACTATGATGATACTATTGTTGGATGGATTATGAAAAACCTAACCTTGGCTAGTGGGTAGGAATAAATTTACTAAGTGAAGTATGGAAGATGAAATCCATGTTTAAATATGATAAAGGGTGGATTTCAAGGAGAAGGGCCTTACATTGAATGCAAACAAAAGGATCTGAGACAAAGTCAGTCGACTGAATCTTATGATTCAGTAGACTGAAAGTGAACTGGTCGAACACATAAAGGATCTGGTTTTATTTCTGTCAACTGAATCTTGTGAACATGGGATCTGATTGTGTTTCAGTAGACTGAATTCCAGATTCACTCGACTGAATTAGAATGTTTTATTTCGGATTATCTTCCAGATGCCTCTGTCTATCTAGTAGGATGGAAGGGGCGATGAAATTTAAAATGGAAAATCAAATTAATATATATATGGTTGAATTTGATAAGGTAAAGTAGGTTCACAAAGGGATTATGATTCATCTCAAGCGACCGTTAACGTTATCCTTGCAAGACAAGAAAGGATAGTATATCTGACATTGGTAGGATTCCTATCTCATTGATAACACTATGGAGTATAATATGACACTTGTTTATATTCAAAATATGATGAATGCATTGGCTAAACAAATTGTATATGATTATGAGTTGATTTTCAATTATATTCTGTATTTTAAATGAAATGATATTTTTGCATACATAACCTCATGCATGGCATGGGAGGGAACACATATGACCAACAAGTCAAGTTTTGAGCGGTCCGGACATAACTTGGGCTTGAGATTAGCTTATATGAAGCTACATGAACTGTTGAGATTTGGCCTCGTCCTGTAACACCCCAATTTCTCAATGAAGTGGAAAATTACCAAAATGCCCCTGAGTTATTAAATTAATTATTTTGTGATGTTAAGTAAGGAAATAGTGGGGCCCATTTCTCAAATTAAAATCATATGAACACATTATGAGTGTTAAGCTTGATTGGATGGGTAATTTTCATCATTTGGGTCAAAAATGGCTAAATGGGTCAAAGGGCCCAAATGGGACCCATCGGGTCAAAATGGATGATTTGACCATTTTGTGAATTTAAATTAAATGGGTTTAAGCTTATTTGATTGGAAATCAAGTAGAGAAGAAATGGGTAGGCCTGACCCATATGCAAAAACCGATTACAAATGACCAAAATACCCATAATTGGGTCATGGATAAAAAACGGGTCAAGGAGCTAAAAGTGGACCCAACGGGTCAAGTTGACTATTGTTGACCGTGTGAACCCTCAAGGGAGCTCAAACACGAGTCAAATCAGTTGAGTGGGACTGAGGTGAGTTGGAATTAAATCAAAAGGTGAGTTAACTCATGTGCATTAAATGAAATGCATTAAATGTGATGAGTTGGGTTGGAATAAAAATACCTTGAGTTGGGTGAGTCAAAATGGAAACTCAAGGGACTGTAAATCAGTGAGTTCAAGTGGGAATTGGAAGAGTTTTGCTCAGCATTAACCACCCAAAACAAGTCCCACACGTTGGGGACTTGTTTGGGGTGAGTTCCATGATCAATGATAAATGAAATGCATAGTTTGAGGTGAGTTGCTTGGGAATCTGAATGGCTGCATGGGTAGCTGCCAAGGGGTACCTTGGATGGCACCCAATACCCATTGGTTTGTGCATGAATTGATGAGCGAGTGGAGGAGTTTTGGTGGCTGAATTACAAAAACAATGAGCACCCATGTGTGGACGATTGTATCATTGTGAAAGCCTTACAATTCCATCTCTTTCTCCCTCTCTCCAATTGGTGTTCTTGGCTGGAACAGCAGAGGTTTTTGGTACCAAATATCCAAGCATATAACCAGCAAGGAGTTAAGGAAGCAAGGATTAAAAGACAAGGATCAAAGGCATAAGAAAAGCTTGGAAAGTGGTAAGCTTTTCCATTGATTTATGTTTAATAAAATGGGAAAAATAAGACATGATTCGGCCATGTGATGGTCAAATCTATCAAGGGTTAAAGTAGGATTATTTTATGCCCAATTAGATGGAAAACATGGACATAGGGTTCGGCCACTTTGGATGGCCGAACCCCATGAAATATTATGGTTAAACTTGATGGTTTTGTAAGATTTAAACCATACAAGTATAGGATTGATTTAGAGGTTTAAGATACATACTTTGGAAAGATTGAAAGCATAAATTTGAATGTCATAATTTGGCCATGCTATGGCCGAATTTGACAAGGGTCTAAACCATGTAAGAGATGGCTTGGTTTTCATGTTTTGGAAACATGAAAACCATGGATTTTGTGGACTGTTTTTGATAGTTTTAGAAATTAAAACCCTATGAAAATGGGCAAATTTTTGGAGGTTTATTTGAAAGTTAAAACCTGATTTAATATACTGTTATTACATTATTATCTGAGGTTTAAAAATAGTAAACCTAACCATTGGGTTCGGCCACCATGGAGGGCCGAACCCCATGTAAAAGAATGTTGGTGTTTCATGTTAGAAAAATATGTAAACCATAGACTTTTTATGTACTGTTTTGGATGGTTTGTTTGAAAGTTAAAACCTGATTTAATATATTGTTATTACATTATTATCTAAGGTTTAAAAACAGTAAACCTAACCATTGGGTTCGGCCACCATGGAGGGCCAAACCCCATGTAAAAGGATGTTGGTGTTCATGTTGGAAAAACATGTAAACCATAGACTTTTTATGGACTGTTTTGGATGGTTTGTTTGAAAGTTAAAACCTCATTTTAGTATACTGTTATTACATTATTATCTGAAGTTTAAAAACAGTAAACATAGCCATTGGGTTCGGCCAACATGGAGGGCCGAACCCCATGTAAAAGAGGGTTAGTTTTCATGATTGGAAAACATGGAAACGATAGACCTTTGTGGACTGTTTTTGGGAGATTTTTATGTGATAAGGTTACTGATTTTGGGTTGGCCATGGGATGGCTAAACCATGGGCTTAATATGGCTAAGGGGGTAGAGCCAATTAGTATTTAAACAAAGGACATCATTGAGCAAAGAACTATAAGGGTTCGGCCATGAGTATGGCCGAACCCCATGGACTGTTTTCATGGGCCATTTTATGGATGTATGTGTGATTAAAAATGGCATCATATTTGCTGTTTTGGTCGTCCAAAACATGAGTGAACCGTGTTAAGGTTACAGTTAAGGTTGTAGAATTTAATCAAGATATTGGTGGCAATGGCAAATCTGTGAATACAAGCCAAATGAAGAGATTGATAAAAAGTACTTATAAGATGTTTTAGATCTCATATGTGAATAGACATGTCATTAAGATTTTGATTTACTTATTGTTGCATAATAAGGTACCGAAAGTTGAACGACGAACGAGTCGTGACCGGTTAAAGCCTAAGAAAGAACGAACGCTGAAGTGATTCTTCAGAAGGTTTCCTACCTACTTGTAACCACGGTTTTTACCCAGTTGTTCTTATGATACTCTTGTTTTAATATATGTGTTTCAAATGATATATTATGCATTAACAAATGGCATACAGGCATTGGCATCTCATGCATAGACATGGGAATATGAGTGAGGTTCTACAGTATTTCAAGTTATAAGTTACGTCCTGCCTCGGTGGTGCAAGTCACGCCAGGAGGAGTAACATGATGTTCATAGTCACATTGGTCTCCTTAGGCGATGACAGTCCCGCCAGGAGGACTAATACGTGATATGAATCAGTCAATGATGAAGAGATGGAAGTTGTATTGTATTTTACCTTGACCGTGCAAGGCACGTCAAGTGATGGCTATGAATGTACATGATGGGGGATGCTCATTGCATGTGCATAAATCATAGCATTGTTTTACCTGTTTTGATGATCATGTATTATTATTTATATATGCATGTTTTATATGCTAACATGTGGTAGCCCTGATTCGGGAACCTTCTGGGCGCGTTGATCTAACGCCCTAATTGACCGGGAGGGGAGCCAAGCCTAAGTGCTTGAATGAAGGACTGAACTACTTTATATTACTGTCTTTTGAATACTTTTGTGGGACATATAATAATTCACTACTTGCTATGGTTTGATTAGGTTGATAACATTTGGATGGTTGATCTATGATAAATAATGTTTAAGACTGTTACTTGCTATCTCGTCTTTCTATTCCGCAATTAATCTAGATTATTCCGCATGTTGATGTTAGTTCCATGTGTGATTCACTATCATGGTCTATTCCATGTACACATGGGTGGCCAGTTAAGGTTCAGACTTGGGTAGTCTGAACTTAACTCACGTCGTGACGCCGCCCGCTCTCTTTCGATGTTTTATTGTTACTTTAAAAAAAAAAAAATTAGACTATGAAATTCTCGAAAAGGACGGGGCGTTACAGTTGGTATCAGTGCGAAACGGGAAGTTGAATCATCGAAGTAAGATTAAGACGGTTTCATGTCTCACTGACGGATAAGAATCCCAACTGACCGACTCTTCGGAGTCCGCTGCCTGGGGGCCGGATTTGTTTACTTCGAGTGACTCGGACTGAACAATCAATCTGAGAACGACATTGAAAGATAGCAAAAGTAAAGTACAGTCATCATAATTGGACAAATCAAACGTAGCAAGGTAGGATGAACTCCCCTGAAATCCCCACACTGAGAAAACAAACAATAGGAAATTAGAGATTTCCCAAGAAACAAAAGAGAACAAAAAATGTTGATTTGGTAATCTTCCCAAACAAAGTACATGGTATTATGCATGATCAAATTCCCTGAAAACCAAGAGTGGTTAATTTAGAATTATTGTTGAATACTCTTGTGTTTGAAAATGATATGATACAGATATGTCGAGTAATGTGGAGTACTCGGAATGGCACAGTGGAACTCCTAGCCATCCCATAGACTTGGTGTCTGCTTCTAACAACACCGACGTAGAAGCTCAAGTGGACCTTCAGGAGGGACCTCCTGAAGAAGTTGAGATGGGCTTAGCACCTGTTGCAGAGGATTTGATGGATGATATTCCTGGGATGGTGGAACCTCCTGAGGAAGAAGAGGAGGAGGATCTGGGATTTTTCTTTTATGAGGATCCTATGGAAGACTTTCTATAGTATTGGAATCGGCGGGGGAGGTAGATCCCTACGATACCTGTGAGTTGTGTAATCAGGACGATCACAACAGTTTGTATTGTCATAATCCATTGGGAGTTGTCTGTCCGGTTTGTGGACTGTACGGGCATGGAGAGGCGAGGACTAATTGTCCTCGTATAGGAGGACCCGGTTTAATACCCTGCACAACATGTGAAGTATTGGGGCACACGACGATGACGTGTCCTGATAACCGTTTCAAGTTCGCTTTTGATGAGGAGTCTTCTACGGAAGACTAGGATAGGAAGTGTATGACGGGTATTAAAAAGAGGGTTATTTTGTAAAGGTGCATATTTTGTTATACATAGGGTTTTGTTTCACCCTGCCCACCTCTGTACAAAGATGAAGTTTGAAATTATATATAATATGTGATTTTATGATTTTATGAGGATTTATGGCATTTGATGCATATTGATAATGGAAACTAAGTCTATGATGTTTCCATGAATTAGGAATAAATGGCGCCACAGAAAAAGGTGGTAAAAGATCCGAAGGGCAAAGAAAAAGTTTTACAGATCGGACTAGGTGAGGGGGTGTCAAAGAGAAGGACCCGTCAGGACGATAAAAAGAAAGATGATGTGTTCATTGTCACACCACAAGGGAGGGTGGTACCCCGATGCAAGAAGGCGTCATGGGAACCTGATAGAGAGCAGTCCGTTTATGACGAAGAGAGGTCTGTACATGAACAATCTCACAATAAGGAAGAGTCTAACCATTCTCGGCGGGAAGAAGAAGGGAGTGACCCTACGTATCAACAGGACGACGAGGAGGAATATGATTCGTCATATCGACGCGAGGAGGAGGAGAACAGTAACATGATTATACCCTTTGTGCCTCCTGAATTGCATAGCTTGGTGCAAGCTGTGGTTACATCCGTCCTCCAACAACATTTGAACGGAGGGGGAAGTACGAGTGAAAATAATGACCGTAACATGGTCAGAGATTTTCAGCAACAGCGCCCACCTTACTTTAAGGGCAGAGAAGGGCCAGTCGGAGCCGAGAACTAGTTGGAGAAGATTTCCCACATATTGACTCTTTTGAACATCAAGAGTCATGCTCATAAAATATTATTGGCCACGTCACAGCTGGTAGATGACGCTGCCAAATGGTGGAAGGTGGTGGAGAAACAGCAGGCACTTGTGCCAAGAAAAGAAGGAGTTGCTATGACCTGGGAGCAATTCTAAGCGACATTCCTGGAGCGCTACTTTCCAGAGGAAGAAAGAGAACGTCAAATTCAGGCCTTTATGACGTTAGTACAAGGTTCAATGACGGTGGCTGAGTATCACCAAGAATTCCTCAGCCTGTCAATCTATGCATACTATATTGTGGACACGGAATATCGAAAGGCTCGCAAGTTCAAGCGTGTGTTACGGCCAAACATTAGGGCCAAGGTAACTGTGTTCAAAGCAGCCACGCTGGCGGAAGTGGTCAGCAGGGCCACCATTGTGGAACAGGAGATGGCGGAATTTGCCAGAGTGGACAACCGCCGAGCTCCGAGTGGGAGAGGTGTGTACCAACCCAACAAAAAGTTCAGATCGAACTTCAGCAGACCCTCACCGTCTGTTGGATCAGGTGGGGGCTTTCGCCCCAACCAGCCCACTCAATCTGTTGCGGTCACTCAAGCATCTTGAGGAGTGAATACTTGCTTTCACTGTGATCAACCTGGTCACTACAAAAAGGACTGCCCAAAGCTCAACAGGCTGTCTAACTCAAGAGGATCATTTCGTCCGCCAGCTAGACCGGCATACTCCAGAGGAGGCAGAATGCAGGGCCGGGGAGGTCGAAGGTCTAACCCTGCTGGAGCGGGACGATTATTCACTCTAACTTCTCCAGAGGAAGAGGAGGAGGATCATCCTGTGATACAAAGTATGGCGGTAGTGAGTAGCTCATATGCATATGCACTATTTGATTCCGGAGCATCACACTTCTTTATAGCTGCATCGTTTATTACTGCTACTGGTACATTAGTTCAAAGATTAGCCACAGAACTTACTATTGTATCCCCTGTCGGAGATTCGGCATTGGGACTTATTTGTACGGCAGTTAACACCGAATTAGCTGGACTCAGATTTGAGTTCAATTATTTAGTGTTGGACATGTTAGAATATGATATTATATTCGGAATGGATTGGTTGGCAAAGTTTCATGCCAACATCGACTGTTATGGTCGAAGAGTGACATTTAAGTCACCCGAGGGCAAGCAATATGTAGTTCGTGTAGATAAACAAAGTGGATTGCAGGAAGGGTTAAACCACGTGGTATTGAATAATATCACCATAAACAAAGTTCCAGTTACTGAACTTCCGGAAATTGTACAAGAATTTGTGGATGTGTTCCCAAAGGAACTCCCTGGTTTACCACCTATGAGGGAGATTAACTTCGAGATCAGGCTGTACCCTGGCACAGCACCAGAGTCGTTACCACACTATCGGATGGCACCAGCGGAGATGTCGGAGCTAAAGAAGCAGATTGATGAACTGCTTAGGCTGGGCTGCATCCGGAACAGTACGTCATCATGGGGAGCACCAGTGTTGTTTATGAAGAAGAAGGACAGTTCACTACGGATGTGCGTGGACTACCGGAAGCTGAATCAGCTAACAGTCCGGAACAAGTACCCTCTACCCAGGATCGATGATGTATTTGATCAATTGAAGGGTTCCAGCCATTTTTCGAAGATCGATTTGATGTCTGGTTATCACCAAATACGGGTTAGGGAGGAAGATATAGAGAAGACGGCCTTCCGGACACGGTATGGACTATACGAGTTTGTAGTCATGCCATTTGGAGTTACAAATGCGCCGGCGGTGTTCATGGATTTGATGAACAGAATCTTCCGTCCCTATTTGGATCAATTTGTAATTGTATTCATTGATGATATTCTAATATATTCCAAGAGTCAGGAAGAACATGCAGAGCACTTACGGATAGTCTTGAATACCCTGAGGCAAAATAAACTATATGCTAAGGCCAGTAAATGTGAATTCTGGCTATCCGAGGTAAATTTCTTGGGGCATGTGATATCTGAGGGAGGTATAGTCGTGGATCCGGCTAAGGTGGCAGCAGTGAAAGATTGGAAAGCGCCCAAGAATGTAACTGAAATTCGTAGTTTCTTGGGATTGGCTGGTTACTATAGAAGATTTATCATGAATTTTTCCAAAATTGCAGCTCCATTGACTCAACTCACTAAGAAAGGAGTCAAGTACGAGTGGACAGATCTATGCAATCAAAGGTTTGAGGAGCTGAAGACAAGACTTACCACTGCCCCTATTTTGGTTTTGCCGGTAAGTGGCAAGTGTTACGAGGTATATTGCGATGCCTCGGGAGAGGGACTGGGTTGTATACTCAGTCAGAGTAATAGTGTGGTGGCGTATGGTTCAAGGTAGTTAAAAATACATGAACGTCTTTACCCCACACATGACTTGGAATTAGCTGCAGTGGTTTTCGCCCTCAAGAGTTGGAGACACTACCTCTATGGCGAGAAATTTGAGGTATTTTCTGATCATAAGAGCTTAAAATATCTTTTTGATCAGAAAGAGCTCAACCTCAGACAACGAAGATGGATGGAGTATCTGGCGGATTATGAGTTTGCTCTTAGATATCATCCAGGCAAGGCAAATAGGGTAGCAGATGCCCTCAGCCGTATACCACATGCATCCGTGGCATGTTTGATCCGATCGGAATGGGAAATGCTAAATACCATCCGAGAGTTTAAACTTTACTACAACAACCGTGGGACCATATACAATCTGGTTATACAATCTAACATGGTCACCAGGATTGAACAAGAACAAAGGACAGACCCGGAAATGGAGGACATATGGGCCAAGATGTCTACTGGCACCATTGTACCGGAATGGGAATTACGACCGGGACAAGGTCTTTTATTCCGGGGAAGAACGTATGTGCCAAAGAGTTGCAGGAAAGAGCTACTGATTGAGGCACATCAGTCCAAGCTCTCTATCCATCCGGGAAGCACCAAAATGTACCATGATCTAAAGAGGCATTATTGGTGGCATGGACTAAAAAGGGATGTGGCGGAATTCGTGGCACATTGTCTAACTTGTCAACAAGTTAAGACTGAACACCAAAAACCACCAGGGTTGCTCAAACCCTTAGCAGTACCAGAATGGAAATGGGAACACATTTCCATGGACTTTGTATCGGGGTTGCCGAGGTCTTCAAAGGGCAATGACGCCATATGGGTCGTAGTCGACCGGCTGACTAAGTCCGCACATTTCATTCCCATTAACATGATAGATTCATCTGAGACGTTGGGTCGGCGGTATATTAAAGAGATCATTCGACTACATGGCATTCCCCGAACGATAGTATCAGACAGAGATGGCCGTTTTACCGGCAGAGTATGGCAAAGCATGCAGTCAGCCATGGGGACAGATCTACTGACGAGCACCGCATTCTATCCACAGACTGATGGACAGTCTGAAAGGACAATCCAGACCTTGGAAGACATGCTGAGAGCATGTATGTTAGATTTCAAGGGTGGATGGGAGGACCACTTACCACTGGTGGAGTTCTCCTATAATAACAGTTATCAGGCAAGCCTTCAAATGGCTCCTTATGAGGCTTTATATGGTAGACCGTGTAGGTCACCGGTATGTTGGACAGAGGCAGGTGAGCCTGCATTGATCGGACCGGAACTAGTCGCAGAAACTACTGCACAAATTAAGTTGATATGTCAACACTTGTTGACTGCACAGAGTCGGCAGAAGAGCTATGCTGATAAAAGGAGACGGTTTCTGGAATTTGAAGTGGGAGACTTGGTGTTTCTAAAAGTCTCACCATGGAAGAGACATATGAGGTTTGGTAAGAAAGGAAAACTGTCACCAAGATATGTGGGACCGTTTTCCATCATAAGAAGGATGGGGGATGTAGCTTATCAATTAGCACTTCCATCGCAATTAGCAGCTCTACACGATGTGTTCCACGTGTCGATGCTAAGGAAATACAATCTGGATCCGTCCCATGTTTTAAATGTTCAAGATATTGAAGTACAAAGCGACGTGACGTACGTCGAGAAGCCGGTCAAGATAGTGGACACCGAACAGAGGGTGTTGCGAAACAGAGCGATTCAATTCGTGAAAGTGGTATGGGATCGTCATGGTGATGAAGAGGCCACAAGGGAACTTGAGCCGGAGATGAGAACAGCTCACCCCGACTTATTTTTGTAATTTAATTTGAGAACCCTACTTCACTCGATTTTCGGGACGAAAATTTTAAAAAAGTGGGCTATATTGTAACACCCCAATTTCTCAATGAAGTGGAAAATTACCAAAATGCCCCTGAGTTATTAAATTAATTATTTTGTGATGTTAAGTAAGGAAATAGTGGGGTCCATTGCTCAAATTAAAATCATATGAGTACATTATGAGTGTTAAGCTTGATTGGATGGGTAATTTTCATCATTTGGGTCAAAAATGGCTAAATGGGTCAAAGGGCCCAAATGGGACCCATCGGGTCAAAATGGATGATTTGACCATTTTGTGAATTTAAATTAAATGGGTTTAAGCTTATTTGATTGGAAATCAAGTAGAGAAGAAATGGGTAGGCCTGACCCATATGCAAAAACCGATTACAAATGACCAAAATACCCATAATTGGGTCATGGATCAAAAACGGGTCAAGGAGCTAAAAGTGGACCCAACAGGTCGAGTTCACTATTGTTGACCGTGTGAACCCTCAAGGGAGCTCAAACACGAGTCAAATCAGTTGAGTGGGACTGAGGTGAGTTGGAATTAAATCAAAAGGTGAGTTAACTCATGTGCATTAAATGAAATGCATTAAATGTGATGAGTTGGGTTGGAATAAAAATACCTTGAGTTGGGTGAGTCAAAATGGAAACTCAAGGGACTGTAAATCAGTGAGTTCAAGTGGGAATTGGAAGAGTTTTGCTCAGCTTTAACCACCCAAAACAAGTCCCACACGTTGGGGACTTGTTTGGGGTGAGTTCCATGATCAATGATAAATGAAATGCATAGTTTGAGGTGAGTTGCTTGGGAATCTGAATGGCTGCATGGGTAGCTGCCAAGGGGTACCTTGGATGGCACCCAATACCCATTGGTTTGTGCATGAATTGATGAGCGAGTGGAGGAGTTTTGGTGGCTGAATTACAAAAACAATGAGCACCCATGTGTGGCCGATTGTATCATTGTGAAAGCCTTAGAATTCCATCTCTTTCTCCCTCTCTCCAATTGGTGTTCTTGGCTGGAACAGCAGAGGTTTTTGGTACCAAATATCCAAGCATATAACCAGCAAGGAGTTAAGGAAGCAAGGATTAAAAGACAAGGATCAAAGGCATAAGAAAAGCTTGGAAATTGGTAAGTTTTTCCATTGATTTATGTTTAATAAAATGGGAAAAATAAGACATGATTCGGCCATGTGATGGTCAAATCTATCAAGGGTTAAAGTAGGATTATTTTATGCACAATTAGATGGAAAACATGGACATAGGGTTCGGCCACTTTGGATGGCCGAACCCCATGAAATATTATGGTTAAACTTGATGGTTTTGTAAGATTTAAACCATGCAAGTATAGGATTGATTTAGAGGTTTAAGATACATACTTTGGAAAGATTGAAAGCATAAATTTGAATGTCATAATTTGGCCATGCTATGGCCGAATTTGACAAGGGTCTAAACCATGTAAGAGATGGCTTGGTTTTCATGTTTTGGAAACATGAAAACCATGGATTTTGTGGACTGTTTTTGATAGTTTTAGAAATTAAAACCCTATGAAAATGGGCAAATTTTTGGAGGTTTGTTTGAAAGTTAAAACCTGATTTAATATACTGTTATTACATTATTATCTGAGGTTTAAAAACAGTAAACCTAACCATTGGGTTCGGCCACCATGGAGGGCCGAACCCCATGTAAAAGAATGTTGGTGTTCATGTTAGAAAAACATGTAAACCATAGACTTTTTATGTACTGTTTTGGATGGTTTGTTTGAAAGTTAAAACCTGATTTAATATATTGTTATTACATTATTATCTAAGGTTTAAAAACAGTAAACCTAACCATTGGGTTCGGCCACCATGGAGGGCCAAACCCCATGTAAAAGGATGTTGGTGTTCATGTTGGAAAAACATGTAAACCATAGACTTTTTATGGACTGTTTTGGATGGTTTGTTTGAAAGTTAAAACCTGATTTTAGTATACTGTTATTACATTATTATCTGAAGTTTAAAAACAGTACACATAGCCATTGGGTTCGGCCAACATGGAGGGCCGAACCCCATGTAAAAGAGGGTTAGTTTTCATGATTGGAAAACATGGAAACGATAGACCTTTGTGGACTGTTTTTGGGAGATTTTTATGTGATAAGGTTACTGATTTTGGGTTGGCCATGGGATGGCTAAACCATGGGCTTAATATGGCTATGGGGTAGAGCCAATTAGTATTTAAACAAAGGACATCATTGAGCAAAGAACTATAAGGGTTCGGCCATGAGTATGGCCGAACCCCATGGACTGTTTTCATGGGCCATTTTATGGATGTATGTGTGATTAAAAATGGAATCATGTTTGCTATTTTGGTCGTCCAAAACATGAGTGAACCATGTTAAGGTTACGGTTAAGGTTGTAGAATTTAATTAAGGTATTGGTGGCAATGGCAAATCTGTGAATACAAGCCAAATGAAGAGATTGATCAAAAGTACTTATAAGATGTTTTAGATCTCATATGTGAATGGACATGTCATTAAGATTTTGATTTACTTATTGTTGCATAATAAGGTACCGAAAGTTGAACGACGAACGAGTCGTGACCGGTTAAAGCCTAAGAAAGAACGAACGCTGAAGTGATTCTTCAGTAGGTTTCCTACCTACTTGTAACCACGGTTTTTACCCAGTTGTTCTTATGATACTCTTGTTTTAATATATGTGTTTCAAATGATATATTATGCATTAACAAATGGCATACAGGCATTGGCATCTCATGCATAGACATGGGAATATGAGTGAGGTTCTACAGTATTTCAAGTTATAAGTTACGTCCTGCCTCGGTGGTGCAAGTCACGCCAGGAGGAGTAACATGATGTTCATAGTCACATTGGTCTCCTTAGGCGATGACAGTCCCGCCAGGAGGACTAATACGTGATATGAATCAGTCAATGATGAAGAGATGGAAGTTGTATTGTATTTTACCTTGACCGTGCAAGGCACGTCAAGTGATGGCTATAAATGTACATGATGGGGGATGCTCATTGCATGTGCATAAATCATAGCATTGTTTTACCTGTTTTGATGATCATGTATTATAATAGGTATATGCATGTTTTATATGCTAACATGTGGTAGCCCTGATTCGGGAACCTACTGGGCGCATTGATCTAACGCCCTAATTGACCGGGAGGGGAGCCAAGCCTAAGTACTCGAATGAAGGACTGAACTACTTTATATTACTGTCTTTTGAATACTTTTGTGGGACATGTAATAATTCACTACTTGCTATGGTTTAATTAGGTTGATAACATTTGGATGGTTGATCTATGATAAATAATGTTTAAGACTGTTACATGTTATCTCGTCTTTCTATTCCGCAATTAATCTAGATTATTCCGCATGTTGATGTTAGTTCCATGTGTGATTCACTATCATGGTTTATTCCATGTACACATGGGTGGCCAGTTAAGGTTCAGACTTGGGTAGTCTGAACTTAACTCGCGTCGTGACGCCGCCCGCTCTCTTTCGATGTTTTATTATTACTTTTAAAAAAAAAATTAGACTCTGAAATTCTCGAAAAGGGCGGGGCGTTACACGTCCGGTTGATAGAAAAGGTACGACATAATTGGGCCAAAGAGCTCCTGGGTAGTTAGTCCCGAAACCTTGCGCAAAGGGAGGAGATCACACTCCATCGGTAATCCTGATTAATTTCTGGATGGGTATACAATGCCCTGGTGGTTGCCGCCTCAAACACTGTGGACATAATTGGCCAAGGAAACCATTGATTGATTTATGATGTGATTGGAAATGGATATTGGGTGGGATTGCATTTGCCATTGACACCCATGACAAGACACTTATGTTAGCATTATTATGCTATGGACATCATGCATTGTTTTATTACTTACAAGATGTTTTACAAATATGACATTAATGATGTATATACCCTTGATTCATGTTAATCTAATATTACTCTTATGTGTACTACAACCCTAATTGGAATACCTATTGGGCATGTTGACTGATGCCCTACTTTTACCCTATAGATGATGGAACAGGAAATATAAGGAAAATGACGTGGGACCGGAAGGGAACCAAACGTAGGTGCTTGGGAGATGCTTAAATTTTAATTACTTAGTTTTGATTTCAATAATGTATTCGGAGGACTTACATTTTGGGTTGTAATAACTTAGACTATCTTGGACACCTTAGAACTTATCTGCTATGGTTTGATAATCTTTAAATTTTATTGGAATTTTATGGTGATGGAATTTCCTTGCCTAATGATGACAAGAGAATGAATAGCATCTTATTCATATAAATTATTCCGCAAGCATTAAGAAAAGCGTGTGAAAATGTTTTAGTGGACTTAGTCCACGCACACGTAGTGGTGGCCAGTTAAGGGTCGCGTTTTTGAAGCTTGGACTTGACTCTCGTCGTGACGGCCTGTCTTCTCTCACTTATATATAAAAAAAAAATATACTCTGATTTATGCGAGTGGAAGAGGGCGGGACGTTATAGACCTAGGTGAAATGGAGAACCAATGTTCCCACAAAGGCTTTCTTAGCATAAAATGCGAGTGCACTACTCCAACAAACATTTCCAATCAAACATAAGGATCCTAGTTGTCCAACCATTGCTTGTACAATTGGCACATACGCAATTGACAGAGCCTTATTAGATCTTGGGGCTAGTGTCAGCCTACTTTTATATTCTCTCTATAAGCAGTTAGGTTTGGGAGAATTGAAACCCACTTTTATCACACTACAGTTAGCTGATCACTCAATAAAAATTCCTAGATGTGTGATAGAAGACATTCTAGTTAAGTTTGATAATTTCTATTTCTCTGTAGATTTTGTGGTATTGGATACATAATCAACTCAGGACGATAATTGACATATCCCAGTCATTCTTGGACGACCATTTCTGGCCACTGCAAAAGCAGTGATCAATTGCCAAAATGTATGCTTAGATTATCATTTGGAGATTTAACAACTAAACTTAATGTTTTTGGTCTTTGTCGACAACCTCTCTGCACGGATGATCTATGTAGGTTAACTTAATTCAGAGTTTTATTCATGAATTTTTCCTTCATTCCATTTGCAATGATCAATTTGAAAAATCATTGTCTAACTTAGACAAGGATTTCAATTTCAATGAAGTGAATGTTATCACCAAATTTGAACCTCTTTCTGTCAATCCATCAATGTCAGTCCTGTCTATCGTGAATCCACCAAAATTAGAACTCAAAGCTCTCCCTGAAACTCTCAAATATTCATATCTTGGACCTTCAAACACATTGCCAATTATCATAGCTTCAGACTCAACTTCTAAGCATGATATAAACTTCTAACTGTTTTAAGAGATCACCGTGAAGCTATAGGATGGTCCATTGCCGATCTCAAAGGAATTAGCCCTTCTGTGGTCATGCACAAAATTTATCTAGAAGAAAATTTCAAAACATCTCGAGAACCACAGAGACGGTTAAATCCGACAATGCAGGAAGTAGTGAGAGCTGAAATTTTAAATCTTCTCGAAGCAGGAATCATTTACCCAATTTCAGATAGTACATGGGTAAGCCCAATCCAAGTTGTCTCGAAAAAGATATGGTGTCACGGTAATAAAAAATGAGGAAAATGAGTTAGTTCCAACACGCGTTCAAATGGGTTGGAGAGTTTGTATTGATTACCGAAAGCTGAACACTGCCACTCGAAAAGATCACTTCCCTCTTTTATTCATTGATCAAATGCTTGAGCGTTTATTCGAATATGCGTTCTATTGTTTCCTTGATGGTTATTCCTGCTATAACCAAATCTATCTCGCTCCTGAGGATCAGGTGAAAACAACATTCACCTGTCCATTCAGTACGTTCGCCTATCATCGTATGCCTTTCGGACTGTGTAATGCACATACTACCTTTCAGAGGTGCATGATCAGTATTTTTTCGACATGGTAGAACGTTTCCTGGAAGTTTTCATGGACGATTTCTCAATCCTTGGATCAACTTTTGACCAGTGCCTGCACCATTTGACCCTTGTGTTAGTCAGGTGCAAAGAAAATAACTCAGTACTCAATTGGGAAAAATGCCACTTTATGGTGAAATCAGGCATAGTACTTGGGAACATCATCTGAGAAAAAGGAATTGGAGTGGATAAAGCCAAGTTAACCTAATCTCTAAATTGCCAAAACCACAAACTGTTAAAGAGATTAGGTCATTCTTAGGTCACGCTGGATTTTACAGAAGATTTATCAAAGGATTCAGTGACATACCAAGACCTTTCTGTAGACTTCTGACCAAGGATGCCATTTTCAATTTTGATGAAAAATGTGTCAAAGCCTTTGAAAATTTGAAAATTGCTTTGACTTCTGCTCAATTCATACAGCCACCTGATTGGTCTGTATTTTTTATAATTATGTACGATGTCTCTGAATATGCAGTATGAGTCATGTTAGGAAAAATAATAAACAGATTACCTCATGTTATCTACTATGCTAGCAAAACATTGAATGACGCTCAACTTCATTATTCCACCACGGAAAAAGAGTTTTTAGCAGTTGTGTTTGCGCTAGACATATTTCGATCTTACTTAGTAGGTTCGAAGGTCGTTGTCTATTCAGATCACGCTACACTCAAGTATCTTCTTTCTAAGAAAGATGCTAAGTCCTGCCCGATCCAATGGATACTTTTGATACAAGAATTTGATATTGAAATTCGGGATAAAAAATGTAAGGTCTTGGAATTTTGGAATTAATATAAATGTGAATATTATTTATTTTAATGATGGAAATTAGAAAATTGGTGGAGTAAATGGTAAATGGGCCAAAATTGGATAAAGGCCCAAGTGTGGCCCAATAGACTATGGTTTGGATTTATATTTATTTAAATGGGTCAAGAATGGTCAAATGGGGTCAAATACCCATTTGGGACCTAATGGGTCAAGATGGTTATGCTCTAAGGTAAATGGGCTAGATGGAAATGTAATTGGGCCATGGGCCCAATGGTGATCCATTTAGAGTGGGCTTAATGAAATTTAATCACCCTAAGTAATTTGGAATTAAACAATGGTGGGTGGGCCAATGATTGATGGGGCCGGCCACCATGGTTGAATTGGTCAACCATGGGTGTATGAAGGCAAGTTAAGTAAGTGGAATTAAGCTAAATGGGGTTAATTAGCCTAATGATTTAATTAAGTAATTAAGTAAGCTTATCCAAAAAGGTGGTCAAAGAGGGAAGACCCAAATCAAACCACCTCATCTCCAAATACACAAAGAAAAACGTTGGCTAGGGTGTTGGGGTCAAAAAGCATATAAATATCTATGGGGTGGTTGGGAAAGTTAATGTTAAAGTGTAAAGATAAGATAAGTTCTATCTTATTTTTTTCCCATCTTTTTCTATCTAACTCCCATTCCACTCTTTCCCTCTCTCTCACTCCCTCATGAACGTCCCTCACTAGGAAGAGAAGAGAAGAAAGGAAGCTAAGTAGAAAAAAAAGAGAAGAAGCTCAAGGAGAGAAGGAAAAAAAAAAAAGAATTTGGAGGGAGTTCACTCTAAGATTAAGGTCATCATCTTCCTCTCATCATCTTTTCCTCTTTTCATCTCTCAAATCCAAACCTAACATGGCCGATTTTAAGGTTGGGAGTTGCCACCCTTGATCAAAGATCTTGACCTATCAAAGATCAAGAGGAAGGAGAGAGGAGGCTACGGAGATCGACGGGAGCGGCGGAAGTCGAAGGAGACGGCGGATTGTGAGTATTTCTTAAACAAGAAATTTTGGATTTTTAGGGTTTGAGATTTGGGATTCATTTTGTAAATTTAATGGTGGTCAAATGATTTTATGCTATGGATTTTAAATCCATCAATTTGAAAGATGGAAAGTGGAGGAAACCCTAATGGATAAATTAGGGTTAGCTTAAGGAAAAATAAATGGATTAAAGAATGCAATGTAATTAAATTAATGAGCATGGAGAATGTTTATAATTTTTAAGGTTGTAAATAATTGAATGTGATGAATTTTGTAAAGAGGGTTTAAATGAGAGAATCATAGGAGATGGAAGATAATTTTAATGACCTTAAAAAAAAAAAAAAACAAATGGTTTAGGGTTTTAAGTGCTTAATGATTAAATTTAGGTGTTGTATGATATTTTTTTAGGGTTTTAAGGAATGGAGGTTATGGAAGGTAATTTGGACATTTTTAATGGAGTGTTAGGGTTTTGTGAGAATGGAATCCATGAATAAATGTAAATGTGTTATGGTCAAAAAGGGCACCCATGGATGATGGATCATGAACCATGGGTTCGGCCATGGTGTATGGCCGAACCCTATGGTGATCAAATGGTGAAATGGTGGAATGATGATGTATGTGAAGTAACGGAAAAATGAGTCGGTAATGGACTCATTGTAGTTAAATGCATAAGGTAAACCCCATGGGAAGAATTGATGAATTGGGTATTTTGAACCCATGATCCATTGGTTGGTCAAAGTATGGGTTAACTTAGTATTATACATATGTTTAATTAATGAGGATTTAAGTTAAGAAGAAGGGCTAATTCTAATGATGTTAGGTCATAATTAAATGGGTCATTAATGGATTGAGTTAATGATCAGTTTTGGGCTTAAGTAGGCATGAATTAATGAAAAATTGTTTATGTGAAGGGTAGTGGCAAAAATGGTAAATATGGGCTAAAATGAAGAAACCCACTAAGTTATGATTTATGGGCTTGGAAATGATTAAAACTTGGATTGATTTGGTAATGTAATAAGTTATTGGATATCGCGAGCGGTACGCGTGTCGGTAACCGGACTATCGGACAAAAACGAAAGAGAAGAACGCGAGTCGGTATTCGGTAGGATTTCTACCTACTTGTAAGCCATGGATGTGTAATGGTATATTCATCTTATTTTGGATGACTTTGGGATTGATCTTAAAAAAAAAAAGAATTGTTCTATGATTATGGACATTATGTTTAATACTATGGTTTATTATTTTTAAGGTTATGCATTATATGGTAAGGCTATATATGGTATATTAAGGGTATGAGATATACATATTACATAGCATAATGCATTACATCTCATGCATGGCATGGGCCGAAAAAAATAAACAAACCGGAGTCCATGCTCAGTCGGGGCGACCGAGAACAGGCATGGGGACACCTTGACGAGGCTTTGCCGTCAAGGGGGATATTTTACGGTTGGACATATCTTGACGAGGTTTTTTCCGTCAAGAGGGATATGACAGTATATGGCAGGAATGATGGGTGGGATTCATAACATTTACACCCAGGGCATATCATTTACTTATATTTTCAGTATATGGTGGTTTATAGTTTTTACTGTGTTATTATCTGTATGTGGTTATTACTAACCCATGTGCTAGTCCTACTCGGAATCCTATTGGGCACGTGTTCTAACGCCCTACTTCTACCCTAGCTGATGATGCAGGAAATGGCGGAACGGAAGGGGCGAGACGGAAGCCAAGCTTAGGAGCTTGGGGAGGCGGATTAATTATTTTGTTTTACGTTTATTTTGGAAAAGATGTATTTGTATAGTTAGCTTGTCGGAAATGTAATAATTTAGGTAGTTTGCTATGTTTAGGTATTATTTTGGATAATACAGTATAATGGCAATTTTGAAATTAATTGGGTATTTCTTCCCTGCTATCTAAAGAACTGGTAGGATAGTTCTATTATCATCCGCAGTTATTTTTATGTTCCGCGAGCTTACTTCTACACGTGAACCGTACTCGTGGACTTATGTTCCACGCACGCGTAGGGTTGGCCAGTTAAGGGCCGGGCTTTAGAAGCTCGGAACTTAACTCGCGTCGTGACGTCCTCGCCTTTTGTCACTGTTAAAAAAAAAATAGGCTCTGACTTTCGTGAAAAGGGGCGGGCGTTACAAAAAATGTTCCAAAAATGTGGTAGCAGACCATTTGTCTAGATTGGTAACTGAGATCACTAAAGATAACCGTCCTATCACTGAGTCCTTCCTAATGAGCAAATCATGTCCCTTTCCCAAGTACCATGGTTCGCAGACATTGTCAACTATCTTGTGACTAGTCAAATGCTTCCTCATTGGATTAAACAAGATAGAGTTAAATTTCTGGCACAAGTCAAAATTCTCATTTGGGATGATCCATATCTATTTAAGCATTGTGCGGATCAAATTATTCGTCATTGTGTTCCTGAAGAAGAACAAAAAAAATATCATAAATTTCTGTCATGATCAAGCTTGTGGAGGCTATTTTAGTGCTAAAAATACAACTGTAAAAATGTTGCAGTGTGGATTTTACTGCCCCTCCATGTTTCATGATACCCATACATTATGTGTTTCATGCAATAGATGTAAAAAATTAGAAGTATATCCTGCCGGAACATGATGCCTTTAAACCCAATCTTTATTGTTGAACCTTTCAATGTTTGGGCATTGATTTCATGGGACCTTTTCCTAAGCCTTTTGGAAATCTATATATCCTCGTAGGAGTTGACTATGTATCAAAGTGGGTAAAAGTAGTGGCATACAAAACCAATGATCACAAGGTTGTCATTCATTTCTTGAAAGAAAATATCTTCTCTAGATTTGGTATTCCACGAACAATCATCAGTGATGGTGGTAAGTATTTTTGTAATCACCCATTCGAAAAATTGATGAAATCATATGGGTGTGATTCACAAAGTAGCTACCCCGTATCATCCTCAAACAAGTGGACAAGTGGAAATATCAAATAGAGAAATAAAACATATCCTTGAGAACACAGTCAATCCATCTCAGAAGGACTGGTCTTCCAGACTCACTATTGCACTATGGGCTTATCGAACTGCATTCAAGACACCCATAGGAATGTCACTGCTTTGTGTATGGAAATGCTTGTCATCTTCCAGTTGAAATAGAACACAAAGCCTATTGGGTAATCAAGCATTTCAATTTTGCTCTAGACTGGGTTGGACAACTTAGAAAGCTTAATTAGCTGAGTTGGAAGAAATTAGAAATGAAGCTTATGATATGGATAGAAAGTACCAAGACCAAATGAAAATCTTTCATGACAAACACATTCTCCAGAAAGTGTTTTCTATTGGTCAAAAAGTCTTATTGTACAATTCTAGGTTGCATCTTTTTTCTGGAAAGTTGAAATCCAAATGGTCCGGTCCATTCATCGTCACAACTATATTTCCACATGGTGCCGTCCAAGTCAAGCATCCTAAAAATGGTCATCCTTTCAAAGTCAATGGTCAGTGGTTGAAACCATTTTTAGAGTCCTACAATCCAAAGGAATAGAGGAAATCTTGTTCATTGATCCAATTTACCAAAACTGATTTACACATCCATTATCCTTCCATTTACCCAAACCTATTTACCCTTACCCACTCATCTCTACCCAGACCCACTAGTCCAATTGTCTATGCCTGAATTGGTCTAAGTTCATTAGAGTCTTCAATGTCTAGTTTTTCTTGAGTCTAGTTTTTGTTTGAGTCAATCTAGCCTTGAAGTCTGTCATTTCATCCCACGGTACAACTCATATTTAGATTGTTTTCTAAGATATTTCTTCATTTACACCTAGCCAGTGTAAATTAGGGAACATTGAAGACAATATTCAATTCGAGTTTGGGGGTACTAAGGTCATTCATTCATTTTCATAAAAAATCTTAGGGGAGAGTTAGTTCAAAATTGAGACTCCTTAAAAAAAATTCAGCATCTATTATCCATGTTTGTCTTTGTGACCAGCAGACGTTAAAGGACTAGATAGAAGTCATGCACGTAGATGATCGAGTTTTCTTTTTTGCATTATGTCTGTCTAGAACACAAGTTCCCCCAGACTTGTGTAGCAAAATCATTTCCTTAGCTATGAAGGTGAGGAAGCTGGAAATCCAAGAGGAGCAACCTAGACCTTTCTATGGTCGAAGCACACTGGCTGCAAAGAAGAAAGCTAAGAGGCTAAGTATCTGTCACAAATGTGGACGTTGGAATTTGAATGGAATAATATCAGATTATGGAGTCCACTGCGAGACAGAAGTAAGTAGACTTGTAGGGAACTGACAGATCTATGTAGATCTATACAATGGCAGAGTAAGTTCAGAAAGACTAAGACGCCTTGAACTCTAAAGAACTGTTGATTTTCGACTAAGCACTTACAAACGTCTTGACAATCTGACATTAAACGAGTCATAATCTTGTTTAGATAAAAATAGGTAGAATCATTTTAGAGAAGTGTAAGTGAGGACTAGGACTGTAACACCCTGGAACTTCAAAGATAGCAATTTATATGAATTTATTCATATTTACGGAATTGCCATTGTGATATATGTGATTTGAATTTAAATGGGTCAATGGTTCAATCAAGACCCAAAGGATGGTAGTTTTATTTACAAGGCAAATAAATGGATGAAATGGACTCAAACCGGTCAAGAGATGTAATTGGGTCAAATGGGTCAAAATGGCTAAATGGGACCCAATGGGTCGTGAATGGCATGATTAATCATGGATTGAGTTCAAGCTTAGTTAATTTAAGTTTATTAATTGCTTGAGTTTGGTTTGAGTTGAAATGAATGATAGGTTTAGTTGAGTTGAATTTATTAGTTGAGTTACATTAAATGAATAAGTTGAGTTGGGTGAGTTAAATAAATGAGGTAGATGGAATAATTATTTTAATGAGTGAAGTGTGTGTAAGATGGCAGTGTGGGCTGGTTGTAAGTTTTAACACAATGAAAACGTTGGCTGCATGGGAGGCTTTACCATCCATGTAACTCCCATCTAAGTGATGAATGAAATGAGAGTTACATTTTGAAGTTGCATGGGAGACGTTGGAGGAGGGGAAGTGTTTCATCTTAAGATGAAACTCCAATTTGAATTGTTAATGAGAGATGAATAAGGGGAAGACTTAAACCAAAAGGACATGCATACAGTCGTTGGAACATGGTGTGTTTCATTTCAAAAAATGAAACCCCAAGGGAAGTATTAAACAAATGAGAGTTATATTTCAAGGGTTAATCCATATGCACGTTGGATAATATGTAGGCTTTATTCCATGCATGAAACCCCCCACATGGGGTATTGGTGAGAATCAAGGGAGGTGGAGTTACATAAGGATTATGGCATTTCAAATTCAAAATTATAGGCTACAACGTTGGGGCTCATGGGTGTTTCACATTTTTGGATGAAACTTCTAGATGGGAAATGAATGGGATTTGAGGAGGTTACTCAAGACCTTGCATGTGAGACGTTGGAGGGTTGGGGAGTTTCATTTCATAGATGAAACTCCCAAATAACATAAAGGAGTTTGGGTTAAGGCAATGGGAGTTACACAAGGATTAAATCAAAACCCATCACTTTGGCCAACCACCCCATTTTTGGAACAAAGAATTGGATCTCCAACTCTCTCTCTCTCTTTCTCTTGGACGTCCTCTATCTTTCCAAACACCAAGAATAGCAGCTGGTCACTGATTTGCAATCAGTCTTTGGTTGCTTTCTTTCACCAAGACAAAAGCACACATTGAGCAAAGGAGTTGGCATCAAGGTTTCCCATCCAAAACCCAAAATTCTATCTTTTTCTCTAATCCATACCTTAGCCGAATCAGTCCAAGGACAGCAACAAAATCATCTTCGGCCAAGGAATCAAGAAGAAGGAGAGGCTAAGAAAGGGAAGGAACAAGCCGGAGTAAAGATCAATTGGAGGAGTCGCGGAAACGGTAGGTTTTCAATAAACTATTATTTAATAAAGAAATATGATCCGGCCATTGGATGGCCGAATCTAACAAGGGTTAGATATTGGTTGGAAGTGCATGAATGAGATGAAAAATGGATTATAGGGTTCGGCCACATGGGATGGCCGAACCCCATGAAAAAATGGGTTAATTTGGATAGTTTTTGTAAAACAAAACCATGGATTGTTTTTGATGCTAAGTTAGATTAATTGTATGCTTTGGAAAGTTCTAAAAATATGGTTTTGAGTGTCATGTGTTGGGCTATGGATTGGCCAAACACATCAAGGAATTTAATCTTGTATAAGATTGTGTAAAAAGGATAGAAAACACATCATTGGGTTCGACCATCTTGGCTGGCCGAACCCCATAATAAGAGTGGATAGGTTTGATGTTTTAAAGGTCAAGAACCATGTCAAAACATGGTAAATTTTATATATGTTAAATGGGTCATCTTGTGGCCAAAATAAGTAAGTATGATGAGAAGATTTACATCAAGGAAACAATAGGGTTCGGCCATATGTATGGCCGAACCCCATGGACTGTTTTGTGGATAATTGGATTAGATAATGAATGGTTTATGCTTATGATATCCAGAATTACATATCTCAATTATGGACATAGTATTAAGGTGGTTAAACATGAAAGATAATGGAACATGGGGTACTATGGCTAAGTTAGGACATGGAGGTGTAAATGGGAAAGCCATAGGGTTCGGCCATATGTATGGCGAACCCCATGGACCATGATCATGGACTTTATGAATCCATTTCATGGAAAGGATCGCTGGTTTTTAAAGTTAGTAAAATTATTTATTGGTAGCAATGACATAAAGGTAATTATTGATGAAATGATAAAAAATGGTATGATCATGGGGTTGGATGTATGGACCCAAACCAATATGGTGTGGTTCGGCCATGTAGTATGGCCGAACCCCACCAAGTGATATTTTGTGGATTGAGGTTGTCAATAAATTATTTGGATGGTGTTAATCCAAATTAAGAGAGATCAATTGGTAAATAGGTGAGGTTCGGCCATGGGGTATGGCCGAACCCCACAAAATGGATTTTTGGGATTTAGATCAAATTAGAATCATATGGTCAATTGATTAACTTGCTGCTATGTACATAGGGTATTTGGATTTCTAGAACGGTGTACAAGCCGTGATCGGACGACAGTTCAAAAGAAGGGTCAAACAAAGTAATCTAGTGTAGGTTTCCTACCTTCTTGTAACCACAATTGATATTTGCTATTTTATGTTTATTTGTTAAGTTATTTGATTGTAAAGTTATATTTACAAATGGTATGTTTGCATAGACATCTCATGCATGGCATGGGATGATGGTGTTGTAACCGGAGGCCACACACCGTCGGGGCGACCGAAAGACCACTGTGGGGTACCCTGATGATGAGAATCCCATCAGGAGGAATCCAGAGGCCACACTCTGTCGGGGCGTCCGAAAGACCACTGTGGGTTACCTTGACGATGAGAATCCCGTCAAGTGATGGCTATGTTGAATGGTGATGGGTGGGACTCATTACATGTTCATTTCATACATAGCATGTTTTTATGGAATTTGTCACACATGTATTATTATTATACTATTTGCATGTTTTTGACTAACCATGTGGTAGTCCTATTTGGAAACACTACTGGGCACGTTGATCTAACACCCTATCTATATCCTTAGTGGATGACGCAGGGAAAGGGAAGAACGTGGTCGAGAAGAAAACCAAGCATAGGAGCTTGGGCACGTTGAATGGATTTGAATGGACTGTTTAAGGATTTGTTATTTGAATTATATGGACAATGTAATTTGGTAACCAGTTTGGTTGGCATGTAATAAGTAGTTAAGTAGATGTTATGGCTTGGTTTATTTTGGATGGTTGGATTGAATGGTAGATTAATATTATTTAGTAGTTTTGGAGAATAAGATCTTGTACTTTGCTATCTAATAATGAAAAAAATTGGAATAGTCATACGTTCTATTATAACCTCAGTTAGATTAAGATTAAGTTAATTCCGCAAGTTGTATTTGTGCCATGTGTGGATCATTCTTATGGACTTAATCCATACGGACATGGGCTTGGCCAGTTAAGAGTCGGACTTTAGAAGTCCGAACTTAACTCGCGTCGTGACACTCCGCCCCGATCACATGATTATTATATTCAAAAAAAAAATAAACTCTGAAAATTAGAGTGAAAAGGGCGGGGTGTTATAGGGACTTCTGGAGCTTAAACACTGCCAATTTTTAGTTTGAAAAAGATTACCCACGTCTTGACAATCTGACGTAAAAAGAGACACATTTTTAGCATTAATACTTAGATAGAAATCTTTATAATCATACTTTTCCGAAAAGATTTTTATAAGATTTATAGTTGGAAACCATTGTATATAGCCATATTAAGATTAGTCTGAAAAAGAAAAATATTCACGAGTCGAGTAATCACTAGAGGAATATCAGTGGAGACTTAACCTAGTGAGCTGCATAGCCAATATTTTCTTCTGAGAGTTACAAGTCAATTCTATTTTCTTTGGTAGCGCAAATAAATCATTGCTGATCTCATTATCCTTCATCTTGGTCATATTACTGAGAACGGGTCAAAATTGAGTTATTACTTGAAATTTTTCCAAATTTATTTGAAATAAGGAAATCACATGTTGAAACTTAGGATATGATTTAGGCCATTGTTGGATCGTTTGAGTCTAAAAGCCTACCTATTTTTTGCCATCTTATCTTGATAGTTCGAGTTGAGCCTTATATAAGCCTATTTTCTTGAGTAGCCATGTTTACCATACCCAACTGCAGTTCAGGAGTATGAGTCAATAAAAAATATCCATGACCTATTCTCAGAAAATGTTAGAGATGAAAAATTAAGGGATGGCACTCTAAAAGAAGGGCACAAGAAAAGAAAAGAAAAAGAAAAAGAAAGAAAATAGCACCCAAAAAGCGAAACATCCAGATACCAAAAAAAGGATGTGAAAAAAAAATACTTAGAAAAGTGCCAAAAATAAAAATAGAGAAAAATATCCCATTCAAATCATGTAGACCTCTAACCAATTCAAAGTATTTATTTTTAGAGCCTTATATCCTTCATTGATTTGATCCGATCCCAAGCCATGTTTCATCCTGAAAAGAAGTCTTATTGATCTTAAGTCTAAATAGGGTGTTTCAAGTAGAGAATAAAAGAAGGGTATTTGACTCAACGTTCTCATGAAAGTGGCACATCTTCATGAGATCATTCATCTTCTTTGATATGAGCCGTCTTTGTTATTACATATGTGAGGTACTTTGATTTTGAGTACATAAATTCTGCTCACATATACTTGAGAGAAAATGAACCCAAATCTTTGAGTGTTAATTTTTTAGAGACATAAATCCAGTAAGGTTTGCAGTCAAAGTGCATTTTCCAACGGTGTGAACAAACTTAGGTCTATTTGGAAAAAAAGGCCTATCTTAATGTTGGCTAAGAACACACTACACTCCAAATATAAACCTTTTAAAATGAATTTTAAAGTTGTATGATGTCTAGACCTTTCATCCTTGTGTTTCTGTTAAATATATTGATATTTGTGGGTATTATCATTCTAAGCCCTCACGAAACTATAACTCATCCGCTAGTCGTGAGTTAGGGGTTTAAAGGCTTGTTGCATATGCTAAATGCAATGTACTAGCGAAAGTGGTTAGTTTAGAATTTTCAAATTATTCAGTTGGTTTAGAATAGGATTTTTGTGTGTCTTTAGAATTTTTAGCTTTAGTTTTGCTCGAGGATGAGCAAAATCTGAGTTTGGGGTATTTATTGAGCATTGAAATATTATATTTTTACCCCTGATTATTGGGTCAGTTAATTCTCAATTTTGTATATAATGATGCATTTAATGTAGTTTGTCAGTTTTGCAATAAAAAATGGAAAGTTCAGGAAAATCAAGTTAAAACAACAGAAGATTGCAAGTTTAGAGCTTTAAAGAGAAGACCTAGAATTATTATAATTATTTTATGTCACTTTCTATGATTTTCATGTAAATTAATTAATCTAGATCTAGTTATAAGAGTCTATGATTAATTAATAATTTTTAGATTTAAAGTGGTTGAATAATTATTTAATTCTAGAGGTTAAAAATTGCAATCCAAGTTCCAAAGCCTGAATTTCAAGTTATTGGGCCAAGATTCAACTCAAGTAGACCAAGATATGCTCCACAAAGCTACAATGAGCCAAGCCACATGCAAGCCCATGCACATTTCACACTTTGGGCCAGGCCAGTGTGCAAGTTCAATCCAACTAAAGGCCAAACTCTCAAATCCAATTCAAATGGGCCTGAGTTAAGGTCTAGATCCAAATCCAAAAGCCCAAGTCCAATGAACTCCATGGTCCATGTTTGTATTTACCTAAGTTCAACCCAACTACCTATATCCAAAACTCATAACCCAACTTCACATCCACACCATTCAAACTTCCATCTTAGATCATAACCCTCCATCTCACATACCAATTTAGGACAGACCTTAGATCCACCATCAAATCTAACCCATCCATTCATCTATCATTAGATGTAGGTCATCCATCATCATCATGATCATCTTAACCTTAGATTAGTGTTCATCCATGCATCACCTATTAATCCTTGCCTTCATTACATCATTGATCATCTTAGCCATTAGATATTAGGTAATCCAATCACATCCATTCAGTCCTCTCTTAGAAACCCTTGTATTCATTTCATCATTGATCATCTTATCCATTAGATATTAGGTAATCCAATCACATCCATTCATTCATCTCTTAGAAACCCTAGAGCCTCCACATGCATCCACACATACATACATCATCTTGAAATTAGGTCATGCATTGCATCATTTCCCTAGGATCAACCTTTGAATATAAACCCTCCATCAACCATCTACCCATTCCTATAATTATTTTACCCAAAATACCTTAGAGCCATTAGATCAAAACCCATTTAATCTAAGCCCTCCATTCATAAACCCTAAGTAATGAACAACTTATAGTTCAAGCTATCCTCCATGTGCATTTTACACATCATCATCCCATGATTTTTACAACCTAAAACATCTCCATGCACTTAGAGCAAAAACCATCTATATACATCCCTAAGATCCCAAAACACCTCATCATCCATGTCATACACGATTTTTGTACAACTCAATCCCTCCATTCGAATTTCACACCTAGTCAACCCTCCATTTCATCTTCCTATCATCCATCCATTCATTCATCTCATCGCTTAATCTCATCAATTCATTCATCATCTCATTGCACAAACCCTAAAACTACATAGCCAAATTTGAATTTCCCAATGCCAATCCAAGTCCTTGTTTCTCTCCTAATCTCCAATCTTCTCTCCACCTTGACTTAGCCACCAAGGAAAGCCACACCAAATTCGTTTGACTCTCCTTGTGTAACCCTAAAATCCAAGGTTAAATCCCCATCATACATTCCCATTTAGATCCAATCCAGTCCTTTGATTTCCCACCTTAAACCTTGATTTAATCCAAGCCATCCATCTCTTTTCAAAACCTATAAATACCCCATTACCCCATGGGTAAAACTCGAATATGACCTGGAATTCAAGAGGACTAAAAGCTGGAGCAAAAGACAAGAAGACAGGAGCACCATTCGAATTTACAAGTGAGAGTCGTAGATTTTTATTTTTATGTTGTCTTTCTTGTATTTAATTTATAAAAGCCTTGTACATTAATTATTCCATTTAATAAAGTGAAGCATTCATTTAGAAAGCTGGAACATCCAATTTCTAAAATACTTTTATTATTACGTTATTTTTAATTTCAAGAACACAACTTTTACTTATTTGATTGAACATGAGCGTATGCAATAGTTAGGATCTTGATTGTAAGCTTGAATCATAATTACTAAGGTTTTGATTAATCAAATTACAAAGTTGTGAATCTTGTTTTATTAATAAATATGAATTGCATTTTAGATCTTTACGTGAATTCAGATCTAGGCCTTTACTTTGTTTATACATGTTGGGTGATGAACAATCTATTCCATACAACCAACCTTTATGTCTGCACTTTTAATTTCAGTTATTTTATTTTCATGCAATTTAATTTTTTACCTTTTAATTATGTTAAATCTCATGTTTGTTATTTAATAGTTGTTTTAACCCAAATCTTGTATTATCTAATCTTTAATTCTTTAATTTCTCTTTTATCACTCTCTCTCAAAAACCCATTTAATTAAAATTAGAAAGATGTGTAAATAATTTTTTAACTTGAAATCCTAATCATGATTGAGGTTAAAATTTAATTCACCATATAAGAATAAGAAATCACACATTTTATTTGCTAATTTTCCAAGTTAGATACATGACTCATATAATGATTCAATTTCTTAAAAACGATTCATTTTTAGAGGACATAAATTTTAATTCATATACTTTGAGATTCCATTGGGTTCGACCTCGCTCTCACATTACTATACTATGAATGGTTCGTGCACTTACGAGATTTACAAATTTATAACCATCAACACCTCTCTTCCTTTGAGTTTCCTTGCCCATTCTCTGAGCTATCTTCTTAGCTTTTTCTCCCCAACTCCCCCATAAACTTAGTTGCCCCTAAGTTCAGGCTTCCTTTTAAGCTTGTATTCACCTTCCTCCATACAGTGTCATGACCAACGACAACTCCCCCATACTCTGAGAATGTGTATATCATCACAGCCCAATCCATATCTTCCTAACATGCCAATACAAAACCAACTCTTTCAAACCTGCATGTTAGTCTGTTAACAAAAACCATGTTAACTATAGATAAAAGATATAAGGTATTCAAATACAGCAATACACACATCATACCAAACCATATCATTTCATTAAAACAAAATGTGTATTCCGTACATATGGTTTAGATAGGGACATCATGGATGCTTAGTCAGAATATTAAAAGTATAGTTTTTCAAAAACAGAGAACCTGAAAAACTACACTAAGCAGAGCCATCTTGAGGAGGTGCTAGAGGAGGAGGAGATGGGGAATCTGGAACGTTGTCAGAGCGGGAGACAGCAGAAGCAAGATCTCAGACAGTCAACACAAGATTGTTTAGACTTCTTTTAAGGCAATCCATCAAGTCTGAAGACTCACCTGCCCAGAGTGACATCCATTTGAGGAGGATACTGAAATTCATCTTCCTCCGAACTGTGACTTTCCTCCTCGCTGGTGTCATCAGGGATATGTACATGGTTTTCATTACCAATTTGAAAACCAATCCCTTCTTATGCATCTTGTCTCATTTCTTCACGTCTCTCTTCGACAAAGATGACACCTTTGTCAACGATGGGTTCTTCTTCCACCTCGGGTTGGGTTTCCTGTTGGTTCTGACCATGCTCTGGAATTTCAGAGTTCGACTCAGGGCAAAACCGAGAGGCAAACCTTTTGGTTCGGTTGGCCCATCGACCAACACAACTAGTTTTTCCTGGTTCTACAGTGGTCTCGGGACGTGTTTGAGTTGACATCTTTCTAGGCATGGATTTTCTTAGAGGGGATCCTTAACAAATGACATGGAGATGAAAGAGACGAAGACTGAGCGTAACCTAATGTAGGAGAATCACAGAAACAATGATTTTCTGGCTTTTGAGGACTTGAGGAACGAAAACCCTATGGTTTTCAGGACAAAAATCGCTCCGAGAGGTCCTATCGATTGGTCTAGGGCACGTGAGGAGAATGAGAAACCACAAGACCTTCGCGGGAGGGGAGACATCGAATTCGAATGGATTGTCACTTTCGCAGAAAGGGTCCCTTTTTAATTCAAACTTTCTGTGTCACCGACATGTCGGTTCCATCGACAAGTAGACTTTTTGACATTTCCCCCCACTTTAACAGTGCTTGATTTAGCACAATATCGACATGTCTGTGACACCGACCAGTCTTATTCACTGACATGTAGATTACACCGAGAGGTTCCAGATTACATTGCAATGATCCTTGATATGTCCAACTTGATGAAGTCCTATTCTAAGCGTGGCATTCATGGATTTATTCCAATGCATAGACATATCAAACATGACTCATCAAATCAACAAATGCACACACACAAAAATTCACATTCCAAAAGATACACATCAACAATATTTTGAATGAAATTTATGGCTTTCCAAGTGTAATATGTACTATAGCCTTGAAAAGTACATTCGAGACTTGTATTTAGGCAATTTCTCTCCTCATGTCATAGCACTTTTCTACTATGTGAACTCAAATGGTCTCTTGTGAGTCCATTTGAAGTGATCTAAGATATGGAATTAAATCATAAACCATAACAAAACATTATTAATGTAACACCCCGCCCTTTTCACTCTAATAATTAGAGTTTATTTTTTTTATAATAATAATCAAGTGATCGGGGCGGAGTGTCACGACGCGAGTTAAGTTCGGACTTCTAAAGTCCGACCCTTAACTGGCTAAGCCCATGTACGTATGGATTAAGTCCATAAGAATCGATCCACACATGGTACAATAAGCTTGCGGAACATACTTAGTCTTAATCTAACTGCGGGTTATAATAGATCCTAAGACTACTCCATTTTATATCTTTAGATAGCAAAGTACATAATTGTCCAAAATTACTAAAATAACCTTAATGTAAACATTCATTCTAAACCATCCAAATCCTATCAAACCATAGTTAACTAAATTATTACAAGCCAACACATCTAATTATCAAATTACATTGTCCAAATAACTTAAATAAAAAGTCCATAAAACAGTCCATTCAAAGTCCATTTAATATGCCCAAGCTCCTATGCTTGGTCTCCTTCTCGATCCTCGTTCTTCCCCTTTCCTGTGTCATCCACTAAGGATAGAGATAGGGCGTTAGATCAACGCGTCCAGTAGGTCTCCGATTAGGGCTACCACAAGGTTAGTAACAAAACTTGCAAATAATAGAATATTACATATGTTCATCAAAATCACATAAAACAATGCTATGTATGAAATGCACATGTAATGAGTCCCACCATCACAAACATACATAGCTTCATCTTGACGGAATTCTCATCGTCAAGGTACCCCACAGTGGTCTTTCGGATGCCCCGAAGGAGTGTGGCCTCCAGATTCCTCTTGATGGGATTCTCATCATCATGGTACCCCACAGTGGTATTTCGGACGCCCCGATGGAGTGGGGCCTCCGGTTTCCATAATCACCACCCCATGCCATGCATGAGATGTCCATGGTTTCATGCCATTTGTAAAATATAACATAACATGTAAAACCATATTGAAACATAATAACTTAGCATATAACTTATCAAAATTACGATAAAACATCAAGTATGAGTGTGGTTCAAAAAGGTAGGAAACCTACACTAAGTCACTTAGATTGACCGCTCTTGTGAACCGTCACTCGTTCGCGAGATGTACACCGTTCAAGCAAGTCCCGATACCTTATTAACATAGCAGCAAATCAAACATTTATCCATGTAATTCCAACTTGGTTTAAGTCCCAAAAATCCACTATGCGGGGTTTGGCCATACCCCATGGCCAAACCTCACCCATCTAAACTTTGGTCTTTCTTTTCCTTTAATCATACTAAACCTCCTCATACTTCAACCATACTTTGGTAGGGTTCGGCCATACAACATGGCCGAACCTTACCACTTGATTTTGGACCCCTCTTTTCAAATCTTTTGATCAATCCATTCACATATTCAATTTATCTTGTATTTACAGTTTTGCCATTGATCTAACCAATGCTTATTTTTGCTAACTTCCATCGCCTAAAATAAAACCATATTTAGTGGGGTTCGGCCATAACACATGGCCGAACCTCACCATCTTAATTTGGTCCTTTTAAATCCTTCACTTAACCATACAAATTAATCATTAAGTCCATCAATCACCATTAGTGGGGTTCGGCCATACTACATGGCCAAACCTGACCAAACCGATTTGTATCCCCACCTTCCATCTAATATCATGGTTGATCAACTTAATATTAACTCCCTAACTAAGCCTAGGTAATTCCTTAATCAAGAGTATTAAACACATTTCAGATTTCCAATATGATTTAACCCAAACATGCCATCAAAAACAGTCCATGGGGTTTGGCCATACACATGGCCGAACCCTATGGTTCTCTTAACACAATACTTCCATCAATTATATACATATGAGATTCCACACTTTAACCATGAAAACCACATCATTCAGCCATCCCATAACTGGTCCAAAACAGCAAGCTTATCTCCATTTACAATCCTTTAAAACCTCCATTTCATAATATGGATTTTGTCTTTCAAACACCATAAAAATCACCAAGTTTTCTCATGGGGTTCGGCCATCCAAAGGGGCTGAACCCTATGGTCCATATTTTGTTATTTAAAGACAACATAATACCTAAACTAAACCATTGATGGATCTGGCCACACAATGGCTGCATCACATCCCTTAACCAACTTATTTGACAAGGTTCATAGTACACTTACCCATACCACGTCTCCTTCGGTTCTTTGACTCCTTCCTTGGTCCTTTACTTCCCTAGCCTCTCCTTCTTTCTTCTTGTTCTTTTGGCTGAGACAAACCTTGCTGTAACCTCCTTGGAACACTTCAGCCAGGTGATATGAATTTGAGAGAAAGAGAGAGATAGATATTTGATCTTAAACCTTGGTGCCAAACTCTTTTGCTGATTTTTGTCTTGATGAAAGGATCACCCAAGGACTGATTGAAATGAGCAACCAGCTGCTGTTCTTGATCTTGGAATGTAGAAGACGGCAAAGAGAGAGAGATAGTGTGAAATGAGAACTATTTGTTTAATCAAAACCAGCCCAAGGGGTGATGTCTCTTGGTAACAACATTAGTAACTCCCATTTGCATTCAACATAATCCTTTATGCTCACTTGGGGGTTTCATTCTTGGGATGAAACTCCCAAGGCTCCAACGGTTTAGCCCTAGCTTAGTTTGTGTAACCTTCATCTTCCATTACTGAACCGTTTGGTTGTTTCATCCATGAGATGAAACTCCATGTCCATTCATCTCTCATGCTTGATTTGAATATTTGAAATAAGTAACTTCTCACCTTTGATGTGTAACGCCCCGCCCTTTTTCACCCGTTTTCCAAAAATCAGAGTCTATATTTTTTTTTTTTTTAATAGAAGAGTGAGAGAGGGCGCGGACGCCACAACGCGAATTAGGTCCGAGCTTCTAAAGCCCGACCCTTAACTGGCCAACCCCACGCGTGCGCGGAGCTAAGTCCACGAGAACGGTTCACTCGTAAGAAGTAAGCTTGCGGATTATAATTAGTGCGGAGCATGATAATAGAGTCTATCCTACCGGTTTTTAGATAGAAGGGAAGATACAACATTGAATTACCAAAATGCCCCTAAGTTCATAATTATATCACAAAATGTAATCGTCCATAAGTAACGTCCAAAACATCGCAAGAATGTAAACTTATACAACCCGACAAGCTAAGTTACTTTCAAATTACATCGCCAAAATGTAAACTTAAATAAAACTAAAACTGCACTGCCCAAGCTCCTAAGCTTGGCTCCTGTCATGTCCACCGCTTCCGCCATCCCCTGCGTCATCAGCTAGGGTAGAAGTAGGGCGTTAGTCAACGCGCCCAGTAGGACTCCGAGTAGGGCTAGCACATGGATTAGTGATACACACATACCGATAAAATAAAGTACAACAAAATAAGCATGTGATGAATGCTATGTCATGGGTGCTTATGTCATGTGTCCCACCCATTATCCGTATGATCATACAATATCCTATTCCCCATGTTTGTTTCTCGGTCGCCCCGACGGAGCATGGACTCCGGTTATAGCCCTCAGGCTATCCCCATGTCTGATTCTCGGTCGCCCCGACGGAGCATGGACTCCGGTTATAGCCCTCAGGCAATCCCCATGTCTAATTCTCGGTCGCCCCGACGGAGCATGGACTCCGGTTTGTTTATTTTTTTCTGCCCATGCCATGCATGAGATATAGTGCATTATGCTATGTAATATATATGTAACCCATATACTTGACATATCATACATAGCCATATAATGCATAATATTTAAAATATAAACCATGATACTATCATAAAATTCATAAATTAAAACCCATCATAGTACAAGTCCCATAAATCATAAATCCATCATAAATCAACTCAAGATAATTTAAAACACCATCACATATCCATCGCTTACAAAGAGGTAGGAATCCTACCGAATACCGTGTCGCGTTCCGTTACGCTTTCCGTTCGATAATCCGGTCGCCGATCGCGTACCGTTTGCGACGTCCGATACCTTATTACATTTATCGAATTAGTCCATACGTTATCCATGATTAAGTTCCTAACTAATCATAACCCTAGGTCCATTCAATGATCTTTAAATACATTATAAGTTTATCGAAAATCGGCCCTTAACTTAGCCCATTATCCATTGGTTTAATCACATACATAAATCCGATTTTGACCATTTTAGATATTTCCAATTTGCGGCCTAAAACGCAGCAACTAATCGTTTCACTTAACCATTCACAAAATATCCGATTTTTATGTCTAATCCCTATAGGGTTCGGCCATGTACCATGGCCGAACCCATGGTTCTTCAATGTGGCCACTTATTACGGTTTTGCCACTCTCCTTCCATGGTAAATCATCCATTCATTTATGTGCATTCTAAGTCCAAGATTCATTCATACTTAGGTCCATTCAATCATGACCTAACATCATAAAATCAGCCATCTAATATTTAATTTTGAAAAATATTTACTCCCACACCTAATTCCACATTTTGGCCTAAGGTGTGGCCCACATATCATTTTTTATAAATCCATCAAAATCTAGTATTCTTCTACATTATTTTCCATTTATTAAATCCACTAATCACTACCCTAAGGTTCACCTTTATGGATACCATTTTCAATGACCAAGTTTTGTCCCAAAATAATCCATCTAAATTTTCATTTCCATCAAAAAGATTACCACACACCATACTTACTTATCTATCCAAATTCCCATTCTTCCATGTTATTTTCCATGCCTAAAAATCTCAAACCATTACCATAGGGTTCGGCCATACACCATGGCCGAACCCATGGTTCATGGCCCACCTTTCTTAGAGCCATTTAAGACCAAAGTTCTATGAATATTTGTCCATGATTTTTCTTGTTAAAAATTCCATTTAAAATCATTAATATCATTCATTTGGTCCATTTAAAACTTGTGTCATACATTTTGGAAATCCATTTACAACTATCATTTTCTCCATGATTTTCCATCTTTCTATTCTTATAAAAATAATTAACCATCACCATAGTTCCATAAAAAAAATTCTAAAACATCATCCATGGATTTCATCATAAAACTTTTTCCAAAAATTTGCCTACATTTAACCCTTGAAACCCTAACCATTCTCCATCATTTTCCAACCTTAAAAACCATTATTTAAGAACCCTAACCCTCATAATCACTAACTATGGGGTTCAGCCACGTTGTATGGCCGAAGCCTATAGTCCATGATTTCCTAAAAATGTCATGCCTCCATTATTTAAAATCATAAATCACTAATGTTTTCTCATTTAAAAACCTAAGTCTCATTAACCATTCTTCAAAATTTCAAACCTTAACATCTTAATAAATTCATCACCATTTACCATGGGGTTCGGCCATGCTACATGGCCGAACCCTAAGGTCTATCCAATCCATCAAAATTTCCATTTTCCTATGCTTAATAAAGACTTATAAAAATTCCATTTAAAATTTCCATGCTTCCATTTCTTAATCCATTCCTCCATTTTTTTCTTAAACCATCTCTTCCATTTCTTTGCCTTCCATTTGATGGATTTTAGATCCATTCCATAGCCTAAAATAATTTGGCCACCATCATATGGCAAGGATGGATTTTAAAATTAAAAACCCTAAATAATAAATTTCTTATTTAGAACATACTTACTATCCGACGACTCCTCCGGTCTTTGTCGCTCCCGTCAACTTCCTTGGCCTCCTTTCTTCTTCCTCTCCTTGTTTGATCGGCTAGATGAGCTTGATCAATGGTGGGACATGTTTGGATCGGCTAATATTGAGTGAGTTTGTTTGAGAGGGATGGAGAGGGGAAGGTGATGGAAAACAAGATAGTAGCCTTTGATCTTGAAGGGGTGGTGAACTAATGCTTCACTTCTTTTCTTCTCTTCTTCTTCTCTTCTAATTTTTTTTTTTTCTTTTCTTATTTTCTCTTGGTGTAGGACGGTGGAGAGGTGGTGAGAATGAGAGAGTGAAATGAGAGGGATGAGATGGAAAACCCATCTCTTTCTTTGGTCTTACTTGGACCATGCTCCTCCATGATAGCCTCACCAACCAAAGTATGGGCTACCTTGACTTTGGTGGTGGTGGTTGAGACCCAACCACCAAGCATGGGTCCCATGTCCTCTTTGACTTGTTTATGTTGACCCTAATTAATCAACCTAATTAATTAAGTTAAGTCCTCACTTAGGTTAATTAATTTCCATCCAATTTAATTCCATTAAATTATCTATCTAATAAATCCACCCATGGTTGACCAAGTCAACCATGGTGGACGGCCCCCACCTATACCTACCCCACCCGCCACCTCACTTGATGAGGTGGAGGTGGGCCCCACTTGGCCATGTTATTTTAATTCATTGATTTTAACTTAGATAATTTTTACAATAATTTTAATCATTTTAATTTACCTTAATCTCCCTTAGTCTTCTTAATTTATCCATGGTTGACCAAGTCAACCATGATGGTTGGCCCCACTTTTTCCTTGGTCCACACGCCACTCAATTGGTGAGGTGGAGGTGGGCCCATTTGGTCATCGATTTCATTCATTACTAACTTAGGGGTTTTTTAATTCCAAATCACCCTTTTTAATTTAATTGGCCCACCATTGGGCCCACGGCCCAACCGATTATTTTCTACCCCTTTTACCTTAGGGTTTGGACCAATTTTGATCCATTGGGTCCCACATGGTGATCGGGCCCACTTTGACTCAAATTGACTGTCTTTGACCCAATTACTTCTCATTGACCCATTAAATGAATTTCATCCAATTTGTGGCCCAATTGGCCATTGTTGGACCCTTGTCCCAACTTTTGATCCATTTGGTATTCCATCATGTCAAAATTCAATTTACAATCAATAAATGCCAAATATATATTGATTCGAAAATTCGGGCTATTACAATAGAATCCTCTTTTGCAATTTTCGTCCCGAAAATTCGAGCGAAGTAGGGGTCCAAAACAACTCATACGAAGAGCTCCGGGTAAGTGGTTTTCATCTCCGACTCAAGTTCCCAGGTGGTTTTCTTCACTGCCATCGTTCCCATACAACCTTGACGAGCTGAATGGCGCGGTTCCGTAGCCCTTTGTTCACTTTCAATAACTCTGACCGGCTTCTCCACATATGTCACATCGCTTTGTACATCGATGTCTTGAACATTTATCACATGAGAAGGATCAGGATTGTACTTTTCAGCATGGGACATGAAACATCATGTAGAGATGACATCTTGTAGAGATGACACTGAAGGGAGCGCCCCCTCACCCTTCAGTATTGGAAACGGCCACACAAATCTAGGCGACAGTTTCCCTTTCTTTCCGAACCTCATGTGCCCTTTCCGTGGCGAGACTTTTAAGAACACTAAGTCTCCCACCTCAAACTCGAGGAACCTTCTCCTCTTGTCGGCATAGTTTTTCTGACGGCTCTGTGCAGTGAGTAGATGTTGCCGTATCAGTTTAATCTGCGCTGGTAGTCTGCAACCAAATCTGGTCGATCAACGCAGGCTCACCGGCCTCCGTCCAACACACTGGCGATCTACACGGTCTACCATACAAGGCCTCAAATGGAGCCATCTGAAGGCTTGCCTGGTAACTGTTATTGTAAGAGAACTCCACCAGGGGTAGATGATCCTCCCATCCGCCTTTGAAGTCTAGCATGCATGCTCTCAGCATATCCTCCAATGTCTGTATCGTTCTTTCTGACTGCCCATCAGTCTGTGGGTGAAATGCCGTGCTAGTTAATACGTCGGTCCCCATAGCCGACTGCATGCCCTGCCATACTCTGCCGGTGAATCGTCCATCCCTGTCGGACACAATAGACCGGGGAATACCATGTAGCCTGATGATCTCCCGGATGTACCGTCGACCAAGTTTTTCGATGAATCTGTCATCTTGATGGGAAGGAAATGTGCGGACTTGGTTAATCGGTCCACTATGACCATATTGCATCGTTGCCCTTTGATGACCTTGGCAAACCCCTGTTACAAAGTCCATGGTTATGTGCTCCCATTTCCATTCTGGTACTGGTAAGGGGTGCAAGTAGGCCCTGTGGTTTCCGATGTTCTGCTTAACCTGCTGACAAGTTAGGCAACAAGCGACAAAGGCTGCCACATCTTTCTTAAGTCCATGCCACCAATAATCTTAAGATCATGATACATTTTCGTGCTGCCCGGGTGGATAGAGAGTTTGGTTTGTGGTGTGCTTCAATCAGAACTCTCTTCTGCAATTCTTAGGTACGTTGTCCTACCTCGGAACATAAGACCCTGTCCTGGTCGTAATTCCCACTCCGGTACAACCCTCCGGTAGACATTTTAGCCAGATCTCCTCCACTCTGGATCTGTCCGTTGCTCCCGTTCAATCTCGGAGACCATTGGATCGTATGATCAGATTATATATGGTCCCATGATTATTGAGGTAGAGTTTAAATTCTCTGATGGTATTCAGTACCTCCCATTCGTCTGATCATGCTGGCTACTGTCGCATGTGACAAGAGGCTGAGGGCATCCGCCACTTTGTTCCTTGCGGGTGATACCGAAGTGCGAATCATAATCCGCCAGATATTCCATCCATCTACGCTGTCTCATATTGAGTTCTTTCTGATCAAATAAGTATTTCAAACTTTTGTGATCCGAGATCACCTCAACTTTTCACCATAGAGGTTGTGTCTCCAGCTTTTGAGAGCGAAGACTACCGCTGCTAGTTCTAGATCATGTGTGGGATAATGGCGTTCATGAATTTTTAATGTCTTGATCCATACGTACGCACGATTACTTTGACTGAGTGTACACCCAGTCCCTCACGGAGGCATCACAGTACACTTCATAATTTTTGCTCTTTCCGATAAGATCAGAATAGGAGCGGTCGTAAGTCTCCTTTAGCTTCTCAAATCTCTGATTGCACAGGTTGGACCACTCAAACTTGACTCCTTTCTGAGTGAGTCGGGTAAGTGGAGCTGCAATCTTGGAGAAGTCCATGATGAATTTTCGATAGTAACCGGCCAATCCCAGAAAACTGCGGATCTCGGTACATTTGTCGGCGCTTTCCATTCCTTGACTGCTGCCACCTTAGCCGGGGTCCACGGCTATACCTTCCTGATATGATGTGCCCCAGAAGTTGACCTCAGATAAACAAAATTCACACTTGCTGGCTTTGGCATACAATTGGTTCTTCCGCAAGGTGTCTAGGACTATCGCAGGTGCTCGGCATGTTCGTTCTGACTTTTGGAGTAGATCAGAATATCATCGATGAATACGATCACAAACTGATCTAAGTATGGACGGAATATTCTATTCATCAGATCCATGAACACCGCCTGTGCATTAGTAAGTCCAAAACGGCATGACTACATATTCATATAGACCATACCGTGTCCTGAAGGCTTGTCTTCTCTATGTCCTCTTCTCTAACCCGAATTTGATGGTATCCGGACAGGTCAATCTTAGAGAAATGAGGAACCCCTAAGTTGATCAAACAGATCATCAATCCGGGGTAGGGGATACTTGTTCCTGACAGTCAACTGATTTAATTTCCTATAGTCCACACACATTCGTAGGGTACCGTTTTCTTTTTCACAAATAACACTGGGGCTCCCCATGCGGATGTACTGTTCCGAATGAAGCCTAGTTCTGAGCAGTTCATCAATTTGTTTCTTCAGTTCGGTCATCTCAGCTGGCGCCATAATGGGGTAGTGATACTGGAGCGGCGCCGGGGTATAATTTATTTCAAAGTCTATCTCCCTCTTGGGTGGCAATCCAGGGAGTTCTATTGGGAATACCTGGGCAAAATCTGCTACTACAGCGGAAGTTCACGTTGGTGCCTTTATTAATCTGAGGTTGTTCAAGGCAAGATGGTTCAATTCTTCCTGTAGTCTTCTAGGGATACCCTGCCTGTCAGCGTGTACCATGTACCGTTTTCCTTCGGGTGACCAAAATGTTACCCTACGGAGATGGCAGTCAATATGGGCCTGATACGTAGTCAACCAATCCATACCAATATGACATATTCCGCCATATCGATTACTAAATATCAAACTCGAATCTGAATCCCGCGAGTTCCGTGTTCAATGCCGTACATATTAGTCCTAATGATGTGTCTCCGACGGGGGATACAATGGTGAGTGATGTGGACAGGTTTTGTACTAGTGTACCAGTGGCAGATATGAATGCAGCAGATATGAATGAATGCGATGCTCTAGAGTCAAATAAAGTAACAGCATAGGAACTACCAATTACAGCCATACCTTGCATCACTGAATGGTCCACTGCTACTGGAGATGGTATGGTGAAGAGTCATCCAGATCCCGCAGGTTTTGGTGCCCGCCCCGACTGATTATATGTTCTGCCTCCCCGCGACTGTGTCGGTCTAGTTGGAGGGCGGAAAGGGCCCCTGAAGTTGGAGGGTCGGCTAGTTTGTGGACACTCTCTCTTGTAGTGGCCCTGTTGGCCACACTGATAGCAAGTGTTCCCACCCCGGGGAACCTGTGTGACTGATGTTGATGTAGAAGGCTGACTAGGGCGTAAGCCCCCGGTAGATCCAGTGGAGGGTGAGGGCCTGCTATGATTCGGGTGGAACTTCTTGTTGGGTTGGAATGTTCCCCGCCCACCCTGCCCTCGGCGGTTGTCGAACCGCACTATCATTTAGTTCCTTTTCTGATGGTGGCCCTAACCACCCTGCCAGTGTGGACTCTTTGAAAATGGTTACTCTATTCTTGATGCTTGGCCGAAGGCCCGTTTCAAACTTGCGGGCCCTTCGGTGTTCAGTTCACCATATAGAACCCATAGATAGACAGTTTAAGAAATTCTCTGTGATACTCCGCCACTGTCATGTTGCCCTGTACCAGTGAGATGAAAGCTTCAGTCTGGCTCTCTCTTTCTTCCTCCGGAAAAAATTGTTCTAGGAAGGTGGCCGAGAACCACTCCCATGTCATGGGTATCCTTTCTCCTTCCGGTATCAATGCTTGTTGCTTTTCTACCACTTCCCACCAACTACCGGCATCCTCGATCAGTTGGGATGTGGCTAATAAGATCTTATCAGCAGTACTGGAAATCTGGAGCAAATTCAAGATTTGGTTGATCCTCTTTAACCACTGTTCCGCTCCCACAGCCCCTTCTTTTCCCTTGAAGTAGGGAGGGCGCTGTTGTTGGAAGTCCTTGACCATCTTTCGTTTATTGGAGTCGCTGGCGGTCGCATTGCCGCTTGAGTGTTGTTGTAGAGCAGAAGCGATTGCCGCTTGAACTATGTCTTTCAACTCGGGAGGTACACCTTCTACGTTGATACTATTTTGTCCCTCGGCTGTATGAGGTGGTGGTACCTCTTCTTCCTGTCGAGGGGGTGTTACCTCTCTCTCCACTCGGGGGTTGCGACGGGTTCTTCTCTTTGGCGGCATTTCCTAAGTCATTGCATAATATTCATTGCCTTAGTTCCTTCATAAAATTGTCATGTTCATAACTTAGAACAATTTTCCTAAGTATCAATTATTTCCTTCATTTTGGGGGAGAATTATTGATTAAGTATACTTCATTCTTGGGGGAAAATTCCTAAGTATCGAATATCGTTACTTTCATTTGGGGAAGGTTGCCAAATAAGCATACTTGGTTTGGGGAAACTTCCCATCTAGCTATGTTTGTCCATTTTTGTGAAATTGGGGGAAATTTTCCTACGTTTGATAAATCTATCAATGTTATGTTTATTGTACTTCCCTTAGTATCATTTTTTTACGTCAAATGTGGCGCTCAGATTGAATGTTTCAATCTGAGTCAATCGAAGTAGATTAATCCGGCCCCCGTACAGCGGACTCCGAAAAGTCGGTCAGTTGGGATTCTTAGCTGTCAGTGAGACATGCAACCGTCTTAATCCTACTTCGAGAGATTCATTCTTTCGATTTCGCTCTGATACCAACTGTAACGCCCCGCCCTTTTTCACCCGTTTTCCGAAAATCAGAGTCTATATATAGTTTTTTTTTTTAATAGAAGAGTGAGAGAGGGCGCGGACGCCACGACGCGAATTAAGTCTGAGCTTCTAAAGCCCGACCCTTAACTGGCCAACCCCACGCGTGCGCGGAGCTAAGTCCACGAGAACGGTTCACGCGTAAGAAGTAAGCTCGCGGATTATAATTAGTGCGGAACATGATAATAGAGTCTATCCTACGGTTTTTAGATAGAAGGGAAGATACAACATTGAATTACCAAAATGCCCTAAGTTCATAATTATATCACAAAATGTAATAAGTAACGTCCAAAACATCGCAAGAATGTAAACTTATACAACCCGACAAGCTAAGTTACTTTCAAATTACATCGCCAAAATGTAAACTTAAATAAAACTAAAACTGCACTGCCCAAGCTCCTAAGCTTGGCTCCTGTCATGTCCACCGCTTCCGCCATCCCCTGCGTCGCTAGGGTAGAAGTAGGGCGTTAGTCAACGCGCCCAGTAGGACTCCGAGTAGGGCTAGCACATGGATTAGTGATACACACATACCGATAAAATAAAGTACAACAAAATAAGCATGTGATGAATGCTATGTCATGGGTGCTTATGTCATGTGTCCCACCCATTATCCGTATGATCATACAATATCCTATTCCCCATGTTTGTTTCTCGGTCGCCCCGACGGAGCATGGACTCCGGTTATAGCCCTCAGGCTATCCCCAAGTCTGATTCTCGGTCCCCGACGGAGCATGGACTCCGGTTATAGCCCTCAGGCAATCCCATGTCTAATTCTCGGTCGCCCGATGGAGCATGGACTCCGGTTTGTTTATTTTTTTCTGCCCATGCCATGCATGAGATATAGTGCATTATGCTATGTAATATATATGTAACCCATACTTGACATATCATACATAGCCATATAATGCATAATATTTAAAATATAAACCATGATATATCAAAATTCATAAATTAAAACCCATCATAGTACAAGTCCCATAAATCATAAATCCATCATAAATCAACTCAAGATAATTTAAAACACCATCACATATCCATCGCTTACAAAGAGGTAGGAATCTACCGAATACCGTGTCGCGTTCCGTTACGCTTTCCGTTCGATAAATCCGGTCGCCGATCGCGTACCGTTTGTGACGTCCGCTACCTTATTACATTTATCGAATTAGTCCATACGTTATCCATGATTAAGTTCCTAACTAATCATAACCCTAGGTCCATTCATGATCTTTAAATACATTATAAGTTTATCGAAAATCGGCCCTTAACTTAGCCCATTATCCATTGGTTTAATCACATACATAAATCCGATTTTGACCATTTTAGATATTTCCAATTTGCGGCCTAAAACGCAGCAACTAATCGTTTCACTTAACCATTCACAAAATATCCGATTTTTATGTCTAATATAGGGTTCGGCCATGTACCATGGCCGAACCATGGTTCTTCAATGTGGCCACTTATTACGGTTTTGCCACTCTCCTTCCATGGTAAATCATCCATTCATTTATGTGCATTCTAAGTCCAAGATTCATTCATACTTAGGTCCATTCAATCATGACCTAACATCATAAAATCAGCCATCTAATATTTAATTTTGAAAAATATTTACTCCCACACCTAATTCCACATTTTGGCCTAAGGTGTGGCCCACATATTTTTTTATAAATCCATCAAAATCTATTTCTTCTACATTATTTTCCATTTATTAAATCCACTAACCTACCCTAGGTTCACCTTTATGGATACCATTTTCAAAGACCAAGTTTTGTCCCAAAATAATCCATCTAAATTTTCATTTCATCAAAAAGATTACCACACACCATACTTACTTATCTATCCAAATTCCCATTCTTCCATGTTATTTTCCATGCCTAAAAATCTCAAACCATTACCATAGGGTTCGGCCATACACCATGGCTGAACCCATGGTTCATGGCCCACCTTTCTTAGAGCCATTTAAGACCAAAGTTCTATGAATATTTGTCCATGATTTTTCTTGTTAAAAATTCCATTTAAATCATTAATATCATTCATTTGGTCCATTTAAAAACTTGTGTCATACATTTTGGAAATCCATTTACAACTATCATTTTCTCCATGATTTTCCATCTTTCTATTCTTATAAAAATAATTAACCATCACCATAGTTCCATAAAAAAATTCTAAAACATCATCCATGGATTTCATCATAAAACTTTTTCCAAAATTTGCCTACATTTAATTAAAACCCTAACCATTTCCATCATTTTCCAACATTAAAAACCATTATTTAAGAACCCTAACCCTCATAATCACTAACTATGGGGTTCGGCCACCTTGTATGGCCGAACCTATAGTCCATGATTTCCTAAAAATGTCATGCCTCCATTATTTAAAATCATAAATCACTAATGTTTTCTCATTTAAAAACCTAAGTCTCATTAACCATTCTTCAAAATTTCAAACCTTAATAAATTCATCATTTTACCATGGGGTTCGGCCATGCTACATGGCCGAACCCTAAGGTCTATCCAATCCATCAAAATTTCCATTTTCCTATGCTTAATAAAGACTTATAAAAATTCCATTTAAATTTCCATGCTTCCACTTCTTAATCCATTCCATTTTTTTCTTAAACCATCTCTTCCATTTCTTTGCCTTCCATTTGATGGATTTTAGATCCATTCCATAGCCTAAAATAATTTGGCCATTATGGCAAGGATGGATTTAAAATTAAAAACCCTAAAATTTCTTGTTTAGAACATACTTACTATCGACGACTCCTCCGGTCTTTGTCGCTTCCGTCAACTTCCTTGGCCTTTTCTTCCTCTCCTTGTTTGATCGGCTAGATGAGCTTGATCAATGGTGGGACATGTTTGGATCGGCTAATATTGAGTGAGTTTGTTTGAGAGGGATGGAGAGGGGAAGGTGATGGAAAAAAGATAGTAGCCTTTGATCTTGAAGGGGTTGTGAACTAATGCTTCACTTCTTTTCTTTCTTCTTCTTCTCTTCTAATTTTTTTTTTCTTTTCTTATTTTCTCTTGGTGTAGGACGGTGGAGAGGTGGTGAGAATGAGAGAGTGAAATGAGAGGGATGAGATGGAAAACCCATCTCTTTCTTTGGTCTTACTTGGACCATGCTCCTCCATGATAGCCTCACCAACCAAAGTATGGGCTACCTTGACTTTGGTGGTGGTGGTTGAGACCCAACCACCAAGCATGGGTCCCATGTCCTCTTTGACTTGTTTATGTTGACCCTAATTAATCAATTTAATTAAGTCCTCACTTAGGTTAATTAATTTCCATCCAATTTAATTCCATTAAATTATCTATCTAATAAATCCACCCATGGTTGACCAAGTCAACCATGGTGGACGGCCCCCACCTATACCTACCCCACCGCAACCTCACTTGATGAGGTGGAGGTGGGCCCCACTTGGCCATGTTATTTTAATTCCATTGATTTTAACTTAGATAATTTTACAATAATTTTAATCAATTTAATTTACCTTAATCTCCCTTAGTCTTCTTAAATTTATCCATGGTTGACCAAGTCAACCATGATGGTTGGCCCCACTTTTTCCTTGGTCCACACGCCACCTCAATTGGTGAGGTGGAGGTGGGCCCCATTTGGTCATACGATTTCATTTCATTACTAACTTAGGGGTTTTAATTCCAAATCACCCTTTTTAATTTAATTGGCCCACCATTGGGCCCACGGCCCAACCGATTATTTTCTACCCCTTTACCTTAGGGTTTGGACCAATTTTGATCCATTGGGTCCCACATGGTGATCGGGCCCACTTTGACTCAAATTGACTGTCTTTGACCCAATTACTTCTCATTGACCCATTAAATGAATTTCATCCAATTTGTGGTCCAATTGGCCATTCTTGGACCCTTGTCCCAACTTTTGATCCATTTGGTATTCCATCATGTCAAATTTACAATCAATAAATGCCAAATATATATTGATTCGAAAATTCGGGCTATTACATGATGCAGCCCATGTGTAACCGCCACCTCTTTGATGCTCATCAACGCCCCATGTGGGGGTTTCATCTTTGAGATGAAACTCCCCCTCCCTTGCTGCCTTCCAACGTGTGAAGTATTTGAATTTGAAACACAACTCTCGCCCAAGTAACTCCATGTAACTCCATTTCATTCATCACTTAGATGGGAGTTACATGCATGTAAAACCTCCCATGCAGCCAACGTTTTCATAGTTTAACAAATGGGAATTTAAAACACTCCATCCTCATTCACACACCTCACTTATTTGAAATAAACATTCCATCCAACTCATTTATTTAACTCCCCAACTCAACTCATTCATTTTAATGCAACTCAACCCATAAATTCAACTCAACTCATCTCCATCATTTAATTTATCTCAATCCCACTCAAACATTAATTAAACTTAACCCAATTAGGTTTTGAACTCACAAATTGATTAATCATATCCACCTCGACCCATTGGGTCCAATTTGACCATTTTGACCCATTTAACAAAATTTGACCCAATTGCAAATCTAGACCCGTTTGAGTACATCTCATCCATTTATTTATCTTGTAAACAAAACTCCCATCCATTGGGTCTTGATTGAACCATTGGCCCAACACCTTACCCATTTAAATCCATATCAAATAAATCACAATGGCAATTCCGTAAATATGGATAAATTCATGTAAATTGATATCTTTGAAATTCCAGGGTGTTACAATTAATGGTCTATCTCCTAGGTACGAAGATTGTGGCATTTGGTGTTGCATACACACCCCTATGATCGTACCTTCGATGACCAGCCTTGGGATTCATCAACTCTCTTAAGACATGATTCATCTGTCTTAACAAAGAGTCTTTCCTTTTATCCACCTTCCTTAGGTTTCTTTTAAGGTTAAGTGTTAGTGAATGTCTTTTAAGCAAAGGCTTTATTTGATTTTACCTTTGTGCGTTCCTTTCTAAGTATCTTTTCAGATGATGGCAATTTCTTTTAAAATGCCCATCCTTGTGACAGAAATTGCATTTACCCTTTGAAGGGTGAGAGATACTTGTTTTTTTCTGAACACACCATGGTTCATAGGTACTTTGGTGGATGAGGCACAAAGTCCAGACCTATCACCATACTGTCTTCCTGCACCAAGGAGTCTTTTAAGCCTTTCATCTCCTTGGGTAAATTTGTCTTGAAATTTTTCTTTATAAGTTTTTAATTTTCTTCAAGAAGTTTGTTGTGATGCCATAAATTTTCGAAATCCTTGCAATGTATACTCATGTCTTCTTGAAGACTTTTGTTATCTTCTTTAAGCTTAGTGTTTTCAACATCTGAGAGATTAAGCTTAGAGATTAGAAGAGATTTTTCATCTTTCAACTCTTCCATTTGATTGGAGAGGTCAAGCTTTTCGTTTTTAACTTTGTTGAGTTTTTTAGCCAATCTCTCACTCTCAAGGAACAGGGCACTGTAGGAAATTTGAAAATTTTCATCCTCTTCACTCTCATCTTCTTCTGTTACAATTGTGGGATTTTCATAATCACCAATGATCGAGGCTATGAGACCTTTTGGCACAACAATTTTTTGTTGGGTCTCATCTAAATCGCTCTCTGATTCAGAAGTTTCCACATGGGTTACACCCACATTCATAGATTTCTTTACTTTGTCTGAGGGACATTCATTCATGTAATATCCTCTTCTCCCCACAATTGAAGTAGGTCTGCTCCTTGACATCCTCTCTCTCTCTCTCTCCCTTTCCCTCTAATCTCTTCTTTCATTTTTTGGGTAATTTTTACTTGTTTCACCTTTACCCACTCTTGGCAAGTTATTTCTTTTAACAAAGTTTTTATAAAACTTTTTGGCAGACATTGCCATTTCACCACTTGAGAGTTCATCTTCCGAAATTTTTTTTTTTCTTTAGTCTTCTTTTGTTGTAAGGAAGATTTCAAGGCAATGGAGTTATCCCTTGGATGTTCAAAGTGAAGTTCATAGGTTTGCAATGAACCAACCAAATTAACAATATTCATTAGGGACACATCTTTGTTGTCCTCCATGGCTACTACTTTGGGTTTGAATATTTCAGTAAGACTCCGGACAATTTTGGTACATATTTTGTCCTCATGTATCCATTCCCCTAAAATGTACATTTGATTTACAATGTCGCTAACTTTGGAATAAAAGTCCATGAAGACTTCATATTCCCTCATCTTGACAGCGTCAAACTGATTTTGGAGGATCTGAAGTTTCTTCTTCTTCATTATTGAGGTTCCTTCATGGGTTCTCTCTAGAACTTCTCATGCCTCCTTTGCAGTTTTACAGGTCATGATCCTCATGTATTCACTGTCAGAAATTGCACAATTTAGTGCATTCATGGCTTTCCCATCTACTGTCTGAGTAGCTTTCTCACCAGGGGTCCAAAAGGCAAAAGGCTTGGGTACCATGGATAAAGAGGTTGTTCCGGCTTTTTCTTCAATGGGTTCCTCCCATCCAGTCTTTACAATATCCCATACACATTAGTCGATGGAAACAAAGAAGCTCCTCATTTTGGCCTTCCATGAGGCATAGTTTGTTCCATCAAAATAGGGAGGTTTGGATATTGCATGATTGTATCCCATGGAGTTCTAACTTGGATCTACTCGGATAGTTAAATCCTTGTAACGAGCACTAGGCTCTGAAACCAATTGAAAGTTCCCTTGGAAGCTAGAACAACACGATTGACCCTAGAGGGGGGGTTGAATAGGTCAATTTAATATCGTTGGTCCTTTTTTAAATTATCTTGATTGATTAATTAAGTGCAGCGGATATACCAATCAAGTCAGTGTGTGTTAGCAAATGTGATTAAACAATCAACATAAGAAAATAGCTCTAACACCACAAACAAAAGGACACAAGATATAAAGTGGTTCGGTTCTCCAACCTGCATCCACTGTTAGGACTCGCTCAACTTGAGCTATCCCCAAATTCACTATGTGGGGACTTACACCCTCACAATTAAAGTAGGAATTCTATCTCACTCAATCGGCTGGGAATTCCACCCACCATTGTGCCAGAGACAATGCTCTAGAGTTTTTAATAGTGGTTCCAGAGCAAATCTCCTTTAATCCACTTTCGGGTAAAAGGTTTTAAAATAAAATAAAACTAAGAAGCACTTGCCTTGATGCTCTTTATCGCTGAAGTGTGCTCCTTGAAGATTCCACGAGTGCCGACGCTCCTCCTTGTAGCCGTCGTATAGCAATTACAAACTCAGGGTGACAAGGAAACTTGGCTGAACCAAAGCTTTCCTAGGTTAGTTCTTTCTTCCTCTTTTCCTTACTAACAAACTCAATTAATAGATTGGTTGATAAAGGCTTTTCTTTCCTCCTCTCTTTCTCACAAGAGTGTTGATCGTTCTTTAAAGTATATTAACTCTTTTCAGCTCAAAGAAGATGGTAAAACGATCACCCAACACTCATATTTATAGAGGAGTTTTAACGGTCTTTCTGACTGTCCAGGACCGACAGGTCGGAGGCACCGATGGGTCGGTGTTCGTAATTATTACCGTTCAACCACCCGACCTTTGCGCATTAAATGCACTCCCAACGGCATAATTACTTTTTGGTCGACATGTCGGTGTCATCATTGGGTCGACATTTATGGCACCGATAGGCCTGTCCATACGAGAGGCTCGATTTGGGGGCAAAGACATGCTGACAGTAGTTTCTAGTCTAGAAACCTGTTACCCAGAACGACATGTAGTCCTTTACAGGTGGCTCGGTCCTGTTACTCTCGATCTGTCTTGATATAACGATATCACTGTTTCTTCGAGAGCCCACTTGAGTTCAGAGTCCAGAACTCATAAGTCTTTTACTGACGAGTTGTCGACCACGAAGGGTCGTTTAAGTTCATCACCGAGGGGTCGGTGCATATAAGACTCTCGGTTAGAGACATACCTAGAATGACAGTTCTTTGATCCAGAACATCTGTCAATTTGGCCGACCAGTCCTTGACCACGATGGGCCGATCCTGTCTCCACCGAGGGGTTGGTGAGAGCGACTGGTCAAGCTGTTAGTGAATATCATTCATATTTCCAAGTTCACTGTCCAACAACCTCTCTAGGATTTATTATGTTTATTACCAACATATGCAACTAAGCCTAGGAATAGTCGTCTCTCAGGTGTGGGTACCACCTAAGGTCATATATGGCCAATTACCTGTTTTTGTGATTGCCATATCAATGAGCTTGAACATGGTGGAGCATGATCTTCACTCTTGATCATCTTGAGTCTTCAAGCTTCTTAGCAAGTGCTTCTTCCCGAGTCATGAAATTGCACACTTTGAAATGACACACTTGATTAATTGATTTTTAATTTCGCACTATATCTCACATTAATCAAGAAATTTTGAAAAAGGCTTAAAATTTGTGATTACCCTATTCACCCCCTCTAAGGTTAATCTGATTATAGGACAAGGGAACATTCATTTTGTATCAAAGCCCCAGTGCTCATTTTAAACACTTAACCGTTTGAGTGATCCAAGTGCGAGAACCATGTCTATGGGAGAAAGCCATGCTATCTTTAAACCACCTTACTTCGCTGGATCAATTATGTTTCTTAGAAAGCAAGGATGAAAAGTTTTTTTATCTCCATCGATGCATCCGTGTGGGATTCTGTGTGTCCCGGTTGGTCATGTTCCGTGGTTGAGAAAACGGATACGGCCACTAGTTCCATGACCGTAGAGCTAAAGTCTTACTCTTCATGGACTACAAATGAAAAGGCCTCATGCACCGCTAATGGTAGAGCACTAAATGCATTAAATTGTGCACTTTCACCAAATGAATACAAAAGAATCATGATATGTGAGACCGCACATGAGGCATAGGAAATTATTGAGAGAACCCATGAAGGCACGTCCATTGTGAAGAGGTCAAAGCTCCAAATGTTGGAAGCTCAATTTGATGCCTTGAAAATGAGAGAAAAATAGACCTTTATAAACTTCTATTCTAGAGTTAGTGACATTGTCAACTCTATGTGGGCTCTTAGTGATAGAATTCCCGATGAAAAGGTGTGCACAAAGATCCAAAGAAATCTTATCAAGAGGTTCGAATCCAAAAAGGTGGCAATTGAAGAGTACCAAAATGTGGCCAAATGAAAGTTGATGATTTAGTTGTCTGTCTTCAAACCTTTGAACTAAATCTTAAACCACCAAAGGAAAAGTCAATTGCCTTGAAATCTTCCATGAAACTAACTCCAATTAAAGAAAAAGAACCGGAAGTGGAAAAAGATCCTAGTGAAGAAATGGCCCTCCTAGCTAAGAAATATATGAAAAATTTCAGAAGGTTAAATAAGATGAGAAAATTTTAAAAAGGGAGACTCAAGTAAAATATTCCCTAAAAAATATGAACCTCAAGGTGAGAGAGAGAAGAAAAAGAAACCCAAGTGTTGAGACATAAAAATTGACATTTTTAGCCCTATTATTTGGACTAGTTAACCTTGAATTTTGTATATATCACTTACATTTAATGTTGTTTGTTAATTTTGTAGATAAAATTGGAAAATACATGAAATAAATCAAATTCAGTGGAACCTTGCAAGTTTTGTGCTTAAATTGGAAGACCTAGAATTTTAATAGTTAATTTCTGACCACTTTTAGGATTTTTAATGTAAATTGATTAATCTGGATCCAAGTATGAGAGTTTAGATTAAATCAATATTTTTAGATTTTAAGTGGTGGGTTAATTATTTATTTCTAGAAAAGAGAAGCTGCAATTCAAGAGCCAAAATTTGAATTTCAAATCCATGGGCCAGAGATACACTTCAAATGGGCCAAGCTATGTTTCAAATGCCAGACATTGGGCAAGGCTCAAGCAAGTCCATGCGCATATGACAAAATGAGCCAGGCCAATGTGCAAATCCAAGTCCAGCAAGCCCAAGTCCATGTGCTCCAGTCAAAGTCCAATGGAAGTCTAAGCTCAAATCCAATTGCTCCAAAGCCCATATTCGAATTTTGCTATGAAAACCCTAAGTCCACACGCCCAAATCCATGTCCATGCACCTATCATCCACACAATCCATTATCCGTCCTTTAATTCAAACATCCATCTCATTCATAGAATTAGTTAAACACTAGAGCCACCTTTCCAAATCCAGTCCATACAATCATCATATTAGACCTAGGCCATCCATCTCATCATCCATCTAGATTAACCTTAGAATCTTAACCCTCCATGCATTATCCCATCATTTTCATAATTCATCTCATCCATCCATTAGTAAGTCATGAGATTTTATCCCATTCAATCATAGCCATTCACATAGATTTAGATTAACTTGGAATCCAAGCAACTCCAACCCAATCCATTCGAATTTGCCTTGCCACCAACACATCATCACCAATCCATCTCCACCTCACACAATTTTCCCATATCCCAGTAGATTCCATTCAAATTTTGCATAGGTCAACCCTCCACAATATCTACCTTGCATCCAACCATCCATCTAGATTTTGTTTTAATCTCATCCATTCATTGCATCGCACACACAAAACCCTAATCCAATTAGCCAAATTCGACCATAGCAACTCAATCCCATGATTTTCTCATTCTTTTCTTAGCCTCCAAGCCAACTTTTTACTTAAGAAACCAAATGCATGTATACCTTTGTAGCCCTAGACTTTTTCATTTTAAATCCCATCAATTCAAGCTGTAACGCCCAGCCCTTTTTCACTCGCCGAAAATCAGAGTATATTTTTGTAAAAAAAAAATAAAGAGTGAGAGAGAGCGGGAATTGTAACGCCCTGCCCTTTTTTCACTCGCCGAAAATCAGAGTCTATTTTTTTTTAAAAAAAATAAAGAGTGAAAGAGAGCAGGAACGTCACGACGCGAGCTAAGTCTGAGCTTCCAAAGCTCGACCCTTAACTGGCCAACCATGCGTGTGCATGGACAAGTCCACTAAAACATTTCACACCCGATACTATGACTTCCGGAATACCCATTGAGGAAATAACATCGGATTACAACATTTACTTAGCAAGGAAAGCAATCAATATAAATTAACTTAATCCAGATAAATCATCATTCGATCCATAGCAAATAGTCTAAGCTATTACATTCCCAAATACTAGCTACTCAAATTACATTGTCCATGAATAAACTTAAATAAAGTGAAACTAAATTATCCAAGCTCCTAAGCTTGGTTCCGATTGCATCCTTTGTTCCGTTCATTTCCAGTGTCATCATCTAAGGTAGAGTGGGGCGTTACACAATGAGCCCAGTAGGTACTCCGAGTAGGGTCAAACACATTGATTAGTATAAAAATCCAGATATAATACATCATGTTGTACTTGTAAAACATCGTATCCAAAACAGTGTATGATAATAGAGATCCAATCATACAGATAAAAACCAGAAACAGTGCATGATAATAAAGATCATAATCATGTTGATTCAATGCCATGCCATGGGTGTCATATGTCATGAGTCCCACCCATCACCCATATCACAATCACATAGCAATCCTCTTGATGGAAAATCCTCATCAAGGTATCCCCACGAATGCCTTCTCGATCGCCCCGAATGGAGCGTGGACTCAAGTTACATTATAAACATAGTATTCCTCTTGATGGAAAACCCACATCAAGGTATCCCCACGAATGCCTTATCGGTCGTCCCGAACGGAGCGTGGACTCCGGTTACATTACAAACATAGTATCCTCTTGATGGAAAATCCTCATTAAGGTATCCCCACGAATGCCTTATCGGTCACCCCGAACGGAGCGTGGACTCCGGTTACAAATCCATAGGAATTAGTGTGGATTCCTCCCCACAATTGTTTTATCGGAAATCGAATGGAAGCGTGGAATCCCCTCATTTGATCTCTCCTATGCCATGCATGAGATGCAAATGCCAACATGCTATGTAATATTAAACATCATAGCATTTAAAATTCCATAATTGAAACATATCATTTGATACCAAAATAACTCATCAAAACATGAATTAAAATCATCATATATACATATTCCATGGTTTTCAATAAGGTAGGAATCCAACGAACGTCTAAATAACGGGTCCTTGTGTTTCCGTCCAAAAGCCAATCACCGATCGCATCAAGCCGATAGTTCACCTTCTGTGAAATCCCGTTACCTTATTATATTTAACATATACATACATCAATTTGGTGATCCATTTAATTCCATAAAATAACCAATTTAATTATTCCAATTGATTTAAACCATTCCCTTCATCCTTCCAATTTAACCTAACCATTTAGAAAACCATATAAATATTTCATTTCTAAAATCAGCCGGTTACCCGCTGTCCACTACCCACTGTCCACTGTCCACTGTCCACTGTCCACTACCCACTGTCCACTGTCCACTGTCTACTGTCCACTGTCCACTACCCACTGTCCACTGTCTACTGTCCACCAAAGCTCACTTGTGGGGTTCGGCCATACAACATGGCCGAACCTCACTCTTTGGTTTTGACCCCCTTTTTAACCCTTGTTTTATTTTATACAAAATGGGTCCAACACCATCCATCTTTTGATTTATTCATCCAATCACATAAGTAATCATTTACCAACCTAAGTCCATAAAGATGCCCTCTTCATCATACACCTAGGTTCATGAAAAACCTTTCATGGGGTTCGGCCATACAACATGGCTGAATCCATGGTTCCTTATTTTGTCATTTCTCATCTTAGCCACCATTCATTTTCATAGTTAATCACCTAACTTATTTACACATAACCTAGGTCCATGAATGATTTATTAACAAAAACATAGATCCACAATAATTTCGTCCATTTCTTAGCTTGATCATTCATCTTTTAAACAAGCATATATTTACCAAAAGATCCATCAAAATGGTTCATGGAGTTCGGCCATGTTGGTTCCTTGTTTCCATTTTTCCATGGTCTAAATACATGTAAATCCATCAATATTCCTCCATCATTTTCCTCCTTTAAAACCCTTTAAAATTACTAACATACATCCATCCTTTTCATCCTTTAAAAACCCATTGAAATTAATAATCCACTTTCATGGGGTTTGGCCATACAACATGGACGAACCCTATGGTTCATCTTTTCCTCTTAAAATTCACATCCCCATATTTAGATCACTTAATGGGGTTCGGCCATTCAGCATGGCCTGACCTCATTTTGCCTTTCTTTAAATGGATCTTAAATCCATGGCCTCCAAAATTTTGGCCAACCATTTCCAATCTATATGGATTGTTCCCTTTAATCTTTTTTTAATAAAATCTTGTCAAGTACCACTTACCGATTCCACGACTCCTCCGATCTTCTTTCGTTCCTTGGTCTTTTCTTTCTCCTCCTTGATCTTCTTTCGTTCCTTAGTCTTTTCTTTCTTCCTCCTTGATCTTCCGTCAAAGAGTGGTGCTTGATTAAGATGAAAATCCTAAGAGTGGTTCAGCCAAGGAAGAGGTTTGAGAGAGAGAGAGAAGAGAATGGAAAACCCTAAGTCTTTTCCTTGTCTTGTGAGAGATCGGCCCACCTCCTTGATCTTCGGCTAAAGAATGATGCTTGATTAAGATGAAAATCCTAAGAGTGGTTCGGCCAAGGAAGAGGTTTGAGAGAGAGAGAGAGAAGAGAATGGAAAACCCTAAGTCTTTTCCTTGTCTTGTGAGAGATCGGCCCAAAGAGTGAGAGGGAGAGGAGTTGAGATAGAAACCTCTAGGGCTTTCTTGTCTTAGTGAGAGGATCGGCCAAGGAGTGGTGTGAGTGTGGAGTCTCTTGGTAACAACCAAAACCTTTCACCTCCCTCATTAATGTTTTCTTTGGGGGTTTCATCCCATGAGATGAAACTCCCCAACCGTGTGCCCCTTGGGTTTCCATCATGAGATGGAAACCCTCCATCTCCCCAACGTGTATCCATGGGTTTCATCTCATGAGATGAAACCCTCCACCTTCCCAACTTGTGCATTCAAGATGGAAACCCCCTCCCATCTTAGCTATTGACCAACCAAGGTGTCCCTTGGTCTTCACCATGACATCCATTCACCTCCAACGTGTACACCTTGATTGTGCCTTTTGGGTTTCCTCCTTTCAGATGGAAACCCTCCATCTTCCCACTCCACTCACTTAAGATGAAAGTCTCATCAACTTCCCATTCAACTCACCTTAACTCCAATATTTTTAATTCTTTTAAACTCAAGACTTGTACTCATTCATTTACTCAATTCCTTAATTCCATTTTGAACTCACTCAATTGAACTTAATCCAATTTAATTCAGCCACACCTTAATTAACTTGAACTCATTTGGTGGTCGACCAAGTCAACCATGACACATGGCACTTGGGGTGCTAGTTGGCCATGTCACATACATGCCACCTCACTTGATGAGGTGGATCTCATGCCTTGTATCTTAATTGGTTATTAGACTCAATTATCAAACCTTACCCATTTACTTCTAATTAGCTCATCTATGACCCATTAGGTCCCAATTGGGCATTTGACCGAATTGACCACCTTGACCCAATTAAATAAATCTTACCCATTTATTTCAATTGAACCTTATCCATAATCCGTTGGGTCTTAATTGGGTAATTGACCCAACTCCTTACCCATCTAAGGTCTGTCTCCATTAATTCACAAATTAAATGGACAATTTCCATTTATATTCCTAGAATGAAAATCCGGGGTGTTGGTATCAGACCGAAACCAGAAGGAAGAATATTTCAAAGTAAGATTAAGACGGTATCATGTCTCACTGACAAGATAAGAATCCTAACTGACCGACTTTTCGGAGTCCGCTGCACGGGGGTCGGATTAATTTACTTTGATTAGACTGAGACTAAAGCATTCAATCTGAGAGCAACAATTGATGAAAAAGGAATAACAGCAAGGGAATGACAATCACTATAAATATGGATTTATCAAACATAGCAAAATTGGACATATTTCCCCGAAAATGAGAAACATCCAGATTTTTCCCCAAACTGAGAAACTACACTTGATACTTAGGAAGTTTCCCCAAAAACAAAGAAATACAAGGAGTGCTTATTTGGCAATTTCCCCAAAGTATGAAAACACAAACTTTACGAAGAAGCTAAGTTGACCATGTTTCAATGACTTAGGAAAATGCCTCAAAGAAGAAGACATACACAACAGGACCAACAACAGGAAGAAGAGCATAATGGATGAGGGTTTCCATGGTGGTTTGAATTGATACCGGATATTGGCATTAGGGTAGACGTATTGGTAGCATGAAGGGTATTTTGGTCCCATAAGTTGACATATTGGTCTTATGATAGACATTTTGATTCCACAGTCAACGCATTGGTCGTATGCTAGACCTGTTAGCCTATGATAGACATATTAGTCCTACGAAGGTATTAGTTATGCCCATGAATGGATTATAACCACAGGGGGGTTATATTCATGGATCTGATGAACAAAATCTTTCGTCTTTATTTGGACAAGTTTGTAATCGTTTTCATTAACGATACCCCGATTTATTCCAACCATCGGGAGGAGCAAGCAGAACATCTAAGAATAGCTTTGGACACCCTAAAGAAAAATCAATGATATGCCAAAGCAAACAAGTGCAAGTTCTAGCTATCTGAGGCCAAATTCTTAGGACAAGTTATATCAGCGGAAGGTAGAGCCATGGACCCGGCTAAGGTGGCGGCAATTAGAGAATGGAAAGCACCGAAGAATGTGACTGAGATCCGTAGCTTTCTGGGATTGGCTGGTTACTATAGGAAGTTTATCACGGACTTCTCCAAGGTTGCATCTCCACTTACCCGACTCACTCAGAAAGGAGTCAAGTTTGAATGGTCGGATGTATGCAACCAGAGATTCAAGGTTACTTTATTATATTGAGACGTGATGTGGGTATGTCCCTCACCTGATATTGATAACGTTATGCCTTAGTCCGTTGGAAAAGGAGACTGTCCGATTAGTAGATCATTGCGTCTCACCTTTTTGTAGTTAAAATGATGAGATAAGTATATAGATTCCATGAGAAAGGCCTAGAGTAGCCGTGAGACCGTGGGAGACTCGATATGAACATACGGAGACTTGGTCCTATAGGGTTGCCGTTGAGGAGTGGGTCCCTCACAAGCTACGCGCTGGAGGGTGCTCTCACGGCTATTTCGTACACTTGATGTGCGTTGATACGCAGAGCTAGATACTATTTTATCCCATGGGGGTGGTGCCAGGTTTGTTAGACACAGATCGACCTCCTTAGAGCTTGACTGAATCACCCTTGGGGTGAAGGGATGCAGGGCGAGGTAGACTTGATCACGTTGGACGTTGGTCTTCCGCTTCGTAAGTCATGGGCCCTAAGTCTTGCTAGGGGTCGGGGTATATTTATGATTTGATATTGTTAACACAGTCACGTAGTGATTCATTCGAGTGTTGTCCCTACGGATAGAATATCTCATGGTAGATGATGTGCCCTGGATTAATTATGCCCAAGGATGGATTATGCCAATGGAAGGATTATATTCATGGATGGTTATTAACCATGGATAGATGATACTCAATGATAGAGTGATACCAGGGATGGATGTGTATAACCGTAGCCGATGGTTCCCATGGTGGCTTGGATTGATGCCGGGTATCGGTACCATGGTCGATATGTTGGTAGTGTGATGGACCTGTTGGTCCCATAGATGACGTATTGTTCTAATGATTGGGACATGTTTCGATATACATCCCACGTTATAAGAAAGAGATGTTAGTCGTATAACAACTTGTATCACAGGAAAGTTAGTGCTGAGAGATACTCAGTGGTATCGTAGAAGTTTTGAACAAAAGGTGTTAGTCACATAGTGATTTATGTGCAAATGAAGATATGCTTAATTTTGGAGATGTACTTAGTGATAAAGATAAGAGTCTAGTGAAACTTGAATGGGAAGCTATGGGCGACTGTCGAGTTAGACTGGCCAGCTGACTCTGTAGTTAGCCGATGGAGTTCCATGAGAGTGCAGCTAGAAACCTAGTTAAAATGGAATCAGCGAAAGCCTTGAGCATAGGCTCGCATTGGCAGGCTACCTCACTAACAAATTTTCAATGAGGGGCAAGATCATCACTAGCCTCACATAGAAAGTAGACGAATGAACGTATTGAGCGAGTGCGTAAAGAAAATATCTTGGTAGTAGGTAAAGTGAAACAGAGTACATTGATCTACATGAGATCGCAAATGGGCTCACGAGAAAAAGAGATAACATGAGGCAGAGGAAATTCTGTGAGAATGAAACTCATAGGTTGATATGAGTGATTTTGATGTAATTAAGTGGTGTGGACCACGACAAGTTGTATAATATTATGGCCACTTGTGAAAGATGTAATGGATTACCAGAATGTCGGTTAGCAAATGTATTGGAAATTTAAATTCCAAATGTTACATTGTAGTGCATAGTGTAACACTTCTCTATGATATGAATATTTACGAAAATGCCACTGGAATGGTAAATTTAATAGATGTGATTGTAAATGAGAAAATGGTGGGACCGATTGTTCAAATTAAGACCCTATGAATATATTAAGGATCAAATTTAAGTAAATGGGTAATGTACATCAAATTGGGTCAAAGTGCTTAATTGGGTCAAAGGACCCAATTGGGACCCAATGGGTCATGGTGGACTTATTTGACCATTGGGTAAGCTCAATTTTATTATGGTTAAGCTAAATTTATTGGAAAAGAGGTGAATGATAAATGGGAAGGCTTCATACAAGTGTGTAAACCACATGCAAAGGGCTAAACCATCCATAAGTGGGTCATGGAGTCAAATTGGATCCATGGGCTAAATGGGGATCCAATGGGTCAAGTTGACCATGTTGACCGTGTGGACCCTCAAGTGAGCTCAAATATGAGTTAAATCAGGTTGAGTTGGGACTGAAGTGAGTTGGAATTAAATTAAGTAATAGAGTTGACTCAATGCATTAAATGAATGGCACTAAGTGAGGTGAGTTGGGCTAATGAGTTGGGTGAGTTAAAGATTGGAACCCAAAGAGACCATTAATTCCATTGAGTCAAGTGGAGAGGTGAGTAGTTGTCTTGATCTCAAAGACTCAAAGACAAGTAATGGCACACGTTGGAAGTGAAGTGGTGCCTTGGCCAAGCCAAGGGTCACCATGGTTGGGTGCGGCCTTAATGAGGAAAGATGGAGGGGTCTTTCCATCTCAAGGGATGCATTGGTTGTTGCTAAGGGATGTCTTGGTTTGTACCAAGTGACTCCTTGGTTTGATCAAAGAGTAATGAGGGTAAATGAATGGTTCTTGGGGTTGTTATACAAAGGAGATAAACCATATTCTTGGCCGAATTTTGCATTGCAAACACCATAGAACTTCATCTCTCTCCCTCTCTCAAGAACCCACCTCTTGGCCGAATTACCCTTTGGTGTTTTCACCGTTGTTCAAGCATACAATCAGCCAAGGATCAAAAGGAGAGCAAGAGGGAAGAAGGCAAGGATCAAAGGCAAGAGGAGAGGCTTAGAGAATTGGTAAGTACTCCATAGAATTTTTATTAATAAATTTGGTTAAATGGAACATGATTTGGCCATGGGATGGCTGAATCTACCAAGGGTTTAGAGTATGAATAATGATGCTTAAAAAGATAGAAAACATGACCATAGGGTTCGGCCACTTTGGATGACCGAACCCCATGAAATAATGTGGTTATGTTGATGGTTTTTGTAAGTTAAAAACTATGCAAAATGATGGGTAGTTTTAGATGTTTTAATTAGACCTAAGATGCAAGTTGAAAGGGTTGTAAATCATGGATTTGAATGTCATGATTTGGCCATGGAATGGCCGAATTCATCAAGGGTTTAAACCTTGGGTAAAGGTGGTTTAAAATGATAAAAATGGATCATTGGGTTCGGCCCCATGAAGTTATTTGGGTATTTGATGGTTTTTGGAGGCTAAAAACCATGCAATACTATGGAGTTTAATATGTTTTTAATGAGACACAAATTATATGTTAAAAAGGTTTAAATTATAGGCCATAGGGTTCGGCCAATGGGGATGGCCGAACCCCATGAAATGATATGATAATTATATGGTAATTTGTGATGGTTTTTGAGAGATAAAAACCATATAATATTATGGGGTTTTTATGTGATTTAAATAGAGATAAGGTTACTGTTTTGGGTCGGCCATGGGATGGCTGAACCATATGGTTATTATGGCTAAAAGTATTGAGCCAAAGTTATGTACATATGATGGAATCATTGAACCAAGGGAACCATTGGGTTCGGCCATGTGTATGGCCGAACCCCATGGACAATTGAATGGGTATTTGGATTCAAGCATATGGGTAGAAATTATTGTTGGTTTTGTAATATTTTCAAAGGGGCTAAAAATATGATTAAATGGTGAAGTATGAGGAATGGATAAAAGAACCAAGGATGATCTATTGGGTTCGGCCATGAGTATGGCCGAACCCCATAGAAAGAGGTATATGTCATGATTGGGGGTTTGAAGGATTGAAATGAGACCTAATTTAGATTGGTGAGGTTCTGCCAAGTGGTATGGCCGAACCCCACTAAGGTGGTTTGGTTATATGGGATTTAACTATGCAGCAAAATTAAACATTGGTTAGGCCAATGGCAAAAACCATAAATACAAGTCAAATGATAAATATGAAGGAATTGATCAAAGGACTTGGAAAGAGGGGTCAAAAACCAAAGTGATAAGGCTCGGCCATGCTGTATGGCCGAACCATACCAAGGTATGTTTGTAATATGAGATGTTTTAATGAGGATTAAATAAAAAGAGAAATCAAATTAAAGTGGGTGAGGTTCGGCCATGGGTATGGCCGAACCCCACAAGATGGTTTATGGGATCTAGACTTGATTAGAAATCAAGAAGATATGTTGTTAACTTGTTGTTGTATAAACAAGGTTACGGGATTTGAATGGCACGCGAATTGTGATCGGTTGAATCTTAAAAGGAACGGACACTTAAGTGAAGTTTCAGTAGGTTTCCTACCTACTTGTAATCACTTTTATAATTGGTTTTATCATGGTTTTTATCAGTTATATTGTTATTGTTTTATGTTTCAATGGGTTTTGAATGATGAGATATATTTACAAATGACATATATACATGGACATCTCATGCATGGCATGGGGTGATGATTATGGAATAACTTACCGATGAGAGTCCTATCCAGAGGAAATGAGGAGTATTCTGGATTATCTTGACATAAGAGTTCTATACAGAGGAAATGTGGAGTACTCTGGCTTACATTGATATGAGAGTTTTATTCGGAGGAAATGTGGAGTACTCTGGATTACCTTGACGTGGGAATCTCGTCAAGTGATAGCTATGTATACTTGTGATGGGTGGGACTCATTACATTTGCAATTACATACATAGCGTTGATTTCAGATGTTTTGTTGATCATATACTATGATATATGCATGTTTTATATACTAACCATGTGGTAGCCTTGATCGGAAAACCTAATGGGCGCGTTGATCTAACGCCCTATTTCTATCCTTAGAGGATAATGCAAGAAAAAGGAAAGGGAAAGAGAAGGTCGAGGACCAGGAGGGGAGCCAAGCTTAAGCGCTTGAGTGTTGGAATGGATTTATATTTTACTGTCATTTGAATTACAATTTATGGACATGTAATAGCTAGTAACTTTGCTATGGTTTGTTTATAGTTTGATAATGGATATTTGGTTAACTAGTTTTAATGGGAGACTTGTCCTTGCTATCTATTCAGTTTATTTCCGCAATTGGTCTAGTTTATTCCACATGACTTGATTAGTTCCATGTGTGGATTGTTTTCATGGGTTTAGTCCATGCTCACATGGGTGGCCAGTTAAGGGTTGGACTTTGGAAGTCCGAACTTAACTTGCGTCGTGACGTCGTCCGCCCTCTTCCGGTGTTATTATATTATTATTTTTTAAAAAAAATTAGACTCTGAATCTCGGAAAGGGCGGGACGTTACACATAGGTCCTGTGATGGTTGCACTGTATATCCGTGTATAATGGACGGTATGAATGGCATTGGGTAATCAAATTTAGAAAGTATAACATGTGGCTTGTGGGAATAAGACCCCATATGTGGGTGAACGTGATATGAATGTGTGAAGAAATCCTTGAAATACATCAATTGATGAAAGACCGTAGTAAACATAAAGGTATGATAGAAAATAGTGATAGCATAAATGCATGGACTTGTGTTCGGTGTATTGTCCTGAAGGGAGTACAATATCCATATTAGAGAAAAAACAGAATGAAGAGGTAAATACTAGACACTGTTGGTATAGGAAGTGACCATACGGAGATGGAAGGAAACAACGAACACCGCTGATATGATGGTTGTGCTTCCCCATCTGGTTTTGAAAGCCATATGGATAATGGGATGGTTAGCAGGGAAGCGACATGACGATGAAGGAACGAACTTGAGAATATGGATAGAAGATAAGAGTGTTCTATCCGAGATGATTGGAATGGAAATAAGTAGAACCCAACCCTGTCGAAATTTTTCGAGACGAAAATTATAAAAGGTGTTAGTATTGTAACACCTCGGATTTTCATTCCAGGAATATAAATGGAAATTGTCCATTTAATTTGTGAATTAATGGTGATGGACCTTAATTGGCTAAGGACTTGGGTCAATTGCCCAATTAAGACCCAACGGATTATGGATAAGGTTCAATTGAAATAAATGGGTAAGATTTATTTAATTGGGTCAAGGTGGTCAATTGGGTCAAATGCCCAATTGGGACCCAATGGGTCATAGATGAAACCCATGGATACACGTTGGGGAGATGGAGGGTTTCCATCTCATGATGGAAACCCAAGGGGCACACTGCTGGGGAGTTTCATCTCATGGGATGAAACCCCCAAAGGGGAGGTGAAAGGTTTTGGTTGTTACCAAGGGACACCACACTCACACCACTCCTTGGTCGATCCTCTCACTAAGACAAGAAAGACCTAGAGGTTTCTATCTCAACTCCTCTCCCTCTCACTCTTTGGGCCGATCTCTCACGAGACAAGGAAACGACTTAGGGTTTTCCATTCTCTTCTCTATCTCTCAACCTTTTCCTTGGCCGAACCACTCTTAGGATTTTCATCTTAATCAAGCACCACTCTTTGGCCGAAGATCAAGGAGGAAGAAAGAAAAGTCTAAGGAACGAAAGAAGATCAAGGAGGAGAAAGAAAAGACCAAAGAACGAAAGAAGATCGGAGAAGTCGCGGAATCGGTAGTGGTACTTGACAAGATTTTATTAAAAAGAGATTAAAGGGAACATTCCATATAGATTGGAAATGGTTGGCCAAAATGTTGGAGGCCATGGATTTAAGATCCATTTAAAGAAAGGCAAAATGAGGTTAGGGCATGTTGAATGGCTGAACTCCATTAAGTGATCTAAATATGGGGATGTGAATTTTAAGAGGAAAAGATGAACCATAGGGTTCGACCATGTTGTATGGCCGAACCTCATGGAAGTGGATTATAAATTTCAATGGATTTTTATTAGTAATTTTAAAGGGTTTTAAAGGAGGAAAATGATGGAGGAATATTGATGGATTTACATGTATTTAGACCATGGAAAAATGGAAACAAGGAACCATGGGTTAGGCCATGTTGTATGGCCGAACCCCATGAACCATTTTGATGGATCTTTTGGTAGATATATGCTTGTTTAAAAGATGAATGATCAAGCTAAGAAATGGAGGAAATTATTGTGGATCTATGTTTATGTAAATACTAAATAAGTTAGGTGATTAACTATGAAAATGAATGGGGGCTAAGATGAGAAATGACAAAATAAGGAACCAACATGGCCGAACCCTATGAAAGTTTTTCATGAACCTAGGTGTATGATAAAAATGACATCTTTATGGACTTAGGTTGGTAAATGATTACCTTATGTGATTGGATGAATAAATCAAAAGATGGATGGTGTCCATTTTGTATAAAATAAAACAAGGGTTAAAAAGGGGGTCAAAACCAAAGAGTGAGGTTCATCCATGTTATATGGCCGAACACCACAAGTGAGCTTAGGTGGACAGTAGACAGTGGACAGTGGGTAGTCGATAGTGGACAGTGGGCAGTGGACAGTGGACAGTGGGTAGTGGACAGCGGGTAACCGGCTGATTTTAGAATGAAATATTTATATGATTTTCCAAATGGTTAGGTTAAATTGGAAGGATGAAGGGAATGGTTTAAAGCAATTGGAATAATTAAATTGGTTATTTTATGGAATTAAATGGATCACCGAATTGATGTATGTATATGTTAAATGTAATAAGGTAACGGGATTTCACAAATGGTGAACGATCGGCTTGACACGATCGGTGATCGATTTTTGGACGGAAACACAAGGACCCGTTATTTGAATGTTGGTAGGATTCCTACCTTATTGAAAACCATGGAATATGTATATATAAGATTTTAATTCATGTTTTGATGAGTTATTTTGGTATCAAATGATATGTTTCAATTATGGAATTTTAAATGCTATGATGTTTAATATTACATAGCATGTTCGCATTTGCATCTCATGCATGGCATGGGAGGGATCAGATGAGGGGAGTCCATGCTTCCATTTGGTTTCCGATAAAACAATCGTGGGGAGGAATCCACACTGATTCTGGGTTATGATGATTGTGATGTAAACGGAGTCCACGCTTCATTCGGTGGGACCGAAAAACAATCGTGGGGAGGAATCTACACTGATTGCTATGGATTTGTAACCAGAGTCAACGCTCCATTCGGGGCGACCGATAAGGCATTAGTGGGGATACCTTGATGAGGATTTTCCATCAAGAGGATACTATGTTTGTAATGTAACCGGAGTCCACGCTCCGTTCGGGGCGACCGATAAGGCATTCGTGGGGATACCTTGATGAGGATTTTCCATCAAGAGGAATACTATGTTTGTAATGTAACTGGAGTCTACGCTCCGTTCAAGACAACCGATAAGGCATTCGTGGGGATACTTTGATGAGGTTTTTCCATCAAGAGGACTACTATGTGATTGTGATATGTGTGATGGGTGGGACTCATGGCATATGACACCCATGGCATGGCATTGAATCAGCATGATTATGATCTCTATTATCATGCACTATTTTTGGTTTTTATCTGTATGATTGGATCTCTATTATCATACGCTGTTTTGGATACGATGTTTTACAAGTACGGCATGATGTATTATATCTGGATTTTTATACTAACCCATGTGTTTGACCCTACTTGGAGTACCTACTGGGCACGTTGTCTAACGCCTTACTCTACCTTAGATGATGACACAGGAAATGGAAGGAACGAAGGACGCGATCGGAACCAAGCTTATGAGCTTGGATAATTAATTTCACTTTATTTAAGTTTATTCATGGACAATGTAATTTGAGTAGATAGTATTTGGGAATTTAATAGCTTAGACTATTTGCTATGGATCAAATGATGATTTATCTGGATTAAGTTAATTTATAGTGATTGCCTTCCTTGCTAAGTAAATGTTGTAATCCGATGCTATTTCCGCAATGGGTATTCCGCAAGTCGTAGTATCGAGTGTGAAATGTTTTAGTGAACTTGTCCACACGCATGGTTGGCCAGTTAAGGGTCGGGCTTTGGAAGCCCGGACTTAGCTCGCGTCGTGACGTTTCCGTTCTCTTTCACTCTTTATTTTTTTTTTTTAAAAAAAAAAATAAACTCTGATTTTCGGCAAATGAAAAAGGGCAGGGCGTTACAGGAATGTCACGACGCTAGCTAAGTCTAGGTTTCCAAACCCGACCCTTAACTGGCTAACAATACGTGTGCATGGACCAAGTCCACTAAACGGTTCACACATCTTACAAATAACTGCTGAATTATATATGAATAGAACACTATCCATATACATGATATTAAAAGCAAGGAAGCCAATCACTAATAAATTAACTTAAGTTTAAATATCCAAAATCATCAATTGACCATGGCAAAATAAACTAAGTTATTACAATCCCAAACTGCTAATTATCTCAAATACATTGTTCCAAAATCAATACTAAAATAAAGGAAGCATAAGCTGCCCAAGCTCCTAAGCTTGGCTTCTTTCATGTTCCAAGTCCTTCCCATTTCCTATTCCATCATATAAAGGGTAGAAGTAGGGCGTTAGTCAACGCGCCTAGTAGGAATTCCAAATAGGGTTGTACACATAGGATCAATATAAAAATCAGAATAATGGTATCATATTAGAAACTATAAACATATCATAGTATCAAAATCAGCGCATGATAATCATATCCAAATCATGCTCATGTATATGTCAATGCCATGGGTGTCATATGCCAATGATCCCCCACCCAATCTCCATATCCAACATCATACAATATCATCACAACATTTTTCTTGATATAATGAAACCATATTAAGGTGTTCCCTTGGCCATTTACGTCTGTAGTGTTTTGTGACGGCACCACCAGGTCATTGTTACACCTCCCCATGTGTGTTAATCGGAATTACCGATGGAGCGTGGACTCCTCCCTCTCCGCAGGGTTTTTGGACTGGTTACCCCGGAGCCCTTTGGCCCAAATTACGCCGTACCCTATCTAGTAATCTCGGACAAGACCAACAAATCAATGGTTCACATAGCATCACATAAGCTAGTTTCAAGCCCCAAGTCATGTCCGGACAACTCATAACTTGGCTTGCTGCCCCATATAATCCCTCCCATGCCATGCATGAGATTATGGATGCACAAATGTCATTTCGTATCAAAATACATAACGACCTTGAAAAACAATTCATAAAGCATATGCCATTCATTTAACCAAAATAGTTCATCATGTTTGTAAATCAAAACCAGAAACATATACATTTAGAGATCTTGATGCATTTCAATAAGGTAGGAATCTTACCCAAAGTTCAGTATAGTATCCTTGCTGTCTTGTGATGTGACGTGCAACGATTTGTCAAAACCAATCACACACCCGTTTGCGAAATCCCTTTACCTTAAATGAATTCAATCATATACAATAATCAATTTAATTATCCAGGCTTAAATCAGCCCTTACATCCTTCCAGTTAGACTGAGGTTTCTGGAAACAATAATTAAAAATCAATTTTTCATTTCAGTCGACTGAATCACGCTCTGCTATAGTGTCTGCCTTACCTCAGATTTCAGTCCACTGAAATACATTTTCAGTCGGCTGAACTCCAACTCAATACTGCTATTCTTTGACTCACTAACATTTCAGTCGGCTGACTTTAAATCAAACAATCCCCTTTTAGTCGACTGAATCTGGCTAACTTTGGATCAGATTAATTGTGTGTTCGGCCAGTGCAGATTTAGTCGACTGAACCCATGATTCAGTCGGCTGAATCATCAGCCAACAGTTTACGTGTTTACTAAGTAATCATTCAGTCAACTGAATCAAAGATTCAGTCGGCTGAAACACGTCAGATCCTTTTACTTCTTTGATACGTCTTCTTTCAATCGGCTGAATCCCAAGATTCAATCGGCTGAAACTCCCAGAAACAGTTTTCTGTTTCAGTCACCATTAGTTCAGTCGATTGATTCCCATATTCAGTCGGCTGAAACTCCCAGAAACTCATTTCTGATTCGTCCAATACCAGTTCAGTTGACTGAATCTTGTCAGTCTCTTTTGTTTACATGTATGGCTCGACCCTCCTTCTTGGAATCCATTCCTTATCAATTTTAAACATATTTAACATCATTCATAAAACTCTTAGATGGATGTACTCTAACCATCAGCCAAGGCTAGGATCTTTTCCTTTAATCCATTTCAATCTTGCTACCACCACATGAATTTGAATATCATCCTATGTTTGTTTCAACCATTTATCATCCCTTGAATGGATTTCTAATTTCTATGGTCTTATAATAATTCGGCCATCCATTCCATAGATTGTGGAACCTATAGATTCGGCCATTCCATGACCAAGTCTATAGTTCACCCTTAGCCTTAATCATCAATTGTTTTTAAGCTTTACTGAAACTCAAAACATACCTTTTCCCGACTCCTCCTTTCTTTTACTCTGTCTTTACTCCTCAGTCCTTCTCCTTCCTTTCTTGTTCTTCAGCAATTTCTCCAAGTGTTGATAGTGTAGATGGAAAAGAGATAGAGAAAAAGAGGAGAGAGCTCTTTTGTTTCAATCAGATAGAATCGGCCAAGGGGTGTGAGCAGCCCCTTGGCTGTGTCTCTTTGTATCCCAACCTAGTCCCTCTCACTTCCTCTCTTTATGACTTGTACCTAACCAAGGAGTCTCTTGGCCAAACCAAGAAGACTCTTGGGTTACACCAAGGTGCCTTTTGGACTCCCAACGTGTCCATTGGATTCATACCCTTTGAGATGGAAACTCTCCATCTTTCCATCTCAACTCACTTAATTCAACTCAACTCAACCTATCTCCACTTAATTTAGCTGAACTCACTTTTTAACTCAAATCCATCAACTCACTTTAACTCACTTAATTTATTTGAACACATTTACCAACTCAACTAATGTAACGACCCGTCCCGCTACGGGCACGTTAAAACTGATACGAACTCCTAAAACCAATCCAATACAATTTCGGACATACTTTTTTTTTTTTTAAATGGGAGACGCTTCTCCCACAACCCACACTAACCATAGCAATCCTCCAATAAACCAAAAATCGTGAGCATCGGTCAAAAGTACTAATTATAGCATCACTTCATTATTACATTTATCCAACTCAATGAAAAGTACACATAATTCAAATACATCAGAAGGACCTCAATTACAAGGTGGAACCCTGACAAAGTGCAAAACTGCAACTCTAAGCCCAACGTCCAACTGAGAGTCCCGCCAACCTTCCCTCTATGAAGTACCTGTGAGGCAAGGGGGTGAGCTCTACATGCCCAGTGAGGGTAACACATGCATCATAAGTCATCAAGCATACACTGCACATAATCATATGGACATATCAATGTCTACGATGTCTCCATGCATAGCCATATAAACGTGTGCCCTACTCCTAGCACATAGGCCCACGTCAGCCGGGCCTCTACGACATCCTCTAACCAACCGAAAGCAACTCCCTTATGTACCCAACCGCAACAGTCCACCCATCCACGGTTACGCAGACTGATCCTCAGTCAGACCGGGATCTCTAGTCCTCAACTAGACCTATGACTCTCTCATGACAACCCGCACACATACCATGACCCACTCAAGAATCGGACTCACTAGAGTCCCAAATTGATTACCACACGGGAGTAACCACCTCACCAATCCTCAACGAACTGCCAACCAAACTCATATATAGTCTCATCAACCAAGCACCAGAATCTCGATAGTCAAACCCATAACCTTGGACCTTATGTGCTGGTCTCCACATGACTGATGTATCCACCTCTCACAGAATTCTATAGGTCTTCTACCGAGTGAGTCTGCCGAACTCACTCGTGAGGCACCCATAAACTCCTAGTGAGTCAACACCCACAACACAAGTCTCAATAATGAACCCCAATACCATAACCGGGGGTAAATACACTACCACATCGTACCACAGGCTGTCCCCACCATACAGATGTCCTAGCCTAGAATATCTCATCACATCACGTCGCACCAACCCTCGATCAATGAGCGGGCGAGCACATCCACAGCCTACTCAGTCATCCAGGGAATCACAAACCATACCAGCGGGAGCTGTCCCTCACCGTATAGTCCCTCGACCTAGGCGAGCACCTCCTCAGCCTACTCGGTCATCCAGGGAATCACAAACCATACTAGCGGGAGCTGTCCCTCACCGCATCGTCCCTCGACCTAGGCGAGCACCTCCTCAGCCTACTCGGTCATCCAGGGAATCACAGACCATACCAGCGGGAGCTGTCCCTCACCGCATCGTTCCTCGACCTAGGCGAGCACCTCCTCAGCCTACGTGGTCATCCAGGGAATCACAGACCATACCAGCGGGAGTTGTCCCTCACCGCATCGTCCCTCGACCTAGACGAGCACCTCCTCAGCCTACTCGGTCATCCAGGGGATCCCAAGCCATATCAGCGGGAGCTGTCCCTCACCGCATCGTCCCTCGACCTAGGCGAGCACTTTCTTAGCCTACTCGGTCATCCAGGGAATCACAGACCATACCAGCGGGAGTCGTCCCTCACCGCATCGTCCCTCTACCTAGGCGAGCACCTCCTCTGCCTACTCGGTCATCCAGGGGATCCCAAACCATACCAGCGGGAGCTATCCCTCACCGCATCGTCCCTCGACCTAGGCGAGCACCTTCTCAGCCTACTCGGTCATCCAGGGAATCACAAACTATGCCAGTGGGAGCTGTCCCTCACCGCTCCGTCCCTTGACCTAGGCGAGCACCTCCTCAGCCTACTCGGCCATCCAAGGATCACAGGTACACTGGCGGGAGCTGTTCATCACCGTACCATCCCTCGACCTAGACGAGCACCTCCTCAGCCTACTCGATCATCTAGGGATCACCTCACCCGTCACACATTCGGGTATCGAAACCGCAAGGGACTTCTAAGGTTACCTTGGGTGAACCAACATTCAGCCTGACGGCCTATCTAGGGCCCAGATAATTACTTCCCAATTAGTTCTTATCAGGAACTCCAAGGCACCTTGTTCTCTAAATCAGATTATGCCTCTCTCATAGGCACGTCCCGGAAATACAAGACGGATCGACCATTTGATCCATGCAAGGGGTTACGACTACCCATCTCTAACCACAAGGGAGTCTGAATCCCAACCACGCGTCCACTGTGCGGTCCCACATAACATCTGCGCCCTAACTACCCGACAAGCTAAGGGGAGTCTCTAGATCCTGATGTGGCCTAGTACCCATGCCCCACCGGCATCCCACATATGCTAACTATATGCATGTACAAATACCGCTACACATACTATTAACATAGTTCATTGTATAATAATCGGATGCATATATGTCATTATCTATCACGGGTTGGCATGTTAACATCCAAGCATGTTACAATGTCTAGTAGTCCAAACTAATCATCATATAGTCATATGACATTTTATCACCAGATTACATCACACCATGATTAAACACATACCACCACATATCACATATTCACATGCTGACATCTTAACATATTATCAACCAAAATAAACTCTGATCATGTCGCCGCACAATCAATCAATTTTGACATCAATTAATCAATTCATATATCTCTCGGGCATCGGATAAGAATACACCCGGATGGGGGCCCGCCACATAATGGTATAAACAGTTCCCTTGCCGAGTGGCTCATAACACCGATGACCCCCATTCGCCGTATTCCGTACCCGCACATTTGATAGAGAAGTAAGATGCATAGATGCATGCTAAAAGCAACGATGAGTTCCCTCACCTGTGTGTGTCCTTGAAATCCAATGCGAGAAAACGAGTCCGCTGGGTTGAAGGAAGTTCGATCTGTTGAAACGAGAGCACAAGGATAAGTAACCGGGCAAAATGAGTCAAACTAAGTCTGGACTACAAACGGGCCCGAAACCGAGTCGGGTCCAAACCGAACTGAAGTGGGCCGAAACTGAAAACTGGGTCCAAAATTGGACCGAGCTCGAAACTGAGCCCGAAACTGGAAACTGGGTTTGAAATCGGATCGGGCCCGAAACTGGGTCGAAATGGGCCGGGCCAAACAGAACTGGACCGGAGGGCTGGGCCTGGGCCAAGTCGGACTGGGCCGAACCTGATTGGGCTGGTTCTATCAGAAACTGAACTCGGCCGAGTCAACTCGGTGACTCTACCGAGTCGGCTCAGCAACTCAGCCAAACAGGGAAAAGAAAGAAAAAGAAGGAAAATGAAGGAAATGGGAGGAAAAAGAAAGGAAAAGAGGGAAAATCGGAGAAGAGAGAGAGGGGGAAAGAAAAAGAAGTACCTGCGATGGGGCCGAAGATCTGACGGCGGCGAGAGTGCCGGACCCTGACAACGAGACTGGGGGCTGCTCGGACGAGATGGAGGTGCGGGAGAAAGAGGGCAAGGCATCGGCAGAACTAGGAGAGGGGTGAGGGGAGAGGCCGAGAGAAAGGGAGAGAGAGAAAGAGAGAGAGAGCGGCGGCGGCGGCTTGAGGGAGGGAAAGAGAGGAGAGAAATTAGGGTTAGGAAGAGAGGAGGGTGAAAGGAAGGAGAGAAAGAGAGACAAGAGAGAGAGAGTGAAGCAGCTGCAGATGCGGCCACTGTAGCACGTTGCTACAGTGCGTCGCCGAGAAGGGTTTTTTTGGTCTAGGGTTTTAAATCTTTTTTTTTTTTTTAAACATGTAAAGAAATAAAAAATCTCAAAAATCAAGTTTGATTTTCCAAAATAAATAAATAAATTTAAAACCTGATAAAACTCGAATATCGAACATCGGACATCAGAGAGAGAAATGTGTGATTTTAAAATGTTTTGAAATGACAAATTCTTGAATAATCCAAAATCACCAAAATGTCCTTCAAGTCTCTAAATTCGAAATCTGGCAACCGAGGGCCCACCATGGAGCCCACACTCTCCCTACTATTACCAAACCCCTAAAATCTCGAAGAATCGAATCGGGTTATTACAACTAGCACCTTAACTCATTTGAACTCATGCAACCCCTTAATCCCTTCTCTACCATCACATGGCCCTTGGGGTTCCACCTTGACCATGTTACTTACATGCCACTTCACCCACTTGCCAACTCACTTGCTGAGGTGGATTTGGGTCTTAATTGGGTAGCTGGCCCAATTAATTAAACCTTACCCATATACTTAAAATCAACTCATCTATGACCCATTGGGTCCCAATTGGACAATTGACCCATTTAATCACATTTATCCAATTACTTTCAAATCAAATTCTATCCATGATCCATTAGATCTTAATTGGCTTATTGACCCAAGTCATTTACCCATCTAAGGTCCATTTCATCCATAAATCTTAAATTCAATCAATTTAACAATTTAAATAGACAAAATCCAATACATTTTTGCATTGAAAAATTCCGGGTGTTACACATGCTTACTTAGATTTAATCCAAGCCATTCATTCATAACTTAAATTAGATTTAATCTCCACCCTTCATTCCAAACCCAAGCCTATAAATAGTCCATTCCACCATTGCCAAACTTGAATTTGATCAGGAGCCAAAAGGGACTGAAGATTGGAGAATACTCAAGAGACAAGGAGCTATACACGAATTTTACATGTAAGCCTCTCATATAGTAATTTAATTTTTATTGTTTTTTGATGTAATTTTTCCAATGCTTTGTACTTGAATTCTTTCATTAAATAGATAAAAGATAAGCTCTTAGAACCCTGAAACATCCAATTTTTGAATTTATTTTATGATTGTTTTGATTTAATTTTAAGTTTATAATCTTTATTTATTTAATTTGACATTAAATAGTTAGAACTTAAGTTGTAAGTGTTGAATCTAAGTTACTAAGATTCAGTTATTTAAATTAAAGTTTATGAATTTTAATTTTAGAGAAAATCATGAATTGAGATTTAAATTTTTATGCGAATTTCAGATCTAGATTTTGAAATTTCGTCACTAAAGTATTGCACAACCTAGAGGGGGTGTGAATAGGTCTGATCTGATTTTGTTTCCCTTTTTAAAATAAATTAATTTAACAATATGTGTAGTGGAATAAACTTGTGTGCAAGTAATAAACAAAGGAATCAAACCATCAAAGCAAACCACATTACACAATCATTTATAGTGGTTGGGTTCACTTAGACCTACATCCACTGTCAGACTTCCCAACTTCAAGGTCGTCCAATATACTATGAATGGGTTTCACACCCAGATAGTACAACCTAATTTTTTATAGAGGTTCGACCCCCATGGTCTAATCCTCGACGCCTATTTTTTTTGGGTGGTTAGAACACAATGTCCTAGTCCACCTTACAATGTGATATCAAATAGAAAAACTAAGAGGAACACTTACTTTGGGCCGTAACAATTCTTCAAAATGAGCGTTCTTCTTGTTGATGTCTCCACGCCTCTTCCTTCAGATCTGGTCCATTCTTTAGTGAGCTTTGGCACAGCGGAACATGGATTCTAGGACAATGATTTTACTGGTTTTTGGGTCCTGGTAAATCAGTCCTCATCTTCTTCATAACTTAAGCATCGAATGTTTTTTCATGTCCTTGCAAGGATGATGAAGAAGAGAGGAAAAGGGATGGGAAAGGTCTCTGGTGATTGTTTTTGTTTTACCAATATTCAGCTCTGTATTTTGAATTCACCCCGTTGTACATTTATAAGACTGTTTTTGAACAGTTAAGTCTCGAGGCTTCCAGATTTCCTTCGAGGCCTCAAGCCTGTATTTGGCAATACAACTCACTGAATTTTCAAATTTCAAACCTAACTTATAATGGTATTTAGTCAATGACCGACTCACTAAATTGCCACCTGTCCGTCATTGCCAATCAAGATAATTAATTACAAAGCCATGAGGTGGCAAACATATTTTCCATAATCTAGAAGTAGCCTCTTTAAGATTTTCAGATATCTTTTGATCAAAGGCCAACACAACAATTTTGCCACATGTATAAAATTTCTTAACTTGAAAGATATTATCCCATAATATCAATTATGATGTGGCAAACAATTATTTTTTAAATTTATGAGGAGCCTTTCCAAATACATGCAAGATTGCCATCTACGAACTTTTGACTTTCTTAAAAGATTCATTGATAACTATGAGATGGCAATTCAATATATCAAATCCAAGGAGCCTTCTAGGATCTTCTTATATCCACAAATAATCCAACCATGATGTGGCGAAAGATCATGAGGAGCCTTTCCCACTTTTTCATATGTTCCTTACCATATTTGTAAGATATTTAGTCAAAGGACAGATGGCAATAAGAGCACATGCTGAAATTCAGCTATCTCGATCTTGGCTCAGATGTGGACATTCTTTGAGGCCTTGACAAAATGCATGAGACCTCGAGGCTGAGATGAAACATTTTTCAGATTTTCAATTTATTAACCATTGATTTGTAAGATGTTTAGGCTTAACCTAAGGTCCACTATAGTCCACTTACCTATGTGCCAATCACATGTTTGGCGTAGACTCTTTTATGCATAGGATATCTTCTGACATCTTCACATTCTTCCAAGGCAAGGTCCAACATACAAGGTCATTGGTCACGGAATTGACAATACATAGACTCGGTCAAACCGATGCCCTAACTGATTTTTTATTTGTTTACACACTTTTGGGCGATGAACGGTCTTTTCCAATGCCACCTTTAAATTATGTCTTGTTTTGTTATTTCATTTATTTTAATTGTCAATTTCTTTCCTTTGTTGTTTTATTTTGTTATGCTATTTGTTTTATTTGTTTGATTTATTCTCGTTGTTCAATTTATTCTTTATTTTGTTGTATAATTGTATTTATTTCTTGTAATCACCTTCTCAAATATGTATTAATTAGTTTGAGATTTAAATACATTGGATTTTTTACTTTGCTTTCTTAAACTGTGATGTGAGGCTGTTTATAAATTCTACATTAAGGCCATTGCAATTAATTGGATTTTGAAGTGCTATAATTGGTTAAGTTTTATATTTAGTTGATGTTTACATTATGGATCTAGTTATTTAAAACTAGAATATGATTAACTTAAAGGAATAATTATAAGGATAGAATTTGATTTCTATGATGGGATCAATTTAAAGATCTATATTTTTTTACAACCTAGAAAATTCCAACTTCATATATATTTTGTTTTCCTTCATATAACTTGTTCCTTGTGGGATCGACCTCGTACTCTTAACACTATACTATACATGGTTCATGCGCTTGTGGGAAATGAGTAATAAATTTAAGATTTGAGACACAACACCAAGGAACAAGAATGTTTCAATCGTGGTGGGAGAGGACATTACTCAAATGTATGTCCACCGGAAAAGTGCAAGAAGGATATGAATGCCATATATGAGGATACCTCGGAATCCAAAAGTGATTCGATGAGGAGACTCAAGTCAATGAGGAACCCATAAAGGTTTTGTGGCCTCAATTGTACAAAATGAGGAAGCTCCCATAATTAAAACAATGGTGGATAGTGGAAGTAATAGTGATGAAGATGATGATCCTCAAGCATCTTTCAATGCCTCGTGCCTTGAGAGTGAACAATTGGCTACAAAACTTGGTAATGCTAACCTTGAAAATCCTAAATTATCTAGCCAATTAAAAGATGAAAACACTCTCCTCTCTTCTCCACTAAAAACCTCCAATGAAGAAATCATTAAGTTAAAAGATAATGAGAAGGCCCTTCAAGATGAAATGGAAATACAATGTAAAGATGTAGAAAACCTATGGAAAATCAAAGGTAATCTTGAAGTGGAAGTTAGGAAACTAACTCATGAATTAATGGAACTTAAAAGACACAAAGAGAAGTTCCAAGACAAGTTTACCCAAGGTGATGAAAGATTAAATAGACTTCTAAATTTGGGGATAGATCGGGTCTTGGTTTCTCTATAGAAACTAATGGATCTAAGAACCAAATTGTCTTTGTTAAAGGTAGAGTGCCAAAAACCCCCAAAGGGAAATCTTTTTATTGTCATAAGGTTGGACATTACAAGTTGGAGTGTAACCTTAGAAAGAGGCACCTTCAAGAGAAGACCCTTAACTTCCCTCCAAATGTTAAGGTTAAAAGGCGCCCACCAAACCTTAATTCTAAGCCTAAAATGCATCCACCAAGGCCTAATGTCAAAAGATATGTACCCCCAAGGAAGGTGGACCCAAGACAAAACTACTTGTTGAGACAATTAGACCATATCTTGAAGGAGTTAAGGCATCCAATGTTTGGATCCCCAAGGTATGCTCAAAGGAATGTGTACGAGAGACCTAACTCAACCATTTGGGTACCTAGAAGATAGACCACCATCTATTCATGTTTTCTTTTGGTTTAAGATTCGCTTTCATACCTTAAACTAATTCAAATTGAACTCTAGTGGCAAGTGAGTTCAAATAGCCCAAGTGCTTAGGAAATTGGTGACTAAAAGCTTAGACTCTGCATTTCCTGGCTATTGATTTTCAAGTGGTATATTCTGTATCATTATGTTTAACATGGTTTAATGTTTGCATAATTGAATGTGTATGGTTTTTATCTTGTCTTGCATGGATTTGATTAAATATGTTTAGCTTTGGTATGTGATTTTCAATTTGATCAATTCCAAGATGATTTCGTGGTATATTTATTGCTTATCATGTTATATGTGATGTGTGTATGTGTGTACACCATATATGTTTTTGGAAAACTAATGGGGAGTTTTCAAAAGAAAAATCAATTTTTGGGAGAAAAATCAGGTTCTGGTATGGTGACACATCGCCAATTTGCGATGCTTCGGCAGAGTGATCAATCGTCAAGTGACAATGTATCAGCCGTAGGTAGCAAAGGACTTAGGAAAAATTCTCGCATCTATCATGGCGACAGATCGCCAGAGATATTGCATCGGCTCTGCAACAGATCGTAAAGAAAGTTGTTTCATCTGTGTCGAATTGGGTTTTTAAGTTAAAACCCCTGTTCGATTTTGAAACCCATCTTCCTTCCTCTTGGGATAGTTTTTTCCCCAAAACCTCTCTGCAACCTTCGATGGGTCAAGCCCTAGCCTTCCAAAACTGATCATTGGACGTGTTTTCACCGGATTTTCACTGGAGAAAAGCTACATTCTCATTCAGTGACCTCTATCTCACAGATTCATGAGTTATCTCAGTTTGGGTAAGCTTCTAGACCCCACCTCTTCGTTTTAAGCTTAGAAGGGTATTTGGGAAAATCAAGAAAATTAGTTAGAACGAAAAATGTACGAGAACTATGAGACCCCGTCATCGAGGAAGACCCATTGGTTCCTCTCCACCTCCCAAGAGGCCTTAGACCCTTTCCCAAGAGGAAAATGAGAAAGCGGAAGAAAATGCAAATGAAGGAGAAAATATGATAGTGAGGAATATAGTGAAAGTGAAAAGAATGAAGGAGAAGACACCAAGTAAGGATCTGAACCTGAGTTTGACTCTTCTAGTCAAAGATTCCTTGAAGAGTGCCTTCGAGTTTTCGAAGCTCGACAAAATGAGATATTTACTACTTTGGAAGGAAAATTTAAAGCTCTGGATAGCTTTGTGAAGGAATCACTTCAGAGCATCCTCTCCACCATCTCCTGCAGAAAGGTTGACACGGCTCCTCGTTGATCCTCTTTCCCTCCAGCTGACCATGGTTAGGATAGTTTTTGTGTGTTGTTTTATTTGAAAAGCTATACGTTTTGGCATGTAATATTTTGTTGTAAACCGTTTGTTCAAAGGAATGATAATTTTTTTTTATCAATGCAATGGTTTAGTGATTGATGCCATGATCCTTTGTCTATCTTTCTTTCTCTCCATGTATGATGTTTGCCATGATTTTTTTTATTATTCATGTGTATTGAATGGGTTATTTTTCAATATGGATGCATGGATGTATAATGGCATGTTAGAGTTTGGGGAATTACAAAATATGTGTGTGATTAGCTGTAACGCCCCGCCCTTTTTCTCTCGCTTTCAGAAAATCAGAGTCTATTTTTTTTTTTTTTATAAATAGAAGAGTGAGCAAGAGCGGGATGTCACGATGCGAGATAAGTCCGAACTTCTAAAGTCCGACCCTTAACTGGCCAACCATACGTGTGCATGGACTACGTCCACTAATACGGTTCACACGCAATATGTTATACATGCGGATTAAATTATAACTGCGGAATTATAATAGAACCTAATTCTATTCCATTTTAAAAGTAGTCCGTCATTTAACAATGATTATCTTAACTTGAATATCCAAAATAAACCATTCAAACCATAGCAAAATATCTACGTTATTACATGTCCAAATGCTAGCTACTCAAATTACATAGTCTATGAATAACTTAATCAAAATATAAATTAAACACATCCAAGCTCCTATGCTTGGCTCCGATCACGCTCATCGTTCCCTTCATTTCCTGTGTCATCCACGAGGGTAGAAGTAGGGCGTTAGACAACGCGCCGAGTAGGTATTCCAAATGGGGTTAACTCATGGTTAGTACAAAATCATATAGATAACATAAATATATAAACCATGTAAAACAATGCCATGCCATGGTCTTATGCAATGAGTCTCACCTATCACAAACTCATGTATCCTTTTGATAGAATTCTCCTCATCAAGGTATCCCCATAGTTGCCTTACGGACGCCATGATGGAGTGTGTTCTCCGGTTTCTTCTTGATGGATAATGCACATCAAGGTCTTCCCACGAATGCCTTATGGACGCCCCGACGGAGCGTGGCCTCCGGTTACAAACATCCCTCCCATACCATGCATGAGATATATATGTCCACATGCTATGTAATAGAATAATCATAGCATTAAAACCTCATATTTGAAACATATCATTTTTACAACATAAACCATCAAAATAAGAAATTAAACCATATTACATAACCCATGGTTTCAAAGAGGTAAAATCCTACCAATAACCACTAAAGTAACCTTGCGTTTTAGTCCGGAAACTGCTCACGATCGTGCACCGCTTGTGAGGTCCTGTTACCTTGTTACATATCAACAAGTCAAACCAATATCCCATTTGATTTCCAATCTATGCTTAAATCCATAAACCAACCTTAGTGGGGTTCTGCCATGGTCACTCTTTGGTTTTTGGGTCCTTTTTTGAAGTCCTTTGATCTTTTAATTAAGTCCAAGATCATTCATCCTTTGATTCACTAATCCCAACATACATAAGTTTAATCATTTAAAATTCTAAGTCCACAAAATAAACCCTAGTGGGGTTCGGCCATACACCATGGCCGAACCTCACTCACTTGATTTTGGTCCCTCTTTTAATCCTTGATCTTTTAAATAAGTCCAAGATCATGCCATCTTTGAATCATTAATCTAATCACATATAAGTTAGTCATTTAGTATCAACAAAACCTAAGTCCACAAAACTTCCTCCATGGGGTTCGGCCATACACCATGGCCGAACCCATGGTCCATCATTTTCACCTATATTTACATCTTTGCCATTGTTCTATCCATGGCTAATTACCTAACTTATTTGCATATGACTTCAAGTCCAAAAATGATCCTTAACTGATTCCTTAATCCAAACATGATCCACAAATGAATGACCCATTAAAAATTGGTTCATGGGGTTCGGCCATACACTATGGCCAAACCCATGATGTTCATCTTCATCCTTTAAATCCTTTATCATTTTAAGTCCATAAATCAAGTCCCTTCATGGGGAAGTTTAATCATACTCATAGGTCATCATTTACAATCCCAAAGTCCATCAACATGACTTCCATTTTAAACATTTTAAAAACATTAATAACCTTCCTTGGGATTCGGCCATGGTGTGATCCATAGTTCTTTCACCATTTACAACCTTAGAGACCATTTACAAATCAACAACATTCCTCCATTATTCTTCTCTTTTAAAACCTTTTAAATCACTAACACCCTTTCATATAAAACCTTTTAAAATTATTAATAATCTTCCATGGGGTTCGGCCATGGTGGTTTATAATCTTCTCTTAGAATCATTCATCCAAGATTATAATCCTTTGATGGGGTTCGGCCATACACCATGGCCGAACCTCATCCAACCCCTTTTTGGTCCTTGATGGTTCTTGTATATACCATTTAGGGTTTGGCCATGCAATGGCCGGACCAATGTTCCTTGACCAACTTACTTAATAACAAACTCAATGAGTACTTACCGATTCCGCGACTCCTCCGGTTTTCCTTCGCTCCTACTTGTTCCTTAGGTCTTTTCCTTCCTTAGCCTCTTCTTCCTTCTTTCTTGATCCTTGTGAGAGGTTCGGCCTAAGGTTCTTGTGAGAGGGAGAGGATCTTGAGATGAAGCTTTAAGTCCTTCCTCCTTTGTCTATGGGAGAGGTCGGCCTTGTGTGAGATGGAAAGAGTGAGATGAAAAATATTCTAAGTGCCCTTGTCTTGAGGAGTGATTCGGCCAAGAGGGAGAGGGAGAGAGTGACTTGAAACAAAACCCTTTCCTTGGTTAATGAGGGTCGGCCAAAGGTGGTGTCCCTTGGTGGCACCCCTTTGTAACTCCCATGCCCTTTCACCTCCCTCCTTAAAGTTTCATTTGGGGGTTTCATCAATGAGATGAAACACCCATGTCTCCAACGGTGTAAACCTTTGTGTGACCTTGTGTAACCTCCACAAAACCGCTACCTCTCCATTAATGACCCATTTGGGGGTTTCATCCATGAGATGAAACTCCCATCTCCCAACGTGTAGTCTTGGTTTGAATTGTGTAACAACACAAAAACCGTCCACCTCCCATTGATGTTCCATTTTGGAGTTTCATTCCATGAGATGAAACTCCCATTCCAACGTGTATGCCTTGGTTTGAATTGTGTAACAACACAAAAACTGTCCACCTCCCATTGATGTTCCATTTTGGAGTTTCATCCCATGAGATGAAACTCCCATTCCAACGTGTATGCCTTGAGTTGGTTTTTGAAACAACAAAACACCTTCATCTTCACACTCCACTCACTTAAGATGAAAGTCTCATTAATTTCCATCCAACTCATTTAACTCAACTCACCTCTTTAATTCAACTCACTTTATCAACTCAATTATTTGATTCCATTTCCAACTTAATTCAGCCCAATTTAATTAAATTTGAAGTCACTTGGTGGTCAACCAAGTCAACCACGACCCATTGGGTCCCAATTGGGCATTTTGACCCAATTAACAATTTCGACCCAATTGAATACATCTTACCCATTTATTTCAATTGAAACCATATCCACAATCCGTTGGGTCTTAATTGGGCAATTGACCCAACACCTTACCCATCTAAGGTCCATATCATTTAATTCACAAATTAAATGGGCAAATTTCATATATATATATATATTGATAACTTGAAAATCCGGGGTGTTACATTAGCCCTTTGTCAATTGATGAGAAAATGGGGGAGAAATTTGTAGAAGCTAAAGGATTATGGGGGAGTAAAATCTTAGAAGCGTGAAAGAAAGCTTTGAGAATAATAGTGGAGAAATTGTAAGCTTTGATTAGCTTGATAAATGGAGAAATTGTAAGCTTGGATTAGCTTGATAAATGGAGAAATTGCAAGCTTGGGTTTGCTTGATGTATGGGGGAGATGCATGGAGTTGCTTAATGCATTGGAGTTTGGGAATTCAAACTCAAGAAGATTGGGAGAGAAAAAATTTAAAACTATATAGCTTGGAAAGCTTTGAGATAAGCTTGAGCTATGGAGTAGTTTTGGTGATAAGGAAATCATGAAGTATGGGGGAGTGTATATGTTTAGTCCATGGATACATGTTTATGTTTGGACTAACCTGTCTAATGATTTTCTAATCTTTGTACATGTGTGTGTATAGGTGGTACTTGAAAATAGCGCAAGCTAAGCAAGAATGTGAAGCAAAGCAAAAAGTCATTGTGTCATTTGATGTAATTTGTAATATGTATATTTGGTAATCAAATGATGTATAATGGGGTTGGGTTGTCCATTGAGTTTGTATTTAATTAGCTTCTAGGTTTTGTCACGAATTGACAAAGGGGAGATTGTTAGTGCCCCGGCTTGCGGAGTCATCTTTTTGTCAAATTTGTGACTTAGGTGAAGGCTTGAATTGAAGAGAGAAGCTCAAGACTCAAGATCTCTAGCGTTGGTTGAAGTGTGAAGACTCAACGGATCAACGTGTATGGCAATCACTGATGGTAAGTGACCATAGATGACCTTAGGTGGAATCTTTATACCTTAGGTTGACCTTCCCTAGGCTTAGAGATCACATCAGGATAATTAATCAAGATTAACATGTGTTTAACACCAAATCGGAACCCAACTTGGAAATATGAATTCACTGTCAGGACGACACATCGTGTCAGCGATCATTCGCCAATGACAGCATACAACCAATCTTGGCTTTGCGATATGTCGTGTGGAAAAATGAAGGTTCTGGTTGGACTGGACTGTAAAATATAACACCCCGCCCTTTTTCACTCAGCTTTAATCCGAAAATCAGAGTCTATTTTGTATTTATTTAAAAAAGAAAGAGACTCTGATTTCAAGTGAAAAAGGGCGGGGTGTTACAGTTGGTATCAGAGCGAAACGGGAAGGTTGAATCTTTCGAAGTAAGATTAAGACGGTTTCATGTCTCACTGACAGATAAGAATCCCAACTGACCGACTCTTCAGAGTCCGTTGCACAGGGGCCGGATTAATTTACTTCGCTAGACTCAGACTGAACGTTCAATTTGAGAACAGCAAGGAATGATAGCAAAGGAAGGACAATAACTATAAATTGGATTATCAAACATAGCAAATTAGGAGATACTTCCCCGATATCCTTAGATTGAGAAACAAACACTTGATACTTAGGGAAGTTTTCCCCGAGAACAGGAGACCATCAGGATTTCCCCAAATTGAGAAATGGTACTTGATACTTAGGAAGTTTCCCCAAAAACAAAGAAATACAAAGAGTGCTTATTTGGCAATTTTCCCAAACAAGAGACATTATATGATACGTAGGGAAATTCCCCAAAACAAAGACTAGTTTGATTAGAACTGCAGTTATCATTGATATGTTTCTATTGTTGTGATACAGATATGACGAGTAACAAAGAGTATACAAAGTTGTGGGATAGGGGAACCCCTAGCTGTCCTATAGCTCTGATTTCTTCTTCCAACAACTCCAGCAGGCCAGACTGCGCTATGGAAATTAATGTAGATGTCCAAGTAGGACCACCCGAGGACGTCGAAGTGAATCTAGCTCCTTTTCCGGAAGAGTATATGGGAGATATCCCCATGACAAGAGAATCCATAGGGGAGATAGAGCCCGAGTATATGTGCAAGTTATGCAACCAGGAAGGGCACAACTGTACTTTCTGCCCCTACCCTCTTGAAGTTATTTGCCCTGTTTGTGGAGTTCATGGGCACGGGAAGGAAAGGACTAACTGTCCTCACATTGGAGGACCAAGAATAACACCCTACCTGACTTGTGGAGTGTTGGGGCATACGTCAACGACATGCCCTGACAATTTCTTCGATTTTGGTGATGATGCAGGGTCTTCTACAGAAGGTAGGCTAAGAAGTGGTAAGAAAAAGTTAGGAAAAAGGGGAGATTTTGTAAGGGTTGTGGGTACATTTTGTTCTTTGAAGGGTTTGTTCTAACCCTACCAACCCTTGTACTATGATGGAGTTTGAATGATTTTTAATAAAGTATGCAAACTTAAGAGTTTATGAGGACTTTGGCATTGAGACGTATGTGACGAGGTCAGTTGATTACATTAAGAAGTGGTATGGGTGAGTCCCTCACGTGATATTGATGATTAAGGCCGTAGGAACCTCTATAGGAACATCCGGAGACTTGGTCTCGTAGGGTTACCGTTGAGGAGTGGGTCTCTCACAAGCTAAGTACTGGAGGGTGCTCTCACGGCTATTTCGCACACTTGATGTGCATTGATGCGCAGACCTAGATATTATTTTACCCCATAGGGGTGGTACTCATTTCGTTAGACGCGGTTCGACCGCCTTAGAGCTTGATTGAATCACCCTTGGGGTGAAGGGATGCAGGGCGAGGTAGACTTGATCACGTTGGACGTGGGTCTTCCGCATAGTAAGTCATGGGCCTAAGTCTTGCTAGGGGTCAGGGTATATTTATGATTTGATATTGTTACCACAGTCATGTAGTGATTCATTCGAGTGTTGTTCCTACTGATAGAATATCTCAAGGTAGATGATGTGCCCTAGATTGTTTATGCCCATGAATGGATTATACCCATAGGGGGGTTATATTCATGGATGGTTATTAACCAGGGTAGATGATATTCATTGATAGAGAGATACCAGGGATGGATGTGTATAACCGTGGATGATGATTTCCATGGTGGTTTGGATTGATGCCGGGTATCTGTATCATAAAAGATTTGAACAAAAGGTGTTAGTCACATAGTGACTTATGTGCAAATGAAGATGTGCCAAATTTTGGAGATGTGTTAAATGGAAAAGATAAGAGTCTAGTGAAACTCAGATGGGAAGCTATGGGCGACTGCCGAGTTAGTTTAGCTAGCTGACTCTGTAGTTAGCCGATGGAGTTCCAGGAGAATGAAGCTATAAACATACTTAAAATGGAATCAGAAAAAGGTTTGAGCATAGGCTCCCATTGGCAGGCCACCCCGCTAATTCCAATGAAGGGCAAGGTCATCACTAACCTCACACAAAGAGTAGACGAATGAACCTATTGAGCGAGTATGTATGGAAAATATCTTGTTAGCAAGTATAGTGAAACAGAGTGCATTGATCTACATAAGGTCACAAATGGGCACACGAGGAAAAGATATGACATGAGACAGAACAAAGGGGTTACGAAACTGAGCGATTCAGTTCGTCAAGGTAGTAAGGGATCGACGTGGTAATGAGGAAGCCATTTTGGGGAACATGAATCGAAAATGACAACAGCTCACCCTGAGCTATCTATGTAATCCGTTTGAACCCTACTTCACTCGATTTTAGGGAAGAAAATTTTAAAAAGAGGGCTGTATTGTAACACCCCGGTTTTTCAAGCTATGGATATTTATGGAAATTACCCATTTATTCTGTGAATTATTGGATATGGACCTTAGATGGGTAAGTTGTTGGGTCAAATGCCCAATTATGACCCAACGAATGGTGGTTATGTTTAAATTGAATTAAATGGGTGAGATGTATTTAATTAGGTCAAAATTGTTAATTGGGTCAAAATACCCCATTGGGACCCAATGGGTCGTGTTTGACTTGGTTGACCACCAAGTGAGTCCAAGCTTAATTAGGTTGGGGCTGATTTGAGTTGGAAATGGAATAAAATAATTAAGTTGATTCAAGTGAAATAAATGAGTTGATTTAATGAGGTGAGTTGAGTTAATTGGATGAGTTGAGTTAAATGAGTTGGATGGGAAGTTAATGGGACCATGATCTTAGATAAGTTAGGTGAAAAAATGGAGAGTTACATCTCATTAGGTCAAACCTAATGGTTACACGTTGGATGCATGGGAGTGTCATCTCATGCATGAAACTCCAAATGAACCATTAACGGGAGGAGAAAGGTTAGTGGAGGTTACACCATTCAAACAAGGCAGCACCATTGGGGGCCTTGGAGTTTCATCTTATGGATGAAACCCCAAGATGGAACACCAATGGGAGGTGGACGGTTACACAAGCCAAGGGAAGGCACACCGCTGGGTACATGGGAGTTTCACCCCATGGATGAAACCCCCATATGGGAATTAAATGGGAGGAGGACGGTTTTGGAGTGGTGACCCAATTCAAGCAAGACAACACCGTTGGAGCCTTGGGAGTTTCATCTCATGGATGAAACCCCCAAGTGGAGCACTAAGGAGGGAAGTAAAGGAGTTTGGGAGTTACAAGGGGTGTCACCAAAGGACACTAACCTTGGGCTGAATTTCATTAACCAAGAAAAGAGTGGAGTTTCATCTCACTCCCTCCCTCTCCCTCTTGGCTATTTTCTCTCCTTCAAACACTCTCTTGGCCGACCACTCCTCAAGACTTAGAGCTTCATCTCAAGGTTCTCTCCCTCTCACACAAGGCCGATCACCCTCAAGACAAGGACTTAGAGTAGTTTTTGATCCCAAGTTTCCCTCTCTCTCTCAAACCTACACTCTCTTGGCCGAACCCTCTCCTTGAAGTTTCATCTCAAGACCTCTCAAGTTTACACTCGGCCAAGGATCAAGGAGGAAGAGGAGGCTAAGGAGGGAGAAGATTGGAAGAGCAAGAAGGAGTGAAAGCAACTGGAGGAGTCGAAGGTAAGTACTCCATACATCATGGCCGAATCGGTAAGTACTTAGTAGAATTTTGAGTAAGTAAGATGGTCAAGGAAAGTGGTCTGAACATTTCATGGCCGAACCCTAGTCTTATTATGGCAAAGGACCTCTTGCATGGACCCACAATGGTGGATGATCAAGGATCATGGTTTGGCCTTTGCATGGCCAAACCCTAAGTTCTAAGTATAAGAACCCTCAAAGATGAAAGGGGTGGATGAGGTTCGACCATGATGTATGGCCGAACCGCATCAAAGAATGTGATCATGCTAATTTAAGCTATGAGAGAAGGTGATGAACCATAGGGTTCGGCCATATTGTATGGCCGAACCCCATGGAAGGATTTTGATAATTTTAAAAGGTCTTATATGGATTTATGTTGGTGACTTTGAAGAGTTCTAAAGGAGGGAAACAATGGAATAATATTAATCATTTTAAAAAGGGGTCTTAAAGGTGGTAAATGGTAAAGAACCATGTACCATGGGTTCGGCCATAGTATGAGGCCGAACCCCATGAAGAAATGTAATGGATGAATTATGGATTCTTGGGTTGCAAAGGGATGACCTAAGGTTATGATTAAATTTCCCATGGAGGGACTTGTGTTATGTATTAAAGATTGTAAATAATTAAAGGAGAAGATGGGAAAATGAGACAACATGGGTTCGGCCATGGTGTATGGCCGAACCCCATGAACCATTTTTTTAAATGGGTCAATTGGTATTATATCTTGATCTGATGAACCATACTATGGGTCATTTAGGGTTATATGCATGTGTAAATGAATGGTTATCAAGTTATGGAATGGAGACATTTGTTAGGGATTTATTAAGGTTGTATGTCATGATTAGTGGACCATCTATGGATTTATGTTTATGGGTCAATTATGGACTCCACGCACAAGTATGGTTCGCCAACTAAGGGTCGGGCTTTAGAAGCTCGGACTTACCTCGCGTCGTAATGTCCCACTCTCTATCACTTTTAAAAAAAAAAAATAGACTCTGATTTTCGGATAAAGCGAGTGAAAAAGGGCGGGGTGTTACATAAAACACGTGGTCTCAGGACGATACAGTCGTACCCACGATCGATCATCTGGAACTTGACAAGTCAATTGTGTAGGCAATATATCGCTGAAACAGGACATAGGGTGGACTTCAACAAAGGCCTGGAAACTTGATCACATATGATCAATCGGTTTTACGATCAATTGTGTGTACAGTGCAAGAACACATCGGCATCACGATCAGTCGCCCTGAGTCTGGATAAGACTTGACTCTAGAAAATACAGTCAATCTCAAGTCGATACATTCGCCAACCTACGATCTCTCGCTTGGATACACGGACGATCATTCTTGTGGCGCAATCAATCGCAGGTTACTATTTCGCTACCGTTAATGTGCATTAGATGCTCAATGGTCGGGTTGGTGAAAAGTAATTCAAACATGGACGATCGATCACCGGTACATGATCAATCGTGTGTTTCAATGTTACGAAAAATTATAGTTTGCCTATAAATATGATCACTATTTGGAGAGTTTAAAGTGACACATCTTGAGCAATAAAGAGCCTCATCTACCAGTCCATACTCTCAAGAATCAAAGGCAAAATCAGTGCCTCATCTACCAGTCCATACTTGCAAACCATTTAAGAATCCAATGGGTAAAGATTGAGATTAAGAGAGAATGATTAAGCTCATTTCTAGGACAGACATTGGACCTCAACAATTTCCTAGACACTCAAGGATTGTGGTTGTTCTACACGAAGGGTCTACATCATCATCAGGATTGTACTGTAACACCCCAATTTCTCAATGAAGTGGAAAATTACCAAAATGCCCCTGAGTTGTTAAATTAATTATTTTGTGATGTTAAGTAAGGAAATAGTGGGGCCCATTGCTCAAAATAAAATCATATGAGCACATTATGAATGTTAAGTTTGATTGGTTGGGTAATTTTCATCATTTGGGTCAAAAATGGCTAAATGGGTCAAAGGGCCCAAATGGGGCCCATCGGGTCTTGCTGGGTTATTTGACCGTTTTGTGATTTTAAATTAAATGGGGTTAAGCCTATTTGATTGGAAATCAAGTGGAGGAAAAATGGGTAGGCTTGATCCATATGTAAAAACCAATTAGAAATGACCAAAATACCATAAATGGGTCATGTTGTCAAAACGGGTCAAGGAGCTAAAAGTGGACCCAATGGGTCGAGTTGACTATTGTTGACCTTGTGAACCCTCAAGGGAGCTCAAACACGAGTCAAATCAGTTGAGTGGGACTGAGGTGAGTTGGAATTAAATCAAAAGGTGAGTTAATTCATGTGCATTAAATGAAATGCATTAAATGTGATGAGTTGGGTTGGAATAAAAATACCTTGAGTTGGGTGAGTCAAAGTGGAAGTCAATGGGACTGTAAATCACTGAGTTCAGAGGGAATAGGAGGAGTTTGGCTTAGTCTTAACCACCAAAACAAGTCCCACACGTTGGGGACTTGTTGGGGTGATTTTCCATGTTAAACTTTAAATGAAACACATGGAAATGAGAGGTGTTGCTTGGGGAGCTGAATGGTTACATTGGGTAGTGCCAATGGGTACTTTGACTGGCAGCAGGTGTCTCATTGAAATGAACAAGAGTTTATGAGGGAAATCAATGGATTAAGTGGCTGAATTACAAAAGTAATAGACCACACACTTGAACGATTTTCACATTGAAAATCTTAAGATTTCCATCTCTCTCTCCCTCTCTCCAATTCGTTTTTCTTCCTAGCTGGAACATCAGAGGATTTTGTACCAGTAGATCAAGCACAAAACAGTAAAAGAAAGGAAGAAATAAAAGGGAGAAACCAAGGACCAAAGGCAAGAAGAAAGATTGGAAGTTTGGTAAGTATTTTTATGTTATTTTGGTTTAATAACATGGAACAAATGAGGTGTGTATTGGGCCATGGTTATGGCCGAATACACCAAGATTTTAACCTTGATTAACAGAGGTTTAAGAATGGTGAAAATAACCATTGGGTTCGGCCACCATGGAGGGCCGAACCCCATGTAAAAGATTGGTGGTTTTCATGTTTTGAAACATGAAAACCATGGAGTTTTATGGACTGTTTTTAAATGATTTAAACTATATGCTTTAAAAAGGTTTAAACATAAGTAAGGAAGTCTGATTTAGACCTAGAAGAAGATTAAGAAATTCAAAACTAAAGGTCATAGGGTTCGGCCACCATGGAGGGCTGAACCCCATGCAAATGATGTTTGGTTTTGATGTTTTTGAAACATGGAAACCATAGAGTTTTGGTGGACTGTTTTGGGTTTTATTTAAGGTGCAAATGCATGTTTTAGAAAGGTTTAAAACATGGATCTGAATGATGAATGGCTGAATGTATCATGGGTCTAAAACCTTGGGTATCAAATGATGAAAGGGTTCATTGGGTTCGGCCACCTTGGATGGCCAAACCCCATGAATTGATGTTGGAATTTTTGATGGTTTTGTAAGTCAAAACCATGCAAATGTTTTACTGTTTTGGATGATTAGATTAGACATAAGGTGAAATGTTTAATAGGTTCAAACCAAAGGCTATAGGGTTCAGCCAATGAGCATGGCCGAACCCCATGAAATGGTGTGATAATTTTATGGGTAATGGTGATGGTTTTGAGAGATAAAAACCATACATTACCATGGGGTTTTTATGTGATTTACATGAAGATTGTTTACTGATTTTGGTTGGCCAATATATGGCTGAACCATGATAATGTTATGGTTAAGTTACTGATCTAAAACAGTGGATTAAAACTGGAAAAATGGACCATGGGGATCGGCCATCTTGGATGGCCGAATCCCATGAGGTGTTATGGTTATTTGGACAAAATAATGAATTTATTAGATGGTTTTGAGAGGTTAAAGTGCAGCAATGATGTGCTGATTTTTATATGAATAAGTGACACCAAAAAATATGTATGAAAGACCAAAACATGGACCTAGGGTTCGGCCACCTTGGATGGCCGAACCCCATGTAAGTCTTTCATGTTTTTGGTGAGTTAAAAACCATATGAAAATATGGTGTTCTTATGGTAATAAATGGATTAATATGTTACTGTTTTAGTGGATTAATATGTGGCTGAACCATGTTTAATTCATGGTTGAGTTAGCATGATTAAACCATGAGTGATCATGGTGATGATTGGATCAAGTGAACCCTAGGGTTCGGCTATGAGTATGGCCGAACCCCATGGGGCTGTTTTGATAATTAATGGACTGTTTTCATGGGTCAATTTATGGATGTATATGTGATTTTAAATAGAATTATGGTTGCTGTTTTTATGGCTAAGATGTATGATAAATGATGAGAGATCATTAGGAGAATTGGACTTTATGCTAATTCATAATGAATGGGTTAAATAGCCTAAGCTTATGAGTAGTAGTTGGTAATGGTTCTATGTTGTTTTAAAAGGTTTAAAATACCCAAATGAAGAGATTGATCAAAAGGACTTATAAGATGTCTTAGGTCTCATATGTGAATGGACATGTAAATAAGATTATGATTTACTTATTGTTGCATAATAAGGTACCGAAAGTTGAACGACGAACAAGTCGTGACCGGTTAAAGCCTAAGAAAGAACGGACACTGAAGTGATTCTTCAGTAGGTTTCCTACCTACTTATAACCACGGTTTTACCCAGTTTTTCTTATGATACTCTTGTTTTAATATATGTGTTTCAAATATATATTATGCATTAACAAATGGCATACAGGCATTGGCATCTCATGCATAGTCATGGGATAATGAATGAAGTTCTACAGTGATGGCTACGATGGTACATGATGGGGGTTGCTCATTACATGTACATCGCTTATAGAAGAGATGAAGGTGTGTTGTAATTTACCTTGTCGGTGCAAGGCACGTCAAGTGATGGCTATGAAAGTACATGATGGGGGATGCTCATTGCATGTGCATATTTCATAGCATTGTTTTTACCTCTTTTGATGATCATGTATTATGATATGTATATGCATGTTTTATATGCTAACATGTGGTAGCTCTGATTCGGGAACCTACTGGGCGCGTTGATCTAACGTCCTAATTCTATCGTCAGAGGAGATTGCAGGTACAAGCAAGGGAAAAGGAAAGGTCATTGACCGGGAGGGGGAGCTGAGCCTAAGTGCTTTAATGATGGATTTGGATTACGTTATATTACTGTCATTTGAATACTATTGTTGGACATGTAATAATTCGTTATTTGCTATGGTTTGATTAGGATAATAACCTGTGGATGGTTGATCTATGTTATAAAATATTTAAGACTGTTACTTGCTATCTCGTCTTTCTTTTCCGCAATTATCTAGATTATTCCGCATGTTGATGTTAGTTCCATGTGTGATTCACTATCATGGTCTATTCCATGTACACATGGGTGGCCAGTTAAGGTTCAGACTTGAGTAGTCTGAACTTAACTCGCGTCGTGACGCCGCCCGCTCTTTTCCGATGTTTTATTATTATTTAAAAAAAAAAAATTAGACTTTGAAATTCTCGAAGAGGGCGGGGCGTTACAGTTGGTATCAGAGCGAAACGGGAAGTTGAATCATCGAAGTAAGATTAAGACGGTTTCATGTCTCACTGACGGATAAGAATCCCAACTGACCGACTCTTCGGAGTCCGCTGCCTGGGGGGCGGGATTAATTTACTTCGAGTGACTCGGACTGAACAATCAATCTGAGAACGACAATGAAAGATAGCAAAGTAAAGTACAGTCATCATAATTGGACAAATCAAACGTAGCAAGGTAGGATGTACTCCCCTGGAATCCCCACATTGAGAAACAAACAATAGGAAATTAGAGATTTCCCCAGAAACAAAAGAAAACAGAGAATGTTGAATTGGTAATCTTCCCAAACAAAGTACATGACTTTATGCCTGATCAAATTCCCCTGAAAACCAAGGTTGGTTTATTAGAATTGTTGTTAAATATGCTTGTGTTCTATTGATATGATACAGATATGTCGAGTAATGTGGAGTACTCGGAATGGCACAGCGGAACTCCTAGCCATCCCATAGACTTGGTATCTGCTTCTAACAACACCGACGTAGAAACTCAAGTGGACCTTCAAGAGGGACCTCCTGAAGAAGTTGAGATGGACTTAGCACCTATTGCAGAGGATTTGAGGGATGATATTCCTGGGATGGTGGAACCTCCTGAGGAAGAAGAGGAGGAGGATCTGGGATTTTTCTTTTATGAGGATCCGATGGAAGACTTTCCTATAATACTGGAATCGGCGGGGGAAGTAGATCCCTATGATACCTGTGAGTTGTGTAATCAGGACGACCACAACAGGTTGTATTGTCCTCATCCATTGGGAGTTGTATGTCCGGTTTGTGGACTACACGGGCATGGAGAGGCGAGGACTAATTGTCCTTGTATTGGAGGACCAGGAATAATCCCCTGCACGACATGTGAAGTATTGGGGCACACGGCGATGACGTGTCCTGATAACCGATTCAAGTTCGCTTTTGATTCGGAGTCTTCTACGGAAGACTAGGATAGGAAGTAATAGTAGGGGTATTAAAAAGAGGGTTATTTTTGTAAGGGGGTATATTTTGTTATACATAGGGTTTGTTTCACCCTACCCACCTTTGTACAAAGATGCAGTTTGAATTTATATAAATATGTGATTTCATGTTTTTATGAGGATTCATGGCATGTGTTGCATATTGTTAATGGAAACTAAGTCTATGATGTTTCCATGAATTAGGACTAAATGGCGCCACAGAAAAAGGTGGTAAAAGATCCGAAGGGAAAAGAGAAGGTTTTACAGATCGGACTAGGTGAGGGGGTGTCAAAGAGAAGGACTCGTCAGGACGATAAAAAGAAGGATGACGTGCTCATTATCACACCACAAGGGAAGGTGGTACCCCGACGCAAGAAGGCGTCATCGGAACCTGAAAGAGAGCCGTCCGTTCATGACAAAGAGAGATCTGTTCATGAGCGATCTCACAGTGAGGAAGAGTCTCACCACTCTAGGCGGGAAGAAGAAGAGAGTGACCCTACATATCAACAGGACGAAGAGGAGGGATATGACTCGTCATATCGATGCGAGGAGGATGGGAACAGTAACATGACTGTACCCTTTGTGCCTCCTGAACTGCACAGCTTGGTGCAAGCTGTGGTTACATCCGTCCTCCAACAACATTTGAACGGAGGGGGAAGTACGAGCGAAAATAATGACCGTAACATGGTCAGAGATTTTCAGCAACAGCGGCCACCTTACTTTAAGGGCAGAGAAGGGCCAGTCGGAGCCGAGAACTGGTTGGAGAAGATTTCCCACATATTGACTCTTCTGAACATCAGGAGTCATGCTCATAAAATATTATTGGCCACGTCACAGCTGGTAGATGACGCTGCCAAATGGTGGAAGGTGGTGGAGAAACAGCAGGCACTTGTGCCAAGAAGAGAAGGAGTTGCTATGACCTGGGAGCAATTCTCAGCTACATTCTTAGAGCGCTACTTTCCAGAGGAAGAAAGAGAACGACAAATTCAGGCCTTTATGACTTTGGGGCAAGGCTCAATGACGGTGGCTGAGTATCACCAGGAATTCCTCAGCCTGTCAATCTATGCATACTATATTGTGGACACGGAATATCGAAAAGCTCGCAAGTTCGAGCGTGGGTTACGGCCAAACATTAGGGCCAGGGTAACCGTGTTCAAAGCAGCCACACTGGCAGAAGTGGTCAGCAGGGCCACCATTGTGGAACAGGAAATGGCGGAATTTGCCAGAGTGGACAACCGCCGAGCTCCAAGTGGGAGGGGTGTGTACCAACCCATCAAGAAGTTCAGATCGAACTTCAGCAGACCCTCACCGTCTGTTGGATCAAGTGGGGGCTTTCGCCCCAACCAGCCCACTCAATCTGTTGCGGTCACTCAAGCATCTCGAGGAGTGAATACTTGCTTTCACTGTGATCAACCTGGTCACTACAAAAAGGACTGCCCAAAGCTCAACAGGATGTCTAACTCAAGAGGATCATTTCGTCCGCCAGCTAGACGGCATACTCCAGAGGAGGCAGAATGCAGGGCCGGGGAGGTCGAAGGTCTAACCCTGCTGGAGCGGGAAGATTATTCACTCTAACTTCTCCAGAGGAAGAGGAGGAGGATCATCCTGTGATACAAGGTATGGCGGTAGTGAGTAGCTCATATGCATATGCACTATTTGATTCCGGAGCATCACACTCCTTTATAGCTGCATCGTTTATTACTGCTACTGGTACATTAGTTCAAAGATTAGCCACAGAACTTACTATTGTATCCCCTGTCGGAGATTCGGCATTGGGACTTATTTGTACTGCGGTTAACACCGAATTAGCTGGACTCAGATTTGAGTTCAATTATTTAGTGCTGGACATGTCGGAATATGATATTATATTCGGAATGGATTGGTTGGCAAAGTTTCATGCCAACATCGACTGTTATGGTCGAAGAGTGACATTTAAGTCACCCGAGGGCAAGCAATATGTAGTTCGTGCAGATAAACAAAGTGGATTACAGGAAGGGTTAAACCACGTGGTATTGAATAATATCACCATAAACAAAGCTCCAGTTACTGAACTTCCGGAAATTGTACAAGAATTTGTGGATGTGTTCCCAAAGGAACCCTGGTTTACCACCTATGAGGGAGATTAACTTCGAGATCAGGCTGTACCCTGGCACAATACCAGTGTCGTTACCACACTATCGGATGGCACCAGCGGAGATGTCGGAGCTAAAGAAGCAGATTGATGAACTGCTTAGGCTGGGTTGCATCCGGAACAGTACGTCATGGGGAGCACCAGTGTTGTTTGTAAAGAAGAAGGACGGTTCACTACGGATGTGCGTGGACTACCGGAAGCTGAATCAGTTAACAGTCCGGAACAAGTACCCTCTACCCAGGATTGACGATTTATTTGATCAATTGAGGGGTTCTAGTCATTTTTCAAAGATCGATTTGATGTCTGGTTATCATCAAATCCGAGTTAGAGAGGAAGATATAGAAAAGACAGCTTTTCGGACGCGATATGGACTGTTTGAGTTCGTGGTCATGCCATTTGGACTCACAAATGTGCCGGCTGTGTTCATGGATTTAATGAACAGAATCTTCCGTCCCTATCTGGATCAGTTTGTAATCGTATTCATTGATGATATCCTGATCTATTCTAAGAGTCAGGAGGAACATGCAAAGCATCTACGGATAGTTTTGAATACTTTGAGGCAGAATAAACTGTATGCCAAGGCCAGTAAGTGTGAATTCTGGCTATCTCAAGTGAATTTCTTAGGACATGTTATATCTAAGGAAGGAATAGCCGTGGATCCGGCTAAGGTGACGGCCGTGAAAGACTGGAAAGCGCCAAAGAACGTAACTGAGATCCGCAGTTTCTTAGGATTGGCGGGTTATTATCGGAAATTTATTATGGATTTTTCCAAATTAGCGTCTCCATTGACTCGACTCACTCAGAAAGGAGTCAAGTATGAGTGGTCAGATCTGTGCAACCAAAGGTTTGAAGAGCTAAAAGACAGACTTACAACCGCTCCTATTTTGATTTTGCCGGAAAAGGGCAAAGGTTATGAAGTAGAATGCGACGCTTCGGGAGAAGGACTGGGGTGTGTCCTTAGTCAAGATCATCGTGTGGTGGCTTATGGTTCAAGACAACTAAAAATACATGAACGCCTCTATCCTACGCATGATCTTGAACTAGCCGCAGTGGTCTTCGCTCTCAAAAGCTGGAGACATTATCTTTATGGCGAGAAGTTTGAAGTGTATTCTGATCATAAGAGTTTGAAATATTTATTTGATCAGAAGGAGCTAATCTAAGGCAGCGTAGATGGATGGAGTATCTGGCGGATTATGAGTTCGAGCTTCGATACCATCCAGGCAAGGCGAACAAGGTGGCTGATGCTCTTAGCCGCATATCACATGCATCCGTGGCATGTCTGATCAGAACCGAGTGGGAGATGTTGAATACCATTCGAGAGTTCAATCTATACATTACAAACCGTGGAGTTTTGCACAATTTAATCATACGGTCCAATATAGTCACCAAGATTGAACAAGAACAAAGAGCAGACCCGGAAGTGGAGGACATATGGGCCAAGATGTCTACTGGCACCATTGTACCGGAATGGGAATTACGACCGGGACAAGGTCTTTTATTCCGGGGAAGAACGTATGTGCCACAGAGTTGCAGGAAAGAGCTACTAATTGAGGTACATCAGTCCAAGCTCTCTATTCATCCGGGTAGCACCAAAATGTATCACGATCTAAAGAGGCATTATTGGTGGCATGGACTAAAAAGGGATGTGGCAGAATTCGTGGCACATTGTCTAACTTGTCAACAAGTTAAGACTGAACACCAAAAACCACCAGGGTTGCTCAAACCCTTAGCCGTGCCAGAATGGAAATGGGAACATATTTCCATGGACTTTGTATCTGGGTTGCCGAGGTCCTCAAAGGGTAATGACGCCATTTGGGTCGTAGTCGACCGGCTGACCAAGTCTGCACATTTCATTCCTATCAAGATGACGGATTCGTCTGAGACGTTGGGTCGGCGTTATATTAAAGAGATCATTCGACTACATGGCATTCCCCGAACAATAGTATCGGACAGAGATGGCCATTTTACAGGCAGAGTATGGCAAAGCATGCAGTCAGCCATGGGGACAGATCTACTGACGAGCACCGCATTCCATCCACAGACTGATGGACAATCTGAAAGGACAATCCAGACCTTGGAAGACATGCTGAGAGCATGTATGTTAGATTTCAAGGGTGGATGGGAGGACCACTTACCACTGGTGGAGTTCTTGTATAATAACAGCTATCAGGCAAGCCTTCAAATGGCTCCATACGACGCTTTATATGGTAGACCGTGTAGGTCATCGGTATGTTGGACAGAGGCAGGTGAGCCTGCATTGATCGGACCGGAACTAGTCGCAGAAACTACTGCACAAATTAAGTTGATACGTCAACACTAACTGACTGCACAGAGTCGGCAGAAAAGTTATGCTGATAAAAGGAGACGGTTTTTGGAATTTGAAGTGGGAGACTTGGTGTTTCTAAAAGTCTCACCACGGAAGGGACATATGAGGTTTGGTAAGAAAGGAAAACTGTCGCCAAGATATGTGGGACCGTTTTCCATCATAAGAAGGATGGGGGATGTAGCTTACCAATTAGCACTTCCATCGCAATTAGCAGCTCTACACGATGTTTTCCACGTGTCGATGCTAAGGAAATACAATCCGGATCCGTCCCATGTTTTAAATGTTCAAGATATTGAAGTACAAAGCGACGTAACGTACGTCGAGAAGCCGGTCAGGATAGTGGAGACCGAACAAAGAGTGTTGCGAAACAGAGCGATTTAGTTCGTAAAAGTGGTATGGGACCGTCATGGTGATGAAGAGGCCACATGGGAACTTGAGTCGGAGATGAGAACCGCTCACCCGAGTTATTTGTGTAATTTAATTTGAGAACCCTACTTCACTCGATTTTCGGGACGAAAATTTTAAAAAGAGGGTTATATTGTAACACCCCAATTTCTCAATGAAGTGGAAAATTACCAAAATGCCCCTGAGTTGTTAAATTAATTATTTTGTGATGTTAAGTAAGGAAATAGTGGGGCCCATTGCTCAAAATAAAATCATATGAGCACATTATGAATGTTAAGTTTGATTGGTTGGGTAATTTTCATCATTTGGGTCAAAAAATGGCTAAATGGGTCAAAGGGCCCAAATGGGGCCCATCGGGTCTTGCTGGGTTATTTGACCGTTTTGTGATTTTAAATTAAATGGGGTTAATCCTATTTGATTGGAAATCAAGTGGAGGAAAAATGGGTAGGCTTGATCCATATGTAAAAACCAATTAGAAATGACCAAAATACCATAAATGGGTCATGTTGTCAAAACGGGTCAAGGAGCTAAAAGTGGACCCAATGGGTCGAGTTGACTATTGTTGACCTTGTGAACCCTCAAGGGAGCTCAAACACGAGTCAAATCAGTTGAGTGGGACTGAGGTGAGTTGGAATTAAATCAAAAGGTGAGTTAATTCATGTGCATTAAATGAAATGCATTAAATGTGATGAGTTGGGTTGGAATAAAAATACCTTGAGTTGGGTGAGTCAAAGTGGAAGTCAATGGGACTGTAAATCACTGAGTTCAGAGGGAATAGGAGGAGTTTGGCTTAGTCTTAACCACCAAAACAAGTCCCACACGTTGGGGACTTGTTGGGGTGATTTTCCATGTTAAACTTTAAATGAAACACATGGAAATGAGAGGTGTTGCTTGGGGAGCTGAATGGTTACATTGGGTAGTGCCAATGGGTACTTTGACTGGCAGCAGGTGTCATTGAAATGAACAAGATTATGAGGGAAATCAATGGATTAAGTGGCTGAATTACAAAAGTAATAGACCACACACTTGAACGATTTTCACATTGAAAATCTTAAGATTTCCATCTCTCTCTCCCTCTCTCCAATTCGTTTTTCTTCCTAGCTGGAACATCAGAGGATTTTGTACCAGTAGATCAAGCACAAAACAGTAAAAGAAAGGAAGAAATAAAAGGGAGAAACCAAGGACCAAAGGCAAGAAGAAAGATTGGAAGTTTGGTAAGTATTTTTATGTTATTTTGGTTTAATAACATGGAACAAATGAGGTGTGTATTGGGCCATGGTTATGGCCGAATACACCAAGATTTTAACCTTGATTAACAGAGGTTTAAGAATGGTGAAAATAACCATTGGGTTCGGCCACCATGGAGGGCCGAACCCCATGTAAAAGATTGGTGGTTTTCATGTTTTGAAACATGAAAACCATGGAGTTTTATGGACTGTTTTTAAATGATTTAAACTATATGCTTTAAAAAGGTTTAAACATAAGTAAGGAAGTCTGATTTAGACCTAGAAGAAGATTAAGAAATTCAAAACTAAAGGTCATAGGGTTCGGCCACCATGGAGGGCTGAACCCCATGCAAATGATGTTTGGTTTTGATGTTTTTGAAACATGTTTTTGAAAACCAGAGTTTTGGTGGACTGTTTTGGGTTTTATTTAAGGTGCAAATGCATGTTTTAGAAAGGTTTAAAACATGGATCTGAATGATGAATGGCTGAATGTATCATGGGTCTAAAACCTTGGGTATCAAATGATGAAAGGGTTCATTGGGTTCGGCCACCTTGGATGGCCAAACCCCATGAATTGATGTTGGAATTTTTGATGGTTTTGTAAGTCAAAACCATGCAAATGTTTTACTGTTTTGGATGATTAGATTAGACATAAGGTGAAATGTTTAATAGGTTCAAACCAAAGGCTATAGGGTTCAGCCAATGAGCATGGCCGAACCCCATGAAATGGTGTGATAATTTTATGGGTAATGGTGATGGTTTTGAGAGATAAAAAACCATACATTACCATGGGGTTTTTATGTGATTTACATGAAGATTGTTTACTGATTTTGGTTGGCCAATATATGGCTGAACCATGATAATGTTATGGTTAAGTTACTGATCTAAAACAGGGGATTAAAACTGGAAAATGGACCATGGGGATCGGCCATCTTGGATGGCCGAATCCCATGAGGTTTATGGTTATTTGGACAAAATAATGAATTTATTAGATGGTTTTGAGAGGTTAAAGTGCAGCAATGATGTGCTGATTTTTATATGAATAAGTGACACCAAAAAAATATGTATGAAAGACCAAAACATGGACCTAGGGTTCGGCCACCTTGGATGGCCGAACCCCATGTAAGTCTTTCATGTTTTTGGTGAGTTAAAAACCATATGAAAATATGGTGTTCTTATGGTAATAAATGGATTAATATGTTACTGTTTTAGTGGATTAATATGTGGCTGAACCATGTTTAATTCATGGTTGAGTTAGCATGATTAAACCATGAGTGATCATGGTGATGATTGGATCAAGTGAACCCTAGGGTTCGGCTATGAGTATGCCTGAACCCCATGGGGCTGTTTTGATAATTAATGGACTGTTTTCATGGGTCAATTTATGGATGTATATGTGATTTTAAATAGAATTATGGTTGCTGTTTTTATGGCTAAGATGTATGATAAATGATGAGAGATCATTAGGAGAATTGGACTTTATGCTAATTCATGAATGGGTTAAATAGCCTAAGCTTATGAGTAGTAGTTGGTAATGGTTCTATGTTGTTTTAAAAGGTTTAAAATACCCAAATGAAGAGATTGATCAAAAGGACTTATAAGATGTCTTAGGTCTCATATGTGAATGGACATGTAAATAAGATTATGATTTACTTATTGTTGCATAATAAGGTACCGAAAGTTGAACGACGAACAAGTCGTGACCGGTTAAAGCCTAAGAAGAACGGACACTGAAGTGATTCTTCAGTAGGTTTCCTACCTACTTGTAACCACGGTTTTACCCAGTTTTTCTTATGATACTCTTGTTTTAATATATGTGTTTCAAATATATTTTAATATATGTGTTTCAAATATATATTATGCATTAACAAATGGCATACAGGCATTGGCATCTCATGCATAGTCATGGGATAATGAATGAAGTTCTACAGTGATGGCTACGATGGTACATGATGGGGGTTGCTCATTACATGTACATCGCTTATAGAAGAGATGAAGGTGTGTTGTAATTTACCTTGTCGGTGCAAGGCACGTCAAGTGATGGCTATGAAAGTACATGATGGGGGATGCTCATTGCATGTGCATATTTCATAGCATTGTTTTTACCTCTTTTGATGATCATGTATTATGATATGTATATGCATGTTTTATATGCTAACATGTGGTAGCCCTGATTCGGGAACCTACTGGGCGCGTTGATCTAACGCCCTAATTCTATCGTCAGAGGAGATTGCAGGTACAAGCAAGGGAAAAGGAAAGGTCATTGACCGGGAGGGGAGCTGAGCCTAAGTGCTTTAATGATGGATTTGGATTACGTTATATTACTGTCATTTGAATACTATTGTTGGACATGTAATAATTCGTTATTTGCTATGGTTTGATTAGGATAATAACCTGTGGATGGTTGATCTATGTTATTAAAATATTTAAGACTGTTACTTGCTATCTCGTCTTTCTTTTCCGCAATTATCTAGATTATTCCGCATGTTGATGTTAGTTCCATGTGTGATTCACTATCATGGTCTATTCCATGTACACATGGGTGGCCAGTTAAGGTTCAGACTTGAGTAGTCTGAACTTAACTCGCGTCGTGACGCCGCCCGCTCTTTTCCGATGTTTTATTATTATTTTAAAAAAAAAAAATTAGACTTTGAAATTCTCGAAGAGGGCGGGGCGTTACATGTACGAGCTCACATTGGGAGTGATTCAAGAAGCACATCTTCATTTGTAAGGTTCTTCTAAGGCAAGTACTTCTTAGTTAGATTTTTACTTTAAAAATCATTATATTGTGAATTAAAGGGACTGAGTTTCTCTTGAACCACTATAAAAAATAGTGGGATAGGAATTGGTTGAAAGTCTCAATCAATTGGATAGGTGGAATTCCTATTCTATTGTATTGGTGTAATTCCAACGCTTAGTGTATTTGGAGATAGCCCAAGGATGGGTGAGTCTCAACAGTGGATGTAGGTTGTTTAATCGAACCACTATACATCATGTGCATTGTCTCTTTATGTCACTTTGGAAATCACACACTTGATTAATTTATTTTGAATTCCACACTATATCTCACATTAATCAAGAAATTTTGAAAAAGGCTTAAAATTTGTGATTACCCTATTCACCCCCGTCGAGGGTTAATTTGATTTGGGCACAGGGGAACTTTCAATTGCCATACACATATTGATTCGTTGAGTCTTCAAACTTTAACCAACACTTGAGTCTTGATTCTTGAGCTTCTCTCTTCAAGGCAATGCTTCACTTAAATCACGGAATTAACAAATAGGTTACCCGGCAAGCCGGGGCATTAACAATTTTCATCCATTTTTTATGCTAAATTTTCAGTTGAAATTTCAAACATGATTTATGCTAAATTTTCGTCCATGATTTGTCCATGATTTTCAATTGAAATTTCAAACATGATTTATGTTAAATTTCCGTCCATGATTTATTTGTCTACAACATATATAGCCATTAACGTTAATGCACTTAAGTAGATTAAGAAAAAAACATGCGAAAATTTATGTAATTATAAAATTTAAAAAGCTAACAGTATTTTTGGAGCTCATTCATGGTGCGTAGAAAATCTTCAAATCCTAAGAATAAGTGTATAGAAATTACATGATTTTGTTACCATATTTAAGAGGTGACTTTAAAAAATTAAATGTCTTGATAGAGATCTTCGACAAAATTTTGGTAAAATTTCAGCTCATTTGGTGAAAAAATTTCGTTAGTCAAAATTTGAGAATTCCTGAAATTCCATCGGATAGATGTGGAAAGCATATCACATAGATTTAACAAGAAAATCAGGTTGAAAATGTGCAATGGAGAGGCCTTAGTGCATCAACGTTCAAAGCCAAAATTGTGTAATATTTTGGCCGAAATTTAGGCAAAATTTGTAGTGAAATTTTCAATGGTCGAAATTTTTGGCTTCTAAAGTATAATTTTTTTTTTTTTTAATTTTATTTCTTACCCCAAATCATTACAGAAAAAAACTAAACTTCCATATGTAATTAGATAATGTTGTCAAAAAAATGAGTTGTATTTTCATATTTACATATTTTGGTTAATTAGATAATAATTAAATTCGAAATAATTTTTTTATTTCTTTTTTACTAACAAGAAAACAAATCATAAACATTTTATAAACAAATAATCGTATAATACTCCCACTATAAATTAGGATTAATTGTGTGATTTTGTGCCATTAAATGTGATTTGTGTTCCGTTAATCGGGAAGATTATTGAGTTGGCTTTCAAAAAAGTCTAAATTTGGCCTAATATGAGCTCGATAGCTCATTGATCTGACTCATTAAAGTTGTAAGGACAAAATCATAAATATCTTAACTTTATTTAATTATTTTGGAAAAAAGTGATCATGAAATTGTTTCATTTTGGAAAACCACTCATTTGATATACTTTGTTTACCAAACACACACACTCTATGATTTCAAATTTCAAGTTTAACGAACTCTCCCATTCGTTCTGTTGATTTCCTGATTTTCATCTAATTTAACCCCTTTAAAGGACCCACTTTGTAAAACTATAATTTAAAAAATAACTGTGGAAGTAAAAAAATTATAAAAAAAAAATAGTTTGTGTTTAATCTGTGTGTTAACCGACCTTTCATACTATAGACTTTCGTTTTGACGTTTTAGACGTTCAATCCAAACGACGGAGTATGAATCATTGATTTAAGCAATTCGAGGTTTTGCTTCCGAACGATTAGCTTTTGTCACCGAATTTTTTCAAAAACAATTTAGACTAATCTATATCTATTATCCCGGACTTATCTGCGGAGCCAGATTTTCCCAACGATATCCCGATTTTTCCACGTTAATCAACATTTAAATTTAATAAAAAACTGTAGAATATAAAGTTTTAAATAAAATAAAAAGGATGATTAATCAAGCCTATGAATTCTAGCCGCATGCCTACAAGCGATGATTATAAAGGAAAGAGCAACGGTTTCTGTACCTCACCCATGCTTTCACTCTCTTTTACCGCTCTCTCAAACATCTCTCTTTAAGCTTCTGCAACAGTATTGTCTTTCTGCTTCTTCTTCCTCTGTAACTTCATCTTCTTCTTCCATTTCTTCCTTAAATTGAAGAGTTCTTAAAGGGAAGATTGTTGGGGATTAGGGATTAATAAATGCAAACACACAATCACACAAATCACACGACACAAGATTTACGTGGTTCAGCTAGAATGCCTACGTCCACGGAACAAGATCAAATCTACTATGTAGAGAAATATGTACAGGGGATTACAAGGTCTCTCTCTCTGTGTCTCAGATCTTCTCTGTCTCTCACTCTCTCTCTAATCCCTCTCACTATGTTTAACACGGGATTACATTAATATATATAGAAGAAGAGAATAATAAGCTTAAGTCACCCTACTGGGCCTAAGCCCAGTAGGCCCATAAATGGGGCTGGCCCACAACAATCTCCCCCTCCAGACCCAGGAGGAGGAGAACACTCTGACATGGATGTCATCTTCTGTAGAGGCCAAATGCCCCTACGGAGAACTCAAACTTGTTCTTTGGAAGAACTTTGGTGAACATGTCTGCTGAATTGTGGTCTGTGTGAATCTTCTTTACACTGATTTGTTTCTCATCAATAGCTGCCCTCAACCAATGATACCTCAAATCAATGTGCTTCGTTCTTGAGTGATACATGGCATTCTTACTCAAGTCGATGGCGCTCTGATTGTCACAATACACTGTGTAATCCTCCTGTTTGATGTTTTTTTCCCGAAGGAATCCATTTTGCCAAACCATCTCTTTCCCAGCTTCTATAGCAGCAATGTACTCTGCCTCTACCGTAGAAAGTGCTACACACTTCTATAACTTGGATTGCCAACTGACGGCTCCTCCAGAAAATGTGAAAATAGAACCAGAAGTGGACTTGCGACCATCAAGGTCACCTGCCATATCTGCATCTGTGTAGCCGGTAATAAACGGGTCTCCACCAAACATGATGTCCATACTCGACGTCCCTCGTAAGTATCTGAAGATCCATGTCACTGCCTCCCAATGATCATGTCTTGGGTCTGGCATAAATCTGCTCACTAATCTAACTGCATGTGCTATATTAGGTCTCGTGCAAACCATCGCATACATGAGACTACCAACTGCTGACTGATATGGAATCTGACTCATCTTGTCTTTCTCTTTCTCTGATGAAGGATAACATTCCTTACTCAGCTTGAAGTGACGGCGAGAGGAATGCCAGCAGAGTTGCAATTCCTCATGCCGAATCGCTCAAAGATCTTCTCAATGTATTTTTCTTGAGACAGGATAGTCTTTTTTTTCTTTCTATCTCTGTCAACCTCCATACCCAAAATCTGTTTAGCAGGGCCAAGATCTTTCATGTCAGACTCCTTTGACAGGTCTGTCTTCAACAACTTGATCAATTCGGAACTCTTTCCAAATATCAGCATGTCATCCACATATAATAACAAGATGATGAACTGATCACTCTTGAACTCCTGATAATACACACATGAGTCACTTGAAGTATGTTTATATCCTTTTTCTGTCATGAAAGAGTGGAACTTCTTCTACCATTGCCGCGGTGCCTGTTTCAATCCGTACAAGCTCTTCTTGAGTCGGTAAACAAGGTTCTCCTTGCCTTTCAACTCAAACCCCTCGGGTTGTTTCATGTAGATCTCTTTGTCTAAGTCACCGTGAAGAAATGCAGTCTTCATGTCCATCTGTACAATCTCAAGATCTAGACTCACGGCCAAGCCCAACATAACTCGTATGGAGCTTATCTTCACCACTGGTGAGAATATCTCATCGAAATCCACTCCCTTTTTCTGTCCAAAGCCCTTCATCACTAAATGGGCTTTATACTTCAGAACTTTGTCTCCATCATTTTTCACCCGAAGAACCCATTTGTTTTGTAGGGCCTTTCTGCCAACTGGTAGATTAACCAACTCATATGTGTTGTTCTTCTTAAGAGACATCATCTCTTCTACCATAGCTTTCCCCCAGTGAATTATGTTTTTGTCGCCTATAGCCTCTGAGTAACTCTCAGGCTCCCCCTCACTGGTCATCAACACATAATCGGAACTCGGGTATCTCCTGGATGGGTTGTGCTTTCTAACAGATCTCCTCAGAGATATAACATCCTTCGATGTAGAAGTACTGGGGGGTTGCTCCCCCTCACTCGAATATCTATCTCTGTCCAGATCATCCTCCACTGTGTCCTCAACTGAATCATGTTCCGGCTCATCAACTGTCTCATCTATAGACGTATCTGCTAGCCCACTAGAAGGAACATCTGACCCACTGTCTGACTGACTGACTGGCGGTGCAGGCGAAGGAGAAGGAGTTGTTGTTTTCGGAGGTGTGTCCGGAGTGGAGATGAGACCTTGATCTAGGTCACTGGAGTATGTGGGCTTATTGTTCTCATTGAAGAACTCATCTTCACGGAATACCACATCTCAACTCCTAAACATTTTCTGCTGAGCTGGATCCCACAGTCGTTATCCGAACTCTGGATCACCGTAACCAATAAACACACAATGTTGACTTTACATCCAATTTCTTTCTCGACATATCAGGGATGTGTGCATAAGAAACGCAACCAAAAACTCTAAGATGCTTGTAGGTAACTTTTCTACCTGTCCACAAACATTCTGCCACTTCACCACCGTTTAGGAGAGTTGATGGTGATCAATTAATAAGGTATATTGTTGTCCTCGCTGCTTCTCTCCAAAATCTCTTGGGTAGATTTGCGTGGTGAACTATGCAAAGCATTCGCTCGACAATGGTGCAGTTGTAGCGCTCAGCTACACCGTTTTGCTGGGGCGTCCCTAACACTGTCAACTCATGTCGAATGTCGTTTTTCTTGCAGAATTCTTTAAACTCTCCCAATGTGTACTCACCTCCATTGTCGGTCCTCAGACATTTCAGTTTTCTACCCGTCTCTCTCTCCACAGAGGCAACGAACTCACGGAAGAATGAGAAAGTCTGATCTTTGGATCTCATGAAGTAAATCCAGCACTTTCTCGTAGAATCATCAATGAAGGTAATGAAGTACTTGTTCTTACCCAATGAGTCCACCTCTATCGGCCCACAAACATCTGAGTATACTAAGTCTAGCTTCTTGACTTTTATGTGGCCCTTTAGATTGAAGGAAGCTCTTGTTTGTTTGCCCATGATACAATGCTCGCGACTGTCTAGCCGGGTGCACTCAGTCTGTGGAATAAGGACTTTCCTCTGAAGAATCTACAGCCCTCTCTCACTCAGATGTTCAAGTCTCCGGTGCCATAAAGAGAAAGCAGTCCTCTCTGCACTGCGTGGATCTGGCCGGTGCAAACCATGCCGGTCACAACATACAGGTGATCTCTGATCAACCCTCGTGCCATGGTAAGTGACCCTTTGCTGATCTTACATCAGTCTCCACCGACTGTACTGATCTATCCCTTTGTGCCTAGTACCGTCGCAGAAATGAGGTTCAGTCTGACGTCTGGGACATGTCTCACATCCTTCAAACTAATCTCACAGCCATGACTAGTCTTCATAATAATGTTCCCAACTCTAGTCATAGTGGAACATGCAGAGTTGCCCATCCGAATTGTTCCAAACTCTCCAGATGTATATGTGGAGAAGAAACTCCTGTGTGGCATATAATGATAAGTGGCACCAGTGTCAATGACCCACTCAGATGAGGAGGGGGTAATGGAAAGACTCTCCCCCTCACTGGTGGGTCACTATGACTAGAGAACGTTGCTCATGAGATGTTGCAGTCATAGTGTCTGAAGATTCTGGCTTTCGTTCCTGATATTGCACGGTCTGATTATTTTCTCTCTTCCACACCCTGCACTGATTCTTAAAGTGCCCTGATCTGCAACAATGAAAACACTTTCTTTTGTCTCTACGTCTGCTCTGAGATCTGTTGCCTCCACTTGGTCTGTTGTTGCTTTTATGGTCCTGGCCACCATGATTTGTATTACTTCTACCCCTATCGATGCCCTTTTCTTTCCGTCTCACCTCTTCATTCATCAATGACTCCTTGACTGTCTTTAAGGATGTCTGGCCACCGGGCGCATAGTACTCAAAGTAATCACTAGAGTCTCCAAAGAATCTGGTAGTGTCCCCATGAGAAGAAGAGCCAAAATCTCGTATGCAAAGATGATCTTCACGCTAGCCATCTGGTTCACCATACCCTGAAAATTACTGAGGTGTTCTGACATTGACATGTTCTCATTGTATATCAGTCTTATCAGTCTGTTGATAACAGAGGTTTTGCTCACTGGCGCCTTGGTCTCATACATTGTAGACAGTTTGGTCCACAGTAAATCTGCCTTCTTTTCTTCTGTGATATGGTAAAGTATGGTGTCATCGACATACTCCCTTATCAGGCTCACAGCCTTCAAATGCTTGTATTCTCATTCTTTCGGTTTTGCCTTCATATCATCAGATATAGATACATCTCCTAAGATTAGATGATATAAATCATGCTTAATCAGGAGATCTTGCATCCGGGTCTTCCATAGAAGATAATTGCCCGGTACCAATTTCATGATGGTAGAATTACTAAAACTGGATGTCATTCTTACACTGACCTCTGTCTAGTTTGTTGGTGCACAAATATGGAAGCAATTAATCAACAGTTTAATTTTGTAGCCCTGCACAAACCTAGAGATCTACTACTTGCATCCAACCGATTACCCCCGAAATCCTCATCGCTTGGGTGGTCCAATCATACATATAACAGAATAATGTGTAACAATTAGATGACAGTTATGAAAGATAAGAGGAAAGAGAACTCAGCTGGTCTCCTTTTTACAAACACCATTGCTTGGAGCTCACTGTCGACTCCTCCAAAAACCAAATCCACACCAGTCACTGCGTAGATCTCACTGCCAAGATCGCACAGGCGAAGTCGGATCTCAATTCCGAGTCCTGGTGACTCCGAAAACTGCAAAACAATTTTGGACCGTTGTTTTCCCCGCAGCATGAGTACCTAAATCTGTAGTCCCTCGGGTGTACAGGAAATGGTCGTCCTGCTGACTACCCGAAATGGTGGTCTCCTGGGTGCACTTGAAATGGTGGTCCTGTAGGTGCACTGAAAATGGTTATCCTACGGACCACTGAAAGTCTTTTTTTTTTTCTTCACTATGAGGCCAGCGATGGATCTGGGTTTTCTGCGGTGGGTCTTCCTGCGTTGCCGCCACCGCCTTCTGTTGGTCGGTGGTAGACTTTGGCCACAACTTCTACTGCCGTCTTTCTCTGATCTGTAGCTCCTCTATTTCCAGTGATCTGGCCTGGATTAGTGCTGCTGTTGCAGCTCCACTTTCGATTGAAATCCTTTTCTCTTCTGCTGCTGCTTGCAGTACCTCTTGCCGCAGCTGCTGCTGCTCGGCCTTTGTCCGCCTGCTGCTGCCTAACTTCTAGATCTGGAATAGGAACAGGCGGCATTCGGCAATGAGTTTCAAAAAACCTGAAACACCGCCGATCATCCCTCTGCAAGCACGACGATGTTTTTTCCTGCCGTCTGGCGAGATTTGCGATTTTCAGATCTGTTCTGATCTGCCTGAGATCGATTTGCCTGCGGCTCAGGTGATGGAATCCTTTCTCCCCTGCGCTAGCTGCTGTATTCGACCCTGCTGCAGGCTGCCCTTCTTTGGTTCTCTTTCTCTAAGATTAACAACCGAGAGAAACATATCTGATTCTAGTTTGATATGTGACCTTGATATGTGATTGTTCCTGACGGATTCGATGAACCTTGCCGGAATTCGAAAACCTTCGGCTCTAATACCACTTGTTGGGGATTAGGGATTAATAAATGCAAACACACAATCACACGACACAAGATTTACGTAGTTCGGCTAGAATGCCTACGTCCACGGAACGAGATCAAATCTACTATGTAGAGGAATATGTACAGCGGATTAAAAGGTCTCTCTCTCAGATCTTCTCTTTCTCTCACTCTCTCTCTAATCCCTCTCACTCTTTCTTTAATCTCTCTCACTATGTTTAACACATGATTACATTAATATATATAGAAGAAGAGAATAATAAGCTAGGGCTTAAGTCACCCTACTGGGCCTAAGCCCAGTAGGCCCATAAATGGGGCTGGCCCACAACAAAGATCCCAGATACTCAAATTTCACTCCAGAAGGTATCAAATCTACTCTTTCAACTTAATTAAGGAGTTTAGAAATGATTATGAATGAATTGGAATAAATTTGTTAAGAAAATGGAGTTTTGGAAAAACTGAAAAAACTGAAAAAAAATGAGTTTTAACGGTTACACCTCTAAGATCATTGAGTTTCCTCAGTCAAAACTTGTATATTTGAATTTGATTTGGAAAATGAAGTTAACACTCTATAGGATCAATCTAACCTGATAGTTTTTAAATTCAGACTCAAAACCCAACCGTTTTTGGATTCATATTTCACATTGTTCGTCCCGTCACTGTCTGTAAGTGGTTGTCTGAAGAAGACAATCTTCGGAAGAACTGAGACTTAGCTCGGAAGATCCGAGACCACAATTTTGACGTTCCGAAGCTTTCAGAGACCAATTGTTCATTCTGCCTCTACTGGACGTGACTCGGACAATCCAAGAATGGACACAGACGTTTCGAGGGTGAGGTTTGGATGTTCTGAAGCCTATAAGGCTTTCTTTGGTTTTTAGTTGAAAAGCCACTATTGAATGTTTCGACACAATTTGTAGGAAGTTTAGAAAACAACAATTCAAAAGTTCCGAAGGAACAGTAATAAATTCCAAAGGAATAACTTTAAATTCTAAAATTGGAAATAAATGAGATCTTAAATCAAATCCAGAAAACTGATTTTGTGTGTTTCCTTTCTGCACTTTATTTATAGTATTTATTTACTTTTCTGTTAGCTGTCTCGGTCTGAATTTAACTCACTAATTGCTAACTCACTAACCCTATTCGGACTGGTCCAAAGGGCTATTTACTTTTTAGCAATTTACTTTACTACACTATACCATTTGGGTTGAACTCTCAATATTCACCAGTGGCTACCACCCGGGAATATCACAAATACTGTTCTTGGGATATTAACGCAACTGTTACTAATGAGATATTTTCAAATTCTAAAATTTTTATCGAGAATTTAATGGAAAAATCTAGCAGAAAATATAAATATTTAAAAATAATAAATATAAATATAATAAATAAATAATTCTCATATAACATTTTTTGAGAAAAAAAATAAAAATACAGTTTTACATGAGTTCAGTGTCCAAACATGTTGCATTGCATCATGCTTAGTTAATTAGTGTTTCACACATATTTGCTGTAACACCCGGATTTTTCAAATCATAAATATATTGGATTGGTTTAATTAAATTGCTAAATTGCTTGAATTTAAGGTTAGAAATTGAAATGGACCCTAAATGGGTAAAGGAGTTGGGTCAATAACCCAATTAAGACCCAACGGGTTATGGATAAGGATGAATTAGAAATAATTGGGTAAGCCTTAAATAAATGGATCAATGGCTCAATTGGGACCCAATGGCTCAAGGTGAATTGATTTTGAAAGTAAATGGGTAGGATTAATTTAATTGGGTCAACTACCCAATTGAGACCCAATGGGTTATGATGAGTTTATTTTTAAGTAAATGGGTAAAAGATAATTGGGTCGAATATCCAATTGATCCAAGGTATGAGATACACCTCATCAAATGAAATGGCTAGGTGGGACCCTAGATACCATAGTGCATGGTCGGCTAAGCCATGGTTGACTTGGTCAACCATGGGTGCGTTCAAAGTTCAATTGAGTTGTTTTGGCTTGAGTTCATTAATAAGTTCAATTGAATCAAGGTGGATTGAGTTAAGTTATTACTTGAGTTGAAGAATGAATTTAAGTGAGTTGAATTGGGAAATAAATCTAAATGAGTCAATTGAGTTGAATGAGAAGATGGAGGATTTCCATCTCATGGATGGAACCCAAGGGACACGATGGGGAGCCCAAAGGGTGCTTGGTTTGAACCAAGGGTCACCTTGGTTAAAGCCAAGGGATACCTTGGAAAGACACAACCATTATGAGGGAGATGAGAAGGTGTGAGGCTGATACTGAAGGACACCAGCCCAAGGGGCACACCCCACCCCTTTGGCCGAATTTCATATTGCACAAACAAAGAGATTTTCATTTCCACTCCTCTCTCCCTCTCCCATTTTCGTTTTCTATACTTGGAGATCAGTAAAGAGGAAAGAAAAGAAAGAAGAACTAAGGAGGAATTCAGAGAAAACGAAAGAAGGAGACGAGGAAAGAGGTATGTATGGAATTAGTAATATGGGATTAAGGTTAAGACTAAGGGAAGCCATAGATTTGGCCATGGTTTGGCCAAACCTATGGATTCCATATACTGATTTGAAATAAGTAGCCAAATTATGTTAAGGCCATGGGATTGGAAAACCATCAAGAGGATGGAAATGGCTGAAACACAAAGAAAGGTGATGTTCGATTTATAATATGAAACAAGTTTGAAAGGATAAATGGACAAGACCCTTACTTTGGTTAGTGGGAAGAGCGTGTCCACGGATTTTATGTATAAATGATTTAATACATGTTTAAAAATAAGGGGAGATTTCATGAAGACAAGAATGTAAAAAAGTACAAACAAAAGAGGACTGAACACGGGTTACAGACATGGACAGGGTGTTGTCTGCGGACGGATTGCATTGTCTGCAGGATGGGTTTCGACTGTCAGCGGGACGGGTAATAGACATGGACAGGATGTTGTTTGCGGACGGATTGCACTGTCTGCAGACGAGTTTCTACCGTCCGTGGGACGGGTTTTGACCATCTGCGGACGGGTAACAGACATGGACATGGTATTGTGGGCGCGGACGGATTGCGCTGTCTGTGGGACGGGTATTACAGTCCGCGAACGGTAATCTGCAGGGTTCAGTCGACTGAATTCTTTATTCAGTCGACTGAATTTAAAAGTGAAAATTTTTATATAATTTTTCTAGATGTTTTAAGTCTATTTGGATGGGTAAAGGTTGGGAATTGAATGGATAATTAAATTAACATATGTGTATGATGGAATTCATTAAGGTAACGAGATTTCACAAAAGGGTGTGCGATCGGTTTTGACGTGATCGGTGAACGATATCTTCACGAAACAACAATGACAGTAAACTAAAATTTGGTAGGATTCCTACCTTATTGAAATGCATCGGGATCTATACATGTATGTGTTCTTGGTTTGATTTACAAACATGATGAATCATTTTGGTTAAAATGAATGGAATATTTTCTGTGAACTGTTTTTCAATTAAATATGTATTTTGATACAAAATGACAATTGTGCATTCATGATCTCATGCATGGCATGGGAGGGAACATGAAGGAGGAGTCCACGCTCCATCAGTGATTCCGATTAGCATACGTGGGAGGAGCCATACTGATTCCTCGTGACATATGTGGGAGGAGTCTATACTCCATTCGGTGATTCCGATTAACATACATGGGGAGGAGTCCACGCTTCATTCGGAGTTTCCGATCAACATACGTGGGGAGGTATTCAATGACCTGGTAGTACATCACAAAACACTGTGGAAATAATTGGTCAAAAAACATTTGATATGATTTGTATGGTGATGATATGAAGATTGGGTGGGGGATCATTGGCATATGACACCCATGGCATTGACATATACATACGCTGATTTTGATACTATGATCTGTTTATGATTTTCTAATATGATACTCTGATTCTGATTTTTACATTGATCATTTATGTGTATAACCCTACTTGGAATTGCTACTGGGCGCGTTGACTAATACCCTACTTCTACCCTTTAGATGTTGAAATAGGAAATGGAAAGATCGTGGGACGTGAAAGAAGCCAAACTTAGGACCTTGGACAGATTCTATTTATTTTGCTTAATTTATTTTGGAACCATGTATTTGAGATAATTAGCATTTGGGTTTGTAATAATTAGATTTATTTTGCTATGGTTGAATGATGATTATTTGAAATTAAGTTAATTTATATTGATTGGCTTCCTTGCATATAATATGATGCTTTTAGATGGTTTCCATTCATACAATATTTCCGCAGTTAATCGTTAACGTGTGAACTGTTTTAGTGGACTCAGTCCACACACACGTATCGTTGGCCAGTTAAGGGTCGGGTTTGGAAACCCGGACTTAACCGCGTCGTGACGCTCCCGCTCTCTCTCACTCTATTTAAATAAAAAAAAATATACTCTGATTTTCGACGAGTGAAAAAGGGTAAGACGTTACATTTGCACACTGACATATATATATTTTGCAATTTATTTAGTGTTACCATAAACTAAATGACAATTATGAAGATTATTTAAATAGATATTTCAATCTTTTAATAAATTAAGAATATATAAAGTTATATCTAAAAGTACCATTTGACAAGAATTGAAATCCACCTTCTTAAATACTAAAAAATATATTACAAGAAAAATACAACAAAATAACTTGATCTAATGAATGATCTCATACTAATTTCAAGTTACATGAAGTTTATAATATCTCAATTGCAGATCATAAATCCACAATAAATAAATATTTTATATTCTTAAATCAAATAAATAAAAAATTCAAATGACCTCAAGTAATTAAAAATATTTAAGAAATGCTTTATTTTCTTTTATTCAATCCATGTACTCAATTAAACTTACAGGCAACTAAGTTTATGGGAGAGATAATTTGGAGAAGCTGGACGATATAGTTTACTACATGGGGGAAATGAGTCAAAGAAACTACAAAAGATGGCTTGGAGAAAAGGGAAAAGACTCTAGGGAAGCTACATAAATAAGCTTGTCCCATGAAAGAAATCAGCTAAACTAGATTTTATCTTAAGCAGGAGAAAAATAAACCTTTTTGCACAAGGAAATGCATTAAACCATGGGGAAGAACCATGAGTTGCAGCAAAATTTAGTTAATCACTAAGTGCAAAAGCATAGAGGAAGTGCTGCTGATATCTACTAAATCTTTGTCAATTGTATGACAAAATGGGGAATAAAATTAGTAGAAGCCCTATGGGAGAGTGCATGGTAAAACCAAAGTGCTTGGGCCTCTAAAAAGAAAGAGCCATAAAGGGGAGGAATATGATGAAGCCAATGGACATAGGGAGAGTGTTTATACTTGCTTGGAGTTTGGAAAATCAAACTCAAGAAGATTAGTGGATAAAATCTTCTCAACATTGGGCAGTGTTGTTGGCTAGGAAATCTCCTTTAGTCCTTTAATCTATGTTTTGGACTAACTACTCTAATAATTTCTCTATGGTTGATTGCTTATGTGCTTAAATAGAAAATCATAATTTGAAGCAAGCAGAGCAAGAATATGTGAAGACTATAGTCTTGTTGTCCATTTGAATACGTACATGTGATGTAATATTTTTATTCAAATGTGTTGTAATAATGGTGGGTTTGTAATTGAGTTAGCTTCTAGATTTTGTCATAAAATTGACAAAGAAAGAGATTGTTAGTCCCTGACTTTGCCGAGTCCCTGTTTGTCAATTCCATAACTTGGGAATAAGCACTTGCTAAGAAGTTTGAAGACCCAAGATGAGCAAGAATGAAGATCGTGCTCCAACATGTTCAAAGCTCATCGTCATAGAAGTTCCGATCGAGAGTATCAGAACCAACCCATCGGTAAAAGGCGACAGGTCGTTCTGGGTAAGACAGGTTTCTGACTTGAAGCTACAGTCAACAAGGTTTGTCCCAGATCGAGACACTCGTATGGACCGATCTCGGTGCCATAACTATCGACCCATCGGCGACACCGACCTGTCGAGCAGAAAATATTAAATATGAACACCGACCTATCGGTGCCATAGACCTGTCGGTTCTAGACAATAAAAAAGACCGTTAAGACTCCTCTATAAATATTAGTGTTGGGTGATCGTTTTACTATCCTTCTTAAGCTGAAAAGAGTTATACACTCTACAGAACGATCAACACTCTTGTGAGAAGAATTATAAACAACCAATCTATTGATTGAGTTTGAAAGTGAGAAAGAGAGGAGGAAATAAATATCATAAACAACCAATTTGCTGATTGAATTTGCAAGTGAGAAAGACATAAACTAGGAAATCTAAAACCAATTTCCTTGTCACCCTAAGATTGTAATTGCTTTACGATGGCTACAAGGAGGAGTGTCGGCACTCAGTGCGTGAAATCTTCAAGAAGCACACATCAACGAGAAAGCTTCAAGGCAAGTGCTTCTTAGTTTTATTTTGTTTTAAAAACCTTTGATCCGAAAGTAGATTAAAGAAGTTTTATTCCGAAACCACTATAAAAAACTCTAGAGCGTCGTCTCTGGCACATGTGGTGGGTAGAATTCTCAACCGATTGAGTAAAGTGAAATTCCTACTCTAATTGTGAGGGTGAAAGTCCCCACGTAATGAATTTGGAGATAGCTCAAGGTTTAGCTAGTTCTAAGAGTGGATGTAGGTGAACTGAACTATTATATATCGTGTGTCCTTATGCTTGTTGTGTTAGAGCTAGTTTCTTGTGTTGATTTGCTTAAATCACATTTGCTAACACACACAACTTGATTGTTGTATCTGCTCCACTTAACTAATCAATCAAGTAAATTTTAAAAAGGACCAATGATTTTAGATTGACGTGAAATCTTCAAGAAGCACACATCAACGAGAAAGCTTCAAGGCAAGTGCTTCTTAGTTTTATTTTGTTTTAAAAACCTTTGATCCGAAAGTAGATTAAAGAAGTTTTATTCCGAAACCACTATAAAAAACTCTAGAGCGTCGTCTCTGGCACATGTGGTGGGTAGAATTCTCAACCGATTGAGTAAAGTGAAATTCCTACTCTAATTGTGAGGGTGAAAGTCCCCACGTAATGAATTTGGAGATAGCTCAAGGTTTAGCTAGTTCTAAGAGTGGATGTAGGTGAACTGAACTATTATATATCGTGTGTCCTTATGCTTGTTGTGTTAGAGCTAGTTTCTTGTGTTGATTTGCTTAAATCACATTTGCTAACACACACAACTTGATTGTTGTATCTGCTCCACTTAACTAATCAATCAAGTAAATTTTAAAAAGGACCAATTATTTTAGATTGACGTGAAATCTTCAAGAAGCACACATCAACGAGAAAGCTTCAAGGCAAGTGCTTCTTAGTTTTATTTTGTTTTAAAAACCTTTGATCCGAAAGTAGATTAAAGAAGTTTTATTCCGAAACCACTATAAAAAACTCTAGAGCGTCGTCTCTGGCACATGTGGTGGGTAGAATTCTCAACCGATTGAGTAAAGTGAAATTCATACTCTAATTGTGAGGGTATAAGTCCCCACGTAATGAATTTGGAGATAGCTCAAGGTTGAACTAGTTCTAAGAGTGGATGTAGGTGAACTGAACTATTATATATCGTGTGTCCTTATGCTTGTTGTGTTAGAGCTAGTTTCTTGTGTTGATTTGCTTAAATCACATTTGCTAACACACACAACTTGATTGTTGTATCTGCTCCACTTAACTAATCAATCAAGTAAATTTTAAAAAGGACCAGCGATTTTAGATTGACGTATTCCTCCCCCCCCCCCTCTGGTTCCTTCTTTTAGGGTCGTTCGTGTTGTTCTAACTCCCAAAGGAACATTCAACTCATAATCAGACTCAACCATTTTCCTGTTTTTCTTGAAAATTCAAACACCGGACTTAAAATGCAGATTTAATCTCGTGTATTTTATTTTTGACAATCATTTACACACTTTTATCTTTTTACAATTATTTCGTTAAATTCGACGGACTACGGTTAGGAGACTTAACTATTTCTTTAAATGTGTCGTATATTGTATTTTAATTGAAAATCGTTTTAACTCTATGACAGTAAGTAGGATCTATGGACATAATAATGATGGAAAAGACTAAATGTGACGAGAGTGCAAGACCTATCATCGCTTACATGTAAAGAATGAAATTTAGTTCTAAGTGATAGAACGTAAGCATATAATAGTGCTAGAGAGCCAAAGCGTAATAGTCTATAAACGCAATATGAGACCCATTTATTAGTCTAAAGGTTAATAGGTTAAATGAATTGGATGAAGGTGAGTGGACGTTAATAATCAATTCAAATTGTTGTATATTGTATATTGTGTTATTACGTCTTTGTGCAAGGCTTGTAACTTGCCTGTTTCCGATCTTGAAACTGGAATTTTAAACAGCTTTATGACCAGACACGATCTGTTATTCTCCTGTATAAAACTCTATGCAAAAAAGGCATATGGAATAATAAATGAATGATATAAAAAACCACAAGGGTTGTGAATTATCCTGATCAATGCCTATAACAATGCTCTGCATGAGAGAAAAACTGCCTTTAGTTAATAATGTTGTATGCATGAGAAAAACTGCTTTAAATCCATAATGCTATGTGCATGAGAAACTTCCTTCACGCACTGTGTGAAGTATTTGATCGTGTTGGGTAATCCTAAAGAGCTCTTCATATGTGCAACATCTTGACTGTGTCAGAACTTAATGCATTCCTAGAAAGGAGAGAGTGGAAAAGCGAGAAAGAAGATGACCATGTTACAATTCGATATTAAACATTGTGGTTGCTAAGCGACAAAATGTCACCAACCATCACATTCAGTTAGGGTATCCCAAGCCCCAACAAGTGATATCAAAGCTAGCTTTTTAAAAGAACACATGTGGACTTAGGGATTCCATAGCCAAACGGGATGGTTGGAGACGTTCTATCCACCGAAAAGCTTCGTTCGAGATGGGGATTGTTGGAGTGCAAACGAGAATCACACATCGGTTGAGAGGAAAAAACCAATGACTTACATGAACAGCCTTTAAGAACATAAAAAATATTTAAATTCATCAAATTTTGTAAAACATATAAAACATGACTTCATCGATACAAACAGAAGGATATTTATGAACCATATACTTGAACAGCCTTTCCAACAGACACATTAACAATCCTTTAGGTGAGCCTCATACACACTCCTCTTTGCTTGTGCCACCCAATCACAAGCGCATATTAACATTAGAGTGTTGTAGAATGATTGAATCAAAAACCTTGCATAACCTGCATTGGCAACAATTTAATGTAACAGTAAATTTCACCCTACCTGTCTGTAAGGGCTTGACCCCAACGGTTTAGTCCCAAGTTGGCCAAGCCCATCAATATCCTTCTTGGTCACATGCTGCAGCATTCAACGAGGTCTCTCTAAACACAAGATCTCTAATGTTTTATACCATGGTGGTTATTGATAAGAGAGTTTGCATTAATTCAGTGGCATGAATAGCCTCCTATCTCATTAAATCATAGGAAAGGAGATTTTCCTGTCACCTAAAGACTTCACTCTTTAGTTTCCTATCACTGCACAATCTAACGTCTTTGAGTTAGTATAATAAGCAACTAATATAACCAAAAATAATGGTGAATTTATGAGATTAGGCAGCAAATAATGGGAAAATTATATGACTGGCAATTTACAGACCTAACATATTACAAAGCCCTGATAGATGTGCCAAGGAAACCAAAGCCATTGGCCTTGATGCCTGCCAGAGGACAAGAGCCAAACTCCCTGGTAACTGTTTATTTTAATCAAACAAATTATAAATGGATATACATGCCGACATATGAATTGCTGAAACATCATTTTGGTTATTTGTGAGCGGTTGTTACTCAGTTGTTGGAAACAGGGCCGGTGAACCCAACTTTACCATGTTATTAGTTCAATGATTTTGCCAATATAAATATGATGAATCGGGTCGGTCTCAAAGGCACCTGAAGTGTGCCATACATCATTATACCTGTACAGAAGCTTTCTATATATGACCTTCAGTGCATCCAATGCTTTTTAACCACTTAATTTGCCCTTGGAATCTTATGTATGGAATGCTGACAACGGTGAGCTTTCACCCCTCAATGCCTTGATCAATGATACCATGGAAAATTATCTGAGAAACAGAGATCGGCCAGGAAGTCCAGCTACGTCATCATTACAAGGCCACACCGCAAACCAGCTTGCTCAATGCCAAAATGGAATTTGGCTGGCTCCAAGCTAGATTTTGCAGTTTCCAGTGCCAACTTAATCCTTGATTAACCGTAGCTCCCACTTACCCTCCCCATCAATCAACCGTAACTCCATGGAGTGGAATGGTATAAGAGCTGGCCGCTGAGAAATTTGACCAATAAATGTTAATAGGGTAAGCTTGATGGATATAAAGAAGCAGCTTCGACCATGGTACCCATTAATTTACTTAGGATACTTACTTGTGAGGTTGTAACAACAGTTATGCCCATTTCAGTCGCAAGCCGGTATAGATGCTCTTCAACATCAACACTAGTTGCACTGTCATTAAGATCATATAAAATCATTGCCCTGTCCTTATCACTCACTGATATTTAAAATTAAATAAACAGGATTGGGAGAAACATGTTGATTTTAACACTCACTTGGTACACTCATCCAGGATGCCAAATTTCGGATGGTGAAAAAAGAGCCGGGCCTGATGCATAGCAGAAGTTAAATACCAGAAGCAGAAACAGAGCAATAATGAAGATTCATGTCTGCTGGCTAATGATTTTCAGCTGCAAAAACTCGATAACTTCCATATAACGTCACTTGTGATAATGGGGATGAGTGGGTTTTACAAACCGATGCAAAATCAGCTTGATGGCTCTAAAAACCAGCCACTATAAAACCCGTAGTTTCAGATACAAGGAGCATGTTAGTCGGGCCTCAAAAATAGTGTGATGGGAAGAAGGGTTTGAGTGAAACTTGTCCCAGACACATTTGACATTGGGGCTAAAACATTGATTTCCGCAGCAAAAAGAGAAATAGAACAACCACATGAGGGGTGAATGCATTTAAGATGTCCATGATGGGTGGGAGACACTACCAAAAAGAGAAATAGAACAACCACATCACCAAGGAAGATGATGACAACCTTCAAAATTAAGTTGGAAATACTCGAGTTTTCAGGAGGTATGTATCGTGATAATTTCATTGATTGGATGGAAACTATAGAAAACATCTTTGAATACAAGCATGTACCGGGTCCTAAAACGGTACAACTTGTAGCCATTAAGTTGAAAGGTTGTGCCTTAGCATGGTACTGGAAGGTTAAAATTGATAGAATAGAGGGAAGGAAAAGATCCAATCTTGCGATAACTTAAAAAGATGATGCATAAAGTTTTTCTTCCTAACAATTATGCAAATGAGTTGTTTCATAGACTGCAGAAATTGAGACATGGAGAGAGAACAATGACAGAATATGCAGAAGAATTTCATCTCCTACTCTCAAGGAACAACATGTCAGAGACAGAGTATCAGACTGTGCATAGATTTATAGATGGGTTGAGGTTGAGGCCGTCCATAACAGAGGCCATGGTACCATTGGATTTCTTAGTTGCAGGTGCATAAAAGAAAGTGGTTCAGTTTGAGAAGCTACAAAAATGGGCAAACAAAGCTTCAACCCTTCTAGAATTGGATTACCTAACAGATCTGCTAATCACCGCAACAGGTTCACACCTAGACAACCACAGAAGCAGTTAGATAAGACTTCCACATCCACATCAAATCAGAACGGAAAAGGAAAGGTCACATGCTTCAAGTGCAACGAGAAATATCGATTTGGCAGAAGAGGAAGCAAAGGACCAAGAAGATTATAGTGAGGCCAAATCATTCGGAGAGGAAGAGGTAATCTATGATGACACTGGTGAATCTTTTGTTATCAGACAAATTCTTGCTGCTCCTGAAAAGGAACTCAAAGAAGATTGGTTGTGAACGAACATCTTTTGCACTTGATGAACCATTAGAGGGAAGATCTATAATCTCATTATATAGAGTGGGAGTTGCAGCAATGCAGTGGCACAAGAGGTGGTTGATCGCTTCATGTTGAAGACTAAGAAGTTTTCCAGACCGTATCAAATCTCATGGTTCAAGTACGGGAATGAGGTAATGGTAGGTAAGAGGTGCCTGATTACATCTTTTGTCGGAAATTATTCTCATGATGTATGGTGTGATGTGGTACCCATGGATGCTTGCCATTAGGGTTGTGGTGGTTTTGAAAGTCGATGAACAATATCCGTACGAATCAAAGGTGAATAGTAAACTATTCTTGGAACTGTCGCTTTTGGCTTCGTGCAGTCAAAAAAAAAAACGTGAATATGTCAAGGAGACGACTCAACCATGAAGGGAGATGATGTAGGAGGGAGAGGCACACCAGAGGCCGTAGGAAGTGTAGAAATATCCAAAAAGTCAACATCAAAAAGCGGAAAATTGAGAGATAATTCTATTGTGTACTGTATATCTTGTGTTTCTAATAGAAGATGATACATGTATATATAGAGTACAGGGAGCCAATCAAGTTGAAGGAAAAAAGAAAGATCATTTACAATCAATGATATCTAAAAGTCAACATACGTGTAAAATATGAAAATACACCATATCCTACAACAACAACAACAATGATAACAACAACAACAACAACAACAATAATAATAATAATAATAATAAAAGAAAGAAAGAGAGTCGAAAAGGTGGAGCAGGAGAAGAAACAATAGGTGATTAACTTGAGTGCAATAGGATTTGAAAATAGAAAAGAGGGGAGGGGGTGTTTCATTGGCATATGGGCCTCTAGAATTGTAATGTGCAGTTGAATGCATGTGCACATAGAATGTGCCACAGACATTTGAAGTCATACTGATTTTAGTAAAAAAATGCATGCCAATCATCAACATATGTGTATACAAGTTGGCATGGAGCATTATAAATGTGTATATGAGCCCACAGGTAATCTACACGTACAGTCGATACATGTCCAAACAGTGCAACATGGACGTATTTCAACTCAACAATGACTTGCAAAAAAAATGCACACCCAATCACCAAGTTATGTGTAGACAAGTTAGCATGGAGCATTATAAATATGCAGAAAGATACATTCTTAAGTGTGGAATGTTCTAGAATGATGAGATGCAAGTCATATGCATAAATTTTAGCCATTCCTTTGTCAATTCTTGTAGTAAATATTATAGTAATCATTCTCATTTGTGTGTCATTTGAGTAATATGAGTTCTTCGGTGCACAAAACTGTTTCCTTTATGACACAGGGATAGTATCTTCGGGATGGGATTCTTCTCTTGTTATTACGATTTTATTTTTGGACATATGGGATCATTGGTCGGGTGACTGTATTTTCTTTTCTTTTCCTTGGGTTCATTACTCCTGAACCCATGTTTCTTTCTCTCTTCTCCCTTTGTACTTCTCTTTTTAATGAAATTTCATGTTATCGCTCAATAAAAAAAACTGTTTCCTTTGTTGTGTTTGCACATTGTGTTGGTCTAGGAAGAGAGCACCATCATAGCCATCATTGGCTTACTCCAGCATTTGGTTATTAAGGTCAGTACACATGGGTTATATCAAGGATGATCAGCTATGCCTGTGACATTAGGCTTTCCAAATAGATAGATAGATAGATAGAAATAGAAATAGAGATGGATATATATATATATATATATATATATATATATATATATAGAGAGAGAGAGAGAGAGAGAGAGAGAGCATGTATGTGTGTGAAAACAACAAATGTAAAGAAACAACAACAATTTGATTTCACAGGCTCACCATGCCAAGTCTCTGTTGCTCGCCAAGGGATAGAATGTCTTCCCAGTTAAGATTAGCATCCCAACGTGCCTCCTCTCTTTCCAGAAGATAAATTAGTCGAACATTGTCAAGAATAGTTTTCAAGCGTGAGTCTAATAGTTTGGAGGCATTAGAGTTTCCACCTAAAATGTAACATGAGAAACAAAATCAATAATACACTACTGAAATAGTGGATAAAAAGAAGGGCAACACTGCATAAATTTGGAATTTTAACAAAAGGAAAAAATTGTCTTTAATTCAAAGAAATGGAAAGATGTTAAATATTTAAAGGAAAGTGACAACAAATGCCTGGGTCTTGTTTTATTATCCGGCAGAGACACATCTACAACCATTCAAAAACTAGAAGGCATCCAAAGATCAAAATTAGATTATTATCATGAGAACTGATTGTGGCAAACTCAGTTGCAAATTAAATAGTTAAAGATGTAAATCATTTTTGACAATTGACAGATGACAAGGCTCATGCTCTGCCACAAGAGAAAACAATTGCAATATCCATGCTTCACAGTTTCCGCAACCAATTAAAAATGTCATGGCACCCTAAACCTCATTAGAATTACGGATGTAGTTATAGCAGGTAGCTCCGGTCCACGCACTACAGTTCAAACCGAATTAAACCTTAGAATCTGGTTAGGCTTAAAAGGCTTGTTTCAAGTTTGCCTTAACAGATACTAGTAAGGAAACTTAATTTGAATGCAACCAAATAAACAGCCAACGAGTTTCATGATTTGAATTAACATTGCTGCTCTTCTGACTCAAAAAAAAAAATTAGAATTAAAACCAAGACTTGAGAGATAGTTATATGCGGGAAAGTACCGAACCAAAATCAAGCTTATTGAAGTAATTATTTGCCATTAATACAAATACCAAATCAAGTTAATATGTACCGAAATATGGACTGCAAAATATGAGAAAAAATTCAACATGGATCCATTTCTTAGCCGAATTTGGACATATAGATTACTTGCAATGAAACAAAGTATATTACTAACATAAACTAGTACAAATCAAGACTTGAAATAACACCAAGTCCAACTCTTGGGCTTCAAGTCTTCATAGACTTCACACGAGATTACAATCTCACACACAAGTACATGCCAATATGCTTTCCAACGTTGGCAAGCATTGGTATTTATAGACTACAAATGTTAACTTCCTAAAACTACTAATTTGAAATCCATCCATCGCCAACTCCCTTTGGATCTAATGGCTGAAATTGAATGTCCAAAAACTATCAATAACCATCATTTTTAAACCATCTGCCCATCACCAACTTCATCTCAGTCCAGTAGTTGAAATTTAAATCTCCAACAACTCCCAATAACCACCATCAGTCAAATTTAAATTTGAATTCCAACTACCAATCCTAGGTGGCGATCCAAGTGTGCTTGAATCCACCAATGGATTTGTGCCATGTGGATTGGGTAGTTGTGTGGCTCCTCCGATGAAATCATGCCAAGTGGATTGTTGGTTGCTAGAATTGTCTTTGATGAGGTTGTTGGTTTGTATGGTTTGACAAAAACCATAGTGTCCAACAGGGATGTCAAATTCATGAGTTACTTTTGGAAGACACTTTGGCATTGATGGGTACTAGGCTTCAAGTTTCCTCATCATATCGCCCACGAACAGATGGTCAAACTGAGGTGTCGTTAATAGAAGCTTGGGAAACTTGTTACGATGTCTAGTTGGTGATTACATTAGGTCGTGGGATTCAGTGTTACCTATAGCTGAGTTTGCATATAATAATTCCGTCAATAGGACACTAGGCATGACTCTATTTGAGGTAGTGCGTGGGTACAAGCCTAGGACTCCCGTAGATCTCATTCCCATGGCAACTACACATAGGCCTTCAAACTCTGCAAATGCATTTGCATGTCATATTCATGAATTGCATGCAGAGATTAAACACAGAATTACCATGAACAATGAAAAGTATAAATTATCAGCCGACTCACGTTGCAATTTTAAGGATTTTAGGTCGGTGATGTTGTAATGGTACCGGTAAGGCCTGAGCGATTCCCACAAGGGGTTGCAACGAAGTTACAAGCTCGTAGTGATGGACCCTTCAGAACCTTGAAGTATGTTGGTCCTAATGCGTGTCTTGGACCTTCCACAAGACATGAGCATGAACCCAACATTGAATATGGAGGATCTTGTGCCTTTTCGAGGTCTAAGAACTATTCCCACTAATCCATTTCATGATCCTCACAACACACCAACCCATTTCTGATGCAGGATAGGGGATAGGGTTATCCTAAATGCCTAATGTGGTTCTTGAAAGGGTCAAAATAATAATGCTTCCTAAATATAAAAATGGACTGAAATTAATCAGTCAATTAATAATGGCAATTGAATAACATAAATTTGACGCAAATAATCACACAAGTCCTGGAAATCTAATGTAAATAATTATATAAATTTACCAAACCAAATTAAGGAAGGATAATGGTAGCAGGAAGTGAACCAGATGGATCTGGAACGTGTTTTGGATGATCTAGGACGAGTTTTGGATGATTTGGGACGGGCTGGGACGACTCTAGGACGGATCTGGGGCGACAGATGGCGTGGCTATGGAAGGTGGCGACAATGGCTTAAGGGCTTCTTGCTCTTCGAAGAAAAGAAAAGAAAGAGAGATACGAGAGATAGAAGAGATAAGAAGAGTACCTGGATAGAGGAAGGCTTCTCACCTTCTTGTTCTTGGAGGTTTCTCACCTTTCTTGGATTCCACCAAGTTGTCATCGTCGCACAATGCCGAGGAGAGCAATTTTGAAAATTCCAATGTTCTATTTCATTCCATCGTGTGAAGCACAAGGCTTTATAATGTTTACAAACCCATATTCCCAAAATGCCATTACAATAAAACATTCCCAATTTGCCCTTAAATAAAAATTATAATAAATACCTAAACTACCCTCAAATAAAAAAAAAAAAACAAAACTAAACCTATATAATGAAATAACAACAATAAATAAATATGGTGATGGTGACATGCTCCGCATCAAGCTCCCATTACCATTGCCTCCTTCCTCACCCATACCTCATTACAAGGAAGAAATTGAAAATATCAAGGATGATCAAGTGGTTTCCACCAAAGACGGGAGATACCAAAAGTACCTTATCAAGTGGAAGAACCGACGAGATGCAGATTGTACTTGTATCACCAAAGATGAGTTGCAACAAATTAACCTTGATATCTTGGAGCAATACCACCGTCATAATTCGTCAGTGATGAATTCTTTACAGCCAGGGAGAGTCGATGCGGACATCCCAACGTACAAAGTTTATTAAAGGCGAAAGAAGAAGAAGAAGGCCCACATCTCACTGTGGGTTGATGACATAGCGGATTGAAGACCAGCCTGAGTTTCAGACAACTGGGGATGGACTCGGTCAACAGTAACTGACTGAAATAGAGAGTGGGAAGTGGCTTGAAAACAGAATAATGGGTAGTTATTAGGCAACTAACTGCAGTTATTTTACAACTTAAGGGTCTGGGACTGTGTTTTATAAATAGGACTGTATTAGAGAAAAAACAACAATGAATGAATGAAATATTTTTCTTCCTGAAACACATTGGAATAAGACCCTCCCATGAAGGGATTAATTGTGTGAAGCCAGGGAATGATTCCAATCCTTTTTCTGTTTTTCTCCAAAGGTATTTCTCTTGTTCTTCCTTGTAGTTGTTTGCATGTGAAACTGATTTCAACCCTAACCAAAAACAAATTACTAGTTGTTGGAAAATTCTCAAACTGTTGAAACTCTTGACACATTAACTAGCCATGCTAAATTTTGTTCTCAAACCTAATTGTATATTAAACCTTCCTTTTCTTTCTTTTAAACAAAATCCTTAAAGAATTTAGAAGAATTTGCATTGATTATTGGGCTTATTTTCTAAGCCAGTGGAAGTCCAGAATTCCATGGACCCTCTGTAGCGACCCGACCCAAATTAGCAGGTCATGACCCAATTAGAATCTTTTGGGTAGACTTTTATCAAGTGTTATGTTTTTAGCCTGTTTAATTGTTTGAAATTGTTCAAAAATTAATATTTGATTTAAAAATCAAAACTTTGTCCTGGGACTCAAAAAATAGCAGGTGTCTAATTTTGGAAACTTTTTAAATTTAGAAATTTCTAAGTTTGGTGTGTTATTGAGGTCCACAACTTTTAAGGAAAAATATTTGAGTATTATTATTCAAAATTTTAATTTTTGGATCTAAATTTGGAAACTTTCTAAAATTAGCATCTATGGGACCCAATTGTTTTAAATTTGGAAAGGATGTTTTGAAAATTTATTTTTGAAAAATAAAATTCATTTTTTGGAAACAATTTAAATTTTTGTAAAAATCTAAATAAATTTTTAGAAGAGAGAGATGAAAATTTATAAATACATGTTGGAGATTTGTTGGGCCATGGTCCCACACGATTTTGAGATGGAAAAGAGTTTTAAAAAAAATGAAATACAATGGAGTCCAAAACGTTGGAAAGGGATAAGAGAGAAAATTTGTTGGAGCTCAATTTATTTTAGGAAAAGAGGTATTTTTAGAAAATGGATTGAGGAAAATCCCACTTGGATTTAGACTCCTTGTGGCTGACTCTACTCCTTATTAAAAGGAGAGTTTCGTATGGGCCTAGACACACAATTCAAAAGTTACAAACTCTCTCCTCCTTGGGCATCTCTCTATCCTCTCTTCAACTTGGATTCAATTGGAATTTTATATTGGATTTCTCTTGGTTTTCGTGGCTTTTATTTTGGGATTCCCAAACAGGTATGTATGAAATTTTCCTTCTATCTTCATTATTTTCCTTGAATTCTTCCTTAATTTTCCATCTCTTCTCTCTATGGTGCACTCTCTCAAATTCGACCAAGCATCCATGATTTTTGTGAAATTCGAACAAGGAGATGACAAAAACAGAAAGAGAAAGAGAAGGAAAAAAGGATTGAATTCAAAAGGTTTTTATGAATTAAAAGGTTAGAAATAGATTTTGTAAATTAGTCTTGGAGATTGTAGAAAATCAACCATGGAAATTGGGTTTTTGATGCAAAATTCGATCTCCATGGATTGAATTTTATTTAATTGGTATTGGGGATGGTAAAATCAAATCTTGATTTCTGAACCATCCAATCCTTTTAGGGATTTATTCTAAATCTCTAGAAAATAAATTGGAAATTTTTAGATCATGATTTAATTGGTGAAAACATTGCAAGATGAATTCTCAGATCTGAAATCTCGTTTTCTGCGCTCTGTCGCGAGAAAAATCATATATGGGGCTTCCGAATGAATTTCTCAATGAAAAGTGCTTTTCTAGAAATTAGACTTGTAGATCTAGTTGTTGTCCAAATTGGAATGCCCCAAATCAGGTTTGCAAGTCGGACCAAATTTCTGGTTCAAGTTTGAGATATAGTTTTGCAGCAATTCATTAAATAAATCATAACTTGATCTCCAGATATCGAAACGATGCAAAATTTGAGAAAGAAAGAAATTGATTTATTAGGTCTATAAGCCGTAAATTTATGTTAGACTGCAATCTGTTTGGGCAATGCAATTGTTGGAGTAATTTGGCCATAACTTGGACTAGAAAAATAACTTTGGGCCAAATAAGATATTTTTAGAAACGGCATTCAGACGCCTATCTACTGTCAAAATATGAGAATTTATTGATGAACGTGTTGTTCCCAAAAAATTCTGCAATATGAGCGAAGTTTCACCCTGTTTTGATTTTCTTGGAAAATTTGGTAAATTGTGGAAACTTGGGTATTTTGGCCTTTTTATTTGCTGGATCAAAACCCCAATGATTTTAAGTGATAGACTCATTTAATTATAATAATTGGGAATAAATTTCCTAAGTGGTTTTGGAACATGAAAATAAATTGTAGAGAAATTGATTTCAAAGCTTATTGAAAAGGCATGGATTTTTGGTGTGTGATCCTTTGTAATTTTAGGTAAGGGATGCAGTACACTTTCATGTATTTTTTATTGACTTGTAAATTCTTATAAAATTATATTATTGTGTGTTGGAATGCATGAATTGGGTTTAGACAAAAAGACTGAGAATTTATGGATTAACGGAAAAAGTCATGTGCATCTCACAGAACGTAAATGGGTAATATTTTAGCTAAGTGTTTAAGCCAGTGAGTGACTCAGTCAACATGGACGTATGGTTCGCACCTGTTGCCTTGTTGAAAAGCCCATGATATGTATTCGAATTTGATTTGGAGTCCACCTATGCTATGATTGGAAACTGGGTGAATTTTGATGAATTATGTTATGCCACGTGTTGTTGGACCTTTATTGTTGCATATGTTTATTTGAGATCATATGTGTTGGATTTTAATTTAGTATTTTTGGATATACCAAATTATTGAGATTATGGTTCATTATGGCATATGTTCATGTGTTAAAGATCTCCATATTTTATTTTGGACATTATTCATCCACAGTTTGGGTGGGTGTTTGAGATTTTTGGGGTGGGTTGAGAGTCTTATGATTTCTTGGTGACTTTTGACTCAGAGACCAACAGAGGACCAGTTGAATCAGATTTTCCTTGGATTGCTGGGGACCGGTTAGGTCATGTCCTTCGATGTTTAGTTGATGACTAGAGGGGATAGATCTCTATGACAATCAACTTAAGCTGTCGGCCGATGTAGGGTTGCATTACAGGTCATGCTTATTGATGCGGAGCAATACATAGCAGTTGCTTATTTGTTTTTTTAGTTTAGTAATTTCTATTTTTATGTAATTGCTTTATTTGATTGGGGGTAGTTTAGTAATAGTTTCCTTCTATTTTATTTTTATTAATGCAAAGTTTATAAAGCCTTGTAGCCTTTTGTGGCATTCCAACGATTGATGAATGAAAAAAAGATTTACCTTTGCCTCTTGCGCATGGTTGTGGTGGTGTGAATCCACAGACATTGGTGTGAAACCTAGGCGAGAAACCCTCCAGGTACTGCTTCTACCTTTCTCCTTCTCTCTTCTTCTTCATTCAGCTTCCTACCAAACTATAAATCCATCTCCTCGCTGCCCCTTATTGCTGTTACCTTTCCAGATCCTTCCTAAGTCCTCCTTTAGCCCATACAGCCCTTGCTGCCCCTTTCCCAAGCCAACCTTTAACCATACAGTCATTATACTGCTGTCCCAAGACCTTTGAACCCCTCCCTTAACCCATACAGCCTTGTTGTTGTAAGTGCCCCGGTTTGTCCGAGTCACCCTTATTGTCAATTACGTGACTCAGTTGAACTTGCCTTGGATGAATAAGAAGATCTACTATGGAGTTGAAGCGTCTACACCGAATACGATATTGGTACACAGGTAAGTGAACTATAAGAGACTTTAGGCTAAGTCATATACCTAGAAGTCGATTGGAAAATAAATTAAATACGTGACTTTCAGCCTCGAGGCCTCATGCAATCTGCCGAGGCCTCGCAGCCAGTTATGCTGAGCTGAGCTGAGTCTAGCTGACCCTGTGTCGAGCTGACTCAGTCTCTTACAGTTTTAGAAAGTTAAAATCTGTAACTGTTTAATTGAGAGATAATTATAGTAAATTTATTGGAAGCTTATTATGGTAAATAAAATTATCCACATGGTGAGATGGGTAATTATGGTAAATTGATTGGAAGCTTATTATGGTAAACAAATTTATCCATGGTGAGATGTTGCCACCTCTCTTAAGTTTGAATTTGAATATCCTTGGGGAGCTGTCCATAACAATTATGGAAAGGCTCCTCCATGATTTGTAATCCACCTTGCAATATTCTCATCAAGTCCTTGATTAGTGGCTAAAATAAATGATTTGCAAGTCATGCACGGTGGAGATGAGGTAGCTGATATCTGATTGATATCTGGCTGATGTGGCTGAATCACTGACACAGCATATGTGTGCTGTCTTTCCAGCAATTACCGCTGGCGAGGCCTCGTTAGAATCAGCGAGGCCTCGCAGGCGTGACTTACAGCAAAACTGCAAGCTGTCTTTCCAGAATTACCTCTGGCGAGGCCTCATCAGAAGCAGCGAGGCCTCGCTGGCGTGACTTACTGCACTCCTTAAAACTGCTTATAAAATAACAGTAAAGGGGTTGTTTCAAGTACCGAATACACACAGCAAATACTCAGGAACATATTACCAGTGAGTGATCATTCGGCCTTCCCTCTAGACACCTTTCTTCATCATCCTTCTTAGTGAATGTTTGGGTAATTAATACCCCAATCCTAATGAAGAGCAAGGTGTTCATATAGGACTATAAAACCAGTCATACCCTTGTCCTATACTGCTGTGCCGAAAGTCATTTTGATGGAGCTAATCTAATGGAAAGGAGCACACAGATTCAGTAAAGAAGAAAGAGCTTAACGGAAAACGGTCAAGGCCCAAGGCAAGTATTTCTTCTTTGTTTTATTTCAAACATTGTAAAGTGGATTAGAACAATGTGTTCGAACCACTCTAAAAAATAGGTGTAGAGGATTAGACCGATTGGGTTGAACCTCTATAAAAAACTAGGTTGTACTATTTGGGTGTGGGACCCTTACATAGTATATTTGGGATAGCCCTAGAGAGGGTGAGTCCAACAGTTGATGTAGGTTCAGGTGAACCGAACCACTATATATCGTTGTGCATGTGTGGTTTGTATTAATGGTTTGATTCATTTGTTTATCACTTGCACATACGTTTATTCCGCTGCACATATTGTTAAATCTGATTTATTTTTAAAAGGGAACTAAAATTGAAACCGACCTATTCACCTCCTTCTAAGTCGTGCATACTTCTAGTAACGGAATTTCAATTGGTATCAGAGCGAGGTTACTCCATATTTGACTTAACCGTCTGGAGTTGATCCTTTTTACTAGAACTATGTATTTGGGTGAAAGTTTAGATATAAATAGACCTCCTTACTTTGATGGCTCCAATTAACCCCATCTACTACCATCGCCATTCCACTCCAAAGCCACTACCTGTGCCACCACTTCCTAAAATCCCTTCCTGCGCCTTTGTTTCACCCAAACACATACCCTTTTACTCCGTTACCTCCAAAGTCCTTCTCCTAGCTTCCGCGATCCCTTTGTTCTTCCTCTCTTCCGTCCTTTGCCTTTTGTTTAAAATTCCATTTGTACCCCATCTTTTAATTCCATAAGTTCCCTTTTCCTTACCACCGTGACCCATCTTTACCCCAAGTCCATCTTTCTTTTAATTCCATCCGTATCCCCCTTTGATTCCAATTGAAACCCAAGTATCATTAATTCATGTGCCCATTCAATTCATTTAATACATTACCTTTGAAGTCCATTATTCTCATCAACACATTATATTCATAGAATTGGCATGTGTATGTGGTAAATTTATATTATTTAATTGCATATATTAATTTGAATTTAATTTCAGCTCATTTTAGATTTAAGCTGCATTATTTTCATCCCTTTAATCCACATTTAGGCATTTAGGGTTACCCTATCCTTTGTCCTGCGTCAAATTGGTATCAGAGCAAGGTTTGGTTGTTTTCTTAAACACCCACAGTCTTAGGTTGCATTTTATTTTATTTTATTAATAAAAAATTAAAAAATTGCAATTTTTTTTTTGAAAAAATAATTAAAACAAAAAAAGTTACTTTTTTTGTTTTTGTTTTTTTGTTTTTTGTCATTATCATTCATTGCATGTAGAGTCTAGGACACAACATTTAGAACTATCTAAACATGTCAGGAGAACAACCCCCAGATTGGTTCAATAAGTTCTTCACCCAGTTGACTACCTAAACGACTGAATTTCAAAGGAGACAGGAAGCCATAAATGCTAAATTCATTTATGTACAACCCAAGAGCACCCAGTTGATTTCCAAGTTGACCGAACTCTGAGGAGTTGGTTGTGGTGAGTACCATCAGCCTCATAAGCCTCAAAAATTTACCAAAAATGGTGAATGTGCCTTGAAGATTGTTCCTATCATGCCCCAGGATTTTGATGGACGTCTAGAACCCAAAATTTTTCTCGATTGGCTATCAGACATGGAACGCTACTTTGAGTGGCATGACATGTCAGAAAGTCGGCGAGTCCGTTACGCCAAATTTAAATTAGTAGAGCAAGCCCAGACTTTCTGGATGAAGGTGGAACAGAAATATAGGAGGTTAAGAAAAGACCCCCTACATTTAACATGGGACGAAATGAAGAAACAGTTAATTGAGAAATATGTCCCTCTCTTCTACTGTCGCAAGCTCACTAATCACCCTATGTTTCGGGAACTTGACACATATGGTGAAAGCAATGATAAATCCGAGGTGGTACAATCCCACAGGTTACCCAAAGCCATTGCATCAAATAGAAAACCTCTAGATTTCATCCCAGTGTCAGCGTCACCTAGTCTGTCTGACTTTGTACATACATTTGCACAGCATATACATGATTCACATGCTGAAATTGAAAGTCAAATTAATATAAGCGATGAACAATATAAGTTTGCTGCAGATTCTCATTGCAAATCCAATGAATTTGATGTGGATGATCATGTCGAGGACCTCATACCTTGTCCAGATCCAATACCTTCACCTTCAGACCCCACCCCACATCAGCATGACCCTGTCTCACATATTGGCAGCCTTGACCCACAACCTCACCCTGATCGTATTAGCCTTCTTGATCCACAACTTGACCCTCAGCCTTTACCTATGCCACCAACTCAGCCTCTACCTTTTGTACCTCTTGGCCTTCCCGATCCATTCCATGGCCCATGCTATGCACCTATCCAGCCCATTCAACCTCTACCTCCCTCACCTTTTCAAAGCCCAACAGTTGCACCATCTAGCTCACCTTCACAGTTTAGAGCTGCCTTCAATCCTGATCATCACCTTGACCCCCTCCTACTACCTTTCTGGAACCACTTCATAACACATGGTCTGCACCTATACAGCCTTCACCGATCCTACTTTCTTTACCTTCTTTGCCACCCGAGAGAGAAAAGATAGAATTTATCTTGGTAGAAGAAGTTGTTTCCATAGAAGAACATCAGCTATATCCGATGACGCGGAAGCCCAGATCCATGGCTGCTGTCACTTGGGTGACCACAAGAGAGCTACAGTGCTTTGCTCCGGATTTATTGGAGAGATTTCAGAGTCTTGTCTCAGCGGAGGACCACTCTACTCACATCTTGATGCCACCGCCCACCAGAGTTGATCGTGACATCCGTCTTGTATCATCAGAAGTGCATTCTAGACACATCTTGTTGTTGTCACCCAAAGTTGCTCGTGACCTCAGTAAAGGATTCATAGTGTACCATCGATGGCGGATGAGAGCCGATCCAGCATTCTTATTGTGGCCAAATGTTGATCCACTTGATTTACGTTGAAGATCTCACGTGGGCATGATTGCATATTGAAGACCTCACATTGGGAAGAAGCATGTGTGGGTAGATTTGTGTCTTCTCATTTGCTTGAACTCGAGATCAAGTTCTTTTTCAGATGGGGAGTTTCATGCGGAGCAATACATAGCAGTTGCTCATTTGCTTTTTTAGTTTAGTAATTTTTATTTTTATGTAATTGCTTTATTTGATTGGGGGTAGTTTAGTAAATAGTTTCCTATTTTATTTTTAGTAATGCAAAGTTTATAAAGCCTTGTAGCCTTTTGTGGCATTCCAACGATTGATGAATGAAATAAAGATTTACCTTTGCCTCTTGCGCATGGTTGTGGTGGTGTGAATCCACGGATATTGGTGTGAAGCCTAGATGAGAAGCCCTCCAGGAACTGCTCCTACCTTCTCCTTTTCTCTTCTTCTTCTTTCAGCTTCCTACCAAACCATAAATCCATCTCCTTGCTGCCCCTTATTGCTGTCACCTTTCCAGATCCTTCCCAAGTCCTTTAGCCCATACAGCCCTTGCTGCCCCTTTCCCAAGCCAACCTTTAACCATACAGTCATCATACTGCTGTCCGAAGACCTTTGAACCCCTCCCTTAACCCATACAGCCTTGTTGTACCATTAACCCCATCTACTGCCATCGCCATTCCCCTCTAAAGCTACTACCTGTGTCGCCACTTCCTAAAATCCCTTCCTGTGCCTTCGTTTCACCCAAACACATACCCGTTCCTTCTCCTAGCTTCCACGATCCCTTTGTTCTTCCTCTCTTCCGTCCTTTGCCTTTTGTTTAAAATTCCATTCATACCCCATCTTTTAATTCCATAAGTTCCCTTTTCCTTACCACCGTGACACATCTTTACCCTAAGTCCATCTTTCTTTTAATTCCATCCGTATCCCCCTTTGATTCCAATCCCATTCAATTCATTTAATACATTACCTTTGAAGTCCATTATTCTCATCAACATATTATATTCATAGAATTGGCATGACTGTATGTGGTAAATATATATTATTTAATTGCATATATTAATTTGAATTTAGTTTCAGACCATTTTAGATTTATGGTGCATTATTTTCCATCCCTTACAATCTTTAGGGACCACATTTAGGCAGTTAGGGTTACCCTATTCCTTATCCTGCGTCACTTATGCTGGTGACTGAGAGACGGTCATGTCGTTTGACAAGCTAGTATTTGGGTGGTACATTGTAAAGGGTATCTTAGCTTGTGGCTGACGAGCCAGGTCTGTGGCCCATGTTATATGCGCATTGGAGTTTGGATGATGGCATGGGATTAGGATTCATGCATCATCTTTGCATTTTGAATTACATGCATTATTTGCATAGATTTTATTTACCTTGATCTATAAGGAATTCCTGTACGATTATGTTGCATGGTTGTGTTTGTTTCTTTCACTAGGCATGGAACTCATTCCCCTTATGTTTCAGGAGTATTGTTGGAGTTAGATCAAGGAGAAGCTCAAAAGCAAGCTTAGATAACTTGGAGCTGTTAAGAGCAATACTTAGACCAGTTTTATGTTCCAAGAATAGAGACTACTAGTTTAGTTTATTTTTAGCTTTGTTTTGACGCGCTTAGAGTGTCATTTAAGGAACTGTAATAGTTTAGATGGTTTGAGACTTTGATATTATTATTTGCCTTGGGTGTGAAACAGTGAGATTAGTAAAATTCTCAATAGTTGTGTTGATTATTATTGTTAGTTGTGGTTTGGCTTGATATATCATATCTGCTAATGGGAAAAATTTAATGTGGGATGTTATGTTGTTCGATCATGGCTATTTTAAGAAGTTATTCCAAGACTCAGAAATTATTTGTATACCATGCGAATTGTTATCATAATTATGAAAAAAAAAAATTAGAGCCATGTTGGGCGTCCCATATTAATTGGTCTCTTAACTCTTTGTGAGGCCCCGTTTGTTGAGGTTGAACGGGCGGGTCCTTACACCCTTGAGGATAAATCTAAGGTATAGTATTGTGGGACTGTGATGTGGCTCCGGACTTTTACAAATTTTGCGTACGTGAAATTTCTTATTTGCACGTGATTAGCATAATATTTTATAATTATTACTGACATGGTAATTTTTTGTTAATCTGAACTCATTAGATTTTAAGCCATTACAATCCTACGTCACTTCAGCTTGGCTCAATTTGGACGGCCACCCCTTGTCTCAGATTGCTCGAACTTCTTGTAAAAAGCCAGGGCAACCTCGTCCGCCCCGTTCAATGGTGAACTAGAGTGTGAACTGGTCCCGATGTCCTCATCAATTACTAACCGACATAATCAATCTAGCATAACCTAGAACTCGGTATCAAACTTAAAATATGTTCCTGCTTTTATCATCTTGGCATAATCAGTTGTCCAACAATGGAAGTTACAAGTTTTTCTTAAACTTTTTTAAGGATGTGGTTATCCAAATGTAACAACCAACAGGTCATTTGAAGAGTGACAGGAACCTTCAATTTCTTCTAAAAAAACAGGATTTGATCAGTTAATTGTTTGATACCAAGTAAAAAGCCAAACCAAATTGCTCTTGCAAAAACTTATGCTGGAATGATGTGGCTAATCGCATGGAAGCAGATCATAATAGTATAATACATACAAATCCTATTTCCTTGCTTATTGGTTTACAATTTTCAGATCAAATGCCTTCCAAGTTTTACTATCCCAAAATGCATTGATCACTACAAGATCAAAATACTAATTATCAAAAAGGGAAAGAAACATATAAAATGACCACCAATAGACAGCATAATCAAATGCTTAGCACCAAAACATTACGAAACGATGACTAATGAAGCAGAAGAACAGATTCTTTAATAAACAGTAAGATAAATGATTGTAGAAGCAGCCGAGAGGTGGTTGGCATCTGTTTCATTTTTGGGTAATCCCACCATGCAATTTAGATGTAGAGATATGTTTGAGCATTAAAATACATAATAACAAAATCAGGACTCCTGGAACATGATTACCTTGTTCAAACATTTTCAGTGTCCTCATTTCTGCTTCCTCGCGAGAAAGAGGATATATGATTTGATCCCTTAATGTTCCCAGACTTGTATATGGCCGCTGAGGAACATAGAAGACACCACAACCTGATCCCACACCTTCGTTGATATTTTGGCAAGGCTTAACGAGACGCCCACTTACAATAGGCCATAGACCTTGAAGGACTCTAAAAATAGAACTTTTCCCGCTCCCATTGGGTCCTTGAAATGGCAAAAAAATAGTTAAAAAATCTATAGAAATCAAGTTAAATGGTATTTGAAGGGGGAAAAAACCCTTCACTAACCGGTTACAAGAAGGCTCTTCCCTGGCACTATGTCACATGTTAGCTTCCTAGCAAGTAACTTCTGCCCTGGAGTGATAATGTCCACCTCAGAGAATGAAATAACATCTTCAGCAGAGGTACCATTCCTCTCAAAAGTTGATTCAGAATCAGGCACAGTAACATCTGTCTCATCATGTGTTAGCAAATTTGGTCAATACGTACAAGTAATCCTCTTATCGGATAGCAAATAGATCAAATCACATTTTGTTAAGCAACATAGAATGAGAAGTAATAAATCAAAATTACACGGAAAAATTATGCATTATACAAATATTTTAGTGTCACAGCACAAAAAACTGCTTTAGATGAGGTCGAAAAACATGATAATAAAACAACATGGACAAAACAAGCAACTAAGGAAAAATGAACAAACTCATAATGTTGGACACGTAGAGCATACAAGTGGACACCACTTCTAGTATTTAGCATTTTAATCATTATTTTATTTTATTTTGTTTGATCCTATTTTTGGGATCCATAGTTTGTGTCGGTATTGTAAATCCAGTCACACTGGGTCAAGGTTAGTGTCGTCAGAGTAGAGTTCAAGTTACAATTGAATAAAAAGTCCACTGTAGGTGGAATATTAGTTGGTGTCAGAGTCCTAAGCTAGTTTGGAGTGTAATGTTTTTCCTATATAAAACTACGTTGTAAACAGAGGAATACATACATCTTTCGATATTATGAATTGAATCAGAATTAATACAAGTTATCTATTTTTTATCTCTATCTTTCTTCTCTATGTCAAGTTGCAGACGAATCTCCTCTTGGTGGCAGAGATCCACTCGTGTTTTTGTCGCTTAAATCTGGGCTTTATCCCAAGTGTGACCCTATCGCTGCTCCACAGAAGATCTAGGCATAATCCCAATCGATTGATAATACAAGTCTTCCGCCTCCTGTAGTCGTCACCCTTGCTACAGTCGTCACAGCTGCTCCACTCACTAGTTCTGACATGTCGTCTCCTTCGTTTAATCCCATGTAATGGCACAGGTCAACAAAATTGTTATGCGAATAAGAGGATATATGAATTGTACGATTTTACGATTTTCGATTTACGATTCACACCCGTAGACTAATTTCGATACTATTCGAGTTTGATAACATTGGGTAAAATTGGAGAATGCCATACACTTAGAGCATTGGGAATATTTGTAAAATTCCATGCTCATAAGGTGTGTGATAATATATTTGAGTGAATGTTATCTAGTGCACATTCAAATGCATAGTTGGGTAAGGTTATGTTTGACTTCCTTATGCCTATGAGTGATTGATTTGAATATATTGTATCAGATACATATGTATGAGTTTCTTAAGTTCCCTATAATTAGATGTTTACTATAGTTGAAAATTCATAAATTTGTGATTTGTTGAACTATGACAGAATGTATGATAAATCAAGATTGCCCAAGATATGTAATGTAGGGCCTTGATAACTTCCCATACTTGTGTATGGTTATGAGTAATGTATACATCAAATGAATTCTATGATTGTGATTGGAATTCTTAGATGTGTAATTCATATAATAGCATGATGAATGTGTTTTCATGCCATGCTTGGACTTTTGTGATGATATGTACATCACTAGTGAGTACCTATGTTGATAATGCTTGTAGTGGATCAACCTAACCATGGGTAGAATAAACTACGGTTGATCTGATCCACTATGTGGTACGTAGGCAACTGAGAGCATTGTGCCTCAGCTCGATCAAAAGATGCATTGTGTCTCATCCATTTATATTAAAATGATGGATAAATTGTGTTAATTGTTGGAAACCCTTGGGAAGAGTTGAAATGAATTATTATTGAATTTAATTGGGTTAATGTTGTGAAGAAGGGAGTGATTGGACTTAAGATAATAAACCACTATGAGACGGGTTGAATGAATTGCAAGGAGTAAGAATACGTTAAATAAACCCGATGTGTGTATCTCAGGGTTGGTGTGTAGTTCATGTCCCTAAAATAACCCAATGTGATGAATATGTTGAATGTATGAAACGTAATAGAATGTACTATGATGTTATCCCTGTGAAATTATGGTCATGATGATATTATGCCATATATGTTGCCCATGTAATTGTGAATATGATCCCTTTTGCATTACTCACTAATGTGTGCCTAGGAGGTTATCTAGGAGGTGAGTATGGAAAGTTGTGGTAATGGGCATGATGATATTGAGAATTACTACTGTTGGAATGAGCCCAAAAAGTTTATAGGACTTGATGATGTACCTTCCTCTTATTTGGGCCCCACTAATATGAATCTCCACTCCCTAGAGGACGTTAGTGTGACAAGACAATGGTTTTGTTTAAGGAACCCTATTGGAACGGTGGCATCGGCTATGTGACTTGGTCCTGTAGGTTGCCGTCGAGAAGTATAGCTCCTATCATGCTTTGCGCTGTAGGTCACTCTCATGACTGTTTGTGGTTGTAGTTGAGGAGTATAGCTCCTATCATGCTTCGCGCTGTAGGTCGCTCTCAAGGCTGTTTGTGGTTGTCGTTGAGGAATATAGCTCCTATCATGCTTCACGCTGTAGGTCGCTCTCACGGCTGTTTCTGGTTGCCGTTGAGGAGTATAGCTCCTATCATGCTTCACGCTGTAAGTTGCTCTCACGACTATTTTGTACACTTGGTGTACAGTTCACGCAGGGTCAGATACTCGTGAGCCTAAGCGGGCGATACTAACTTAGGGTTAGATACTTGTGAGCCTATGGGGGCGGTACTGACTTATTAAGACGAATTACGCAGGGTTAGATACTTGTGAGCCCTACTTGGGCGGTACTAACTTGGTAAGTCGTATATTGATTGTAATACCCTGCCCTAAAAAATCCCACATTACTAGTGGTATTGGAAATTCCCTGGTAAATAAGTAGTACCCTTCCTCCTTATAGCACAAGGCTTTTTGGGAGCAACAGTGGGTTAGCTGGCCAAAGCAAAGCAGTGCGACTCCGTGTGTAGGCCCAAAGCGGACATTATTGTGCTAGCGGGACGGGTCGTATTAAATGGTATCAGAGCATGGTTCAACTCTCTGCCTGAGATTGTGGGCTTGGTTGTTGTGTGTGCAGAGCCGAGGACGGCTCTGGCTTTAATGGGGATATATTTTAATACTCTGCCCCAAAAAGTCCCACATTGCTAGTGGCATTGGAAATTCCTTGGTATATAAGTAGTAGCCTTCCTCCTTCTAGCACAAGGCCTTTTGGGAGCAACAGTGGGTTGACTCGCCAAAGCAAAGCCATGCGGGTCCGTGTGTAGGCTCGAAGTGGACAATATTGTGCTAGCAGGACGGGTCGTTACATTGATCACCTTAGAGTTGACTTAATCACCAGAGTGGTGAAGGGACGCATGGTGAGGTAGATTATCTATATTGTATAGAGATCTCCCACTTATAAGTCGTGGCCTATGTCCCTTAAGGGTTCATGATGATTGATAGCCCATTCCATAGAGGTGTCCTTGGGTGGACATTGTGTTCACAGTGATGATGTTGATAGCATAGCAGTGTTGCATAGAATAATTTATGTTCCATTTCATACATTATTCTTATGTGGGTGCGTCCCTCACGTGATATTGATATTGAGACGTGGTATGAGTAAGTGCCTCACGGGATTATGATGTTTGACTGCCCGTTCCAGAGAGGTATTCTGGATGGTGGGGGGTCAACTACGGAGACTTGGTCCCGCATGGTTGCCGTCGATGAGTGAGTCCCTCACATGCTATGAGCTGTAGGGCGCTCTCACGGCTATATAACACATTTGATGTGCGTTGATGCGCAAGGCTAGATATTTGTTTACCCCATGGGGATGGTACTAGCTTTGTAAGGCACAGTCTGTCCACCTTAAAGTTTGACTGAATCACCCATGAGGTGAAGGGATGCAGGGCGACGTAGACTTGATCACGCCAATCGTGAATCTCCAGCTTAGTAAGTCATGGGCCCTAAGTATTGCTAGGAGTCGTGGTAAGTTTATGATTTGATATTGTTGCCACAGTCACGTAGTGATTCGTGCGAGTGTTGTTCTTATGGAGAGAAGATCTCGTGATAGATGATGTGTTCCCTGGATGAGTTATGACAATGGATAGATTATACCCATAGAGGGATTATATTCGTGGATGATTTATACCCATGGATAGATGATACTCATTGATGGAGTGTTACTAGTGATGGATGATTAGTCATTCCCATGGTAGACATATTGGATTCATGCCCAACTACTGGTTATATGGTAAGCATATTGGCCCAATGAGACATGTTGGTCCCATGGTAGGCGTAGACTTGATGGTTCCATGTATAGATATTATTCTCATGGAGGGTTATTCTCATGGATGGTTATCCTCATAGAGGGCATTGTGCATTGTGACCATAAATGTATATTATTACCCTGGATGGAAATTCTCACGGAGGGCATTGATTCCATAGGTGATTAGATTCGTACTTAGAGTATTGTCTCCGAGGAGGGATGTAGTACTTATGTTCGTGTATAGGTCCCATGGTTGATGTTTATCCCATGAGTGACAAACTCCATGGTTGACGGTGTTCCCATGGTTGGTATAGACCTGTGATTGGCTAGACCCGTGATAGATGAAATCTATTCTACTGATGAGGCCAATGATTGGGTAATTAGAATGTCTTGATGTGACATCATGAATAGCACGGGATTAGTGTCATGAAATAAATGAATTGAGAACTACGCAAAATCTGATAATCATTGGAGTACGTAGGCAGTTGATAATTCAATTCGATCAAATCAAGGGTCCAAGAAGTGCTCTCGCAACACGTGTTTGAACTATGAGTTGTGCACACTTCAGAGTTAAAAAAGAAAAAAAAAAATTTGTTTCTCAGGTATCCGTTGGGTCGGACCGTGGCATCGCAGGTATTGCACGTCAATCTAAACCCAGTCTCTCTTCCTCTCATCTTCTGCCTTGCAATCCCTTTCTCTTTCCCTCCTTTCTTTCTCTTCCGCCTTCTTCTTCTTTTCTAACTCTCACCTTTCCGCTGCCCTTATAATCTAGTTAATGTTAGGGCCTCGGTTTGGCCGAGTCTACGTATTGTCAATTCCGTGACCGAGCGTGACCGTGTGTCTTGGACCTTGCCTTCGAAGATTGTGAAGATGTCAGAAGATCTACTACGCATTGAAGAGTCTACACCGAACATGTGATTGGCACACAAGTAAGTGAACCTGAATGGACCTTAGGTTAAGCCTAAATACCTTAGAAATCAATGGTTAAAAACTTAAAAAACTGAAAAATGTATAGTCTCAGCCTCGAGGCCTCAAAAATTGTCCTTATCTGAGTGAAAAGATATGACAACTGTATTTTCACCGTGGGACTGTAAGGCCATGTGTCCCTTGACCCAAATATCTTACAAGATATGGTAAGACAAACTGAAAAGAGGGAAATGCTCCTCTTGATTTCGAAAAATCCTATGCCTCATCATAATTGGAAACCTTACGGAAATATGGAGATCCTAGAAGGCTCCTATGGATTTTATGAGATAATGATTGACAAGTGGCAGTTGTGCTGGCCTTTGACCAATTATATTTGAAAAATCCTTTGAGAGGCTCCTCATGACCATAGAAGATCTTGGAAGACCATTTAGGTAATCTCATGATTTGATCTATTATTCTGATTGACAATCAAGGACAGATGTCAATTTAGTTAGCTGGTCATTGACTCAATATGATTAGAAGATGGTTTGAAATCTAGCAAATTCAGTGAGCTATATTACCATATACAACCTGGAGGCCTCGAAGAAATCCTGGAGGTTCGAGACTTAACTGTTCAAAAACAGTCTTATAAATGTACGGTTGGCTAAATTCAAAGGACAAAGCTGAATGTTGGTAAATAAAAAACAGCCACCAGAGACCTTTCCCATCCCTCTTCCTCTATTCTTCATCATCCTTTGCAAGGACATGAAAAATTATTCGATGCTTAAGTTATGAAGAAGATGAGGACTGATTTATTAGGACAAAAAACCAGTAAAATAATTGACTAGAATCCATATTCCGCTGTGCCAAAGCGCACTAAAGAATGGACCAGATCTAAAGGAAGAGGCGTGGAGACATCAACAAGAAGAACACACATTTTGAAGAATTGTTAATGCCCAAGGCAAGTGTTCCTCTTAGTCTTTTTATTTGATATCACATTTTAAGATGGACTAAAACATTGTGTTCAAACCACCCAAAAAAATTGGCGTCGAGGATTAGACCATGGGGGTCGAATCTCTATAAAAAATTAGGTTGTACTATTTGGGTATGAAGCCCGTTCATAGTATATTGGGACGACCCTAGAGTTGGGAACTCTGACAGTGGATGTAGGTTCAGGTAAACCGAACCACTATAAATGATTGTGCAATGTGGTTTGTTTTGATGGTTTGATTCCTTTGTTTATCACTTGCACACACGTTTATTCCGCTGCACATATTGCTATATTAATTTATTTTAAAAAGGGAAATAAAATCGGATCAGACCTATTCTCCACACCCCAACCCCCCCCCCCCCCCCCCCCGCGCGGGTCTTGCATACTTCTAGTAATGGAATTTTAGTTAAGTCCCATTCCTACCCTTTTCCCCATTTCAATCAAAACCCAAGTAAAATTCCACGTGGTCAGTACCCAGTTTATTAGCCTCTCAATACACATGTGAGCAACCCTTTACCATTTTTCTCGAGGCTTCATCGGGATTGACTCGTTACTTTAAGTCCCTCACCGCTTCCACTACATCAAGTGGTTTAGAGCCAACTTCTCTGCTATACAGAGATGATCTCCGCTTATAGTTGGTGATTTAAAAAAAAAAAATCCTAATGGCATCCAACAACAATCAGAATGTCACCATCTCTCAACTCAATGAATTCAAGGCTGAGATGAAAGCAAAGATAAAAGATATGCTCACAGATTTCCAGGCATCCATGCTTGCAGCCCTTCCTGGAAGAGACACCAACAACAAACAAATAGAAGAGCTACCCAATAGGAACAGTTCTTGTAACACTCCAGATTTTCCTTAGATTATAAATATATTGGATTAATCCGTTTGGATTGTGATTTAATGGAATTTTGAAATTAAAAGTTGAAATTGGTCAATTACACAATTATGACCCAAATAGGTTAATTACCCAATTATGATCCAAATGGGTCAATTACCCAATTATAACCCAATGGGCCATGGATGACCTGAATTTTAAGTAATTGGGTGAGTTTAAATAAATTAGTTGAATTGGATAATTAATACATTAAAGTCCACCTCATCAAGTGAGTTGGCATGTAGGTGATGTGGCATTGCCAAGTGGCATACATGTCATCACATGAGAGCTAACTAAGCATGAATGCCACATCATCAAGTGACGTGGCCAAGTGGGACCCCAAGTGCCATGTGTCATGGTCGACCATGTCATAGTTGATTTGGTCAACCGCAAATGAGTCTAATCGAATTAAGGTGTTCTTGAGTTGAATTGGCTTGAGTTGGAAAGTGAGTTCAAGTTTTGAGTTTGAGATTAAATTACATGAGTTGAGTGGGGAAGTGAGTTCAAATGAAGTAAGGTGAGTTGAGTTGAGAAGATGAAAGGTTTCATCTCAAGAGGCATGAAGCCAAGAGATGCATTGGTTTAAGCCAAGAGTCTCCTTGGTTAAACCAAGGGTCACATTGGTTAAACAAAACCATTATGAGGGGAAGTAAGAGAGTTTGGGCTGATTACAAAGAGACACAAACCCAAGGGGCACATCACACCCCTTGGCCGACTCTTCTCTTGGACACGAGATTTACATCTCTTCTCTTCTCTCTCTCTCCCACATTTTCATCTCTATACTTGGTAGAACTATTGAAGAGCAAAAGAAGAAGAATGATTAAGGAAGGAAAAGGACAGACCTTAATGAAAAGGAGACGGGAAAATAAGCTATGTTGAAGCTTAGTAACAGAAATAAGTTTAAGGAAACCATAGCTTGGCCATGGAGTGGCCGAATCTATGGGTTCCATATTTAATTGGTTGGGATGGATGGCAAATTTATTATAAGACCATGGAGTTGGAAATCCATCCAAGGGATGGTTATGGGATTGAAACAAAGGAACCCATGCCATGATAATAATATGATTAAATAGAATAAGGTGGGGACTGATTTTATAGTTTTAATTCAGTGAATCTTAGGACTGATTTTAAGGTTTCAAATCAGTGAATCTTAGGACTGATTTTAAGGTTTCAAACCAGTGAATCTTAGGACTGATTTTGGATTAGTTTTAGAACTAGTTGATGGTTGGTCTTAGGACTGGTTTTCAGCTTTCAAACTATTAATTTTGGTGTCTGATTTTAAGACAGATGCTGGCTGATTTTGGATCAGTTTTAGGACCAGTTAATGGTTGGTTTTTAGGACTGATTTCCAGTCCTTAAATTGTTAAATTCAGGGACTGTTTTGGCTAGTAAAATCTGCCACAGTTGGGACTGATTTTTCAGTCTTTAAATGGTTAAATTCGGAAACTGTTTTGGCTAGTAAAATCTGCCACAGTTGGGACTGATTTTTCAGTCTTTAAATGGTTACTGTTTTGGCTAGTAAAATATGCCACAGTGGAGTGATTTTTCAGTCTTTAAATGGTTGAATTTGGGGACTGTTTTGGCTAGTAAAATCTACCATAGTTGGGACTGATTTCTCAGTCTTTAAATGGTTAAATTCGGAGACTGTTTTGACCAGTAAATCTACCACACCGTTGGGACTGATTTTTCATTCTTTAAATGGTTAAATTCGGGGATTGTTTTGGCTAGTAAATCTGCCACAGTTGGAATTGATTTTTCAGTCTTTAAATGGTTGAATTGAGGGATGTTGTTGAACATGAATACACTTAAGAGGAAATGGGACAATAGGGTTCGGCCATGTTGTATGGCCAAACCTCATTGAGGATCTTAAACAGGTTAAGGACAAGGAATGCATAAATGCGTTGGGAAACGAACATGGAACTTAGATGGAAATAGGGACGATGAAATTGAGATGGAAAAATCAAACTAATATGTATGTTTGAACTTGATAAGGTAAAGAGGTTCGCAAAAGGATTGCGATTCTTCTCAAGTGACCGTTGGCATTACCCTTGCAAGATAGTATATCGTACATTGGTAGGATTCCTACCATATTGAGACACTATGGATTTTATATGATACTGATTTTATTCCAACTATGATGTTCATTTTGAGTATAACAAATGATATATATTTATGAACTTGTTTTCAATTATATCATGTAAAATGATATGAAATGGCATTCTTGCATTCATATTCTCATCCATGACATGGGAGGGAATACATGGAACAACAAGCCAAGTTATGAGTTATCTAGAGATGACTTTGGGCTTGAGACTAGCTTGTATGAAGCTATGTAAACTATTGATATGTTGGCCTTATTCGGGATTGTTAGGAATGGGTACGGCGTAGTCTAGGCCAAATTGATCCTGGGTAAACAGTCCCAAAACCCTGCGCAGAGGGAGGAGTCCACTTCCATCAGTAATTCCGATTAACATATGTGGGTAGGTATAACAGTGACCTGGTGGTGCCGTCACAAAACACTGCAGACGTAAATGGGCAAGGGAACACCTTGATATGGCTTTATTTATCAAGGAAACTATTGATATGATTTGTGTTCTGATTGGATATGGAAATTGGGTGAGAGATCATTGGCATATGACACCCATGGCACAAGGTTGTCAAAATCGGATCGTATCGTGGATCAGTCTAGGGGAGTGAACCGTGAATCGTGAATCGTAAATCGTTGAATCGTAAGATTCACAATATTTTTTTAATTATTATTTATACTATAATTACCTATAAATGACATAGAATAACAAGATACATTATTCAATTCCACATAATATATAGGTTTAGTTGGCATGAAAATTTGATATTATATAGCTTTTCAAAAATGTTCAATTTATTATAGCCGACATATTTTTTAAAAGTATCTAGTACAATTTCAAACAATTCTTATTGCACAGGTAGACACAAATTAAAATATTTGACTAGATAATGAAAAGTATGAAAATTAATAATGATTGGTTACATAGAGTTATGGAAAGAGGGACACCAGATATCTTAAAATATCTGACTAGATAATGGAAAATATATTATTATAGTTAGTGTACTATTTTAAATAACAACTGTCTAATTGAGATGTGTACTATTTTAAATAATATTTATGTTAAAATAGTTAGTGTATTATTTTAAATAATAATTGTTTAATTGAGATGTGTATATTTTAAATAATAATTATGCTAAAATAATTAGTGTACTATTTTAAATAATAACTATTTAATTGAGATGTGTACTTTTTTAATAATAATTATATTAAAATAGTAAGTTTACTATTTTAAATAATAACTGTTAATTGAAATCTGATTATTGTAGTAGATAATAATTCCATAGCATTTAAAATTGTAAATAACTCTAAATAACATCTATCAAATAATTTTTTCTTAAATAATTAGAATTATTTATTTTTTAAAATAAATATAACTATACAAAAAATAAAAAAAAATAAAAGATATTCTTAATTAGAAACGATAGCAAAAAAATAAAAAATAAGAAAACACAGTGCGACCGAAAGAAGAGAGTCGAAAGTGTAAAAAATGGACCTCGGCTCGTGCAAAATTAAAAGGGAGGATGGCACGAAATTAAAAAGGTAAAGGTAAAGTTGAAACTGAAAGGGTAAAGTTAGGGTATAGTTGGAAGGCCACACGGTAAGGAAGAGACGGAAGAAAGGGTAAGGAAGAGACGGAAGCAGAAGAGAGAATGGTACGATGGAAGAGACAGAAGCAGAAGAAGGGAGAAAGAGGAGGAAAAAGGACGCAGAAGCTGCTAAGGTACACTATTTCTTCCTCTCTTAAACTGAATCGAACGAGGTATGCTTTTCAAAACTATTCACATCTTCCTCTCTTCGTTTCCTTATTTTTCTTCTTCTCCTAAATCGTATGATTCGATAATGTAGGCAAAACAGATTTTTATCAAGAATAACAGGTAACTTCCTTAAATCACAGAGGTTTCAAAATCCCATGCGCTAGTCATATGGTTTCGAAACTTTAAGTCTTTGCCTCTTCCACTCCTTCGCAGTTCGAATTGCACTATACTGCGATTCTTGCGATTCAAATCGCATGATTCACGATTCTGGAAAAAAACGCAATTTTTTTAATTAATTTTGATATTATACCGATTCGTACCGTAAGAACCTCCGATTCGATACGAATCGTGTGATTCTAATCGTGAATCGCACGATTTCGACAACCCTGCCATGGCATGACACGTACATTGGCATGATTTTGATATGAGTATCATGCGCTGTTTTTAGTACTATAGATGTTTTACAGTTTTGATATGATATACTTATGTTGATTTTTATACTATTCTTAAATGTACATAACCCTAATTGGAATTCCTATAGATGATGGAACAGGGAATGACAAGGCCCTGGGACATGAAGGGAGTCAAGCGAAGGAGCGTGGACAGTTTTATGTTATATTACTTAGTTTGATTTTGAAAGATGCATTGGGAGGACTGATATTTTGGATTGTAATAACTTAGTAATATTTGTTATGGTTTGATGATATTTATATTTCAGTTAATTGTATGGTGATTGGCTTCCTTGTTTAATGATGTTATGCATATGAATGATATTTGTTTCATATGATAATTCCGCAAGTATTTCTAGAGCGTGTGAAATGTTTTAGTGGACTTTGTCTACGCACATGTAAGGGTGGCCAGTTAAAGGTCGAGTTTTGGAAACTCGGACTTAACTCGCGTTGTGACATTCCCGCTCTCTCTCACTCATTCATAAAAAATAAAAAATATACTCTGATTTTTTACGAGTGAAAAAGGGCGGGGCGTTACAGTTCTGCACATCAAAATCAGCCGAGACTCATGAACCATGGACCACATTATGAGTATTACAATGGATGGAATGACGATCAAATAGAACAATTTGTTCTCCCAACCCACCCACCCAATCAACATCAACAGAGCTTCAGAGATTATTGTCGACCTCCTGATTCATATGATTACTGCCCTAAGGCAGATCTTCCTTCTTTCAATGGTCTTATGGAATGGATAACAACGGTTGAGCGTTTATTTGCGTACATGGGCGTTCCAGAGGCAAAGCAAGTTCAGTTGGTTGCTTTCAGTCTAATTGGAGGTGCTTCATCTTGGTGGGAACAAATTCAACAGGACAAATCTAGAGAGAACATAGCTCTTATTCGTTCACAATATCGCAATACTCCACATGAGGATGATGATGCCATTGAAAATATTGAAGCCGATGCTCCACCTCTCTATGGCAATGAAGAGGGCAAACATCTCATGGTTGTTTGTACACTGTCTACTACTTCTATAGAGATACTGCTCCGTGACATCGTCTGTTTCGAACTCCTTGCACAGTTAACAACACCTCATGTCTCTTGGACATCGACAACGGTAGTGAAGACAATTTGGTTTCACAATCCTTGGTCGATAAGTTGAACTTTCTGTCCAGCAGCATCCTAGCCCATACCCCGCTCATTGGCTTGATGACGATTATTGCAAGCAAGTTACTTTACAGTGTGAAGTCCAATTCTCCATTGGGAACTATATGGACTCTGCTTTGTGTGATGTGACCAACATGGATATGTGCCATTTGATATTGGGTCATCCATGGAAATTCGATATTGATGCTATTTATCGGGGCAAGTCAAACACCTATAGTTTCATGAAAGATGGTTTGACGTTTGTTCTTGCACCCTCACCACCTGTTTCCCATGATCCAATCGCTGCATTGTGTGCTTCGTCTCCTGAGGACCCACTTGACAACTCCAAAGTTGATGCAAACGCGAGAAAACCTGTTGAACTAGAGGACAAGTTCTTTTGAAGACCAGGGGACTGATGTAGGGGACACAGAGCATACAAGTGCACCCCACTTCTAGTATTTAGCATTTTAATAATTATTTTATTTTATTTTGTTCGATCCTATTTTTGGGATCCCTAGTTTGTGTCGGTATTGTAAACCTTAGTGTCGTTAGTAGAGTTCAAGTTACAGTTGAATAAAAAGCCCACTGTAGGTGGAATATCAGTCGGTGATGAGTCCTAAACTAGTAAGTAAAATCCCACATGCTTAGTACCTAGTTTATTAGCCTCTCAATACACATGTGAACAACCCTTTACTATTTGTCCCGAGGCTTCACTGGGATTGACTCGTTACTTTAATTCCCTCACTGCTTCCCCTAAATCACATAAAGCCAAAAATTTGTTGTTTCCTAAGTGAATCATAGCCTTGAAATTTCTCAAGTGCATGGTATGCTCTGAGTGAAGGAAAGGAACACAACTCTCAAGAGGCATAAGCCTGGCATGCATAAAGGCATATTTAACATACTAAACAAGCAGTGCACGCCTGAGACCTTGGGGCATGTGTCTGACACAACTAGATAGACCTCCATGTCAAATGCCAACAAGAATATATTAAAGAGGAGAATACAAGTACAAAATAAAGGGCTAGGTAGAAAAGACTTGCACTGCCAACCAACCCATACAACTTGAAATACATAAGATTCCAGCCAAAAATACAAACTAAAATCAAGACGTATACAAAAACTAAACAATTGCCTCATCCCCCTCAAGTCCTAATGCTTCGCTGATTCTTCATGGATTCTTACAGTACCATGTCAAATTCTAAATCGATTATTCTAGTTACAATGTGACTATATTATTACACCTTTTCTCCTTTGCCAATCTAACATTGTTTGTCCATTAAGTTGTGTTATCTTTAAATTCTATTTTATTTAAAATAAATATTACACACAGATACTCATATTATGTCAAATCCATGAATCCTATATTTACGGATTTGCCTAATCTAACACTTTCTATCTGTGTCAGATTTTGACACAGTATTTGTATCCATGCAACTTGTCCTTCTTCATGTTTGGGTTCTGAAAGGTGAGACATCTATGACATCTTAAGCTTGGATCCTATCAGTTTTTTTTTCCTTATTTTCTAGGATGGAGAGTCAGAACCTCCGTGTAGAGTCAGAACCTCCGTGTAGTTTTGCACATCAATATTCTTTTCAACACATTATTTTTCTATATGAATCTTGTGCTTATTAAGTACCAGAAGTATTGTGTATTATCTAGAACCATATGTCAAGTATATAAGCACCAAGCTGTCATAAATGAAGCCTTAAAGAACAAAGCCTTAAAAAACGAAGCCTTTCAATCACAAGACTTTTTTGCACATGTGCATTTATGTAAAAGCACATTGAACCTTTTTCTTTTGAAATGTACAACCAGCGATGTCAAAATTGTACGAGTCACGATTCGACTCGCACGATTAGACTCAACTTGGACGCTCGACGATTCAAATCTCAAGAAGAATCGTGTTTTGCCTAAAATCATACGATTTGCGAGCCAACCAAGAGAATTGTAAGCTAGTGCAATTCTAGGAAGGAAAGTACCTCTTTTGACCCCCACTTCAATTGCCACCGTCTCTACAAGCTGCAAGCCCTCTTCTGCACTCGAAGCATTTTTCCTCCTCCTTCATCATCATCGTCGTTTGCTTCTTGTTCTTCTTCTCTGCCCTCTTCACTTTTGCTTTTTGCATTAGTCGCACATGGGTATTTTATTTTTATCTAACTATAAGATCTTAAATGAACGACGACTTTTGCAATGTTTTGCTGTCAGTCCTCGGAAGATGACTCTTGACAGCAAAATAGGGTTTCTTCCACGGGAATGATTTTTCATATTTTTCAGTTCTCATGAAAAAAACTTTCTATTATTTTTTATTTTTTTTATCTATTTTAAAATATAAATAGTTCCATTTTTAAGAAATTTATTTGATGACTGTTATTACTTACAAAAGTTTATTAAATTGTCGTTAATTTCTTTGCTGATTTCTTAGCACTTAATATTTACTTAAATCTCATATTAATATATTTTTGTATCTTTATATTGTGGATGGTTATTTATAATAGATGATAAATGTCAACTTATGAAGAATTGAATAATCATCTTATTATTCTATGTCATGTTATATATAATTATTATATAAATAATAATTAAAAAAAACATTATGAATGTTACGATTCTACGATTTCCGATTCACGATTCACACTCGTAGATCAATTTCTGATACGATTTGAGTTTGACAACATTGTGTATAACGATATCAAACAATGTCACCATCTTCAAAGCCTTATTCCATCTATTTAAGGTTGTCTTTTTAGTTTATTTTTCCACTCAAACCTGTTCAAAACTATGTTCTCTCATCATCATCAATCACAATCCCATCTATTTCAGGTTGGCTTTTTGAGTTCTATTTCTCTATTGTTGTCAAATCTCTGCATCAAGAGTGCACAAGTCGCCATTCATGGATCTGGTGTACATTCATGGATCAAGTCTCCAATAACACCACTTAAGGATTTCTAAATTTGTATTGATTTTACGATCATTTGTATACATACTCGAATTCTCTCTTGTAAAAGGAATGACGGACCAGTCTCTCTAGGGAGAGCCAAAATCTGTTGTTTAGAACTATGTACCCATTTTACGATATTCGGGTATCAAATGAAAAAAAATTGATGCAAATTTGAAAACTTGTCTCTACAAATTTTTTGGCATGCCTAGTGGGACCATAATCAAGTTCCCAAGTGCCAATTTTTCGAGCATCAACATAAACATAGTTAATCAATAAACCAAAATATACATAATTCTTGAAAACATAATCCAATGAAGAACATGGATTTGAACACCCAAGTTCGGTCATCCAAACTTGCGGTAACAGCTCATAGTCAACTCTCTAACAGCTAAAGCAAATCCATTCAAATTTCCAATCACATTTCCCATATGCGATTTCCAGCTTGTCATCCAGTTGTCATTGCTAGCACACGCTCCAACGGCTAGCTTTCAAACCTCTGAATACCATCCAGAGCTCTAATTCAAATGGCTAGCTTTCCACAAGCTTTCAGAAGTCCGACCATCACATTCGAAGTTCTGATTCCACGACAAACTAAGTCCATAAGTTTTTCCACATACTGCGTTATGTTTGGATGTCCGAATCAACCCATTCGCAACTCTGAATGGCAGACCATCATATTTTCACAAATCCAAACCTATGGACTTCCATGCTAAGAATTAACTACTCCATATATTCCACCTATATGAGTCCGATTCTAAGTCCAAATCAATCATGGGATCAGTCCAGGGTCACCTAAGTCTATTAGGTCCTTTTACCTACCTTGGTTATCCTTTCAGCTGACTCACCTCTCATGTTGTTGCTTTGCTATCCGCCATCCAGGTCTTCTCACATTCGGGTCTTCATTCTTCCAGAGGCACACAGGACACACATTATAGACTTCTAGACACCGAAATTGACAATCGAAAAAACAGGTTCAACTATGGCTCTAACAATTTCTACCAACATCACCAACTAGGGTTCAGGCCTCAGCATAGTGAACAATTACTAGCCACCATTCCCTCTCACTTGTCTATATAATTAATAAAGCGTGGAAAGAAACTTCCCATTGCTTTGAGGCACAAAATCTCCATGAAGGCAAGGGGCAAAGAGAAAGAAAGGAAAAAGGAAGAAAAAAAGAAGAATGAATATGTTTAAAGGCTCACAACCAACATTCTTTCACGATCCTTATCAAGAAGGAAGGCTCATACACCGTGAACCTTGAGCACCTATAACTTGAGGCCCCTTTTTGTTTATAGACCATGAACTTGAGGCCCTAAGCCATGTTAGTTGCAAATAGGGCTAGTGTCTTGAGGCACACCTAGATACACCCTCAAATTCTATAAGGAAAACAAGAATCAAGGTTCTCAAATAAAACTACAATCAATACTTCACAGTTAACTAAGAAAACTCAATAATTTACCACTTTGTGCAGCATCAAGAAGTTCCTCCAGCTCAAAAATACGGTTAACCCCACCAGAAAGTTCAAGATGTTTTCTGTGCAACTCAAGAATGTCACCAAATGCCAAAAAGCTTTGTGATACAACAGACGCTAAAAATCGAAGTGCATGTGCTAGCTGCCCTGTTAATAATTCCAAAAAAAAAAAGAAAAAGATATCAGAATGGAGACTACAGATAAACTAAAAGACAAAAACATTAACACCACCATTTATCTAATTTGACCTTGTGGAGCAGTCAAAGCTTGATCTCCTTTGTGCTCCAGAGCATATAACAAACTTAGGCACCATGACACATTGTGTGGAAGTTGTTTTGTGATGAAATCATCCAGTATACCAAACAGCCACTTCTTCTTAAGAAGGATCCCACTGTGATCCAGCAAATCCTTGAACTTTGAATCCACCATCTGTTTAATAGGAGTAACATAGAGGAGTTAAGAAATGCAGTAGCACATTTGAAACTCTCAATCCCCAGTAACAAAGCATGCATAAAAATGAATGCCATGCCAATAATTAGTTGAGGACAATGAAATTTTTTATCCAATAGATACATTAAAAATGTTGGTAGCAACAAATACTGTGAAATGACAAAAATCATTTTATTATAAAATTTCTCACATCTATTTTTGTTGGATTTGCTGTTTTCTCTTTGGCTATCTTGTAGTTTATGTCTCTTAGACCCTTTGATACCACTCTTTGTATCTTTTCATCATTAATATAATTTTTCTATTTGTTACCGCTCAAAAAAAAAAAAAATCTAAATGATGATGGCCAACCCCAGACTGATGGAATAAATGACTTAGACGAAGAAGATGATGATGAGAGAGAGAGAGAGAGAGAGAGAGAGAGAGAGAGAGAGAGAGCATCCTTAATGGAAATACTTGTTGTCTCTGTGGAAGCATAGAAAATCATGAATTCAGGAATGAGTTATCATCCACAGACCAAGTGATTATGAGGGGAAAGTAGCAACACCTTCGAGGATTGTTATTCTTGTTGTTTTTTAAAATGCTTTCAAAGGGAGCATACACTTTAGGTGGATGGAAAATCTTAGTTTAACCCAGCTTATGAGCTTATGAAGTGGATTTCATCTCTGTTTATAACAAAAGCTTGACTTTGATGACTGCGCTTGGAAGTGTAGTTGATGCGGAGCAGTTTCCATAATTAGGACTTTATTATTACTTTGTTGGCATTATTGTATTTTTTATTTTAATTAAGAATTTTAGTTTATTTGGGCTTTATTTAATTATTCAGGGGTAATTTAGTCTTTTTGTAGTTGGGGGTATTTTGGTCATTTGAGAGTTGTGTTTATTATGAAGTCTTGTAAACCCTATTTTGGAGTTAACGATTGAATGAATGAGAATATGGAGTTTTATCCTGTGAGAATGATCTTAGGAGTGATTCCTTTGTGGCATGAGGCCCTTTTAGCATGAAGCCTGGCTTAAGGCCATCCTTCCATCTCTAGGTACTAACCATCATCTTCTTCTTCTCTTTCTTCTCTTCTTTGTTTTCTTTTGATTTCCCAAACCCAACATCCATCCCCTTCTGCGCAGCCCACAAAACCACCCATACAAGTTGCCAGACCCATCTATTGCCCATTCCACCTTGCCTTAACCTTCCCCTGCGACTTTACCTCGACTAAAACCCATCCCTTTGCTGCTCTTTGCTACTGCTACCTTCTAGAACCAAATCTGCTTTTCGCCAGTTCCCAAACCCACCAAGATCTGTCCCCTCTTGACTTCTGCCCCTTCCTAACTCCTTCTACTAGCCTTCGCCAACCCTATTAGACCCTCTGGCCTTGCCGCCTTCTCCTCTTCACCCCTATCAGCCATCGTCAGTCCCTCCCTGGCCATGCCTCCATTCCCATATCCTTCCCCTTGTTGCTGCCATTTCCACCCAAAGCCCCCTTCTTGCTTTCATGAGCCCCTTAACCCATTCCCTTTCTTTCGTGAGCCCTCTTAATTGATTTCCCTCATGCACCTTATCCTATCTTAATATTTTAAAAACATGTCTTTTAAGCCTATGTGTCCATTTGACTTAAAACCTCATCTTACCCTTTCATAAAATCATTTAATTCCCCTACCCTTATATTCTCCATCAGATTCCAAGGATTATTGTGTGGTTATTTGTGATAGATTTGTATTATTTAATTGTTAATATTAATTTGTATTTAATTTCAGCCCATATTAGTTTTAGGGTGCATTATTTTCATCTCTTTTAATTTTTAGAGAACCACATTTAGGGATTTAGGGGTTACTATATCCCTTGTCCTGTGTCTGTAATTGTTAGGGAATAATTCGAGATCGCTTTTGGTAAGCGTCTGTTAAGTTATGAACATCAAGAGTAGCCATGTAATGCCCCGACCCTCCACCACAATATTGTCCTTTCCCCCATCTCTCAACAACACTGCATCTATACTTTTTTCGCATATCCATTCTGATGTTAGGCAATCTCCCTCTGTCTCTCGCACTGGTTTTCGTTATATTGTTACATTTATTGATGATTATTCTCACATGACCTGGATATATTTGATGAAACACAAATCTGAGGTCTTTGATCACTTCCGTACTTTTCACTAGTGGGTTGACTCTCAATTTGGTTGTAAAATTCGAGTTTTGCAAAGTGATAAAGGGGGAGAATATCAGTCGCATTCATTTGTCCAATTTTTGCAAGATCATGGTATAGTCTCAACTTTCTTGTCCTTCTACACCTCAACAAAATGGTGTAGCTGAACGGAAAAACCATCACATTCTTGAGGTCGCCCATTCACTTCTTTTTACCATGCATGTCCCACAGTCCTATTGGCACGAAGTTGTGGTAATTGCTTGTTATCTCATCAACAGAATGCCATGTCGCATTTTGAAACATCATTCACCTATGGACCTTCTCTCACTACATAAAACCGTCCCTCGTCTTCCCTTACATGTATTTGGGTGTATATGTTTTGTTCACCAATTTTCTGGTCATAAATTCTCTCCCTGGTCACTGCGATGTTTCTTTCTCGGTTACTCACCTTTCCACAAAGGGTATAAGTGTCTTGACCCCATCACTAGGAAAGTATATATCTCCATGGATGTCACATTTTTTGAGTGGGACCCTTATTTTTCAGCACCCTCTCCCTCTTCCACCTCCCCTGTCCTTCCTCTTCTCCCTGTACATACTAGTCCCCCCAACACTACCAAGCCCCTTTTGGTGTATCAACGCCGACAGCCTAGACCGCCACCTCCAGCTGACTCCACCCACTCATCTGGCAGTGGTCTAGATCCACCAACCTCTGACGACTCTGATCTCCCAATTGCACTTCTCAAAGGTAAACATGCTTGTACTGATCATCCCCTTGATCGTTTTATGTCCTATCATGTTGTTTCTCCTTCCCATCATAGTTTTCTTACAGCCCTGGACAACATTAAACTTCCAAAGAGGATTGACACTACCCTTCATGATCTCTCCTGAAAAGCCGCCATGAATGAAGAATTAACTTCCCTTGAGAAGAACAACACATGGGAGATAGTTTCTCGGCCTCCGGGAAAGACCCCAATTGGGTGCAAATGGGTCTTTGCCTTGAAGCATAATCCAAATGGTTCCATTGCACGTCTTGTAACCAAAGGATTTACACAGACATATGGGGTGGACTAGCAGGATACTTTTTCCCCTGTTGCCAAGAATACCTCTGTGCGCATCTTGCTCTGTCTCGCCACCACTTATGCATGGCCCTTGCGCCAGTTAGAGGTGAAGAATGCTTTTCTACATGATGATCTCAGGAAGAAGCGTACATGCTTCCTCCTCCATGGTTTGTCAAGCGGGGGAGCCCAACTCTATCTGCAGACTCAAGAAAGCTCTCTATGGCCTTAAGAAGCTTCCCCGTGCTTGGCCCTTGCACCAGTTAGAGGTGAAGAATGCTTTTCTACATGGTGATCTCAGGAAGAAGTGTACATGCTTCGTCCTCCATGGTTTGTCAAGTAGGGGGAGCCCAACTCTATCTGCAGACTCAAGGAAACTCTCTATGGTCTTAAGAAGTCTCCCCGTGCTTGGTTTGAGAAGTTTAGCAGTGCCTTACTACCTTGTGGTCTTACTCACTGTTAGTCAGATCATTCATTCTTCATCTACTGCCTCCATTCAGTTGTGATGATTTTGGTGGTCTATGTTGATGATGTTGTCCTCACATGTAACAATGATGCCACCATCACTTCTTTCAAACAATATCTTCATCTGACTTTTGATATTAAGGATTTGAGGGCCCTCCGGTACTTTCTTGGAATTGAAGTTGCTCGGTCTTCTCGTGGCCCCTATCTCTCTCAGCATTAGTATGCCCTGAATCTCCTCCAGGAAGCTGGCTATCTGGCCTCAAACCCGCTGATATTCCGTTGGATGTGAACATCAAGTTATATGCATCAGATGGGAATCTTTTTGACACACCAAGTTTTTCAGAAACTGGTCCACAAGCACATTTATCTCACCATCACGAGACCGGATTTATCGTATGTTGTTGGTGTCGTCAGCCAATTTATGCATGAACCATGGGACACTCACCTCCATGCTGTGTTCCGTATCCTTCGGTACTTTAAGGCTCATCCTGGCTGAGGCTTGTTATGTAGTAACCTGACCCAGAGTACCAGTTAGTATAAGTGGGCAAAGTTAGTTAGAAATCGATATTGTGTGTTAGTATATTATTTTATTTTATTGAAATTAAGTGAATGCAAAATTAATTTATTAAATTAAAATTTTAATCCCAAAAGTTAGAATTTCAGTTAGAATTAAATTAGTAATTTAGTGTGGCTCCATGGGACCCACATTCCTTGGTTGAATTGATCATATAAATTAGTTTTACTAAAATTCATTCCCATTGAGATTTATTTAGTGAGATATATTTCTTTTTAATTTCTTTATATATATATATATATTATAAAATAGGATGCTCCAAACCATGTGAGCCCTAGGAAACCCACACCCTTCGTGAATCCTATTCAAAGTAAAACACGCCCCTCCACTCCATCATCCCACGACACCCTTTCCTCTTATTTTCACTCGTTCTTTCTCTCCTTCCCCAAAACGGCAGCCAACCCTATTTTCCCTCACCGACCCATTCCCTTTATAAGACCATGCGATCCTTCCCTTCCGTCTCCTTTTCAGAAGCGGCAACCAATCACTTATATAGATCCCAGCGGAAAAGGAAAAACCCCCAATTGCTCTCTAGCGCATCTCCGCCCAGATTTCCGGCGTTGTTTGTTGCTCGAATCTACGTCTCCCTCGGAACACGCCCTCCTGTGCAGCCAGCCCCTCTATTCGACTCCTTCAGATCCATCGTCCCCTCAAGGAATCAGTCTTGTGTCTGATCAGTTAAGGCAGGCCTTCTTGTTTCTTTTCTTTTTTCTTTTTTCCTTTTTACTTTATTTTGATCCTTGAGGAAGAATAATAAGATTAGATAAACCAGGAATATTTAGAGATAACCTCATACTTATTGGAAACATCTGTTACCTTGATTATGATTCTGCAGTCTCCCCACTTCAGATTTTCAGCCAAACCCTTTTTGTGGGATTTTTACCTTTGGCTCTTGTCGTATGTTAACTTGGTTTAAATCCGAGTTTTATTTACTTATATGGGAATTGAACCTGCAAGATTTTGGTAATACAAAAGTGTGAAAATTCTATTTTTCATATACTAGTATATTTTGATTTTTAAAAGTATTTTACATATTGTACAAACCTGAAAGAAAACCAGTCCAGTTGTCTACCTTGGACTGCAGATACAAAACCCCATATCTCCTTTCTTCAATGGTTTTATTTCTAAAACCAAAAATGATAATACATTAGGCCTGCAATGACCCCCACAACCGTCCCAGGTGGATTTTTAGTATTTCTTACCTTGCTTTATTGAGTAATATGACTAGGGTATCCAATGAGTCAAATCTCATCTACTCAGGTATTTTTACGAAGTATTTAAGGCTTTGTTTATTCTTTGGACTGTTTAAATTATAATTTTAGTTGTTTCATTAAATTATTGTTTAAAAACTTGCAACTGTTTTAAGGATTTTATTGTTTTCATTACCTTATGCCTTTATGAAAATTATTTGCTCAAGATACTTTTGATTATTAAACCCACCCTGCCAACCCTTCTTTGCTTCAAACAAGAAGTTCTTACTTAGCCTGTTTATTTGATATTCTATTTTTTTGTTTTAGTCCACCTTATTAAATTGGTTTAAGATTTAAAATCTTTGCTACAGTGGTTTACTTTTCAACTTCCATTTACATTAAACTTTTATATATTCTCTTTAACTTGTTTTAAGAAAAGAAAACAAACCATTTAATATTTGGCCTTTTTGTTAAGCCATTTATCCTTCGAAAAATTTAGATGATTTTATTTATCCAATTACTAAACTGTTCAATGATTTTTAAACTTATGTACTTAGCTGTACAAGACACTTATGGATTTTTATTCCATTCATCCAACCGTTATGGTAATTGTTACCTTTTCATGAAGTCAAGTTGTTTAATATTTTTAGTTATGGTTTTTTTAGTAACTTAAAAGAGTAGTTTCTTATTGCTTTGGCAAGGTTTTCATTGTTTATTACCACCAAGTTGGATTAGCATGGTTCAGCCATGCAGTATATGGACTCAGCCTTCACCTTAATCTTGGACTTTAAGATAGTTGTAGATCAAAGTGGGGTAGAAACGTACTTTACATTTGTCTAATGTAAATTGCAAAAGAAATTTAATAATTCTAATATTAATGGCACTTGGAATCTTTAAAACACTATTTGCAGCAAACCTTCGACTTTGAGACTAATTGTCGCTAGAAAGATACGTGGACTTCTCATTCGCACTTCACAAATTTCTAGATCCAAAAGTAACCCCGACACCGTTAGTGTTATTCCACGATTCATCTCTCTTCGCTGATAATCATCACGTAGGTTTTTCTACATTATTGAAGCACTAAAATTGTGACTTAAATATGATATTTTGTTATTTTGAATGAGATGATTAATTTTCCCCCAAATTTATGTGTTCAATTATGAAAGAGATGACGCTTCTTTTACTTTTGAAATACTTGAGATGTTTGACGTTTATTGCACGAGATTTGACGTCATGATACATTCATACACCTCATGCATATAGCATGGGATGGGAATTGCATTACCCGAGAAAAAGCTGAGCTGTCCGGGACTTCTTTGGTCTCATGGACAATTTGACAGACTTGAACAAATACTATATTTAGCCGCGTCCATTATTCAGAATGTACGGCTTTGAATTGGGCCAAGAAGAGCTCCCAGATAACCAGTCCCGAAACCTTGCTCAAAGGGAGGAGGCCACACTCCACCGATAGTCTCGGTTGTTAAATTTGTGGATAGGGAACACCCTCGTGATTGCCGCTAGAAATGCTGCGGCATAATTAGCCAATGATAGTAGCCATTGAGAATAGAAGACTTATAGTTGATGCATGGGGCATGAAAGGGTATTCATTCTTCATGGCACCCATGGCATGTCATTGAATGATAAGTAGCAAGTATGATTTTGAATACGAGATTTCTGTTATGATATGAAAATGCTTGAAAAGCGTACTATGTTATAGCATGCGGATTTCTAACGTTGATTTTTGAACTATATGCTATTTTACTATAACAATTCTTGATCCATTTCCTTTGATCGGAAATCCTACTGGACGCGATGACTAAGCCCATAATTTTTTCTCCTTTAGATGCCAATGTAGATTAAGGAAATGAAAGCGAGGCCGGACCAAGTGGCAGTTAGACATGAGCAAGATATTACGCAAGGAGAAAACTTGGATATTTTAGTTTATGTTGCTTTAGTTTGAGGACAATGTAGTTTATAGGAGGGATTATATGTTATAATTTTAATGCTTGGTACGTTTGGATCTTTATATTTGATTTATTGAGGATTCCTTATTTTTGCTTGAGATGCGAGTTCTTATGATCCATAAAGGTATGTTTTTATTTTCCGCTGTTTATTCTAGCATGTGAAAATGTTATTATAGATTTCAATCCATACATGTGCTAGATTGGACCAGTCGAGGTTCGGGCCTTCGAACTCGGACTCGACTTGCGTCGTGACACTCGCCTCCCTCTGTGGAATTCTTTTACTCTATTTCACTCTGATCTTACTCTCGGGAGGGAGGGGTGTTACATGTTCTATGCACACCAATGCACTTTTCCGGCTCGCGGCGGTTATTCTGATGTTGATTGGGCTGAATCTCCAGATGATTGCCGCTCTACTTCCGACTATTGTATTGTTTTGGGCTCATATTTAGTTGCCTGGTGAAGCAAGAAGCAGTTAGTTGTTTCTTGTTCAAGTGCTGAGGCCGAATATCGTGTCATAGCTAATACTACTTCTGAATTGCTGTAATTTCAACAATTTCTTACTGAATTAGGTTTTGCTCCTGCCGATCTATTTGTCATGTTCTTTGACAATCAGGCAGCCATCAACATTGTCTCCAACCCAGGCTTACATGAGCGGACTAAGTACATTGAAGTTGATTATCACTTCCTTTGTCAGCACATTTCAGAAGGCTGGCTTTTCACTCCTCATCGAAAGTCTAAAGATCAGCTTGCAGACATTTTCACAAAGTCCGTTCCTAGAACTCAGCTTGATTCGGTTGTTAGCAAGCTTGGTTTACTCAATATCTTCAAACTACCTTGAGAGGGAGTGTTGGGGGATCCGATTCAGGATAATTGACCCAAGTAATCCTATTTTGGAAATTCAACTGTATAATTGTATGATGTATTGTAGATAATTATTCTCTTACTGTATTTCCTTTTTAGCAACCTTAATTGGCTCCAATTTTACTATTTTTTCATGAATATCCTCTAAGATGAAAGACACATTCAATACAAGATACAGAGAATTCTTTCTCCATATTTTCATTTTCTTTTGTTATTCTACAGCTAACGCCACAGTTGATGCAACCGGCGATTGTTGTGCCACCATTGGAGTTGCAACCACTGCCCCCACCTCCGCCACCAGCACCACAGGAACCACCACCATCACCACCGCCAATTACCTAACCCTCGCCCATACACAAACCTGATCCCGATTTGGATACCGAGACTTCATCAATGGTTATTCGCACATTATCCTGCTTGCCTCCTATCCATCTTTGGTGTCTCGTCCCACAGACCCTCAGGACCATGTCATCACTCCAGTGCACTTTGAAGACCCCTTCACGATCAGATTGGTTCGACCGTGCTTCAGCCCATTTGCAGTCCGAGGTCTCTTCGTCCCATTGGCTTGAACGTTGCACGGTTCCTAGTGTCGTCTTTCGGCTCTTTAGACTTGGTCTCCACCTATGTTTGGTGCCTTGCGACTGATGTTGTTGTTTTGCCAGTTTCAACTGAAGGACGAGTTCTTTTCAAGTCAAGCGGACTGATGTAGGATCAATAGATCATGCGTGGACCCAACTGCCATTTTATTTTCTACTTAGCAATTTTCATTTTTTTTTACTTTGTCAGTGTTGATTTCTCAGTCAAAGTTGTGTTGGACTAGTTTCTTTAGTAGATTTCTTTTCCTAACTGTAGCGTCCTACTTAGACTTGGACACTTCTTCCAAGTCCAGCCGAATCGTGTGTTTTGATTAGATTATGTAACACTTCGGAATTCAATATTATCAATATTTACGAAATTTGCCATTTTAATTGTGAATAAACGGATATGAACCTTAGAGGGGTAAGGTGTTGGGTCAATAGCCCAATTAGGACCCAACGGTTATGGTATAAAATCCAATTTAAATTAAATGGGGCTAAATTAAAATGGTAATGCAATATATTTATAGATGAGGATGACACACACGCATACACAAATAAATAAGGGACACACACGCATACACCATTAAGGTCGAGATTTCCTCTCAAGAAAATCAAGGAGTTTTAGTGGAATATGGATTGCCTAAGATGGGCAACACGCCTAGATGAGTTGGGATTAGGCAATGACATCCGATTGCCTAATCCAAATAAAGAAGATAATCCAAATAAAGATAAGATGCTTTGCCGCATACGAGATATGAGCATGATGTGTTGGAGTATCTTTAAAAGGAGTCCTTTCCTTATTAAAAGCGGCACTAGGCAATTGCTAAATTGCAAGGGGCGCACGACACCTTCTAATTAGGACCAAGTGAAGGTTTTATAAAAGAAAGACACAAGGGGCGCACGGCACACACAAATCAAGAGAAGGAGAGGGCAGCCAACAAGTGTGAAAGATCAAGTAGAAGGAAGAAAAGGATCAGAAGAACGAGTCAGAGCGAAGAAAAACCGGAGGAGTCGCGGAACCGGTAAGTATTTTGATAATTTTGTTTAAAGAAAGGAACCATAGGGTTCGGCCATGGTGTATGGCCGACCCCATGGAAGGAAATTGGATGATTATGGTATTTTTAATGGAAAGGAGGAAACATAGGGTTCGGCCATAGTGCATGGCCGAACCCAATGAAAGAATATTGGGTAATTTTAAATGGAGTTCGAAGGGTAAAAATCATAAGTTTATATATATGATTTAAAAAGGAATTAATGGACCATAGGGTTCGGCCATACAACATGGCCGAACCCATGGGAGTTTGTTGGTAATGGTATATGATTTTTGGAGGGATGAAAACCATGAAGGACATTAGTTATTTTAATGGAATTGAAAGATGAAAATCATAGATGTAGGTTTATGATTTTAAAGGGCTTAAATGGAAGGTTGTTGGTGCAGAAACTTAGACCATGGGTTCGGCCAAGGGGTATGGCCGAACCCCATAAAGAATTATGGATTTGTATGAATGGCAAGGATGTAAATAAATGATAGACCATGGGTTCGGCCATGGTGTATGGCCGAACCACATGGGAAATATTTTGTGGACTTGGGGTTTTTATGTCACGGTTAATGGATCATTTATGGAGCTGTGTTATGGATCGGTTATGGACTTAATATAGTGATTGATTAAATGGAGAAATTGGAAAGTTAGACATCATAGGGTTCGGCCATGGTGTATGGCCGAACCCCATGAACCAATTTTTATGGGTCATGTATGGACCTAATACGATTAAAGGAATGGAGGATTAAGATAAGTAATTAGCCATGATAAAAAGAGTAATGGCAATGTTGTAAATAGGTAAAAATCATGGACCATGGGTTCGGCCATGGTGTATGGCCAAACCCCATGGCAAAGGTTTGGTGCACTTAGATTTTTATCAATGCTAAATAATTATGGTATAATTGATTAGATGTATGAATCAAGGGTAGTATGATCTTAGTTTTAAATTAATGATCAAAGGACTATAAGAAAGGCACCAAAATAAGGAAGTGAGGTTCGGCCATGTTGTATGGCCGAACCCCACAAGGTTTTATTTTGTGGACTAAGTGATTAAATGATTAACTTAGGGGTTATTGATTAATAAACCAAAGAAGGGACTAAAACCTAGTAAGTGAGGTTCGGCCATGCACCCCACAAGTTGCGTTTATGGACTTAAACATTATTGTAAATCAAATGGGACATGGTTTTAATTGATTGATATATTATAAGGTAACGGGACCTCACAAGGTATGTACGATCGTGAGCGGTTACCGGACGAAAGCGCAAGGACACGTTAGTGGTCTTTGGTAGGATTCCACCTCTTTGAAACCATGGGTTTATGTACAATGTTTTTATCTTAATCTGATACATTTACGTTGTAAAAGATATGTTTTCAATTGTGAAGTTTTAATGCTATGTTTACACTATAAAATAGCATGTGTTTCATTAGCATCTCATGCATGGCATGGAGTGAAGGATATGTAACCGGAGGGGCCACACTCCGTCGGTGCGTCCGAAAAACCTATGTGGGATACCTTGATGTGTTTTTCCATCAAGAAGAAACCGGAGGGGTCACACTCCGTCGGAGCGTCCGAAAGACCTATGTGGGGGTACTTATATCTACTTGTGATGGGTGGGACTCATTGCATTTGACATCATGACATGGCATGGTTTATATGGTTTTTGACATTATGATATCATTATATAAGTTTTGTACTAAACATGTGTTAGCCCTAAATGGAATACCTAATGGGCGCGTTGTTCTAACGCCCTACTTCTACCCTACTGGATGATACAGGAAACGAGGGAAACGATGAACGCAAAAAGGGCCAAGCATAGGAGCTTGGATGCTTGTAGTTTATATTTTGATTAAGTTACTTGTGGACTTGTAATTTGAGTGACTAGACTTTGGGCATGTAATAATTTAGATGACTTGCTATGGTTGGATGTTTATTTGGATAATTATGTTATGTTAATTATGATTAAGGACTTGACATACTTTGCTATCTAAAATGGAATAGAACTAGGTTATATTATAATTCCGCAGTTATGATTTTAATCCGCATGTTTATATTGTTATGTGTGAACCGTTTTCATGGACTTAGTCCATGCATACATAGGGTTGGCCAGTTAAGGGTCGGACTTTAGAAGTTCGGACTTAGCTCGCGTGGTGACGTCCCGCTCTTACTCACTCTGTTATTTTAAAAAATATATATATAGACTCTGATTTACGGAAAGCAGAGTGAAAAAGGGCGGGGCATTACAGATTAGGTCTTTTCTTTTATTTTTCTATATATGCATAGATGGAAAAAAGGAGAACATATCCATTTTACAGATAATACAGAATCAGTTTGAGAATAAATTGTTCTCTTTATTCGTTTACCCCTTCCCTGCCTCTGTTGCAGGACTTATCACTTTGTTGGCTGAGTTCCAACATTGCCATCACCACAGCCTAGGCTTTATGCCAGGTAGTTTCCGCCCTGCTCCAGATTGCAACGTCGCCGAAAATTTGGGCTTTATCCAGAGCTGATTACCGTCGCCGTTGCTTCTCCATTTCCCTGGTTGCAGACAGCTACGCCAGCCAGAATCTACTCAGTTCAACACTGCTACTACTTTATTTTCTGTTGTAGAAAGATCTCAATCTCCTGCGCATCTTTCTTCCATCTCCCCCCTCTATTTCCTTTGTCGCCACTGCAACTAGGTTCTCACCTAAGCCATCTCATGCTGCCATTATTTCTTTCCATCACCTTCACTTCCCATAAACCCACAAACCTACTTTTTGACAGTTGGTACCATTCGTCTTTTCCCAATACCATACAATTAACATCAACAATCCATTAATGCATGTCTTTTTCATTGTCCCTACATTTAATGCTACCTTTGCCCTTCCCTAAATACCCTTCATCTTCCTTCTGTTTACCCACCTGCACAACTTTCCCATCTTTTTCCTAATTACCCTTCTCATCTTATTAATTGACCCATTCTATCCTATTCCGTCATAGACCACATCTCAACACCTTAAACGGTGGGACTCATCCATTAAACCCCCTTTGACTATTTGACCCGAGTTTGTCGGGTTTGACCAGTCTCCTTTAAACCCGCAATACTTCCGCTATGTCAAGAAGACCGCTCAAAATCACCTTGAGCACTCTTAACTCCTCCTCTCAAGCTTTCACAAGACAACAAGATGTCATCTACAAATTGTAAATGAGATATTTGTCTTCCTTCCTCACCTATTTTGAAGTCTTTGATTAGCCTCAAGTTTCTCTCCCAAGACTTCAACCTACTCAAACCCCCCATAACTACTATGAATAGAAAAGGAGATAAAGGATCCCCTTGCCTAATCCCTCTAGAAGCTTTGGTTGAGAAGGTTGGTGAACCATTAACTAGTACAGAATACGGCACAAAAAGAAATCCATCCATCATCTCCACCAAGGTTGTTAAAATAGCACGATTCACAGTTCGAATCGTGCGATTCGAATCAAATCGGATGCTCCAACGAGTCAAATTGCAATGGAAATCGGAATAGAAAGAAAATTGTTCCGATTCTGGAGGTGGCTCGTAAATCGTACGAGTCACCCCCATGAATCAGAAACTCGTGCGATTCAGAGAAAGAGGTGAAAGAAGAGGAAAAAAATGTAGAAGAAAAAGTGAGAAAGAGAAGAAAGAAGAGAAGAAAACCTACCTTCTTCGTCGTATCCCTTTCTTCTGTGCTTTCTTAGGTTTTCATCATTTTTTCTTCGCCGCAGCTCTCACCTTAGGGTTTTCATCGCTTTTTCTTCGCCACCACAGCTCTAAGCCTTAGGTTTTCATCGCTTCTTCTATTTTTCCTTTATTCCACGTGTGGCAGTTGCTATTGTTTAAGCTTCTTTTAGTTCAAGTGTGTGGCTTTATGATAAAGTAAATACCAAAATAAAGAATATTATCGTGTTGTTTTTTCTGTATGTTTTATGTTGAACTTACACTTTTGCCTTTCTATCCCCCGCCTCCCTAAACAATTAAAGGAACACTAATTTCAAAGACTCATTCCCAATCCACAGGTTCACGCAAAACAGAACTTTGTCACCTTCTCGAACCAACAATCGAAGTTTCTCCCTAAAGATTGTCCCCACCCTACCTTGCCCCTTCCCAACCTTGCATATAGACCAAATAATGGTCGAACCCTCCTTATCAACTTTCTCTCATGTAGTCCAACTTCCCTAATCCCTTTCTTCGTACCTAGCCAGTAACACTAATCTTCTCCACAGCCCCTTTTTTCTCGTTCCCAAACCTTCAAAGCCATTTACAAAGCATGATTCCTAAACCTCAGTTCCATAACTCCCAATCCCCTTCTTCCTTAGGTTTGGCAACATCTGACCAAGCTTTCCTTTTATCTTGATGAGATTATTTCAAATTCTATAACTTAATGTCACTCTACACATCCATCTTAGCATACACAACTCTTTGATCATTACTTTGTTTACTTGTCTTCGCTTTATTGCTCAACACTCACTCATTCATTAACAAGATACTCCAGTCACTTATTAAATAACAATTTGATAAGAGATTTGCTTTTAAAACTGCTTACCAAGAACTGCACACAAGTAATAAGCAAATATCAAATGATATCCACAAAGAGCAATGGGAAATGGATGAGAAAGAGGCAACTGAAAGTTGCTTACAGCTTTTTCTCGAGCACCACCACCAAAGAAAGCAATAGATTCTGCATGAGTGCGGAGCCTTGCATGCATGAACCTAATAAAACAGATTAGGAACTGAAAATAGTTTCATAGTGTTCACCAAAAGTTGGGAATACATTCAGGGGAAGTCAATTGCAACAAAGAGAAGAAATCGAAAGGATGCAAAGAGAAAACCTAAAGGTCCCCTCATGTTGTTGTTCTCTACTTGCAAGATCTCCAAATTCAGGTGTAACACTCCTAAGAAAACCCAATCCCACTAGCATATATGCATACAATATGGCGACTCCTCTTTGGCCAGTTAACAGCTTCATTCTCCATGTGAACCTGCAGTTTGGTAAGACAAGAAACAAGAGCAGCCAAAGAAATGAACAAGCTTCTAGCAACACCAGGTTTCAACAAATCTATGAAAAACACACAGTTCATTATCATAAGCTTGACACTCACCAGAGAATGTCCACTGAAGGCTTCACCATCCCAGTGACTAATCCAGACAAGTCCGTTGTTAATTTTTCCACATCGTGTGTTATTCTCTGATCTGCATCAATATTTCTACCTGACATGTGGAATACCTAAAATAGAAACATTTCAAGATTAAAGACGGCATCACCAATGCCCACTAAACTGAAAAGTAAATTAGGCCATAGCGTAATGAAATGGTACCTCATGCCTAAACCTTAAGGAAATAGCACAAAATTCATTTTATCAAAAAAAAAAAAAGAATCTCATCTTGGCAACTGCAGGACATGAGGTGGCCATCCATAAGTCGTGGCCAGACACATATCATATACTGAAAAATGTAACAAACCCCTTGTCCCATTTCCAAGAGACAATTCTAATAACAAAATTTTGAAAATAAACATCACAATAAAATTTTAATTTCATTTGCCCCGATGTTGGAACAGACAAAATTTTGGAATACCTTGTAAAAGGCATTGTTTCTCAAATAGTTCTTGAGTAGATGTTGAGTTAAACGAATTCTCCATCCAAGTGCCAGCTTTGCCGTTAAGTATCTGTAAAGTGGGAAAAGTAGCTCAAATATGCGTGTAGGTACGTACAATCATTGCCAAGTAAATTTTTGTAACTCACGCAGATCTAAGACAACCCAAGACTAAAAGTCAGATGGTTCATAAAATGTAGAACACAATGAGGTAGGATGTTATAGACCCCTCAAACCATGTGCATATTGATGCAGAGCAGCCCAGCTGGGCCTAGGCCCAGCCAGCACAACTAAAGTCTTCTTTTTTAAAAGGGGTTTTAACCCTAAGGAAGAGGAGAATCGACGAATACAGCAGAGAAGAAAGGAAAGCAGCAAAGGAAGAACCGAAGGACGCAGCCTCACCAAGTAAATGAGAAGCAATGGCGAGAGACAAGGAGAAGAGTGAGAAGTCATCTTTGTCCAGGTACCACTTCCTCTTCCTCCTTCCTCTTCTCTCTCTTTCCTCTCTTTGTCCTCCTCTTTTTTTTTTAATCCCACCCAAAACCGCTGCTGTCCCTCACAAACCAGTCCCTTCCATTTGCCGTCGCCGCCTAAGCCTGTCCCTCTGGTTGTCGCCATCCCCCAAAGGCCACCCTGACCTTTCCCCTCCTCTTTCCCCACCTTCTACAACCTTTGCCCCACTCATTCTCCCACTCCCAAGCCTTCTGTCCCTTATTTCAGTCCCAAAACCCAGTTCCCTGTTTCCGCCAGTCTCTGATACACCTCCCAGCCACCTTTTCTGTCTTTCTTCCTTCGAGAAACACCTGTCCCAGCCATCAATCCTCCCTAACAGACCTATTACTGTTGTCCTGAGGCCCCTTTAGACCTCCCCTTTTCACCGTTCAGTCTCCACACAGCCCCTCTAATTCTCGCAACCCTTATATACCCTTCCCTCCATTGCCAATACCCTCGGTAACTCTATATACTGCTGCTACAGGCCTTCCCTTCCCCTTATACTGCTTCGCCTGTCCCTACTGTCCACTCCCTGCACATCACGGCCCCTCCTCTTGGCCCATATTGCAGTTACAGGCCCTCTTTAGATCCCTTACAGCAGTCGCTACTCTCTTTGGGGCCTTCCCTTGTGGCTGAAACTCCCATAAATCCCTTCCTGTTGCTGCTGTCCCAAAACTCAGCCCCTTCTTAACCCCTTTAACCTTCCTACGGCTGTTCTTCACCCCTTTTACCCTAATACACTGCTGTCCCGTGCTGATTTTGCCACAACCTTGATACCAAACAGCCATACTTAGCTGTGTGTGATGTTAGATCCAATCATTTGTGGAATTGAATAAGCCCTTTATCTTGAGTCTTTTATTTTGAGTTGTAGCCTGGTATGTATGGATCATGATATAACTATCTAGATTGAATTTCAAGAATTGCATGATTACTGGTGGCAAGTTTTATATTGTTTAATTGCAATTATTAATTTGATTCTTTATTTTTAACCCCTCATCATTTAATCATATCTTATTTTTTTTATCACACCACATTGCATTAGGCATTTAGGATTACCCTATCCCTTGTCCTACATCACATATCTAGATCAAGTATTGAGTTACCTAAGAGAAGGTGCAACAATAGAGGAAGCTGCACTTTGAAGAACACTGATACCAGTCAACCGAACGAATGATGCCTTATCCTGCTCCAAAACATATTTGACGCTGGTCCCTGAATATTTGAACCTAATTACATATCAAGAAGACTACTGCTTAATCTATAAATTGTAGAGTACAACCGTAAGCCTTACCATTCAAAGAAGCAATTCGGTCAGAGATCCATGTCCTAGACACAACAAGTAAAGCAACTGCAAACAACTGAGCACCTTGCCTATCAAGCAGTGTGGGCACCTACAAGGAAAAGAAACAACATAAAGTAAAAGGCAATACAGGACAGTTCATGCAAACTGCTCAAAAGGTAAAAAGAAAATTCCAAATTTCTTCTGCAAAATCATTTCTGAACAAAAAAAAAAAAAAAAACTATTCAAACTAGTTAGAGGGAAGAGAAGAAAACAACCAAGCCATTTAGAAGAAATAAACAAATAACCTTGCTATGCAACAATTCTCGAGAGAGAGAAAGAGTCAAATGTTATGGGAGTAATTGCTCCATCTTACATGCATGATGGCATTATAATAGAGAGAAATTACAGAAGATTCAGATTAATGAGAAAAAATAAAAATTGGAACTCTAAACCAATGTTCTGAAACTATGTGACTAGAGTCGAAGTGGAAAAAAGCCTGCCAAGTCAAAATATTTTGACCTGGCAAAACACAGTCTGGTTAGGTTGTATTTAATGATTCAACCAATTTTACTCAAATGATGTTTAGAATAACTTGTGACAAAAGCCTTTAGCACATTTGCCAGGTGATCACTGTCACAACTGTAAATGTCTTCTAGATTAGTTAGCACGTGAACATTGCAACAATCATAAAGCTCTCTCTCTCTCCCTCCCTCCCTCCCTCCCTCATTGAGGTTCAACTCGTCCCTAAGTAATCCCATACACGAGGCTTGCAGGTGCTTTTGTGTATCCATAAGATTAGTCTCACTTCCACATGGGGTAGGGATATCCATGTAATTCAAAAAAAAAAATTCTTTCCCTCCTTTTTTTTTGAGCGATAAAAAAAGATTTCATTAAATAAGAAAACCAAGAACAAAGAAGAGCAATACATCACATCAGAGAGGTCTAAGAGACTTAGACCAACCCCAAAGGATTACAACAAAAACAAAAGAGTAACCCCAAAAAGCAAATAAAGATTCTACACATAACTCCCCAAGCTCAAAGAAGGAAGACCCCAGAGTCTTTGTTGTTGAGTCCAAATTTAGAAAAGGAAATTTGTTCTAGAAGATTCACCACAGGGAGGAGAATTAAAGGGGATGGTAACAGGCCTGGGTCGGGTATGGATCGAAAGGCCACCTAGCAACTTATGCCCAGCCCAGGTTCTTATTAAACCAGGCCCTCCCTGATGTAGGACATGCAGCCGAGACCCATCTATTTTAGGAGTTTACTATTTTTGTATTTAGTAGTTGTATTTGATCCTCTTAAGATCGAAAGTCCTAGTTTAGTAAGGAAGCCAGGTCGGTGGCTTTCCCTAATTAGTTTAGGACGTTTTTTTTCCTATTTTCGAGTGTTAGGTTTCTTATAAATACTATGCATGTAAGGGAGAGAGAGATACCTCTTCGAATATTATAATAAAATCAGATTTCTTTATCCCTTTGCCTGCGAGCACAGGTTATCTTCTCTTTTCTACCCGAGTTGCAGAAGAATCCCATGCCATTATTGCATGAATCTCCATCTGGCCAGTTCCAGACCTCTTCATCGCAGATCTTGAGCTTAATCCCAAGTGAAGACACCATCTACAGAAGATCAGGGCATTATCCCAGTGCTACACACATCGCCCCTCGTTTCGGCCCCTCTCGCCGTCGTCACCACTGCTGCTACTCGATCCCTCTCTGTTCTCACAGCAGATTCGCCACCAGTTTCGCCTCTTCATACTCTTCCATAAACCTAGGTACTGCTGTAGACTTCTTCTTCCGTTCCTTCCATCTTCTTACCTTCGATTTCTTCTCCTTCTTTCCCTTCTTGCTTCCGCCGCACACCTCCCTTTCGTTCCCAGTTCTTTCCCCTTTTCTTTTCTTAACCCCATTCGCATTTCCCTATGCCATTTGTAAACCCTAATTCCCTTTTATCCCACGTGCCACAAATAGCCCTTAAGTTAAGCCTCGCACGTGTGAAACAACTCACGTGTGCAACCCGATATTTGTCAGGACTGATTGGTAATTTGATTTTCTCCCTGCTTCCGCTACATTACTCCCAATGGATCGAGCCAGGGCCTAAATCATATTTATTCAGGCCCACCTTGGACTCACCTGCCCTTCGGCCCAAACCAGTTACCTCAACATCAAAATAACTTCCCTTACTTGCCCTCGAACCTGATCCAAGAAATAGATCCAAAGCTTTAGGCGTCATCTCCATCCTCCCGAACGACGACAGAGAATCCAAGAAAAAAAGAAAAAAAAAAAAAAGAATTGTGAAGCATCGTAGGTGGACGGGAATGGAGGGTTGCCGGAAGACATTCTTGAGGATGATGACCAGAACCTCGAAAGACAGATGGAGTCTCTGATTTCTCCAAAAACAAAGCAGAGTGAAAAAAAAGAGATGAGCTGGGGAGAACCAAAGACTCGTATGTTGGCAGGTTAAAGGATGGTGACTACAGTTCTGATGGAAACGACTCGGAGGGATGGTGCTCAACACGTGTCAAACATATCTTTCCCTCTCTGCGGAACATACTCCATGCCAAACTTGACACGGGATAAAATCAGAGGTTGGGAAAGAGGGTGGCCTACCTTCATTCCTGCTTGAGTAGGACGCTGAGGAAAAAATTATAGTTTTGTCCAACGAAGATGTAGTGAAATGAGAAAATTCTACATGCGAGCAGTCAGGTAGCAGCAGGACCTAGCGGAGTGATATCATCATGCAAGGTAGGGGATAATGTAACCAGGGACAAAAAGGTTTACCAGGTGGGTGAAGCCGTTCTGGCTTCTAAACGGGGATGCAACAAAGATGACGCCTTTTCAGGGAGTAAGATGGGAATTAATTTTCTGAATTTGCATTCAGCCGAGGACGCGTTGAAGTGGATAGATGAAAGAGATCGGCATTCATTAGACTCAAGGCATTCCGACAGATCATCCAAATTGAGAGCACCGATGGGTTCCAGAAACCTCCTGAAAGTCTAAACTTCTAGGAGAAAGGGTTTGAGTAAGGTGAAAAAACAAGTTGCCCAACGAAGTTCATCTCTTGGAATGTGAGAGGCCTTGGCCTTAGACTGAAAGCCATCAGTGGAATTTTTAGGAAATATCAAGTTGATATTATTTTCACGCAAAAAACAAAGAGAGGTGATTGTAAACAAGGACATCAGTGAGATTTGGGGGTCTAGATCGGCAGCTTGGAGTGCCAAACCAGCTGAAGGTAATTCGGGTGGTCTTTTCATTTTGTGGAAGACAGAAGCCTTTCAGGCAATGGAGACTATAATGGGCAAAAAGACACTTTCAGTAAAAGGCAGGCTAGAAGGTGGAAGTGTTGCTCACTAATGTGTACGGTCCACATTCGATGGCAAAGAAAGAACCTTTTGGGGAGGAGATTCAGCACTTGAGGAGTAGATGAGCAAGGCCGTGGTGCATCAGAGGAGACTATAATGCCACAAGATTCCCGTAGGAGAGAAGGGGATGGACAGGTAGAACCAGCGCGTCTCGGAAGGCTTCTCTGATTGCATCAACCAAGTTTGTCGAAATCGCACGATTCGCGAGTCAAATCGTGCTAGTCGAATCGAATCGAGGGTCTTACGACTTGAGTCGTATCAGTTATCGTAGTCCCTTCAAAACCGTGAGTTTTTTCGCTAACTCGTGAATCGTACGAGTCGAATCGTGCAAAGCGTAGACTCGTACGACACAAAATAGAGAAGGGGAGGAAGAGGAAAAAAAGCCCAACTTTCTTGGTTTTTGGAAAAAATAAAAGAACTTTCCATACTTCTTTTTCTCGATCTATCCTCTTTTTCTTCTTTTGCTCTGTATTCTCATTTTTTCTCTTCTTTTTTTGCTCTGGTTCCCGCCGTAGCTGGCATGAGCTACGGGCAACAGTCATAACTATTTTGCCTCTATTTTTGTTTCAAATGGTCACGGTATCTCATCCAGACAGAGTACGGAGCGTCCTTCTACTCTACCTTTGAGAGGCTCCAATTCATACCCCCATGCTCAGCTCCATCCTTCGGGCCCGAAAGCCAGGATCTCTCATCCTGCAGATACTCCTACTTTCTTGTCCTCCTTGTCCTTCCTTAATCACAACTATGCACCTTTTGTCCCTAGTAATCTCGAGACGGGGCATACTTTTCCTCTTTTACAGTCTAGAAATCCTTCGCACCTCAGCAGGGGAGAAGTACGGCAGTTACTAGTTTACCAGCAAGGGCCCTCAGAGCTTTGACCACAGCAACCAGGAGCGGAAGCGAATCTGAGTAGCCGGGAGCAGTACTTGGAGACGACTCTGCTTAGATCAGTAGCGGAAGAGGATCAGAGCTCTCGGCATCAACATAGAGTCGTCCTTTGCGACTCTACACATTTCAGGGTACCTTAGCAGGGGAGTTGAGCGGTAGCTACCAGTTCACTTGCAGGGTCCACATCTTCCAGCAGCATTTGTAGCAAGTTCAATCTCATCCCCTATTTGCAATCTTCCTTGGAACAATAAGATCCCCCATAGAATCCAGTTTTTATGTAGATAGCCTTGAAGAAGAGGATCCTAGTAATACATAATCTCAAGAGTAGAGGCGTGTTTCCGGAAGAGGCTTCTACAGTTTTTCCTTCGTGCGAGGACGAAGAAGAGACAATGGACCATTTGCTATGTAAATGCCGATTCACATGGGCTGTGTGGTACTCTTTCTTGAGGTTGCTTGGGTGCTCGTGAGTTTTAGGAAATGGAGTAGAGGATTTATTTGTGACTTGGATGGGGGAGACCTTTTGAGGTAGACAGAGGGGCATAGAAAATGGTTTTGTTCGCCATCTCGTGGGCAATCTGGAAAGAACGCAATGGGAGGAATCTTGAGGGTAAGAGGGCTGCTCCTAAAGATGTGTTTGAGAGGGCGAAATGGCAAGTAATAGGTTGGGTGTTTATGTGTGAGGAGTTTTCAGGGCGAACTGTTGAGTACTGAAATCTTACATTTTTACCCCTAATTATTGGACCAATTAGCTCTCAATTTTGTGTATATTGGTTCATTTAATGTCATTTTCTAGTTTTGCAGATAAAAATAGAAAGTTCAGGAAAACCAAGTTAATTCAGCGGATAATTGCAAGTTTAGAGCTTTAAAGTGAAGACCTAAGATTATTATATTATTTTATGCCACTTTCTAGGAATTTTATGTAAATTAATTAATCTGGATCCATTTATGAGAGTCTAAGATTAATTAATATTTTTTAGATTTTAAGTGGCGGAATAATTATTTAATTCTAGATGTTAGAAGCTGTAGTCCAAGTGCCAAAGCCTGAATTTAAAGTTATTGGGTCACAACTCAATTCAAATGGGCCAAGTATTGCTCCACAAAGCTTCAATGGGTCAGGCCACATACAAGTCCATGCGCATTCCATCATTGGACCAGGCCAATGTGCGAGCTCAATCCAACTAAGGCCCAAGCTCTCAAATCCAATTCCAGTGGGCCTAAGTTGAGGTCTAGATCCAAGTCCAAGCCCAAGTCAACTCCATGGTCTATGTTTGAATTTCACCTAAGTCCAACCCAACTACCTATGTCCAAAACCCATAACCCAACTTCACATCCACACCATCCAATTTCCATCTTAGATCTTAACCCTCCATCTCACATACCAAATTAGGTCAAACCTTAGATCCACCATGAAATCTAACACATTCATTCATTTATCGTTAGATCTAGGTCATGCATCATCATCATGATCATCTTAACCTTAGATTAGTATTCATCCATGCATCCCTACTAAGTCATGCATTTATTTCATTCATTGATCATCTTAACCATTAGATATTAGGTCATCTAATCTCATTCACTCATTCATCTCTTAGAAACCCTAGAGCCTTCACATGCATCCATCACATACACACATTACCTTAGATTTAGGTCATGCATTTCATCATCCATTTAGACCCACCTGTGCATCTAAACCCTCCATTAGGTACCTATCCATTCCTATATTTATTTTACCCAAAATACCTTAGATCCATTAGATCAAAATCTCATTTAATCTAAGCCCTCCATTCATAAAACCCTAAGCAATGAACAACTTGTGGTTCAAGCTAGCCTCCATGCGCATTTTACATATGGGCTTAGAACACAATTGGACATTTATTTGGGTCATTTAGGATAGGGTAATAGGGTCATTCAGTGAATGGGTCCCAATATAACTGTCTGATGATCCAAATCCAATGATAAGATGGGGTCCAATTACGGTCTCCACTATCAAATTTGTCCATCAAGCCCAACCAATCTGCTCGATCAAGTCTAAGTCCATGATGTGTCTACATTGTCTCCTCCCTCATGAGAAAAACTCAACCTCGAGTTTCCTCAGTCTAGTCCTGAAGAATTTAAATGTACCTTGATGTGGGGAGACCAGGTGACCAAGGTTTTAGTGCTTCTAGGACCTCCAGATAGACAACCCTCTCATGAATTATAAAAAACCATTATTTTGTACCCCTTGAAGGTGCATTAATAGCAAATGAAGTTATTAATTTGAGAAAGAAATCCGGGAATAAAGGAGTGTTAATCAAGATACACATGGAGAAAGATCATGATCATGTGGATTGGGGTTTTTTACACCATCTGCTATTTCATATGGGCTAGTTGAAAGAATGTGTTTTGAAGTTTTTTATTCAATTTTAGTAAATGGATCTCCAACACCACCTTTCAAGGCATCTCAATGCATTAGACAAGGAGACCTGTTATCTCCCTTTTTTACACACATTGGTGGCAAAAGATTCAGTAAATTGATGCTTAGGGCCAGGGAGATACGTATGATAAAAGGTTTTGAAATGGGTAGGGAAGGCGTCCAAATACCCATTTACAGTTTGCAAATGCCCATTACTCTCTTGCAAAACTCAAAAGGAGGAATTAGGGGTAGTGAACAATTTTGAGATGTTTTGAATTGGTGTCAGGCCTCAGGATAAATTTCAATAAGAGTGTTATTGTAGGCATAGGAGTGGATCGGGCTGAATTACGAAGTTTAGTAACTAGTGTGGAGTGTAAGGTTGGGAAACTTCCAATAAGATACCTTGGTTTACCTGTTCGTGCAAACCCTAGGTCAAAGAAAATTTGGGATCTAGTATACGAGAGGTTTGAACCTAGCAAGATGGTCAAATAACTACATGTCCAGGATGGAAGATTAATTAAGGACACTTTGTCTAATCTTTCACTTAATATATGTCCCTTTTTACAATTCCAATAAGTGTTGCAAAGAAAGTGGAGAATATTTAGACGGATTTCCTGTTGTAAGGTGTATGGGCTAAAAGAAAGATCCATTTGGTAAGTTGGGATTGTTGGGTTATGGACCCAACAATCCAGCGTTGGTGTGGGGGGGACCCCTGCCAGTGTTACCCTTAGGCTCGTAGGGACTAACCGCCCTAGTGGACTGACCACCACCACCTCACAAAAAAGGGCCACTTGTGCCGCAATAGGGAGTGGGTGAAAAAAGTCCGACATTCCCTAGGAGGTGCAAGGCTTGGGTGCTTATAAGAGGGGTCGCCTTCCTCATCTAGTGTGACGCATTTTAAAGCCGTGAGCCCTGTGTGCCCAATAGACCACCCTGTGGGGCTGAGTGGACCCATTGACTTGGGTCAGCAAAACGGACAATATCACACGTGTGGGGCGTGAAAGAGGGCCCACAATCCTAACAATTGGTATCAAAGCGGGTATGAGGTTCGGGAACTCAGCGTGGTTGCTAAGGGGGGGATTGTTGGGTTATGGGGCCCAGCAATCCAGCATTGGTGTGCGGGGGAATCCCATCAATGTTACCCTTAGGCCCGATGGGACTAACCGCCCTAGTGGACTGGCTGCCACAACCTCACAAAAAAGGGGCCACTTGTGCCGCAATAGGGAGTGGGTGAAAAAAGTCTCACATTGCCTAAGAGGTGCAAGGCTTGGGTGCTTATATGAGGGGTCACATCCCTCAACTAGTGTGACACGTTATAAAGCCGTGAGCCATGTGTGCCCAATAGACCCTGTGGGGGTGAGGGGGCCCATTGACTTGGGTCAGCAAAGCGGACAATATCACACGTGTGGGGCGTGAGGGGGAGCCCACGATCCTAACAAGGAAGAAGTAGTTAAAGCAAAAGAGAGGTGGTTTAGGGTCGGTAACATTTAGAACTCATAATGAGGCTCTCCTTTGTAAGTGGTCGTGGAGATACTTGAGATAACAAACAGCTTTATGGATGAGGGCCCTAGATGCAGCATACGGAGTTGATGGTGCATGTGAAAGGGTGTTGGAGGGGACAAAGTGGGGTGAGGTTTTGGTGAATGGAACAAGGTTTATAGTAGGAAAGGGTAATAGGATTGTTTTTTGGAAGGATAAATGGTTAGGAGATAGGCCTCTTGAATATAGGTTCCAAACTCTTTTCAGACTGGCTATAAATAGTCAACAATCTCAAAGAATTACAAGTTTTTAGGAGGTACCATAGTGTGGACAACGGACTTCAGAAGAAAACCTTGGAAGAGAGAAATAGACCTTTATGTAGAACTTTTCAAAGCTCTGGAGGAGGTATGTGTATTTCAAGACAAAGTGAATTTAAGAATCTGGGAATGGGACACATCGTGTGAGTACTCGGTGAAGGCTGGGATAAGATGTCTGACCATGGAAGTAGTGGTTCCACCCCATTTAGAGATTGTTGGAGAAGTAAGCATCCTTCAAAGGACTAGTCTTTCTATTGGTGTGTAGCTAAAGGAAGGGTACTAACTAGTCTAACCTCCTCAAGAGAAGGAAACTTCTATAAGGGGTTAATATGTCATGTTCTGTGGAGTGAGGAGATAAAAACAATGGATCACTTATTCTGTAGATGCACCTTTGACAGGTTCATGGGACTAAACGGCTGTTTGTGAGTCTTTATGAACATTGTGGTTAACGTCCTATCCTTGTGGTGGTGTAAAGCATTTAAGGGAAGACGAAAGATAATGCGGCAAATGATCCTGGCCTTTATCTTGTGGTCTATTTGGAGGGAGAGGAATGTGAAGATACTTGAATCTAAAGAAAAATCTGAGTCAAGGGTATTTCAAGAAGTGAATGACATTTTAAAATTCTAGCTAAAAAGTTGTAAGGAACTTAACGACTTTGGCAATGATGATTTCTTAAGAGGATGATTGGAAGTTTTAAAAAGGGGGTCTTAAGAAAAGCAAACCTATGGAAAAATGGAAGCCCCCATAAGCATGTAGTCTCAAGTTCAATGTAGATGACGCGTTCAAGAAGTACAAGACATTTTAATATTCTAGCTAAAAAGTTGTAAGAAACTTAACGACTTTGGCAATGACGATTTCCTAAGAACATGGTTGGAAGTTTTAAAAGGGGGTCTTAAGAGAAGCAAACCTATGGAAAAATGGAAGCCCCCATAAGCATGTAGTCTCAAGTTCAATGTGGATGAAGCAGCCAAGGAGCCCAGCAGGGATAGGGGGCGCATTACAGAATCACCAAGGTAATATGGTCATGTATTTAACCCCAAGGGGTTGACCTGGCAGTCAAGGCACTCGCCTCATGAAGTGAGGTCATGGGTTCGATTCACGCTAACCCCAATGAAGGGCCACTCCCCCATACACTTACCTGGTGTATGCGGATTGAGAGGTTTTCACATTCCCCGAAGGACTAGTTGGGTGAGATGCGTGGACACCTTTAGTCATCAAATATATATATGGTCATGTATTTCGCTGAACCCATAGGCATTAGGGACTCTAATGAAGGTGAACTTGCTATAAGAAAAGCACTTTCTCTGTGGGTTTCAGGGAATCCAAAGTTGAGGGTATCAAGGAACCCAAACTCTTATCATCTCATAGAGAAAGGAGATTCGGAAAATGCCATTGCCTTGGATTTGGAAGGAGGGAACTTCCGTGGAGGCTCATTCCCATAGTTAGGGATATCTTCTCCCTTTGTAAGAGGAAGAGCATATCTTTCAAGAACGTTAAAAGGTCAACTAATGGGGTGGCATGTTTCCTACTCAAGGTGGGGATGGATCGAAATGAGAGTTTTATGAGATACCTGTAATTCTTGTCTTTTTGTATAACTTTTGGGATAGGACTCTTGTTTGATTTTGATTTTTTTATTTTTTCGAGAATCAATATAGTTCTTTTATACTGTACCTTTTCATATATTACTAAATACTTCATTGAATTTTTCAAGGGAAAAAAAAAACATGAAACGAAATTTAGACATGTGTTTTATTATCAAGAAGAAACACCAATAAAAATTAGATACTAACAATTTATTGCAGAAAGTTCATGAAATTCTAATGGCAGTACCAAAGTTGATCACACCAATCTTGTAGGTAGCATCTTCAGAAATGCCACAAAAACATTATGAGAAATTGAGTAATTCTAGATAGTAAATTAACTTGGTTTTCTTTTAGCTTAAATTTCTCATTCTACCTCATAAACCCTCAATAAATCAAATGACCTACAAAAATAAATTTATAAATAAAAAATTAAATCACATAGGAGTATATTCAAATCTCCCTTCCAAAGTGAAGAATCAAGAAAAGATAATAAGGACAAACTTACCAGTATTTTGAACATTGCAGCCACCCTTACTGGTAATGCCCTTGGAGCCTTTTGCAGTTGTGGAACAACAGGAAACGAAACTTTATCATCCATGGTAGGAGAAACCTTTACCACCTGAGTTATGTATGAATGAGCTTTGGAATTGGAGAATGCAGATTCCTGCAGAGAAGTAAAAGAAGGCCACACCAAGTTGAAGCTGTAGAAGTTCCAAAAAATAGTTCCTGATGTAATAGCAAAGGACTAGAAAACCACGTACCTTTGAAGTGGTAGCAAAAGCTCTTTGGACAGCCATTGCATCACTTCGGCGATTTGATTCTTCTGATGAGTTAGACAGATTCGGACCAACTTCAGAAATGGTGGGCAAATCCTCCCTGAAATTTTTTTGAAAGTCCCATTGTAAATTCCCAAACTAAATTTATTAAAAAAAGAAGAAAATTCCCAAGGTGTATATGTCAAACTGAAATCAAAAGTAAAATATCAACAGAAACAAAAAATACCTCTTGTAATGAACATTCCAACCCCCTTCCCCATCTAAGGACAACACCACATCATGAAATGCAACAAGTGCAGGGCGATGTGATATGGTAATACATGAAGTGCCCATTGCCCTAACTTTAGCACAGAAACGTTCTTCCATGTCAGTAGTAACAGCACTTGTACACTCATCAAGAATTGCGAACTTTGGTTTATGATAGAACAGCCTGGCCATTCCCAACCTTTGTTGCTCTCCAAGAGAGAGTTCATCGCCCCAGTTTATTTCCTTCTCGAGTGGATAGCGTTCCAATAGATACTCAAGATCAACCTGCCAATAGAACAAATGTAATAAGTACACAAATATCTGTAAGAAGCATAAAAATAGATGAACCATGCTCACATCCATGTGTGTGTGGGCACGTGCATGTGTGTACCAAGCGTGGATACAGAAGCACGTGTGTGCGTGCATGCATGTGTTGTGTGTGTGTGTGTGAGTGTGTGTGTGTGAGTGTGTGTGTGTGTGTGTGTGAGAGAGAGAGAGAGAGATACATTTTTCAACAGCTCAACCATGCCACTATGTGTAAGAAGGTCAGTCTCTTCCTTTGCTGTAAGAGGATATATTAATTGATCACGAAGTGTTCCAACAGCCATGTATGGCCTTTGTGGTACATAAAAGATTTCTTTATTCAGATCAGATCCGACCCCAGGTTTTACAATGTGGCCAGATACAAGTGGCCAGAGACCTCCAAGAACCCGAAATAGGGAGCTTTTGCCACTTCCATTAGGACCTTATGTACAAATACAAAAAGAATGTTTCCAGTATGTAAATTAAACCATAATAATAATAATAATAACAATAAGAAGAACAACAACGACGATAATAGCATAACGAACATTTCTGTTTACATGGAAGCAATATATGGTCTTAAATAATTCACAGTTTACAAAAGAAGTTTGAAGCACAGTTGTCAAGCACTTTCATTACAGACATAAAGGCCATGGGTTCGAACTGCATTTCCATTCAAGATAAGGAAATGAGAGGGAAAAAAAGGCTCCACAGTTTACACCTATAACAAAATAGTTCACAAAGAAAATCCACCATCAATATGATTCAGGACTAAAATAAATGAAATTAGTCCAAGACACACAAAAGTCCAAGACACACAAATATCTACAAGGCCAGTAAATTAGCATACTTGTTTTTTTTTTTTTCAAAAAGAAACAGATAACAGAAACTTAGCTTGCAGGACACCCAACCAAAAAAAAGGATACTGGAGAAATGTTAAAAAATCCTTGATAAAATTGTTGCAAGAAATAACCTTTATGGGTCCATCAAAGAAATTTAATACATTACCCTTATTTTAATTTAGTACTTCTTTCTAAAGAGAACCCCTTTTCTCACCAAATCTCTACTACCAATTCCTTTCCACTAGATTACCTAATACCCAAACCCCTTTCTCCATGAATGAATGAATGATTGATTGATTGATTGATGGTTGGATTCTTACTTCCCTTCCCTACAACCTTCTTTCTTTTCTCTTTTCTCTCTTTTCTTTTCTTCCTTTCTTTTTCTTCATTTTTTCCTTTTACTTGCATACTGTTTTCACCACTTATCCATCCAAACCCTAACCCCAACCAAACCTGGATCCAATCGCAACATTGGCCACCAAAACCAGACCATGACCCACCCATCCATACAAATTTCCGTATGGCCATATGGACAGCCTCATTTAGTCTCCGTTTTGATGCTACACCACTCCTGATAAATGCTACTAGGTAACCTTTTTTAAAAAGTCCTTGTTTAACCCCTTTTTGACACTTAAAACCTAGATATTACTAGTTTTTTCCCATGTTAAGGGTGTTCACACCCTAAGTTGGGATTCGTTTTGGCCCACCTTTGAATTGTTTTGAAGGGAACTTAATCTAGGGTTGCAAGAAAAGGTCTTGGATTCATATCACGTCTTCTCTCGGACGTTCAAACGAAAGTATGATATTTGTTTTAATTCTTGTCATCTATTGCTTCTTGATATATTCTTCTTCTTTTTTTTATTTTGGCATTTTTCACGTTAATGATCAAGCATTGCATATAGGTATTTAGGGTATTACGCCGCCTTAGCATGTAGGAGTGTCGGATTTGATCCATCCTATGTCAAGATTGTCAAGAATTTGAGTCCAAGGAGAATTTACCTGTAAAGGTCTTTTGAAGAGGCGGAAGACCTTTTGATTTTCCGGATGTTGGGCTGAAAGGAGTTTAGAGATGATGATCTTAGGAGGGGATGTTTAAAATGCTTAAATGGGGGCCCAAAGGAAGGGAAGGTAGTATAAATGTGGAAACCACTGGATGTAGGATGTTTTAAATTCAATATAGACAGTGTAGCTAGAGGGAAACCGGGTTTGGCAAGATCATAGAGGCAATATGATAAACTTTTTTTGTCTTGAACCTATGGGTATTAGAGATTCTAATGAGCTGGATTTCTTGCAATTAGGAGAGCACTTTCCCTGTGTGTAGAGGAGGGCCATTATTTGAATAACCTTATTGTGGGAGGAGATTTAGCTAATACCATTGCATGGGGCTCCGGAAAGAGGAAAACTCCCTAGAGGCTTATTCTGATAGCAAAGGATATTTCTCGTCTTTGTAAGGGTAGAATCGTATCTTTCCAGTACGTTATGCATAGTTTTGGTCCTTATATGTTCTTGATTCTCGCCTTCTTGTAGAGGATTGTATATACCTCTTATATTCTCCTCCTTTTCTTAATATAATAAAATTGTAAATTTTTCAAAAAAAAAAAAAAGGACAATACCAATCTACTTTTGTTTTTCCCCTAGACCACTTGCTAACCTTCAAAATCCATTATCCAATGGGCTAAGGCTTGCCAAAGGCAAAGAATCATGGATTTGTTGTTACACCAATTGACAACGGGCCCCTTGAAGGGTCCTACTCCAGAAGGACCCAAATGAGAGAAGATGAACAACAATACCAAGAAAGCTCAAGTCAGATTCCAGTCAATTTTCTAGACTCTGACAATTCCATTGCAAGTATGCATTGAACAGAACACAATATTTATGACTAATCATTTCATGTTGAATATTTATCTTGACCAAATAACGCTCACCCACAACCAAAAAATATTGATAAGTTTCGTCTCATTTGAGTCCCTTTGACCTATTGGCTCGGACAGAACTATGGGCGTTCTACTGTTAGAGTCACGGAGCACTCCACCTATACCAACCGGACCCGGTTTTTCCCTTACTACCCTGTTAACATTAAATTTGTGTGTATCCAGTTGAGGGGGACAGCAAGTGAAATCTAATAATTTTATGTATCTCATAATTCATGTAGTAGTGTAGTTCTCATACAAGAAACAAGCATGAGTATGACAAGAACAAAGCAAAAGATTTCTTAAAAAATTTAATTACCTGTAATCAATAGATTCGATCCTGATTCTACCCGAAGAGTCAAATCTTCCACCAGGACATTACCTGTTGGAGTAACTACCTGGAAAGATAATTCTTTAATAGCAAATAATAAACTTAGGACCACCTGGTACGAGGAAAAATGATCCGAGTTAATTTCAATTACCTTGACACCAGCAAACTCAATATAGTTTTCTTCACTGAAGTAATTCCTACTTGCACTATTTTGAATAGAAGACCTTTCATGATCAGCACTCAGCTCTCGTGATATGACCATTAACTCATGAATCCGGTCGGCATAACCACTATAAATCAAAAAGCAACCATATAAACAAGCACTCATATAGAGACTGCAAATAGTGGTAATAAGAAATCAATCCATTGCATTCATTCATTTCTTAATGGTGTTTTCCTTCTTTCCTTTAACAAAATTAAAATGTCCTCAAAACAAATACGAAATCATTGTCAATAAACCGCAAAACAGTAAACTGCACAACTAGGCTCCAGACCTATTTGTGCCCTACCTACCTCTCAGGCAGTCTCACTCTAATTAGTCCTTGAAATTACTTTTATAGTTTTTTCTAAACACACAATTAAATATTTTTGTTTGTTCACTATTTGCTACTAACGATTAATTAGAGAACCTGATTTATGCAAATATGCATGAACAAAAACACACACATAAATTTCTATAAATTCATAATCAACTCGAACAGACGAAGAAGGGTCAGTAAAAAAAATCCTTGAATAGTACCAACTACTGTGTTCCTCGAGGTCCCTAAATAGACCTTATAAAATTGTCAAAATGAACTAATTCTCATCTCAAAAGGGAAGATACAAAGTCGGATAAATAGATAACCTGAGACGATTTAGCCGACGTGAACTGAAAGAAAGTGTACCCAATGACTGAAACAAAGATATTATCACACTCGTATGGTATCTTAAATTACTTAGCATTTCTGCTTGTCCTAAAGTTGAAGTATCAGATCTTAGATTGCCAGAGAAAAAAGGCTCAATAATCAGGATAACCCCCACAGTAGCACCAAGGTATTTCAAGAGAAAGTCTTGAATCATTCCAAACCACCAATGATCATGAAGAACAAGCTTCATGTGTTTAACGAGAGTCTTGAACTGCTGCTGGATATGAGATGCTTCTCTTTTCGCTCCTCCATAAAATGCTACACTTTCCGAATGGGTTCGTAAACGTGAATGAAGCTGCCTATATTCCCCTTCCAATTGTTGCTCCTTGGACATCAATTTCCCAAAAGCAGGAGAGAAGTTTCCAATCATAGCCCCTGCCCCTGTTACATAAGCCTGAAAAGCCAACACACATCACATGACAAATAGTATGTCACACTTCAAGAAATGGATTGGAACACTTCAAAATGATGACCAAGCAACTGGGAATGTGATAGTGTAAAATGATGATACTGTGCATCTAACAGTTATACAAAACAAGAGAGACAACAAATGTATATTATCAACTAGATTACTAAAAAAGCAGAAAATAAAATGTACCAGTATCCAAAGAACATATTTCGGGCTGGCATAAGAGCATAAGCGCCAAGTATAAAGCAGACCATCAGTTACTGCAGTCAGATCTTCCTGTACAAGGTCACTCAACTCTGAACAGAACCGCGGTATATCACTTGCAATTCGTTGTTCAGGATTGGTAATTCGGCCATCAACATGTGATAATTTGTAGTATGCCATATTCTGCAACAAGGGAATCAATGAAAAAGCATTGAGATATCAAATGATCAGATCATTACACCATTACAAGGATTCCCATTTTCAACATTGTCTCATAATGTCGAGTCCAACTCTCACTAGTCTTACAATGTGATGTACAAAACATCAACATGATGCAACTATACTCAAAGGAAAGAAAATCTAGGCAAAAGATGCTTAGTGGGCTTTCTTCAAACAATGACTCCAAAATTTGTTCTCTCCTCTTTTTCTCCTTATTTCTCCTTTGTAGCTTTTTTTCACTGCTGTGCAGTTATTTCATGGTATTTTTCTCCCTGTTTGTACAACCCAAAGAGAGGGAAAGAAGGGATCTCTTTTTCTCCCTTTTCACTTTTGTGTATAAATCAATGTTGTCAAACTCGAATCATATCGTGAATCGGTGTAGGGATATGACTCGCAAATCGTAAATTGTAAATCGAAGAATCTTAAGAGTTTTAATATCTTTGACTTTTTCTTGTTATAATTATTATTTATACTACAATTACATATAAAATGACACAAAAACATCAATATGAGATTTAAACATAAATATTAAGTGTATAATTTTTTTTCTATTATTAGAAAACTATTTTTATATTTATAATAAATAAAATAACTGTAATATAGTATTACATAATACAAATTACAAAATACTAAAATAACTATAATACAAATTAAATACTTGTATCAATTTCATTTATGTAAATAAAATAGATTAATTTTCTTTGGTGTCTTTAAAATTTATTTTATGTAATAATATTTAGTGAGATATAATATAAATTATACATCAATAATTTCTTTTGCTTGTAAGGTCATTGAATTCTATTTCATTGTCAAAATGTCACTCATCAATTATGTAATTATAGGGCTAAATAATGTTTATATTTTAGTACAGATAAATTTAAAGAAATTAACAAATAAATTAAAGCCATTTAAATAAATTTTATTAACATTCATCAAATATTTTATAAAAAAAATTAGAGCTTTTTAATTTTTTAAAATAAATATAAAGATCACAATAAAAAACAAAAGAGAATTTTTTAATTAAAACATACAAATGATAATAAAAAGTTAAAAATATAAAAATGGCATAAGTGAAAAAGTCGTGTGCCTCAAAATAAAATGACCCTCGAAACATATGTGCCACCTAGATATTACCGTGCGAGTGTCACATATATATGACCTAACTAAAGGGTACTCACGCACGAAAAGAAAGAAAGAGGCAGTGGTCATAAATGGAAGAAAGAAAGAAAGAGGAAGAGACGACGGTATTCAATAGCAGGAAACGAGGAAGAAGAAAAAAGAGAGAAGAAGAAGATGAAAAAGGGGAGGCGGAAGAACTGAAACAGGTGGCTTTTCATTTTCTTTTCTTTTCTTTTCTTTTTTTCTATTTTCACTCTTCTTTTTTCTTCCTCATCGAACGATCGTACGATAGACGATTTTGGAATCACACGATCTGCGATTTTCACAAAACTCGTCCAATCAATGGGCTTTATCGACTGAACTAACAAGTTGACTCCCTGGACTATCCGAGTCGAGTTGACTCGTCTGAGTTGACTCGCAACTTGGACAATTTTAACAACACTGGTATAAATATTCTTAGGGTTTAGGATTCAAAAACTCTAACAAAACTTCCTATATGAGACTTGATACCGAGACTGCCCCTTAAATGGGTACTAGGACAAACATAGTTGGATATGATGTAAAGAAGACCATGAGTTGGGTGTGCATAAGTTTCAACCCCATCTGATCATCCTATCCTTTGATTTTTAAATTTTTAAAAGCTCAATGACTTTTACTTACTTAAAAGACCAAGTTTACATGGCTTGGATTATCAACTGATGGTAAAACTTCACACACTTATATCCATGTAATCCATCTATCAATTGCATCCAACTATGTAGGGCTCATGATTCATTTGATGTAAAGTCTCTTTGGAGAGCCTAGCTTGGAAAGTCTTGCTGGTCTAATGCTTTAGGATTTACCAAACAAACAATTACGTATTTTTCTCAAGAAAAAACAAAAAGGAGCAAACTACCTTTCAGATGTTCGTTTTTCAAGGCAAAGGAGGCTTGCAAACGTATCGGATTCCTGCAGATCTGAAGCCTCTTTGGACCTTGGTTTGGGCCCATCCAGTGAGGCCCAATCTTCTCTTTCTCCTTGGAAGAATGCACAACTCAATGAACCATCTTGGGGAAGCTCTACGCCCAAACTATATCCATGGGCCTAAAGGGATGAAATCTAAATCCCTTGACCTTTAAAGGATGTAGATGACCAGAGTAACAGAACTTCGATCCCAGGCCAATAAGAGCTGATCCATAAGCAGGAGAGCCATTTACGGAACCAGTTCACCCATTTTGTTCCACACTGCCAGAAGACCCTACAGGCCAGAAATAACCTAAGCAAAGGTTAACAGGCAGAACAGTGAGAGCCCAGAGGCAGTATTGAGCAGAGGTGTTTAACCTATTTATGCAGAGTGGCCACAGCCAGATAAGCTGTAACAGTGAGCCTGGAATCTATTCTACATCATTTTGAGAACTAAAAAGATATAGTCTAGGGGTTACGAGCAAGAATGGATTGACAGAGGGGCCACTAAGCTTTAATTCCAATAATGGACAGACGCAAACTGTCACGCCCCGCTTTCCAACACCTAAACGGGAGTGATCTGACAACACAAATTGTAATACCCCACCCACATGGGGGTGTGCGAAAAAGTCCCACATCGCCCATGAGGTGGAGGGGGTGTGGGGTTATAAAAGGGTGCTCCCCTCTCCTTAGCACAAGGTCTTTTGGGAGCAACAGTGGGTTGGCTCGCCAAAGCAAAACCGTGCGAGTCCGTGTGTAGGCCAAAAGCGGACAATATTGTGCTAGCGGGACGAGTCGTTACAAATGGTATCAGAGCACGGTTCAACACTCGGACTGTGTGGGCCCTCTACCTTCTGTGTTGTGTTGCTTGCGTAAACCCCTTGTCAGTGTGACGTGACAGAGCCGGGGACGGCTCTGGTCTTAAGGGGGGTGGATTGTAATACCCCACCCACATGGGGGTGTGGGAAAAAGTCCCACATCACCCATGAGGTGGAAGGGGTGTGGGGTTATAAGAGGGTGCTCCCCTCTCCTTAGCACAAGGCCTTTTGGGAGCAACAGTGGGTTGGCTCGCCAAAGCAAAGTTGTGTAGGCCCAAAGCAGACAATATTGTGCTAGCGGGATGGGTCGTTACACAAACTTGAAACTGATTCTCAACAAAGACAGTCTTTGGCAATGGACTGTGGGAATGTGGACCTGGATAATAGAGGAGTGCATGATGATGGGGAAGTATCAAATTTGCATGGTAAAGGCTCAGTTCAGCAAGGACCTGCCTTATTTTCTTCCCAGCTGAAGAGGTCCTTCAAATTCCTATCGAACAGTCTTGTCCCAAATAAAACAGGGGTGGAAGGAGGTGGAAGGATGGGCCAGATAATAATTGAACCAGCTGTGGAGGAACACAGATCATTAATAAACAGCGGATGGACAACAAGCTGGAGAGCAGATGGACAAAGCGACAGAAGAGCATCAATCAGCACATCATGGATCACTGAAGCAAAATGTAGTGAATATGGAATCCGCTCCAATGAAGATGAAAGATGTTCAACATAAAAAACATAATGAATAAGCCAAAATAATAGAGTTGGGAAAGAGGCTCAGCGTGGTCCTTCAGGAGGAAGGGAAGGCACAATCACAGTTACAGGAGATGGAAAGTAGACTCTACAGCAGAGCCTCTCACAAATAAGTCACCTGAAAGACGATGCTTTTGGAGGTAACCTAAAACCCATTAATTACATGATGCCCACTAAATATTACTTTAGAGGCATTATTTCTAAAGGTTTGGAGGCCGGTTTTATCACTCTAATTCTGAAGAAGCCTGGGGCTTCTGCTTTAAATGATTTTCGCCCTATCTCTTTGCTTGGGAGCCCGTATAAGATCTTGACTAAGGCCTTGGCTAATAGGCTGAAGGGTGTTCTCCCTTTTCTCATTTCGTCTTCTCAAAGTGCCTTTATTGAAGGCCGATAGATTGTGGATTCGGTGGTGGTGGCCCATGAATGTTTGGATTCCCAACTCTCTTTAGGGGACGCAAGTGTGGTTTGTAAATTGGACTTTCAAAAAGCTTATGATAATATTTGTTGGGGTTTTCTTGATTTTGTGCTGCAAAGAATGGGTTTTGAGGACCGTTGGCGAAGCTGGATGCTTGCTTGTCTTTCGTCGGCTCATATGTCTGTTCTGGTGAATGGGAGTCCCAAGGAGTTTTTCAGCATGGAGAAGGGCGTTCGTCAAGGGGATCCTTTATCTCCTTATCTGTATGTGCTCGTTGCCGAGTCTCTGCATCTTATGTTCCGGGCAGTTGTTTCTCAGGGTTGGATTTAGGGTTTCGATATTGCTCACTCTGATATTGAGATCTGTCATTTGCAGTATACTGATGATACCGTTCTGTTTTTAAAAGCAAATGAGGATGTGGTCAAGATGGCTCGTGCTGTTCTGTTGTGGTTTCAGATTTGTTCTAGGTTGAAAATTAACTTTGATAAAAGCGAGTTGATGGGAGTTAATGTTGAGCATAGTCAATGTCTGCATCTTGCATCTCTGTTGGGGTGTAAAGTTGCCTCTTTCCCATCTTTGTATCTAGGGGTTCCTCTTTGTAAGGGCAAACCTCAGAAGGCTTGTTGGGATAAGGTAATTAATAAAATTGAGAGAAGATTATCTGCTTGAAAAGGTAGATTCTTGTTAATTGGTGGTCGTATTATTTTGCTTAAGGTTGTCTTGGCTAGTCTTCCGGTCTACTTTCTTAGTGTGTTTAAGTATCCGGCAATGGTGGCGGATAAGCTCGACAGGATTCAAAGGCAGTTCTTGTCGAATGATGATAGAGACAGACGTAAATTTCATTTGGTCAATCGGGCTCAGGTTTGTAGATCTAAGAAGGAAGAGGGTTTGGGACTTCGCCCTATTCATTAGGTTAATACTGCTCTATTGGGTAAGTGGTTATGGCGGTTGGAGGATTGTTCGGAAGGTTTATGGAAGGATATTATTCGTAGGAAGTATAGAATGTCGGGTTTTGGATGGTGGATTGGGGGTGCTAATAGGAGGACTTCAGGTTTCTGGAAGGGTGTTTGTTCGATTTCTTTGGATTCTAATCGCCACATTAGGTATCGAACATATTCTGGAGAGGACATTTTCTTTTGGTCAGATAAATGGTTGGGTCAAGCTCCTCTGGCACAGTTGTTCCCAGTTCTTTATTCTTTAGCGGCAAATAAACAAGCTAAGGTTAAAGATTGCTATGAGATCATTCAAAATAAGGTGGTCTGGAGCCCTCAATTTCGGAGAGATTTGGAGGATTGGATGGTAGAAGGTCGTTTATCTCTCATGACTTTATTGGGAAATGTATTCTTGTTGGGTCAAGGGATTGATCGTAGAATTTGGGAGTTAGATCCTCTTGGTATCTTCTTAGTGAAGTCCTTTTGTGATCATCTTTTGACAGTTGGTGAAGCTCCAATTGTTCACCCTAAGATTTGGGAGGGTGTCTCTCCTTTTAAAGTAATGGTTTTTGGCTGGCTTGCGAGGATTCAAAAGATCTTGACTATAGATAATTTGAGGAAGAGAAGGATACTTCGTGTTAATGTGTGTCCTATGTGCTTATCTGCAGAGGAGACGGTTAATCACCTTCTTCTTCATTGTAGCTTCGCTACTTGTATTTGGGAGCATTTCTTTCAGCTCTTGGGTATCTCTTTTTGTTTCCCTAAAGTTTGGTGTGAGATGTTTAATAAAGAAGTTGTGTTCTTTGGAAGCTCCTTTCGTCGACAGTTATGGAAGGCAACATCTTTGTCTATTATTTGGCCCATTTGTCTAGAAAGAAATAAAAGGGTGTTTCATGGTAAAGTGGGCTCCTTTGATGGTCTTCTTGATTTAATCAAGGTGCGGGTTATATGGTGGATGGTTGGCGTGTTGAAGTTTTGTCAGATGTCTATTTCTGAGATGTGTAGGGAGTGGGCGTCGGTGGATTATTCTAGGCCTTATGGGGCCTCTAGACTGGTTGTTCCTTGGTCCCCTCCTTCTCCAGGGTTGCTCAAGCTTAATTTTGATGAGAGTTGTATGCGAGAAGTTGGTTTGGCTGGTTATGGTGGACTCATCTGTAACGAGTTTGGGAATACACTGATTTCCTTTACGGGTCCTATTTGTAATGGATCGGTTTTTGAGGTTGAATTGTTTGCTTTGTGGAGAGGTGTTTTGGAGTTAGAAGAGCTGGGGGTTCAAGGGAATTTAGTTGAAGGTGATTCTCGAGTTGTAATAGGTTGGGTGTTGGGTTCTCTCTGCCCTTGGATTTATCTTGATAAAGTTGAGATGATTCGTCATGCTATCAAGGCTTTTTATTTTAAGATTTCTTGGGTTCCTAGGTCAGCTAACTCAGCTGCGGATTCTTTAGCTAAGCAGGGAGTGTTGCTAGATGAGGAAGTTGTTACTAGATTGATGTAATTTGGTTTCTTCTTTTGTAGGGTCTTTTTGGACCTGTTTCTTTTTAATAAAGTTAACTTTCAAAAAAAAAAAAAAACTTGAGGAGGAATGGTAGTCAACTTTTTAAATGAAGATTGTAACTTAGAATGCAAGGGGAGTAGTAGAAAGAAAGAAAACTACACTAGGTGAATGGTGAAACACTGTAAAATTGATATGGTAATGGTTCAGGAGACTAAAAAGGAGATGATAAGCAAAAAAGATATTTGGCAATATGGGGTAGAAAAGATGCAGGATGGGTATGGCTCTGTCAAAGGGATATGTCATGGGGGTAACTATTGACATTCGATAATTTAAAATGAGGATTGGTGGAGGACCATGTTCAATCTAGAATTGTATCAGCCACCCTAAAATGCAAAAGCTCTGGTCTGATCGCTTGATATAGTAATATCTATGGCCCAAATGAGGATGGACAGGGGACGTCTTGATGGCGGGGTTTCAATAATGGCTTTTTGTTTCTATCTCATTGAATACTGGAACAAATTCGATAAAATCATCACAAACCACAGACGCCAACATGATCAACAAAGCCATTTATAATACTATATAATATTCAATCATATATAGATATCAAATGGAACATTTAAGATAACAAATCAAGACTGGGATCTCAATTGCTTGAATCTAGTTCAAAAACAAACTTGATAGAAATAAATGCAACTTCATTTTGTGGCAAGCCAAATTATAGTTTCCAAGTCAACAGATAAAAACCATCAAAGCTTTGAGAATCCAGATGAATACAGGAATTTGAAAGATGAAATTCAAAAATCTATTAGTACAAAATTACCAATCAGTTTTACAACTAAAGCAGGCTCAAAGTACTATAAAAATAAATGTGTGACACAGCATAGTATATCAATGATCAGCAACTAACAATTGAATATCAACAATTGATAGTTCAAAATCACCAGCAAAAATAAAGAATAAGGTCAAAATATTGAACCATAAGAGGTGCTTGCACTGTGAGTAAATCTAACCAGAGTTACCTTAAAATAATCTGCATGAATAAGCTCTGTCAGTATTTTTCTGAACCGCAAACTTATTGTCCCTGTTAAATACTTTGAAGTGGAAAATAAGGTCGACTGAAGAAAGCACAAAATGAGATTTTCGACAATTAAATGGAAGAAGGATGGAACACGCCGAAGGAAAGCAGCACGATACAAGAACCCTTGCACTTTTGCTAGCCTATTGCTCAAAGCAGTTCGCAATACCTGTCGTACAAGTAAAATAAGATCGTAAATATCCAATTCAAGAAGAGAACCATCAAGGAGTTGTAAAAGATAAAAGCATTTCGCATTCTAGAACAAAAACTACTTTTTTGAAAGGCAACTTCATTAAATTCAGAAAGAAAAATACAGGCAAAAAAACCAAGAAACGGGCATCAAAAACCCGAAATTAGGGAAACACCCGTACAGGAAAACAAACCAACAAACCCCTCTAACCCATTACAAAAATTTATTTACAATTTCCATCAACGAAGTCAACCCATTCCGCGCCAATTTTTCTGCTTCAGAATTTGCAAAACAAGGAATCCAGTATATCTTAAAACCAAATGAAGCAATTGAATGTCGAATCTTCTCAATCTTATCGAAATAAATCCACGGACATAGAGAACCCAATGCCCAACCGACAACTGCCTTTGAATCACCTTCAATCATACTACCTTCAACTCCTAATTCTTCCAACTCCAAAATACCTCTCCAGAGAGCAAATAACTCCACCTCAATGACAGACCGAGGAGAAAGCGGACCAGCAAAAGAGATTAAAGTAGACCCAATATCATTACGAATTACACCCCTGTAGCCTACAAGTTCCATCTCATGTATACAACTCCCATCAAAGTTAAGCTAGAGAAGGCCAGAATCTGGAAGCAACCAAGTGACGTACGCCTGGAAGCCACATGAGTCACTACTGAATCTACCAAAAGCCCACTTCCTACAAATATCTGAGATACCTATTCCCTGAAACTTCTCCGACCCCATCAGCCACCAAGTTACCCGAGCCTTAATCACATCTATCAAACTCAATGCCAAAGATTCCTTTCCTTGAAAGATCCTTTTATTCCGTTCCAACCAAATCGACCATACATTACTCAGCACAGTTGCATTCCAAAGAGTTCTACAGAAGGAACTTCCCACAACGATCACCTCTTCATTAAAAAAACCGTTCCATGCTTTTGGCACACAAATAGCAACACAAAGCAACTAGAAAAAATGTAACCAAATCTGGTAAGAGAATTTACAATGAAGTAGGAGATGGTTCACTGAGTCCTCATCAGACAAGCAAAGAGGACAAGCATTCACTATGAGCATTCTCCTTAATCGTAAATTATCAATTGTCAGAATTTTTTGTAAACCAGCGAGACAGCCAAAAACCTTCACCTTAAAAGGTGCGATACCTCTCCAAATTTTTAGGATGAACACTAGGAACCTCACCAACACTTATAAATGTCTTACAAAAGGATTTCACTGGAAAAATCCCATGAGGATCAATTTCCCAAAGTTGTCTATCCAAACTACTGCCCGCAACAAAAACATCACTCAACAGATCCATCAAATCCAACCACCCCTCCACCATCCAATCTTCCAAATCTCTACGGAACTTGGGACTCCAAACCACTTTATTCTGAATGATATCATGGCCTCCTTTATCTTAGCTCCTTTATTAGCAGCTAGCGAAAAAAGCACAGGGAACTTATGTGCCAGTGGAATATCACATAACCACCTATCCGTCCAGAAAAAAATATCCCCCGTATATGCTCGAAATCTAAAATGACTATCAAAATCCAATGCAACTGAGTAAACACCCTTCCAAAAACCAGATGCTCTTCTTGGAGACTGAACAATCCTCCAACCAGAAGCATGCAATCTATATTTCTGACAGTTCCATAAGCCCTCTGATGAATCCCCAAGCCTCCAAAACCACTTACCCAGCAGTGCAATATTAAACTGACGGATTGGCCGAATTCCAACACCCCCTTCTGACATTGGTTTACAAACCTGATCCCATCTGACAAGATGGAATTTACATCTGATCCTTCCATCATTCCACATAAAATGCTTCTGGATTTGTTCAAGCTTCATAATTACAGCCGCTAGGCATCTTAAAACACTAAGAAAATATACTGGAAGGCTAGACAGAACATCCTTAATCAGAATAATCCTACCGTCAATCGACAAATGTTTACCCTTCCACAGCGAGAGCATCCTCTCCATCTTGTTAATGACCTTGTCCCAACAAGATTTATGAGGCTTACCCTTGCAAAGAGGAAGACCAAGGTAGACAGTGGGAAAAGAAACAACTCTGCAGCCCAACATTGATGCCAATTCCACACACTGACTGTGCTCAGCATTCACCCCCATCAATTCACTCTTCCCAAAATTTATTTTCAGACCCGAACAATCTGGAACCAAAGAAGAACCGTCTTGACTGCATTTATATCCTCCACATCAGCCTTCAAGAATAAAAGTGTATCATCAGCATATTGCAAATGGGAAATCTCAATGTTCATGTTCTCTATACGAAACCCATGAATCCACCCTTGAATATTTGCAACTTGGAACATGAGACGGAGAGTCCCTGCCACTAAAACATACAGATAAGGAGATAATGGGCCCCCTTGCTGAACCCTTTCTCTTCATCCTAAAGAACCCTTTTGGACTACCATTTACTAACACAAATAAGTGTGCCAAGGCCAAACAAGAACGAATCCAACTACGCCAAAGACTGCCAAACCTCATTCTTTGCATCACAAACTCAAAAAAATCCCAATCGACCCTATCATAGGTTTTTTGAAAATCTAACTTGCAAGCCATCCCTGCTTCCGCTGATGAATATCTGGAATCCAAAAATTCGTGAGCCACCACAACCAAGTCCACAATTTGACGCCATTCAATGAAAGCACTTTGAGAAAAAGAAATGACATGAAGAAGCACCATCTTTAAATGATTTGCTAAAACTTTTGCTAAAATCTTATAAGGGCTACCAAGCAACGAAATTGGTCAAAAATCTGTCAACTGACATGCACCTTGCTTTTTCGGAATCAGCTTGATAAAAGATGCCCCCAAATCTTTGGAAATGATGCAACGGTCAAAGAATTCAAAGATAAGTGCCAACACATCCGGCTTGACCAACTCCCAAAAATATTTGAAGAACAAAATTCGATATCCATATGGCCCTAGAGCTCTATCTTCACCCAATTACCAAACTGTGGATTTTATCTCTAACTCTTCAAAAGGACTTTCCAATAACAAGATTTGCTCCTCACTCAACACTTTGAAAGGAAGCAAGATAGGAATCGGAGAATCTTTCCTAGAAGCTGTAAACAAACCCCTAAAATAATGAACAACTTCCTCAAAAACTTCCCCCTTATTTTTCAACAACTCCCCATCAACTAATTACAAGTTGACTATGTCAAATACAAAGAACTTGGACATTGTCTATCCTGAGAGGGGTCCCGAGTTAAGTCGGGTCCCACAACATTCCCCCTCAAGCTGGTTCGAAGATATCCAATAATCTCAGCTTGCTAATAACGGAATCAAGTTGAGCTCAAGGAACCGATTTAGTGAAAATGTCGGCAAGTTGATCAGAGAACTTTAGATGAGGAGTGACAAGTCGGCCTTCAAAAATATGTTGGCGAAGAAAGTGGCAATCAATATCAATGTGTTTGGTCCGCTCACAGAACATAATAAGGGGATCAACAGGAGCAAAACTCAATTCCGTAAGAAACTGTCGTATCCAAAGGAGCTCTGTAACGCCCCGCTCCTTTATACTGCTTAAACGAGTCGTGGCCCGCTTAACTGCATGCTGAACGGGCGCGATCCAACGCATTGTGCACCTAACGGGTCTTACATCACAGATTTGTGGCTGGGGGAAATGAATATATTTATTTTTAAAAGATTATAGATAAAATAACAAAGCCATCAAATCCTTCAAACCCAATTTTTACACATCGCATGAATCATAATGTCATCGACAATATGAAATAAATAGCACCTGTTATCAACATCAAATCTAATCTCACTACTCGCATCTCATTCCATAAAATAAAACAAAATCAATATCCTCAAAGTTCTAAACTATTTCAAACCAACCACATCCTTGACAGTCTCTAAACATCAGTGGTCTCCTCTAATCCTAAGTCCAGAGGATTAACTGCAATGTAAGGGGTGTGAGCTCCAAGCCCAGTGAAGAAATATAATAGCACATAGCCAAATATGATATCTCCAATATGCTCAATGTAATACAAATAAAGAAATATTAAAAGCATAAGTAACTGAATATGCATTTAATGTCCATGCTTTATGCCATGCAATGCACAATGCTCAATGCCTCATTCATCCACAACAACTCCTACTGTATTGGGTGGCCTACCCACCTAAGCGACGCTAACACAACACCATATGAAGTAGCCTACACGCCAAAGCGAGGCTAACACCACCACCAAATAGCAGTCTACGTGACCTTTCTTGGCTCAATCATCCAAACTTAACACATACGTGGTACTACTCACTAAGAGTGAGGCCATACACTACCACCGCCGTGGTCTACATGAAAGATCATGACTCACCTCCATACCCATCCCATGAATATGAAGATGCTATGCTCAATATCATGCCTACCATGCATTATCTCTATCATCGTGCCACATGTTATGTATCATATTAACATGTCATGAATCTCATCATCAACATTATACTCTAAACAGGATTTTATAATTTCAAATTAACATAAATATTCTGTACATGTTTTAAAACATCAAAATCAATCTCAACAATATCACACATGCATAATAATAATTCATATCACAATATTATTAATATAACAACACAATATCATAGACCCATCTCAATAACATAAAAAATAACTCTATAACAGTCAATAAAACATTCATCCAATTTGAACATAATTATTGGACCTTTCAACAAGGTTAGTGGCTAACTTCCAACTATCCAGGCAGACTGAATCCCTCACGGCCATTAGAACATTTAGTCTATCCCCTTACACTACTGTAAGTAAGCACCGGATTACAATCATTATTCCTACATATACCAAGACCATATCATAGGTCCAACATTATATTCCCAAAACACGTTACATAATGCAATATTTTTCCATCGCTCAATCACATAAACAAAATAGAGAATATCATGCACAACAAAATTTAGTGTATTTTTTTCCCTCACCTAAAAAGTTCACGAAGTATAGATAATGAATCAAAGCGCATTCCCACTTGAATTCAATCAATAGAGCGTCCAGAAAATGCTGCATAGAATTCGTTTGAAGTTTTTGAGTATTCTTAAGATTACTTCCAACTTGAACTAAATAAGTGTAAGAGGGGTTCTTAAGGTCCAAGGTTAAGGTTGAAAGTTAAATCCTCACACTGCATGGTCTAACCCTGCCTACATCCAACTTTGTGAGAACATCAGGGGTTTGATTTCATTAATTCGCACTTTTCCAAATTGTTCAAATACATGAGGCAGAAGGTCCCCATTAAGTAAATGGTTTGAACAGTTTTGAAATAAAGATAAATGAGAAGGGTTACTTTGTAAATAAGGCCATGTAAATAAGGCCATGAAATTGAAATCCAAGTCACAATGTACCTTAAATAATTTAATTGTACAAGATTGAGTAACTTAACATGAATGAAGAGATTTTCAAAATCTACATATTCTTAGGCAAATGACGAGTGAAATCAATTGAATAAAGCAAAAGCTCCAAATACTTTGTAATGAAAACTAGGCATACCTTTTTGCAAAGATCTAAAATTATTGATAAAAGGAAAAGAAAATTTTGGAGTAATAAAACAAGCTAGTAGAAATTGTATTATCCTTCTTTGAATGGCTCGTTGAACCCATATGGACTCAAATCCTTCTTTGAATGGCTCGTTGAACCCATATGGACTCAAATCTGTTTCAAAATCTTGTTCATCACATATTAGAAACCTTACAGTTGAGCCAATATGTAAAGAAGTTGAGATAAAATAAGATGTATAAAAATAATAGGGTAGAAATAAGATGTAAGTCAAAAACCCTTTTTTTTGTTGATAAATCACCATGCTGAAGTCTTACCCAATACCATAAGTGTCTTATAAGAATAAGCAACCATGTTTAAAATCATAATATAAACTTCCAGTGACTGATAATGATATATATATATAGAAATACTATTTCTACATTGTAGTTCTTAAAACAAATCTAGATAAAAATACATAAAAGCTACCATGTAAATAAAGGTTGAAAGATGACCAGTTGTAGCAACATGGTAAAGTGGATTTAAAACCAGAGGAAGGGATGTTGGAAAAAAAATCGCCTAATCAGAAGTTTATGGTTTGATTTCCTTTCTTAAAACATGTTTGAATAAGGATATATACCAGTTTAATGCAAATGAAAGTAGGAAAATAACCAATAGTAATAGATTGAACAGTTGAAATCGATGAAACAAGTTAATGGAAAGGCAAAATTAATTAAATAAACAGTTTCAAACACTTGAAACTAGAAAATTACAAGTTTGGATTCTTAAGCATTTAAATAAACCCATTACCCTAAACTAATCAATGAGTCAAAAGCACCAACTTGGGACAAGTCAAGTAGAAAACCGATTGGAAGATCTGCTCATAGAGGAAGACGGCATGAAGGGAAGAGATGAGAAGTGGGAAAACACCTTAGGGCTGTACTGCTTCAAAGCCTCCATCGTTGCTGCCGTCAGAGAAGGTTGGAAAACACAGAGGAGAGATGAAGAGGGGGATCCGACTGGTACCGCGTGGATTTATAGAATCCATGGTCGAAGGGGTTTGTTGCCGACTTGAGAGGGATTGTCGAAAGGAAGAATCCAAGTAGGGAAAGGATTGGTGGAGAAGGGATAGGGTTTACTTTCCATTTTGGAGAAGAGAAGAGGAAAAATCGGATTGCATTTGGGGAAACTTTCCCTCTGCTGCAGTGGTGAAGAAGTGGAATAAAAGGGATTTCATCGAGACTTAGGGATTTTTAAGAGGAAAAGGGGTGTGGGTTTCCAAAGGGGTCCCACAAGGTTTAAATTATTTATTTGTTTCTTTTATGTTTACATTTGATTAATTTACCGATTATTGATTATATTCAAGTTGATTAAAATTTGAACTTATTTATTGACCCAGTAGTTTAATTATTTATTTACAAAAATCAAATTTTAATTTATCATTTGATTCTAATTAACATAGCTAAATAAATCTCAAAAGGATTTTGAGAAAACTAATTTTTACAAGAGGTTCGACCCAAGAATGTGGGTCTCAAGGTTCCATCCAAAATTATAAATTTTAGATTTTTTTTTATTACACAATTCTAATTGGAATTCTTACTTTGCAAATAAAAATCTAATTTGATAATTAAATTTTCCATTAACTCAATCTCAACTTGAAGGGGATAAATTCATAAATTTCTAATTAAGGAAAAGGTGTGTGCATCGAGGAACCTATATTAATTAAATCTTAGGTTTTTGTGTGTTTATTTATTTTATTTTAAACAATAAAAATAAAGAAAATAACACATAATTTCACACAAACACAATCAAGAGGCCAATTTACTATTTTAGTTTACCCGATTCGATTTACCCGCTACTCCGAGTCGGGTCATTACAAGCTCAGCCATAGTATTTGCCATAGCACGATATTCAGCTTCAGCACTAGAACGAGCAACAACAGACTGCTTCTTGCTACGCCAGTTGACAAAATGGGAGCCTAAGAACACGCAATTACCAGTGGTAGAACGTCTATCATTAGGAGAGCCAGCCTAATCAACGTCAGAATAACCACAAACGGGCAGTGAAGTTTGTGTGGCAAAGAACAATCCCTGTCCTGAATGAGATTTAATATAGCGAAGAATCCAGAAGACAGCATCAAGATGGGTATCCCGAGGAGCCTGCATGAATTGGCTGACCACACCAACAACATATGATAAATCAGGTCGGGTGATAGTGAGGTAAGTCAATTTCCCAACCAGCTTTTGATAAAATGTAGGAGAATCCAAAAGAGTTCCATCGGAAGCAGAGAGCTTGATGTATGTATCAAGTGGAGTGTCAGCAGGTTTGCAGTCAGAGTAACCAGCATCACGGAGGAGATCAAAAGCATACTTGCGCTGAAATAAAGTAAGTCCCTGAGAAGAGCGGGCAACCTCAATACCACGAAAGTAACGCAACGGCCCGAAATCTTTAATGGCAAATGTACGGTGAAGACACGCTTTGAATAAAGAGATGGCGGTTGCATCATTACCACTGAGAACAATATCATCCACATAAACAGCTATAATCATGATCACAGTCTAACAACGATCGATAAAAACAGAGTGATCCATCTGACAGCGAGAGAAACCATAAGGTAATACGGCACCACTAAACTTCTCAAACGAAGCCCGTGGAGAACAGAAAAAAAAAATGGCAAAAAAAGAAAAGAAAATAAACATGTGAAAAATAAGAGAAAATATTTAATTAAAAAGAAAAATAATAAAGACTAGAGAATATCACTAAAAAAGAAATTTAAAAAAAAAATACAAAAAAATCATGAATGCCACCTCAAATAACATGTGAAGTACAAAACTTGAAAACTAATAAGGCACACATGAAATAAGTTAATAAAGCCGCATGAAATAAGAAGAAAGCTAAGACCTAAAGCAACGAAAACCCTAATATATCGAAAGTTGTGCAACTAGTAAACACGAAAAGAAAGAAAAGCGAAAGCGAAGGCTGCGGCAACAAAAATCCTAATATATCGAGAGTCGGGCACCTAAACACGAAAAAACAAAAAACAATAGAAAGCGAGAAAAAGGGTTGCAGCGACGGAAAAAGTATGTGTTCCTCGCTTCTTTCTTCTGATTCTCACTTTTCTTCTTCATTTTTTTTCTCTTCTTTAAAGTCTTTCTATCTCCAGTTGAATCGTACAAGGTTTTGATTCATGGGAGTGACTCGTACGATTTGCAAGTTACTGCAAGAATCGCATGATTTTCTTCCTCTTACGATTTCCTAAGCGATTTGACTCGTTGGATCACCCGATTGGATTCGAATCGCACGATTCGAACAGTGAATCGTGTGATTTTAACAACATTGGAGTCAACCATTGAATTAAGACATGTGAAAAATATGACAACACCCCCCCTCTAGCTAGTGCAAAGATATCAATCAAACCCAGCTTGCTGAAAACATTATCTAAGTGAGAGCGAGAAATGGCTTTCGTCATCATGTCAGCTAATTGATCCTTGGACTTCATTTCCACATGATACATGATGGCGAAGAAAATGATAATCAGTTTCTATATGTTTTGTACGCTCAGCCTCGCCGGAAAAGAAATGGACGGCCGGGAAGATTTTTGTGCAGAGAGAGCGACGACTGTGTAATCCAACTAGAAACGCCAAAGAAACAAGAACACGGGAAAGGATTCTTGAAGAAACGAAGGGAGATGGGTATCTGCTATAGAAGTCCTCAGAAAAGTGATCCGAAGATGATGCCAGATTCCGGCGAGGAACAGTAAAACGGACGACAACAAGACTAAAAAGTCCAAAAATCATTTCTGAATGATACCATGTAGAATAATAATAATGGAAAAAGAAAATAAAATTGAAAAGAGAAAAAGATATTGGAGGAGAGGAATTTCTCTTTTGAATGTATTGTACTTAGTATATATGGATTACAATGAGCCAATTAAGGCAACAGAAAATGAAAGAATAAATTACAAATCAATTACAACTAATGGGTCATGAATTAAAACATATGAAAAATATGACACCACCACCTCTCCCCAAGTACAAGGGCGTTGGAAAAACTCCGAATGCACGTAGCCCCTCACAAGCCATGGGGATCAGGTTAATACAGGACTTGAACCTGGGACCTCTAATTCCTGAACCAAAGTGTCTACCAGTTGAGCTACCCTGTGCAGGGTTTCTTCTTCTCTTTTCTTTCCCACGGAATGAACCCTCCCAAACATATATTACGCCCAATAGAAGGCCCAAAAAAATTTCTTCTTTTGCCATTGAGCTCAAGCCTTTTTCAGTTAGACTTCTCAGGTTCGTCAAGATTGCAGTCCTATCTTTTAAGATCTCATCGGGCTCAAGCTTTTATGTGAGCCACACTCAAGCTAGACATAATACAAGCCTGCCCCATTTCCATCCTTAGTTGGCACCTAGTAGTTCAATAATCATACCATACCCATTTCATTTTTATGACATTCTTTTTACAAAAATATCTCAATTATATAGTTATATAGTTGTTTTCTTTTTTGGTCTAGCTCTTTTACACCATCACTTTTGATGTTTTCAGCTTGTTTTGTTTTCTCTTATACTTTTTCACTTTATCAATGAAATATATCTTGTTACCTCTCTCAAAAAATATAGTAATATTTGACAGTTCTTCAAACACATAGTGGGCATAAAGCTTTTGTCAAAAAATTCAAATTATAATTTTCTTCTAAAATTTCAATTAGCAAGAAAATAATCTAAAACCTTAGTTTTAAGTCTACTTTTGCTTGAAGTAATTAACAACATTAAAAAAACACAATCACATATAGTAAATTTGTCTGGTAATATAGCTTAATTTTTAGTACTGACCATTCTAAATAAGATGGATTTATCCATTGACATTTTGGTACATTAATGTTAGAGAAATTCGAGATCCATGACCAGCGATGGATGTCTCCTTTAAGCATGTCAAGTGATCGGTGAACGGAGTGGCTAATTTTCTAGCCAAGCTCGAGGTGAATAGGAAATAAGCTATTCTAGAGTTTTGTTAATGACATGTATGGGGGATCTTTTGTATTGGGTTATAGGCGCTCAGCTATTTAAGATTCTTGATTTATTTCATTTTGGGAGTTGATGGTACAAGTCTCTTGTACTTCAATCTATTTAATACAATCTTTTCTTGTGATTGCTTTAAAAAAAGATGGAAATAAATTGTACCTAAACTATATCCATACCACATTTTTTCCCCTGCCACATTGCTAAATATGGTTTGGGTACGAACTCGGTGTGACTTGAAAAGAGCTCCTAGCACAATTCAAGTGCTTATAGGTGCAACCTGAAAGGTTGTGGGATCAAGCAACATTACCATTTCATCAGAAAAGGGCGACAGAGTTCGAAGAAAGATACAGTTCTATTGACTAGTTATTACCAATTGAATGTGCATCATGGCTTGAATGAGGTGCAACATTCTCTTAACAAATTCCATTTTTTCTTTTTTTGAAAAGTAACTTCATTAATCAAGAAAAGAAAGAAAATGGAATAAACACAGACCGCAAGCAACCCAAAAGAAAGAAAACAATAAAAAACACTCCCAAAATTTCATCAAGATATTCACAATCTCCGAAGAGAAAGAAACACCCAGACGAGCAAACTCATTAGCCTCTGAATTTGATGTGTAAGACGTGGACAGACATCACATGTGGGCCCAGTCTGCGTATTTTAAAGTAATGACGAATCCTATCAATCTTATCAAGATATCACCAAGGACAATGAGGCCCCACAGCCCAACTGACAACGATCTTAGAATCACCTTCTAAGATACTCCCAACAGCTCCTAACTCTTCCAACGCCAACACATCTCTCCACAAAGCATATAATTCCGCATCCAATACAGACTCATTATGAAGAGGACCCGCAAAAGATAGCATAGAGCCACAAAAATTGTTCCAAATAATCCCTCTATAGCTAGCTAACCCGGCCTCTTGCATACAACTCCCATCAATATTAAGTTGCCACAGGAGGAGACCAAGCCACTGATCTCTTAACAAATTCTTACCTTCACAAAGACTAATATTTTGGGAGTTTCCATTTATTAGGACTCTTAAGTATGTCTATACAATTTTTGTGATATTATTTTACTAACAGAATTGAGGAGAGAGAATGTAATGTTGATGGTGCTTTAAAAAAGAAAAGTTATAGAATACCAATAAAATGTTGATGCCCCACGTTCATAACCATTTTTTTTTTTAGCAATAACAACAAGAAACAATTGAAGGAAGAAGAAGAGTACAAAAAGGATAAAGAAAAGAAAACAAAAAGGTCTAACAAGATTAGACCCAAACAAAAGAAAGAAAAAACAAAAAATACAATGAATACAAAATAAGAAGCTCCTCTACGCAGAGATAAGGAAAACTCCAAAAAAAAGGCTTGTCACTCTAAGCTTGCCAAAATAATCTACGACTCCATTCGTTTCCCGGCCAATCTTGACAAAGGATACATCCATTCCCAAAACCAACATCCTAATCTCCCTCATCACAATGATCAATTTCCAGGGCAGTCTTCTTTGAGCCTTTGCCCAGTTAATTGTATTTGTCGAATCCCCCTCAATAATGAGTTTTCCTTGATCAACTTCCAGATTTGCAAAGATCTCCTAATTGCTAAGAATTTTCGCCTCATTGGAATCTTTAGTTCCTACCGACTCATTGAAAACATTGCATGTGGTTCCCTCCTGATTTCTAAGCACTCCACCAATCCCAGCCGGCTCCGGTTTACCTTTTGTTGCCCTGTCTACATTGAACTTCAATACATTCTGTTCAGGAGGATTTCATTTATCTTTAGGCTTCAAGTTCCTTCTATAACCATTCATACATTCATCCCAGGATGAAATGAGGTCCATAAGTCTAAGGCCGCTAAACTCTATGCTCGAAAAAATCCATACACAAAGCCTCCAATTAACTAATTGGATAAGATCATTAATGTCTGTTGTTTTTCCTGCAAAGAATCTTGAACTTCTTTCTTTCCAAATAGTCCATAAGATGGCTGCTAGGAGAGTATACTATGCAAGTCTCAACCTTGGGGTAAGCCTTGCTAATGTAGAACAACCTGCAACTAGGCAGGGGCGGAAGACTTGTAACTGAGATAAGCTTGGGATAAAGCCCAAGGCAGCGACAACAGGGTATCTCCTCTGGGATTAAGCCCAGAATCAGCGATGGCCGGAACAAAACCAGCAATGAAGGTAAGGTCTGCAACTCGGCAGAGATGATAGAGGAAAATAAGATAGTAAATCTATATCAATTCATATATTCCAAAGAGGTGAGTCCCTCTCTTACACGCATTGTATTTATAAGAAAAAAAATAAGAAATCAAAATAGAAAAGGACTCCTAAATTAAAATAGAAAAGGACTCCTAAATCAAATAGGAAAAGGACTCCTAAATCAAAATAAAAAAGGACTCCTAAATCAAAATAGAAAAGTGTTGGCCTAAAAGTTAAATCTGCCTCTTCTGAGTCAGACTGAGTTGCCAATTCCGTGACTGTGTCCGACTGAGTCCTGAGTTGTCAATTTCTTTGACTGAGTCGTGACCGTCTACGTGTCTAAGACCTCATCTCTGGAAGACATGCACAGTCAAATCAAGTTTGAAGCTCCAGAAGACACATTGTTTTTGAAAGCTCGCGCCAAAATCGGAAGAACTCTTTGAATGCCAACCATCACAGGTATATGGACCATAGGACTGACCTAGAAGCCTTAGAAGCCTTTTTGGTTAAAATTGGAATAATACAAAAGGGTTTCTAATCCCACTCTTTGCCCTGTGGAGAGCTCTCGCGATCTATCAAATATCTCCATATTCTGTGTGTCCTTGTAATCTAAAATGTTCATTATAGTTAAATCTAACTGATTGCATAGATCACTCATGAGTTCTCCACCATGTGCACGTTTTTCACAAAATCTCAAGTTTCTAACACTTTGTGGAAAATGGATTTCTGGGCAGCTCGGAACTTCCGAGAATATATCTCGGAACGTCCGAGGATTATCCTTTCATGTTCGGGTTTCTGGGCATCTCGGAACTTCCGAGACCATCGTCTCGGAACGTCCGAGGATATTCCGAGTTATTCGGATTTCTGGGAATCTCGGAAGATCCGAGAACATTGTCTCGGAATATCCGAGGATATACCTCTGGTGGGCAGGTCCTTCGGACGTTCCGAAAGAAACTTCGGATGATCCGAAGATATCCGTTGCACACTCAAAGAGCTGTTGTAATATGACCGTTGGGAATCCGACCGTTGCAACCTCGGAAGATCCGAGACCTATTTTCGGAAGGTCCGAAGATAGATCCGTTGGAACTTTTCTAGCCTTTAAATGTAAGGCTTTTTGGAGAGAAAAAAGATTGATGACTTGAGCCCAATTTTTTCATACATTCTTCCAAGCTTTCAAACAACTTCCAAAGTTTACAAACTCCATAGTTACAATATTCTAAGCTTTGATTCTTAATCTCAAACACATTAAAAGCTCTCATAGGCATATCTTGAGCATCTTATGCTCTAAGTTGAATGTGTTAAGTAAAGATTCTTTATAGGGTCTTAATCCTCATAGGAAAACCTTTAATTACCCTCGACCTCCTTGCTATCACCTTGGTTGGACTTCATTGGAGCATTTACATCAAGCCAAGAAGAGGAGGACATTCAAGAACAAGCCCAAGCTACTTCAAGTAACTCAAGGCTAAGTTCTTGGTATTTTTCAAAGCACAACTTCTTTCTATTAATTGTGAAATATTGTAAAGGGTTGGTGTAACCCTATTGACCTTCAAGAGAGGTGTTCTCTTGGTAATTAGGTTGATCTACACCTTTGAAGTAGATTAAGCTTTGTAATTGGTTTCTTCTCCACCCGTGAAGGAGAAGGTTAGTGAAATCCTCAAGTGGTGTACTTGAGGCGTGGATGTAGGCAAGGTTGCCGAACCACGTAAAAATCATTGTGTCACAATCCTCCATCTCTTCTCATCTCCTTCACCTTATTTTGTGCACTTGCTTAGCTCACATCTTATTGCATACACAATTTGCTTAAACTTAAATTGCTTGTAAATCACATTTAGAACATTAATTGAGCAAATTCATATTGATTAATCATTAAATTGCCCAATATTTAAATAGATTTTAAAATTCCCCAATAGTCCTATTCACCCCCCTCTAGGACTATTTTAGATATTTGGCTAGCTTGACCAACAAAAAGGACTCCTAAATCAAATAGGAAAAGGACTCCTAAATCAAATAGAAAAAGGACTCCTAAATCAAATAGAAAACTAACTAAAGTTGGACTGCTAAAATCCCAAACGAAAATGACAAATCCTACTTGCTAATTACAAAATAAATAAAAAAAGAAATAAATAAAAATAAATAGAAGTGAAATCTGTGTGCTGCATCTTCCGTGTCCTACATCAGTCCCCCAGTCTTGAAAAGAACTCGTCCTCGAGTGGAAATCAGCAAAAGCACACGGCACCAAACAAAGATGAAGACCAAGTCCGAAGATGCGAATGATGAAGCTTTGAACTGCACAATCTTCAAGGCACAGACGACGAGAACATTCTTTCTGTAGGGCGAAAAAATTGAAGGACCACAAACGGGTGCAAGCATGGACGAACCAAGCTGACGGCGAAGGGGTCGTCAGATGGCACTGGAGTGATCACACGGTCCTGATGGTCTGTCGGATGGAGGACGGGAGGCGGACATGATAAGGGAAGAAAAACCATAGATGAAGTCCTGGTATCCGTAATGGGATCAGGTTTGGGTAATGGAGATGGGTGAGAAATTTGCGGTGGTGGTGGAGGTGTAGGTAGAGGTGGTGGCAGTTGATCGACACTCGTCGGTTGTATCGACGGTGGTGCCGGCAACACAACTCTCTCTGTCTTCAATACGGGCATTGGTTGTGGGGTCACGACTGCATGAGGAGGATGCATGAATTCTAGGTCTGACTCCGGGGCAGCATGCACGAACGCTGATAATGTCTTTGGAGTGGTCGGCACACATCTCGAGGAAGTGGACACGTATTTCGAAGTTTTGTTCACCTTCATCGGGGCTCTGTATTTTCGGCCGAGCAATAGTTCTCTAAATTCTTGGAAAAAGTCATGAAATTCAGATCGCAAGTCAGAGATAAACTCTGATTTAAAGTCATTGAACTCAGATTGGCGAATAAATTGAGCACCATTTTTGTTGGATGCTAATGGGGCTACATGATGTTGGGAATCAGATCGGGGTGTCACATAATCTAAGACATGACGGTTGGAGTGGGGAAAAGGTTTAATGGATGGGTGAGGTGGACACATAGCTTGTCAAATAGTCAAACTTGGTCAACTGGTCATTTGGTTTTTTTTTTTTTTTTTGTTGTGCTTTGTTGTCTGAGGGAAAAGGGGAGGAGGATGGGGATTGGGATGGTAGATTCGTACCTGGGATAATGCCCGGATTTGGCGAAGATGGCGGGGATCAAGACCACTATCGTCCCTGATAACGCAGGAATCTGTCTCGGAACAGGAACGTCTCTGTATAACAGAGATATAGAGAAACTCGGCTCTGAACCAATTAATGTAGAACAACCTGCAACTAGGCAGGGGCGGAAGACTTGTAACTGAGATAAGCTTGGGATAAAGCCCAAGGCAGCGACAACAGGGTATCTCCTCTGGGATTAAGCCCAGAATCAGCGATGGCCGGAACAAAACCAGCAATGAAGGTAAGGTCTGCAACTCGGCAGAGATGATAGAGGAAAATAAGATAGTAAATCTATATCAATTCATATATTCCAAAGAGGTGAGTCCCTCTCTTACATGCATTGTATTTATAAGAAAAAAAATAAGAAATCAAAATAGAAAAGGACTCCTAAATTAAAATAGAAAAGGACTCCTAAATCAAATAGGAAAAGGACTCCTAAATCAAAATAAAAAAGGACTCCTAATCAAAATAGAAAAGGACTCCTAAATCAAATAGGAAAAGGACTCCTAAATCAAATAGAAAAAGGACTCCTAAATCAAATAGAAAACTAACTAAAGTTGGACTGCTAAAATCCCAAACGAAAATAACAAATCTTACTTGCTAATTACGAAATAAAGAAATAAAGAAATAAATAAAAATAAATAGAAGTGAAATCTGTGTGCTGCATCTTCCGTGTCCTACATCACTTGCAATAAACCACGATTCCAATGACCCCGCACAGGTTCGATCAAATACCCAGGACACCTTAAAAAGATTAATAAAGTGGGTCCAAAGGCAACCAGCTAGTGGGCAACCTAAAAAAAGATTATCAACTTCTTCCTCCTCTATCTCACAAATTGGGTAAATAGGATCCTCCTCCTGGTAGAATAACCCTCTCCTTTTGAGTTCCGATCTCGTTAAGATTCTACCTTTAAGAACACACCAAACAAAGATTTGGACCCTAGGGGAGCATTACCTTTCCATGCAAAACTGACCTTTTGTACCTCATTGGATTCCCGAAGTAAAACCAAATCAACCAAAGCTTTGACCGAGAAATTGCCCGAAGAATCCCCAGTCCTGACCAATCCATCTTCCTCAATCGGTAAAACGGGAAAATCCCGTAATTGATCAAATAGATCGCTTCTGCTATCCTCTTCAAAAGCCCTTAACTCCCTTCTAAGATCCAAATGTCAGGATATCAATTGATCTTCGATTTTGTAACTCTCTTGTACTAGGGCTCTCTTATTCCTTGAAATCCTACACAGTGTTGGGAAAACATCTTTTAAAGGCCTCTCTCCTAATCAAAGATCTTTCCAAAACAGAGTTTTGTCCCCTTTTCTGACCATAAGTCTAGTGTTGTCCCTAAATAGCCTTCCTACCTCCTCTTCACCTTGTCCTATTTTCCACTAAGACCTTAACATCGAGGAACTTTTTTTTTTCTACATTATCAATAAGAAACCAACTAGTTGTCTCCTCCACACCATATCTAGCCGTCAAGATTTGAGCCCATAAAGCGCCTCATTCTTTTCCAAATCTCCATGCCCCATTGCACAACAAAGCTTGGTTCCTCAACCTTATGGAAACTAAACCTACACCACCCAAAGATTTAGGTTTGATGATATCTGACCAAGCAACCAAGTGGACCTTCTTTCTTGACTCCTTGTCTCCCCATAGAAAGTTTCTGAAAAGTTGCTCTACTCTTCTCGCAACAGCTTTTGGCATCTCATAAAGAGACAAATAATAAATACGAAGGTTCATCAAAACAGATTTGATGAGGGTCACTCGCCCCCAGCCCGCCAACCTTCTTTCCACTTTTTCTATGACTGGGGACCAAAAGAATTTATTTCTTGGGTTACCCCCCACCGGTAAACCCAGGAAAATGAAGGGAAGTTTGCCTATACTATAGCCGATTCCTTCTGCAAGGTCCTTGATGAAGTCCTCGGCCAAATCTATCCCTATAATAGTGCTTTTACCCAGATTAATTCTAAGGCCCAAATCTACTTCAAAACATCTGAGTATGGCGTTGTAGCCCAACAACTCTTAATGCACCGGTTCACAGAAAAACAATGTATCATCTGCAAACTGTAAATGGGTAACTATGGGACCTTCCGAAGCCACTTTGAAACCTTTGACTACGTTCATCTCTCTAGCTTTTTCCACCAATTTGTTCAGACTCTCCCCAACAAGAGTAAAAATGAAGAGAGAGAATGGATCTCCTTGCTTCAAACCTCTATTTCCCTAAATTTGTTGTGTTGGGGAGCCATTGACCGGGATAGAATAAGAGGAGTCTCCAATGCATGCTTTCATCCACTTACACCATTTACTCCCAAAACCCATTCTAAAGATCACCCGCAAAAGACCAATCCACGAAATCAAAGACCTTCTCCATGCCACCAATTCATAACCATTGAATATGCAAGTTTACCCGTTGACAGCAATTGTTCACTTCATAGAGGTCTCATTGTATGGGAAGTATAAACAAAATTGGACAAGTGAGGGACTTGCATAATGGTAGAAAATTAAGGTACATAGAGCCACATTATGAATGGAACATTCCCATTTGTCATAAAATAACCTACATCACGGTTGGACTAATTCATGAATCAGATGTGGTAGGCCGTGTAGATTAGTGGAAATAAGCAATGGAGGAACCTGCCAATCCATTGCTATTTGGTAAGCATAATCAACAAACTAGACGTTTTCAAAGCTTCCATGACCATTTGCAATTCGGACAAAATAAACATACTGCATCATGATCCACAGTCACTGTTAAGCCTGTCACATCTGATAATCATTATTCTATAAATACACTTCGCATACATTATAGCCATTGTCACTGAGGCAACTCAAAAGTATTGAATCGTGCCTTAATTCTTCCCTTTTTTGGTGGCAAGTTAAACATCATGATTATAAACAACTGATAGAGCCAATGTAAGAGACTTGGAAAGTGGAATATCAAAGTAAAAGCATCAAAATAATAACATTCATGAAGAGACTATCCACACACAAGAAGATTTCTTAGCATCAAATCTGACAAATATGGATATCAAGAAACTCACAACTATAGCCACTAAAGCTAGAAGTCTTCGTGCCCCAGTTTGGCCCATCTGTGAGAGTAGGACTGCAGCTAGAACCTGTAGAGATTTCAATCCTCCTTTTTCTCTCCTGGCTCTTGATTTTTCTTTCTCATAAGCAGGCACAATGTCATGATTCAAAGAATCAGGATGAATAAACCTGTTCTGCAACCGTGATTGCACATATGCTGCAGCTCCACCAGCAACTACAACACCAGAGGCTACTGCAAGGACTCTCCTGCTCGGGGATAATATACATCTTTAGAATGAGAAGAAGTGATAGAGAAAATGTGGCATTCCTCACTGTAGAAATACGTGTTACAAGAAAAAGATTTTTGCAAATGTGTATTCCACATAATAAAAAATAAGTATTAAAAGAATTTTCAAGAAAAAAGTATTAAAAGAAGAAACTCCCCTACTACAACAAAAGAATAAAACAATGAAAAGATAAAACCATTATGGTAAGGAAGATAATCCTAACAAGTCCACATTATCATGGCTTCGAATTGTGCATCTGTTAAATAAAAATTGTGTATATAAAAAATAAAAAAGGGACTTCTGGAGCTCAATAGACAAACTAATCTGAGATACGGGTATATAACAAAATATAATGACTGGAGGGGACTTTAGTGGAAAGATAGGGAATAGAAGAACTTTGGAGCTCAATGGACAAACTAGTCACATCTTCTATAGGTACTTCTTCCATCTTCTTCTTCTCTCTTCTTTCCTTTCCTTTTCTTTTCTACTCCATAGCCGTGACCGCGAATCCCAGATCCACTTCCGCCTCTTCATTTAGACCCTTTAAAGCCTTCGCCACCCCTTCTAACCTCAAGATCCCTTGTCGCCAAGCCCTCTGCAGCCCATCTTCTTGGCCCTTTGGACCTTTCCTTAGCCCATACAGCATCCGCCTCCTCTTCTAAGCCTTTCCACATCCATCGCCAGCCCTCTAATAGCCTTCCTACCGCAGCCCGAACCTTCCTGGTCCTTTCTAAGCCTTCGTCTCTCTCCTATAGCCCCTTTTCCGCCACCTCCAGCCCTTTTCTGGACTTCCCTTGGCTACCGCATCCATTCCCTTGGCCTCTGCCACTTCCACCACTCCTCCTCTTTACTTCCCTTCTTTTGTTTCCATCCCCATTCATTTGCCACGTGCCCTTGTTTATTCCATCTTATAACCCACGTGCCATATATCCCATTTAACACTTAGGCTATTCCATTTAAAATGAGATAAGCCTTCCATCCTTTTAGTTAATTTTCATATAATTGTTCACATTAGATTCCGAGGATATTTGCATGATTATGTGTTATTAATTTCATATTAATTAGATTTTAATTTCAGCCATTTTAGCTTAGGGTACATTATTTTCATCCCTCCTAATATTTAGGAAACCAAATTTTTGGCATTTAAGGTCACCCTATACCTTGTCTTGTGTCAGTAAGCCACATAGGCACATATGTTAGGGAGTAAAGAGGCTCGACCTGAGGAGGGGTTTAAAGGAAGCATAGGCCAGCACAATCACAGCGGTAACAGAAAGATATACTAATAATGACTTCCCAAATCACATCTAGATGCCAATCTGCAAGCACCTCATAATGGAAGCACCGATGTTTCACTCCTCACCATGACAAAACAACTGCCAAGGAATAAAATTACCACAAACCAAAATGGCTTCGATTAAAGAACTTCAGCAACTAAATATTCCTAGGGAAGCAAACAAACCGGTGCATCTTCTGGCAATTTCTCTTATTGTTAATGAGGCTCCAAATTAATCTTTTGTTATGAAGTCTCCTTGGATGTCATCTTATGTGCCACACTGTTGTTAGGGTATAGGGATTATAAACTTTTTTTTTTTTGAAAAATAACTCATTAATCAAAAAGAGGAAAACACAAATAAACAAAAACCTTAGCAGGTACAAAGAGCCTACCACCCAAAAAAAAAGCAACCCCGTCCCCCCCCCCCCCCCTCCCCGCGCGCGCGAGCCTCATAAAATTATTTACAATTTCTTATGACAAAGTCACACCCTGACGAGGAAACTCGTCTACCTCTGAATTTGCGGATCGAATAACCCAAGAGACTGAATAACCATAAGCCTCAATGAAATGACAAATCTTATTAACTTTATCCAAACAAAACCATGGACAAAGAGACCCTAAGGCCCAACCAACAAAAATCTTAGAGTCACCTTCTAAGATACTCCCAACCACCCCTAACTCTTTCACCGCCAAAACACTTCTCCATAGAGCATATAACTCCACATCAAGCACAGAACCATTCGAAAAAGGACCCGCAAAAGAAACCAAGGTGTCACTCAGAGTCATTACAAATGATTCCCCCATAGTCTGCTAAGCCAAGCTCACGCACACAACTTCCATCGAAGTTAAGCTTGAGGAGACCCATCTCTGGAGGAGACCAAGCAACAGACCACACCGAATTTGAGTGAAGTGAAAAGTGATCCACTGACTCCCAAACCCTGCAAATATTTGAGATATTAATGCCACGAAATTTTCCTAACCCAACCAGCCACCACGCAGCTCTGCTCTTTAGAACTTCAATAAGATGTTTGCCAGAGGATTCCTTACCATTAATGATCTTAGAATTCATTTTCAACCAGATAGACCACACAATACTCAAAATGGACATTGCCCAAAGAGTCCTACTAAAAGAACTTCTAACCAACCAACAGATTAAACAAACCTAACCAAGCTTTCAGAAGACAAAAAGGCATCCCTAACAACTGAAAAAAAAAAATGACACCAAATCTGGCACGCAAAACAACAATGAAGAAGAAGATAATTCACTATCTCTTCATTAGCAAAGCAGAGAGGACAAGCACTAACAATAAGCATTCGTCACACCCACAAATTACCAATCGTCAAGATCCTCTCTATACATGCCAACTATCTGAAAACCTACGCCTTAAAAGGAACCACACCCTTCCAAATTTTCAAATTCATCCGAGAGACATCACCAACACGTATCAGTTTAATAGGAAAAAAAAAAATTAACTAGAAAAATCCCAAGAGGAGCAGGATCCCAGATACACCTGTCATCACCACTTCCCACAACAAAAACACTACTCAAGCGGGCCATTAAACATAGCCACTCCTCCAACATCCAATCCTCCAACTGGGCCATTATAGGGATTATAAACTTGATTGAGTCAAATCATCATATTATGTTTTCCTTATCAACTTAATAAATAAAAGAAGTCCACTCAACCAAGGAGCCAAAGTTAGCTCACGCTGGGGTCAGTTTGGATGTTGAAGCAGAGCCTTTTCAAAAAGATAAATTATCATTGGTCCTTTCAATCCCATTTAAATCTAGAAAAATGAGCAACACTGGTAAGATCATTCATCTGAGGAAATAGTAGAACTTCTTAAGAGTAGATGCCTACATCACATAAGAGAGCCTCAACCAGATTTCTAAATGATGCCATAGCCAACAGAGTATGAACTTCTAAGTGAGTGAAAACAATAAGAGAAATCTTATCTACATTAAATCATACAAAATAGGATTAGTTGGGTAAATTATCCTGTATCGAGTTCCACAACACTCCCTCTCAAGCTGGCTCGAAGATGTCTAACAAAACCAGCTTGCCAATAACCGAAGTAAGTTGATGCCGAGGAACAAACTTTATCACTATATTTGCAAGTTGATCTTTAGAGTGCAGATGAGGAGTGACAAGTCGGCCTTCAAAAATGTATTGTCGAAGAAAGTCACAATCAACCTCAATATGTTTGGTCCTCTCATGAAAGACCGGATTAGAGACGATGTTGATGACTACCTGATTGTCACAGAACATAATAAGTGGATCAACGCAAACCCCAACTCTGTAAGAAACTGGCAGATCCAAAGTAATTCAGCCGTAGTATTAGCCACCGCATGATACTCTGCTTCAGCACTAAAGCGAGCAACAATAGACTGTTTATTGCTACGCCAGCAGACTAAATGAGAGCCCAAGAATACACAATAACCAATAGTGGAGCAACTGTCATCCGGAGAGCCAGCCCAATCTGTGTCGGTATAGCGACGAACTGAGAGGGAAGACTAACGTGCAAAAAACAATCCCCGGCCCAGATGACTTTAAGATAGCGAAGGATGCGGAAGACAACATGAAGATGGGTATCCCGTGGAGACTGCATGAACTATCTAACCACACTAACTGCATATGATAAATCTAGCCGAGTGACCATGAGGTAAATCAGTTCCCTACCAACTTCTGATAAAATGAAAGACGATCAAGAGGGCCCGTCTGAAACCGATAACTTTGTGTTGACATCTAATTGTGTTGACATCTAGTGGAGTGTCAGCAGGTTTGCATCCAGAGTAGCCAGCATCTTATAGGAGATCAAGAGTATACTTCTGCTGAGGAAAAGAGAGTCCTCGAGAAGAACGAGCAACTTCAATACCAAGAAAGTAACGCAACGAACCCAGATCTTTAATATCAAATGTGCACCTTAGATACTCTTTGAATGTGGAAATAGTTGCAGCATCATTACCTGCGAGAATAATATCATTAACCTACACCACTAGAATCATTACCACAGAGTAAAGACGGTAGATAAAAACTGAGTGATCCATCTGACATCTAGAGAAACCATAAAGAAACAAAGAATTGTTGAACTTCTCAAAACAGGCTTGTGGGAACTGCTTGAGGCCATAGAGAGCTTTTCTGAGTCTGCAGGCAGTGTGGGGCTCCCCCTGATTGACAAAGCCCGGTGGTGGGAGCATATATATTTCATCGTGGAGATCACCATGAAGGAATTCATTATTTACATCTAACTAATGAATGGGCCCAATCATGAGTAGTGACAATGGAAATCAAGATCCGAACAAAGGTAATCTTTGCCACAGGTGAGAAGGTTTCCTGATAGTCCACCCCATAAGTTTACATGAGCCTTTGGCAACCAAACGAGCCTTATACCTAGAAATGGATCATCTAGGCAAGGCAAATACCCATTTGCAACCAACTAGAGTCTTCCTAGAGGGAGAGGAACCATATCCCAAGTATGATTTTCTTTCTAGAGCAGCTAATTCCTCATCCATGGCTGCTTTACAGGAGGGATTCTGAAGGGCAATGTCAATCCTCTTGGGAATCTTAATGTTGTCCAGAGTGGTACGAAAACTGTGATAAGAAAGAGAAACAACATGATAGGACAGAAATTGAGCAAGAGGATGATTTGTACAAGTACACTAACCTTTCCGAAGCGCAATGAGAAAATCAGATTCTTCAGTGGCGGATGGATCTGGACCAAGGGCAGAGGAGGTGGTAGCATCAGCTGGAAGTGGAGGCCAGGGCTGCCTACGCTGATACACTATAAGTGGAGGTCTGTCAATTTAATATTGCCCTCCTAGGTAAATGGTTATGGTGTTTGGGGGATTCTGCTGGTGGTTTGTGGAAGGAAATTATCCTTGCAAAATATAGGTTGCATAGTTCTGGTTGGCATGTTGTTTCTCCTTCTAATAGCACTTCTGGTTTTTGGCAAGGTGTTTGTTCGATTTTTTGGTTTTTTATAGTCACATTTGGTATCATGCATATTATGGTATGATATTTTCTTTTGGACAGATAGATGGTTATGTGATACTCCTTTGTTTCAGAAGTTTCCTACTCTTTTTTTCTTTAGCAACTAGTAAGGAGGCAATGGTTAAGGATTGTTATGATCTTGTTCATAGCAAAGTCATTTGGTGCCCCCATTTCAAACAAGATTTAGACGATTGGTTGATGGAGGGGTGGTTGTCTTTGATGGAGTAATTGAATACTGTTTTGCTTGTGGGTAATGGTAATGATAGGAGCATTTGGGAGGTTGATCCTCATGGAATCTTTTTTTGTGAAGTCCTTCCGTAAAAAGTTGTTGGGTATTGGTTAGAACGGAATAATAGGGTTGATTTGTGTGTTCCGAGAGCTTGGGTTGATTTGGTGAATGAAGATGTGCTAATGTTTGGTTCTTCTTTCCATAGAAATTTGTGGTTGCTTCTTTGCTAATGTGTGGTCTATTTGGTTAGAACGGTATAATAGGGTTTTTCAGGGGAAGGTGTCTCCAATTTCGTATGTTATTGATGTGATTAAAGTTAGTGCTGCTTGGTGGATGGTGGGTTCTACTAAATTTCAGGCCATATCTATCTTAGATGTTTGTAGGGATTGGGCTAATGTGGATTATGTGCAGCCTCTTGCGGTTTCTGTGCCTTCAGTTTAGTGGTCTCCTCCAGCCTTGGGTCTTCTCAAGCTCAATTTCGATGGAAGCTATGTGTGTGATCTTGGGTTGGCTAGCTATGGGGGGGTCATTCGAAATGATCCTGACGATAGGGTGGTATCCTTTCCTGGTCCTTTGCCTAATGGTTAAGTCATTGATGTGGGGCTTCATGCTTTATGGACAGGTGTCTTGGATTTGGAAGGGCTTGGGGTTCATCAGAGTATTCTAGAAGGCGACTCTAAGGTGATTGTTGGTTGGGCTTCAGGATCCATGTGTCCCTGGATGTACCTGGATAAAGTCGCAAAGGATTCGGCATTCTATGGCATTTTTTGGCTTCTCGGTTTCTTGGATCCCTCGTTCTGCCAATTCTGATGCTGATGATTTCGAGCGTCAGGGGTTGTCTTTACCTTTGGAATTTGTTCATAAGTTTTTTAAGTTGTTGGGGGTATTGTGATTGTATAGTTTACTTTTGTGGGTGGTGGTTTTTCCTTACCCGCCTTTTTTGGTTTCTCTTATGTTTGTTCTTTTCTTTTGATTAATGAAGTTACCTTTCAAAAAAACATAAGCAACACTGGATTTAATCAAGCAAAAATTATTTAAAAAAAAAAAACTACAAATACACAAAGAATACAAACTAAGCAAATACAAATGTCAAGTTGATACTCGCAGACAAATTGATAAGAAGGATTGACCATTTAAAACCACAATACCATATTGGTGATTCGTTAAAACGGGGGAAAAAGAAAAGAATACCTCCGAGAAGCCAACAGACCCCGGCCATGCTCAGTTAACTTCAACAATTGAAGAGAAGGCATGGTTCCAAAATGAACCTTCTCCAACCAATGAAATCAAGAATCAAAAAAACCCTTCCTCACCAAGTTTGGTAGAATATTAATGAAATGGTAAATGTAAGACTCCAATACTTCACTTCATCCTGTGGATGAATAAAAGAAAATAGAATCCAAACATATAGTAATGGCATGAATAAAATAATAAGTTTCACCAAACCAGAACTATAAAATAATGTTTAACCAAACAAGCACAAAGCTCTTAATCATAGAAATAGGAAAGAAGGAAGAGAGAGAGAGAGACCACAGGTTGGACCATCCACCCAATCACAACTAAATAAGTGCTCTCATCATGAGAGTAATAACATACAAATAATTCTCTGAGTATCATATATAATATGTGTGTGTGAAGATCTCCTAAGAACTATTATCATGACTTCCCTGCACACAGCCCATGAGCCCCACTCAAACCCACATGGATGGATAAGTTTTAAAAGTTCTTGGTTGTTATATAGTGACTACAAAATTTCATCATGATCAAATAAGTGAAGACATATTTTTTAAGGCCGGCAAATTTTCCAACTTTATTTGATGATAGAAATTCATCAAGTTCGATCAGCGCCCTATAAAAGTCGAATCAGTGTTAAATTGGGGATGGGTGCAATTCACAAGGGGTAGGTGAATGTGAGGGGGAGAATAGATCCATTTAGTCCGTTGTGAGCCCCACAAACCAAAGTTTGCATGAAATTTTCATGAGAACTATTCTTAGGGAAACATTGTATACACATAGGTGGGTAGGTGGGACTACAAAATCAAGGACTAACGTAATTCAATGGTTCCCATTTTTACGATATGACAACCCCCATGATGCTCTCTCCATATAATTTCTGTGATCATTTAGTGCAGCCATCCTTTGACACAGCCCATAAAAACACTCGGGCTTTTCAGCCTACGCATTTGCCAAACCTTCTATAAATATAGAGTTATAGACACACCTTATAAAATGCTTTCATGGTGAGAGTTTGATTGGAGCACACCTAAGATCATGGGGTTGGATAGGTTTGGAAGATCTGTGTCACACCCCGGATTTTTGGGACAGTGTTTGATTTACTGTAGAGACCTTGAGCCCTTAATTAGTATTTTAATTAAGCACTTATTTTTATTTTATTACGCATTTATCATTCTGATGGTTGATTGTATAAATTTTTATTATTGGGGTTGCATCAAACTTTGTTGAGCTTCGGTGAGATTGAGAGTCTCATGTGTTTCTATTCCTTATCATGGTGTCTTAATTCGATAATTATCGGTGTTGGTATTTAGTGAATTATGTAAATGTCTAATAAGATTTAGATTCAAAGGGAAGCATATGATGCACTATAGATGTCTTAAACCATTCATTAGGATTCTAATGTAAGCATTTATTATATGTTAATTTATTTCGTTAAGTATTTATCATCATTAGCATTTACACTTTCTCCTGAAGATTAGCATGGAGAACAGCATTCTTCACATCTAACTAGTGAAGGGGATAGGCATAAGTGGTGACAAGAGAGAGCAAGATGCAAACAAAGGTAATCTTGGCGACAAGTGAAAAAGTATCTTGATAGTCCATCCCATATGTCTGCGTGAAGCCTTTGGCAACTAGGTGTGCCCTATATCTAGCAATGGATCTAATTGAATTATGTTTCAAAGCAAAGATTCACTTGCACCCAACAGGAGTCTTCGTGGAGGCAGAGGAACCATGTCCCACGTATTGTTCTTCTCAAGTGCAGCTAATTCCTCATCCATGATGACTTTCCAGATAGAGAGAGAAGGTCAATAAGGGAATAGTTTTGTAAAATGTGAGATGGCACTCTGTTGATGAGATAGCAAGCACTTAACACAGCTTCAGGCCAATAGGACTGTGGGACATTGATGGTGAAAAGAAGAGAACGGGCCACCTGAAGAAGGTGACAGTTTGTTCGCTCAACTACACCATTTAGTTGAGATGTAGAAGAACAAGAGAGTTGATAGTCTATACCATGCTCTTGCAAAAGTGTAAAAAATGAATGTAACAGGTAATCCCCCCCAACCCCCAACCCCAATTATCACTTCGCAAAACTTGAATTTCTCTTCCTCTTACTCAACTCTTCCCAGTGTTACGTAACAGGAAGAGAAACTTCATTTTGTTTCAGAACAGGGTCTGATGGATGGCCTAGGCGACAATGCCATAGCCATACATCTGAAGAGGAAAAGATCGAACATGCTTCGAAGTTGCCATGACGTGAGTCGAGAAGGTATAAGCCATCAACTTCACGACCACCACCCAACACCTGCTTTGTGGTCAATTCCTGAAAAACACAGTGAGAATGAAAGAAAGTAACGAAGCAATGGTTCAAACTTTTAGTCAAAGCACTAATAGACAATAAATTGCAGGATAAGTTGGGAACATGCAAAACAGATGATAGGTTCAAAGTAGGAGAAACTAAAATTGTTCATTTCCCAACAATATCAGTAGATGATTCATTAGCTATTTAACATTCCCACATAAAAAGGGGGAAAGGGAATAAAAGAGGGTGGACATACCAACCATATGGTCAATAGCACCAGAATCGACCAGGAATGATGGGAGGCATGGTGTACAAGGTACTCAGTTCCTAATGGGGAGGAGACAGCACTAGAAACCTGTAAGGCTTCATCCCGCCAAAACAATATTGTCCACTTTGGGCCCACAATGGCCCTGCACAGCTTTGCTTTGATGAGTCAACCCAAGATTTGCTCCCAAAAGGCCTTATGCTAGAAAGAGGGAAACATCCTCAAATATACCACAACCAACCCTCCCTCATAGGCGATGTGGGACAAGTAACGCCCAACTTGGCTAATTTTTCTTCCACCAACGCCCACAACAGAGAGGTATCACAATCCACCCCCCTTAGAACCAGTGTCGTCCATGGCTCTGTCCACACCCACAGCCGAGAGTTGAACCGTGCTTTGATACCATTTGTAACGCTTCGTCCCGCCAAAACAATATTGTCCACTTTGGGCCTACAATGGGCCCACACAGCTTTGCTTTAACGAGTCAACCCAATGTTTGCTCCCAAAAGACCTTGTACTAGGAGGAAGACATCCTCAAATATACCACAACCAATTCTCCCTCATAGGCGATGTGGGATAAGTAACGCCCAACCTGACTATTTTTTCTTCCACCAACGCCCACAACAGAGGGGTATCACAAAACCTCAGAGGATAGAAGGCACTGCAGTTATTGTTGTAATAAGACAAACTCCGATCGAGTCACTGCGGCACTGTCACTAAGCGCAGAAGATGAAGACATGTGCACACCAAACCGATCCAGGAGCACAACAAGTAAATGGCAATAGTAGTGGTGAAAAAGGCAATGACAATGGATCAAGCCCAAAAGAAAGGCAGCAGACCGGTTGGCAGCAACAAGTGCAAAGAGGAGGATCCACTACAGAAGTCTGCCACTCAACAAGGGCAAGAGGATCCGCTACAGAAGTCTGCTACTCAACAAGGGCAGAGAGGAGGATCCACTATAGAAGTCTGCCGGAAAGAGATACAGGTCCAAAGAAAATGTCGAAGGCCGACTAGGAACAAAGGTTTTAAAGGTTCACAGGATAAAGGTTTTAAACAAAATTAAAACCAAAAAGCGCTTGCCTTTTAGCTCTTTCTCGATGATGTGTGCTTCTCAAACATGGTTGTTAAAATCTTACGATACACGATTCGTATCTTACAATTCATACGATATGATAAGAGGAACGATTCGTATCTATCAACAAATCTTACGATTCGTATAAATAATAGAATTATGGGGTTATTAGGAGTATGAAAGTATGAAACATTTCGTTTTAATGATTTTTAAGGCTTGAGTTGATGAGCATTTAATACCTTTCGATTTTTTGAGGGTTTTTTTAATTCATTATTGACTTTCCACAGTATAGTTGGATTATATACTGGTCTTATACTTTTAGAAGTTGGAGCATTGAAATTTGAGCTCCAATGAACTGATTATATAGAATTCAATTAATATTGAAAGAAAGTTGGAGAAATGCTCATGTTATTACATTTTAGATATATTTTACATTTTTTCATATACTAAATATTTTTTAGGGAAACACTTATGAATCTAACGATTCTACGGTTTACGATACACGATTTGCGATTCAAGATATATTAACGATTTACACTACGATTCGATTTTCACAAAATTGTTCTCAAAGATCCTCCCACTTGTCGTTCTTTGATGACGAAGATGTAACTTCGTGTTAAGCAATCACAAGTATCCGGGAGTCCTCTAGGAAATTGGTTTTGCCAATGTCTATCCTAGATGTGTATCATTGTCCATTTTTCCTTTCTCCCTTTTTCCTCTCTCTTTTCACAAAATCAATCGACAAGATTGGTTGTATTGGATACTCCAAGTATAAGCTCAAGAGAGAGAAATCCTTTCTTTGACCCTTGTGTAAGCTCAATGGTAATGATAAGGGTCTCAACGTTTTTCCAAAGGATATCGACTGGTTGCTCAAAGATTGGTATTTATAGAGAAGGCAACCAGTTTTTCGGGACAGTCTAGTGCCGACAGGTCTAGTGCACCGAGGGGTCGGTGACTAAAAATATTACCGTTCAACTACCCGACCGTTGAGCATTAAATGCACTTTCAACGGCACAATTTATATCTGACCGACAAGTCTGTGTTACCGATGGGTCGACAGTCCTGGCACCAAGACGTCGGTCCATACGAAAGGCTCGGTCTGGGACGACACCATGCTGACAGAGTTTCAAGTCCAGAAACTAGTCTTACGCAGAACGACATGTCGCCCTTTATCAAGGTGTCGGTCCTGGTACTCTCGACCGGTCTATAGTACCGATATGTTTGTTTTCTCAAGAGTCCCCCTAAGTTCTAAGTTCCAGAACTCACAGGTCTTTATCGAAGAGTCGTTGACCATGAAGGGTCGTTTCAACCTTACACCGAGAGGTCGGTGCATACGAGACCTCGATCAGATGCACACCCAGAATGGCATTTCTTATGATCCTGAACCTTTGTCAAACTGGCCAACCAGTCTTTGACCACGATGGGGTTGATCATGTCTCCAACGAGGGGTTGGTGAGAACGACTGGTCGAGCTGACAGTGAACTTAATTCATATTTCCAAGTTCGCTTCCAATTCATTACAAAGCTTCCTCTCTAGGCTTTTAATGATTTTACCATTTGTTCAACTAAGCCTAAGAATGGTCCTCCTAAGGTCTGGGTACCACCTAAAGTCATCTATGGTCAAATACTTGTTTTGTGATTGCCATAACGATGAGCTTCAATCCAGTGGGGCATGATCTTCAATCTTGATCACCTTTAGTCTTCAAGTTTCTAGCAAGTGTTTTTTCCCGAGTTATGGAATTGACAAACGTAGGGACTCGACAAGCCGGAGCACTAACAATTTGATTATGAATAGTGTTTTAGTAATTATAGATGATACTATAAGTGCTTTATTACAGGTTGACAGGTTGTAGAAAAAAAAATCCAATGTCCAAAATACAAACGGAACTCTGCCGAAATTTCAATAGATTTCCTCTTCTCAATTAGCACTCACTACGGGAGCACTTAATGTGATGTGCATCTTTATCATTTCCCCTATGTAAATAAATATTCTATATATATATATGAGTATATGACAATTTGATCATTGTCATATATAACAACATACATAAACAATTATAAATATTTATATATATATATATATATGACAATTTGATCATAGTAATATATATAATGAAAAACAAAAACAATTATATACATTATATGTATGACAATTTGATCATAGTAATATATAACAACAAATAGAAACAATTATGTACCTTCTAGAGGCCAGCAATGTCAACCATGCTCCATAATATGCAGACTATGGCATAGTAACATTCTTTTTGAGAAATGTTCAAAAACTTCTCTGCAATCCAATGTGTGAAGTTGAGGTATGTGACTAAGAGGAAATTTGTAGTACAAAGATAAGGTATGGCATGCTGATGCTTAAGCCTGAAAAAAAAAGTACAAAGCAATATAAAAATAAATACAAGAGTAGAAACACACTGACTAAAGAAATACAACAAGAGACAGGCTACAAATTGTAAGAAGTAAAAAAAAATCATGAACCAGTTAAATGTTTAACCAGAAGACCAGAAGTGTTGCAGCACAATGACTTAATGAGACCAACACTAGAAAACAAAGGACTGCTGAATACAAGGTTGTAATTTTTTAAAAGATTGATTAGGTTGAAGAGTACAAGGCAAGAAAAAATATTGCACACAACAGGTGCTTGCATGGAAAAATCAAATGCAACCCGTGGATTAAATCTTATTCAATCATCTTTAAATAGAACATCTCTTTTCTTCATCATTGGTAACTAATCATCATCATCTAAGTCATTTTTCCAATCAATTTGGAATTGACCTTTATATTTGGATTTGGCAAATTGTTTCCATGGGCCGACTGCCTATGTGACGCCAATGGGACTTGAACCCATAACCTTTAGGTGCAACAACATACCTTTACCATTGTGCTACAGGTTCTTGTCATACTATACACCAAAATGGATTTTTCTAATTATACTTGTTGAATATATTAAAATTAGTCTTTAATTAGGTTTCTAAGTTAGGGTTTATCTCTTATTAAGAGATGTATTTAGTTTAAGTTTAGAGTTTGACTAGAATAGCCCTAGGGTCGGCTAGAGGCTATATATATATGTGTAATAGACTTGATGAGTAATACACAATTTCTTAGTTTCTAATATGGCATCAGCCTAATACGATCCTATGCTTTTTGAGAGAGAGAAAACCAAGCATTTCTCCCAAAAAAAATACCCCATTTTCTTTCATTAGCCTCACTTCCTCTTTAGGAAGAGGGACACAACCACCGGACTTTCTCTTCTCTCTCTTTGCCAGAGGAATCACCTCTGACAGAGGGAGGGGACATGTAACGATCAAACTTTCCGGCTACTGATATGCTGCTGTCCGTCTCTGGTTTTGGTTGCCGCACCCCTAAGTCCTCTTGCTACCCCTGCATTACTCAGCCTGGGCTTGCACCGACGCTTCTCCTTCCCTCTGCAAGTCACCCTCTACCACTAGATCTGCAAACCTGCCCTGTTACCACCCCTTATTGCAGCCTTTCCCTCTCACGAGCAACTCCTAACCAGCGTTTAGATCTGCCTTTTTGTTGTTCCACCCAGATCCGCTTGCCTTTCTCCTTGCTCGCCCCATCTCTTACAAAACCACGCACCACGACCCACGCTGGATTTGATCTTCAGCAGAGTGCTCTCTTCCTGCTCTCCATCTTCGCCCTCTGATTAGAAATTTCGTTAATAGAAATATGCAAGACCTAGAGGAGGGGTGAATAGGTCTGATCCGATTTTATTTCCCTTTTTAATAATTTATCAATTTAACAATATGTGCAGCGGAATAAAAGTGTGTGCAAATGATAAACAAATGAATCAAACCATTAAAGCAAACCACACATGCACAGCGATATATAATGGTTCAGTTCACCTGAACCTACATCCACTGTTGGACTCACCCTCTCTAGAGCTATCCCAAATCCACTATGTATGAGAGTCACACCCAAACACTACAATCTAGTTTTGAAAGGTTCGACCGCCCTGGTCTAATCCTTGACACCTATTTTTTAAGGTGGTTCAATCACACTGATCTAATCCACCATATAATGATAAACAAGGTAAACAAAGAACACTTGCCTTGGGCCTTAACAATTCTTCAAAATATGTGTTCTTCCTGATGTCTCCGCGCCACTTCCTTCAGACCTGGTCCATTCTTTAATGAGCTTTGGCACAGCGGAACATGGATTCTAGGACAATGATTTTACTGATTTTTGGGCCCTAGTAAATCATCCTCAACTTCTTCATAATTTAAGCATCAAATACTTTTTCATGTCCTTGCAAAGGATGATGAAGAAGAGAGAAAAGGTAAGAGAAAGGTCTCTAGTTGCTGTTGGGATTTTCCAATATTCAGGGCTGTATTTTGAAATCAGCCAGCTTTGTATTTATAAGACTGTTTTGGAACAGTTAAGTCTTGAGGCCTCCAGATTTCTTTCGAGGCCTCAAGGCTGTATAAGACTATACAGCACACTAAATTCTCATATTTCAAACTTTAATTTTAATGATATTTAGTTAATGACCAGCTCACTAATTTGCCACTTGTCCATGATTGCCAATCACAATATTTAAATAACAAATCATGAGGAGGCAAAAAGATTTTCCATAATCTTTTTCAACTCAAGAGGAGCCTCTAAAGGTTTCCATTTTTTCATGTGCTGGCAAATCACAGGGAGGCTTATCCTTTATAGAATGAGGAGCCTTCAAAAGATTCTTTTATCAATGTGAGATGGTAAATTAATTATTCATAATCTCATCATATCCAGGAGCCTTCTAGGATCTTCTTATATCCACAAATATTCCAACCATGATGTGGCAAAAGATCACGAGGAGCCTTTCCCACTTTTTCATATGTTCTTTACCATATTTGTAAGATATTTGGTCAAAGAACAGATGGCACTAAGAGCACACGCTGAAATTCAATTGTCTCGATCTTGGCTCAAATGTGGACAGTCTTTGAGGCCTCGACAAAATGCTTGAGGCCTCGAGGCTGATAAACATTTTTCAGATTTCCAATTTATCAACCATTGATTTCTAGGATGTTTAGGCTTCACCTAAGGTCCACTATAGTCCACTTACCTGTGTGTCAATCACATGTTTGGTGTACACTCTTTTATGCATGGTAAATCTTCTGACATCTTCACATTCTTCCAAAGCAAGGTCCAACACACACTGTCATGCTTGGTCACAGAATTGACAATACATAGACTCGGTCAAACTGAGGCCCTAACAATCTCTCCCTTTGTCAATTTCGTGACAAAACCTAGACTCTAACAAATACATCTCATTTAACCCCTTTACAATGAAATACAAGTCCTTAAAAAAATACAACTCAAACAATGACCATATCAAGACTTGAATTTCTTGCACTAACGCTTCTCTCCACCTTTTTCTTTTTCTCCCCTTGAAATGATACCTGTAAAAAATTCCTGCAAAAGACATAGGCAACTAGGTCGGATTTTGAAATTTCTCCCTCTCAACATTGGTACCATTTTTCTCCCTCTTTTTGTCATAAATTGACAAAGGGTACTACACATGAATATCATGGAGAAACATATTTAACAAAACATCAGTTTTAAATAAGCACGTATTCCAATATTTGAAACTAAGAAAGATCCACCACCAACCAATTTGTCAGATCCTCAAAAAAACATTTTCCTATAAGGCACAAAGAGGATCTGAAAACATCAAGGGACCTAAACACACCCTCTCACCTTCTGAACCCATTTCGCATTGAAGGAAGATGGCCGGAGGGATGAACTGAAATTCTTTGAGTCAGTTCTATGTTTGAAAAGCTCTTTTAGCAAATTTGTTACTATTTGATTTAAGAGCTGATTTCGATCTGTTCTTTGAAAATTTTGCATGACATTGTCCCTTCTATGATGTACCTTTGGTTAGACAGTGAACTACTCTTTGTGATGCTTCTTTCTTAGGGGACATTCAAACCTTAGGTGACCCAACTTTTCACAACAGTGGCATGTCACACTATAAGATTTAGAGAAGGAATGCTCACCTTTCACAAAAACAGTTTTGGAGTTGGATTTCTTATCAAAACCTAGACCAGTTTCATCTCCAAATTGTTTTTCAATATTTAAGAGTTTTTCAAGTTTTTCTTCCCCTTGAGTAAATTTATCTTCAAATTTTATTTTGTGACTCCTTAACTGGTTTAAGTCAAATTCCAGTTTTTGCTTTTCATTTCTAATTTTTTACTCATCTTTCTTTAGTTTTAAAGTTTCATCTTGAGCCAATTTGAGCTTTTCTTGAATACTTATATTTTCATTTTGAATAATTTTAAGTCTTTTTCAAATGTTTCTTTTTCAGTTTTTAATTGATTTTTCAATTTTACATTTTCATTTTTAGATTTACCAAGTCTTTTAGCTAAATCTTTATTTTATAAGAACAAAGCATTATAAGCTTCTTGTAAGCCATCATCCTCACTGTCTGATCCTTCACTATCACTTTTAACATTTGGAGCATTTTGAGGATCATAAGAGATGGAAGCAATGAAACATTTCGTCTTGACAACATCTTCATGGGTTGACACATCGGATTCACTTTCAGATTGTGATGTGTCTTCTTCCACCACAGTGGTCATAGCTTTCTTTTTAGATCTCCTCTTAGAAGGACATTCATTAGCAAAGTGCCCATATCCATCACAATTAAAACATTGAGTTTCTTTGGACTTGTCCTTATATTTTTCTTTGAATTCATCTCTTGATTTTTCTTTTGAAAAGTGTGGTTTATTTTTAGAGATTTCTCTAGAGTCTTCTCTTTTAACTCTTCTTTTGTTTTTCCTCTCATTAAAGTGTTTTAAGAAATTCTTAGCGAGTATGGCAACATCTTTATCTGAATCACTTTCAGAGCCATCAAATTTTTCATCGATTTTATTTTCAGTTTTTAGAGAAAATCTTAGAGCAATAGACTTCTTTTTGGGTTTTTCATAATCAAAGTGAAGCTCATAAGTTTGAAAAGATCCTACCAAGTCATCAACCCTCATTAGAGACACATCTCTATACTCTTCAATGGCGGCTACCTCGGACTTAAAACTTGTAGGCAGATTTCTTAGTATTTTGGTACAAATCTTAGATTCAGGGATTATTTCACCCAAGGCCCACATGGAATTTACAATGTCACTTACTTTCAAATAGAACTCCATAAACATTTCATTTTCCTCCATGCGTATGTTATCAAATTGTGATTGGAGGATTTGAATTTTAGACCGCTTAACAACTGAGGTTCCTTCATGTGTCCTTTCTAAGATGTCCCAAGCATCTTTGACTGTCACACATGTCATTATACACTTGAACTCATCTGGTGAGACAGCACAATTAATGGCATTTAAAGCCTTTCCATTTGCAGTATATAGAGTTTTTTTCATGTCGGTCCAGGTGAAGTAATCCTTATATTTAGTACCAATGATTAGTTGAACAGATTTTCCTGCTTCATCTTTGGCTGATTTTTCAAAGATTTCCTTAACAGGATGTTCCCAACCCCATACTATTGATTCTCAGACGGCTCCATCAAGTGATATACAGAAGCTTTTCATTTTTGCCTTCCAAGAGGCATAGTTAGAGCCGTCAAAATAGGGAGGTTTGGAAACAGGGTGACTATCACCTCTATGCATGATTCTAGTACAGGATCAACTCGGACGATTAAGACCAACTCAGAGTAACCAAGCTCTGATACCAATTGAAATTTCGTTACTAGAAGTATACAAGCCCTAGAGGGGGGGAGAATAGGTCTGATCCGATTTTATTTCCCTTTTTAATAATTTATCAATTTAACAATATGTGCTGCGGAATAAACATTTGTGCAAGTGACAAACAAATGAATCAAACCATTAAAGCAAACCACACATGCACAACGATATATAGTGGTTCGGTTCACCTGAACCTACATCTACTGTTGGACTCACCCTCTCTAGGATTATCCCAAATCCACTATGTATTGGAGTCACACCCAAACACTACAACCTAGTTTTGAAAGGTTCGACGGCCTTGGTCTAATCCTTGACACCTATTTTTTAAGGTGGTTCAATCACACTGATCTAATCCACCGTACAATGATAAACAAGGTAAACAAAGAACACTTACCTTGGGCCTTAACAATTCTTCAAAATGTGTGTTCTTCTTGATGTCTCCGTGCCTCTTCCTTCAGATCTGGTCCATTCTTCAATGAGCTTTGACACAGCGGAACATGGATTCTAGGACAATAATTTTACTGATTTTTGGGTCCTAGTAAATCAGTCCTCATCTTCATAATTTAAGCATCGAATACTTTTTCATGTCCTTGCAAAGGATGATGAAGAAGAGAGGAAAGGTAAGATAAAGATCTCTGGCTGCTGTTGGGATTTTCCAATAATCAGGGCTGTATTTTGAAATCAGACAGCTTTGTATTTATAAGACTATTTTGGAACAGTTAAGTCTTGAGGCCTCCAGATTTCCTTCGAGGCCTCGAGGCTGTATAAGACAATACAGCACACTAAATTCTCAGATTTCAAACTTTAATTTTAATGATATTTAGTTAATGACCAGCTCACTAATTTGCCACCTGTCCGTGATTACCAATCACAATATTTAAATAACAAATCATGAGGAGGCAAAAAGATTTTCCATAATCTTTTTCAACTCAAGAGGAGCCTCTAAAGGTTTCCATTTTTAATGTGCTGGCAAATCACAGTGAGGCTTATCCTTTATAGAATGAGGAGCCTTCAAAAGATTATTTCATCAGTGTGAGATGGTAAATTGATTATTCATAATGTCATCATATCCAGGAGCCTTCTAGGATCTTATATCCACAAATATTCGAACCATGATGTGGCAAAAGATCACGACGAGTCTTTCCCACTTTTTCATATGTTCCTTACCATATTTGTAAGATATTTGGTCAAAGGACAGACGGCACTAAGAGCACACGTTGAAATACAGTTGTCTCGATGTTGGCTCAGATGTTGACAGTCTTTGAGGTCTCGACAAAACGCTTGAGGCCTCGAGGCTTATACTAAACATTATTCAGATTTCCAATTTATCAACCATTGATTTCTAAGATGTTTAGGCTTGACTTAAGGTACACTATAGTCCACTTACCAGTGTGTCAATCACATGTTTAGTGTAGACTCTTTTATGCATGGTAGATCTTCTTACATCTTCACATTCTTCAAAGGCAAAGTCCAACACACACGGTCATGCTTGGTCACGGAATTGACAATACATAGACTCGGTCAAACCGAGGCCCTAACATGATTCACCCAAAGTTCTGCTTTTTTGCCTTGACGTTCGAATCCCAACACAGGCATCAGCCACTCCATCCACCGTCACCCAGTCCCAGTCCACTCCATCCACCTTCGCATGCAGCCTCGCTCGTGTTCCTCTTTGCACCGACATTGCAGCCCCTCCTTGCAGATCTGATCGATCACAGCATCCCCTACACTCTACTTGTAAGAAGCACCCTGCACAAAATCGTTTTTGCCCAGATCCCCACCACCTCTTGCTGCTCCGATCTGTTCTTGCCCCTTGTGCCCTTTGCGCCATCACTTGCAATCACCGCCTCTCTTCTCAGGCTGCACCCTCCACACCTCAACCTTCTTTATTGCTGCCAGCATCGTCATCTACTCCTGCTAGATCTGTCTCTGTGAATTTGGTTTTGTTGCCACTACATCATCATCGCCCCTATTAACCAGAATCTCCCCTTCTAAGCAGCAATCACCGCCAGTACTTCGCCTCCCTTCTCTTTGTGGCATTTTAGAGTCAGGCAATTAGGGGATTTTTGGATAGAATCCAGATTGGTATATCTGGAATTGATATTTTATATTGAATTTTCAGTTTCTGATTGGTTTGGATGATGAGATGTGAGTAATAGCTATGGTTTGCATGTGTCATAGTTGACTTGAAAACGACAGATGTAGCAAGTACGTTGTTAAAGAATATTGCATAGTGATAGTGACGCAAGACAAGACAAGACAAAAGGTGACCCTAAATGCCTAAATGCGATTATGCTGTAAAAAGAAACTAATATGAGGCTGAAATTAAAATGAAAATTAATAATAACAATTAGAATAATAAAATCTACCACAAATAATCAAAAAATCCAGAGAGAGTTCAATGTAAATAATTAAATCACAATCCAAATCAAGTTATAGCTCAAAATAAAAGGCCTTTCAGAAGAAAGGGGTTTATCAGATCATACGCGCACTTAGAACCACATCAAATTAGGACTGAGATGGAATTTAAATGGGTTTAAAGGGACTAATGGCAATTTGGTAATTAAAGAAGGTGGGATAAGTTAACATGGAAAAGAGGCTGAAAGTTACGGAAGTCACAAGGGGAAGATATGGGTTGCGGTGAGACTGATTTGGCTTGGGAAGGCTTACAGAAACAAGGAAGTGATTTGGGAGTGGATGTCGATGGTTGGAAAGGAAGATAAGAGGGTGTCGAAGGCTAAGAAAGGGGTCCAAAAGGTATGGGAATGGTCAGCAGGGATTATGTTTGCTGTTTGGGACTGTCTGGGAACTGTAGCAGCAGTAGGAGGGGTCTCTGGAGTGGTACGGAGGCAGTATGAAGGGTGTAAGGGCTGGACGAAAGTAAAGGAAAAGATCTGGGGCAACGGCAAAGGGGTTTGGGATTTTGGGAATCAAGGTAGGTAAGGGAAGAATAAAAGGAAAGAAAAGAGAGGAAAGAAGAAGAAGAGAAGAGAAGAGATGAGGAGAGGAAGAGTACCTGGAGAATATGAGTCACGGCTTCTCGCCAAACAAAACCAAGCTTCTCCCCAAAGGGATTTCCGAAATCTGAAGAATTTTATTTCATCGTGTGTATCTGCCCAAAGGGCTACAAGCTTTTATATAAGGCTATCCCTCACTTAAAATAAAAGAAAGCAGAAATTACAAGATTACCCTTGCTTAAAATAAAACTTAAAAAAACAAGAAAATAGCAAGTGAAAAAATAGAAGGAGGTGCAAGGAGGATGCACCGCATCAGATAGAGAGAAGGACATTCAAGATGATTATGGCAATAAGAAGTTTGAAGAGTTCAACAAGAATGGGATGTGAATGGTGGTCACTTGGAGCCACCTTTGATCATATTGGTTGGTTGCATTTTGTTGATGAACTTCCAAAAAAAAGAAGCCAGTTGTGTTGCTTGTCTTCCCCCATCTTGGATCGCTTACAAGAAGCCAGTTGTATACAATAGTTGATATGTGCATCAGGTTATGAAAGCTTCTGCTTTTTTCATATTTTGGGCAAGAACAGGATGGAGAATCTACCTCAGATTATGAAAGCCTTAGGTCTTGATAAGTGGTTCATTGATAGGAAAATGAAGCACTTCAGTTTAAGGGAGAATGTTGAATATATTAGAATTAGTCTTTAGTTAGGTTTCTAAGTTGGGGTTTATCTCTTATTAAGAGATGTATTTAGTTTAGATTTAGAGTTTGACTAGAATAGCCTTAAGGTCGGCTAGAGGCTATATATATATATGCAATAGACTTGATGAGTAATACACAGTTTCTTAGTTTCTAACAATACAAAAAATATAAGAATTATTGTGTGAATCTTCAATCTAGTATTACGAAAAACCAACTTGGGTTTGTACCAAGTGGATTAACAACCAATGTATCTTTTTGATTAATATAATTCATGGAGAAGTTTAGAGATAAGGAAATTGCTCATGGTTTTATTTTGACTTAAAAGGAATCTTCTCCCACTCCAAGTATTCTCCTTATATCCTCCTGTCATCTCTAACAATGATCGATCTCTCCCTCATTCAACGACAGCCAAATAGCAAGATTCATTCTGATGCATTTTCTCCCAATCTCCCAACATCAAAATCTCCAAGATTAGAATCCCAAAGTTGCCAAATACTCTAAAGGTTGCTCTAATAGAAATAAAGATTAAGGAATGTTGTTTCAGATGGTCTTGGCATATCCACAAAACCAAAAATAGCCCTAGTAAAAAGAATCTAAAGATTGCAAATAAAATGAATTAGGAGATGGGAGAGGCCATTAATGACTATGCACATTAGATTGATTCTAGGAACACAACTAACATGCAACTGAAAATCACATCTTCCTATGAATGTCTCAATGGAGAAGAAAATTGCCAAGAGTGGAAAATTTTCAAGAAGTCCAACTTTTCAAAATGCAATTCCTTCTCCCCCCACCGCACTCCCAATAATATGACTTCAACCATGCCCACTTCCCACACCTTTCCTTCAACTAAAGGAGGATTTTCTCCCTTTTCAACAATAGCAATTTCATGATTACCCGCACCAGATCCAACTACTCACTAATCACATCGCCATGGGCCAGTTCCGTCCTAAATAGTTTTTGAAAAAACGAAACAACGGGGATAAAACTCAGAATTTGCCAAACTATTATGCTCTTTTGGCACAAGTTTACCACAAAGATTCCACATTCAAATAGAAGTCATAGCCCAATTTACCCCTCAAATTAAAAGAATACATGATTTTTTTTCCCCATTCTTCATTGGCTTTTAAAGGCATAAATGATTACAAAAGAAAGTTAAAAATGAATTAATTAAGAAAATATCAGCTATGATTACATACGAAACTGGAGAATAGAAGCTCTCTTGAAGATGCAATCAAACCCACCAACGATGCGATTCGAGCGGAGAGAGTCAGACCCAATCATACAAAGGCGAGAGAGGGAGACAGTTGGGTGGGGTTGGAAAAAGAATCGGGAGGAAAAATGACGACGATGGGACAGAGAGAGAGGAAGGGAGCGCGGTGGGGTCGAGAGTTTTTCTGGTGTTAATATTTATTTATTTTGTGTTTATAAAGTGTGAACAAGATTTCGGGACACGGAAAGAAAGAGCAGGGCCCTTCAGCCTTTGGCGCTTCGGTCACAGTGTCGGTGGTTGCAAAATGAAACGGCGAAAATCCAGAAAAAAAAAAAAATTTAACGAATTCATCAGTCCGGAATACGTCTTTTAAGTGGGACCCATAGTTTCACAGCCGTTGGATTCTGTGCTCCTAATGCCATCCAAGGGTGGCCTTGCCTGCTGTCCAACTGAATACACTTCCACCTAGGATCCAACCTTCCAACTATGCCCCCCTTTCCCGTTTAAATATGCCCGGCCCAACTTCCAGCTCTCATGCGATTCACAACCTTCAATTGAATTGCAATTATTAATAACTATTACCATTAATAGAGACCCTTTATGTTGAGCATTAGAATCTTTTAATCTTAACACGTAATAATTATACATATAATGGAATGAAGTCATTCTTAATATTTTAGATAAAAGTGCACTTAAAAATAAAAATGAGAGTGCCATTTGTAAACTACATTGAGAGACTTTTTTGGACATTCAATTCTAAATATCCTCTTTAAATGGACTTAGACCGCTTAAGGCTAGTTATAAGCTACAAAGGGTGTTTTAATTATTTTTTGTTTATAAAAAGTAATTTTGTTATTTTAAGCAATTTATATGATAGGTAATTGTGAGTTCAAAATTCTCATAAATCAAAGTCGGTTTCTAAGATTCTGAAAAAAATTTAAGAATTTTATTATAATTTAAAAACATAAAATACTTTTAGAATTATGAGAAAATTAAGACGTGGTGTTAAGATTTTCCTAAAACTAATTTCATATACACAATCTACATCGCTCCTCTCTCTAACCACCATCATCAGAGTAATATATTATGAATATTTTAGTAGAGAGGGAGGCGAACGTCATGACGTGAGATAAGTCCGTGTCCGAAGACCCAACTCTTAACTTGCGCAACTAGTGTGTGCGTGATAACATTTGCACACACTGACATAAACCTTTAGAAATTTAAACATTTATTTCATTGCATAAATAGCCAAACGCATCTCAAAGCAAATATAAGGAAATTAGTAAGATAATCATACATGAGTCAAATACAAAATACATAATTACAAAGTTCCAAGTCATATTGCCATAACATTCCTCAAATATTAAATGAACATTCTTAATACATAACATTGTCCTACTATTCCCAAAATACATAAGTCCGCTTCACTAGTCCAAGCTTCCTTCTTAGTTGTTCATCTTGTCTACATTCGGTCATCGCTTGGTCCAATATCATCTACATACTTCAAACCTCCATACACAACCTAAGGGGGAATTTATGAGCTTAGTCAATGCTCCAGTAGGAATTCCGATCCTATAATATGCACTTTGGTGTGTCATACTAAGATACTATACATACTTGTACTTTGAAAATCAAACACTTACATATTGTATTACCTTATATGTAATCCTCAAAGCATTTCTCAAAACTCATTTACTTATAATATCAAAGCTACATACTCACCTCATACTTCTTTTCATACTAGAAATCTTATAATTGAAATCATGAATAATACTTTTCTCAAAATCTTTCTCATATCTTAGTCATATCATAATAGTATAAGTATTTCAATACTTTTCCTCAAAATACTTATCATACTAAGAATCTCATATTCAACTTGAAAGCTTATATTTGAAAACATAATACATATTTCATTATAAGGTATCATGCTCATACCTAACTTATCTCATAATTTCATTATCATAATGATGTCAACCCAATATTTATAATGGAATCATATTCACTTGTTTTTTTCAAAATACCATATGCCAATCATTTAAATGTTCATCAATGTGCAATGTATTATGCCATTGGTGTCTGATTCATGCATACCCTCATCATGCCCCATGCATAGGTATTTCAAGAACTCATTTAGGATAACGGGGTGTTTTATTTTCCCGTATACTCATTTTATACTCATCTTTTGAGGTATCATAATACATATCATCATAATTTCAATTGGATCCATCGGTAAAACATTTATTCATTGGCCATACACGTACGACATCAAAGCCTGCCCGAGCTAATTCAGCACTTTGATTCGTTAATTCACTTTCCATAAATACAACACCAAAGCATGTCCGGACATTCGGTAATTTGGTTCGTTGACTGTCACCCCTATAACAATAATCATGACACTAATGTATATTTTGATTAATTAGCCCTTTGTTTACACTCCATGTCTTTCCCATCCCATGCTTCATGCATGAGGAATATAAATGTAAATGATGCCAATGATCTCATGTAATGTGTTAATCATTCTCATAAAATTGAAGGTACTCTTTTCACGACACATATGATATACACAGATTTCTCAAGATAAATTAGAAAACACTTAATTGAAATCCACAACAATCATTCAAGTAAAATATTATACTTTTCAAATTACCTTCAAATACTTTTAATCGTGATAGCATCGTTTTCTTTATATCATAAATTCTTCCAAAATATTCATTCGATATCACATAGCTATAATGTACATTTTAAAACACCTCATCTATCGTATAATTCTAGATGGAGAATTACTCCAAAGAACTTTAATTGAAAATGAACTCCATTTTATAAATCTAGAATACATGATTTTCAAATGGACTCAAATGATCATTTTCTTATTGTTAATAAGGTATTAGATTCACACTCATTGCATTTCAACGAAGTAGGAAAACTTACCTAATATTTGGCCTATAAGAACAAAAGCACTCGGCGAGTTCACTCGCTCGATTCCGGATTTACTTTTTGGCCCTTCGTTCGTTCATATGTGTCAATATATAATCCTCACGTCATTATAGTGTAAAAACTCGCTAATTAAATGTATGAAAATCTTAATTAAGCTTTAAGGGTCATTTGTCGAAGGTCATTAGAGTCTAAATGACTCCACATGTGTATTTTGTCTTAACTAAGGGTAAAATGGTAATTTTACCCATAATACTCCATTTAAACATAATTCATCAAACTCCAAATTATTTAAAGTCACTGATATATTCCTTAGCAAATAAGAATTTAGGAACAAAAGACCTATTATTAGAAAATAAATTTTCAGAACTAGTGAAGATGACCAAAACTAGTCTTTCTAGTTTTGAAATACAAACTATGCACTGTTTTTGTAAAATTTATTTCGAGTTCTTTTCGGTATCAGAATAACTCGAGTAAATACTCTTTGAAAATCTGTTTCATAGTAGAATACACAAAAAATATTCAAAAATATCCAGAAAATCATTTTGAAATGGTTATAGGTCCATTTTCGGGACTGATATGTAAAAACAGTTTTCTATCTTAGAACTGTCTAATTTTTACAAAATTGTTTTGGATACCTTCCGATGTCCAAAATTTGCAAATAAATACTCTTTGAAAACCTCTTTCATAGCAGAAAATCTGAAAAATAGTTAGAAATTCCCAAAAAATCATTTTGAGATGTTTAAAGGTCCATTTTTTGATTGATTTATAGAAACAGTTTTACAATGAATCATTTTTCCAAAGTTCATCATAAGATATCATTTTCTTAAACCATTTTTTCTTATAAGAATCAGTAAATAAAGAAATTCAAATATTCTAATGGAGTTATAAAAATACTTTAAAAGAAAATATCTAAACATCAAGGCATTTTAAGTAGAACTTCTCATGTAAGTATATTTTATGAAAATACCTACTACTTTCCGTTTTCTAGTCATTATACTCCAGTTCTTAAATTCTCTCCATAGTTTCTTTGATATCAGAACTTAGATGAAAAGATAAAACAAACCAAATAACCAAACTTAGATGAGGAGTAATGCCTCCTAGGTTTGGAAATCGATCCTCTCCATTTATTCGATCACTTTGGTGGGCGTCCCATTCATAGTTTGGGTTTGGGCACCAACATCACTGTTGCTACTCTCATCTCCGCTGGCCATTGGCAGCTGCCCATCTCCTCCACGGATGCTCTTTGTGCTATTTGGGATATGATCATCCAGATTGACCTTCCTTTCCACCCTACTAACGATGAGATCATTTGGACAACTTCGGATAATGGAGCGTTCTCCTTCTCCTTTGCCGTTGCTGCTCAGTCCATCTCTTCTTCTTCTAGTCCTATTTGGGTGTCCCTTGTTTGGTTCCTGAGTTGTATTGCTAAACACTCCATTGCGGCCTGGAAACTTTTCAGTAGAGGTCTAGAGACTATTAACATGCTAAATAGGTTTGGTTACAATCTTCAGCTCACCTGTACTTTGTGCTACACTGGTTGCGAATCCCATGATCATCTACTCAGTTGCAGATTCGTCATCTCCATTTGGAACTTGCTCTCCACCAAATTTGGCTTCAACTGCTCTGTCCAGGATATTTCTTATCAGGCATCTCAGCTGATTAGCTCAAGCTCCAATCCTATTCGCAAGCTGGTAGCCTCTCTACTTTTCCCTGCAACTATTTGGTTTTGTTGGCGTGAGAGAAATTTCAGAATTTTCCGGAACACTTTTTCTAATGCTAGGCTCTTGTTCCTATTGTGTAACAAAGATATCTTGAAGCTTGACAATTCCTTTACTGCCCTTTGGAACCTCCCTCCTCCAGTCCCTATTGCACCCAGGACCATGGTGAGAAGTGATCTCCATCCTCGTAGCCTATCTTCTCTGACTTTCGCTTTCATTCGGATTTCTGGGACTTTCTTTTTGGCTACTGCACTCAGTGATGGGTCCTCCATGGATTGCGGTTTGTGTATTTTCCTCCACTGGACGATGGACTGTTTCTCCAGCTCCACTCTTCTTTCATTCAACGAGTTCTTCTCTTATGCCTTTGTAAGAGCATCAGTGTCGATAGAACCTTCCTCCCTGATTATGGCTCCTTAATGGCTATCTCTAAGCCACTCTCTTGCAATTGGCGGTTAAGGATCCATGCTCAGGCTGCGCATCATCTCTCAGTTAGGCTTCTTGTTACCAACTGGCTTGTCACAGGCAATTCTAATCCTTCCCTGTGGAGACTGCATGACTGGATCAACACTTTTCATAATCCAATTTTATCCTTTTTTGGTATTGGGGTGTTTTCTAATGTCTAATTGTGGGCTATACCCCTTTATTTGCACCTGATTATTTTGGGTTTGCCTGGCCCAGGTTGTGGGCTTTTTTTACTGTTTTGATTCTTTGCACCCTCTTGTGGTGTGCTCTGTATATTTGGAAATGTTTTTTCCTCTTTGAATGATATCTTACCCTTAGGTTCAAAAAAAAAAAACCAAGAGGGTTAAAGAACCTACTTGTTCAAGCTATAATCAAATCTTCAAGTCATTCCTTCTTTTTTCCAAGCTTCAAGCTTTCAAGAGAGGAAGAAGGAGGAAGATAGAAGAAGAGAATGGAGGAAAAGAGGTAGAGGTGGAGCCCTAGCTTTTCCTCATCTGCTTTTTGCTTTTTCCTCTACCTTATCCTCCTTTTGTTTTTTAGCCAAAAACAAAAGCTAAATGTGGTGAGGTAGAGAGCACTATTTATTCCAAACGAAAGGTGGGGTGGTGAGGTAGAGAACACTTATTGGTCTAAGCTAAAGGTGGTGTGGTGAGGTGGAGAACACTCATTGGTCCAAACTAAAGGTGAGGTGGTGATGTTACTTTCATCCTTATCTTGCCATGTGGCATGCCACATCATCATGCCTTGCCGCGTCATCACTTATGTGGCACCTTCGCCACATCATTAATTAATTTCTATTAATTAAAAATCCATTCGATCGAGTATTATCAAATTAAATTAGTAACTTAATTAAATCACCTTTAATCCCTCTTAATTAACTAAACACAAAAATTTCCATTATTAATTTAATTAATTATATTTCACTCCACTTTCAAAATTATTTAGCTAAATCATCTCTAAATTTAGTTTTTCTTAAATCTATCTTCATTACTCTATCATCCCTCTAATCTCACATGTTTATTTAATTATTTCTTTCCTCATTTGACATAATACATAATGTTAGTATCTCGGCTTGGCCAAATCCCTATGTTTGTCAATTCCATGACTCGAAAAAAAGCACTTGCTAGAAGCTTGAAGACCGAAGTTGATCAAGAGTAAAGATCATGCTCCATTAGATTTAAGTTCATCTTTATAGCAATCACAAAACATGTATTATGATCATAGATGACTTTAGGTGGTACCTACACCCTAGAGAGGACTATCCTTAGGCTTAGAGAAACAAATGGTTAAATCATATGAAACCTAGTGAGAAAGTTTGACAGTGAATTGGAACCCAACTTGAAAATATATATTTGGTTTCACTGTCTGCACGAACAGTCGTTCTCACCGACCCCTCGGTAGAGAAAGGATCGACCCATCGTGGTCAACGACTGGTCTGCCAGATTGACATTGGTTTTGGAATATTGAATTGTCATTTTGGATATGCCTCTGATCGAGAGTCTTGTATGCACCGAACCCTCGGTGAAAGGCTGAAACGACCCCTCGTGGTCAACGACTCCTCGATCAAGATCTTGAGTTCTGGAATCTTTGAACTCATGTGGACTTTTGAAGAAACAGACATATCGGCAATCAAAGATCGATCGAGAGTACCTGGACCAACCACTCGATAAAGGGCGACATGTCGTTCTCGATAACAGGTTTCTAGAGATGAAACTATTGTCAAGAATGTTTTGCAACAGAATGAACCTCTCGTATGGACCAACCTCTCGGTACCATAAGTGTTGACCCATCGACGACAACGACATGTCGATCGGGAAATAATATTACCGTTGGGAGTGCACTTAATGCACAACGGTTGGATTTGTAACGGTAACATTTCTAGTCACCGACCCTTCGATGCGACCGACTTGTCGGTACATTACCGTTACAATAACTGGTTGCCTTCAATATATAAATCAATCTTTATACAACCAGTTGGTATCCTTCAGAAAGATCAGTTGGACCCTCATCATTATCAATGAGCTTAAATCAGGGCCAACAGAAGGATCACTCTCTCTCTCGTGCTTACACTTGGGGAATCATATACAACCAATCTTGGGGATTGAGTTTGTGAGAGAAAGAGTAGGAAAGTAAAGCCATAAACAACCAATCTATTGATTGAGTTTGCAAGGGAGGAAAGGAGGATAACATAATCTAGGAAACCTTCGATATAACCAGTTTTCTTGTCACCCTGGATTGTAATTACTATATGGCGGCTACGAGGGGAAACATCGACACACATTGGGTGGGATCTTCATGAAGCACACATCAGGAGAAAGAGTTCAAAAGGCAAGTGCTTATTGGTTTTAATTTCTTTTTAAAACCTTTGTTTCGAGAGTGGATTAAAGAAGCTTGGTTCCAGAACCACTATAAAAAATCTAGAGCTGTGTCACCGGCACAGTGGTGGGTCGAATTTCCAGCTAAATGGATATGTGGAATTCCTATTCGACAATGGTGGCTGAAATTTCCAATCGATTGAGTGAGGTGAAATTCCTACTCTAATTGTGAGGGTGTAAGTCCCTACTTAGTAGATTTTGGGGATAACTCAAGGTTGAGCAAGTCCTAACAGTGGATGTAGGTTGGTTAACCGAAACACTTTAAATTGGTCTTATGGTGTTTGATCTTATGTGTGTATATTTATCATTTAAGTACTCTTCTCAACACACATCACTTTGTATATTGATTATCTTTTATTACACATTGTACACAAGGATTGATAATCAAATAATATGTAAAGGGTCATAATCTTAGTGTGAATGTTCAAAGAACTTACAAATAATCTATCACACTAAACAAATCTCTTGATTAATGGTCCGCTGCACTTAAAACAATTGAGAAATTTGTAAACACCATTAAAAATGAGATTGACCTATTCACCCCCCTTCTAGGGTCAATCATGTTGTTCTAGCACCGTGGACAATTGAGATTTTCAATTGGTATTAGAGCCTCGTGCTCTTGAAGAAAGATTTAACCATCCGAGTTGATCCGTGCGAAAACAATGGCTATGAGAGAAAATCATGATATCTCCAAACCTCCCTTTGTGATGAAAAATGGATTGATGTACTGTACAATGTTCTTATCACTAAACATGTTTGGAAATAGGTGAATAGAAAGTGGAATGTGCCTTAGGAAGAGGTATTGGTTAAACCTTCAACTTCCGTGACCACTCTTCACAAAGACCAAAATTGCTTGGACAACATATGTAGCATTCATCAGTGTTGTTTCATGATATGCTGTCAAAATATTTAAAAGACATGAAACAACAAAAAAGGCTAAAAGAATCCACTGAAAAATCGCATCTTCTAGCCCAATAGGTAACATCACCTATTGATCAATTTGTGTGCTGAAAATACAGGTGATTGAATAAATTCATCCATTTAAAAATTCCAAGCTATATCCTCTAAGAGAAGAAGATGATGGAGAAAAGGAACTTGAATAAGGTAGTTACCTCCAAGTATCCTATAAGTCCATGTACCGAGATGTTTAAAGACCAAAATCTGGAAGGTTGAATCCTAAGATCAAATGGAAAGATTCTAAGTCTCACAATATTAGGATCAAATGTGTGAAGGGATACCACTGTTGGTGCCACATTTGAAACATGTTTTGGAATCAGCATCTTACATTCAATCCATGTTCGTGTTTGATTATTGGATTGATCCATTGTAATATATGTGTTGTACATGTTGGTATGCGCTTTTGTATTGGAATATACTTATCTCATTTCATTTCATATGCCATGTAGTTTGTGCATCTTTAAGAAATGAATGTAGTGTGCGCATTACCTCATGTATAGGATATGTATGTGATTATAACTGCTATGGTACACATACACAGTGTCGTTTCATTCCAAGTTCCTAAATTTGTGAATCCCATGTGGAATGAAACATGTTCTATGCCCTTAAATAGATTATCGTTGGTTTGACCTACCAAAAGTATTGATCAAAATGATCAAATGTGCGTATCTGAATCCATTTAAGTACCAGCTCATTTCAAGGAATTGGAGCTCTCTTGAAAGAATGATAAAAACATTTATCATGTTTTGGGTAATAATATGATAATGGGCATAAGAGCTGTGTGTGTACAGTCATACTTCATTTTTGAATGCTTGATCATCAGGAAATGAAAGTATGATTAGTGTGCTTTGTATTTCATTCCAATGTTCATTAACTTAAACATTATGTGGAATGAATTATGTTCATATAAGCCATGCTTGAAAGTACCCTTTATACGGTGCTAGAACAACCTGATTGACCCTAGAGGGAGGGTGAATAGGTCAATCCAAATATTGTTAGTCCTTTTTTATTTTACTTGATCGATTAGTTTAAATGCACCAAATAAAATAATCAAGAGTGTGTGAGTTAGAAAATGTAATTAACAATCAACACAAGAAGATAGATCTAACACCGCAAACATATGGATACAAGATATATAGTGATTTGGTTCGCCAACCTATATCCACTGTTAGAACTCGCTCAACCTTGAGCTATCTCCAAATTCACTATGTGGGGAGTTACACCCTCATAATTAGAGTAGAAATTCCACCTCACTTGATGGGCCGAAATTTCTACCCACTTCTGTGCCAGAGACGACGCTCTGCAGTTTTTTATAATGGTTCCAGAGTACCTCTCCTTAATCTACTTTCGGATTACAGGTTTTTAGAAAGGAAGATTAAAAACCAAGAAGCACGGGTGTTAAAGTTTTTTCTCGTTGATGTGTGCTTCTTGAAGATCCCACTTAAGTTGTATCGACGCTCCTTCTTCCAGTCATCGCATAGCAACCACAATCTTGTGGCGACAAGGAAACTTGGCTTAACCAAAGTTTTCCTAGTTTATAACTCCCTCACATGCAAACTCAATCCGAAGATTGGTTATTTATAATCTTTATCTCCTCCTCTCTTTCTCACTTGCAAACACAATCCAAAGATTGGTTATTTATGATATTTTTCTCAAGAGTGTTAATCGTTCCTTAGAGTGTTTAACTCTTTTAAGCTCAAGGAAGATGGTAAAACGATCACCCAACACTCATATTTATAGAGGAATTTTAACGGTTCTATTGACTGTCCAGGACCGATATGTCGGTGGCACCGATGGGTCGGTGTTCATATTTATTACCATTCAACCACTCGACCGTTGTTTATTAAATGCACTCCCAATGACATAATTACTTCTCGGTCGACATGTCGGTGTCGCCGATGAGTCGACAGTCATGGCACCATTGGGTCCGTTCATATGAGAGGCTTGTTCTACTGCAAAGCATGCTTGACAGTAGTTTCCACTTAGGAAACCTGTTACCCAGAACGACCTGTCACCCTTTGCCGAGGGGTCGGTATTGTTACTCTCTATCGGTTGTGATATACCGAGATGTTTGTTTTATTGAGAGTCTTTATAAGTTCCCAGTTTAGAACTTATAAGTTTTATACCGATGAGTCGTTGACCACGATGGGTCGTTCACATTCATTACCGAGGGGTCGGTGCATACGAGACTCTCGGTCAGAGGCATATCCAGAATAACAGTTCGAAGTTCTAGGACCAATGTTAATCTGGTCGACCAGTCCTTGACCACGATGGGTCAATCCTGACTACATCGAGGAGTCGATGAGATAGACTGGTCGTGCTGAGAGTGAACATATTCATGTTTTCAAGTCCATTTCCAATTCACTGTTTAGTTTCCTTTCTATTCCTTTTATGTTTATAACCAACATATGCAACTGAGCCTACTAGTCCTCTCTCGGGTTTGGGTTCCATCTAGGGTTATCTATGGCCATATACCTGTTCTTGTGATTGCCATGATGATGAGCTCTGAGCTTGGTGGAGCATGATCTTCTTCCTCGATCTTTTTGAGTCTTCAAGCTTCTTGGCAAGTGCTTCTACCCGAGTTATGTAATTGACAAACAGGGACTCGGTCAAGTTGGGGCACTAACAATGCCTTTCCTAAAAGCCTGGAAATGTTGCATCTCATGACATCACACATTGGACAATATACTAAATTTGTGAATTAAATGTGTCCAAGTATCTTGGATTAATTTGGATCCAGGAAAGAAGATCTGTAATCTATGATTTGTGCCTATTTTTGGAAGGGTAAATTTAATATTCAAATGGCACAGATGCGGTGTGAATGTATGTATCATTACTGGCATTAAAGGATGTATAAACAAAATTTGATGAACTATGAACATCGCAAGAGCGCACACACATACATAGCCAGTTATCCTTCAAATAAAATCCGTGTCGAAGGATAGACCAGTCGAAGGAAGAGACAAATCAGTACTGTTGGATTTCAGAACACTGTCTAAAAGGGGAAAAGTCGAAAGGGGAGATAGGTCGATACATATCTACAAATTGACATAGACAAGTCGTTAGTCACGACCGGTCGATGTATCAGAAAGAATAAGTTAAAAAGGTCTTTTTTTGCGAAAAATGATAAATCATTTTAAAATCATCATTTCTTCTCCCGCTGAGCTTCGGCAATTTCCTCCTCTCCTCCCGTACCCAAAACCATCAAATATGTTCTCCTAGAGCAAAATCTTGCGTAAAAACCAGAGGGCTTCTGGTTCTCATGTCTCCAGTAGCTTGAAAATCACAGATTCTGTGGTTCCCATTGATCAGGTAAGCAACATTTCTTTCTTCTCCAGTGGTGGAAAATGACAAGGGATAATCTCCCGAGCATCGTTGTGTAATATGATTCTTAAAATGATGTTGCCATCCAGCCTGAGAAACCTAAATCTCAGTGGTGTCAAGGAGAATCTTTGTCTCTCCTAAATTCTATAAGCCGTCAAGTTAAGACCCGCTCGAGAAAATCTCATAAGAAGAAATCACCTCCTCTTGTGAGGCCAAGAGGAGTGATCATTAAGGAACCCACACTTCCGGCTGGAGCCAATATAGAAGAAGTGAGTGGAAAATGGAAAGGTCGAAAGAATCTCACTCCTCCAGTAAAATCAAGAAGGTTTGAGGAAACACCTAAGAGGGATGCTACTGAAAAAATAAGAGGAGAAATAAAAGAGCAGATGGAATATGTTAAAGCCGAATCTGATAGAGCTCTTATAAGGAGAACCTATTTCTTCTTTGAAAAACATCGGGAGGTGGAAAGAAAGATTGGAGCCTTTGCAACCTCCATGAATGAAGCAATTCAAAATCTCTCCACATTCATGAAAGGACTAAAGAAAAGTACTTGACAAAATTCCTCCTCCCCTCCAGCATCACCTCCTCTAGATGGCTCTGCTTAGGATAGTTTTCATGACTTATTTTTCATATTTTGGAAAAACTATGTTAGTTTTGGCTAAGCACCCATTTGCCTCTTCTCCTAAACCATATGTACTGATCTACTTGTTAATGAAATGATATGGTTTATTTTTGTATATATGCTAATTTGATGCATTTGCCCTCTATCTCTTATTTATTGTTTACATGGATTTTATAAAATAGACTAACATGCAGGTTATTAGGGAGATAGAGATCTGGTTGTGAAATTACACATACTTTGGAGAATGGGGGAGCACAAAATATGTGCTGATTAGCACCTGTCACTGGTCATGACAGTGTGGGGAGGAATATTGACAAAAGCTTGAATAGAAGCTTGATGAAAAATAAACTTAGAGGCAGCTAAGTTTATGGAGGAGTTGGGTCAAGAAAACTATAGAATATAGCTTGGAGAATGGGGGAGAAGATTCTAGGGAAGCTAAGACATTATCTCAACTCATGAAAGAAATTAGTGATGCTGAGTCTTAGTTTGTGCAGAGGCAAACTAATCTTGTCACACGAGAAGTGTGCATTGAACCATAAGGGAGAACCATGAGTTAGAACATAACATAGTTAAGCACTAAATGCAAGAAGCATGGGACAGTGCTTAAAACTCAATGTCGGCCTATTAATCTTTGTCAATTGGATGACAAAATGGAGAGACATTAGTAGAAGCTAAAAGACATCAAAGTCAATGGACATAGGGAGAATGTCTATGCTTGGAGTTTAATAGAGTTTGGAAGATCAAACTCAAGAAGATTGGGGGAGAAATCTGCTCAACACTGATAGCTTGGATAAGCTATGGGTAGTGTTGGTCAATAGGAAATCATAGAGTATGGAGGAGCTTGAATAAAAATCCTGTTTAGTCCATGAATGAATCTTTATGTTTTGAGACTAACCCCTTTAATGATTTTCTAGTGTTGCCTGCTTATGTACTTGAACAGGAAGAATGAAATGAAGCAAGCTGAATAAGAATATGCGAAGACATAGTCTTGTTTTCCATTTGAATATGTATATGTAATCAATGTATTATTTTGTATTCAAACGTGTTTTAATAAGGGTGGGTTTATAATTGGGTTAGTTTTTAGGTTTTGTCATGAAATTGACAACGGGGAGATTGTTAGTGCCTCGGCTTGCCCAAGTCCCTATGTTTGTCAATTCCATGACTCAGAAAGAAGCACTTGTTGGAAGCTTGAAGACCCAAGATGATCAAGAGTAAAGGTCATGCTCCACCGGATTGAAGTTCATCGTTATGGCAATCACAAAACATGTATGTATTATGGCCATAGATGAGTTTAGGTGCTACCCACACCCTAGAGAGGACTATCCCTAGGCTTAGAGAAACAAATTGTTAAATCGTATGAAGCCTAGTGAGACAGCTTGACAGTGAATTGGAACCCAACTTGGAAATATGTATTTGGTTTCTCTGTCAGCATGACCAGTCGTTCTCACCGACCCCTCGGTAGATACAGGATCGACCCATCATGTTAAGGACTGGTCGGCCAGATTGACATAGGTTCTGGAATATTGAACTGTCATTCTGGGTATGCCTTTGATCGAGGTCTCGTATGCACCGATCCCTCGGTGAAAAGCTGAAACGACCCCTCGTGGTCAACAACTCCTCGATTAAGATCTTGAGTTCTGAAATCTTTGAACTCATGTGGACTCTTGAAAAACAGACATATCGGCAATCAAAGACCAATCGAGAGTACCGGGACCGACTCCTCGGTAAAAGGGCGACATCCCGTTCTCGGTAATAAGTTTCTAGAGATGAAACTACTGTCAAGCATGTTTTGTACCAGAACAAGCCTCTTGTGTGGACTGACCTCTCGGTACCATAAGTGTCGACTCATCGGTGACAACGACATGTCGACCATGAAAGAATATTACCGTTGGGAGTGCACTTAATGCACAACGATCGGATTTGTAACGGTAACATTTCTAGTCATCGACTCTTCGGTACGACCGACCTGTCGGTACATTACCGTTACAATAATTGGTTGCCTTCAATATATAAATCAATCTTTATATAACCAGTTGGTATCCTTCAGAAAGATCACTCTCTCTCCCGTGCTTACACTTGGGGAATCATATACAACCAATCTTAGGGATTGAGTTTGTGAGAGAGAGAGGAGGAAAGTAAAGCCATAAATAATCAATCTATTGATTGAGTTTGCAAGGGAGGAAAGGAGGATAACATAATCTAGGAAACCTTCGATATAACCAGTTTCCTTGCCACCCTGGATTGTGATTGCTATATGGCGGCTACGAGGCGGAGCATCGACACACATTGGGTGGGATCTTCATGAAGCACACATCAGGAGAAAGAGCTCAAAAGGCAAGTGTTTTTTTGTTTTAATTTTCGTTTCAAACCTTTGTTCCGAAAGTGGATTAAGGAAGCTTGGTTCCGGAACCACTATAAAAAATCTGAAGCGGTGTCTCTGGCACAATAGTGGGTGAAATTCCCAGCCAAATGGATATGTGGAATTCCTTTTCGACAATGGTGGGTGAAATTCCAACCGATTGAGTGAGGTGGAATTCCTACCCTTATTGTGAGGGTGTAACTCTCCACTTAGTGGATGTTGGGGATATCTCAAGGTTGAGCAAGTCCTAACAGTGGATGTAGGTTGGCTAATCGATCCACTTTAAATTGGTCTTATGGTGTTTGATCTTGTGTGTGTATTTATCATTTAAGTACTTTTCTCAACACACATCACTTTACATATTGATTATCTTCTATTATACATTTTATACAAGAATCGATAATCAAACAATATGTAAAGGCTCATAATCTTAGTGTGAATGTTCAAAGAACTTATAAATAATCTATTACACTAAACAAATCTCTTGAGTAATGGTTTGCTGCACTTAAAACAATCAAGAAATTTGTAAACACCATTAAATATGGGATTGACCTATTCCACCCCCCCCCCCCCCCCCCCCCCCCCCCCCCGCCCCCCCTCCTTCCCCTCTTCCTTCCCCCTCTAGGGTCAATTGTGTTCTTCTAGCACTGTGGACAATTAGGACTTTCACATAGTGTCAGCCCTAGTCATTCCTCATCATTCGGGGAAATTATATTAATTTACCGGATTGAAATTCTGGGGTGTTACACAATCTTCTTTATCCTTTTTATTATATTAACTTTTATTTTAAAAATAATAATAATACAATCAAAAGGAAAAGAATAAGTATAAAAACTTAAAATACAAGCCAATCAAATCTTTAATACACGTTGACTTTTTCTTCAATCCCAACAAAGAGAAGCTCCTTTCGTGGCAGCACATTTGTGTATGAAAACATTATAAATTTTATTTTTTCATTGATTCCCCATGTTGTCCAGATATGGACCTAAGAGGGGGGTAAATTCGATCATTACAAAGGTTTGACAATAAATTAAATTACACAAAATGTATGTGCACAAGATAAAGCAAATATTTAGATGCACACGTAAGAGAGGAGATGAGGAGGATGTGGAAAATAACACAAGCAATTTTTACGAGGTTTGGCTCCCCGCCTACATCCTCTCCCCAAGATCAAATCCACTATGTTTCTCCTTTTTTTTTTTGAGTGAAGAAGAAACCATGTGCAACCAAGAGGTCCCCACTCTTTCTTCACTCTGACATTGAAGGCTTCTCCAACCCTTTACAATTTACTCAAAGATAGGAAGAATTTGAATATAAAATAAATACTATATAGCTTACCTCTTTTATGCTTGACTTGGCCTCTAAGGCATTTTCAATATCTTTTCCTGGCTTGGCTTTTTAGTGATGATATAATTCAATTGATGCACAACCGAAGAGGGAGGGATGGTCTAGGGTGAATTATTCTTGAAGTTGGTCTTGACCCAAGAAATGATTTTTCCATATCACATTCAAGAGAGTATAGAATGCTCAAATTATGTAAATAGTAGTTTGGAATGTGAAAGTCAATGATTTTGGTTGATCTAAAATGATTTTCTGAGTTTGGAAATGAGCTTTTCAAAATCAAATATGTTGCGTGATGAACACAAAAAATTGAGCATTTTACCCATGTAATTTGGATTAGTTAGCTCTTGAATTTTGTTTACACTATATAATAAATGGAATTTCAAGCTCTACAGGTATAAATAGAGATTTTAGAGAAAAATAGCTAAAACGGAAGAAAATAGTAGAAAAATGTCTAATGAAGCTATTTTTGGAAAGTGTGTGAATATTACTACATAAATTTGGAATTTCTTGTAAATTACCATAACTCAAATCCAGTTATGAGAGTTTGAATTATGCTAATAATTTTGAAATGTAAATTGTAAATGTGGTAGATTCACAACATTTGATGAAAGTGGGCCCATGCCTGAAGTCCAAGCCCATGAATGAAGTCAAAGCCCAAGATAGAGCTCATGAATTTGAATTTACAATTGAAGGATGATGTGGAAATAATATTGGAGAGAAAATCTCCAAAATTTGGCCAAGCATGGATGGCATCTCCAATTTTTGCCCCTAGTAGATATGATCAAGAGAACATCGGATTTTATTGGATTTGGATTATGAGATTAGAGAACTGAGTCAGAGAGATGAAAATGGAAAAGTCCTTGCCAAGTTAAATTCCTAAAATCATGGAGAGAAAATTATGGAGAAAACCATGGAGGGAGAGAGATTTTTGGAGAAAATATCTCCAAAAATCATCTAAGAAAGATTCTCTCCTAAATTTTCGCCAATTCCATTCTAAATCCAACCTCACTGAAACCTTATAAATAGAGGACCACTACATTGGAAAAAATCAATTGATGAAGAGTCCAAGGTGAGCTTTGAAGTTGGAAGCCAGAAGGAGAGAGGAGGAGATAAAAATCGTTGGAGACTTATAGTTTCCAGGTTTTTTATTTTCTTTTATTTATTTCTTGCAAAATTCCATGTATTGTAATTCTTTATTTTTTTCCCATTAATAAATTTAAGATGTGCTTTTAGATTTATGTTATTCTAATTTTCGATTTGTAATTATGATGGTTTGATTCCTTTTAATTTTCAATTATTAATTTAATTATTTTGAAAGTGAAACATTTAGATCTTTGATTAACTTGAATATTCTAGATCTAAGGTTCTTTGTGAGCATAAAATATTTTAGATCTTAGAATTGCATGATTAATCTAGATTTAAGGTTCAGATTGATTAATTTGGAAATTAAATTGAATGAAAGACTTGAATTAAAATTTGGATTTTTATGTGAGTTGAATGATCTAGATCTTGATTTTATATTCGAAATTTATGGGATATGATGACATCCTGTGTTGATTGATCGATTCACTTGTAAATATGTATGGAGATTTGTTTTTATTTTGTTTTTGTTAAGTTTATCCAAATTCTTGAAATTCGTGTGGTCTAGGTTAAAATTTGGTGTATGACTTTCAATTTCTTATTCTAAGTAAATTTGAGGCCATTATAAATTTCCTAATTTAATTCTACCATTTTAATTGGATTTTTAATTTTCTAGATCTAAGATTAATCTCCATTCATTATTGATTTTGGATAAATTTTACTATGAATATGTTTTCTTAAGGATATATTTTCCTAATTCCCTATGTGTTTGAGCTCGTACTCTTAAATCTATACTCCATTTTAATTCATGCGCTTGCGAGTAATTAAAATTCCAGAATAAGTTTTTGGCACCGTTGTCAGATAATTTAAGAAAAATATTCAAGGAAAAAAATATATTTTCGAAAATTAACGGAATTTAATTTTAGACTATGAAAATTTTAATTCTTGAAAAATTAATTTGGTGTGGATTAATTTAGAAACTTCCTATGTTCTTAAATTAACTTAGAACGGTACATTGGTTTTCTGTAAGAACCAACCCATTCAACCTCAACAAACGGAGACTTACACGAATCGAACAAGATCCAATACTAGGAATAACGAAATCCATGGCTCATTTTTTTTTTCTCAATAATCAATTACCATATTTAATCTAATCAGAGTGCGGAATATTTCAACAAACTTGCCATGTCCATTACACATCATTCCCATATAGGATTTGTCTTCATCAAGTGTAGTATCAAGCAAACCAACTAGTAATATCAACTATAAAAGTAGGAGGTCAAATGTCACGATCACATATCAAAAATATCCAAAGCTTCCCCAACATGAAGTTGGAAACAAAAGCACAACCCCGAATAAAATATCAATGTGACACGTATTGTCTTACAAACCTCAATCTCAAAATGCATTCTAAAAATCCTAAGATCCATTTTAAGAGCTCCCGACGAATCCAAAACCTATGTTTGAGTGTTGTGAAATTTTAAATACTCGCAAACGTACGAACCATTTATAGTATATATTTATGAGTGCGAGGTCAAACCCATAGGGAACTAGCAAAATATATGCAATTGAAATTATGTGGTTTAAGAAATTGTAAAACGTTGGGATAAAATCTAATAATGGAAAAGTAATTTCTAAACTTAGAAATAAAATCCCAAACTTAGAATCATTCTAAAAATAGAAAATCAATCTAAAAATAAAAAGATCATCTAAAATTGGAAATTAAATAATCAAGAACACTAAATTCATGGAAGATCATAATTCACCAGAAATTCATAAAATGGTGGAGTTAATTTAGAAAATTATAAACAACCTCATCTTAACTTAGTATTAACAAAATCAAGAAACTCACATCAAATTCCAACATAGTTCCAATTTCACAAGAATTGAATTAATGAACAAAAATAAATATAAATAACATCTACACTAATTATGTACATATTTACAATTGGATTGAAACAAACACTTAAGATGACATCATATCTCATATTTTATGAAAACTAAAATCAAGACCTAGATTATGGAACTCACTTAAATTAACGATCATTGATTCATGATTTTTATCCATAATTAATCTTATCAAGAATAACATGAATTTCACTAAACAAGAATTAATCAAATCAAACCTTATGCTAGATCAAATTTCCACTTGTAATTCCAAATTTAATTATTTCAAATACCCTTGAAAAGTGTCTTCGATTGGAAAAATCAAGTTCAACCTATCCTAAATCAAGATGTTCAATTTGAAAATCTTAGAATAAATCTTAACATATATGATGTGCCCCAAAACTATTTCCTATTTCACTATGAAATGACACTTTTCCCGATTTTAACAGTAGGTTCTTTTCTTTGCATTTGACTAAGACAAGAGTCAGATGGTTCAAACATTGATCAAAAGTAGATCCAAATACGGAGAAGTCGTCCATGATAATTTCTAAGAAACGTTCGACCATGTCAGAGAAAATGCTGATCACTATTGAAATGTGGCGGGTGCATTAAACAACCCAAAAGGCATATGACGATATGTTAGTGATCCGGCTTGCCGAGTCACCTATTTGTCAATTTCATGACTTAGGTGAAGCATTGCCTCGGAACGTTGAAGCTATGAAACAAGACTCATGGATGCGGATTTGAATCAAGAGCCTTAAAGAATGAAGACCAAATGAAGATTCAAGCATTGTTACATGAGTATGGCAATAAAAGGTAATTGGATATAGATGACTTTAGGTGGTACCCAACACCTTAGAGAAGACCATTCCTGGGCTTAGAAATCACATTAGTAAAACATAAGTAAGCCTAGAGAAAATGGACCAAGGACTTGGAGCATCCATGAACAAATCTTGGGAAAAATATTGAGTGTGAAAATGTCATGGCTTGGGAAACTCTTTCAGCCAACCAAATGTTGTAATACACTAGTAAGACCAACATGATTGGATATATAATTGAATTAGCTTTTCATAGAGCCTAAGAACACTCAAAATGGAGTTCCGGAGCCCAAGATATGGCCATTTTAGTGAAAGACAGTTTTGCTGAAAAATCCAAGACGGACCTGTCGTGGATCACGACCCATTGGTGGACCCAAGACCGACCCCTTGGTCGAAACGACTTGTCGGTATGAAAAAAGACTCATTCTGACTGCCAAAACACTGTTTTTTTCACTTCTCCTCAAACAGAGACTTTCGTGGGATCACGACCTGTCGGTGAACTCAGGACCGACCCCTCATTCCTACAGACCTTTCGAGCGCGTACGATTGATATCCGTTGGAAACAAACTCAACTCTCAATGGTCATATTCCAACGGTCATTTTAATGCACCGACCTCTCGACCAGAACTACGCCTCGGTCACTGGGACTTTGAAAAACTTCAGGATGCTTATTTAAACTCCAGATTTTGGAGGTATTGGTTGGATTCTTCGTGTTGAAAAATCTTAAGGCATTCTCAAAGATCCCAAACTCTTCCAACCTCTCTCAAACACACATTAAACACTTGGTAAATCGTTTGTGTGATCATACCCCCTCCATAGGCCTTCACCTTGGTGAATCATTTTCCAATCAACCATTTGATTGAGATAGAGAGAGAATCAAGCCTAGGATCAACTTGCAAATCCATATCCGAGCAATCTTTTCTCAACTTGTGATTGCACATACTCAAGGCACATCTTGAACATCACATTGGGAAGGGGAAGTCTTCAAGAAGTATACATCTACAAGTGAGCTCATACACAGTCAAGTGCTTCTTAGTGATTTTATTTTATAAATCATCTTGTGAAGTGGACTAGGGTAAGGAAGCCGGAACCACTATAAAAAAAAGAGGGATAAGGAATTAGACATTGGGTTGGTCAGACCTTTCAAAATCTAGGACAAGTGGATTAAGGAGGCTTGGCTCCGGAACCACTATAAAAAATCTAGAGCGTTGTCTCTGGCGCATGTGGTGGGTGAAATTCCCAATCAAGTGAGTCCGGTGGAAGTCCTTCTCTATTTGTGAGGGTGTAAGTCATCACATAGTGAATTTGGGATAACCCAAGGTTGGGTGAGTCCTTAGAGTGGATGTAGGTTGTTTAACCGAACCATTATAAATTGGTCTTGTAGGTGTGCTCTTTATTGTGTGATTGTTCTTATAATTGTAAATACATTTGATCACACAACCCATTTCTCTTGATTAACATTATTAATCCGCTGCAAATTTGTTAATTAATCAAGAAATTTGTGAAGACCATAAAAATTGGGGATTGTCCTATTCACCCCCCCTCTAGGGACAATCTCGGTCATTGTTCTAGCACCGAAGGGAACTTTCAATTGGTATTAGAGCCTTGTTCTCACATCCAAGGATTTAACCATCCAAGTTGATCCTGCTAGAGTATCATCATGGATGCCCGAACAATTGATTGTAGATATCTATTGTTTGTTTACTCTTATGTGAAAACAAACATAGAGAACAAACTTGCATCCCATGATGAAGAATAATGGACCTCTATCCAAGATGAGTTTATTAAAAAATATTGTACATCTTTGGATAGCTCAATGGAAGACTCTACCTCTCATAACAAATTGGAGAATCATGAGTGAGGTGAAAATTTGAAATGTTTCATAGCCTCTGTTGGTGATGTACATGAGGGATTCTCAAGTGAAGAAGAGGATAGTGTAGAGGATCTTGGTGAGGATGATGATGGCCTCCGAGAATCCTACAGTGTAACGCCCGCCCATTTTAAAACATTATTTACTATACTTAAAAATCCATTTAAGCTATCAACATTCTTAATCATTTTTTCCATTCTTTTCACCCATTAAAACCACTATTACATCACCATAGGGTTTGGCCATAAACCATGGCCGAACCCGTGGTTCATGGTTCATTCTCATCCATGCCTTTTGAGGCCATAAAAACCATTTACATCTCCCATAATTTTCCTCATTTAAAATCCCTTTAAAAATCACTAACATTTAATCATTTAAACTTTAAAATCATAAATAATCCTTCCATGGTTTTAATCCTAAAACCCCCTTAAAATTTACTTAATCAACTACCATGGGGTTCGGCCATGTAGATGGTCCATCATTCCTCAAAAATTACATCTCCATGCTTTAATAAACCTTAAATATATAATGTCCTTAATAGTCCTTTATTTTTCTTAACCTATCTCACCTATTAGGGTTTGTCCATTTCTCATCCTTTCCTTGGATGGATTTTAGATCCATAGCCCATAACATTTTGGCCACCATTTAATCCAAGCAAATGGACTCCATGATCACCTTTTTAACCCTTAAAAAAAAATGTAAACTCTTGTTGAGAATTACTTACCACTCTGGCGGCTCCTCCGACTTCCTTTTTCTCCTCTTGGTTCTTTAGCCTTTCTCCTTCTTTTTCTCCTTGATCTTCGGCCAAGATGTGCTTGATCAAAATGAGATCATCAAGGTTTGGGTTCGGCCAAAATGGAGTGGGTTTGAGAGAGGAAGGGGAGGAGAGGATGGGAAAATCTTCTAAGTCTCCTTGGTCCTTGGAGTGGTCGGCCAAGCTTGGGTCTTTCCCCCTTTTTTTTTCTAAGTGTTTTCTCTTTTCATTTTGGTGTTCTCTTTGGATGAGAGGGGAGGATGGTTTGGGAGAGGGAGTGAGAGATGGAGAGATGAGATGAGATGGGGAATGGGATGGGGACCCATCTTTCCATCTAGTCTTTGGGTATCTTGGGTTACACTCCACCTTCATTCCCATTCACCAACCAAGCATGGGCTCACATGCCTTAGTGGTGGTGGTTGGGATGAAATCACCACCATGCCAACGGTTTTGGGGTCCTTAGATAAGTGGTTTGGTCTTCCCATCAAGTCCATTGACTATCCATCATGGAGAGGGGTATGGGCTCACATGGCTTTGGTGGTGGTGGTTGGGATGAAACCACCACCCTTGGCCAACGGTTTTGTGGTGACTTGTTTGAGTGGTTGGGTGGTTTCTATGAGATGAAACCACCCATTGACTTACCCCTTTGACTCACTTCTTTGACCCATTTGACTCACCTAATTATTTAATTAATTGGATCCTCAACTTAGGTTAATTAATTCTCATTTAATCCCCTTTAATCTCCTTGATTCTTTTCCATTAATCCACCCCTGGTTGACCAAGTCAACCATGGTGGCCGGCCACACCAATTCTTAGCCTACCCGCCACCTCACTTGATGAGGTGGAGGTGGGCCCCATTCGGCTATGTCACCTAGGTTTAATAAATATTAACTTAGATGTTTTACATTAATTAGTTCAACTTAATTCACTTGATCCTCCTTAATTCCCTTTGACTTATCCATGGTTGACCAAGTCAACCATGATGGTCGGCCCCACCTATGCCTTGGTCCACACGCCACCTCACTTGATGAGGTGGAGGTGGGCCCCACTTGGTTATGCTATCTTGATTTATTCACCACTAACTTAGGTGATTTAAATTTAATTAATTACACTTTAACTTAGGTGATTTTAATCACTTCAATCCCTTCCAACTAATTGGATCACCATTGGGCCCATGGCCCAATTAAATTTATTTCCTACCTATTTACCTTAGAGCTTAAATCATCTTGACCCATTGGGTCCCAAATGGGTATTGGACCCAATTAATCATCATCGACCATTTAAATGACTTTCATCCAATCCATGGTCCATTGGACCATACTTGGGCCTTTGCGCAAACTTTGATCCTTTTAACATCTATTCCATCAAAATTCTCAATTTCCATCATTAAAATAAATAGTGGCCAATATATATATCGATTTAAAAATCCGGGCTATTACAATATAATCCTTTTTTAAAATTTTTGTCCCGAAAATTCGAACGAAGTAGAGGTTCAAACAACTCATACAATAAGCTCCGGATGAGCGGTTCTCATTTCTGACTCAAGTTCCCAAGTGGCTTCCTCATTGCCGTGTCGTTCCCATACCACCTTGATAAACTGAATGGCGCGGTTCCGTAGCACCCTTTGTTCTTTCCCGATCACCCTGACATGCTTCTCCACATAAGTCACGTCGCTTTGCACATCGACGTCTTGTATGTTCTACACATGTGAAGGATCGGGGTTGTACTTCCTCAACATGGACACATGGAATACATCATGCAAAAAGGATAACTGTGGAGGGAACGCCAACTGATAAACTACCCCCCCCACCCTCTTCAGGATTGGAAACGGTCCCACAAATCTAGGCGACAATTTCACCTTCTCCCCGAATCTCATGTGTCCCTTCTTTGGTGAGACTTTTAAGAACACCAAGTCTCCCACCTCAAACTCGAGGAACCTTCTCCTCTTGTCGGCATAACTATTCTGACGGCTATAAGCAGTGAGTAGGTGTTGCCGTATCAACTTGATCTATTCTGTAGTCTCTGCGACTAGCTCGGGGCCAATCAGTGCAGGCTCACCGGCCTCTGTCCAGCACACTGGCGATCTACATGGCCTACCATACAAGGCCTCAAATGGAGCCATCTGGAGGCTTGCCTGATAACTGTTGTTGTAAGAGAACTCCACCAGTGGCAAATGATCTACCCTTGAAGTCTAGCATACATGCTCTCAACATATCCTCCAGTGTCTGTATCGTCCTCTCTGACTGTCCATCAGTCTGTGGATGAAATGCTGTGTTAGTCAATATGTCGGTCCCCAAAGCCGACTGCATGCCCTGCCATACTCTGCCGGTGAATTGGCCATCTCTGTCGGACACAATAGTCCGGGGAATACCATGTAGTCTGATGATATCCAGGATGTACCGTTGACCCAAAGTCTCTGATGAATCCAACATCTTGATGGGAAGGAAATGAGCAGACTTAGTCAACTGGCCCACTACGATCCATATTGCATCATTGCCTTTTGATGTGTAACGCCCCGCCCTTTTCGAGATAATTTCAGAGTCTAATTTTTTTTTCTTTTAAATTAAACACCGGACAAGGGCGGGTAGACGTCACGAGGCGAGCTAAGTCCGGACTACCCAAAGTCCGACCCTTAACTGGCCACCCATGTGTGCATGGACTGAACCTGTAACGTCCCGCCCTTTTTCACCCGTTTTTCGAAAATCAGAGGCTATTTTTTATTTTTTTTAAATAGAAGAGTGAGAGAGGGCGCGGACGCCACGACGCGAGTTAAGTCCGGGCTTCTAAAGCCCGACCCTTAACTGGCCAATCCCACGCGTGCGCGGAACTAAGTCCACGAGAATAGTTCACGCGTAGGAAGTAAGCTCGCGGATTATAATCATTGCAGAACATGATAATAGAGTCTATCCTACCGGTTTTTAGATAGAAGGGAAGATATAACATTGAATTACCAAAATGCCCCTAGGTTCATATTTATATTACAAAATGTAATCGTCCATAAGTAACGTCCAAACCATCGCAAGAAATTTAAATTTATACAACTCGGCAAGCTAAGTTACTTTAAAATTACATCTCCAAACTGTAAACGTAAAATAAACTAAGACTGCGCTTTCCAAGCTCCTAAGCTTGGCCTCCGGTATGTCCACCGCTTCCTGCCTCTCCTACGTCATCAGCTAGGGTAGAAGTAGGGCGTTAGTCAACGCGCCCAGTAGGACTCCGAGTAGGGCTAGCACATGGATTAGTGATAACACACATACTGATAAAATAACATATAACAAAATAAGCATGTAATGAATGCTATGCCATGGGTGCTTATGTCATGTGTCCCACCCATCATCCGTATGATCATACAATATATTATCCCCATGTCTGCTTCTCGGTCGCCCCGACTGAGCATGGACTCCTGTTATAGCATAATAACTATCCCCATGTCTGATTCTCGGTCGCCCCGACGGAGCATGGACTCCGGTTATGACCCCTCAGCTATGCCCATGTTTGCTTCTCGGTCGCCCCGACGGAGCATGGACTCCGGTTTGTTTATTTTTTTCTGCCCATGCCATGCATGAGATGTACGTGCATTATGCTATGTAGTATATAAATAAACCATAATTTTGATATCCCATACATAGCCATATAATGCATACTATTAAAATATAATCCATATGATTCATAACTTAAAACTCATCATAAGATAAATCATAATCATAAATCCATCATAAACCAAATCAAAATAATTTAAAACACCATCACATATCCATCGCTTACAAAAAGGTAGGAATCCTATCGAATACCGTGTCGCGTTCCGTTACGCTTCCCGTTCGATAATCCGGTCGCAGATCGCGTACCGTTTGCGACGTCCGATACCTTATTACATTTACCGAATTAGTCCCTACGTTATCCATGATTAAGTTCATAATTGATCCATCTACTTAGACTCATTAATGGTCATTAATTATGTTACAAATTTATCGAAAATCAGCCCTTTAACTTAGCCTCATTTTTCGTGGTTTAAAACACATACATAAACCCGATTTTTGGCCAATTTAGATATTTCTAATTTGCGGCCTAAAACGCAGCAACTAATCGCTTCACTTAACCATTCACAAAATATCCGATTTTTATCTCTAATCCCTATAGGGTTCTTCAATGTGGCCATTTATTACGGTTTTGCCACTCTTCTTCCATGGTAAATCATCCATTCATTTATGTGCATTCTAAGTCCAAGATTCATTCATACTTAGGTCCATTCAATCATGACCTAGCATCATAAAATCAGCCACCTAATATTTAATTTTGAAAAAAAACATTTACCCCCACACCTAATTCCACATTTTGGCCTAAGGTGTGGCCCACATATCATGACCCCAAATGGGTCATGGGTTCGGCCATACACCATGGCCGAACCCATGGTGCCTATTTTCCATTCCCTTGGGTCCATTTTACTCCCTTTAATCCAATCTCCAATGGATTTAATTTATCCATTCAAGTCCCCATTTTCATTCCATTTAAAACCCCACATATCATTTTTATAAATCCATTAAAATCTAGCATTCTTCTACATCATTTTCCATTTATTAAAACCACTAATCACTACCCTAAGGTTCTCCTTTATGGATCCTATTTTCAAAGACTAAGTTTTGTCCCAAAACAATCCAATTTAAAATCACTAATCTTCATTTGTTTTGGCCCTTTAAAAACTATATCATACACTTTGTAAATCCATTTAAATTTACCCTTTACTTACCCAAATTTCCATTTGCTTAACCATATGTATAAATCATAATTTAGTCCACAAATGACCTAAAAACATTGGTCATGGGTTCGGCCATACACCATGGCCGAACCCATGATGTCTTTCCCTCATTTTTAACTTGGGTCCTTTTATCACATTTAGGTCCATTAAAAGGTCCCTCCATGAGGGGATTTCATCATACATTTAGATCACTTCTTTTCAATCAATACGAACTTTATTTAAAGTCTATTAAAATCACCAACATTTTCTCATGATTTTCTCATTTTAACAATCCTTTAAAATCATCCATTTTTTAATCATTTGAGGCCTAACTTTCATTAACCACTCTCCATATTTCCATTCTTATAACAACTCCAATAATTCACAATCACTAACCATGGGGTTCGGCCACCTTGTATGGCCGAACCCTATAGTCCTTGATTTCTTTTAAAACATCACAACTCCATTCGAATTAAATCATCCATTTACATTACCCTTTTCACTCCATTTAAACATCACATTCTATGCCTTTAAATCCTCTTTAAAAATCACTATTTAAACCACTTGTAAACTAGTTATCATAAATCATTCTCCACCATTTTTAAACCTTCAAACCTTAATTAAAAATCATCTACATTTACCATACATTCAATCATTAAAAATTCCATATTCTCCATGCTTCCATTCTTATAAAACACTAGAATTTCACCCATGGATTCCATCATAAAATTTCTTCCAAATGTTGCCTACATTTTACCCTTTAAACCCTTGAAACCCTAAACCATTCTCCATCTTTTTATTCTTATAAAAACCCTAATTAAATGCATTCATCACCAAATCATCCACCATGGGTTTCGGCCATGCTACATGGCCGAACCCTATGGTTCACAATTCTTCCAATTTTTTATACAACACCATGCTTAAAAATTTGAATATAGAGCATCCCTAATCCTTTTTCTTAGCCTTCTATTTGATGGATTTTAGATCCATTCCATAGCCTAAAATAATTTGGCCACCATCATATGGCAAGGATGGATTCCAAAACTTAAACCCTAAATAATAAATTTCTTGTTTAGAACATACTTACGATTCGACGACTCCTCCGGTCTTTGTTCCTCCACTTGATTTCCTTAGCCTCTTCTCTCCTTCTTCTTGATCTTTGATCGGCTAGATGTGCTTGATCAATGGTGGGACATGCTTGGATTGGCTAAGGTAAATGAGGTTAGGTTAAGAGAGAAAGAGAGTATGGAGATGAGGGAGAGATCTTCAAGGTCTTGGTGGCCCAAAGCTTACCTTCTCTTCTCTTTTCTTCTCCTTTCCTTCTAAGTTTTTTCTCCTCTCTTGCAAGGTGAGTGCCGTTTTTTCTTGGTGTATGAGGAATGCTAGAGTGAAATGGGTTGGTTTGAAATGGGATGGAGGTGGTTGGAGTAGCCTTCACTCAAACATTAATTTATTCACCAACCAAGCATGGGCTAGCTTGACTTTGGTGGTGGTGGTTGAGCCCAATCCACCATTTAAGCCCATGGTTTTATTTTGTGTTTCTTAAGAGTGGTTTGTGTTTGTTGGAGTGGTTTTGACCATTTGACCAATTTAGATTAGGTTAATTAACTTAGATCAATTTGATTTTTAGGTTAAGTTAATTAAGCCCCATATTTCATTTAATTCCATTAAATTCCTTCTATAAGATCCACCCATGGTTGACCTAGTCAACCATGGTGGTCGGCCCCACTATCCTTGGTCCACACGCCACCTCCATGGGTGAGGTGGAGGTGGGCCCCATTTGGTCATACCATTTAATCTTGATACATCTTAACTTAGATAATTTTATAATTATCTAATCCATTTAATTTATTTTAATTGGATTACCATTGGGTCCATGACCCAATTATATTCTTGTCTTACCCATTTATCTTAGGGCTTACCTACCTTGGCCCATTGGGTTCCATATGGCTCTTTGACCCAAATTGACCATCTTTGACCCGATTACTTACCATTGACAATTATATGTATTAATTCTAATTCATGGTTTATTGGGTAAACATTGGACCCATGGCCCAATTAAATTCCCTCCTTACCTTAGGCTTACCTCAATTGGGTCCATTGGGTCCCAAATGAGTATTGGGCCCAATTTGACCATCCTTGACCCAATTAGTCCTCATTGACCCATTAGATGGATTTCATCCAATCCATGGCCCAATTGGGCCATTCTTGGACCCTTGTCCCAAAGTTGATCCAATTGCCATTTTCATCACATCAAATTCCAATTTAAAATAATTAAATGTCCAATATATATTGATTCGAAAATTCGGGCTATTACAGAACCATGATAGATAAAACACACATGGAACTAACAATGACTTGCGTAATAAACTAGACTAACTGCGGAATTAGGTTGAATAGATAGCAAGTACAAGTCTTAACTAATAATTAACTAAAACCAACCATCATTGTTAATGTCATAAACAAACCATATCAATGTATTAACTTATTACATGACCACAAAATAAAACTCAAACGACAGTAATAAAGAAATCCTAATCAACAACCAAGCGCTTAGGCGTGGCTCCCCTCCCAGTCATCGACCTTCTCTTTCCCCTTCCTTGTTCCTGCATTATCCTCTAAGGATAGAATTAGGGCGTTAGATCAACGCGCCCAGTAGGTTTTCCGATTAATGGTACCACGTGGTTAGTATATAAAACGTGTGCTTATCATAGTATACATATGTTATCAAAACATGTAAATCAATGCTATGCATGCACATGTAATGAGTCCCCACCCATCACGCATCTACATAGCAATCACTTGACGTGAATCTCATCGTCAAGGTAACACACAGTACCTTTTTCATTTCATCTTGATGATCTACCTCCTAGTGGGACCCTCATCGCCTAAGGAGGCCGATGTGGTTCTATCATCAAGTTACTCCTCCTGGCGGCACCCTCATCGCCTAAGGAGGACGGTAACTCATATCATAAATACTCCTCCTGGCGGGACCTGCATCGCCTAAGGAGATCTCACAATTGCATCACAACATATCAACGAAGTGCGACTTCGGGTTCCACAGTCATCATCCCATGTCCATGCATGAGATGCCAATGCATTATATGTCATTTGTAAATACATAACTCATCATTTAAAACCACATTTGAAACATAAATCAAATACAACATATCTCATAAAACATAATAAAACCAAATCATAATTGTGGTTACAAGTAGGTAGGAAACCTACAGAAGATTCACTTCAGTGTTCGTTCTTTCTTTAGCGTCACCCAGTTATGACTCGCACGTCGTTCAACTTCCGGTACCTTGTCCACATAACAATAAGTAAATCATACTATCCTTTAATTATTCATTCACATCTAAGACCCAAACATCTTGTGGGGTTCGGCCATACCCATGGCCGAACCTCATCATTTGGATTTGATCTTCCTTTCATGTCCTTTTGCAATTTAACTTGTACTTATGATTTTGCCATTGTCTAACCAATGATTAATTTTGCTAAACACCATTATCCAAAACCAATCCATCTTAGTGGGGTTCGGCCATACAACATGGCCGAACCTCACCATCCCACTTTTGATCCTTTTATTCTCCATACAAAATTCTAATTTCCAATTCGTTCATCTAAGAATTCACACACTAATCTGCCATTGTCATTTTATGGGGTTTGGCCCTATACATGGCCGAACCTTATAATCCCTTTTATCCATCACCAAATGGTTCTCCATGGGGATATTTTTAAACCTTTTTAAAACCAAACACCATTCATAACACTTGGTGGGGTTCGGCCATACCCATGGCCGAACCTCACCCCTTTGATTTTGATGCTCCACTTTGCCTTTCTTTTTTATGAACATTAGCATCCAAATCCATCACTCTTTCAGTTATATTAAACCCTTTAGAACATCATGGAAGCAACAACAAATACTACCCATAAACTTAATCCATTTAACCCATACCATGGTCCATGGGGTTCGGCCATACACATGGCTGAACCCAATGGTTCCCATGGCTCAATGGTTCTAATATTTGTATATCAATTGGACTCTACCCTTTAACCATGTTAACCACATGGTTCAGCCATCCAATGGCCAACCCAAAACAGCAAACTTATATTCATTTAATTCCCATAAAAACACCATAATCTTGTATGGTTTTTGTCTCTCAAAACCATCGAAATCACCATACAATAATCATGTGATTTCATGGGGTTCAGCCATGCTCATTGGCCGAACCCTATGGCCTTTGGTTTGAACTTCTTAGACATTCATCTTATGTCTAATTTAATCTTCCAAAACAGTACCTCTTTTGCATGGTTTTAACTTACAAAAGAAACCATCAAAATTCCAAAATCATTTCATGGGGTTCGGCCATCTTGGATGGCCGAACCCAATGATCCATTTTATCAATTTATACCCATGGTTTAGACCCATGATACCTTCAGCCCTTCATGACATCCAACTCCATGTTTTAAACCTCTTTAAAACATGGATTTTAAGTCTAATAGAAACATCTAAAACAGTCCCACTAATTGCATGGTTTTTATGTTTCAAAAACCATATAAAACCAACCAATTATTTCCATGGGGTTCGGCCATGCCCAATGGCCGAACCCAATGATCAAGTTTCCATCTTAATTATGAACTTCCATCTAAGGTCTAATCCTTGATGTATTCGGCCAAATGATGGCCCAATCACACCCTTTTCACAACTTATTTAACTACATAACTTTTAAGAAAAACTCACCAATTTTTCCTTTGCCTTCTTCCCTCTTGTTTCCTTTCTTCTTCCTTAATCCTTTGCTGGTTTATGGTTGATCAATTGGTGCAAAAACCACTGCTGGTTTAGCCAAGAAAAGAGTGTGAAAAACGGCCAAATGATGTGGTCTATCCCTTTTGTAATTTAGTCACAACATCCATTCATTTCCCTCATTAAACCTTGATAAAATCGATGGGATATTGGGTGCCATCCAAGGCACCCCTTGGTGCCAAACGTTGCATCCATTAACTTCAACACATGCATCTCATGAGATGAGATGATGCCGCCCAACCTTGGTGACCCTTGGCTTTGGCCAAGGCACCCTTTCATCCAACGGCTAGGATTTGTCTATCTAAGGGTTGTGTGAGATTAGAACTCCTTTCCACGTCCTCTGGACTCACTTGACTCATGATCTTTTTATTCCAACTCAACTCATCCAACTCAACACATTTAATGCACCATATTTGAGTCAACTCTATTCTTAATTAAAACTCACTCCAAATCAGTCCAACTCAAGCTGAACTAACTCACACTTGAGTTCAATTGAGGGCCCACACGGTCATCCGTGGTCAACTTAGTCAACCCGACCCATTGGGTCCCCAATTAACCCCTTGACCCGTTTTGACAACATGACCCATTAGTGGGCTGATTTTCGCCATTTTTAAATGGTTTTCACTTGTGCATCAAGCCTACCCATTTTTGTTCTAATTGACTTCCAATCAGTTCAGCTTAACCCCATTTAAATTGAGTACACCCAATGGTCAAATAATCCATTATGACCCATTGGGTCCCAATTGAGCCCTTTGACCCATTTAGCCATTTTCGACCCAATTGATGTACATTACCCATCCAATCAAATTTGACATTTATAATGTGCTCACATGATCTTAATTTGATCAATGGGCCCCACCATTTCCTTATTTAACATCACAAAACAATTTAGGGACATGGGTTTTCCGCTTCACCGTACAAAGGTCTTTCAGAAATTTGTCATATGAGGGTACCTGGTTTATAGCTATAAGAAGAGGTATATTGATACTGATGTAATAGCCCGGAATTTGTAAAGTAATATATATGTGTTATTATTTATTTATTTTTATGGTAGAAATTGGAAATTGGATGGAATAGATAGTAAATGGATCAAAATGTGGACAAAGGCCCAACTAGGGCCCAATGGATTATGGATTGGATTTAAGTTTACTTAAAGGGCCAATGGCCAATGGTGGTCAATTGGGCCAAGGATGGTCAAATTGGGCCCAATACCCAATTGGGACCCAATGGATCAAGATGATGTAAGCTTTAAGGTAAATGGGTAAGATGAAAATGTAATTGGGCCATGGGCCTAATGGTGATCCAATTGGAATGAATTGAATGGGTTCAAATCACCTACGTTAATTTGAAGTTGACCAAGGTGATATGGTCCAATGGAACCCACCTCCACCTCACCAAGTGAGGTGGCGTGTGGACCCAAGGTTTGGTGGGGCCGACCACCATGGTTGAATTGGTCAACCATGGGTGGATGTATGAAGGTGATTTAAGTAAATAGAATTAAGTTAAAGTGGGAATTAATTAAATTAACCTAATGATCTAATTAATTAGTTAATTAAGTTAAGTTACAGGGGTGGTCAAATGGTCAAATGGGAAGATAAACTCTCCATTGTAAACAAGAAAAAAAAACGTTGGAACTTGATGGGAGTTGAGTCATAAAGCATAAAGCATGTAAAAGATCTTAGGGGTTGGTGGGAGAAATTAATGGTAAGCTTTATCTTAGCCAATAAAAAGAAGATAGGTTTATCTTGTTTTCTCATCTCTTCCATCTAACTCTCATTTCACTCTCTCCCCATTTTGCTCTCTCATGGCCGTCCCCCACACTCCAAGAAGAGAAGAAGAAAATTAAGAAAGGAAGAGAAGAAGAGAAGAAGTGCAAGCATGGTCCACCATTCCAAGGTCAAGATCTACCATCTTCTTTCTCATGTCCATCCTCTCCTCTCTCTCTCAAATCAAGCCCTACTATGGCCGATCCTAAGCTTGGGGGTTTTCACCATTGATCAAGCATCTTGGCCGACCAAAGATCAAGAGGAAGGAGAAAGGAGGCTAAGGAAGCCGACGGGAGTGGCGAAAGTCGGAGGAGCCATCGGATTGTGAGTATTTTTTTAAAACTAAAGGTTTGGATTTTTCTTAGGGTTTAAGAGGCTATGAAATCCATTTCTTGGATTTAGAGGTGGCCAAATCATGCCCTTGGATTTCAAATCCATCAATTTGAAGGATGGAAAGTGGACAAAACCCTAATGGGTAAATTAGGGTTAGTTTAAGGAAAAATAAATGGATTAAGGAATGTAATGTAATTAAGTTATTAAGCATGGAATTGTGTGGAGTTGGAAGGAAGTTGTGAGCCATAGGGTTCGGCCATGTAGTATGGCCGAACCCCATGGTGGGTGATTAAGTAATGTGTGATTTTCTTAGGGTTTTAAGGAATGGAGGACATTGTGTAATTTAATTAATTAAGAATGGAAGCATGGAGAATGGTTTAGAATTTTAAGTGCTTAATGATTAAATGTTGCAAATGTTAAAGAATTATGAGGTAGTTTATGAATGAAGTGAATGATTTGGTGGCCTTAAAAAGGCATGAATGGATAATGAACCCTACGGTGATCCAATGGTGGATTAATGGTTATGAATTATGGAAAAATAAATGGGAAATGTGGGTGGTGTTGATGGACCAAAAGGGACCCAATGTTATTAGTTGTAATGGGAATATGGCTAAGTTTATGGACTTGAATGTGATTAAGGATGATGATTTAAATGTATAAATTAAACCCTTCATGGAAGGGCTTGTGATGGGTGCAAATGTGTAAATAGGCCAAAGAAAAAAATGGGATAAAGACATCATGGGTTCGACCATGGTGTATGGCCGAACCCATGACCCATTTGTGGATTAAATTTGGTGTTATGTATGGGAGAAATGAATGAGGGTTAGAGTATTTAAATACCTAATTTTTCTAGTGTAGTTATGTTATGGGTAATAATACATCAATGGACCCATTTTGTGAACCAATTAAGGCCTAAGATTAATGTGTATTTGTAGGTTAGGTTAATTAAGTGGTTAATTGCTAATGTTCTTATGTCATGGTTAATGAGACATCAATGGACCCATTTTTGTGAACCAATGGATATGCTAAGATTAAAGTCTATGGATATGCTTTAGCTAATGGGGATTAGGTTAAGATATGGTTGTATCTCATGATTGGTAAGTGTATGGATCAATTATGAATAAAGGGAATGAGTGGATAATGGACTCATTGTGGTTTAAGTGCATGATGTAAACCCCATGGAAAGATTTGATGAATTGGGTATTTTGAACCCATGATCCATTAGCCATTTAAAGGGTTAAGTATGGGGTTTTGTATGGGTTTAAAGGAATAAGGATTAGGTCAATAAAAGGACTAATTTTATGATCACATGATATGGTTGCTGGGTCATTAACGGACCTAAGTTATGGATCATTAATGGGTCTAAGTTATGGATCCATTATAGACCATAATGTATATGGAAGAGGGAATGAATTATCCATGGAAGGGTAATGGCAAAACCGTAAATATTGGCCAAAATGAGGAAAACCCACTAAGACATGATGTATGGGCTTAGAAATGGTTAAAACATGGACTAATTGTTAATATGTAATAAGGGACCGAACATCGCAAGCAGTACGCGGATCGGCGACCGGGTCTATCGGGTGGAAACGAAAGAAAGAACGCTAGTCGGTATTTGGTAGGATTCCTACCTTTTTGTAAGCCATGGATTGAGTGATGGTTTCTTTGAATTAGTTTGGAAATTATATGGGTTGTTTTAAGATGGGTTTTGGATTTAGTATCATGTGATGTTTTCCTCTATTTTATTTTGGTAATCCTGTGGTTGTTTTTAAGATGGGTTTTATGACTATGAGTTACATATATTACATGGCATATGGCATCTACATCTCATGCATGGCATGGGAGGGATATGACAGGGGAAAGATGAAACGAAACCGGAGTCCATGCTCCGTCAGGGCGACCGATAAACAAGCATGGGAATATTTCTTATATGTATTATTATACCTTGATGATGCTTTGCCATCAAGGGGGACCTTTGTAATTATGATACCTTGATGATGGTTCTTCCATCAAGGGGGATGCCTAGTGTGGATCGCATCTTGATAAGGTTTTTCCATCAAGAGGGTCATGACACGATGATGGTATGGATTTTATTTGGAACACTATGTATGGTTGAAAAAAGGACATTGTACAATGATGATGAGATTGATGGGTGGGATTCATGACATAAAATACCCATTGCATGACATTGCCCAAAGTGCATGGTTTTATTATAATATTATCTGCGTGCTGTTATTACTAATCCATGTACTAGCCCTACTCGGAGTCCTACTGGACGCGTGGTCTAATACCCTACTTCTACCCTAGCTGATGACGCAGGAAATGCCGTAGCAGAAGGACGAGACGGGAGCCAAGCTTAGGAGCTTGGGAAGGCGGACTAATTATTTTATTTAAGTTTATTTTGGGAAATGTGTATTTGTATAGTTTAGCTTGTTGGAAATGTAATATTTTAGACTTATTGCTATGATTTGGATTTTATTGTAGACATATGATGTTATGGCATTTTAGTAATTAAATGATGAAATCTTCCCTGCTATCTAAAAGTTGTAGGTTAGCCTCTATTGTAATTTCCGCACTTAGGGTAGTATTCCTTGAGCTTACTTCTGCGTGTGGACCGTTTTTCGTGGACTTTGTTCCACGCACACGTAGGGTTGGCCAGTTAAGGGCCGGGCTTTAGAGGCTCGGACTTAACTCCCGTCGTGACGTCCGCGCCCTTTGTCACTTAAAAAAAAAAATAGACTCTGATTTTCGGTGAAAAGGGGTGGGCGTTACAACTGACGAGTCTAATACCTCTAGTATGTCACTATAGGGTACTCCTTTCTTTGAATTGGCTAACCTCTGAGGGTATGGAGCTTTCGGCACAAAAGTATTTTTAGGAAAAAATTTCGGTGTTTTTTGAACAGAGGGAGGACTAGGTGGGGTCATTCTGATGCTTTTGTTGACCAACAGTCTGATCTTCCGGTTGTCTAGGCATTTCCACTTTATTGTCTACCTGTCTCCCTGATCTCAAGGTAGTAATCGATTTGGCATCCTCTGTATTGGATGATGAAACCTCATACTATTCCTTTGGATTTGGGATAGACTGAGTGGGAAATTTGTCTTTCTCCTTATCACCTATCGCGGTGGCTAATTGTCCAAGCTGCGTTTCAAGTTTGTGCATAGCCTGTTGGGTGGATTGCAGGAACTGCTGGAACGTATCCTCGAGAGAAGGCTTACGTTGCTGAGACAAATTAGAACGATACTACTGATTTAGATGGGGTGGATGACTTTCAGATGGGTGGAATGGCTGACTTTGATATTGAAAGGGTCCTTAACTTACTGGGGTTTGATTCTGACGCCATGAAAAATTTGGATGGTTCCACCAATTAGGATTGCATTTGGCAGAGAAAGGGGTTCCCTGCTGTCTTCCAAATTATTTAGTGCTTTGGCCTGCTCAGTTGAGTACTCAGCTATCGATCTTACAGAAGGGCAGTTCTGGGCAATGTATCCTAGGTTAGAACACATTGCACAAACCTCAGCATTCAATCTTAATGATGGATTCATCGCTTGAGTCATCGCTGAAGCATGTACTTTTTTCGTTAGGTTTGCGATTACAAACTTAACTTCAATGTCATTGCTAACTTCGTACAAACCTCCTCTCTTTGAGGTTTGTACTAAACTCTTTTTTTTTGGAGAAGTCAAATCGCTGAGAACTTTTCACCAAAGTTTCTAAGAAGGTCCATCCATTGTTTTCAGTTAGTTTTAAAAATTCCCACCTTTCATATACTTGACCATGGTGCGGTTTGATGTGGTTAAACCACCATAAAAGAATTGTACGAGTCTCCATATTTCAAATCTATGGTGGGGACATTTACTCAACTTGTCTTTAAATCTTTCCCATGATTCCCAAAATTGTTCACCCTCTTTCTGATTAAAATTTGAAATTTCCTTCTTGAGGGCGTTGGTTTTAGACATGGGGAAAAAAATTGTTAAAAAATTTATTAACCAACTGATCCCAAGTTGTGATAGATTTTGCAGGTAGAGAATTCAGCCATGATCTCTTTTTTTCTTTGAGAGAAAAAGGAAATAGGCGAAGTTTATTAGACTCATTAGAGATATCTTGAAGGTTAATGGTGGCACAAATTTCTAAGAATTCTTTAACGTGTAGGTATGTGTCCTCACGATCAAGGCCATGGAGCGCAGAAAAAAGATGTAACAGAGCTGGTTTAAGCTCAAAGGTTGCATTGGTTGCTGGAATAACTATGCCTGATGGTATGTTGGTTGTGACTGGTGAAAAATAGTCTTGGAAAGTTTTCTTGGGTTTTGGTCCTTCAGCCATGATTGGTGATGGAGGTGGACTATCTAAGTCTAAGATTGAGTCTGACTGGGCTCCGGACTCAACGATCGGTGTACTGACAGGCAGTGTAACTCGAACCAGGAGATTGGCGGAGTCTCGAGACCAATTAAGCATACACAGACACGATCATTCACGATCAAACAAAAATCACACAAAATATGCCTAAGTCTAATTTTTGAACTTCACTAGAAATTTTAAATTTTAGCCTCCGAGGAGAGTTTAACCACAAGATGGCCATGTAAGTTCCCATGTAAGTGGGGGAGCACAAACGACATCTACGTCCTAACTTATCCTTAGACGTGCTTGACCTCATGCCTTGGTGACAAAATTAGCCTTAGACACCATTGTTGAAGAAAAACTATTTTCTAGTGAACATAAAATAAACTGAAATGAAAATGGTCCTAATGAGCCATGAAACCTTATTTCTAACTAATGGTGCTACGTTGATTTTATTAGGCAATGCATGACCAATTTTACTAATTTGTTGCTAGATATTGTGAGAATGCAATCCTAATTTATCAATGCATCATGAAAACAATTATCAAAGCAATTAATCACACAAACTATACTAAATGCATGTACTAGCATCCTAAATGCATGAGCTGTTTAATAATGTAAACAATAAGTTAAAATAAAATAAAGAAAGGGAAACCCTCAACAATTCTATATGAATGCATGAGGACTAAAATAAAAATAAAATAAAAGAAATCAAATTCGAACTCACCTTGGCCTAATGCTTATTTTCCAAGAAAAAATTTTAGAGCTCGTGATTTACAATTTTCCTGCAAAATAAAATATTCCAAACTTTGGTGAAGATTCTTAAAAAAATTAAAAATGCATAACCTAATCTAAATGCACATTCCTAAAATTTTACAACTAGTAAAGAAATTAAAAAAAACTAATAATAATTAAAGTTCTATGTCAAATAAAAATTATTTCTAATTTTCCAAAATTAATCACCAACATTGAAATTAAATTTCAAGAATTGAAGATTGTATCATGAACATAGAACCATGGAATAAAGTATGAAAATAAATATTTTTTTGAACATCATGAAGTTTACAAGTTTCAAAATAAAATTTTAAATAAAAATTTGATAAATATTTGTAAATACTTGTAATTCCCCGTCAATAGGGCCAAAACCTTGTTATGAATCTAAAAGATTTACATTTATTACTCGCAAGCGTATGAACCATATATAGTATAGCAATATGAGTGCGAGGTCGAACCCAACGGAATTATAGAAAATATATCTTTAAGTATTTACAACTATTAAATTGTTTAATTTAAAGATCTAGCTTGAAGCTTAGGTTGGTGGATTTATTTAGAAAACATAGAAACAACTCAAATATAATATAGATTTAATTAAAAATTAGTTTATTTAATTTCAATCTTATTTCACCTTTTTTAAATCAAGATTGGAGAGAACAATAAAATCTAAGAATTAAATAAATTAAAGAATCAAACAAATTAAATAAAGTACATATAATACACTGGAATTGGATTTAAGAGTTATCAAGATGACATTGTATTTCCAATTTTTATTCTTAAAATTGAAGCCTAGACATGGAGCTCACATAAACTAACTATTTTTACTCATGTTTTCATTCATAATTATTTTAAAAATTAAATTCATGGAGTTCATTAAAATACATATCATAAACCAGGCCTTAGACTTGAATGAAAAAGTAAGGCTCATTTTCCAGCACTAAATTTTCTTTACAATCTTGTGGTTAAGTTCCTTAGAAACTGAAATAGGAGTTCACGCAAGCTGAATTTTCATTGCATCTGATCTATAGTAGCATATTAAATTCGACCATAAAATTAACTTTTGAAAGTAAAAATAAATTCAAAGAAATCATAACACAAACAAAAATTAATTGGAAAACCATAGTCTAAATATTTCATTGCACTTCAATTTTATTCATAAACATGGAATTTGAATTACAATACATGGAATTGAAATCAAATAAAATAATGGAAATTGGAAAATAGATTCAAACCTAGAGACCCTTGGTCTCCTATGATTTTTCCATGGTTTTTCTTTTCTTTCTCCTTTTCTCTTCCTCTTGTCCATGCCTACTCTTGAGTTCCCAGAGTCCAAATTCGATTTTTCCATTTAGCCCTACTGCTCTATTCATAGGGTTTAAATGGAGATGGGTGGCTGGGATTTAATCAAGGTTTAGGTGGATGAATGGAAGACTAGGATTAAATTTTCTTAAGTGTAGATGGCTAGGGTTTACACAAGGTGTGTCGGCTAAGGTGGCTTGAAGAAGAAGGTGTCTGGGGTGGACAGAAAGGAAATTCAAATGGATGAGATTTGATTGAGTGGTGGTCGAGTATTGCTTGGGGTTTTAGGGTTTAATGCAATGCATGATTGAATGGTTGAGATTCAAAGTTAATTTAAATGAATGGATGGATGCATGACCGACTGTGCATGTGTGTTTTAGGGTTTTATAAGTGTGTTAATTTTGAATGGATTAAAACAAGATTTGTCAAAATCGTGTAGGCTTAATGTGAGGTGGATGGATTTGCAATGACATGTACATGAGTTGTAAAAATCGTGTGAGGGTTCTAGGGTTAGCTTGGGATGCAAGTTGGATTTGGATGAGAATAGATTAGGAATTTTCGAGTAGATAAGGTGGATGCTTGGTCGAGTGGGTCTAGGTGTATTAAGGTTTTGTGTTCAAGTGTATGGTTGAGATTTTAAGGTTCTAAGATGGATGGCTAGATATGAATCTAGGTTTCAAATCTTGTCATGGTCGAATGGCACTAGGGTTTAAATGTTGGGTTGAGATTTAATGAAAATCTAGATGAATGGCTAGATGAGTGGCTTAGGTTTTATATTAAATTCGAATGGGTGCTCTAGGGTTTATATTTGAAATGTACATGAAATGGAGGGTGTAACACCCCGGAATTTCAATCCAGTAAATCAATATAATTTCCCCTTAATGATGGGAATGAGATGTGGATTTTGATCTGAACAAGAAAAAGGAAATGGAGTATAAAGAGTGTATGAGATTTAAAGAAATACATAGAAACAAGGAAATCAGAAATTTCCAAGAGGTACATATCGATCATGATGTGTACCAGTTTGGTATGTATCGATTTGTATACATATGTCTGAAAACCAACCCGAAGCTTGAAGTTTTAAATGGACACATCGCATTGTGCCGATGCATACAACTATCCAGAAATGATACCCATCAACTTTGGAACATGTATCGGGCGTGGTCAATATTTCGAGTTTCAAACAAGTAGCTATCTCGCCTTGTCCTCGCTCCCACCTACCACCGTCCTGGAGGACCAATGCATGGTCTCCACGTTGATTGTGTGTCAACTGGAGAGAAGAGAGGAAATACCAGATGTATACATCGAGAGAAATCGATGTGTAGATATCCAAAAAACATATGTACCGACTAAAAACATGTATCGTGCATGTTCAATGAGTTGAGTTAAAACACACAGCTGTCTTCTCTTGTCCTATCACCCACCTACATCACCTACCACCGTCTTTGAGAGCCAATGCATGCTCTCCATGTGGCTTGCTCATTAACTAGAGAAGAGGGAGGAGACCAAAGAGAGAGAAAATAGCTAGTGCTCATTCGTCTCTCCTCGTCATTTTCCATTTGGTTGAGAATAGTGCAACAAGAGAGAAAAATAAAGAAAAGAGAGGAAGAGGGAAAGAAAAGGAGACACCACTCATTGTAACGCCTCGCCCTTTTTCACTCTCCAAAGATCAGAGTATATTTTTTTCTAAAAGAAAGAGAGAGAGAGAGTGGGAACGTCGCGTCGAGAGCTAAGTCCGGGTTCCAAACCCAATCCTTAACTGGCCAACAATACGTCTGTGTGGACCAAGTCCACTAAATAGTTCACACGTTTTACGAATAACTGCGGAAATATTATATGAATAGAAACTATCCATAATCATGATATTAAAAGCAAAGAAGCCAATCACTATTAATTTATCTTAAGTTTAAATATCCAAAATCATCAACCAACCGTAGCAAAATAAACTAAGTTATTACAATCCCAAAATGCTAATTATCTCAAATACATTGCTCCAAATCAATTAAGTAAAATAAACATAAATGGTTCAAGCTCCTTTGCTTAGTGTTCTTCATGTCCCAAGTCCTTCCCATTTCCTGTTCCATCATCTAAAGGGTAGAAGTAGGGCGTTAGTCAATGCGCCCAGTAGGAATTCCAAATAGGGTTATACAGACAGGATCAATATAAAATTCAGAATAAGAACATCATATTCAAACTGTAATATATCATAGCACGATAAAAACAACGCAAGATAATCATATCCAAACCATGCAAATGTATGTGTCATGCCATGGGTGTCATATGCCAATGATCCCTCACCCAATCTCCATATCAAACATCATACAAATCATCACAACATTTCCTTGATATAATGAAACCATATCAAGGTGTTCCCTTGGCCATTTACGTCCGCAGTGTTTTGTGACGGCACCACCAGGTCACTGTTATACCTCCCCACGTGTGTTAATCAGAATTACCGATGGAGCGTGGACTCCTCCCTCTGCGCAGGGTTTTTGGACTGGTTACCCCGGAGCCTTTTGGCCCAAATTACGCCGTACCCCTATTTAGCAATCCCTGATAAAGCCAACAAATCAATGGTTCACATAGCTTTGCATATGCTAGTCTTAAGCCCCAAGTCATGTCCGGACAGCTCATAACTTGGCTTGCTGCCCCATATGTTCCCTCCCATACCATGCATAAGATTATGGATGCGCAAGTGTCATTTCATATCAAATACATAATAACATTGAAAACAGTTCATAAAACATATGCCATTCATTTAACCAAAATAACTCATCATGTTTGTACATCAAAACCAGAAACATATACATATATAGGTCCTTATGCATTTCAATAAAGTAGGAATCTTACCAATCCCAGTAATAGCCTTGCTGTTTTGTGAAGATTCCGTACGACGATCACGTCGAAACCGAAACGCAAACCCTTTTGCGAAAACTCTTTACCTTAAATGAATTCAATCATATACAATAATCAATTTAATTATCCATTTAATTTAAATCATTACTTACATCCTCCTAAATAGACTGATGTTTCTGAAACCATCATAAAAAATTCAACTTTTCAATTCAGTCGACTGAATCATGCTCAGCTACAATGTTCTGCCTTACTGCAGACTTTCTGTCGGCTGAACCCCAACTCAATACTATTATTTTAATCTTAATTCAAAACTTGAACTCACTTTCCAACTCAACCACATCTTAATTCGATTGGACTCCTTTGTGGTTGACCAAGTTAACCATGACATGGTCGACCATGACACACGGCACTTGAGGTCCCACTTGTCCATGTCACTTGATGATGGGGCACCTTGGGTCTCAATTGGGCAGCTGATCCAATTAAATTAAACCTACCCATTTACCTTCAAATCAGTTCATTTATGACCGATTGGGTCCCAATTGGGTAATTGACCCAACTCCTTTACCCATCTAAGGTCCATTTCATTCATAAATCTTAAATTCAACCAATTTAACAATTTAAATAGACAAAATCCAATATATTTATGCATTGAAAAATACGGGTGTTACACTCATACTCCAATCCGTGACACACCCATCTCCCTCTCCTCCTCACCTTGTCATCCCCTCAAACAACTTAGAAGGAGGAGAAGAAGAATCAGTGCAAGAAGGAAGAGAAGAAAGCAAAGAAATCAAGAGAAATAGAAGAAAAAAGGGAAGAAGAAGCTCAAGTCTGAGCTTGAGATCCACTCACCAAGGAATCCCCCAAATTTCTTAAAGGTATGATAAAATTATTGTACTTCAGAGTTAAAACGACATGCTAAGATGCTTAGATTTATTTAAATAACCATTTTGTAGAAAAAAAAAATCAAGAAATGAGGAACAGGAATCCCGAGATAAAGGAGTTGCAGAAAATCCCAGGAGTACACATCGACTTTGGTCGATGTGTATATCCTGGAATGAAAGTGAAGAAAATGATGAAAAACACATGGAGTTCGAATCAAACCCAGGAGTATGCATCGACTAAAGTTGATGTGTACTTCTGGGAGCAAAAATAAAGAGAAAGGAAATAAATGAAAGGAAAATAGAAAATGAAGGATTGACGAGTATGCTAATTCCAGGGGACACATCGGCTGTGTCGATGTGCCTCTCTGGTAGAAAAATCTAGAAAAAAGAAAGGGAGGGTTTTATTGTAAAACCTAGTAAAACATGTAGGCCAATACTACATGCATAATCTAAGAACGAAAGGGAAGAAAACACTTATGAAGGGCATAGAAATGACCCAAAATGAAATGAAAAGTTTGTAATGTGAGATGGATTAAGATTGAGGAATTTTTTTGATAAGGATAGTAGGACATGAAAGTCTTAGGCGGGGATGGAAATGATTTTATTTTGTGATGCTTCAGGAGAGGGACTTGGGTGTTCTCGGATTCAAAGTCATCGTGTGGTGGTTTATGGTTCTAGACAGTTGAAAATACATGAATGCCTCTATCGCACGCATGATCTGGAACTAGCCGCGTGGTCTTCGCTCTCAAAAGCTGGAGACATTATCTCTATGGCGAGAAGTTTGAAGCGTTTTCAGATCATAAGAGCTTGAAATACTTGTTTGATAAAAAAGAACTCAACTTGAGACAGCGCAGATAAATGGAATATCTGCAAGATTATGAGTTCATGCTTCGATATCATCCTGGCAAGGCGAACAAATCAGCCTCATATCACATGCATAAGTGGCCAGTCTGATCAGGACGGAATGGGAGATGCTGAATACCATTCGAGAGTTCAATCTTATAACGCCTCGCCCTTTTTCACTCGTTTTTCGAAAATCAGAGTCTATTTTTTTTTTTAAATAGAAGAGTGAGCGAGAGCGGGACGTCACGACGCGAGCTAAGTCCGAGATTCCAAAGCCCGACCCTTAACTAGCCAACCATACGTGTGTGTGGACCAAGTCCACTAAACGGTTCACACATACTCAAGTTAACTTGCGGAATAGTTCATACATGCGGAAATATAATAGAATAATAATTCTATTCCATTTTAGATAGCAAAGTACATCCATCACTTAATAATAATTACCTTAAGTTGAATATCCAATATTAACCATCCAAATCATAGCAAATATAACTACGTTATTACATTCCCAATTACTAGCTACTCAAATACAATATCCATAAGTAACTTAAACAACATATAACTTAATCATCCAAGCTCCCAAGCTTGGCTCCGATCATGTTCCTCGTTCCGTTCCCTTCCTGTGTCATCAACTAGGGTAGAAGTAGGGCGTTAGACAATGCGCCCAGTAGTATTCCAATTAAGGCTAACACATGGGTTAATTCCAAAAATCTAGATATAATATATATGAAATCCAGATATAATAAATCATATTGTACTTACTAAACATCGTATCCAAAATCAATATATGATAATAGAGATCCAGTCATACAGATAAAAACCAGAAACCTTGCATGATAATAAAGATCATAATCATGCCGATTCAATGCCATGCCATGCTATCATATGCAATGAGTCCCACCTATCACAAACACATGGTATCCTCTTGATGGAAACCTTATAACATATCCATAAATCAAAATCCATGTTCCATTTGCTTTCCTATTATGTTCAAGTCCATAAACCATCCTTGTGGGGTTCGGCCATACACCATGGCCGAACCTCACCCACTTGAATTTGGTCCCTCTTTTTATTTAACCAATCACATCCAAGTAAACCATTTTAAAAAACCCTAAGTCCACCAAATACACCTTATTGGGGTTCGGCCATACAACATGGCCGAACCTCACCATCTTGGTTTTGGTCCCTCTTTTTGATTTTTTAATAAAGTCCAAGATCATTCATCCTTTGATTCACTAATCTCATCACTTATACAACAATTATTTAACATTGACAATAACCTAAGTTCATAAAAATATTCCCCTTGGGGTTCGGCCATACACCATGGCCGAACTCATGGTCCATCATTTCCACCCATATTTACATCTTTGCCATTGTTCTATCCATGGCTAATTACCTAACTTATTTACATATGAACTCAATTCCAAAAATGATCCATAACTAATCCAAACATGGTCCACAAAAGAATGACCTATAAAAATTGGTTCATGGGGTTCGGCCATACACCATGGCCAAACCTATGATGTTTCATTTCTCATCTTCTCCATTTAAATGATTTATAATCTTAGGTCCATAAACATAGGTCTATAATTGAATCCTCCATTTAATCATCCATTCATTTAAACATGCATACATAGATCATAACATCTATAAAACAATTCATGCGGTTCGGCCATACAACATGGCCGAACCTCATGATGTCATTTTTCCATCCTTCATCTTAATATCATTAATAACCTTTCCCATTGGGTTTGGCCATATATCATGGCCGAACCCTATGGTTCATCTCTTTCACTCATAAATAAAACAACCATGATCATAATCTTTGATGATTATGATCGGGCCATACCTCATAGCCGAACCCATGGTCCATGGTTCCCATACATAAGTCCATTTACACCCTTTTAAAACCTTTTAAAATTATAAACATCCCTCTATGATTTCCATCTTTCAAACTTCCATTAAAATACCCAATATCCTTCCATGGGATTCGGCTATACACCATGGCCGAACCCTATGGTTCATCATAGAGTCTTTATCCATAATAAAATCAGGGTTCGACCATGCAATGGCCGAACCATGTCCTTGACCACTTTTTTCTTATTTTTGCAATTTATCGAGCACTTACCGATTCCGCGTCTCCTCCGGTTTCTTTAACTCCTTCTTGCTCCTTTCCTTCTTTAGCTCTCTTTCCTTCCTTCTTGATCTTTGGCCGATGATGGTCTTGATAAAACTTCAAGAAGAGGGTTCGGCCAAGAGTGTGGGTTTGAGAGAGAGAGAGAGGCTTGAGATAGAAAACTCTTAAGTCTTTTCTCCTTTGTCCAAGAGAGTGATCGGCCTTGAGAGAGGGAGAGAGTGAGATGATGACCAAAACTTGTTTTGTTCAAATGAGGGTGATCGGCCAAGGGTGGTGTCTTTTTGTAAAACCCTTTTGTAACTCGCATAACTCATTACCTTCTCATTGATACTTACATTGGGGGTTTCATCCTTGAGATGAAACTCCCATGTCTCCAACGGTGCTATGAGTATGCCTTTGTGTAACCTCCACCAACCTTTCTCCTCCCATTAATGGTTCATTTGGGGGTTTCATCCATGAGATGAAACTCTCAAGACTCCAACGTGTGCTATGGGTTTGAATTGTGTAACTCCCAAAACCCTTTCATCTTCCCATTCATGATAAACATGGAGTTTCATCCCATGAGATGAAACTCCCATGTCACCAACGTGTGTCCTTGAATTGATATTTGAAACAACAAAACTCCTCACCTCTCCATTAATGATCCAATTGGGGGTTTCATCCATGAGATGAAACTCCCATGCATCCGACGTGTAACCATTAGGTTTGACCTCATGAGATGTAACTCTCCATTTTATCACCTAACTCACTTTATATGAAAGTCCCATTATCTTCCATCCAACTCATCTTCTTAACTCCACTCACCTCTTTAATTCAACTCATTCAACTCACTTAAAATCAACTTATTTCCTTGATTCTATTTCCAACTTAATTCAGCCCCACTTAATTTAAACTTGAACTCACTTGGTGGTCAACCAAGTCCACTATGACCCATTGGGTCCCAATTGGGCATTTTGACCCAATTACCAATTTTAACCCAATTAACAATCTTGACCCAATTGAATACATTTACCCATTTATTTCAATTGAAACCATAACCAACATCCGTTGGGTCTTAATTGGGCATTTGACCCAACAACTTACCTATCTAAGATCCTTATCCAATAATTCACAAATTAAAGGGACAATTTTCATATATATCCATAGCGTGAAAATTCGGGGTGTTACAAATCTATATATCAGTAACCATGGAAATATGTATAATCTGATTATACGGTCCAACATGGTCTCCAAAATTGAACAAGAGCAGCGGATAGATCCGGAATTGGAGGAGATATGGGCCAAGATGTCTACTTGTGAAGTCATACCGGAATGGGAGTTACGACCAGGACAGGGTCTTGTATTTAGAGGAAGGACATATGTGCCTAAGAGCTGCAGAAGAGAGTTGTTGATCGAGGCACACCAGACCAAACTCTCCATTCATCCGGGCAGCACCAAGATGTATCACGACCTAAAGAGACACTATTGGTGGCATGGGCTCAGACGAGATGTGGCAGAATTTGTTGCTCATTGCCTAACCTGTTAGCAGGTTAAGACGGAACATTAGAAACCACCAGGGTTGCTCAAACCCTTACCAGTGCTAGAGTGGAAATGGGAGTACATCTCCATAGATTTTGTGACAGGGTTGCCAAGGTCCTCAAAGGGCAATGATGAGATATGGGTCGTGGTGGATCGATTGACCAAGTCTTCACACTTTCTTCCCATCAAGATGACAGATTCATCCGAGACATTGGGTCGACGATATATCAAGGATATCATCAGACTACATGGTATTCCCCAGACTATTGTGTCCGACAGAGATGGTCGATTCACCGACAGAGTGTGGCAGAGCATGCAGTCGGCCATGGGGACAGATCTACTGACCAGCACAACATTCCATCCACAGACTGATGGACAGTCGGAGAGGACGATACAAACATTGGAGGATATGCTGAGAGCATGTAAGCTAGACTTCAAGGGTGGATGGGAGGATCACTTGCCGCTGGTAGAATTTTCTTATAACAATAGTTACAAGGCTAGCCTCTAGATGGCTTCATTCGAGGCCTTATATGGTAGACCACGTAGATCACCCGTGTGTTGGACAGAGGCCGGTGAGCCTGCACTGATTGGACCCGAGTTGGTTGCAGATACTACAGTGCAGATACAATTGATACGACAACACATACTTGCTGTACAGAGTCGTCAGAAGAGCTACGCTTACAAGAGGAGAAGGTTCCTTGAATTTGAGTTGGATGACTTGGTGTTCTTGAAAGTCTCGCCACAAAAGGACACATGAGATTTGTAACGAAGGGGAAACTGTCACCTAGATATGTGGGGCCGTTTCCAATCCTGAAGAGGGTGGGGGAGGTAGCTTACCAATTGGCACTTCCTCCACAGTTATCATCTTTGCACGATGTATTTCATATATCTATGTTGAGGAAGTACAATCCCGATCCCTCACATGTGCTAAATGTACAAGACGTAGAGGTGCAAAGTGACGTGACATACGTCGAGAGGCCTGTCAGAGTGGTGGAGACAGAACAAAGGGTATAGCGATCCAGTTCGTCAAGGTGGTATGGGATTGACATGGTAATGAGGAAGCCACATGGGAACTTGAATGGGAAATGAGAACAGCTCACCCTGAGTTATTTATGTAATTGTTTGAAACACTACTTCGCTCGATTTTCAGGATGAAAAATTTAAAAAGAGGGTTGTATTGTAACACTTCGGATTTTAAGTTATAAATATTTATGAAAATTGCCCATTTAATTTGTGAATTAATGGATATGGGCTTTAGATGGGTAAGGTGTTGGGTCAATTGCCCAATTAAGACCCAACGGATGGTGGATATGGTTCAATTGAATTAAATGGGTGAGATTTATTTAATTGGGTCAAAATTGTTAATTGGGTCAAATGCCCAATTGGGACCCAATGGGTCGTGATTGACTTGGTTCACCACCAAGTGAGTTCAAGCTTACTTAATTGGGGCTGAATTAAGTTGGAAATGGAATCAAGGAATTGACTTGATTTTAAGTGAGTTAAGTGAGTTGAGTTTAAAAGAATTAAAAATAATTGAGTTATGGTGAGTGAGATGGGAAGTTAATGGGGCCTTCATCTTAAGTGAGTGGAGTGGGAAAATGAAGGGTTTTTGTTGTTACACAAACACATCCTAGGGTTACACGTTGGAAACATAGGAGTTTCATCTCATGGGATGAAACTCCAAAGGAAGCTTTATTGAGGGAGGTGAGGAGTTTCGTTGTTTCAAAGACCAACTCAAGGATACACGTTGGAAACATGGGAGTTTCATCTCATGGGATGAAACTCCAAATGTACCATTAATGGGAAGGTGGACGGTTTTGTGGTGGTTCAAGGCTACATGTTGGAGACATAGGAGTTTCATCTCATGGGATGAAACTCCAAAATGGATCATTAATGGGAGGTGGACGGTTTTATTGTTGTTACAAAATCCAAGTCAAGGCTACACCGTTGGAGACATGGGAGTTTCATCTCATGGATGAAACCTCCAAATAGAGCATTAAGGAGGGAGGTGAGGAGCCATAGGAGTTACAAAGGGGTATCACCAAAGGACATCACCCTTGGCCGACCCTCATTGATCAAAGAAAGGACTTGGGTTTTATTTCACTCTCTCTCTCTTGGCCGAATCACTCCTCAAGACAAGAACACTTAGAGTTTCATCTCAAGATCCTCTCCCTCTCCCAAGAACCTAAGGCCGACCCTCTCACAAGGATCAAGAAGGAAAGAAGAAGAGGCTAAGGAAGGAAAAGATCAAAGGAACAAGTCGGAGCGAAAGAAATCGAAGGAGTGGCGGAATCGGTAAGTATTTGATAGAATTTTTATTAAATAAGATGGTCAAGGAACATGGTCCTGTCATTGCATGGCCAAGCCCTAAATTGTATATACAAGAACCAACAAGGACCAAAAAAAAGGGGTTGGATGAGGTTCGGCCATGGTGTATGGCCGAACCCCATCAAAGGACCAATCATGGATGTATCATTTATTTTAATGGAGATGATGAACCATAGGATTCGGCCATGTGTTATGGCCGAACCCCATGGAAAGGATATTAATGTTTATCAAGGATTTTAAAGGGTTTAAATGGATGTATGTTGGTGAAGAATCTTAGACCATGGGTTCAGCCATGAAGTATGGCCGAACCCCATAAAGAAGTATTGAATTATGTACATGTATTTAGATCATGGAAATGATGGAAGTGTGTTAGTAATTGTTATGGGTTTTGAAGGATGAAAACCATGGAAGTTGGTTAATAATTTTAATGGGTTTCAAAGCATGAAAATTATATATGTATGTTAAGGATTTTAAAAGGTTTTAAATGAGGAAAATAAGGAAGGAATGTTAATCATTTTACATGGTATCAAGGTTGTAAATGGCGAAAGAACCATGGACCATGGGTTCAGCTATGGTGTATAACCGAACCCCATGGAGAAAAACTAAAAGATATATTATGGATCCTAGGGTTAATTGATGAATCTAGTATATGATTAAACCCCATGGAGGGACTTGTGTATGAACTTAAGATGGTAAATTATTTAATGGAGAATATGGAAATGAGACATCATGGGTTCGGCCATGGTGTATGGCCGAACCCCATGGACCATTTTAATGGGCCATTTGGAGATTTAAGCATGATTAGAAATCATTGATGGTTTATGTTTGTGGATCAATTATGGACTTAGGCATGTTTAAATGAATGAAATGTTTAGCCATGAATAGAATAATGGCAAAGATGTAAATAGGTGAAAATGATGGACCATGGTGTATGGCCGAACCCCATGGGGAATGTTTTGTGGACTTAGGTTGTTATCAATGTGAGATAATTATTGTATAAGTGATTAGAGTTATGAATCAAAGATGGCTTGATCTTGGCTTTAATTTAAAAGATCAAAGGACTACAAAGAGGGACCAAAATCCAGTAAGTGAGGTTCGGCCATGTTGTATGGCCGAACCCCACTAAGGTGTATTTTGTGGACTTAGGGTTTAAATGATTAACTTAGTGGTGATTGATTAATAAATCAAAAGAGGGACTAAAACCAAGTGGGTGAGGTTCAGCCATGTTGTATGGCCGAACCCCACCAAAATATATTTATGGACTTAAGTATGGTTGGAGGATAAATGGAATGATGTTTTGATTTATTAATATGTTATAAGGTAACGGGACATCACAAGCGGTGTACGATCGTGAGCGGTTTCCGGACTAAAACGCAAGGACACTGTAGTGGTCATTGGTAGGATTCTACCTCTTTGAAACCATGGGATATGTATGATGGTTTTAATTCTTATTTTGATGAGTTATGTTGTAAAAATATGAGGTTTCAATGCTATGATTATATTATTACATAGCATGTGTTCACTTACATCTCATGCATGGCATGGGATGAATGTTAGTAACCGGAGGCCACGCTCCGTCGGAGTGTCCGTAAGGCATTCGTGGGAAGACCTTGATATGCATTATCCATCAAGAAGTAACCGGAGAACACACTCCGTCGGGGCGTCCGTAAGGCAACTGTGGGGATACCTTGATGAGGAGAATTCCATCAAGAGGATACATGCGTTTGTGATGGGTGGGACTCATTGCATACAACACCATGGCATTGTTTTACAAGGTTTTGATATTATGATATTTATATGTTTTTGTACTAACCATGTGTTAACCTTATTTGGAATACCTACTGAGCGCGTTGTCTAACACCCTACTTCTACCCTAATGGATGACACAGGAATTGACGAGAATGATGAACGTGATCGGAGCCAAGCATAGGAGCTTGGATGTGTTTAATTATATTTTGTTTAAGTTACTCATGGACTATATAATTCGAGTAGCTAGCATTTGGGCATATTATAACTTAGATATTTTGCTATGGTTTGAATGTTTTATTTTGGATATTTAACTTAAGACAATTATGGTTATGTAACGAACTACTTTGCTATCTAAAATGGAATAGAATTAGGTTCTACTATAATTCCGCAGTATGATTTATTCCGCATGTATAACTTATTGCGTGTGAACCATTTTAGTGGACTTGGTCCACGCACACACGCATGGTTGGCCAGTTAAGGGTCGGGCTTTAGAAGCTCGGACTTAGCTCGCATCGTGGCGTCCCGCTCTCTTTCACTCTTCTATTTAAAAAAAAAAAATAGGCTTTGATTTTCAGCATAGTAAAAAGGGTAGGGTGTTACAAGACAAGACTCTTTGTTCAGACAGATGAATCATGTCTTAAAAGAGTTGATGAATCCAATGTTTGGTCATCAAAGGTACGATCGTAGAGGTGTGTATGCAATAGCAAATGCCACAATCTTCGTACCTAGGAGATAGACTATTAATCATGTTTTACTTTACTTTAAGATTCACTTTCATATCTTAGACCACTACAAATGAACTCACAAGAGACCATGTGAGTTCACATAGCAAAAATTGCTGTGACATGAGGAGAGAAACTGGCTAACTACAAGTCTAGAATATACTCTACCTGGCCATAGTACATATTCTACTTAGAAAGCCATACATTCCATTCAAAGTATTTTGAATTGTATGTGCCTTGGAATGTGAATTTTGATTGTGTGCATATTTAATGATTTGATGAATTATGTTTGGCATATTTATGCATTGGAATGAATCTATGAATGCCACATTTAGAATAGGACTTCATCAAGTTGCACATATCAAGGTTGTTTGCACTGCAATCTGGAACCTCTCGGTGTAATCGACATGTCGGTGAATAAGACCGGTCCGTGTGACACACATGTCGATATTGTGCTAAATCGAGCACTGTGGAAAAAAGGGAAAATGTCGAAAAGGTCGACCTGTAGATAGAACCGACATGTCGGTGAGAAAAAGTTTGAACTAAAAAGGGACCCTTTTTGCGAAAACGACAATTCATTTGAATATGTCGTTCCCTCTCTCGCGAAGCTCTGGTGGTCCCTCATTCTCCTCCCGTGCCTTAGACCAATTGATAGGACCTATCAGAGTGATTTCCACGCTGGAAACCATAGGGTTTTCATACCTCCAGTCTCCGGAAGCTTTAAAATCAAGGCTTTTGTGATTTTCAAAAATCATGTTAGGTTCAGTCTTCATCTCTTCCATCTCCGAGTCACTGGTTAGATTCTCCTCTAGGAAAAACCATGCCTAGAAAGATGGAAGCTCAAATACATCCTAAGCCCTCTACAGAACAAGGAGAAACCAGTCGCGCAAATTGATGGGACAAACGAACCAAAAGGACAACCTCTCGTTCTTGCCCTGGTCGAGCTCTGAAAATCCTGTATATGTTCAAGATCAACAGGATACCCAACCTGTAACGCCCCGCCCTTTTTCACTCGCTTTCCGAAAATCAGAGTCTATTTTTTTTTTTTATAAATAGAAGAGTGAGCGAGAGCGGGACGTCACGACGTGAGCTAAGTCCGAGCTTCTAAAGCACGACCCTTAACTGGCCAACCATACATGTGCATGGACTAAGTCCACGAAAATGGTTCACACATACTAATATATATACATCCGGAATAAAACATAAACTGCGGATTATAATAGAACCTAACTCTATTCCATTTTAGATAGCAAAGTAGTTCAAGTCTTTAACCATAATTATCTCAACTAGAATATCCAACATAAACCATTCAAATCATAGCAAAATATCTAAGTTATTACATACCCGAATTCTAGCTACTCAAATTACAAGTCCATAAGTAACTTAATCAAATTATAAATTAAATACATTCAAGCTCCTATGCTTGGCTCCGATCACGCTCATCGTTCCTTTCATTTCCTGTGTCATCCACTAGGGTAGAAGTAGGGCTAGGTACTCCAAATAGGGTTAATACATGGTTAGTACAAATCATATATAATAACATATTATCAAAACCATATAAAAACTATGCCATGCCATGGTGTCAAATGCAATGAGTCCCACCATCACAAGTACATATATCCTCTTGATGGAATTCTCCTCATCAAGGTATCCCCACAGTTGCCTTACGGACTCCCTGACGGAGTGTGTTCTCCGGTTACTTCTTGATGGATAATGCACATCAAGGTCTTCCTACGAATGCCTTACGGACGCCCCGATGGAGCGTAGCCTCCGGTTACAAACATCTCTCCCATGTCATGCATGAGATGCATATGTCCATATGCTACATAATAGAATACTCATAGCATTAAAACCCCATATTTGAAATATAACATTTTAACAACATAAACCATCAAAATAAGAGATTAAACCATAATACATAACCCATGGTTTCAAAGAGGTAGAATCCTACCAAAGACCACTAAAGTGTCCTTGCGCTTTAATCCGGCAACCGCTCACGATCGTGCACCCCTTGTGAGGTCCCGTTACCTTAGAACATATCTATGAGTCAAACTAATATCCCATTTGATTTGTAATAAAGTCAAAGTCCACAAACACACTTTGCGGGGATCGGCCATACACTATGGCCGAACCTCATCTATTTGATTTTAGTCGCTCTCTTGATTTGTTAATCAAACATCACTAAGGTAATCATTTAAACCCTAAATCCACAAAATCATTCCTCATGGGGTTCGGCCATACACCATGGCCGAACCCATGATATTTCATTTTTACCCATATTTACATTCTTTGCCATTGTTTCCATCACCTTAAGTTTGGGTCCAAAATTGATCCATAATATAGATTTATGAATGATTCATAACATAAACCCCTAAGTCCACCAGGCATTCCCCATGGGGTTCGGCCATACACCATGGCTGAACCCATGGTCCATTATTTTTACTTATTTACAACATTACCATTATTCCATCCATGGCTAACATTTCATTCATTTAAGCATACCTAAGTCCATATTTTGATCCACAAAATGGTTCATGGGGTTCGGCCATACACCATGGCCGAACCCTATGTTGTCCAAATCCAATTTCTCCCTTGAATCATTTACCCTTCTTAGGTCCATAAACCAAGGTCCCTCCATGGGGTTTAACCATACATTTAGGTTCATCCTTTTTTATCCCAAGATCAACATAACTTCCATTTTAAACCTTTTAAAACATCAATAAACTTCCATGGTTTTCATCCTTCAAAACCCATAATAATTACTAACACACTTCCATGGGGTTCGGCCATGTAACATGGCCGAACCCTATGGTTCCTTAATTTCTTTTAAAAATCATACAACCAAGATTAAGTCCTTTGATTGTTCTCATACATACATCCATTTAAATCCTTTAAAACCTTTTAAAATCATAAGCATTCATCTATGATTTTCCCTTCTTTAAATCCATTATAATTCACTAATATCCTTTCCATGGGATTTGGCCATACAGAATAGCCGAACCCTATGGTTCTTTACTTCCTCTTGAACATCATTTAATCCCATATAAATTCCTTAACAACTTTCCATGGGGTTCGGCCATACAACATGGCCGAATCCAATGGTTCATCATTGGGTCTTTTATCCATAATAAAATTAGTGTTCGGCCATTGTCCTTGACCCTCTTTTCTTATTTATGAAATTTATCGAGCATTTATCGATTCCCTGAATCCTCCGGTTTCTTTCACTCCTTCTTGCTTCTTTCCTTCCTTAGCCTCTTCCTCCTTCCTTCTTAATCCTTTGGCCGAGAGTGAGATCTTGAGAGAGAGAGAGAGAGAGTTCGGCCTTGAGTAATAGGGAGAGAACCTTGAGATAAAGCTTTAAGTCTTTTGTCTTTAGGAGTGGTCGGCCAAGAGAGATTTGAGGGAGAAACAGCCGAGAGGGAGAGGGAGAGAGTGAGATGAAAACCAAACTTGGTTTGGCTTGTGTAACAACACAAAACTGCCACCTCTCCATTAATGGCCTATTTGGGGCTTTCATCCATGGGGTGAAACTCCCATGTGCCCAACGGTGTGCCTTGGCTTGGATTGTGTAACCGGCCACTTCCCATTGATGATCCATTTTGGGGGTTTCATCCATGAGATGAAACTCCCATTCCAACGTGTATGCCTTGGTTTGATTTTTGAAACAACAACAACATCTTCATCTTTACACTTCACTCACTCTTTAATTCAACTCACCACTTTAATATAACTCATTTGAAATCAACTCAATCCCTTGATTCCATTTCCAATTTAATTCAGCCCCACTTAATTTAAACGTGAGCTCACTTGGTCGTCAACCACGACCCATTGGGTCCCAATTGGGCATTTTGACCCAATTAACAATCTTGACCCAATTGAATACACCTTACCCATTTATTTCGATTGAAACCATATCCACAGTCCGTTGGGTCTTAATTGGGCAATTGACCCAACAACTTACCCATCTAAGGTCCATATCCAATGATTCACAATTTAAATGGGCAAATTTCATATACATTGATAACTTGAAAAATCCGGGGCATTACAATACAATCCTCTTTTTAAAATTTTGGTCCCAAAAATCGAGCGAAGTAGGGTTTCAAACATTTACATAAATAACTCAGGGTGAGCTGCTCTCATCTCCGATTCTAATTCCCAAGCGGCTTCCTCATTACCATGTCTATCCCATACCACTTTGACGAACTGAATCGCTCGGTTTCGTAATACCCTTTGCTGTGTCTCCACCACTCGGACAGGCTTCTCGACATACGTCACATTGCTTTGCACCTCTATGTCTTGTATGTTCAGTACATGTGAGGGATCAGGATTGTACTTCCTCAACATAGATATATGAAACACATCGTGCAAAGTGCCAACTATGAAGGAAGTGCCAATTGGTAAGCCACTTCCCCCATCCCCTTTATTATTGAAAACGACCCCATATCTAGGTGACAGTTTCCCCTTCTTTCCAAACCTCATGTGTCCTTTTCGTGGCGAGACTTTCAAGAACACCATCTCCCCCACCTCAAATTCAGGGAACCTCCTCCTCTTGTCAGCATAACTCTTCTGACGACTCTGTACAGCAAGTAGGTGCTGCCGTATCAACTGAATCTGTGCTGTAGTCTCTGTGACTAACTTCGGTCCAATCAATGCAGGCTCACCGGCCTCTGTCTAGCACACTGGTGACCTACATGGTCTACCATATAAGGCCTCAAATGAAGCCATCTGAAGGCTTGCCTGGTAACTGTCGTTGTATGAGAACTCTACCAACGACAAGTGATCCTCCCATCTACCCTTGAAGTCTAGCATACATGCTCTCAACATATCCTCCAATGTTTGTACGGTTCTCTCCGGCTTCCCATCAGCTTGTGGATGGAATGTTGTGCTAGTCAGTAGATCTGTCCCCATGGCCGACTGCATGCTCTGCCATACTCTGCCAGTGAATTGGCCATCTCTGTTGGACACAATAGTCTGGGGAATACCATGTAGCCTAATGATATCCTTGATATACCTTCGACCCAAGGTCTCAAATGAATCTATCATTCTAATGGGAATAAAGGTACAGACTTGGTCAATCGGTCTACCACAACCCATATAGCATCGTTGCCCTTTGAGGGCCTTGGCAACCCCGTCACAAAATCCATGGAAATGTGTTCCCATTTCCACTCCGGCACTGGTAAGGGTTTGAGTAACCCTGGTGGCTTCCGTCTTAACCTGCTGACAAGTTAAGCAGTGGGCAACAAATTCTGCCACATCTCTTTTGAGTCCATGATACCAGTAGTGTCTCTTTAGGTCGTGATACATCTTGGTGTTGCCCAGATGAATGGAGAGTTTGGTTTGGTGTGCCTCAATCAGTAACTCTTTTCTGCAGCTCTTAGGTACATATATCCTACCTCGGAATATAAGACCCTGTCCGGGTCGTAATTCCCATTCTGGTAGGACCTCACTAGTAGACATCTTAGCCCATATCTCCTCCACTTCCGGATCTATTCGCTGCTCCTGTTCAATCTTGGTAACCATGTTGGACTGTATGATCAAATTGTACATACTCCCATGGTTACTGATATATAAATTGAACTCTCGAATGGTATTCAGCATCTCCCATTCTGTCCTGATCAAACATGCCACTGATGCATGTGATATGCGGCTGAGGGCATCTGCCACCTTGTTCATCTTGCCAGGGTGATATCGAAGCGCAAACTCATAATCCTACAGCTATTCCATCTATCTGGCTGCCTCAGCTTGAGCTCTTTCTGGCCAAACAAGTACTTCAAGCTCTTATGATCTGAAAACACTTCAAACTTCTCGCCATATAGATAGTGTCTCTAGCTTTTGAGAGCGAAGACCACTGCGGCTAGTTCCAGATCGTGCGTGGGATAAAGGCGTTCATGTATTTTCAATTTTCTTGAACCATATGCCACCACACGCTGACTTTGACTGAGAGAACACCCCAGTCCCTCTCCTGAAGCATCGCATTGTACCTCATAACCTTTGCCTCTTTTCGGCAAAATTAAGATAGGAGCAGTTGTAAGTCTCTCCTTCAGCTCCTCAATCTCCGATTGCACAGATCTGACCACTCATATTTGACTCCTTTCTAGGTGAGTTGAGTAAGTGGAGATACAATTTTAGAGAAGTCCATGATAAACTTCCAATAATAACCAGCCAAACCCAAGAAGCTATGGATTTCAGTCACATTTTTCGGTGCTTTCTAATCTCTCACTGCCGCCACCTTACCCTGATCCACGGCTATACCTTCTGCTGATATAACATGCCTCAAAAAATTGACCTTAGATAGCCAAAATTCGCACTTGCTTACTTTGGCATATAGTTGGTTCTTCCTCAAGGTGTCCAGAACTATTCGCAAGTGCTCATCATGTTCCTCCTAACTTTTGGAATAGATCAGGATGTCATCAATAAATACAATCACGAACTGGTCCAAGTAAAGACGGAAGATCCTGTTCATTAAATCCATGAACATAGCCGGTGCATTTGTGAGTCCAAACGGCATGACTACAAACTCATATAGTCCATACCGCGTTCTGAAGGCTATGTTCTCTATGTCCTCCTCCCTAACCCGAATTTGATGGTATCCGGAGATCAGATCAATCTTAGAGAAATGGCTGGAACCTCTAAGTTGATCAAATAGATCATCAATCCTGGGTAGAGGATACTTGTTTCTGATTGTCAGCTGGTTCAGTTTTTGGTAATCCACACACATTCGGAGTGTACCGTCCTTCTTCTTCACAAATAATACAGGAGCTTTCCAAGACGATGTGCTGTTCCGGATGCATCCCAGTCTGAGCAGTTCATCAATCTGTTTCTTTAGCTTAGACATCTCAGCTGGTGCAATCCAGTAATGAGGTATTGACACTGGAGAAGTATCAGGGTACAGCTTGATTTCAAAATTAATCTCCCTCATGGGTGGCAAGCTTGGGAGTTCTTTTGGGAATACATCCCTGTAGTCTTTTACTATCGCCAGAAGTTCAGCCACCGGTGCCTTGTTTATTTTGATACTGTTCAATACCAGATGATTCAACCCTTCATGCAGTCTGCTTTGTTTGTCAGTACGCCCCACATATTACTTTCCCTCGGGTGACCAAAATGTCACCCTGCGGCGATAGCAATCAATGTTGGCCTGAAAGCTAGCCAACCAGTCCATGCCAAAGATGATGTCGTACTCAGTCATATCGAGTACCAGATAGTTGAACTCAAATCTGAGTCCAGTGAGTTCAGTATTCACTACTGTGCATATAAACCCCAATGACGTGCCTCCGATGGGGGATACAATGGTGAGTGATGTGGACTGTTTTTGTGCTAATGTTCCAGTAGCAGTTATGAATGCAGCAGATATGAAGGAGTGGGATGCTCCAGAATCAAATAAAACAAAGGCGTAGGAACTACTGACTACAGCCATACCTTGAATCACAGAATGATCCACTGCTGCTGGAGGAGCTAAAGTAAACAACCGTCCAGATCCGGTAGGGTTAGGCGCCCGTCCCGCCTGATTATATGTCCTGCCTCCTCGTGAATTAGCTGATCTAGCTGGTGGGTGAAATGAACCTCTGGAATAAGAGGGTCTGCTAAGCTGTGGGCATTCCCTCTTGAAATGACCTGGCTGGTCACAATGAAAACAGTTGTTCACCCCCCGGGGAACCTATGAGACTGATGCTGATGGGGAGGGATAATTGGGACGAAAGCCCCCTGTTGACCCGGTAGACGGTGAGGGTCTGTTGAAGTTCTGTCGGAACTTCTTGTTGGGCTGATATGTACCCCTCCCATTTTGACTTCGGCGGTTGTCAAACAGAACTATCTCAGCCATCTCTTGCTCTGCTATAGTAGCCATGCTGACCACCTCTGCTAGTGTAGCTGCCTTGAATATGGTTACCTTGGCCCTAATGCTTGGCCGTAGGCCCCGCTCAAACTTGTTAGCCCTTCGGTACTCCGTATCCACCATATAAAGAGCATAACAAGACAGACTGAGGAACTCCTGGTGATGTTCTGCCACTGTCATGGTACCTTGTACCAAAGATAGAAAAGCTTGAATGTGGCGCTCCTTCTCCTCCTCGAGAAAGTAATGGTCCAGGAAGGTAGCTGAGAACTGATCCCAAGTCATTGTAGTCCTCTCTCATTCCGGAAGGAGCGCTCGTTGTTTCTCTATTACCTCCCACCACTTACTGGCATCATCAATCAGTTGTAATGTAGCCAGTAATATCTTGTCTTCATGACTCGTGATCTTCAACAGAGTCAGGATCTGTGTAATCTTCTTCAGCCAGTTTTCTGCTCCGACAGCCCCTTCTTTCCCTTTGAAGTAAGGAGGGCGCTGTTGCTGGAAGTCCCTGACCATGCTCCTGTCATTGGCGCACTTGTGGTCGCATTTTCGTTCAGATGCTATTGAAGAACAAAAGTAACCACAGCTTGAACCAAGTTTTGTAGTTCGGGAGGAACCACCGGTATGTTCACGCTGTGTTGTTCTTCCTCCCCTTGGTGGGATGGTTGTTCATCATGTTGAGAATGTTATTCTTTCTCTTTATGTCGAGAGTGTTGTTCCTCCTCTTCATGTTGAGACTTTTGTACCTCCTTTTCCTTCCCTTTTTGGTTTTGTTGGGTCTTTCTCTTTGGAGGCATTTTTCCTAAGTCATTGAAAACATTATTGACTTAGTTTCCTCATACACTTTGTATTCTCATACTTTTGGGGAAATTTCCAAATAGGCACTCTTGGTTTTTCTTTGTTTTTGGGGAAATTTACTAAGTATCTATTGTTTACTTCTCAGTTTGGGGTATATCGGGGAAATATATCCTAATTTGTTATGTTTGATAAATTCAGTTATTTTGACTGTACCTCCTTTGCTATCATTCTTGTTGTTCTCAGCTTAAATGTTTAAGTCCGAGTCTAACGAAGTAAATTAATCCGGCCCCCGTGCAGCGGACTCTGAAGAGTCGATCTGTTGGGATTCTTATCTGTCAGTGAGACATGAAACCGTCTTAATCTTACTTCAGAAGATTCAACCTTCCCGTTTCGCTCTGATACCAACTGTAACGCCCAGCCCTTTTTTCACTGGCTTTCCGAAAATCAGAGTCTATTTTTTTTTTATAAATAGAAGAGTGAGCGAGAGCGGGACGTCACGACGTGAGCTAAGTCCGAGCTTCTAAAGCACGACCCTTAACTGGCCAATCATACATGTGCATGGACTAAGTCCACGAAAATGGTTCACACATACTAATATATATACATGCGGAATAAAACATAAACTGCGGATTATAATAGAACCTAACTCTATTCCATTTTAGATAGCAAAGTAGTTCAAGTCTTTAACCATAATTATCTCAACTAGAATATCCAACATAAACCATTCAAATCATAGCAAAATATCTAAGTTATTACATACCCGAATTCTAGCTACTCAAATTACAAGTCCATAAGTAACTTAATCAAATTATAAATTAAATACATTCAAGCTCCTATGCTTGGCTCCGATCACGCTCATCGTTCCTTTCATTTCCTGTGTCATCCACTAGGGTAGAAGTAGGGTTAGGTACTCCAAATAGGGTTAATACATGGTTAGTACAAATCATATATAATAACATATTATCAAAACCATATAAAAACTATGCCATGCCATGGTGTCAAATGCAATGAGTCCCACCATCACAAGTACATATATCCTCTTGATGGAATTCTCCTCATCAAGGTATCCCCACAGTTGCCTTACGGACTCCCTGACGGAGTGTGTTCTCCGGTTACTTCTTGATGGATAATGCACATCAAGGTCTTCCTACGAATACCTTACGGACGCCCCGATGGAGCGTAGCCTCCGGTTACAAACATCTCTCCCATGCCATGCATGAGATGTATATGTCCATATGCTACATAATAGAATACTCATAGCATTAAAACCCCATATTTGAAATATAACATTTTAACAACATAAACCATCAAAATAAGAGATTAAACCATAATACATAACCCATGGTTTCAAAGAGGTAGAATCCTACCAAAGACCACTAAAGTGTCCTTGCGCTTTAATCCGACAACCGCTCACGATCGTGCACCCCTTGTGAGGTCCCGTTACCTTACAACATATCCTTGAGCCAAACCAATATCCCATTTGATTTGTAATAAAGTCTAAGTCCACAAACACACTTTGTGGGGTTCGGCCATACACTATGGCCGAACCTCACCTATTTGGTTTTAGTCCATCTTTTGATTTGTTAATCAAACATCACTAAGGTAATCATTTAAACCCTAAATGCACAAAATCATTCCTCATGGGGTTCGGCCATACACCATGGCCGAACCCATGATCTTTCATTTTTACCCATATTTACATTCTTTACCATTGTTTCCATCACCTTAAGTTTGGGTCCAAAATTGATCCATAATATAAATTTATGAATGATTCATAACATAAACCCCTAAGTCCACCAAACATTCCCCATGGGGTTCGGCCATACACCGTGGCCGAACCCATGGTCCATTATTTTTACTTATTTACAACATTGCCATTATTCCATCCATGGCTAACATTTCATTCATTTAAGCATACCTAAGTCTATATTTTGATCCACAAAATGGTTCATGGGATTCGGCCATACACCATGGCCGAACCCTATGATGTCCAAATCCAATTTTCTCCCTTGAATCACTTACCCTTCTTACGTCCATAAACCAAGGTCCTTCCATGGGGTTTAACCATACATTTAGGTTCATCCTTTTTTATCCCAAAGTCCATCAACATAACTTCCATTTTAAACCTTTTATAACATCAATAAACTTCCATGGTTTTCATCATTCAAAACCCATAATAATTACTAACACACTTCCATGGGGTTCGACAATGCTATGGTTCCTTAATTTCTTTTAAAAATCATACAACTAAGATTAAGTCCTTTGATGGTTCTCATACATATATCCATTTAAATCCTTTAAAACCTTTTAAAATCATAAGCATTCATCTATGATTTTCCATTCTTTAAATCCATTATAATTCACTAATATCCTTTCCATGGGGTTCGGCCATACAACATGGCCGAACCCTATGGTTCCTTACTTCCTCTTGAACATCATTTAATCCCATATAAATGTAGCACCCCGCCCTTTTCACTCTAATTATCAGAGTTTATTTTTTTTATAATAAATACTCAAGTGATCGGGGCGGAGTGTCACGACGCTAGTTAAGTTCGGACTTCTAAAATCCGACCCTTAACTGGCCAAGCCATGTGCGTATGGACTAAGTCCATAAGAATCGATCCACATACGGTACTAAAAGAATTGCGGAAAATACTTAAACTTAAACTAACTGATGGTTATAATGGAACCTATGGCTACTCCAATTATCATTCTTAGATAGCAAAGTACTTAATCAAAATCTCCAAAATTACTAAACAATTTTAACTAATTGTTCAATCAACCATCTAAAATAAATCAAACCATAGCACCTACTTAACTACTTATTACATGCCAACACATCTAATTACCAAATTACATTATCTAAATAACTCAAATAACCAGTCCATAAATAGTCCATTCAAAGTCCATTCAAAATCATTCAAACCGCCCAAGCTCCTTTGCTTGGTCCCCTTCTCGATCCTCATTCCTTGTCTTTCCTGTGTCACCACTAAGGGTAGAGATAAGGCGTTAGATCAACGCGCCCAGTAGTATTTCCGAATAAGGCTACCACAAGGTTAGTATAAAAACATGCAAATAATATATAATATATGTTTAACAAAATTCCATAAAACAATGCTATGTATGAAATGAATATGTAATGAGTCCCACCCATCACCATTATACATAGCCTCCTCTTGACGGGATTCTCATCATCAAGGTACCCCAGTCTTTCGGACGCCCCGACGGAGTGTGGCCTCCGGATTCCTCTTGATGGGATTCTCATCATTAAGGTACCCCACAGTGGTCTTTCAGACGCCCCGACGGAGTGTGGCTTCTGGTTACAACAACATCATCCCATGCCATTTAGAAACATAACTTTACATTCATATAACTTATCGAAATCAACATAAAACCGCAAATAGAAATGTGGTTATAATAAAGGTAGGAAACCTACACAATGATCACTTAATTTGGCTCTTCTTTTGAACCGTCTCTTGTTTACAACTTGTACACTGTTCAAGCAAATCCCGTGGCCCTATTTATATAACAGCAAGTCAAGCTTTTAACCATAAAATTCCAATCTAGTTTAAGTCCTAAAAATCCATTATGTGGGGTTCGGCCATACCCCATGGCCGAACCTCACCTATTTTCAATTTGTGTCTCTTTCATACAACCATACAATTTAACCAACCTCCAAATAAGCATTGGTAGGGTTCGGCCATACATTATGGCTGAACCTTACCACTTTGGTTTTGGCCCATTTATCCAATCACATGATCATTTTATCTTTGATCATTTCATCCATAATTTACAATAATGCCACCATACAACTCTTTGCTTAATTTTCCTTAAAATTTCAAAGTCCAACACCAAACCACCTTAGTGGGGTTCGGCCATACACATGGCCGAACCTCACCATCTTTATTTGGTCCTTTAAGTCCCTCATACATGTATCTCATTTGCTTAATTTTAACACAAATTGATCATCAAGTCCATCAATTGACAATTGGTGGGGTTCAGCCCCACACATGGCCGAACCTCACCCTAGAGATTTTAATCCCAAGTTCCATCCTCTTTCATGTTTAATCTCCTTAGTACTAAGTCCATAATTGAGATATGTAATTTCAAAATCATAAACATATATCATACATTAACATAATCCAATTATCCAACAAAACAGTCCATGGGGTTTGGCCATACATATGGCCGAACCCTATGGTTCTCTTGGTGTAATCCTTCCAACATTTGTCCATGGTTTTAATCCATAAATTAGCTATAACAATAATATGTTTCAGCCAAGCCATAGCTACTCAAAAACAGTAAGCTATTTTCACTTTAAATTCTTTAAAAATCTTCATTACCCAATATGGACTTTATCCCTCAAACACCATTAAAATCACCAAGTTTTTCCATGGGGTTCGGCCATCTAACGGGGCCGAACCCTATGGTCCATATTTTACGATTTTTAAACATCATAATCTTAGATCTAAACCATTGATGGATCTGGCCATACAATGGCCGGATCACATTCCCTAATCCATTTTATTCAACAAAGGTTATGATGCACTTACCAATACCGCGTCTCCTTCGGTTCTTTGACTCCTTTTAGATCCTTAGCCTTCCTTCTTTCCTCTTGTTCTCCTAACTGAGATCAACCTCGCTGCAATCTCCTTGGAATACTTCAGCCAGATGATATGGATTTGAGAAGAAAGAGAGAGAAAGGAAACTTTGATCTTAAACCTTGGTGCCAAACTCCTTTGCTCAAAGTGTGCTTTTGTCTTGGTGAAAGAAATCAACCAAGGACTGATTGCAAATCAGTACCAGCTGTTGTTCTTGCTTTTGGAAAGATGAAGGACGACCAAGGGAGAGAGAGATAGAGAGAGTAAGAAATGAAACTTCTTTGGCTACTCAAATTCAGTCCAATGTTTATCTCTCATGTAACTCCCATATTAAACAATGCCCTTTATGCTTACTTGGGGGTTTCATCTATGAAATGAAACCTCCCCAAGCTTCCAACGTCTCCTTTAGACGGTATTTGTGTAACCCCCTCCTTAGATCCTCTCTCATTAACAATTCAAATGGGGGTTTCATCTTAAGATGAAACTCTTCCCCTCCTCCAACGTGTAACCTAACCATTTGAATTTGAAATATTATAATCTATCATGGAACTCCATAAAACAGCCAGCCCTATTCATGCTCCATCTTTGGGAGTCACATGCATGAAATAACCATCCCATGCAACTCCAAATGTAACTCTCATTTGTTTACTACTTCCCTTGGGGTTTCATTTTTCAAATGAAACACACCATGTTCCAACGACTCTATGCATGTCCTTGTGGTTTACATCTTCCCCTCATTCATCTCTCATTAACCATCTTGCATGTGAGAGTTTCATTTAAAATGAAATTCTCCTAGGTCCCAACGGCTAACCCCTTGATTCAACTCGTGTAACCGCCACTTCTTAATACCTTCCTTGGAGTTACATGCATGAATTATCAATCCATGTTGCTCCAACGTGCATCACTACTTGAATTTGAAATCACCCATCAACCTTTTATCTACACACCTCATTCATTTAAATATTTCATCCAACTCATTTATTTAGCTCACCCAACTCAACTCATTCATTTAATGTAACTCAACTAATAAATTCAACTCACTCATCTCCATCATTTAATTTATCTCAATCCCACTCAAACATTAGATTAAACTTATCCCAAATTGACTTTTGAGCTTAATCAATGATTAATCATATCCATCTCGACCCATTGGGTCCCATTTGGGTCCCTTTGACCCATTTATCAAAATTTGACCCAATTACAAATCTTGACCCATTTGAGTATATCTCATCCATTTATTGGTCTTGTAAACATAATTATCAACCATTAGTCTTGATTGGACCATTGGCCCAACACCTTACCCATTTAAATCCATATCAAATAAATCACAATGGCAATTCCGTAAATATTAATGAATTGAAAATTCTAGGTATTACAATACAATCCTCTTTTTAAAATTTTCGTCCCGAAAATTGAACGAAGTAGGATTTCAAAACAAATCATACAAACAACTCAGGGTGAGCCGTTCTCATCTCCGATTCTAGTTCCCAAGTGGCTTCCTCAACACCATGTCTATCCCATACTACCTTGACAAACTGAATCGCTCGATTCCACAACACCTTTTGCTCATTCTCTATTATTCTGACCGGCTTCTTGATGTAAGTGACGTCGCTTTGCACATCTATGTCTTGCACATTCAAAACATGAGACGGATCGGGGTTGTACTTCCTCAGCATTGACACATGGAATACATCATGTAGAGACGCCAATTGCGAAGGAAGTGCCAACTGATAGGCTATATCCCCCATCCTTCTTTTAATTGGAAACGGTCCCACATATCTTGGTGACAGTTTTCTTTTCTTCCCAAATCTCATGTGCCCTTTTCGTTGTGAGACCTTCAAGAATACCATATCTCCCACTTCAAATTCGAGAAACCTCCTCCTTTTGTCAGCATAACTCTTTTGCCGACTCTGTGCAGTCAATAAGTGCTGACGTATCAACTGAATTTGTGCAGTAGTTTCTGCAACCAACTCGGGTCCTATCAGCGTAGGCTCGCCGACCTCGGTCCAACACACTGGTGACCTGCATGGTCTACCATACAAAGCCTCGAATGGTGTCATCTGAAGGCTTGCTTGGTAGCTATTGTTATAAAAAAACTCCACCAGTGGCAAATGATCCTCCCATCCACCTTTGAAGTCTAGCATGCACGCCCTCAGCATATCCTCCAGTGTTTGTATTGTCCTTTCCAACTGTCCATCAGTCTGTGGATGGAACGCTGTGCTAGTCAGTAAATCGGTACCCATGGCTGACTGCATACTCTGCCACACCCTGCCGGTGAATCGGCCATATCTATCAGATACGAATGTCCAAGGAATACCATGCAATTTGATGATGTCCTTGATATACCGCCGACCCAATGTCTTAGATGAATCCGACATCTTGATAGGAATAAAATGCGCGGACTTGGTCAGTCGGTCTACCACAACCCATATAGCGTCATTGCCTTTTGAGGATCTCGGTAATCCCGTCACAAAGTCCATGGAAATGTGCTCCCATTTCCATTCTGGCACTGATAAGGGTTTAAGTAACCCTGGTGGCTTCTGGTGTTCCGTCTTAACCTGCTGACAAGTTAAGCAATGGGCCACAAACTCTGCAACATCCTTTTTGAGTCCATGCCACCAATAATGTCTTTTTAAAATCATGATACATTTTGGTGCTACTCGGATGAATGGAGAGCTTGGTTTGATGTGCCTCTATCAGTAATTCTTTTGTGCAGCTTCTTGGTACATAAATTCTACCTCGGAACATAAGACCATGTCTTGGTCGTAATTCCCAATCCGGTATAACCTCGCCAGTAGACATCTTGGTCCATATCTCTGTCATTTCCGGATCTGCTCGCTGTTCTTGTTCAATCTTTGTAACCATGTTGGATCGTATGATCAAATTGTACATACTCCCATGGTTGTGATGTATAGATTGAACTCTCGAATGGTGTTCAACATCTCCCATTCTATCCTGATCAGACATGCCACTGAAGCATGAGATATGCGGCTGAGAGCATCCATCACCTTATTTGCTTTCCCCTGATGATATCGGAGCGCAAATTCATAATCTGCCAAGTATTCCATCCATCTGCGCTGCCTCAAATTGAGCTCTTTCTAGTCAAATAAATACTTCAGGCACTTATGATCAGAAAATACTTCAAACTTTTCACCATATAAGTAGTGTCTCCAACTTTTAAGTGCGAAGACCACAACAGCTAATTCCAAATCATGTGTGGGATATAGACGTTCACGCACCTTTAACTGTCTTGAACCATATGCTACCACATGATGACGTTACATGAGTGAACATCCCAGTCCCTCTCCTGAAGCATCGCATTGTACTTCATAACCTTTGCCTCTTTCCGGCAAAATTAAAATAGGAGCAGTTGTAAGTCTCTCTTTCAACTCCTCAAACCTCTGGTTGCACAGCTCTGACTACTCATATTTGACCCCTTTCTGAGTGAGTCGAGTCAATGGAGATGTTATTTTAGAGAAATCCCTGATGAACTTCTTATAATATCCAGCCAAACCCAGGAAGCTATGGATTTCAGTGACATTCTTCAGTGCTTTCCACTCCCTCACTGCTGCCACCTTAGCCGAATCAACGGCTATACCATCAGCTGTTATAACATGCCCTAAGAATTTGACCTCAGGTAGCCAAAATTCGCATTTGCTTGCTTTGGCATACAGTTTGTTCTGTGTCAAGGTGTTCAATACTATTCGTAGATGCTCAGCATGATGTTCCTGACTCTTAGAATAGATCAGGATATCGTCAACGAACACTATAACAAACTGATCCAGATATGGATGGAAGATTCTGTTCATTAAGTCCATGAACACAGCTGGTGCGTTGGTAAGCCCAAAAGGCATGACTACAAATTCAAATAATCCATACCATGTCTTGAAAGTTGTCTTCTCTATATCTTTCTCCATAACCCGGATTTGATGATAACCGGACATCAGGTTAATCTTGGAAAAGTGACTGGAACCCCTCAACTGATCGAATAAATCATCGATCCTGGGTAGAGGATACTTGTTCCGAACAGTTACCTGATTCAACTTCCGGTAGTCCACACACATTTTGAGTGAACCTTCCTTCTTTTTCACAAACAACACTGGAGCTCCCCATGATGATTTGTTGTTCCGAATGCAACCCAGTCTGAGTAATTCATCAAGCTGTTTTTTCAACTCCGACATTTCTGCCGGTGCCATCTGATAATGGGGTAGAGACACTGGTGAAGTACCAGGATACAGCTTGATCTCAAAATTGAGCTCCCTCATAGGTGGTAAACCAGGGAGTTCTTTTGGGAAGACATCAGTAAATTCTTTCACAATTGCTGGAAGCTCAGTGATTGGTGCTTTGTTGATGACAATATTGTTCAACACCAAATGGTGCAACCCTTCCTGCAGTCTGCTTTGCTTGTCGGCACAAACTATATACTGCTTTCCCTCGGGTGACCAAAATGTCACTCTTCAGCGATAACAATCAATATTGGCTTGATAACTAGCCAACCAGTCTATGCCGAATATAATATCGTACTCAATCATGTCGAGTACCAGATAATTGAACTCAAATCTGAGTCCAGCGAGTTCTGTATTTACGGCCGTGCATATGAGTCCCAAAGACGTGTCTCCGACAGGGGATACTACTGTGAGTGTGGTGGACAGCTTTTGAACTAGTGTACCAGTAGCAGTTATAAAGGATGCAGATATAAAAGAGTGCGAAGCTCCAGAATCAAATAGTGCATAAGCATAAGAACTACTGATAACTGCCATAGCTTGAATCACTGCGTGATCCACATCTGGTGAAGGAGCCAAGGAAAATAGTTGTCCAGATCCAGTAGGCGCTCGTCCCGCCTGATTATAAGTCCTGCCTCCATGGGAGTTCATTGGTCTAGCTGGTGGACGGAAAGATCCTCTGGAATATGAGAGCTTGTTGAGCTTCGGGCAATCTCTCTTAAAGTGACCCGGCTAGTCACAGTGGAAACAGTTGTTCACTCCTCTGAAAGACTGAGTGACTGATGCAGATGGGGAGGGCTAGTTGGGGCGAAAGCCCCCAGTGGACCCTGTAGATGGTGAGGGTCTGCTGAAGTTTGGTCGGAATCTCTTGTTGGGCTGAAACCCACCCCTCCCACTTGGAGCTCGGCGGTTGTTATACCGCACAATTTCATTCAACTCTTGTTCTGCTAAAGTGGCCTTGCTGACCACCTCAGCCAATGTGGCTGCTTTAAATATGGTCACTTTGGCCCTGATGTTTGGCCGTAGACCCCTCTCAAATTTCCTGGCCCTGCGGTGCTCAATATCCACCATGTAAAATGCATAGCAGGATAGGCTGAGGAATTCCCGATGGTACTCTGCCACCGTCATAGAACCCTTAACCAAGGACAGAAAGGCTTGCGTCTGTCGCTCCTTCTCCTCCTCCGGAAAGTAGTGTTCCAGAAAGGTCACTGAAAACTCATCCCATGTCATGGTCGTCCTCTATCTAACTGGTATGAGTTCCCTCTGCTTCTCCACCACCTCCCACCATTTACTGGCATCTTCTATCAGTTGTGAAGTAGCCAGTAGAATCCTGTCAGCATGACTCGAGATCTTAAGTAAATTTAAGATCTGAGTGATCTTCTTCAGCCAGTGCTCAGCTCTGAGAGCCCCTTCCTTCCCTTTGAAGTAGGGAGGACACTGTTGTTGGAATTCTCGAGCCATACTCCGGTCACTGGCATCCTTGGAACTTTCACTTCCATTCATATGTTGCTGGAGTGCAGAGATTACCACTGCTTGAACTAAGCCCTGAAGTTCAGGCGGCACATGTGGTATATGCATACCGCTGTTGTTCCCCCCTTCCTCTTGTTGAGATTGTTGCTCACGCTCCCTTCTTTCTTGCCGGGAATGATGTGAATCTTCTGAGTGGTGTGACTCTTCCTCATGATGTGATCGGCCACCCCCTTGTTCATCTTGGGACGACTCCTTCTGAGACTGTTCCTTCTGAGATTGTTCCTTTCCAGGTGGAGTTCTTTCCCTCCTTTCTTCATATTGGATAAGTGGTATTACTTTTTCCTTTCCTTTCTTGCTTTGGGGAATCTTTCTTTTTGGTGCCATTCCCTAAGTCATAAAAACATTAATGACTTAGTTTCTTCATAAAGTTTGTGTTTTTCACTATTTTTGGGAGATTTCCAAATAAACAAACTTGGTTTTCTATTTGTTTTTGAGGGGAGAATCTCTAAATTCCCTATGTTTGTTTTTCTCAATTGGGGCAAAATATTGGGGAAGTATATCCTATTTTGCTATGTTTTGTAGATCCATTATAATGACTGTACTTTTGCTATCTTTGTTGTTCTCATATTGATTGTTCAGTCGGAGTCCACGAAGTAAATTAATCCGACCCCCAGTCAGCGGACTCCGCAGAGTCGGTCAGTTGGGATTCTTATCCGTCAGTGAGACATGAAACCGTCTTAATATTACTTCAGAAGATTCAACTTCCCGTTTCGCTCTGATACCAACTGTAACACCATGCCCTTTTCACTCTAATTATCAGAGTTTATTTTTTATTTTTTATAATAAATACTCAAGTGATTGGGGCGGAGTGTCACGACGCGAGTTAAGTTCGGACTTCTAAAATCCGACCCTTAACTGGCCAAGCCCATGTGCGTATGGACTAAGTCCATAAGAATCGATCCACACACGGTACTAAAAGAATTACGGAAAATACTTAAACTTAAACTAACTGATGGTTATAATGGAACCTATGGCTACTCCAATTATCATTCTTAGATAGCAAAGTACTTAATCATGATCTCCAAAATTACTAAACAATCTTAACTAATCGTTCAATCAACCATCTAAAATAAATCAAACCATAGCACCTACTTAACTACTTATTACATGCCAACACATCTAATTACCAAATCACATTATCCAAATAACTCAAATAACCAGTCCATAAATAGTCCATTCAAAGTCCATTCAAAATCATTCAAACCGCCCAAGCTCCTTTGCTTGGTCTCCTTCTCGATCCTCATTCCTTGTCTTTCCTGTGTCATCCACTAAGGGTAGAGATAGGGCGTTAGATCAACGAGCCCAGTAGTGTTTCCGAATAAGGCTACCACAAGGTTAGTATAAAAAATAAAAACTGATAATTAGAGTGAAAAAGGTGGGGTGTTACAATAAATTCCTTAACAACTTTTCATGGGGTTCGGCCATACAACATGGCCAAACCATATGGTTCATCATTGGGTCTTTTATCCATAATAAAATTAGGGTTCGGCCATGCAATGGCCGAAACATGTCCTTGACTTTTGACCCTCTTTTCTTATTTATGAAATTTATCGAGCACTTACCGATTTCGCGACTCCTCCGGTTTCTTTCACTCCTTCTTGCTCCTTTCCTTCCTTAGCCTCTTCCTTTTTCCTTCTTAATCCTTTGGTCGAGAGTGAGAGCTTGAGAGAGAGAGAGAGAGAGAGTTCGGCCTTGAGTGATAGGGAGAGAACCTTGAGATGAAGCTCTAAGTCTTTTGTCTTGAGGAGTGATCGGCTAAGAGAGGGTTTGAGGGAGAGAAGCAGCCAAGAGGGAGAGGGAGAGAGTGAGATGAAAACCAAACTTGTTTTGTTCCAGTGAGGGTGGTCGGCCAAAGGTGATGCCTTTGGTAAAGCCCTTTGTGTAACTCCCATTCCCATTTACCTCCCTCCTTAATACTCCCCTTGGGGGTTTCATCCATGGGATGAAACTCCCAAGGCTCCAACGGTGTAGCCTTGGTTTGGCTTGTGTAACCGTCCACTTCCCATTGATGATCCATTTTGGGGGTTTCATCCATGAGATGAAACTCCCATTCCAACGTGTATGCCTTGGTTTGATTTTTGAAACAACAACAACACCTACATCTTCACACTTCACTCACTCTTTAATTCAACTCTCCACTTTAATTTAACTCATTTGATATCAGCTCAGTCCCTTGATTCTATTTCCAATTTAATGCAACCCCACTAAATTTAAACTTGAACTCACTTGGTGGTCAACCAAGTCAACCACGACCAATTGGGCATTTTGACCCAATTAACAAATTTTGACCCAGTTAACAATCTTGACCCAATTGAATACACATTACCCATTTATTTCAATTGAAACCATATCCACAGTCCGTTGGGTCTGAATTGGGCAATTGACCCAACAACTTACCCATCTAAGGTCCATATCCAATGATTCACAATTTAAATGGGCAAATTTCATATACATTGATAACTTGAAAAATCCGGGGTGTTACACAACCAGGAGTGGAAGAATACCCCATCATTAACAAAAGTATCACCTTCGTCGAAGAGCGACGTGGAGAAATGAGAGAAGAAGTAGAAGAGGAGAATGGTCCTCGAACTGGTAATGAAGACCATGTGAATATTCCGGTTGACAGCAATGAGGAGGACAGTCTCGGAACTGAGGATTTTTGGAGAGACTCAGATGAAGAAGAAGAATGCGAATATCCTCCTCAAGAGGATGTCAATCTGGGCAAGAGAGTCTTCGGACTTGAACAAATAATAGACTACCTTGAAAAAAGTCTAGATAGTCTTGTGCTGACTGTCTGAGATCTAGCCTCTGTTGTCTCCCTCTCTGATAGAGTTCCAGATTCTCCGTCTCCTCCTCATCCAGTACCTCCTCAAGATGGCTCTGCTTAGCATAGTTTTTCATGTTCTCTATTTTTGGAAAAACTGACTAACCATCCATGATGTCCCCACCTAAATCATATGTATTGAATGTACATTTTGCTTTAATGAAATGAAATGGTTTGGTTTTGTTTGATGTGTGTCTTGCTATGTTTTGAATGCCTTTAGCCTTTTATCCATGGTTAACATAGATTTTGTTAAATAAACTAACATGTCAAGATTGAATGAGTTGGTTTTGTATTGGCATGTTAGGAAGATAGGGATCGGGCTAAGGTGGCACACATCCTTGGAGTTTTGGGGAGCACAAAATATGTGTTGATTAGCTACTGTCACTGGTCATGACAGCTTATGGAGGAAGGAGAATGTAAGCTTGAAAGAAAGCTTGATGGAAGATAAAACTTAGAGGCAGCTAAGTTTATGGAGGAGATAATCTGGAGAAATTGGAAAATACAGCTTACTCCATGGGGTAGATGAGTCAAAGAATCAACAACAGATATCTTGGAGAATGGAAAAGACTCTAGAGAATCTAAGCAAATGAGCTTGTCCTATAAAAGAAATCAGCTAAACCGAATTTTAACTTAAGGAGGAGAAAATAAACCTTGTTGCACAAGGAAGTACATTAAACCATTGGGGAAAACCATGAGTTGCAGTAGAACTTAGTTAATCACTAAGTGCAAACAACATAGAAGAAGTGTTGCTGATATTTATTAAACCTTTGTCAATTATATGAGAAAATGGGAGAGAAATTAATAAGAAGCTGTAAGCATGGGGGAGTGCATGATAAAGACGAAGTGCTTGGGCCTCTAGAAAGAGAGAGCCATAAATGGGAGGAATATGATAAAACAAATAGACATGGGGAGAATGTCTATGCTTGGAGTTTGGGATATCAAACTCAAGAAGATTGGGGGAGAAAATCTTCCCAATACTGGGTAGTGTTGCTGGCTAGGAAATCTCGTTTAGTCCCTAGATTTATGATTTGGACTAACTCCTCTAATGATCTTTTTAGTGTTGCTTGCTTATGTGCTTAAACAGGAAATCATGATTTGAAGCAAGCTGAACAAGAATATTTGAAGACCATAGTCTTGTTGTCCATTTAAATATGTACATGTGATGTAATATTTTGTATTCAAATGTGTTATAACAATGATGGGCTTTTAATTGGGTTAGCCTTTAGGTTTTGTCATGAAATTGACAAAGGGGGAGATTGTTAGTACCCCGGCTTTGCCGAGTCCCTATTTGTCAATTCCATGACTTGAGAAGAAGCACTTGCTAAGAAGGTTGAAGACCCAAGATGATCAAGAGTAAAGGTCATGCTCCACCAGGTTCAAGGCTCACCGTCATGGAAATCACAGAAACATGTATTTGGCCATAGATGACCTTAGTTGGTACCCACACCTTAGAGAGGACTATCCCTAGGCTTAGTTGAACAAATGGTAAAACCATAAAGAAGCCTAAGAGAGGAAGATGGATGGATAGTGAACTTGGAAATATGAATTAAGTTCACTGTCAGCTCAACCAATCGTTCTCACCGACCCCTCGGTGGAGACAGGATCGAACCGTCGTGGTTAAGGACTGGTCGGCCAGATTGACAGAGGTCCTGGATCAAAGAACTATCATTCTAGGTAAGCCTTTAACCGAGAGTCTTGTATGTACCGACTCCTTGGTGATAAACTTAAATGACCCCTCGTGGTCGATGACACAACAGTAAAGAACTTGTGATTTCTGGACTGTGAACTCAAAAGGGCTCTCGAAGAAACAGACATATCGGTATATCATAACTGATCGAGAGTACCAGGACCGACCCCTCGGTAAAAGGCGACAGGTCGTTCTGGGTAGGACAAGTTTCGGGACATAAAATTCTGTCAGCATGGTGTTGCCCCAGACCAAGCCTCTCGTATGGACCGACCCCTCGGTGCCATATCTATCGACCAATCAGCGACACCGACCTGTCAACCAGGAAGTAAGAAAGCCGTTGGGAGTGCATTTAATGTGTAACGGTTGGGTCGTTGAATGGAAATAAATATAAACACCGACCTGTCGGTTCTCGACAGTCAGAAAGACCGTTAAAACTCCTCTATAAATATGAGTGTTGTGTGATCGTTTTACTATCTTCCTAGAGCCGAAAAGAGTTATACACTCTAAGGAACGATCAACACTTTTGTGAGAAGAATCATAAACATTCAATCTATCGATTGTGTTTAGAAGTGAGAAAGAAAGGAGGAAAGAAAAGCCATAAACAACCAATCTATTGATTGAGTTTGCAAGGAAGGAAAAGTGAAAGAAAATACATAAAACTATGAAAGCTTTGGTAGAACAAAGTTTTTTTGGCACCCTGAGATTGTGATTGATATACGACGGCTAAAAGGAGGAGCGTCAGCATACATTGGGAGAGATCTTCAAGAAACACACATCAGCGAGAAAGAGTTTCAAAGGAAAGTGCTTATTGGTTTTAATTTTTTTTTTTAAAACCTTTGACCCGAAAGTTGATTAAGGAAGCTTGGTTTTGGAACTACTATAAAAAAACTCTACAGCGTCATCTCTACCATAGTGGTGGGTGGAATTACAAACCGATTAAGTGAGGTGAAATTCCTAATCTAATTGTGAAGGTCTAAGTCCCCACTTAATGAATTTGGGATAGCTCATGGTTGAGCTAGTCCTAACAGTGGATGTAGATTGGCTAACCGAACTAATATATGTCTTATGTCATTGTGTTTGTGGTTTTAGAGTTAATTTCTTGTGTTGATTGCTTAATCACATTTGCTAACACACACAAACTTTATTGTTGTATCCGCTGCACTGAACTAATCAATCAAGTTAATTTTAAAAAGGACCAACGAATTTGAATTGACCTATTCACCCTCCCCCCTCTCTAGAGTCAATCGTGTTGTTCTAGCACCCAAGGGAACTTTCAGAGACCATATATGCCACACAATCATCTTGTACATTCCAACACTCAAACAAGAACATGGAATGAAGATAAGATGCACAATGTGATTCCAAACCATGCTTCAAATGTGATACCAACATTGGTAGTCCTTCACACATTTGAGCGAACATTGTGGGACTTGGAATCTAAGTCCACAACTCTATGACTCATCAAGTATACATGTACTATAGCCAAGAAAAATATAATCAAGGCTTGAGTCAAATGTGCCATGCCGCAACCCGTGGTTGTTTGAATTCACTTGTACAAATATTGAATTCAACTACAATTGGTCTAGAGATACACAAATTAAGATCAAATCTTAGACCAATGTAAGGTATGAACAAGGTCCTATCCCTTAGGGATCCATACAAACTTTTGATCTGGACCTTTTCTTTCAAAGCCATGGACTTTGGGCAATTTGATTCTACTATTTTGAACATTTGGCCCAAGTTCATTGAATTGAGACATGACTCTCCTTCTCATATTTCTAACCATAGTATGAGGAGATCTTGGTCTATCCCTTTTTGATTTGCCAATGAAGGGATGATGCATCAAGTGAGGTGCATAATGTTTCCTAGGAACATTCACATAATCAAAATGATATACCTTATTTTTTTTTACCAAAATGTGAATTTCCAATCACCTCATTCTTTTTCTTCTTTGCTCCTTGAGGAAGACACTTAGCCACAATTGTTTTAACATGCATTCTTATCTTGCACTCATACTTGAAATGCCCGGTTAGTCCACCGTAAAAACATTTTACAATAGAAGTGTGTGTGGTGTGGCTTTTACCTAAGTTGGATTGGTTCATTGCTCTTTTTAAGTTTGAATAAAAATGTCCAAAATGATGCCAATCGCAAGAAGGTTTACCCAAAATAGATTCTTCTAATTTTAGATTTCCTTGGGTAACCATGTCTTGAGATTTCTTTAGATTTTCCAAATTTTAACTCAATTTCTTATTTTCATCTCTAAGACATCTTCCAACTTCATTTAACTTCAATAAATCATTTTCATATACCTTTATAGTTTCTTGAAGCAAAGTTTGATTTGCTCTCAATTTCAACATTTCATCATTTGCATTTTTCAAATTTGTTGAGAGAAGTTCATTTTCAACATTAACACTTTGAAGTTAGGTAGAGAGTTTGACATTCTCAATTCTTGTCTTATCAAGATCCTTAGCCAATCTAACACTCTCTAAGTATAGGGCATTGTAGAATTCTTGGAGGTCATCTTCATCCTCATCAAGATCCTCTTCACTATCCTCTTCACTAGAGACTCCCTCTTGATTATCACCAATGGAGGCTATGAAACATTTGAGATTTTCACCTCTCTCGTGATTTTCCATTTGATTTTGAGAGGTGGAGCCTTCCATTGCGCAATCCAAAGATTTGCAAATATTTTCTATAAAATCATTTTGGATAGAGGTCCAAACATCATCTTCATATGAGGCCAAATATCATAAAAACAATAGAGAAAAGTGGATTAAGTTTTTGGCACTCATGATTGGTGTTCTAGCACAAAAATATACTTGGATTGTTGGATCCTTTATGAAGAGCACAAGGCTTGATACCAATTGAAAGTCCCAGGGGGTGCTAGAACACGGTGCAAGATTGATCCCAGAGGGAGGCGGGGGGGGGGGGGGAATAGGGTAATCACCACTTTTTTATTACTTAACAAATTTCTTGATTAATTAAATAATTTACAACGGATTAAACAAATTAATCAAGATAAGTGTGTTGTGTTAAACAAGAGCGTGCCAATATGAAAGAGCGATCACACAAGCAAAGACCAAAACACCCGATTTATAGTGGTTCTGAGTAAACCCTCCTACATCCACTGATGGACTCACCCAACCTCGGGTTATCCCAATACACTATATGGAGAATTACACCCTCACAAATAGACTAGGAAGTCCCACCTATCTCGTTTGACTGTGAATTTCAACCAATCCCATAAGTTTTTGAAAGGCTCGACTAAACCCCCGTCTATGTCCTTATCCCTTTATTTTTTATAGTGGTTCTGGCTTTCTTACCTTAGTCCACTTGTAACGCCCCGCCCTTTTTCACTCGCTTTTTCCCGTAAATTCAAAGTATATTTTTTTTTATAACAGAGTAGAGTGATAGAGCGCGGGACGTCACGACGCGAGCTAAGTCCGAACTTCCAAAGTCCGACCCTTAACTGGCCAACCCTATGTGTGTATGGAATCAATCCAATAAAACGGTTCACACATAGCAACATCAACCTGCGGAATCATAACATCAAAATGCGGAATCATAATAGAACCAAGTTCTATTCCATTTAGATAGCAAAATACGTCAAGTCCTTAATCATTATTAAAACGTCATAATCAACAAGCTAAATCATTCGACCATCTAAGTTATTACATTCCGAAATTCAAATACTCAAATACAAGTTCATGAGTAACTTTATTCAAAACACGTAAAATAAGTCTTCCAAGCTCCTATGCCTGGTCCGTCTTACATTCATCGTTCCCCTGAATACTGTATCATCAACTAGGGTAGAAGTAGGGCGTTAGAACAACGCGCCCAGTAAGTATTCCAATTACGGCTAACAAATGGTTAGGACAAAACATATATTATAACATAATATATAAAATCAGGTAAAATCCATGCCATGCAATGATGACACATATGCAATGAGTCCCTCCGGAATCTTCTTGATGAAAATCACATCAAGGTACTTCACATAGGTTTTCGGACGCCCCGACGGAGTGTGACCCCTCCGGTTATAAATCCTCCACCCCATACCATGCATGAGATGCCAATGAAATATATGCTATTTTATAACATAAACATAGCATTTGAAATCACCTTTTGAAACATAATCAACCCATGCTATTTTAAACAATTTAAACATAGCATTTGAAATTCAAATAAAACATATCAGTTGAAACATATTTTCATCAAACAAAAGATAAAAACAAAGTATATAGACCATGGTTTCAAAGAGGTGGAATCCTACCAAAGACTGTTACGTGTCATTGCGTCTTTCGTCCAAGATTCGATCACCGATCGTGCACCGCTTGCGAGATCCCGTTACCTTATAATATAATGATAAATCAACGCCAAGTCCCACTTGATTACAAGGTTCTAAGTCCAAAAACAAAACCCCATGGGGTTTGGCCATACACCATGGCCGAACCCATGGCTTACCATTTTTTGTCCATAATTACAATAATGTCATTGAGCCTAACCAGAGACTTCTTTCTTGCTTAAATTTCAAATAATCATTTATACTTCTAAAGCACATAGTTCATAAAATAATTCATGGGGTTCGGCCATACACCATGGCCGAACCCAATGTTCCATAATTTTCACATATTTAGAAAAATGCCATTGGTTCCCTTATTCCTTTAAATCTACAATAATTAGACCCTATAAATTTCCTTAACCAAACAAGTCCATCAAACACAACTCATAGGGTTTCGGCCATACACCTTGGTCGAACCCATGATCCTCCACTTTATCATGTAATTACCATTTTGCCACTAACTTCATCAATAATTCATAACACATGTTTGTATTCTTCCCTTTATTTAAAAATATACAAAACATAACTCATATAATAGGTTCATAAATTCGATTTATCAATCAGCCCTTAACCATGAATTAAAATGCCATTTGATCCCTTAATTTGGACCATGGGGTTCGGCCATACACCTTGTCCGAACCCTATGGTGTATAGTTTCCAAATAAAACTCCATCTTTCCATAAATTGAAGCTTTCCTTAATTAGACTCCACCTTTTATTATTAGAAGGTTTCCATAATTAAACTTACTAATTTAACAACCTCCTTCGATAATAGATTGTTTTCTTAATTAACCAATACCTTTCCATAATTGGAAATTTTCTAAATTTAGCAAACACCTTCCAAAAATAGAAGGTTTCCAAAAATATTAACCTTCTTTCCATATTTAGATTGCTTTCCAAATTTAGCAACCATTTTACATACTTGGATGCTTTCTAATTTTAGCAATTCTTTCCATAATTGAAATAGTTTCCAAATTTAAACTCCATTCCAAAATTACCCCATGGGGTTCGGCCATGGTGGTTCATGATCTTGGCCATTTGTTTAGATCCATTAAAACAATCAATCACCAAACTATAAAGTATTTGGTGGGGTTCGGCCATACACCATAGCCGAACCTCACCCTTCTTTTCATTACTTTTGATCAATGTCTTTGCCATGATCCAATCATGGTTCGACCATGCCATGGCCAACCCATATTCTTTCATTGTCTTCTTGAATCTAAAACCAACAACCATCAAACATTTCCATGATCTAAAATCTAAGAACATAAACCCAATGAAATAAATCAAATCTCTCCATGGTTTTCTATCTTCCAAAACCCATGAATTAAACACTTCTTTCCATGGGGTTCGGCCATGCACTATGGTTGAACCCTATGGTTCTTTCTTTTCCATTTAAGATCATCAAATCATCATCCAAATTTCTTCCATGGGGTTCGGCCAAACACCATGGCCGAACCCTATGGTTCTTTTATTTCTAAAAATATAATTATCAAATAAGAACACCAACCTTTTTCCCTTTGGTTTCTTGTTCTTCCAATTTTCTTTTCTTTTCCCTTTGCTGGCCTAACCACCTTCTTGTTGCTGCCTTCTTCTTCTCCTTGCTCTTTGGCATGAGAGAGGACTTGAGAGAGGGAGAGAGAGGAATAAACTCAACAATGAAGGATGTCAAAAACCGTGTATCCCTCTTGATCTCTCCTTCTATCACTTTCCTTGATCCAATATTAGAAAGTGTTTTAAGATAAGCAACCCTATCTTTTGGCCATGCGCCCATCCCTTGCCTTAGATGGCAATGCCGACCTCCCTTGTTTAATTTAAGATCTTCCCTTAATTCTATCTCTATTTAAATTAGATAGTTTCCTTGGCTACTAATCCATGCGCATAATATATAGATTTAATATCCAAAATTCGGCCATGATAATCTTTTAATTATTTCATAGATATCTCACCCCTTTTTAAATATTCTAGCATATCATTGTGGATTTAGAATCCCACATATCTCTCATGCACATAATCTATGGATTTCACATTCAAAATTCGGCCAAGCACTATCCCATTTAATTTTTGATAAAACCAATGCCAGAATTTAATTGGGTCCTAATTGGGTCATGGCCCAATTCCTTATCCATATAAGATCCAATCTAAAATTCACAATTAAAAAGAATAATTCTCAAATAAAATAATAATCTGAAAACCCGAGATGTTACACCACTTCACAAGTTTGATGATTTAAAATAAAATGAAAAACACCGAAACACTTGCCTTTGTTGATCGAGTCCGATATATGTGTGCTTCTGAAAATCTTCCTAATGTGATGTTGTCTGATGGCGTAGATGCGCCGAGTATAAGCAATCGCAACCTATGGGAAGAGGTTCCTAGGATATAGATTCTCAAGTTGATCATAGGCTTGGTTTTCTCTCTCTCTCAATCTCATTCAAAGGATTGGATGTTCAAAGTGATTCACCTATGTGAAGTTCACGGAAAAGAGGAGTTGGGATGCTCTGGGGATACCTCTAAGATATGCCTATTGAAGGATTCACGGTGCCCAAAGTCTCCAACTGAATACCTCAAGGGTTTGGAAAATATATCGGCAAATATAAAAATTCCAACTCTAAGTTGTCGACGGGTCGACCTACTCGACGGGTCGGTGTAGGCAAAGTCCCATTGCAATGTGACTGTTGCGCATTAATTACAATTTGAATGGATAGAAAACGGTCACTACCGATGGGTTGATATTACCGACGAGTCGATCTCACCAACGGGTCGACAAACTCATTACCGATATGTCGTTTTTGTCGATCGTCTTGACGTGAGGAAAACCATGCTTGTAGAGCTTACAGTCCAGAAACTTGTCAAACCCAGGTCAACATGTCTGTACACCAATGGGTTGGTCCTGGTACTCTCAGTGGGTTTATACATCGACGGGTTGGTTCTGAGAGTACCCCAGAGTTCTAAGTTCCAGAACTCAGCCTTAACCTTGCTCGACGTATCGATCACCTCGATGGGTCGGTCCTGTACCACCGAGGAGTCGGTGAACGCAATACGCTTGATCAGAGAGGAACCCCGAATGACAGTGTGTTTATTCCAGAACCCTTGTCAATTTGGTCGACTGGTCGAGGACCACGACGGGTCTCTCCTGTCTCACCGATGATCTTTGGCTGAGATTGATCTTGATGAAATCCCTTGGAGTGGTTCGGCCAAGAGATATATGTTGGAGAGAGAGAAAGAGAAGCTTGGGATAGAAAATACTCCAAGTCCTTGTCTTGAGGGTGGTCCGCCTTGTATGAAAGGGAGAGAGAATGAGATGGAAATTCTCTAAGTGTTCTTGCCTTGAGAGTGATTCGGCCAAGAGGGAAAGGGAGATAGTGACTTGAAACAAAACCCTTTCCTTGGTTAATGAGGGTCAGCCAAAGGTGGTGTCCCTTGGTGGCACCCCTTTGTAACTCCCATGCCCATTTATGTTTCATTTGGGAGTTTCATCCATGAGATGAAACACCCATGTCTCCAACGGTGTGACCTTGTGTAACCTCCACCAAACCACCACCTCTCTCATTAATGATCCATTTGGGGGTTTCATCCATGAGATGAAACTCCCATGTATCCAACGGTATTGTCTTGACTTGGACAACAAAACCGTCCACCTCCCATTGATGATTCATTTGGGGGTTTCATCCATGAGATGAAACTCCTACACTTCCAACGTGTAACCCCTTGGAGTTTGATTTTTAAACAACAAAAACTCTTCCACTTCCCACTCCACTCAACTTATTTCTTTAACTCAACTCACTTAAAAATCAACCCAATTATTTGATTCCATTTCCAACTTAATTCAGCCCCAATTTAATTAAGCTTACACTCACTTGGTAGTCAACCAAATCAAACACGACCCATTCGAGGCATCTTGACCCAATTAAATACATCTCACTCATTTAATTCAATTGAAACATAACCACCATCCGTTGGATCTTAATTGGGCAATTGACCCAACAACTTACCCATCTAAGGTCCATATCCAATAATTCACAATTTAAATGAGTAAATTTCATATATATTGATAACTTGAAAATCTGGAGTGTTACAATACAACCCTCTTTTTAAAATTTTCGTCCTGAAAATCGAGCGAAGTAGGGTTCCAAAATAAATTACACAAATAGCTCAGGGTGAGTTGTTCTCATTTCCGATTCAAGTTCCCAAGTGACTTCCTCATTATCATGTCGATCCCATACCACCTTGACGAACTGAATCGCTCGATTTCGTAATACCCTTTGCTCTGTCTTCACCACTCTGACCAACTTCTCGATGTATGTCACGTCGTTTTGCACCTCTATGTCATGTACATTCAGTACATGTGAGGGATCGGGATTGTACTTTCTCAACATAGATATATGAAACACATCGTGCAAGGTTGACAACTGTGAAGGTAGTGCCTAATTAATAAGCCACCTCCCCCATCCTCCTTTGGATTGAAAACGGTCCCACATATCTAGGCGACAGTTTCCCCTTCTTTCCAAATCTCATGTGTCCCTTTCGTGGCGAGACTTTCAAGAACACCATGTCCCCCACCTCAAATTCAAAGAACCTCCTCCTCTTGTCAGCGTAGCTCTTTTGACGACTCTGTGCAACCAATAGGTGTTGCTGTATCAATTGTATCTGCACTATAGTCTCTGCAACTAATTCGGGTCCAATCAGTGCAAGCTCACCGGCCTCTGTCCAGCACACTGGTGACCTACAAGGTCTACCATATAAAGCCTCAAATGGAGTCATCTGGAGGCTTGCCTGGTAACTGTTGTTGTATGAGAACTCTACCAGCGGCAAGTGATCCTCCCATCCACCCTTGAAATCTTGCATACAAGCTCTCAGCATATCTTCCAATGTCTGTATTGTCCTTTCAGACTGCCCATCAGTCTGTGGATGGAATGTTGTGCTAGTCAGTAGATATGTTACCATGGCCGACTGCATGCTCTGCCACACTCTGCGGGTGAATCGGCCATCTCTGTCGGAGACAATAGTCTGGGGAATACCATGTAGTCTAATGATATCCTTGATATATTGTCGACCCAAGGTCTCAGATGAATCTGTCATCCTGATGGGAAGAAAGTGTGCAGACTTGGTCAATCGGTCTACCACGACCAATATCGCATCGTTGCCCTTTGAGGACCTTGGCAACCCTGTCGCAAAATCCATGGAGATGTGCTCCCATTTCCATTCCGACACTGGTAAGGGTTTGAGTAACCCTGGTGGCTTCTGATGTTTCGTCTTAACCTGCTAACAAGTTAAGCAGTGGGCAACAAACTATGCCACATCCCTCTTGAGTCCATGCCACCAATAATGTCTCTTTAGGTCGTGATACATCTTAGTACTACCCGGATGAATAGAGAGTTTGGTCTGGTATGCCTCAATCAGTAACTCTCTTCTGTAGCTCTTAGGTACATATATCCTACCTCGGAATATAAGACCCTGTCCTGGTCGTAACTCTCATTCCGGTAGGACCTCACCAGTAGACATCTTAGCCCATATCTCCTCCACTTCCGGGTCCGTCCGCTATTCTTGTCAATCTTGGAGACCATGTTGGACCGTATGATCAAATTGTACATACTCCCATGGTTACTGATATATACATTGAACTCTCGAATGGTATTCAGCATCTCCCATTCTGTACTAATCAAACATGCCACTGATGCATGTGATATGCGGTTGAGGGCATCTGCCACCTTGTTCGCCTTGCTAGGGTGATATCGAAGCGCGAATTCATAATCTTGCAGATATTCCATCCATCTGCGCTGCCTCAGGTTGAGCTCTTTCTGATCAAACAAGTACTTCAAGCTCTTATGATCTGAAAACACTTCAAACTTCTCACCATATAAATAGTGTCTCCAGCTTTTGAGAGAGAAGACCACTGCGGCTAGTTCCAGGTCATGTGTGGGATAGAGGCATTCATGTATTTTCAATTGTCTTGAACCATATGCCACCACACGCTGACTTTGACTGAGAGAACACCCCAATCCCTCTCCTGAAGCATCGTATTGTACCTCATAGCCCTTGCCTCTTTCCGGTAAAATCAGCATAGGAGCAGTTGTAAGTCTCTCCTTCAGTTCCTCAAATCTCGGATTGCACAGATCTGACCACTCATATTTGACTCCTTTCTGAGTGAGTCAAGTAAGTGGAGATAGATACAATTTTGGAGAAGTCCATGATAAACTTCCGATAGTAACCAGTTAAACCCAAGAAGCTACGGATTTCAGTCACATTTTTCGGTGCTTTCCAATCTCTCACTACCGCCACCTTACCCTGGTCCACGGCTATACCTCTGCTGATATAACATGCCCCAAAAAGTTGACCTTAGATAGCCAAAATTCGCACTTGCTTGCTTTGGCATATAGCTAATTTTCCTTAAGGTGTCCAGAACTATCTGCAAGTGCTAAGCATGTTCCTCCTGACTTTTGGAATAGATTAGGATGTCATCAATAAATACAATCACGAACTGGTCCAAGTAAGGACGGAAGATCCTGTTCATTAAATCCATGAACACAATCAGTGCATTGGTGAGTAAAAACGTCATGACTACAAACTCATAAAGTCCATACCGCGTTCTGGAGGCTGTCTTCTCTATGTCGGATTTGATGGTATCCGGACATCAGATCAATCTTAGAGAAGTGGCTGGAACCTCTAAGTTGATCGAATAGATCATCGATCCTGGGTAGAGGGTACTTGTTCCTAAGTGTCAGCTGGTTTAGTTTTCGGTAATCCACACACATTCGGAGTGTACCGTCCTTCTTCTTCACAAACAACACCGGAGCTCCCCAAGACGATGTGTTGTTCCGGATGCATCCAAGTCTGAGTAGTTCATCAATCTGCTTCTTTAGCTCGAACATCTCAGCTGGTGCCATCCGGTAATGTGGTAATGACACTGGAGAAGTGCCAGAGTACAACTTGATCTCAAAATTAATCTCCCTTCATGGGTGGCAAGCTAGGGAGTTCTTTTGGGAATACATCCGCGTAGTCTTTCACTATCGCCGGAAGTTCAGCCACCGGTGCCTCGTTTATTCTGATATTGTTCAATACCAGGTGACTCAACCCTTCAGATAGTCTTCTTCTTATAGGGATATTGTGTTTGTCAGCATGTACCACATATTGTTTTCCCTCGGGTGACCAAAATTTTACCCTGCGAAGATGACAATCAATGTTGGCTTGGACGCTAGTCAACCAGTCCATGCCAAAGATAATTTCATACTCAGTCATATCGAGTACCAAATAGTTGAACTCAAATCTATATCCAACGAGTTCAGTATTCACTGCTGTGCATATAAGCCCCAATGACATGTCTCCGACGGGGGACACAATAGTGAGTGATGTGGACAGTTTTTGTACTAATATGCCAGTAGCAGTTATGAATGCAGCTGATGTGAAGGAGTGGGATGCTCCAGAATCAAATAAAGCAAAGGTGTAGGAACTACTGACTACAGTCATACCTTGAATCACGGAGTGATCCACTGCTGTTGGAGGCGCTAAGGTAAACAACCGTCCAGGTCCTGTAGGGTTAGGCCTCCTCTTGAATTAGCTGGTCTAACTGGTGGGCGAAATGAACCTCTGGAATAAGAGGGTCTGCTAAGCTGTGGGCATTCCCTTTTGAAATGGCCCGGCTGGTCACAATGGAAACAGTTGTTCACCCCTCTGGGAACCTGTGAGACTGATGCTGATGGGGAGGGCTGGTTGGGACAAAAGCCCCCTGTTGACCCAGTGGAAGGTGAGGGTCTTCCCAAGTTTGGTCGAAACCTCTTGTTGAGCTGAAATGTACCCCTCCCACTCTGATTTCGACCATTGTCAAACTGCACTATCTCAGCCATCTCATGCTCCACTATAGTGGCCCTGCTGACCACCTCTGCCAGTGTGGCTATCTTGAATATGGTTACCTTGGCCCTAATGCTTGGCCATAGGCCCCGCTCAAACTTGCGAGCCCTTCGGTACTCCGTATCCACCATATATATAGCATAACAGGACAGACTGAGGAATTCCTGATGATACTCTGCCACCGTCATGGTACCTTGTACCAAAGATAGAAACGCTTGAGTGTGGCGCTCCTTCTCCTCCTCGGGAAAGTAATGGTCCAAGAAGGTAGTTGAGAACTGATCCCAAGTCATTGCAGTCCTCTCTCCTTTCGGAAGGAGCGCTCGCTGTTTCTCTATCACCTCCCACCATTTACAGGCATCATCAATCAGTTGTGATGTAGCCAGTAATATCTTGTCTTCATGACTCGAGATCTTCAATAGGGTCAGGATCTGAGTAATGTTCTTCAACCAGTTTTCCATTCCGACAGCCCCTTCTTTCCCTTTGAAGTAAGGAGGGTGTTGTTGCTGGAAGTCCCTAACCATACTCCGGTCATTGGCGTCGATTGTGGTCGCATTTCTGTTCAGATGCTATTGAAGAACAGAAGTAACCACTGCTTGAACCAAGTTTTGTAGTTCGGGAGGAACAACCGGTATATTCACGCTGTGTTGTTTCTCCTCCCCTTGGTGGGATGGTTGTTCATCTCGAATTGTTGTTCCTCCTCTTCATGATGAGATTGTCGTTCTCCTCTTCATGTTGAGATTTATGTACCTCATTTTCCTTCCCTTTTTGGTTTTGTCGGGTCTTTCTTTTGGGAGGCATTTTTCTTAATCATTAAAAACATCATGGACTTAGATTTCTCATATAGTTTGTATGTTCACACTTTTGGGGAAATTTCCAAATAAGAACTCTTGGTTTTTCTTTGTTTTTGGGGAAATTTCCTAAGTATCTATTGTTTGTTTATCAATTTGGGGATATCGGGGAAATATATCATATTTTGCTATGTTTGATAAATCCAGTTATTGTGACTGTACTTTCTTTGCTATCATTCCTTGTTGTTCTCAGATTGAATGTTTTAGTCTGAGTCTAACGAAGTAAATTAATCCGGCTCATGTGCAGCGGACTCTGAAGAGTCTGTCAGTTAGGATTCTTATCTGTCAGTGAGACATGAAACCGTCTTAATCTTACTTCGAAAGATTCAACCTTCCCGTTTCGCTCTGATACCAACTGTAACGCCCCGCCCTTTTTCACTCGATTTCCGAAAATCAGAGTCTATTTCTTTTTTTATAAATAGAAGAGTGAGAGAGAGCGGGATGTCACGACGCGAGCTAAGTTCGATCTTCTAAAGCCCGACCCTTAACTGGCCAACCATACGTGTGCATGGACTAAGTCCATGAATGCGGTTCACACGCATTATGATATACATACGGAATTAAACATAACTGCGGATTATAATAGAACCTAATTCTATTCCATTTTAGATAGCAAAGTAGTCCGTCATTTAACAATGATTATCTTAACTTGAATATCCAAAATAAACCATTCAAACCATAGCAAAATATCTAAGTTATTACATGTCCAAATGCTAGCTACTCAAATTACATAGTCTATGAGTAACCTAATCAAAATATAAATTAAACACATCAAAGCTCCTATGCTTGGCTCCGATCACGCTCATCGTTCCCTTCATTTCGTGTGTCATCCACTAGGGTAGAAATAGGGCGTTAGACAACGCGCCCAGTAGGTACTCCAAATAGGGTTAACACATGGTTAGTTCCAAACCATATAAATAACATAATACCAAAACCATGTAAAAACAATGACATGTCATGGTGTCAAATGCAATGAGTCCCACCCATCACAAACACATGTATCCTCTTGATAGAATTCTCCTCATCAAGGTATCCCCACTGTTACCTTACGGATGCCCCGACGGAGTGTGTTCTCCGGTTACTTCTTGATGGATCATGCACATCAAGGTCTTCCCAAGAATGCCTTACGGACGCCCCTACGGAGCGTGGCCTCCGGTTACAAACATCCCTCCCATGCCATGCATGAGATGTAGTGAACACATGCTATGTAATAATATATCATAGTATTAATACCTCATATTTGAAAAATATCATTTTTTTACAACATAACTCATCAAAATAAGAATAAAAACCATCACACATAACCCATGGTTTCAAAGAGGTAGAATCCTACCAATGACCACTATAGAGTCCTTGCAGTTTCGTCCGGAAACCGCTCACGATCGTACACCCCTTGTGAGGTCCCGTTACCTTAATAACATGCCAACCAATCAATCCCATGTTCCATTTGATTTACTAATATGTCTAAGTCCATAAATATGTCTTGGTGGGGTTCGGCCATACAACATGGCCGAACCTCACCCACTTGGTTTTTGTCCCTCTTTTGAGTCCTTTGATCCTTCAACTTAAGTCGAAGATCATTTTACCTTTAATTCATTAATCTAATCATACATACATTAATCGTCTAACATACATAAAACTCTAAGTCCATAAAAATTCCTTAGTGGGGTTCGGCCATACAACATGGCCGGACCTCACTCCATTGGTTTTGTGCCCTTAGTCCTTTTGATCTTTCAAATTAAATTCAATTACACAATCCATGGGATTCGGCCATACACCATGGCTGAACCCATGGTCCTTCAATTTTCACCATATTTAATCATACACTTAAGTCCTTTATACGAACTTATATTCCAAAAACACAACCCATGGTCCTTTAATTTCACCCTTTGGCCATCATTTCTAATCATGCTTAAATCTCCAAATGGCCCATTAAAATGGTCCATGGGGTTCGGCCATACACCATGGCCGAACCCATGATGCCTTATTTCCATGTTCTCCATTAAATTAATTTACCATCTTAAGTTCATGAACAAGTCCCTCCATGGTTGATCCTTTTAAACACCTATTAAGATCATTAACCAACTTCCATGGTTTTCATCCTTCAAAAACCATCCAAACTAATGATATTCTTCCATGGGGTTCAGCCATACAACATGGCCGAATACTATGGTTCATCATTTCCATTAAACTAAATAATACATTCATTTAAATCCTTTAAAACCTTTAACATCATAAACATTCATCTATGATTTTCCATTCTTTAAATCCATTATAATTCACTAATATCCTTTCCATGGGATTCGGCCATACAACATGGCCGAACCCTATGGTTCATTACTTCCTCTTGAACATCATTTAGACCCATATAAATTCCTTAATAACTTTCCATGGGGTTCGGCAATACAACATGGCCGAACCCTATGGTTCATCATTGAGTCTTTAGCCATAATAACATTAGGGTTCGGCCATGCAATGGCCGAACCATGTCCTTGACCCTCTTTTCTTAATTATGCAAACATAATCATGTACTTACCGATTCCGCGAGTCCTCCGATTTCCTTCACTCCTTCTTGTTCCTTTCTTTCCTTAGCCTCTTCTTCCTTCCTTCTTGATCTTTGGCTGAGATTGATCTTGATGAAATCCCTTGGAGTGGTTCGGCCAAGAGATATAGGTTTGAGAGAGAGAGAGAGAAGCTTGGGATAGAAAATACTCCAAGTCCTTGTCTTGAGGGTGGTCCGCCTTGTATGAGAGAAAGAGAGAATGAGATGGAAATTCTCTAAGTGTTCTTGCCTTGAGAGTGATTCGGCCAAGAGGGAGAGGGAGATAGTGACTTGAAACAAGACCCTTTCCTTGGTTAATGAGGGTCGGCCAAAGCTGGTGTCCCTTGGTGGCACCTCTTTGTAACTCCCATGCCCATTTATGTTTCATTTGGGAGTTTCATCCATGAGATGAAACACCCATGTCTCCAACGGTGTGACCTTGTGTAACCTCCACCAAACGCCGCCTCTCTCATTAATGATCCATTTGGGGGTTTCATCCATGAGATGAAACTCTCATGTATCCAACGGTATTGTCTTGACTTGGACAACAAAACCGTCCACCTCCCATTGATGATTCATTTGGGGGTTTCATCCATGAGATGAAACTCCCACACTTCCAACTTGTAACCCCTTAGAGTTTGATTTTTAAACAACAAAAACTCTTCCACTTCCCACTCCACTCAACTTATTTCTTTAACTCAACTCACTTAAAAATCAACCCAATTATTTGATTCCATTTCCAACTTAATTCAGCCCCAATTTAATTAAGCTTACACTCACTTGGTAGTCAACCAAGTCAAACACGACCCATTGGGGGCATCTTGACCCAATTAAATACATTTCACCCATTTAATTCAATTGAAACATAACCACCATCCGTTGGGTGTTAATTGGGCAATTGACCCAACAACTTACCCATCTAAGGTCTATATCCAGTAATTCACAATTTAAATGAGCAAATTTCATATATATATATATATATATATATATATATATATATATATATATATGAAATTTGCTCATTTAAATTGAATATATATATATATATATATATATATATATTGATAACTTGAAAATCCGGGGTGTTACACGCGATACCACACATTTTCGGTGAGAGAACTTAACTTTGCACTAGTTGTAATCAGGTTTATTATGAGATAGATCTTGAGCAATGGTGGTTTCAGACTTCATGAACCCACTCATGTGCCTAGACATGATGCACTATTGTAAGAAGTACTTATGATAATTATGAAATGCTTACGATATTGATCATGTGAGATATGTAATACTGCTTCCACGTGCCCTTGACTATTGAACTAATATCGGCCATGTGTGTGAGATGGCTTACATCTACTGGACCATGGGTGTCGACAGTTGCTGACTTGAGGAGTTTTAGTATCGGCCATGTGAGGGTCGGAGATGTACTTGGAATGATGTATTTTGACTGTGTCAGGACTTAATACAATGGCTCAGTGTAGTATGTAGGCGTTACGTTGGATTACAGTAGTTATGGAAAAGATTATGAGAATGGAAATGATGATGAGATTATACTTGAATTTATTATCAAGCATGAGATATTATATTGCAACTGTTGATTATTTGCTAACCTGATGTTTACTTAAACTGCACTGTTATATTTCCTTCACTGGGCTAGTTAGCTCACCCCACTCACCTTTCAGGAGATGAACCCGATGAGGAGAACCCTCCATTTGAAGCTTAGGGTGGATAAGTTGCGACGTCGCTTTAGGATTCCCACTGAGGGGAATTCACTTATCTTTGTTTTTTGGTTCTTGGAGCCACTTGTTTTTGTAAAATACCGAGTGTGGTACTTAGTTTGCTTAAACTTAATGTATTAAAAACTAGCATGTATCCGTAGTTACTCTGATGTTGTAATAATAATTCATGGTTAGAATTATGTGTTTGTGTTGTGTTTATGTTTATATCGGGGTAGACTTATGGTATATGTTTGACTCCACATGTTGAGATCATGTGTGACCCTTGGGCCTAACTGTTGATCCGGCCCAGTTAGAATTCTTGAGTTAGTTTAATTAGAAAAAAAAAAAAATCAATCGCGTTCCGGACCCACCTTTCGGGTCAGGGCATGACCCAACTTGTGCCTTTGGTTTTAGGAAATTCATTCCTTTTATAATTCAAAACAAACAAGTTTTGTACGATTACAATATAAATTTGTAATCGGTGAACTTGTGTCTGACGTTAACGCAATTAATCCAAATTACATTTATTGGTGTAACTACCGTAATTTAGAAAATACACTATTATAATAGGAACTTCCTCTCTGCTTTCCTCCAAAGAGATTTTATTTTTTGTTTATTTATTTTAATCCAATGTCCTTATTGCATTATTTGTTGATTTTTTTCATTATTTGAATATCGAAGATGAATACAATATCATATCCTATTTTTAAATGGGCAGATAATATTTTAAAATATTTTCATTTTATAATAAATTTTTTAATTATAGTAAAACAAAAAGGAAAATAAATGAGTGACTCATCAATATTTTTAAGAAAAAATTATATTTTAAATTTGAAAGAAAAATAACTCTTCTATTTTGGTGTTGTGCTAGTGCAGAAAGTCTATTGCACTATAAAAAAAAAAGTTTTTTCATGGATAATGATCACTGTTAAAAGGAAAAGATCATTTTGCTCTCTTTTTGAAAGAGGGGAAAGAAGAAAAAAAGTAATGGCAAAATGACCTTTTCCTTTTAAAGGTGGTGCACCATGGTGAAAACTCATGGTATATGGATAATTAATCTTTTTTTATTCTAAATATCCCACGTAGACACACAAGACACTCTAAAAAAAATAAAACACTCTAACCAAATTTCATTAGTTTTAAGATATTTTCATAAAAAAATCCATAAATTCTCTCTAATTAAGCTTCTTGAATTGGATACATAACATTTTATCACATCCTAATTGGATCATACCATACAATTCTTCCATTCTTGTGATTGGCTCCATGTAATTAGTCATAATAAAAGCACTAGCTCATAGCCCAATAAATAGCTAAATGAAGCATGGGCCCGAGTAAGAATAAAATTCCTTACTACAACTACCATGTAAATCACAATACAATTTATTTTGGCTAGCCATGTAGACATTGCTCTTTTCTGCCAGGAAACACCGTTTTTCCAAAAATGGTGTTAAATTACTATTTTGCCCTTCCATTTTAAACCGTCCGAACGAACATTTAAATGTAAAATGTGTTGGTTCGGGCGCTGAGACCGTCCGAATGAGCATTTAAGTGTAAAATGTGTCCGTTCGGACGGTCAGTCTGTGGGCTATGGAAAGGGATTTTCAAATGAGGCGGTTTTTCGATCGATTTTTACAAACAAGATATCAAAATTCATCTAGTTTGAATTTTTTGAACTCCGGAACTAATTTTAAGTGAAAATAGTATAGTTTTGGGCTTCAAAAATCGTACCCAAAGAATTAAGAGGGAATGACATTCCCTCTTAATTCTTGCGTACGATTTTTGAAGCTCAAAACTATATCTTTTTCACTTAAAATTAGCCACAGAGTTCAAAAAATTCAGACTATATGAATTTTGATACCTTGTTTGTAGAAATCGTTAGAGAAACCTCCTCCTTGCCAACTGTAATATTTGCACATTTAGCTCGAGTTTTCAAACGAGGCATAAATTAACTAAGATACTATAAATAAATATTTAAATTCTACTTTTAGATTGATCTTTTAAAAACTTTCGAATTTTGAACCCAACGGGACGGAGGATTATGCGGAATTTCAAAATCCTCATTCATTAAAAAAAAAAATATCTGCACAGGTTTGGATCTAGGTTAACCCTGACCGAGCCACATTGGGTTGGACCCATTCCTCAAAGAAATTATATCAAATCTCACAGGTCTCACACAATCCACAAAATGGGTCCCACATTTCTTTCTCTAACTTTTATCTATCATTAAAAAAAATTATATTTTTCTTTTCAATCCTTCCATGCCCAAACGTGTAGTGCACGTGCCCCCATTCATTTATAAAATTTCTGCCCATGCAATTGCAAATCAAAATCCCTCAATTCTTTCTTTACAAAGGCCTCAAATTCCAAATCTCCATTGAATTCTTCGCCCATCTTTCCTTCCACCCATCTTATATATCACTTCCAATGTTATCAAACCCGGCCAGGCCCGCGGTTGAACCGGAGGTTCAACCGTGACCGACAACATGGATGGGTCGGGGGTCGCTTTTAAACCCGCCCAGGTTAAGAATCCGTAAATACCCTTTGTCACCCCTCGTTCAACCCGGTTTATTACATAAACCCGTGACCCGTTTGCAGCTAAAACCCATTTCTAAAATAAAAAAAGGAAAACATGAGATGGGAACGGACTCTTGATGTGCAACCGGGAATGACATGGACAGTTGATGAGAGTCTAATAGCAGACTGGGAAGAAGGGATGAAAATAGCAAAACGGGAAGATGGGATGAGGAAGGAGGCAGTGTGCGAGGTTAGGGATGAAGGAGGTGGCGGCATGAGGTTAGGGATGAAGGAGGATGAGATTAGGGTTTTTAGTTTTCACTCCCTCTTTTATAGAGCTTGCACACGTGGGTGTTTTTGAAAAAAATAGTGCTCGGACAGCATTAGTTGCTTGTGGGCTTAATTTTCTTTATCCAATTTTCACATATTTATTAATGTAAAAGAGCTAATTAGATGACTTTTCAAAATAAATTATACTTACAAAAAGTTTGTAACAAAAAGGTTAAAATAGGAATACGAAATTTAAAATTTTAATTAAGTGAATATAAAAATTTAATCTATTCTTTTCATATTAATATTAAAAATAGATAAATTTGTGTAAAAAAATGGAAAAAGGTTTTGAAGATAAGATTTGATAAATTTGAAGGTAATGATCTACTCTTATCGTATTATTGTAAGAAATGAGAATTTCATATAAAAATACTAAAAATAGAAAATAACTATATATTTTTTGCAATGGATTGGAAATTTTAACTCAGTCTCTCAAGTAGTATATGAAACTAAAATTTTATACAATTTTTTTTAAGTGAAGGAATAATGACATGATTACAATTAAATTTCGAATGTTAATATTCCCAACTCAAAATCGTTATTGTGAACTAAGCATTACATATTTTTTAGTCAATTAATAACAATAGACAATTATTTTTGGTATATCTTTTAGAAAATATATTGAATTCTTTATTTTTCTAAATAGATTTCTTCAAGACATTTTATGGATTCATATTATTCGGTTTAACCAATTAAGAGGATAATATTAGGGGTATATAGATAACTTGAAAAGAATATTTAGATTTAATTGGCTTATTTAGGAATTTAGTGCAATGAAGATGTGGATCAAGTTATTTTAATTTGATCTAACTTAAATAATTTCGTAATATTAGGTCGAACTTGAACATACACCCATTTGATTTTTTAAATAGGAATATAAATGTTTTTTATTTGAATCATATGTTTCATAAATTTACATCAAATGAAAATCCTTAAAAATGATTTAATTTTCTCATTTAACTAATCTAGACAACCACGTATATATATATATATATATGTGTGTGTGTGTGTGTGTGACAACATCTCATGTATTTTCTTTTTATTTAATTATTTAAAGATGATTCCTAAGAAAAAAATATTGAATTAAAATTAGACATGGTAAGCCACGAGTAACTCAAAATTTGAACTTAAAATTCAAATTTTAGTCACTTGATTTTACTAGTAAAAATCACATTTTAATTTTTCCAAAAAAATTACTTAAAATTTTATTTCAACTCATCAATTAAACATTAATTAATAATTTAATATTATTTATAATATAATATTCATATATGGGTTTGACCGGGTTTGACTAAGCGTCAACCCGGTTGAACCTTATTTAAACTACCCTTCCTCCAAGACGGGTTGCTCCACGGGTCGATTTTTAAAACATTGATCACTTCCAAAGCTCAAATGTCTTTCACCCCAAACAGGTGAAAATCCCAAACAGGAGAAAATGACTGCAAATGGGAAGCATCACAATCCCTGCAATCTCACTGTCTCTGAAACAACAAGACCAAAGAAGATAAGAGGGCCTTTAGAAGAAGAAGAGGACTGCAAATCATCCCCTTCCTCTGAAAGCCCAAAATACAACCATGACCAACGGCAAGAGAACTTCCATCTTCCTCTCTAAAGTTTCTTTCATGACCTGGTCAATGCAGGACGTGTTCTATGTCCTTTGGTACCACCCCATTCTATGCGCCTTTGCTCTTTTCTCTCCTCTTCTTCATGAGTGTTGAATACACCCTCCACATGGTCCCACCGTCGTTCCCTCCGTTCGATGTCGGCTTCCAACTCACTCGCTGCCTCCACCGCCTGCTCGCCCTTCGGCCCCTCCTCAACACCCTTTTTGCCTCTCTCAATACCATACGATCTTAATTGCTGAATGTTGCAGGTCCGTTCTAAGCTCTTATGTGGTCTACTCCGTTGAAATACTCTATTTGGGTGCAAGTATTTGTGGGAATGCAAACTACCTACATACTCTGGGTTTGGCTCGTCGAGGGCCGCCCATGGGCTACAATTTCAACTCTCTTCATGTTTACTTGCAGAGGATGGGTTACTCCACCCAACTCCCCCTGCCTCCAGTACAACTCTCTCTCTTTTTCACTGTTTCTCTCTGTTACTAGAGCGGGAGAAGAGATCGCAGACATATTGTAGCTAAGAAAGAAGAAGGCCCATTTCAATATTGTAAACCTCAATCCCCATGAAGTGATGAAGACGACCAAGATCCTTGAGAGCAAATTCTTGTCCAAGGGCAGTGATGAGATACGTGATCTTTGAAGAGGAACTGCCAGTAATAAGAATATCATCCACATACACCAAGAGATATAAAACAACATCATTGTGACAGTAGATAAATAACGAAATATCCGTCTTGGAGCTAGTGAAGTCCAAACTGATTAAGAAATCACTGAGTCGACGAAACCATGCACGCGGAGACTATTTAAGTCCATATATAGACTTCATCAGTTTACAAACATAGGTAGGATGAGCATTGTTTACAAACCCCGGTGGTTGACTCATATAAACATCTTCATCAAGACGACCATAAAGAAACGTGTTATTAACATCAAGTTGGCGAAGAGGTCATCCACTTGAAACTGCGAGAGCAATGACCAACTGTAAGGTCGTAAATTTAACAACAGGGCTAAAAGTTTCATGATAATCAACACCTAGAAGTTGATTGTAACCTTTTGGATCCATCAGCATGGCGTTTAATGGTGAAGACCCACTTACAACCAAGAACATTCATGGAGGGCTGAGGGGGGACAAGATGCCAAGTACCTTGGTGGATTATAGCATTTAATTCATTACTCATAGCCTTATGATAAATAGGGAGCTTCACGGCAGAGGAGACACAAGTAGGGACCATATATGTGTATTGTTGGAAGACAAATCACATGTAGTGGCAGCAAAGGATCTGCGCTTAATAATTCCAGACTTAGTACGCTTCTGCATAGGATGTGCAGAAGTAATTGGAGCAGTCACAGGAGCAGGTGAAACCCCATGAGGAGGGTCAGAGCTAGTAACACACACTAATTCCGGTGGAGATGTGAGACCAGGAGAGAGTGGAAGAGATGTAGAGTCCGGTGATGGCACAGGTGCTAGCAAAGATGTGGGCGCCGAGAAAGATGGAGAGGAAGTAGTCATAGGCACAACACCAAAGTGAAGCGGAACTGGAGGGGACACAGAATGGTGCGTAGTTATTGGAGACAAAGAAGAGCCTGCAAAAGGAAAACTTTTTCCATCAAATACCACACATGGCGGGCAATAATAATATTCTTAGTGTTAGGATTATAACACTTGTAACCATGGTGACGAGAACTGTAGCCCAAGAATGTACACAACACAGAGCAAGGAGCCATCTTGTGAGTATTATAAGGTCGCATGTATGGATAACACGCACATCCAAAAATCCAAAAGAAAGAATAATCAGGTAGCTGCCCAAACAAGACTTCCAACGGAGAGCGATGCTGCAGGAGAGGAGTGGGAAGCCGATTAATCAGATAAACAGTGGTCTCAAAGGCATGGGCCAATAATGGAAGACCGATCTCCACAATATGTCTATGTTTTCGTTCAGCCGACCCATTCTACTCATGTGTGTAAGGGCATGAGAGTTTGTGAAGATCCCACACTGTGACAAATACGGGTTTAACTTCTGATATTCACCTCCCCAATCAGTCTGAATCGCTTTGATGGTGCGATTAAAATAATTTTCCACAAGACATTGAAAACATAAAAACACATAAAAACATCAAATTTACAAGTAAGGGAAAATATCCAACTAAATTTAGAATAATCATCAACAAATACCACATAATATTTATGTCCATCAACAAAACATGTAGGGGCTAGTCCCCATACATCTGAAAATAAAAGATCTCATGGACTAGACGATGTAGAAGGTGAGCTGGAAAATGGAAGCTTGTGACTCTTCCCAAACTGGCATGCCACACACACCTCTAGACCTTTATTAGGAGAAACTAGTAATTTAACCTTGGAAATAATCTATCTAACAATCCCGCTAGAGGGATGTCCCATACGAGAATGCCACCGTTCGGGAGACACACGTTCACCAATAAATGCAATAGAAGACTCATCTGTGGTTGGTGAGCAATAAAGCATGAGCTGATAAAGTCCCTTCTTACTCGGCCCATGAGTGAGAAATTTCCCCATGGTGCTGTCCTCAATATAAAAATAGACAGGGTGAAATTCGAAAAAGACATTATTATCACGCGTAAACTGATTGACAGATAATAAGTTGAGAGAAATAGACGGAACATGGAGAATTTCACCAAGACTAAAAGGCCTATCATGAGAAAAATAGAATAGATGAACCAATATGGTGAATATTCAAACCTGCACCATTGCCTACTGTCAACTAATCGGAGCCGAAGTAATCCAAATGGATGGAGAGATTGCCAAGGTCGGCTGTGACATGATGTGAGACACCAGAATCAGGAAACCAAATGTTGTCAACCGGTGTTGAGACAGAGGAAGTATAGGCAACAGTGGAGTCTAATGGTTGGAAAGAATTATTGAATCGCTGACGGCACTGCAAAGTGGTATGACCAATACGGTTGCACACCTGACAGATGACACGGGGAGCATGTGTGGGGTGATGCACATGAGGGCGATCAACTGAAGAGGTAGACTGCACATGACAGCCCCTAGATCGACCACCATGCCTGCAAGAACGAGTAGGTTGATTGGATGGAGAGCCTCGTTGATACGAGCGAGATGAGAGCGCATGCTGTTTAGTAGAGGTGTTCACTAGGGGAGAATGGAGATCAAGTGGCACAACCTCATGAGCAAGGTGAATTTCTTGACTATAAAGAATACCTTCAAGTTTAGAGAAGGAAACCGGCTCCGCCCGAGTAGTGATAGATGTAACAAAACTCCCATATTCAGGTCCAAGTCCACCAAGAGTGGAGGAGGAGATATTAATTGTGATTGATAATATTATAATATTTTTAAATTTTTTGAATTTTATTATGAAATTAATAGAAAAATCTCACAGAAAATATTATATTTTAATAAAATAAAAATCTTAATAAGGAATTGATCGAGATACTATTATTTACTGTATTTTTAATGTAATTTTTTATGTGACTAAGATGTCTAGGGGTATCACCTGTATTTGGATAGGACACGTTTAAACTCAACTAATCTTTAGAACATATGCAAGCCTTTGAATCTCACACATACCGGATAATCAACTATGGAAAGTGATCTAGAGGAGTGTTAACTTTGAATAGAACTTAAGACCTCCTTTCATGTGATTTTATCGAAAATTTACTGAAAATTTACCAAAGTGTCAATAAATATGTATCATTAACGTGATCATAATATTTTATCGATAAAAATATGATAAATTTAAAAATATCGTTAATATTTATGATATTGGTATCAAATAATAATACGTGTAGCCCTTATTAAACCACCTGTGAAGAAGGTAAAGAAGAATGTGAAGACGATACTTGAAGTGGGTGAACATGAAATTTGAAGGGACGATCTATCAGTTCGAAAACTCTATTCAATTTCAACCAAGTGCGCCAACGTGACACGGACCTCTCATTGCGGCCTTTTTCAGCAGCACGAGCACCTCACACGTGTCACAATAATGTTAAAATATTTAAGAGTTACTCTTACAGATGTTCCAGACAGGATAAAATAAAAATTATATAAATAGATAAACTATTAATAATATTGAGTTAATAAAAGTGAGATTCATTTAATTATATTATATTATATTTATTTTTAAATTTAAAATAAATTATAAAACAAATATTTTGATTTATTATATTTAATTGATTTTTTTTAAAGACCAAGATATCCAAAGGTCTCATTTAAATGTAAAAGACATCTCACTTAATTAATTCTTGGACTGACCCTTTTTGGATTGAGGAGACTTGATATCAAGACCTCCCACAAACACGGGTGAGAAATGACTCTCATAAAATTTATAAGATGTTAAATTTAATTTAAAAACTAAATTTATCAAATTGAGTTAAATATAAAATCAATTCTCATACAGAGTCTTAATCCTCAGAGCCAAAGTCGTCCAAACGTTATAGACTTACTCTCACATTTAACAACTGTATTTTCGTATTCCAAACTTTAATAATTGTACAATAATTTGATAAGGTGAATGCACCATTCAGTATTATATGTTAAGTTTATAATTATATAGTAGGATGTAAATATAAGAAAATCTTCTCTATATTGGTATATAAAATAATATGTAGTTTAATTAAAATAATTTAATCATCGTTGTAAAATTCATATAATATACAGACTACATATCAATGTATGAAAGATATTTAATTTTTTCATAAATAACAATTAAATACCCACCTTCATCTTTGGTAGGACAAGTTGGTGTCATTCATGAACGCAAAATGCTAATGAGAGTATGCAGTTATTTTTGGGCCGCGAAAATGATAGTCAGTCGATATTTTTCTCTTTAATTGATATTAATTTTTTCAATTTTTTGATATATCAATTGATATTATATTTTTTGAGAAAAAAATATATTATCACCGATATCTCTTTTGTTAAACCGATACATATTCTATAGGATATGTATCAACCGATTGTTTTTATATTATTATGAAGCCTTTTTTATGGTAATATAAAAAAAAAAATTAAATAGAATATGTTGAGATGTTTTTTTTTCCATATTCATTATTCTTTTTTAAATTAAATATCATATTTATTATTAAATTAAATTTTGAGTTCTATAGGCTATTAATTTTTTTATCCCAACTCAATTTCAAATAATTTATTCAAGCTCATTTTTTAACCTTTCTATCAAATTATATAGTTTACCAACCAATTAATTCTCATATTTGAAAATGAGCTCAACAAAATTAATCCAATAATATTTATTTCTAAATTTCTCAATAAACCATTTCTCACCGAGTTATAAAACTTATTTCGTAATTTAATAGTCAGTAGTTGATAATTTTGTCACTGTAAATTGAAAGATTAGTTTTTTAATGATTAACAATTTATTCTTTGAAGTTTGGCATCTATTTTAAAGGTATTATATTAAATTAGTAGATTTTTTTCAAAGTTACTGATTATGATAAATAAATATATTTATAAAACTAAATAAGTACTAAATTTATCATTAATAAGTCATCCACTCGATCTAAGATTATAATTTTGACGGTTAAAGTATAAAGTTGACTTTTTAATTTGAAAATAGAAATTGTTTAAATTAAGATAAAGAGTCTCAAAGGTAAAGCCATATTTGTTTATGGGTGCCCATCTTAACACGGACATTATCTTTTATGAGGCATGGATTTTAGTGAACTTCTCATTTTGCCCCACATCCAACCGCAGAAATCAGTTCACTAATCGGTGCAGCGAATTGAACTCTTTCTATTTCGAAATGAATCAGTTCACTCATCAGTGCACCGTAAGGTGGACCGATTTATTGGAGAGTGAACCGATTTCTAAAGAGGCAAAGTGAGAAATCTAAAAAACCCATGCCTCATAAAATATAATGCCCAGGATGGACACTCTTTTTTATAGGTTCATAATGTAAAAAAAAAAATTAAGAATATATTTTGGTATTTAAATAAACCTATAGAACATTTTTTTTACTTCATTGATATTCCTAATTTCAAATGTTAATCTACGAAAATAAAATAAAGTTAAAGCTCTAATTAGAGACTCCATGCTATTCAGAACGACCCTAGAATGGCGCAGAAACATTTGAAACGGTTAAAGTGAAAATATAAGATGCGGTGAGAGCAAAGTCGACATTTAATTTTTTTCGTTCATCACCTCATCTCAACCGTTTTTCTTGATTTTGATGAGGAGATAAATCATAAAAGAAGCGCAAATTCATGTGACTTCAACCTTGTCCATGTACATTAAAATTTCAATAAAATGAAAATTCATGCGAGTTTTTACTCCAAAAGTATTTTAAAAAAAATGAATTTTATAATAAATTGAGAGTGAATGTCTTTATGCTACCTAATTTTTATCTAATTGAAATTTGACAATCACTTTAACTCAAGTACCCAAAGTCCTAAGTTCGAGTCTCGTATTTACTTGATGCTTTTGACTTGTAGATGACCGCGTGCATTTTAAGTTTTACCTAATACACTTATAATCAGAAAAAAGTGGAGATCTTGAGATTCTTTGTCAAAAAGTCTAATTAAAAATTGACATAAGTCATCTACCTTCTTCTAAGCAAATGATTTGTAGACTTTCCCTAAAGTGCTTGCAATTGGGTATAAAAATTTTTTGAGATTGTTCCAAGCAAATAGATTTGGTAAATTTGATTTGAATTGACGTGATTTGAACATAATATTGTATGGATTTAAGATTTTTGATCTATTTATTAAATAAATTATCCAACAAGTGATTTTAGTTAACACATTTATTATTCAATTAATCAGTTTGAGGAAACCTAATCGACTTGTGATACCCATACAAAGACACACAATGTAAGAAAAAAAAAAAAAAGGAATAAAACCAACTATTTCTTTTGCCTCATCCCTCTCCTCTATGCCAACGATCTTGTGGAAAAGCTCTCCCTCTCTCCCTAGGGTTCGGGCAGGGTAGAGTTTAGGCTAACTCATCAAACTAATATCTCTAAATCTGGACCTAACTCAACTCAAAATATCGAAAATATCCAACTGTGAGAATAACCTAAATTGAGACACATACCAAAACCCAGAAACCCAAGTTTTTTCTATTGATTGTGAAAAACAGCTCCACTAACTATGGAGACTAAAAAAAATTATGATAGATCCAAAAAATAAAAGAATTAAAATAAAAAGTCCCACAAAAGACTCAAATTTGATAAATCAAATTGCAAATACAGAGGTCTAAAATGAAAAAAAAATAAGCCTTTGTAAAATTGCATGGGAGAGATAACTATAATTTTTTAAACGTTATTATGTAATTAATATATTTCAAGTTGGGTTTTGGGTATTGAGTCTTGATTTTTTTTTTTTTTCTGCTTAACCAATCCAATCCTAGAAAATCTCGGATATTTAAAACTTCTCTCTCTCTCCCCTTGTGATGTCTCTTTAAGAATCATTGAATTCTTTTTCAAGATATCATTATAGATTGAAGTTATTGACCATGAATTACTGAATGAGTTCATTTTTTTTAATGTTTCTGTATATGAAAGTTTAGCAATGAAACATATTCTCAATTTTTTTTTATAGATTTGTACACATTATTTTGTTTTATTTGTTTTTGTAAATTTTAAAATGAATTAAATGCTAATACCTAAATGAATAAATGAGTTTAAATGGGTTTGAGTTTGTCAAGTAAATGACTCGAGCCATTTAATTACATAGGGTACAATCCGATCAACGTATCTTTTAAGGGATAAGGATCCAGACTTGTTTAATAAATCAATAATAGATTGAAAGTTCAATAAATGAGTAGAGTAAGCCTGACCTAAACCTAACTCCTCTAGGGTATTTTATAGGTAAGAATAGAGATACTAATGAGAGTAGATGTTATCCCCATGTGTAGTTTTAGATTTAGATTAGAGGTTTTGGATTCAATTTATTATGGACTTATCTGATATACGAGGTTTGCAGGTGATTTCTTATATCTGAAAGATTAGTCTCACATCTAATATAAAAATAAGAAAGGATATTACTGAATATAATTTCTCGTTCGAGTATCCATGCATCTTAGTCTAAATGCAGTGGGCAGTATTGGAGGTTCTAGTGCCATTTGGAGACAGGCTAATTAGCTATTCATCATGGATCTTTCAAAACCATTCTCTTTCTTTACATTTCTCAAGGGTTGATGATCATTTTTAACTGGCTTCGCTAACGAATTCATTCTAGACCAATGGCCAATGCTATTCATCCACAATCACTAACTGCTACAAATCTGGACATTAGATTTTTGTTTCAACTGGGATTTTAACTCCCATTCCAAGTTGGATCAAGTAAACTTGCAAAGTAATCACTTCAAAGAGATTAGATTATGATGGAGATGTAGAGATAAAGGTATCTGTTTTAAGCCATAATCCCAAAAATTTCCAGCCTAACAACATTCATAGAAAATAATTAAATTGCACCTAATCCAAGAACAGTGAATTTGGATATTTCAGAAACTAAAATAGTTCTTTAACCCTTATTATAATATCAAAGTTTATCAAATGGATGTAATTCAACTGGTTGCCTCCCGCCCAGGAAGCATGAGGTTGCAGGTTCGAGCCCTTATGGCCTAATCTTGGTGTGCTCTAGAGGTAGTGGACTCATCCGTGGGAATTTTACTAAAATTGTGTCTAAATTTCTCACACGTAAATCCAAAAAATATATCAAAGTTTCACTTAGTTTTGGTTTTCACAAGTTTTCAATGCGTACATTAGAACATTTTGTGAAATTAAGCATTAGGAACAAAATCAATCACTTAAAACTCTCTTGAAATTTCAAAATTCTATGAAAAATTCCCAACATGTAAAAGGGGGACCAAAAGAAGTTAGAACAGGGCAAAAAAATCCTACCTCTTTCCATGATCACATTAGCACCAACGCCCTTCATCTTTTCAATGATTTCCAAAGCCTTTTCCTTTGGCACACCCTTCTTCATTAGAGCTGGTGCCTTCTCCACCAAATCCTTGGCTCCCTTCAATCTCAAATCAGTAAAAATCCTAACCACTTTGATGACATCAACCTTTAAGGCAGCATCATAGCTCTCCAGCTTCAAATCAAATGACTTCTCAGCCTTCTTTTCCATTCCCTCGGCACCACCCTTCTCTACCTCAGTGCTGCACTGGCCAATGCAGGCCATACCCATTTTGTGAAATTAAGCATTAGGAGCAGAATCAATGACTTGAAAATTCAAAATTCTATTAAAAATTCCCTAACATGTAAAAGGGGGGACCAAAAGAAGTTAGAACAGGGCAAAAAATCTTACCTCATTCCATGGTCACTTTAGCACCAACGCCCTTCATCTTTTCAATGATTTCCAAAGCCCTTTCCTTTGACACACCTTTCTTCATTAGAGCTGGTGCCATCTCCACCAAATCCTTGGCTCCCTTCAATCTCAAATCAGTAAAAATCCTAACCACTTTGATGACATCAACCTTTAAGGCAACATCATAGCTCTCCAGCTTCAAATCAAATGCCTTCTCGGCCTTCTTTTCCATTCCCTCGGCACCACCCTTCCCTGCAGCAGCGCTGCCCCGGCCAATGCCGGCCACACCCATTACAGGGGTCCCTAATGGCATCTCCCCCAAACCAAATTTCTTACGGAGAAGCTTAAAGTAGATTACAAACTTCAAGCAACGTCAGATTGGTGATCTGATAAAAAATGGCAGAGACCCTCTTGGTGGGGGCTGGTAATGATGATTCTTGGGTGTGTGGAGCAGCGCTGTCCCGGCCAATGCCGGTCACACCCAAACCAAATTTCTCACGGAGGAGGTTATTTAGATCACCAACATCAAGCAACGTGAGATTCATGTACTGATGAACAATGGCAGAGACCCAAAAAGGTGGGGGCTGGTAACGATGATTGTTGGGTGGGTGGAGGAGTGGCCTCTGCAGTAACTCTGCGGGCAAAAAGGAGACAATCGGATAGCAGTTGAATTGGCGAAGGTGAAATCTGATTATTATGGAGATGAAAATTGAACGGCTGGATTGGATTTGGATAGGGGAAGGTGAGAACTGATGATTTACTCTGTAACTTCTGGATGGAAGAATTTTGAAATGTAGATAAAATCCTTTCTCATGGTTATGGTTGGATCTTCTAACTCTTTTACTTTTTTCTTTCTTCTAGGCCTAGGTTTAGATGGGGTATCGACAGTGCACATCATTTGAAAAGAAGAAAATCTGGGAAGAAGAAAGGAAAAATAAAATTACCAAAATGATTTCCTTAAGATTCGCTTCCCATCTCACTTTGTAGTAGTGCAAGCAATGTAAAATTTAGCCCGGAGCAATCTATTTTGGATGAAGAGTGAGTTAAATAAGCTTCAACTGAGTTGATCCATAGTCAAACTCGGTCAAACCCGTGCTATTAATATACTATTATAATTAATATTAAATTATTAACTAAAGATATATTTCATAAAAATATTTTTTTTCTCATAAATCCAAATGTAAATACTAAAAACTAATAATTTAAAAATCATATTCTCAAAATAACCAACACCTTTGTCTTCATTTTCTTTATTTAAAGAAAACCAAGGGTTTTTAAGGGTCAAAGGTCACGGGTTTATTAGGAAAATCGGGTTGACCCGCGGGTCGCAGAGGGTTTTTAATCCAGATCTTAAAATGACCCGACCCGTGTTTCAGCCGGGTCACAATTGACCTATGGGTCGGGTTGGGTTTAATAACATTGGATGAAAGTAAAAGTATCCAAGGAGGGTTATGACTTATGACTTAACCCATTTATATTTAAAGATTTTTATTAAAATCATTATAATTTAATAGAAATAAGTTAAAAAAGATAGAAAAATTTAATAGAAAATATTAGGTGTTAGAAAAAAGGAAAATATATTAACTTGACATCTAATTTGATTTTTATTAAGTTATTATTTTTATTCATATAGGTGTTAGAATTTTTTTTAAAGAAATAATAAAATATAAAATAATAACTAAATAGAAATCAAGTTAGCTGCAAATTTATAACTCGGTGAATACTAATCGGATTGCTGTAAAATTATGTCTATATTCATCTACACAAATAGATTTATCTGCTGTAAAAAATTGAGAACCAAACAATATCATCTGACACCCCAAACCGTGGTCGCAAGATGGGCTGGATGTACAGTGTTCATCTTTGAAACTGGTGCGAATGTCTCTTTATAGTTATCTCCATAAGTTTGTGTAAATCTTCTAACAACAAGTCTCGCCTTGTGTCGCTCCACAGTTCCATCACTCTTATATTTTATTTTGTACATCCAACGACACCCAACAGTCTTCTTTCCAAGAGACAATTTTACAATATTCCAAGTTCTATTCTCATCAAGTGTCTGCAATTCTTTTTTCATAGCATGTCTCCAAATAGGAATGGAGATAGCTTCACGAAATGTCTTTGGCTCTTGTTCAATAGACAATGCACTCAAGAAAGCCAAATGAGACTGAGTAACATTGTCATATGTCAGATATACCTGCATAGGATATGATACAATTTGTAACGACCCGTCCCGCTAGCATGATATTGTCCACTCTAGACCTCACACGCGGTCTGCACGACTTTCAATTGGCGAGTCAACCCACTGTTGCGCCCAAAATGTCTCATGCTAGAAGGCTACCACTTATATACCGAAGAATTTTCAAAGGAATTAGCAATGTTTGAGTTTTTCTCCTCCACACTATTGACCCCCTATAGTGTGGGGTATTACTAGGGCAACAACTCGGGTCGAGTTTTGACCCGACCCGAGAAATCATGTGGGTCGGGTTACAAGGGTCGGGCCATAGGGTCAGGTCGGGTTGAGAAGAGAAAACCTGAACGAAATTCTAGTCGGGTCGGGCTAAGGTCTTTAAATTTCAACCCGATCCGGATTTCCTAACTTAATATAAAACCCTCTACCCTCTACCCTCTACCCAAAAACCCTAATCTCTCTATCTATCTCATTTTCTTTCTTTCTCATATATACAAAGGTGAAGGCAAGGAGAGAGTGAGTTGCTCTTTTAAGTCTTTTGGAGAATGGGAAATCCTCTTTCATTTTCAACTTTCACCTTCCCTCAATGAAATCCAAAGAAAAATATCCATCTTTACTCGTTTGGTGATGGGTAATGAGGTGATTTTCCTTAACATATCTCTCTCATTTTCTCCTTTCCCTTTTCCTCGTTTGTCTGTCCATTTCTTCATTTCACCATTTGTCGTTTCTCTCTCTGCTTCAATCTTCTATCTCCTTTACGTGATATGCCTTTCCTTATTTAGAGTTATTTGAAAATGGGGTAGTGAACCTGATACTCCTGTGGCGATTATGAATTAGGTTGTGAAAGTAAAAGAAAGAAAAGGAAGAGTGGTGTGTGGGACGTCGCATCAGCACGTGTGAGTGGGGTGAGGGGAGAAGACACGTGGAATGAGAGATGGGTGGAAGAAGTCAATGAGAAAGAGAAAGGAAGGAGAGGTGACAAGACGGGTGATGGAGAAGAGACGGGGTAAGGTTATTAAGGGCTGTGCGGCCTCTGCAAAGCAAATCCAAGCAAATAGGGAGGCCAACCAGATTTCAGATTTTGGACTTACTATTCTCTTTCTCTTCCACATTCTCATCTACTCATTTCATCTGCTGGCCACTTCATCAACGGTGGACATCTGGTTGTCTGTTCACATCTCAGGCTTAGTAAAGTGGACATCTAGACCTAGGGCTGCAACTCGGGTCAGGTCGGGTCGGGTTGACTAAATCAGGTTTTTAATTCGGGTCGGGTTGGGTTCAATATGTTGTGACATGGGTTAGGGTTGGGTTTATTAAAACCCGAACCGCCCGACCCAAGTTGCAGCCTTATGTATTACAATCTACCCCCTTAAAGTCAGAGTCGTCCCCATCTCTGCACACACAACAACCAAACCTACACCTTCAGGCAAAGAGTTGAATCATGCTCTGATACCATTTGTAACGACTCGTCCTGCTAGCATGATATTATCCCCTCTGGAACTCACACACGGCCAGCACGACTTTCAATTGGCAAGCCAACCCACTGTTGCTCCCAAAAGGCCTCATGCTAGAAGGAAGAAGGCTACCACTTATATACCAGATAATTTTCAAAGCAACTAGCAATGTGGGACTTTTTCTCCTCCACACTAAAGACCCCCTTTAGGGTGGAGTATTACACAATATGATAAGTGAAAAAAATCCTTCATTCTTTTTGGAGGGAGAGTCTCTCTATTCTACCTTCGCAAGGGACGTGGAGGTGCCAATATTTCAGTTGCTGTAGGGATTGACTGATTTTCTGAAGGTATAATCTCAGTAGAAGGTGTCGGTATTTCAGTCCTTGCAAACATTGGTTGACTTTCTAGAAATATAATAGGAGATATAATTTTAGTATGTCAGTTGGCAGAGACATCATTAGTTACAGTAAGAAGAGGTACCAAATCAGACAAGTTCTCCTCCTGGGACCGATTCCCAGAATAACCTTGTGCTTGTAAATAAGAGTTAGATTCAACAAAACGTGCATCACGCGAGATAAGAATCTTATTAGATGTCGAGTCGTAACAAATATATCTTTTTTTTCGTGGAAGAATATCCAAAAAATACACACTTGACAGATCGGACATCGAACTTATCACGATGAATAATTTGTTGATGTACATAACAGACGCAACCAAACATACACAAATGAGATAGATCAAGCTTTCTCTTATTCAAAGCTTTCTCTTATTGAAAACTTCCAAGGGAGATTTAAAATTGAGAACTCGACTAGGAAGGCGATTAGACAAATCTATGACAATTAAAACTCCATAGAACCAATACCTCTTGAGAACATGCATATGAAACATAAGATCTCTAGCAACTTCTAAGATGAGACAATTTTTTCTCTCTACCACACTATTATATTATAGTGTTTCCACACAACATTTTTGATGAATAATAATTTTGTTACAAAAATACTAAAAAGAGCCATTGGTATATTTTGTACCATTATTAGACCTAAACAAAATGAATCTTTATTGATCTAAACAAAAAGCGAGACGTAAAATGCTTTTTCATGGCTATCATTGTACATCGTCATAAGTACGGTAGAAATAAATTCTTCTGTGCGTCTTTCTTTCTCACAGACATAGTTGTTGAATAAGAGATTACTTATTGGAGAAAGTGTTTTTTATATGGTGGGTAATCCTGTAGTCCGTTTTTTTTTTAATTTTTAACTAGCTTTCTACATAATACTTCTGAAAAGAAGCCCTTTAAATTATATTTTTGCCCTTTTTTCCAAAAAGAATTTTTACTGATCCAGGAAACACGCACGTGAACCTAAAATAAACTATAAACAAAGGAATTTTAATGAATTGCAATGCTAGTGCTTTTAGGTTGAGCACAAAGCCAGAACTCAACCACCAAAATCCACCTATAATCAATTCAACGGTTGCGTAATATAACTATAAAGAATAATCAGAAAAGGAGACTCATCTTGGCAATAAAATCAATAAACAGAAGCCTAAGCTCTTTAGTTTTCTTGTGTTAGATATTATCAGAAGATAATCCAAGTTTATTTGAAGACTAAAGTGCTTACACCTTCACCGGCTCGTTCTTTCCTAAGTTTGTAGATGGCCGTACATACACCATCACTCTTCCATACTCTGTTCCTAATTCAGGTGTAGTAGGGTGGGCAGAATCTTCTTAAAATCATGCACCATTTAATATCAATTCACTTGAGAGTACTTGAGCACAGAGACATACATGTGGACATGCATAGACAATTAAACATACATCAGAGAGCATGATAGAAATAGAAGATAGAGCCACTGTGTAAGAGAATTATGCGGGGATTAATATAAGTGGCATCATGAGATACAAGTAAACTTTTTCACAAGTTTCTTCCTTACATTATTGCGGTTTCAGTGGCAGACCTTCATTCTTAAGCCTTTTGCTTTTGTGCTCTGTAGCCCACTCTTACCGCTAATAATGAATAAATCAACGGGCTAGTCATGTTTTCTAATTCACTTATGCAAACCATAATCTGAATTTCATTAGCTTCTCAATTCCTTCAGTCACAATGCGTCTCTAAACAAGTCAACTGTTGTCCTTATCATTGCCATCATCATGGAAGCCTCATCCCATAGACCCGTGGTTGTTGAATTTCTGACCAAATATATTCACTTAAAGAAATTGCTTCATTCTTGTATACTTAGTTCTTTACGAACAAGTACGTTCTCTCAAACTTCCATATCCCAGTGGTTTTTATTTAAGTTATTTCTTTAAGAGAAAACCCATATAAAGCTTTCCCAAATCCACTTTTATTAATTCTGACTTTTTTCTTCAGCAAACTCGTTTAATGCATGGAAAATAACAGCAAACTTTCTTGGAAAACAACCACTTTCAACTAAAATAGAATTTCTTTACCTATTTTTATTAAGAAAATTGCTATTTTTTTTCCAGAAAGTGCGTTGTTCATTTCATGCATGAGAATGCAGAACAATGAGAAATCAAGGATGTGAAGAATATGGGCTAATTCTATTCATGGGAAAGAAGAGATGATAATGGTGTTGACGGAGGAAAAAGCTGGGAAGAAACAAGTACCATTCAGCTGAAAACTGGAGGGGTATAGATTGCTGCAACGGTCAAGTGTACCGACGGAGAGAAGAGAAGGCGATGCAGAAGAGACTGATGCTGTCGAGGAGGCCATTGGAAACTGAAACTGTTGTTACTACTGCTGAGAGAGAGGGTTGTGTGGAAGAGAGAAGAAGAGAAGGCAGTGGATGTCAAACTCTCAGCCTCATCCATTTGATGAGTAGATGTTCTGTAGAAATCCCGAACGTCAATTTTTGCAGATTTTCTTTCTCCGGAAAGATTTTTCAGAAACGTTTTTGGAAGATATTTTAACAACTTTTATGGAGGATTTGGGATTTTTATATTTAATTTACGAATTTAGGTAGGTGAATTTATTTTTATTTATATAATGTAACAGCTGATAGATTCGATGCATTTTACAAACGTAATGTACATTTTTTTATGTTCCAAATGTATCAATTTTGTTAAATATATATCGAGCTGATAGATTCGATGAATTTTACTAACGTAATGTACATTTTTTTTTTATGCTCCAAATGAATCAATTTTATTAAATATATATCGAGTTGTCTTCATTTCTAAAAATAGTATTCTAAAAAGAATAAATTAATTTTTTGAAAGGTCTAACAAGAATAAATTATTCTTTCGCGGTTTACCCAATTTAATTGGGTTCATTTATGGTATCCATTTACTATTGACAATGGAATTGATAACGTCGATTCAAAGTTTGTGAGAATTGAACCACTTTTGATTTGATTTATTGGAGCTTACAACTTTGCCAATCTGACTAGTATTTGCATTTATCGAATAAAGAAGACAACTTTAGTCCAACTTCTCTTCTTCTAAAGTACTTGGTTCAATGAATACTATATTAGACTTACTAAGAAATTCTACTTAACTTAAAAATTTGGTATGAATGTTTTATTTAAGTGGATAATTCACCACTTGACTTAATATTTGAATTTGTTTACAAGAAAATAAAAAGAAGAACAACTATGTCCGTATAAAGGAATTGGGGGCTCCGTTAAAAATGGAATTAGGGGCTCTACTTAGAGGAATTATCCACTCGGTTTCCAATTTTTTTAGTGTTTGGAGTTTGGATTAAAGAATACCTATATATGACTTTTGAGTTACTGTAATAAGTTAGTGTCACAAGATTTATTGAATTGAACTACTTGAATTTTTAGCAAATAATATGCTTAAATTTCGGCTACGTATAGCCAATCATTCGAAGCCAGACATTCAGAAGCCACCCCTTAAACCAAAGACACTAACCCTTTCTACCTTATAAGATATAAAGGCTTCATACTTCTAATTCTAAACTAAAAGTGCCACTTATTTTGAACTAAACTTATTCCATAGATTTAGTCCCAAATGAGCCCCATTTTATGAGTGCATGGCTAACGTACTAACTGTCTCTTCGAGCCTCCCGTAGATTCAGCATCTTGATCCCTGCAATCAAAACAAATCTCTGTTGCCAAGCAAAGAAAACCGTGGTGGTGATCAGTGTCTGTCCTCAGATTTCAGAGCCTTAAACGAACTCTTAAAATGGGCCTTTTATACACTTGCAAAAAATAAAATCATACATTTTTTTTTTACAAATTATGAAATATCCAAATAAAATATCATAATCAAATTTATAACAAAGTATTATTTCAAGTTTATTTTTCTCAGATTTTGATATGTAAAATTACTAATTAAATTACTATATTTAAGGTTTTTTAACATATCATTTTCAATATATAAGATAGCTAATCAATTTAATATTTCTTATGATATTATAGACCGAAAATAAGATTTTATTAGTTCTAACTTTGAACAACTTTTTTCTATATAGGCAATTATAACTGGTATAGTAAACATTATTGTATAAACAATATATGCATTTGGAAAACAACAATTCATTCTTTTTATATAATTTAGCACTTCAATTGTTTATTTTACTTTTTTTAGTATTGCATCTTTCAAAATTCGCAATTCTGAAAGTAATTCTCTTCCATCAATATCAGAAATCATGTCATGTCTTAGAAAAATTTCAAACTTATTACAATAACTCTTCAAACTATCATCTAAAGAATTTAACTTTTTAAATAAAAAAAAATTCAAAAGTATCTTCATATCTTTGAAATTGTTCAAATTTAGTCTAAAGTGATATAAAAGCTTGATCAATTATATCTAAGAAGTAATTAAATTTAAAAGATTCTTCAGGCGATTGTGCTATCTCGTCACTAGTATTCTCATCAAAATATTTTTTTCTACGAATGTTACTTTTTTTCACGAAATATAGGTTCAATTTCCATTTCTCTAGCGATCTCTTTAGTATCAATCATGACAGATTCAAATCCACTTTCTCTTTGAGTTTCAAAACAAGAAATGAGTCCTTTTAAAGAATTTAAAGTAACGTCAATATTCATGTCTTTTGCTTGTAAAATTTTGCTAGTTTTATTAACTGCAAACAATATATTATACCAAATAACCATGCCAAATAAGAATTCAAAATTTTCAATTTTTAATGTTGCTAGGTATTTAGCATCACTCTTTATCTTAGGATTTTCACAAGTGTTCGCTAAGTCAATTAAAGCATCTCTAATTTGTGGAGTTTGGAATCTAATTGCTTTTACACTTTTAATGTGATTTTCCCAACGTGTTTGTGATAATGGTTTAAGTGTGACACCTTTAACATAATCTTTAAAAATTGTCCACCGCTTTGTAGAAGACGAAAATACATTATATATACGTTGTACAATTTCAAAAAATGTTTTACCTTAAAAACAAGAATTTACCATATCACAAAGTGCCAAGTTAAGACCATGACAACCATAAGGCGTATAAAATGCTTAGGATTTATTTGTAGTACCCTATTTTGTACTCATTTATTTTTCTGTTTCATATTAGAACCATTATCGTATTTTTGTTCTCTTATATCATCAATATGAAGTTCAAGAGTTTTTAGTTCATTAAAAGGTCCTTATCCCCATGTATCATTCACCTTTAAAAATCCTAAGAAAAACTTTTCTACTTTTATTAGACTTGTTGAAATATATACACAATGTACTATGATAGACATTTGTTCTTCATGACTTATATCTGGAGTACAATCAAGGATAGTCGAAAAATATTTTGATTATTTAATCCTTTTAATTATTGCAATCTTTACCTCACCCGCTAACAAAAATATTAATTCATTTTGAATTTTATGACTAATATAGTGGTAATAAATTTCTTTATCTGGAATACGTCGAATGCGTTCTTACATCATAGGTCAAATTCGGTGATCATTTCAATAAAAGCTACAAAATTCCATTACTTTTTCATAAATCCTTTCATTGTCTCCAAGAAATGCAAATTGTTTTTAAAAAGAGCATTCACAACACCAATTATTCTTAATAGTACTTGTCTCCAATGTTCCCTATCTTTATTAATTTGTTCTTGCACAATTTTATCAATTTTAACAACCCGACCCGATTCTTAGAGATTGTAGGGCCTTAATAGCAGTGGAGAGAGTGTGGGCCCCATGGTGGACCACAGTTTACTTGGTTTCGAGTTCGAAGACTCGGAGGTCGTTTGAGTAATTTTGGATTATTAAATATTTTGTGATTTAAAATGTTTGAAAATTTCACGATTTTTCTCCGTCGATGTTTGACGTTTGATTTTAACGGGTTTTAACTTATTTTAGAAAATTTAAGATTTTAAAATATTTTTATGATAAAAAAAAAATAACCTAAAACCCTAATGCCTTAAAATAGCCCTACCGCTCATTCTTTCCACCATCAGCGGGGCACTGTAGCATAGCTACAGTGCCACAATTCCTTTCTCCCGTCTCTCTCTCTATCCCCCTTCTCTCCTTTCCTTCCCTTGTTGTAACCCTAACCCTAAACTCCCTTCTCCCCCTTGGGTGCCGCCACTGCCACTTCATTCTTTCCCCTATCTCGACCTCTCCTCTCTTCCTTCCCTTCCTCTGTCCGGCCGGATTCGCCGACTCCAGTCTGCAGCGACCCTTCCTCCACCTTCAGCCGCCGGATTTGATGCCGCCCGAAGTCGGATCCCTCAATCATGGCCGATCTCAGGTACACTCCTTCGATCTCCCTCCTCTTCTTTTCCTTCTCCATTTTCCCTTATTCCTCCTCTTTCCCTATTTTCCTACGTTTTCCTTCATTTTCCTCTCTTTTCCCCCTCTTTCCCTCGGTTTCCCTGGTGGCTGAGTCAACTCAGCGGAGTCGGTGAGTTGACTCGGCTGAGTTTAGTTTCAGATCTGGGCCATCTCTGGCCCAGTTTTGGGTTCGGCCCAAACCTGGTTTGGCCTAGTTTGCCAGATCAGGTCCGGCCCAACTCTGCTCAGCCCAACCTTGGGCCTGGCCCGACCCAGTTCGGCCCAACCTTCAGGCCCGGTCCGTCCAGGCCCAATTTTCAAGCCTGACCTAATCTTAGGCCTTGATTTTAGTTTTAGACCCAGTTTTTAGTTTCGGGCCCAGCTTGGGCTCGGCCCGTTTCAGACCCATTTACAACCCATGTTTGTTTTGGCCGTTTTAACCCATTTACATATCCTTGTGTTCCCCTTTTCAACAGTTGGAGCTTCCTTCAACTCAGCGGACCCATTTTCTCACTTTGGATTTCAGCAACACGCACATAGGTGAGGGGACTCACCACCGATTTCAGCATGCACTTACGCATACTACTCTCTATCGAATGTTCTTGTACGGAATGCGGCAAATGAGATTCCCTGATATTATGAGCCACTCGGCGAGGGAGCTGTTGATACCATTATGTGGCAGGGACCCCATCAAGGTGTATTCGTACCTTTAACTCATAAGAGTATATATGAGTTGTTTAATTGATCTCATGATGGATTGATGGCTTGATAATATGATTGGTTGAAATGTGTGACAACATGCGATTGTTGCAATTGATGGTTAATCAACTTGTTGTAGGATCACATACGGTAGATAGTAGATGGTATTGCCTCCTATGCTTGCTTGGAACATGTTTGATTGATAACGTGTTTGGATGATACATGCTAGTATGTGATAGTTAGAGATGTATACACCATTATTTTGTATAACCACATTTTATTGTTTAATGATGATTAACTGATAACTTCAAGTGCTAATATGTTAGTCTACTAAAGATAGCAATGCACATACTTAATTATGATTCGTCATTACCGTTTTGGTAACATGCTTATAAACAATTGTGCATGCATGTAACTAGTAACTGTGGGATGTCAGTGGGGCATAAGTACCAGGCTACACCAGGATCTAGAGACTCTCCCTAGCCTATCAGGTAGTTGGGGTTGAAGGTTGTGTGAAGGCGCGCAGTGGAAGCGTGGTTAAGCTATGGATTACCTGGTGGTGGATTGTGGGTGGATGTACTTCCTAGTGTGGGTTAGTCTACCCTTTGTGGCCTTTTAATGCGCTTGTGGGAGAGCATTGTTTGGCTTGGAGGGCGAGGTACCCTGGAGTCTCAGTCGGGACAAGCAGTGAGGCAACCATGATGACCTAAGGGAAGTCCCTGAATTGAGTATTGATTCACTCAAGGTAGACTTAGAGGTCATTACAGACACGGTACCCGAGTGCGTGATGGATGAGGTGCTCGCCTGCTCATCGGTCGAGGGATGGTGCGGTCAGGGACAACTCCCCCTGGTATGGTTTGTAATTCCTGGATGACCGAGTAAGCTGAGGAGGTTCTCGCCTGCTCATTGGTCGAGGGATGGTGCGGTGAGGGACAGTTCCCGCTGGTATGGTTTGTGATTCCCAGTTGACCAAGTAGGCTGAGGAGGTGCTCGCCTGCTCATCGGTCGATGGATGGTGCGGTGGGGGACAGCTCATGCTGGCATAGTTCGTGATTCCCAGATGACCGAATAAGATGAGGAGGTACTTGCCTGCTCATCGGTCGAGGGATGGTGCGGTGAGGGACAGCTCCCGCTGGTATGGTTTGTGATTCCCAGATGACCGAATAGGCTGAGGAGGTGCTCACCTACTCATCGATCGAGGAATGGTGCGGTGAGGGACAACTCCCACTGGTATGGTTTGTGATTCCCGGACGACCGAGTAGGTTGAGGAGGTGCTCGCCTGCTCATCGGTCGAGGGATGGTGCGGTGAGGGACAACTCTCGCTGGTATGGTTTGTGATTCCCGGATGACTGAGTTGAGGACGTGCTCGCTCGCTCATTTGTCGAGGGATGGTGTGATGAGATGTTCCAGGCTAGGACACCTGTAGGGTGGGGACAGCTTGCGGTGTGATGTGATGAGATGTTCCATGATAGGACACCTGTAGGGTGGGGACAATATGCGGTGTGATGTGATGAGATGTTCCAGGATAGGACACTTGTAGGGTGGGGACAACCTGCAGTGTGATGTGATGAGATATTCTAGGCTAGGACACCTGTAGGGTGGGGATAGCCTGCGGTGTGGTGTTTCCAGACTATGACACTTGCAAGGTGGGTACAATTTGAGGTATGGTGTTCTAGGCTAGGATACCTGTATGGTGGGGACAACCTATGGTGTGATGTGGTAGTGTGTTTACCCGCGGTTATGACTTTGGGGTTCATTGTTGAGACATGTGTTGTGGGTGTTGACTCACCAGGAATTTATGGGCGCCTAACTAGTGAGTTCGGCCGGCTCACTCGGTAGAAGAACTACAAAATTCCGTGAGGGGAAGATACACCAGTCGTGTGGAGACCAATGGATGAGGTCCAAGGTTATAGGCTTGACTATCGCGGGTCTAGTTCTTGGTGGAGGAGACCATAGATGAGCATGGTTGGCAATTCGTTGAGGATTGGTGGGGTGGTTACTCCCGTGTGGTGGTCGGTTTAGGACTCTAGTGAGCCCGACTCTTGGGTTGGTCGTAATATTTGTACGAGTTGTCATGAGAGGGTCATAGGTCTGGTCGAGGAGTATGGATTTTGATCTAGTTGGAGATCAGTCTGAGTACTCGAGGGTGGGTGGACCGCAGCGGATGGGCACATGAGGGAGTTACTATAGAGTTGTATTGAGTTAGTTAGAGGATGTACTGGAGGCCCGATAGATGTGGGCCCATGTGTTAGGGGTAGGGCACCCGATTGCATAGTCATGCATGTAGACATCATAGACATTGGTGTGCTCATCTGATCATAAACAGTGTATGCTTGGTGACATATGATGCGTGTGTTACCCTCACTGGGCATGTAGAGCTCAGCCATTGCCTCATAGGTACTTCATAGAGGAAGGGTCGGCGGGGCCCTCAATCAGACATTGGGCGTAGAGTTGTAGCTTTATACTTGTCATGGTTTCATTTTGTAATTGGGGATTTGCTGATGTATTTGAGATATGTGTACATTTCATTAAGTTGGATGAATATAATAATGGAATGATGTTATTGTTTCCAATTATGATTAACACTTTATTGGTACCATCGGTTATTGGTTTAATTGTGGGTTACCCGTGGTTATTTTAAATTGCGGGAGCAGTGTGTCCCATTAAAAAAAAATATATATATATATATATACCCTTGAAATAATAATAGATCGGTTTCGGGACTTTGTATCAGTTTAACGTACTCGTAGCGGGACATGTTTCATTTTTTTGCAATCTTATTTCCAATTCCATCCATCTTCTCATGTTAGTAATATGGTCATTACTAATTTCAAGGCTCTTATGTTTATAACCAAGATTTTTCCAGTCATTAATTCCTTCATTTGCCAATTGAGTTTTAATTCCATCTTGTTTAAACAACTTATAGTAAAAACAAAATATTTTATCCAAAGCAATTGAGTAAACTAGCCATATTCTATATGTTTTTCTCAATTTGGTAAATATAGAATATAATTTGTAATAGAAAAAATGTTTATTTTTTGAATCTTTAAGAAAGTTAATATATGTATCTCTTATGGGACCTCTTTTTACTAATATTTCTCTCAAATTTTGTTCAATATTTTTCCAATTACCGGGATAAAAAATGTTTAAAAGAACATGTTCATTGAAATTTTCATTTACTTCATTTTCATTCTTATTTTCATTATCACGCTCATCCATATGTTCTTCATTCACCAAGTTAATATCATTATGTTCATTCATAGTTTCTTCATTATCACTATGTTCGTCATTAACCAAATATTCAATTGAACTTTCTGTTTGTTTTCTTTTTTCTTATCCAGAAGAATATTTTTTAATAGACATAATGATAGTGATAACCAATACAAAATTAACAGCTAAACAATCAAAATTAAAGAATAATAAAATTTGATTTGATTTGCGAATAAACCATAACCAGTTGGAAATGGTCACATGCCCGCCGCCCCGCCCACACAAGATTAATCACAGTCATAGAATCAACTTCACTGCAATATATCAACATAAAAAAATCAATAAATAATATAAATTAAATTCATTCAATTTAAATATTTAATAAATAAATGAATAATAAAAATGATACATTGATACTTACAGTGCAGTTACGAACTTGAACTTCTTCGTATTTAACATATGATTATAAGTAAATATTTAACACAGTCAACAAAGAATTCTTCTTGTTTATTTCTTTCTAAACACCTCACATGGGTAGCCTCAAATGGGACTACTATATTCAAATCAACAAAACATCCACTAGAAAAAATCGACAAAACCCATCTCTCAAATAAATAAAAAAAATCCACCAGAAAAAATAAATAAAAAGAAAATAGACTATGAAAAACTGGAAAAAAAACCCATCAATAGTTTATACTCTTGTAACACCCCATCCCGCTACGGGCGTATTACTGCCGATATCGAACCGAGATACGACACATTTGAAACAACGTGTATATTTTTTTCTTTCATCATCAACAATCATAAGGGCTAATTAAATACCACAAGTTCAACTAGCACAACAATGTAATATGCAGTTAGTACAGTTATCCATAACAGTAACAACTTTCAAATTAAACACACAGTGCACTATCTAAATAACAAAACAATGTAATACCCTGACCTAAATTAGGCTAAATTTATATGATGAATCATATCTTAACCTTTTAATCATAAAGATTTCGGTTGGGGCTTTATGAAAAGTCCAGGTTTGGCCCAATCAAAGCCTGAAAGCTCGATGATCCAACTCATCTAGTGGGAAGGGCAAAATGGTAATTTACCATTAGTCGACGTCATTTGTACTATTTATCTAATTATTTGATATTGTTGAGTAATATTGATCTCCTTAATTAAGGATTTTAAATTCTAAAATTTATAAGTATATTACTATATTATTTTTAGAAAATGTTATTAAAAAACTACCCGAAAAGATCTCAAAAGTGAAGAAATAATGTTTCCCAAACAATTTTAGAAATGAGAAAATTTTAAGAAAAATATGTGTTTTAGACTTTATTATAACTCATTGTTTTATGTTTTCAAATTTTGAAAATAAAAGTTTTAACCCTTTTAATAAATACAAGTTGAATTAAGTAAATAGTCACAAAATGTGAATTTTGTTTAAATCTATAGATTTTGATAAAATATAAATCTCCAAAAATTTATAACGAGTAGAGTTTATAAAACCCAACATTTTTGTTAAGTTGAATTAAATTAACTAAGTTAAATAAACTATGTAATTAGTTAAAAATTAAAATAAGATGAAAATGGACTTAATTGCAAAAACTACTGAAGGACTAATTTGCAAAATTTCCAAATGATTAGACCACCTTATGTGGCCGGAAGCTGTTGCTTCATCGTCGACTCATGCAAGCTACGGAGCTTGCAGATGAGGTGTCCATCCCTTAGCCATGCTGGATACTACCCTACCTAGCCATGGCTATAAATCTAGTCATCTCCCACCTGGTTTCACCCACTGTTAGAAAAATCAACCCTCTTCTCTGTTTCAAAATTTTTACCGTTTGAAGTGGAAGATTTTTCAAATTACTGAATTTCTACCCAGAAGAAAAAGTGAAGGTAACCATTATGTTCATTTTTAAATTCTAGTCAGTTTATGATCAAACAGAAGTGAATTTGGTTAATATTCGAGTGTCAAAACTGATTTTGAAGTTTAGAGGAAAACTTGAATTTTCAAGTGTTTCACTGTTTTTTTCTCTTAAAATCTAGTTTTTTTGATATGTATAAAATGTCCAATTTCATCCTAAAGTAAAGAGGACTCACTGAGGAGTCCATCTGACCTGTTTGGTGTCAAAAACGAATGCAAAAAATCCACTATCTCTGGATTCGTATTTCATACAGTATTTTTTTCCATCACTGCTCTGGCTGGTGACAGAGGAAGAAGACGACTCTCGAAAGTTCCGAGAGTTGGGCTTTGGAAGCTTCAAAGGTAACACTTCGGCAGTTCCGAACTTAGGTTCGGGGTTCCGAAGTGACCAAAGGCCAAACGTTCATTCTGCCTCTGCTGTTCAGTAGTTCCGAACTGTTCGGAGTCGGAGTTCCGAGCATACCTCGGTAGGTTCCGAGACACACTGAGACCCAGTGGTTTTCTGTTTTCTATTCGGAAGCACTCTTGGACGTTCCGAGACCTGAACCTCGAAAGTTCTGAAGAACAGAACCAAGTTCTGAAGGTTCTGTAAGCCCAGATTTAGGCAATGGCTCGGAAGGTCCGAAGCCACAGTACTTGGTTCCAACGCATGTTCTGAGGAACCCAGTTTTGATTTTTGAAACTTAGTCTAAATTAGGATTTCATGTTTTAGATCTTAGATTTTAATGTGATGTTTATGCCATTTTAATTAAAAGTGATACTAACTACTCTTATTTGATACTATCTTATATATTCACTTTCAGGCTGATACTCTCTATCTGTGGCTGACTCAGTTCGATAGCTATCAGTAGCTGAGCGAATAACTTCGCCGCTCGGTAGAAAATAAGGGTTCTGTAACACTTCAGAATTCCATGTTATCAATGTTTATGGAATTTGGTATTTTAATTGTGAATTATTGGATATGGACCTTAGATGGGTAAAGTGTTGGGTCAATTGCCCAATTAAGACCCAACGGGTTATGAATATGGTTTCAATTGAAATAAATGGGTAAGATGTACGCAATTGGGTCAAAATTGTTAATTGGGTCAAAATGCCAATTGGGAACCAATGGGTCGTGGTGGACTTGGTTGACCACCAAGTGAGTCCAAGCTTAATTAGGTTGGGGCTGACTTGAGTTGGAAATGGAATCAAATAATTGAGTTGATTCAAGTGAATTAAATGAGTTGAATTAAAGAAGTGAGTTGAGTTAAAAGGATGAGTTGAGTTAAATGAGTTGGATGGGAAGTTGTGGGGATATTCATCTCAAGTGAGTGAAGTGTGAAGATGAAGGTGGTTTGTTGTTTCAAAATTCAAACAATGGCATATACGTTGGAGCCTTGGAGTTTCATCTCATGGATGAAACTCCCACATGGAGAGATAAGGAGGTGGACGGTTATACATTTGAAATTCAAACAAAGGGGACGGTTACACATTTGAAATTCAAACAAAGGCAAGGCACACGTTGGAGCCTTGGAGTTCCATCTCATGGATGAAACTCCCACATGGAGAGATAAGGAGGTGGACGGTTATACATTTGAAATTCAAACAAAGGGGACGGTTACACATTTGAAATTCAAACAAAGGCAAGGCACACGTTGGAGCCTTGGAGTTCCATCTCATGGATGAAACTCCCACGTGGAGAGATAATGGAGGTGGGACGGTTACACTTTTGAAATTCAAACAAGGCACACGTTGGAGCATTAAGGAAAATGGGAGTTACACCAAGGGCTTCACCAAAGCCATCATCCTTGACCGACCACATCATTGGAACAAAACAATTTTGATACTCATCTCACTCTCTCCCTCTCCTTCTCCCTCTTGGCTGTTTCTCTCCCTCAAACCCTCTCTTGGCCGATCACTCCTCAAGACCAAAGACATAGAGTTTCATCTCAAAGTTCTATCATTCTCACACAAGGCCGAACTCTCCCTCTCTCTCAAGTTTCACTCTCGGCCAAAGAAGTAAGAAAGAATGAGGAAAATGCTAAGGAAGGAAAGGATCGGAAGAACAAGCCGGAGCAAAGGAAAACCAGAGGAGTCGCGGAACCGGTAGGTATTTTGATATATTTGGTTTAAAGTAAGGAACCATAGGGTTCGGCCATCGTGTATGGCCGAACCCCATGGAAGAAAATTGGGGAATGATTATAGTATTTTAATGGAAAGGAGTAACCATAGGGTTCGGCCATAGTGCATGGCCGAACCCCATGAAAGAACATTGGTTATTTTTAAATGGAGTTTGAAGGGTAAAAATCATAAGTTTATGTGTATGATGTTAAAAGGTTTTCAAAGGATTATAACTTGGATAAATGATTGTTAAGAGAAGATTATGAACCATAGGGTTCGGCCATGGTGTGTGGCCGAACCCCATGGAAGGTTGTTAATAATTTTGAAAAGGATGAAGACCCCATGGAAGGATATTGTTAATATTTAATGGATTTTAAAGATGGAATATAGACATCATAGGGTTCAGCCATGGTGTATGGCCGAACCCCATGAATCAATTTTTATGGGTCATTCATGGACCAATCATGTTAGATGAATAATTATGTTAGGAGATGGAAAGATTGGATTAAGGGTTTTGTTTATGTTGATGAATTATTTAGTCATGAACATATGTTTTTGGACCTAAAAATAAGGAGATGGAAATAATGGCAATATTGTAAATATAGGCTAAAATGAAAGATCATGGGTTCAGCCATGGTATATGGCCGAACCCCATGAACCATGTTAATGGGTTATTTATTAACCTAAGCATGTTTAAATGAATGAAATGGACAACCATAGATTAAACAATGGCAAAGATGTAATTAAGGGTGAAAATGATGGACCATGGGTTCGGCCATGGTGTATGGCCGAACCCCATGGGAAATGTTTGGTGGACTTAAATGGTTATCAATGATAAACAATTATGTGTGTTAGATGGTTAATGTATGAATGGTTAGATCAATGGATTGTGTGATTGGACTGAAGTTAAAAGATCAAAGAACTCAAAGGAGGGACTAAAACCAAGTAAGTGAGGTTCGGCCATGGTGTATGGCCGAACCCCACAAGGTTGTGTTTATGGACTTAGACTTAATAGAAATCAAATAGAACATGGTTTGATTGATTGATGTGTAATAAGTAACGGGACCTCACAAGCGGGGCATGATCGTGAGCGGTTGCCGGATTATAAAACAAGGTTACTTTAGTGGTCATTGGTAGGATTCTACCTCTTTAAAACCATGGGTTTAAGTATGATGGTTTTTATCTTATTTTGATGAATTTATGTTGTAAAAGATATGTTCCAAATGTGAGTTTTAATGCTATGTTTATAATATAAAATAACATGTGTTTCATTAGCATCTCATACATGGCATGGGGTGAAGGATATGTAACAGGAGGGGCCACACTCCGTCGGGGCGTTCGAAAGACCTATGTGGGGGTACTTTGATGATGAGAATCCCATCAAGAGGTTATATGTACTTGTGATGGGTGAGACTCATTGCATTTGACATCATGACATGGCATTGTTTTATATGGTTTTTAACATTATGTTATTATATATGATTTGCACTAACCATGTGTAGACCCTAAATGGAATTCCTACTAGGCGCGTTGTTCTAACGCCCTACTTCAACCCTAGTGGATGATAGAGAAAAGGAAAGGGACGATAAACGTGATCGGAGCCAAGCATAGGAGCTTGGTTATGTGATTGGATTATATTTTATTTATGTTACTCTTGGACATGTAATTTGAGTAACTAGACTTCGGGCATGTAATAATTTAGATATTTGCTATGGTTTGTGAATGGTTACTTTGGTTATTTAAGTTAAGTTAATCATTTATAATTGACGGAGTACTTTACAATCTAAAAAGGAATAGATCTAGGTTCTATTATAATCCGCAGTTTATGATATAATTCGCATGTTTATATTATGTGTGAACCGTATTCATGGACTTAGTCCATGCTGTAACGCCCCGCCCTTTCCGAGATTCAGAGTCTAATTTTTTTTTTTTATAAATTAAAACCGGACAAGGGCGGAGAGACGTCATGACGCAAGTTAAGTTCGAACTTCCAAAGTCCGACCCTTAACTGGCCACCCATGTGTGCATGAACTAAACCCATGATAACAATCCACATATGGAACTAAACAAGTTATGCGGAATAAACTAGACTAACTGCGGAATTAAACTGAATAGATAGCAAGTACAAGTCTCAATTATTAAAATAACTTAATCCAAACATCCATTGTCAATAATATAAACAAACCATAGCAAAGTTAACTAGCTATTACATGTCCATAAACTGTAACTGAAAAGACAGTAATAAATAAATCCCAATCATCAATCAAGCACTGAAGCCTGGCTCCCCTCCTGGTCCTCGACCTTCTCTTTCCCCTTCCTTGTTCCTGCATTATCCTCTAAGGATAGAATTAGGGCGTTAGATCAACGCGCCCAGTAGGTTCCCGATCAAGGCTACCACATGGTTAGTTTATAAAACATGCATGCATATATATATATATATATATATATATATATATATATATATATATATATCATAGTACATGATCATCAATAAAATATTTGAAAACAATGCATGTATGTAAGTGCATATGTAATGAGTCCCACCCATTACAAGTATACATAGCCATCACTTGACGGAATTCTCACGTCAAGGTAATTCAGAGTAATCCACATTTCCTCTAAACAGAAGTCTAATATCAAAGTAAGCCAGAGTAATCCACATTTCCTCTGGATAGGATTCTTATGTCAAGGTATTTCACAGTGTAATCCATAGTATTCCTCATTTCCTATGGATTGGCCTCCTGTTTCCCAAAGTCATCACCCCATGCCATGCATGAGATGTCATTGCATTATATATATCATTTGTAAATACATATCACATCATTTAAAAACCAATTTGAAACCTAATATCATTAACAACATATCTCATTAAAACATGATAACACCAAATCATGATAGTGGTTACAAGTAGGTAGGGAAACCTACTGAGAATTCGCTTAACGTCCGTTCCTTTCAAGCGTCACCCATTCACGACTAGCGTGCCGTCAAAGAGATCCGTCACCTCATTCACATAACCCATGAATCAACTTTAATCCAATACTTCATTTGGATGGGGTTCGGCCATACAACATGGCCGAACCTCATCATCTAAGTTTGGTCCCTTTTTTTTCCATTTTTAACATTGTTTCAAAGTTCCCAAATCAAGTCCCTTGATTTAATAGTTCCATCCACTAACTTCATTAAAACAGCCCATTAAAATTAATATCCATTAATATCCAAACATATTTATAAGTGGGGTTCGGCCATACATCTTGGCCGCACCTCACTTATGTACTTTGGTCCCCTCTTTCATCTCTTGATTGTTACACTTATTTACAAAATTGCCATTGCTACCAATAAATAATTTATCATGCATAAACTTTAAAACCACCAATTATTTCCATGAAATTGATTCATAACACCATAACCATGGTCCATGGGGTTCGGCCATATCCATTGCCGAACCCTATGGCTTTCACATTTGAATCTCTTTGTCATAACTTAGCCATAGAACACCATGGTTCGGCCATGAAATGGCAGACCCATGCCTTGTCCAAATGTTCACTTAGAACCCTTTTTAAACCCTTCATATTGTTCCACGATATTCAAGTTTGAAACCCTTTAATTCAACAAAATAGTTCATAAATCTCCCCACCCTTTCCATCCTTAAAATCCATATAAAATGGTCAATGGGTTTCGGCCATACCCATGGCCGAACCCTATGGTTCACTTGGTTCAATACTCTCGATGATTACTCATGGTTTTGACATGCTTTTTCAACCATAAACCATATATAACTCAGCCATACATTGGCCAACCCAGTATATACATTTTATATCCATTATTTAAACACCTTAACCCTTCCAATACTTGTATGGTTTTTATCTTTCAAAACCATCAAAATTAACCAATAATTATGATATGATCTCATGGGGTTCGGCCATCCCCATTGGCCGAACCTTATGGCCTATAATTCAAACCCTTTTTAACAAATACTTTGTCTCATCATACATGTCCCATCCTCCATGATCTAAGAACCCTTTTAACTTGCATCATAAGTCTAAGTTAAACATCCCAAAACAGTCCATCAGTTGCATGGTTTTAACTTACAAAAACCATCAACATGAACATAACATTTCATGGGGTTCGGCTAACCAAAGTGGCCGAACCCTATGGTCCATGCTAGCTATCTTTTAAACATCTAAATACATATTCCAAACCCTTGGTAGATTCGGCCATCCCATGGCCAAATCATGTTCCATTTGTCCCATCTTATTAAACAAAATTCAATGGAAATACTTACCAAATTCCTTTGTTGCTCTCTTGCCTTTGATCTTTACTTCCTTCCCTTTTGTTTCCTTTCTTCTTTCTTAGTCCCTAGCCGAATGTATGCTTGATCAATTGGTGAAGACACCACTAGTTGGTTCGGCCAAGGAGTGTGTTCTTGAGAGAGGGAGAGAGATAAGAATACTTGAGATCTCCAAGAGTGACAATCGGCCAAAAGTGGTGTTTTGTTTTTGGTTAAGCAGCCCCATATCTCTCATCCAATCCTCATCAATATTTGCTTAAACCAATGAGACACTTGCTGCCAACCAATGCACCCATTAGCATCCCAACGTTGGAGGCTTGGGTTTCCAAATGGGATGGGAATCCTCCAACTTCCCATGAGACTTTTATCTCATTTTATTAACTTCACACATGGGGAAACCCTCCATGCCATTAACGTGTGGAACCTTATCCTTGGTGGGGTGTGAGACCAAGGCAACTCCTCACCTTCCACTTGGCTCACTTGAATTATAAGATCCCTTTGATTTCCAACACAACTCATCTAACTCATAAGCCCAACTCACCACATTAAATGACACTCATTTAATGCACTTGAGTCACTCCATTTCTTAATTTAAACCCAACACAATTCAGTCCCAACTCAACCTGATTTAACTCACAATTGAGCTCACTTGAGGGTCCACACGGTCAACCATGGTCCACATGGTCAACACGACCCATTGGGTCCCCATTTAGCTTATTGACCCAATTAACGCCTAGACCCAATTATGAGTGGTTTAGCCCCTTTGAATGTGGTTTACCCATTTGCATCAAGCCTACCCATTTATGCTCCACATAATTTCCAATCAATTCAGCTTAACCCCATTAAATTTGGGCTCACCCAATGGTCAAACAAGTCCATTATGACCCATTGGGTCCTTTGACCCAATTAACCATTTTGACCCCATTTGACGTCCTTTACCCATTTACCTAAATTTGATCCTTATAATAGGTCCATAGGGTTTTAATTTGAGCAATGGGCCCCACCATTTCCATATTTACAATTACATTTATTAAATTCATCAATCCAGTGGCATTTTCGTAAATATTGATTTCATTGAGAAATTGGGGTGTTACACATGCACACATAGGGTTGGCCAGTTAAGGGTTGGACTTTAGAAGTTCGGACTTAATTCGCGTCGTGTCGTGCCACTCTTGCTCACTCTTCTATTTATATATAAAAAAAATAGACTCTGATTTTCGGAAAGCGAGTGAAAAAGGGCGGGGCATTACAGGTTCGGACATTGAGTGACTTCTAGGCCTAACTCACTATATGAGTACTGGCCTGAGCATCTTATATCTCTAGGCCTAACTCAATACGTCTACATGGTCATTTCCAGAAGACAATATGAGTAGTGGCCTGAGCGCCCTATTATATATTGCTGATTATTGTAACTTAAAATGGTTAATAATCAAATATGAGACTCAGATCCATGTCCCTTGGAGTTTTTCCAGAAAATAGGATAGAAATATTTGAAATGCTATGAGTATGTATTGTATTGTATCTATGCATATTGATTGATTTTTTATTGTATATCTGTTTGCATGTTTGATAGATACTTCGATACCCACATTTTTTGTGAGGAGACTTAACATTGTAGTATGAATAAATTAGGTTAAGAGGATCTAGTGCAATGAGTGATTTGAAGGATCAGACTTAATGAACCCACTTATATGCCTAGACATGATGCACTATTGTAAAGAGTGCTTATTAATACTAACGATGTTTATCGTATATCATGATTATGATGATGAAATGCTTATAAGTTATGATGATAAAATGCTTATGAGTTATGATGATAATAATACTACTTCCACGTACCCTTAACTGCTGAACTATTATCGGCCCAAGTGTGTCGATTACCGGCCCAGGTGTGTCGATTTACGTCTACTGGCCCAGGTGTGTCAGTACCGGCCTAGGTGTGTCTGAGACGTACTTGCAAGACTTATATTTTGACCGTGTCGGGACTTGATACTTATAGTCAGTGTAGTGTCTAGGTGTTACGGTGGATGTCAGCAGTTATGGATTTATATTGAGACTTTGGTAGGATAAACCGTTTTGGTGCTATATTGATTTGGGCTAACCTGATATTCATACATTGCATTGTTATGTTCTTTCACTGAGCTGGTTAGCTAACACAAATCACATTTCAGGAGATGTACCTGAGGAGGAGGAGCCTCCATATCAAGCTTAGGATGGATAAGTTGTTGCGGTTTCTCGTAATTCCCACAGACGGGAATTTCTTTCTTGTTTGACTTTTGGTTCCTTTGAACCATGTTTCATTACCCGAGGAGGAGGAGCCTCATGTGCTACTTGTTATGTTAAAATTTGTATGAACCACTATGTGACCGTAGTTACTCTTATGAGAATAAATGATATTTTATTTATGGAAATATTTGTTTGTATGATATGTGCCTGTATGTGGGTAGATTTATGGTTCATGTTTGAGTCCACATGTAAAGAGCATGTGTGAGGTTTATTTCTGGGCCTAACTTTTGATCCAGCGCAGTTAGGAGTGATTAAGGTTTAAAAAAAAAAAAAAATAGTAGCGTTCTGGGCCCACCTCCGGGTCGGGGCGCTACAAAAAGAGGAAAGGTAAATTAGCAATCTGCGATCGTCGTCGTCTAGGCCTGGTCTTGGGACCCGCTGGGTCCAGCATCCAGTGAGCCACCTGAAAGGCAAGGGGTGGTACTACTTACCCAGTGCGAGAGTACATGCATATAATCACTCAACATATAACTTACACTACATATTTACCATCATGAGGCGTTAAGAAAGTCTACATGCATGACCCCGCATGACACACACACGACCCACCGTGCGGACTATCCAACACGTACTCAATATAATCCACAACCGCCCTACCTCTAGGGCCACCACCTCCTCAGAGGTCCACACACACCCACTCTTCAGACCGGTACCACGAGTCGTGAATAACCATGAGAGTCGTCCTACATCGTACCATCCCTTGACCAATGAGTGGGCAAAACACCCTCAACCCACTCGGTCATCCGGGGATCATAAACCATATCAACGGGAGCTGTCCTCAACCGCACCATCCCTCGACCAATGAGTGGGCGAAACACCCTCAACCCACTCGGTCATCCAAGGATCATAAACCATACCACCGGGAGCTATCCTCAACCGCACCATCCCTCAACCAATGAGTGGGTGTAACATCCTCAACCCACTCGGTTATCCGGGGATCATAAACCATATCTGTGATACCTCGCCCAGATGGACAAAGCGTCAGCCAACACATCGGCTGTGATAGATGTGTCGGGCGGCCCAGGGTGGGTGTTGGAGTCCCACATCCGAAGTGACGGTGGAAATTGAGGGATTTATAATTGGGTGCCCTCATTGAACAAGTAAGACGCATTTTAGGCCTATCCCAAATGAGCCAGGCCCAATCCAAACCTTTATGGGCTCGCGCGTGTGTGCGAGGCCCAAAGTGGACAATTTCATACGAAGTTGAGCCCTAAGCCCTGTGTGCGGGTCTAGTCGTTACAAATTTGGTATCAGAACCGAGGTTGTACACTCGGACAGTGTGGGCCTTTCCCCTTCCTCTGTAGTGTGAGCTAGGCCAGGTCGAGCCAGGGCCAGCTCAAGGCCTTAGGTGGGGCCATTGTGATACCCCGCCTAGACGGGCAGAGCGTCAGCCAACACATCGACTATGGTCGATGTGTCGAGTGGCCCAGGGTGGGTGTTGGAGTCCCACATCAGAAGTGAGGGTGGAAATTGAGGGATTTATAAGTGGTTGCCCTCCTTCAACAAGTAAGAAGCGTTTTGGGCCTATCCCTGGTGAGCCAGACCCAATCCAAACCCGTGCGGGCTCTCACGTGTGTTCATGTGCGAGGCCCAAAGCGGACAATTTCTTATTGAGTTGAACCCTAAGCCCTGTGTTCTGGTCGAGACAGTGGGAGCTGTCCTCAAATGTACCATCCCTCGACCAATGAGTGGGCAAAACACCCTCAACCCACTTGGTCATCCAGGGATGCCTCATCCACCATGCACTCGGGTACCGCGACTGTAGGGGAGCCTCCAAGACTGCCTTGGGTGAACCAACGCTCAACCCATTGATATCCCTGAGGCTACCTGTAATAGCCCGAAATTTTTAAATCAATAAAAATGTGGCTATTATTTATTTTTAATGATGGAAATTGGAAAATATGATGGAATAAATGTTAAGTGGATCGAAATATGGACAAAGGCCCAAGTATGGCCCAATGGACCATGGATTGGATTTAAAATCATTTAAATGGTCAATGATGGTCAATTGGGCCAAGGATGGTCAAATTGGGCCCAATACCCATTTGGGACCCAATGGGTCAAGAAAATGTAAGCTCTAAGGTAAATGGGTAAGGGTGAATTTAATTGGGCCATGGGCCCAATGGTGATCCAAGTAATTGAAAGGCGTTTAATTAAATCACCTAAGTTAATTTTAATTAGACCAAAGTGATATGGCCAATTGGGACCCACCTCCACCTCACCAAGTGAGGTGGCGTGTGGACCAAGATTGGTAGGGCCGGCCACCATGGTTGAATTGGTCAACCATGGGTGGATACAAGGAGATGGAATTAGGTTAAATGAAAATTAATTAATTTAATGATCCAATTAATTAATCAATTAAGCTAATAAAAAGGGTGGTCAAATGGTCAAATAGAAGACCCAAACCATTCCACCTTATCACTAAAGCTCAAACACGTTGGACTTGGGTGGTGGTTATCCCAACCACCACCATAAAGCAAGATAAAAATCTTATGTGGGTTGGTGGGAGGAGTTAATGATAAAGTGTATTTTAAGCAACCAAAAGGAGATGCTTTCATCTCATCTCTCAAATCCCATTCTCATTTTTACTTTCTCCCTCTCTTGCTCTCCACCACCGTCCCACACCAAAGAGAAAGGAAGAAGAAGAAAAAGAGAAGAAGAGAGGAAGAGAAGAAGAGAAGAAAGAAGCTCAAATTTGGCCATCACTCCAAGATCAAAGCTTGGGACCTTCTTTCTCACCATCTCCTCCTCTCCCTCTCTCGAACCTAACCCTACCTTAGCCGACCCAAGCCTTGATGTTTTTCCATTGATCAAGCTCATCTTGACCAAAGAACAAAGGAGAAGAAGAAGAAAGAAGGCCAAGGAGTCCAAGAGGAGGAAGAAAAGTCGAAGGAGACGATGGATTGTAAGTATTTTTTTTTTTATAAAAAACAAGAGATTGGATTCTTTTTAGGGTTTAAGATTTGGGGTCCATTTTTATTAGATTAATAGTGGCCAAAACATTATGGGCCTTGGATCTCAAATCCATTCCATGGAAGGATGAAAAAAAAAAATGGAAAAAGTGGATAAATTAGGTTAAGGAAAAATAAATACATTAAGGACATTATGTAATGAAATTTATTTAAGCATGAAATGTGTGTGATTTTTGGAAGGAATTATGGTGAGTAATTAAGTAAGCTTAAATGGGGTTTTTAAGATCAAAACCATAGAAGGGGGATTTATGATTTTAAGATGTTAATGAATAAATGTTAGTGAAGTTAAAGAGTTTTAATGAGGAAAAATTATGGAGGATATCAATGATTGTTAATGGCCTCAAAAGTGGTGGAAAAGAATGAACCATGAACCAAACCATGCTATGCTTATGAATTTATGAAAATATTCTATTTAGTGTTTGCATGATGATTCCCTATGATGTTGTTAAATTATGAATTATCAATCGTTGCAATGAGTTATATGATATTGCTTTGATAATTGATTGTATGCAATGAATAGTCATTGAGGAACAAGGATGTGTTATAGACTATGTTATAGACTATGTATATGATGATGAGTTGATAAAGTGCCGTGAGTTGTGAATATGTAGTATGCATGAAGAGGCCGTGATATGCCAATGCGTTTGGTTGGAAACCTAGGTGGGGCTGATGAATAATTCCAAAGTTTAGGAATTTGTGGATAGTCATGGATGGCCTTCGAATGTGTTGGGATGACTTGCTTTGGGTGAGTAGGATTGTTATTTCTAAATCTCTAGGTGTATGTTGTAAATGGGGTAGGGTAACCTAATCATAATTATGTTGAATCGCTAGATTATATTAATGTGTTATTTCTCATGTTATCTCATGTTATTGTTTTATGAGAATGGAGATGAAAGATCTTGTTACACATGAGTTATGTTATTCGATGATTGTGTGTGATTTCAATTCTACGTGACCTGGTAAGCTTAGATGTACCACTATTTTTAGGAATCTATGAATATGTGTTGAATAATCTAGAGGGGTAGGAAATTAGTATCTATATGATTTGAATGCATGATGGAAACCACCTCAAGGAAGGACTTATGGTGGGGCTAAATAATGTATATGGACCCAAGTAAAAATGGGATTATATATGTGGTTAGATGAATGGAAAATTAGGGTAAGTTAAGGACTAATTTGTTAACGTACATATCATGGTTGATGGAACATTAATGGATCTAAGTCTATGGATCAATCATGGGCCTAAGAAGGGAAGGATAAAATGAAAACTTAACCATGGAGTAATAGTGGCAAAACCGTAAATAATGGCTAAATTGAAAAAAAAACCCCATGGGAAATGATCATGGACTTAGGGACTTCAAGTAATAACCTTGTGTGTGATTAATAAAGCCTAGGGTGACTGATTTTTGGACTCATGTAATTAAGATAATCAATGGTTAAAAACAGGGACTGACTATTAATATGTAATAAAGTACCGGACATCACAAGCGGTGCGCGATCGGCGATCGGATCTGTAGACGGAAAATGTAAAGAGACGCTAGTCGGTATTCGGTAGGATTCCTACCTTTTTGTAAGCCATGGATTAAGTATTATGTGATGTTTTCCTTTAACTTATTTTGGAAATCATGTGAATGTTTTAAGATGGGTTTTGGATTAAGTATTATGTGATGGTTTCCCTTTGATTTATTTGGTAATCATGTGATTGTTTTAAGATGGGTTTTATGACTATGATTTACATATATTACATGACATATGACATCTACATCTCATGCATGGCATGGGAGGGATATGACAGGGGAAGGATGAAATGAAACCAGAGTCCATGCTCCATTGGGGCGACTGATAAACAGACATGGGGATATTTTGATGTGTTTGATTTATCAGGGATGTCGTATGTAATGATGATACCTTGATGATGGTTCTTCCATCAAGGGGGGTGATGTGTGGCTGTTTATACCTTGACGAAGTTTTGTTGTCAAAGGGGATGATGTATGACTGTTTATATCTTGACGAGGCATTGCCGTCAAGGGGGATAATTTGTGATTGGTCATATCTTGACGAGGTTTTTTCCGTCAAGGGGGATATGGTATCATGATAGTAAGGATGATGGGTGAGACTCATAACACAGACACCCATGGCATAGCATTCATTTTATGGTTTTTCGTTATAATATTATCTATATGCTTTGTTATCACTAATCCATGTGTTAGCCCTACTCGGAGTTCTACTGGGCGCGTTGTCTAACGCCCTACTTCTACCCTAACTGATGACACAGGAGATGCCCGAAAAGAAGGACGAGACGGGAGCCAAGTTTAGGAACTTGGGGAGACAGACTACTTAGTTTATTCAAGTTTACTTTGGAAATGTATTTGATAGCTTAGCTCGTCGGAATGTAATATTTTAGATTAATTGCTATGTTTTGGATTTTATTTTGGATTTTATGTTGTTGAGGTATTTTGGTAATTAAATGAATGTATCTTCCCTGCTATCTCAAATTTGTAGGATAGTCTCTATGGTAATTTCCGTACTTAGTTAATATTCCACAAGCTTACGTCTACGTGTGAACTGTTCTCCGTGGACTTCGTTCCACGCACATGTAGGGTTGGCCAGTTAAGGGCCGGGCTTTAGAAGCTCAGACTTAACTCGTGTCGTGACGTCCGCGCCCTTTGTCACTCTTTATTAAAAAAAAAAAAAATAGACTCTGATTTTCGGTGAAAAGGGGCGGGCGTTACACTACCATGACTACCTCTCGTCCTGCCCCTCCCGGGACACCCGGGCACCACGTCCGTCCAACTAGACCACGCCTCTCCCATAGGCATGTCCAAGGAACAACAAGATAGGCCTAATTGCCTAATCCTCATCAGGGAGCATACCTACCTGTTTCCAACCATCGGGTAGTCCATGGTCCCACCACACATCCACTGCATGGTCCCACATAATGTCCCAACCCCAACTATCCGACAAGCTAAGAAGAGTCTCTAGGTCCTGGTGTAGCCTAATCTCTATGCCCCATCGGCGTTCCACGTACAACAGTTACATGCATGCATAGTTAATCTTTGACATGTTATCGACAATATACAACGGATCATAATCAAACATGTACATTATCATCCATCACATATTAGCATGTTATCTTAATCAATTACATCCAAACAGTAAAAAAATGCATTTACTAAACATTGTCACATCCAATCATCATGATTTTACCATCATCGGACACGAGTACACGGAGTAGTCCCCTTGCCACATAATCATCTAAATGGTTCCCTTGCCGAGTGGCTAAATAAGCATAGGGGGTCCGATTCTGCGTCCCCGTGTTATTCATGTAGTTAAATATAGATATATGAAGAAATGCGTATGTTAAAAGTGTGATAGATCCTCACTTGTGTGTATTTTAATTAGCTGCGAGAAAATGGGTCCGTCAAGTTGAAGGGGGCTCGATCTATTAAAACAAGAACACGAGAATAAGTAGTCGAGTAAAACAAGCCAAACTAAGTCTAAATTGAAAATGGGCTTGAATTTGGGTCTGACCCAAACCGGGCCGAACTAGTTCCAAAACTGAAAACTGGGCCCAAAGCTGGATTGGGCCCAAAACTGGGCTGAAAGGGGCCGGGCCCAAAGGATGGGCCAGATTGAAACTAGGCCGAACTGGGCCAGAAAAATGGGTTCAAAAGCGAGCTGAGCTGGGCTTGGTTTACCAGGGCCCAGATTCGGACTCAGTTGAGTTAACTTGGCTGCTTAGCTGAGTTGACTTAGCAAACCAGTCAAAGGAAAAGAGGGGAAATGAAGGAAAATGGAGGAAGAAGGGGGGAAAACTAAGGAAAATCGGGAAATCACGAAAAATTGAGCAAAATTTGAGAAAATCAGAGAAAATAGGGAAAAGAAAACAAAGAAAACGGAGGGAAAGGAAATGAAACGGAAGGGGAGGAATGGGAAGAAAGAAAGAGGGGCAAAAGAGAGAAAAAAGGAAAATCGGAGAAGAGGAAAAAATAGAGGAGGGAAAGAAAGTTGGAAGAGGGGAGGATGAGAGAGAGAAAAAAATGAGGAATACCTGGTTCGTTCGGGGGGCGACGGCGGTTTTCAGAGACGACGCCGGTCAGGTCCGGGCGAAGAGAGCAGTAGAGGGAGAGAGAGATCAAAGAACGAGAGAGGGAAGGAGGGATCCGAAAGAGAGAGAGGAGCAGCGACAGATGTGCCCTGGCACTGCAGTTGCGTGCTACAGTGCGGTGCAAGAGAGGGATTATAATTTTGGGGGGTTGGGGCATTTTTTTTTTTAACTAAGATACAAAATCAAATCCCAAGATGATTTAAAACCCGATGAAACTTGAATATTGAATGTCGAGGGAGAAAAATCTATGGTTTTTAAAATGCTTTGGCATGATAATACATTAAATAATCCAAATTACCAAAATGCCATTCGAGTCTCTGAACTTAAAATCGTACAAATCGGGGCCCACCACGGATCCCACACTTTTCACACTGCTACTAAGACCCTAAAATCTCTGAAATCGGGTCGGGCCGTTACAATCTACCCCCATTTAAGCAATTTTGTCCTCGAAATTACACTAAAAGTCATACCTTGATCCTCAAAGAAAACAAGATATCTCTTACGCATCGACGACTCTTGCTCCCAAGTAGCTGTTTCTCTTGCTCCATGCTTCCAAATCACTAGAACCTTAGGAATAGTCTTGCCACGGAGCACATACTCTATCATGTCCTTGATTTGCACAGGGCCTTCGTCGAAACTGACATCCTCGCTAAGGTCCACATCATCCTAGTTAAGCACATGTGACCGGTCAGACTGATATTTCTGAATCATGGAAACGTGGAAAATGTTGTGCACTCTAGCGAGTTGCGGCGGAAGGGCAATCCTATAAGCCACTTCCCCGACTCTCTCCAACACCTCAAAGGGTCCAATAAACCGTGGTGATAGCTTTCCTTTCCACTCGAACCTCTGAACTCTAGGACAGGGCGAGACTTTGAGGAAAACATGATCACCCACGGCGAAATCCAGTGGCCTCCTCCTGCAATCTGCATTGCTCTTCTGCCGGTCCTGGGCAGTCAACAACCTCTTCCTGATGAGTTTGACCTACTCTGTAGTTTCTCTAACCATCTCTGGTCCTGCCAAGACAACCTCACTGGCCTTTGCCCAACACAGGGGTGATCTGCACAGTCGACCATACAACGCCTCATATGGTGCCATCTGAATGCTAGACTAGTAGCTGTTGTTGTAGACAAATTCAACCAAATGCAAGTAATCCTCCCAGCTACCCACATGATCCAGAAGACATGCACGGAGCATATCCTTTAAACTCTGAATGGTCCCCTCTTGTTGGCCATCTGTCTGTGGATGAAAGGTTGTGCTGAAGCATAATTGAGTACCCAGCTCTGTCTGTAAACTCTGCCAAAACTGTGAACAAATCTCGGGTCTCGATCCGAAATAATCGATACTGTCACTCCATGCAGTCTAACAACCTGCTCCATATACAACTGACTTGATTTCTCCAAGGAATCAATTGCTTTCATGCCAATAAAGTGGGCCGACTTGGTTAGTCTATCCACTATGACCCAAATGGTATTGTGCCCCTTAGGCGATCTCGGTAGTCCAGTCATAAAATCCATGGTGATGTGCTCCCACTTCCATTTAGATATCTTAAGCGGTTTCTTTATACTAGCTGGTCTCTGGTGCTCAAACTTGACCAGCTGACATTGCAAACATTAGGCCACAAACTTAGCTACTGCTCTTTTCATGCCGACCCAATAATACTGACGGCTCAGATCATGGTACATCTTAGCACGTCCTGGGTGTACCGTAAATCTCGTGTGGTGGAAGTGCCGTAAAACCTCATCGCGACACTGCTCTGGCACATACAATTGGCCATCAAAAGTCACTGCACCATCTGCTCTAACTGTACTACCATGTCGTCCGTCCCCGACAGCCACTCGATCTCGATACCCCGTCGAATCTGAATCAGTCTGCTGAGCTCTCAAGACCAAGTCATCCACCTCGGATCGCACCACCATACTGCAAAAAGTTACCGTTCTAGCCTCACCAATCAAACTAGAAAGTACTCGTTGAGACTTCTGGCTCAAGGCGACTGCAACTACGTTCGCCTTGCCTAGGAGGTAAGAAAGCTCAAAATCATAATCCCCAAGGTACTCCATCCATCGGCGCTATCTCAGGTTTAACTCTTTTTGCGTGAATAGATACTTGAGGCTGTGGTGATCCGAGAATACCTTGAACTTCTCTCTGTACAGGTAGTGTCTCCAGATCTTAAGTGCGAAGACCACTGCTGCTAAGTCCAAGGCATGAGTGGGATAATTCTGTTCATGATTCTTGAGCTTTCGAGAACCATACGTTACCATGCGGCCATCTTGCATCAAGATGCAACCCAATCCATCTTTAGAAGCATCACAGAAGACTGCATAGCCCAAACCTCTCTCAGGTATGACCAACATTGGGGCGGTCGTCAGTTTCTTCTTCAGCTCCAAGAAAGTTGACTCACAAGCCTCGATCCACTCATAAGGCTGGTCCTTACGAGTCAGTCTCATCATGGGAGCCACTATCCTAGAAAAGTCCTGAATGAACTGCCGGTAGTTGCCTGCCAGACCAAAGAAACTATAAATCTCGGTCACACTACGTGGTCTTGCCCAACTCATCACGGCCTCCACCTTGGCCGAATCAACAACCACCCATTTCGTTGATACCACATGTCCCAAAAATTGTACCTCTGGCAACCAAAATTCACACTTGTTGTACTTTGTATATAACTTATTATCCCTCAAAATCTGTAGCACGGTCCTGAAGTGTTGCTCATGATCATCCTATGATGCCGAGTGCAGAAGGATATCGTCGATAAATACCTCTACGAACCGATCCAGATGAGGCCTGAAGATCCGGTTCATGAGATTCATAAAAATGGTCGGGGCATTGGTCACTCTACAAGGCATCACAACAGACGCAAAGTGCCCAAACCGCGTGCGGAATGCTGTTTTCTCTATGTCACAATCCCACACCTTTACCTAATGATAACCTGATCGGAGATCAATCTTCGAGAAACATATGGATCCTCTCAGCCGATCAAACAAATCATCAATCCTAGGCAGTGGATACTTGTTCTTTATAGTCACACGATTCAGTTGTCGGTAATCTAGGCACAACTACATACTCCTGTCATTTTTCTTAGCGAACAAGGCCGGAGCGCCCCATGGCGATGTACTGGGACGGATAAAACCGACCGACTGCTACTCTGTCAATTGCTTCCCTCACTCCAACATCTCAGCTAGTACCATCCGATAAGGAGTGACAGAGATAGGAGCTGTACCGGGGAGCAGGTCTATAACGAACTCCACCTCCCTATGTGGCGGTAATTCAGTGAGTTTCTCCGGGAAGACATCTGGGAACTCACACACCACGCGGGGTATCTCAGTACTTGCTGGCCCGAACCCTCCCAACTCAAACTACACACAAGTCCACCCAACTCATCTGCACTCGAACAAATGGCAGTGCTCAACCTCTCAACAAAAGTCTTACCTGAAGCTGTACTACCTAAAACCCTCATACGATAGCAGTCAATGACGATGCGGTGGGATTAGAGCCAGTCCATCTCGAGGACAACATCAAACTCTGACATATTCATGATTCGTATATCAAACTTAAGGTGCAAGCAACCAATAGATAAGACACAACCCCTACAAAACTGATCTACCACTACCTCACTACCCAAATGGGATCTGATATGTAAAGGTGTCTCAGTCTTCTCTATTCTTAAACCAGAACTAATGGAAAAATACAAAGCAACATAAGAGTGTGAGGCACTCGAATTAAGTAAAACACAAGCCAAAGAATCTGAAGAACCAACATACCCTGCATAACTGTTGGTGGTAGAAACTCCTCTAGTTGCTGCATCAGGGCATACATCCTGCCCGGAGCTAAGTGACTGGGCCTGCCTCGGCCCTTGCCTCTCTGCGGAGGCACTGCTATCTGTGTAGGAGATCAAACATGTGTCATCTGACTGTAACCGGCTGCTTGAACCATCGCCTGAGCGGGTGTCGCTACAGTGCCTTGACAGCCCCTCTGAGGACAGTCCTGCGAAACGTCTCCAGCATCACCACAGGTATAACAATAAATGGCCCTGGTTCGTTGGGAAGACTCAGGGCAATCCCTCCAAAGGTGACCGGTCTCAAAGGTGACCGGTCTGGCCACAGGTGTAACATTTGCTCGGCTTATAAGTATTCACTGATGATGGTTGAAGACAGCAATATTGGCTCTCATGATGGCACTCTCTGCTATCAGTGCCCGCTGCACTACCTCTGCGAAGGTAGCACGCCTCAATGGCATGACCATGCACTGTAGAGCTGGGTGTAGGCCCTCCTCAAACTTGGGGGCCTTCTCCTATTCCTTCGCCACCAAATGTGGAGCATAGTGTGCCAACTCCACAAAACCGGCCTCATACTCCCGTACAGTACTGCTACCCTTTCTAGCTCAATGAATTCGTTGGTCTTTGATTGCTTCACTATTGATGGAAAGTACTTGGCTAAGAAGAGCTCCTTGAACTTGCCCCAGTCGGCTTGTCCCTACTCCCGGTTGGGCTCATCAAGCCACCAACTAGAAGCCTCTCCCTGAAGGTGGTGCGTCGCTAAAGTGACTCTCAGATCATGCTCTACAATACATGTAAAGGCCCAGAGTTTTAGCTCTCTATTTTATGTAATTTCTCTTTAAGTGGATGAAATGCATGATGAGATTTTGGTCCAAATAATGTGAATAAAATGTGGAATTGAATGTACATTGAAAATAAGTAAGGGAAATAGAATTTCCCTCTAATGATACATCGACCAGTCAATGTGTCGGTAAACTGAACTTTCCTAGGCGATACATCGACTAGGTCAATGTGTCGGTGATAGCTGAGATCCAAACCCGATGCATAAGTTACAAGGAGGATGCATCGACGTGGTCGATGTATAGGTGAAAAGCCAAAGGGGTAGTTTAAACGTCGCTAATATACGCTCTATCTACCGCCACCCACACATTTCATGCCATGCATGGGTACTCTCCCACGCCGTTTACATTTTCCAAACACCCATTTAAGGGTCTAGGGAAACCAAAGGAAAGGTGGAAAGGGAGGGAAAAAGAAAGAAATAACGGAAATGAGAGAAAGAAGAAGAGAAGAGAAAGAGAGAGAAAAAAAAAAAAGAAAACAGAGAAGAGAGGATAACCGAACACCCCTTTCACTCACTCCATTCCATCCACTCACCCAACTTTAACCCTCAACTCGACAGTGAGATCTGTCCTCTCTCTATTGACTTCATCTTCTCCAGGAAAGGGAGGAGAAACAAGACAAAGAAGAAGGAGAAACCGAACTGACAAGGAGCAAAGAAAGCAAGGAGCTCATACTTTATCCACTCGAGTACATCAATGAATTCCTCGAGGTAGGTAGATCTATGGTGTTTTTAAGTAAACTCATAGCACTAGGGTGTTTAGAAACTATATAAGTACGAATCTAAAGAATAAAAGAATACAGATAATGAACATATGAGTAGAAGGGAAACATGGAAGATGAACCCATGATTTTCAACTCAACCCAGTCGACATATCAACTTTGTCGATATGTCGTCTGGAACATGAGTCCAATAAACAGGAACTTGGAAGTGTTGAATCGATAGAAATCAAACCCAGGACGATCATCCGTGTCGATGTCTCGGCCTGGGTACAATAGAAATGAAAATGGAATGTACGAATGACAAACTGGTTCCAAGACGATGTATCAGCCTGGAAATAACCAAAAATGAAAATGAAGTTAACGAATGAAGAATGAATCCCAGTGGACATATCGACAATGTCAATGTACCCACGAATCTTTGGTAGATGTATTGACCAGGCCTACATATTGGCCTGGGAACAATGAATGAATGATATTACTGATAGACTGAACCTGAGGACATATCAACGAGGTCGACACCTCGGATATATGCATCAGTATATGTATTGACTGGATCGATACGTATGGGTTGGAAACAGAGGACAAACACAAACACTTATAGATCAACTCAGAAGAATACGTCGACATTTCTTGACACCTCCAGCCAATGAAGCTGTAGATGTATCGACTGGGTCGATACATATGATCAGAAGAAGGACTTGAAAATATGAACTAAAACAGACAGAACCCACTCGACATATCGAGATGGTCGATATGTCGACTGTGTCCAGAGTACGATGTATTGACAATGTCGATATGTCGGCCTGAATCATGGACAGTTTAATAAGGCTTATGAACCTGATGTTAAATCAGATTTACATGGAATCTCTTAGATTCTGAAGATCATACAGATGACCCTGTGGTATTCGTTTAACCTACATAATTGGAATTAGAAGGATTCTATATTTTAATGACATGAAATTATGATTTGAAACATGTACATGAACAAAGGAACCAAGGGTAATCCCGACGCCGTTCGGGCAATCACTTGAGTTCCCCTTTAGTTGATCATTCTAAATCAGGTTGTAGTTCCTACTTTATTGAAGCACCTTAGTGTGTAATGAATTTTATATTTAGTATTGTTTATACTTTAAATTTCTAAGTTTTGATTTATGAGATCAACATTTCAAAATGTGTTATATAAATATGATGTTTTATGAAGAACTATATGATGCATGTTTTGTCATCATAATCGCATACATAATTCTCATGCATGGCTGCATGGGAGGGAATTGCATTACTAAGCTAAGAATGAATTGTTCGGACATTGCTTGGTCTCGTGTACAATGATATTACAAGTGTTAAACTTTGGCCCTGTCCTTGTGTATGATTGTTACGACGTTAATTAAGCCAAAGAGCTCCTGGGTAGGTCCCGAAACCCTGCGCAGAGGGAGGAGTCCACACTCCACCGATAGTCTCGGTTAATTTGTGGATGTGTAACAGCACCCTGGTGGTTGCCGCCTTAAATGCTGTGGACATAAGTGGCCAATAATGAGAACCATTGAAATGAAATGAGAATTGTGATTTGATGCATGGGTGTGGGATGACATTTCATTAATACATGACACCTATGGCATTTCAGCATGTGATAAGTAATCAAGTATGATTTATAAATCATGAGATTTTGATATTCTTTTATTTAAGAAACGTATACTTGTCATAACATGTGATTTTTCCAATATTATTATTAATATATGATATTACACTCGTAGTGCATTTCCTTAATCGGAATTCCTACTGGGCAAGTTGACTAAACCTGTACATTTTTCCCCTTAGATGTTAACACATATCAAGGCAAAGGAGAAGAAGATGGACCAAGTGGTAGTCAAACCTGAGAGAAGTGGAGAAAGAGATGCTTGGAGATTTACTTCTTTATTTTGATGATTTTGTAGAACAATATAATTCATAGGAGAAACTTATTTGATATGTAATAACTTAGATCTTTGACAAGGGCACGCCTGCCTAGGCGTCAAGCCACCCATAAAGAAGGAAAAAAAGAGGAAAAAATCTTTCAAAAAAAAAAAAATAACTTAGATCTTTGACTTATATTTTAAGTTGTTAATGTATTTGACTTATAGTTTGATTAAGTTCATATCTTTGCTATAAAATGATTTTGTATCATATTTGACTCATAAGTGTTTCCGCAAACTATGTTTCCACGAGTCAGCTAGCACATGCTCAAATAATTAATGAGCTATTTTCTCACGTGTGCTAGGTTGGGCTAGTCGAGGATCGAGTCTTCAGACTCGGTCTCGGCTCTCGTCGTGACGTCTCCGTTATTTTTCTATAAAAAAAATTACTCTAATTTAAGCATTAAAAAGGGCAGGGCATTACAATACCCAATGAATCCAGCAGGTGGTCCATCTTCCCCACCCATCTCTCCACCTCCAAGAGTTCAGTCGCCCATAATATATAGATGGAAAATGGCATTTGAACTCTCTGAGCGCCACCATTTGTCTAGTCTCAAACTGCCCAACTGCAAATGGGGGGTTGATGGGTTTTTTGACATGTTGGGCTATCAGATCTTCTTGTCTTTTCATATTCCTCTCACATGTCTCGATCGTCCTCTCGTATCGGGCAAACATCACCTCGAGGTCTCGAGGTCCTTGAGCAGGACTCACAACTGGTATAGGGACCACCAAAGGTTGCCCCACAGCTCCCTCGAATACTACCATCGGTGTGTTCTCGACCTCAGCTTCTGGAGTCTCCGCTACCTATGGAATCTTTGGCATCCCATACGGCCCTAGACGACCTCCCCCATTGGAATGGGTGTTTACCATAGAATGTTCACAAACCAAGCACCAATCAGTCTTAAAGCCAAATATGAAATCAAAACTGAACACACCACGGGCATCCGAAGTCAAACAACCTTATTAATATATCAGAACAAAACTAGGGTGTCTAGTCTCAACCCCAAACTCGGTCTCATCCACCCTACCTCACAGGGGATGAACCTAGTCTCTAATCATTAACACCTCTCAATCTAGCCCAAAAGCACAGTCCGAGAGTGGAACCACGCTCTAATACCAAATATAACACCCGTCTCGCTACGGGTGTGTTACTGCCGATATCGAACCGAGATAGGACACATTTGGAACAACAGGTATATTTTTTTTTTTTTGAACCATCATCGACAATCATAAGGGACTAATTAAAATACCACAAGTTCAACCAGCACAACAATGTAATAGGCAGTTAGTAGTACAATTATCCATAACAGTAACAACTTTCAAATTAAACACACAATGTTCTCTCTAAATAACAAAAAAGAGGAAAGGTAAACTAGCAATCTGCGATCGTTGTCGCCTAGGCCTAATCTTGGGACCCGTTGGGTCCCGCATCCATCGAGCCACCTAAAAGGCAAGGGGTGAGTACTACATACCCAGTTAGATAGCAAATGCATATAATCACTCAACATATAACTTACACTGCATATCTACCATCATGAGGCGTTAAGAAAGCCTACATGCATGACCCCGCATGACGCACACACGACCCACCGTGCGGACTATCCAAAACGTATTCAACATAATCCACAACCACCCTACCTCTAGGGCCACCACCTCCTTAGGGTCAGCACACACCCACTCTACAAACTGGTACTACGAGTCGTGAATAACCACGGGAGTCGTCCTCCACCGTACCATCGCTCAACCAATGAGTGGACGAAACACCCTCAACCCACTCGGTCATATGGGGATCATCAACCATATCAACGGGAGCTGTCCTCAACCGTACCATCCCTCGACCAATGAGTGGAAGAAACACTTTCAACCCACTCGGTCATCCAGGGATCATAAACCATATCAGCGGGAGCTGTCCTTGACCGCACCATCCTTCGACAAATGATTGGGCGAAACACCCTCAACCCACTCAGTCATCTGTGGATCATAACTATATCAGTAGGAGTTGTCCTCAACCACACCATCCCTCGACCAATGAGTGGGCGAAACACCCTCAACCCACTCGGTCATCCAGGGATGACTCATCCATCACGCATTCGGGTATTGTGACTGTATGAGGGCCTCCAAGACTGCCTTGGATGAACCAACACTCAACCTAATGACATTCCTGAGGCTATCATGACTACCTCTCCTCCTGCCCCTCCTGGGACACCTGGGCACCACGCCCATCCAACCAGACCACGCCTCTCCCATAGGCATGTCCAAGGAACAACAAGACAGGCCAAACTATCTAATCCTCATTAGGAAGCCACCTACCCATATCCAACCATCGGGTAGTCCATGGTCCCACCACACGTCCACTGTGTGGCCACACATAATGTCCTAACCCCTACTATCAGACAAGCTAGGGGGAGTCTCTAGGTCCTGGTGTAGCTTAACCTCTATGCCCCACTGGCGTCCCACGTATACCAGTTACACGCATGCATAGTTAATCTTTGATATGTTATCGACACTATACAACAGATCATAATCAGACATGTACATTATCATCTATCACATATTAGCATGTTATCACACTATCACATTATCAATCAATTACCTTGGAATAGTAAAATATGGGTATACTAAACATTGTCACATCCAATCATCATGATTTTACCATCACCGGACACGAGTACATGGAGTAGTCCCCTTGCCACATAATCATTTGAATGGTTCCCTTGCCGAGTGGCTAAATAAGCAGCATAGGGGGTCCCATTCTGTGTACCCCGTGTTATTCATATAGTTAAATATAGATATATGAAGAAATGCGTATGTTAAAAGTGTGATAGTCACTTATGTGCATTTTGAAATTAGCTGTGAGAAAACAGATTCGCCGAGTTGAAGGGGGCTCGATCTGTTAAAAAAAGAGCACGCGAATAAATAGTTGGGTAAAACAAGTCAAACTAAGTCTGAACTGAAAATGGGTCGGGCCCAAATCGGGCCGAACTAGACCCAAAATTGAAAATTGGGCCCAAAACTGAAATCAGGGCCTAAAACTAGATTGGGCCGAAACTTGGCCAAAAGGGCCAAAAGGGGCCGGGCCTGAAGGATGGGCAAACTGAACTTGGGCCAAACTGGGCTAGAAAAATGGGCTCAAAAGAGAGCTGAGTCGGGCCTGGTTCACCGGGGCCCAGATTCGAGCTCAGCTGAGTTGACTCAACAATCCAGTGGAAGGAAAATAGGGGAAAACGAAGGAAAAATGGAGGACGAAGGGGGGAAAGGGGAAAAACTATGGAAAATCAAGAAATCACTGAAATCGAGCAAAATTTGATAAAATCAGAGAAAATAGGGAAAAGAAAACAAGGAAAATGGAGGGAAAGGAAAAGAAAGGAAACGAAATGGAAGGGGAGGAATGGGAAGAAAGAAATAAGGAAAAAAAGAGAGAGATAGAAGGAAAATCGGAGAGGAAGAGAAAAGAGAGGAGGGAAGGAAAGATGGAAGAGGGGAGGAAGAAGAGTTGGAGGATGAGATAAAGAAAAAACGAGAAATACCTAGTTCTGTCAGGCGGCGACGGCGGCTTTTAGAGACGGTGCCGGTCGGGTCAAGGCAAAGAGAGCAGTAGAGAGAGAACGAGATCAGAGAATGAGAGAGGGAATGAGGGATCAGAGAGAGAGAGAGAGAGGAGCATCAGCAGATGCGCCTCGGCACTGTTACTGCGTGCTACAGTGCGGCGCAAGAGAGGGATTATAAAGGGACGGTCTAGGGTTTAGGGTTTTGTGTGTGTGTGTGGGGGGGGGGGGGGGGTGGGTGGTTGGAGCATTTCCCTTTTTTTTTTTTTTTTTAACTAAAATACAAAATCAAATCCCAAGCTTTTAAAATGATCTAAAATGATTTAAAACCCGATAAAACTCGAATATTGAACGTCAAAGGAGAAAAATGTGTGGTTTTTAAAATGCTTTGGCATGACAATAATTAAATAATCCTGTAACACCCAGATTTTTCAATGCATAAATATATTTGATTTTTGTCTATTTTAATTGTTAAATTTATTGAATTTAAGATTTATGGATGGAATGGACTTTAGGTGGGTAAGAATTGGGTCAATAACCCAATTATGATCCAATGGATCAAGGATAGAATTCGGGTTGGAAATAATTGGGTATGTGTGATTAAATGGGTCAACTACCCAATTGGGACCCAATGGGTCATAGATGAACTAATTAGAAGTAAATGGGTAAGGTTTGATAATTGGGTCAAATAACCAATTAAGATCCAAGGCATGAGATCCACCTCATCAAGTGAGATGGCATGTGAGTGACATGGCTAAGTGGGACCCAAATCCACCTCATCAAGTGAGGTGGCAAGTGGTTAATGTAACATGCATGGTCGGCTAACCATGGTTGACTTGGTCAACCATGGGTGAGTTCAATAGAGTTGAGTTGATGAATGAGTTCAAGTGGGATAAATAATGCTTGAGTTGGAAACTGAATTCACATGAGTTGAGAATTTATTAATATTGAGTTCAAGTGCTTGAGTTGGAAAATAGGTTCATTTGAGTTAAGGTGAGTTGAAAGGGAAGTTGAGGAGACTCCCATTTGAAGTGAGTCAAGTGGGAGATGGAAGGTTTCCATCTCAAAGGATGGAACCCAAGGTACCAACATTGGGAGATGGAAAGGACTTCTTGGGCTTAAGCCAAGTGTCCCTTGGTTATGCCAAGGGACTCCTTGGTTAGACAAACATTAATGGGGGAAATTGAGAGGGTTGTGGGCTGATTTACAAAAAGGGCACACTCCACCCCTTTAGGCCGATTCCCTCTCTTGGAAACAAAGAGATTTTCATCTCTCTCCCTCTCTCAACTACACTTGTGGCCGATCCTCTCTCCATTGAGAGGAAGAGATTTGCATCTCCTCTTCTCATCTCTCTCTCTCTCTCTCTCTCTCCCCCATTTTTGGCTCTAGACTTGGAGAAATCAGCAAAGAAAAAGAAAGGAAGGAGAAGGACTGAGGAGCAAGTTCAAATTAAAGAGAAACAAAGGAGACGCGGAAAAATGTATGTAATGTTTAACAAGATAGGATTATAATGTAAGAAAGAGACTAAGGAAATCATGGTTTTAGCCATAGAGTGGCCGAACCCATGAGTTTCACATATTGATTTGAAATAGTTGGCCAAAGTGTTATGGGCTATGGACTGTAAAAATCCATTCAAGGAATGGTTGAATGATTTAAAGAAATGGCAATGTAATGCTCGATTTATAGTATGAAACAAGATTGAAAGATTAATGGACAAGACCCTAGCCTTGGCTAGGGGGATGAAGTAGGAACATCAAGACTTACGTGAATAAGAATAACATGTTTTAAATTAATCAAGGAATGGATGAGGGTGATAGCAAACAACTAAATATTGCACTGTCTGTGGGACGGGTTTTTATCGTTTGCGGACAGGTGTGAACTGTCCACAGGATGGGTAACGGATGTGGACATGGTGTAGTCGGCGGACAGGTTGCACTATCTGTGGGACAGGTTTTATCGTCCGCGGACGGGTGTGGACTGTTCGTAGGACGGGTGACGGGTACCGGGTGACGGGTAATGGGTGACGGGTACCGGGTAATGGGTGACGGGTACCGGGTAATAGGTAACGGGTCACGGGTAACGGGTCATGGGTACCTGGTCACGGGTAATGGGTGACGGGTAACGGGTCACAGGTAACGGGTCACGGGTCACGGGTAACAGAGGAGGACCAGGTGTTGTGGGCACGGAAGGACTGTGTTGTCTGCAGACGGGTTTCTATTGTCCGCGGGACGAGTTTCAACCGTTTGTGGGTGGGTTTCTATTGTCTGCAGGACGGGTAGCGGACAATGATCTGCCGAGTTCAGTCGATTGAATTCTAGATTCAGTCGACTGAATTTTAAAGTGAAATTTTTTATATAATTTTTCCAGATTGTTTAAGTTTAACTGGATGAGTAAAGGATGATGGGAATTGAATGGGTAATTAAATTAACATATGTGTATGATGAATTCGTTAAGGTGACGGGATTTCACAAAAGAGTGTACGATCTGTTTTGACGTGATAGTTTATCGATATATTCACGAAGCAGCAAGGATAGTATACTGAAATTTGGTGGGATTCCTACCTTGTTGACACACTGTGGATTATATACATGTACTGTTTTTATTTCCATATTTGATGATGTACTTTGGGTATCAAATGATTATGTTTTTAAGAACTGAGTTTCAATGCTATTATGTACTTTGATATAAATGGCATCATTGCACTCATTACCTCATACATGGCATGGGAGGGAACACAAGGGAGGAGTCGACGATCCATTTGGTGTTTACCGATAAACAAACGTGGGGAGGAATCCACACTGATTCTGATTGACATACATGGAGAGATATATGATGTTTGGAACGTAAGAGGAGTCCACGCTCCATTTGGTGGGACCGATTAACATACGTGGGAAGAGATATGTGATGTTTGAAATGTAAGAAGAGTCCACGCTCCATTCGGTGGGGCCGATTAACATACGTGGCGAGGCATAACAGTGAATACTATGATGTGGCTAATTCATCAAGAAGATTAGCAATGTGATTTGTGATATGGTTGTTGGGTGAGAGATCATTGGCATATGACACCCATGGCATGGCATTAAATCAGCATGATTATGATCTCTATTATCATGCACTGTTTTTTGTTTTATCAGCATGATTAAGATCTCTATTATCATGCACTGTTTTTGGTATTATGTGACATTACATCAGCATGATTATGATCTTTATTATCATGCTCTGTTTTTGGGTATTATGTTTTACAAGTACGGTATGATGTTTTATATCTTGATGTTATATTAATCCTATGTGTATAACCCTAGTCGGAATTCCTACTGGGCGCGTTGACTAACGCCCTACTTCTACCTTTAGATGATGGTACAGGGAATGGAAATTAAAGGAGGCAAAGCTTAGGAGCTTGGGCAATTTATAATTATTAAACATTTTTGATGATTTTGGACAATGTATTTGAGATAATTGCATTTTGGGATTGTAATAATTTAGATTTATCTTGCTATGGCTTGATGTTACATTTGGATATTAAGTTCAGTTAATTTAATGGTGATTGACTTCCTTGCTAAATAATATTATGGATGGTATTTGTAATCATATAATAATTCCGTAAACATTAGTAATGCGTGTGAAATGTTTTAGTGGACTTGTCCACGCACATGTATTGGTGGCAAGTTAAGGGTCGGGTTTTGGAAGCTCGGGCTTAGCTCGCGTCGTGGCGTCCTGCTCTCTCTCACTCTTTATTTTTTTAAAAAAAAATAGACTCTAATTTTCGGCGAGTGAAAAAGGGCGGGGCGTTAGAAATCCAAATTACCAAAATGTCTTTCGAGTCTCCGAACTCGAAACAGGACAAACAGAGGCCCACCGCAGAACCCACAATCTTAACACTGCTACTAAGATACTAAAATCCTAGAAAATTGGATTGGGCCATTGAAGTGCTTTTTGTTTCTCACTTGGCGACAGAGATCGTCCAAGGAACGATGACAGAGAAGCAGTTAGAGAGAAGTAAGAGAGAGGAGCAATGAGAGAGAGCAGTACAAGAGAGGAGCGCTAGTGGTGAGAGTCAAAATAGAGCAGTTATGAAGGGGTTTTGCGGCAGGGAGGGACAATTTTATTATAAGAGTAAGGGAATGCGGTAACTTAGGGTTTTGACGTGTCTTGTGGTAACTTAAAAAAAGTTTTAAAAATTTTAGGCCTCCTTAAACGAGCCTATACTTGGGGGTCCTATCTATTTGGGGGCCTTAGGCGGCGGCCTACTCTGCCTAAGGCCAAGGCTAGGCCTGTCCTTGGAATGCTACACATCACATGGACTCTCACAATGCATGAAAAAACACAACCAATCATGTTGTGCCACTTCAACTTGATGTGTTGTTTCAACTAATGAGAGAAAGCTACCTCCCATGTGCCACCTCACCGTGTTCTTAGCCAACAAGGAGTCCTGCCACAATCCATGCACCACCTTAGAGTCACACACGCCATTGGCCTCAATCTAGGTTGGAGCAGCCACGAACCCATTCCAATTCCTAACTCTTTTTAGGAGCTAGGGTTTTGGCCTTGCAACTCATCTTGTGGGTGTACAATGCTTCCAGTGTGGTCCCAGCCCATGGGTAGGATCCACATGCAATAAATTTACCATTCTAGGTCCCTAGGGCCGTCTTAACCATTTGGAAAGTTAGGCGACCGCCTGAGGCCCCTGTTTCTCTCGAAATCCGTAACTTCAAACGCATACCCCATTTTTCAGGTTGCCTGTGGATGGAAGCAGCAAACAGAGGCAGCAACAACAAGGCAAGAGTGTGGGCACGCCTGCTATGGATCTGACATCAATCAGGTGTCTCGGATTGGAGCAAATTTGTAGAAATAAAAAGGGCAAGAAGAAAGAAAGGAGAAAGAGGAGCAAGAAGAAGATGGTAGAGAAAAGAACAGGTGCTGCCTGCTTAGAAGAGGAAAGAAAGATGAAAAGAGAGAATCAATATCCGTGTGTAATTGTCAATTGCTCTCATCTCCACTAGTGTTGCCTTCTTATAGCAGGCCAGAGTCGGCCAGAAGGAAAAGTCGGGCCGATTGACTTGGATCGAAGTAGCACCTCCTCTGCAAGAAAGAGAAATTTCCTTATACAATCCGATTATGCGAGAGATGGAAGTCGGCTGAGAAGGTATAATCACTAGGTTGCATTTGGATGAAGGGTTGTAAGGGTAATGAGCCCTTATTACCCTTCTTTGGTAATTTGGGCTGCGTTTTGATGGAGGTAAGAGGGGTGACCCTCTTTATTTGCTTGGTGATTTAAAAATTATTCTAACTGAGGGTAAAAATTCAAAAAATTACCATTTTCATCACCCTTTTGAACACCCTGTTGAAGTTTGGGGTATTCAAGGGTGACCCAAAATTTAAGAGTGACTTCAGAGAAGGGGTGACCCCTGTAAAATTACCTTTCATTCAAACGGGCAGGAGAGGGACGACCCTTAATTGTCATATGGACATCCAGCCCGATTGAAGCTTGCCTAAGAGATGACCTAACGCATTCATTCCTACTACATGCTATTTTACAACCATTCATCAATTTTCTCTTTATTTCACGGTGCCAGATTCTATTATTGAAAATGATTTTTTTAATAAGATGAATAGATTTTAAATAATTTCTTTTTTATTATATATAGTTAAAATTTTAATCAAATATTATTTACAAATATCAAAAAAGCCCCATTTAAAATTTTTGCCTTAGGCCTCAACTTATGTTAAGATGGCCCTATAGGTCCCTCTTCATTTTCTATGATGTCCCGTCCCCATCATTGATGGTGATGATAAAAATGTACGGATTTGGATAAGAACTCTCTTATTGTTTATAATTATTCTCTAGTGATTTCTATTTTCTATTTATTATTAATCGTTGTCATCTTAAAAGAAACAGAATAATTGATGATATGAGATTTTGCTGAATGGGAATCTCAAACTATTGTTTTAAATGCAACCAAATAGCAACTTCAATGTAACTTGTCACTACGAAAAGTGGGGAAAAGGGATTTGGAGATTCATTTCCCAAACGGCCAAACCATTACAATTTCTTAATCTCCTTACTTTATCCTTTTATTATTGTTTATGAAATTCCATTACTAGAGTAATGCATGACCTAGAGGGGGTGAATAGGTCGGTTTTCAATTTTAATTCCCTTTTAACATTTTCTCAACCGATTTATACTTTAAGTAAATAAAATAATCAATGAGTTATATTCACCTTTCAAATTATCTGCTGTTAATAAAACTGACCGATCAATTTATGTGTGTGATATGTGAACAAGTATTCAATCCATGCATTCAATCACATATAAACACAGATATTTTATAGTGGTTCGGTTTCAACAAACCTAGATCCACTGTCAGACTTTCCAACTCTATGGTCGTCCCAAATATACTATATAAGGGTCTCACACCTAAATAGTACAGCCTAGTTTTTTATAGAGGTTCAACCCAATTGATCTAATCCTCTACACCTATTTTTTAGAGTGGTTCGAACACACTGTTCTAATCCACTTTACAATGTTTAAAATAAAACGAAAAGAAAACTTGCCTTGGGCCTTAACCATTTCCCTTTAAGCTATTTCTTTTTTACTGAATCTGTGTGCTCCTTTCCATCAAATCAGCATCATCAACGTATTCATCGGCACAGCAGTAGGACTTGGGGATGACTGGCTTTAGTCCTATATGAACACCTTATTCTTCATCAGGATTGGGGTATTGATTACCCAAACATTCACTAAGGGAGATGATGAAGAAGGTATCAAGAGGGAAGGCTGAATGATCAGACACACTATAATCTTTTTCCTCTTTTTCTCTATGTATTCGGTCCCTCTTACAAACAACTTACTGTTATTTTATAAGACTATCTGCAGTATTGCAGTAAGTCACGCCCACGATGTAATAACCCGAATTTTTGATAAATATATATATTGGCATTTATTCATTTTAAATTGAAGTTTAATGTAATAAAATGCCAAATGGACCAAATTTTGGGACAATGGCCCAAGGATGGCCCAATTGGGCCATGGATTGGATGAAATCCATTTAATGAGTCAATGAGGACCAAGCGGGTCAATGATGGTCAAAGGGGGCCCGATAGCCATGTGGGGCCCAATGGATCAAAATAATCGGTTCCAACCCTAAAGTAAGTGGGCAAAGAGGGAATCTAATTGGGCCATGGGCCCAATGATTACCCAATAGACCATGAATTAGAATTAATTCATTTAATTGGTCAATGGTAAGTAATTGGGTCAAGATAGTCAATTTGGGTCAAAGGGCCATAGGGGACCCAATGGGCCAAGGTAGGTAAGCCCTAAGATAAATGGGTAAGACAAGAATATAATTGGGTCATGGACCCAATGGTGATCCAATTAAGATAAATTAAATGGATTAGATAATTATAAAATTATCTAAGTTAAGATGTATCAAGATTAAGTGATATGGCCAAATGGGGCCCACCTCCACCTCACCAATTGAGGTGGCGTGTGGACCAAGGAAAAAGTGGGACCATCATGGTTGACTTGGTCAACCATGGATAAATTAAAGAATGACTAAGGTAGATTAAGGTAAGTTAAATTGATTAAAATTATTGTAAAATTACCTAAGTTAAAAATAATGGAATTAATATAACATGGCCAAGTGGGGCCCACCTCCACCTCATCAAGTGAGGTGGCGGGTGGGGTAGGTACATGTGGGGGCCGTCCACCATGGTTGACTTGGTCAACCATGGGTGGATTTATTAGATAGATAATTGATGGAATTAAATTGGATAGAAATTAATTAACCTAAGTGAGGACTTAACTTAATTAATTAGGTTAATTAATTAAGGGTCAACATAGGCAAGTCAAAAAGGACATGGGAGCCATGCTTGGTGGTTGGGTCTCAACCACCACCACCAAAGTCAAGGTAGCCCATACTTTGGTTGGTGAGGCTATCATGGAGGAGCATGGTCCAAGTAAGACCAAAGAAAGAGATGGGTTTTCCATCTCATCCCTCTCATTTCACTCTCTCATTCTCACCACCTCTCCACCGTCCTACACCAAGAGAAAACAAGAAAAGAAAAAAAAATTAGAAGAGAAGAAGAAGAGAAGAAAAGAAGTGAAGCATTAGTTCACCACCCCTTCAAGGTCAAAGGCTAATATCTTGTTTTCCATCACCTTCCCCTCTCCATCCTTCTCAAACAAACTCACTCAATATTAGCCGATCCAAGCATGTCCCACCATTGATCAAGCACATCTAGCCAATCAAAGATCAAGAAGAGGGAGAAAAGAGGCCAAGGAGGTTGACGGGAGCGACAAAGACCGGAGGAGCCGTCGGATCCGTAAGTATTTCTAAACAAGAGTTTAGATTTTTGTTTATGGTTAAAAAGGGAATCCATTTATTAGATAATGGCCAAAAACATCATGGGCCTTGGATCTAAGATCCATCAATGGAAGATTAAGAAATGGATAAACTTAGAGAGAGATAGATTAAATGAATGGATGACCATAGGGTTCGGCCATGTAGCATGGCCGAACCCCATGGTGAATGATGGATAATTTAATTTAGATTATATGGTTTAAAATGTTGGAGAATGCTTAATGGTTGTTATGAGGATTTCAAGATTTTAAAATGATTGAAAAGTTGGTAAGTTTTAAATGGTGATGATTTAGTGATCTATGAGGATTAGGACCCTTAGATGCTCAATGGTTGATATTTTCTAAAAATTGAAAATTTTGAGTATGGTATGTGATTTTCAAATGGGTGCTAAAAGATGGAAGTGGTGGAGTAAATAATTTTGAATTATGGAGGTAATAATTGGTGGTAGGAGTGGATTTTAAATGTAATTAAAAATCCAAGATAAAAATGAGGGAAAGACATCATGGGTTCGGCCATGGTGTATGGCCGAACCCATGACCCATGTTTTTAGGTCATTCATGGGCTAAGTATGGTTTATATATGTGGTTAAACAAAATAGAAATTAGGTTAGGTTAATGATGAAATTTAAATGGATTTACAAGGTGTATGATATTTTTTAGAGGGCCAAAATGATTAAAGTTTTGTGATTTTAAATTGGATTATTTTGGGACAAAACTTAGTCTTTGAAAATGGTATCCATAAAGGTGAACCTTAGGGTAGTGATTAGTGGATTTAATAAATGGAAAATAATGTAGAAGAATACTAGATTTTGATGGATTTATAAAAATGATATGTGGGCCACACCTTAGGCCAAAATGTGGAATTAGGTGTGGGAGTAATTATTTTTCAAAATTAAATATTAGGTGGCTGATTTTATGATGTTAGGTCATGATTGAATGGACCTAAGTATGAATGAATCTTAGACTTAGAATGCACATAAATGAATGGATGATTTACCATGGAAGGAGAGTGGCAAAACCGTAATAAGTGGCCACATTGAAGAACCATGGGTTCGGCCATGGTACATGGCCGAACCCTATAGGGATTAGACATAAAAATCGGATATTTTGTGAATGGTTAAGTGAAGCGATTAGTTGCTGCGTTTTAGGCCGCAAATTGGAAATATCTAAAATGGCCAAAATCGGATTTAATGTATGTGATTAAACCAATGGATAATGGGCTAAGTTAAGGGCCGATTTTCGATAAACTTATAATGTATTTAAAGATCATTGAATGGACCTAGGGTTATGATTAGTTAGGAACTTAATCATGGATAATGTATGGACTAATTCGGTAAATGTAATAAGGTATCGGACGTCGCAAACGATACGCGATCGGCGACCGGATTATCGAACGGAAAGAGTAACGGAACGCGACACGGTATTCGGTAGGATTCCTACCTTTTTGTAAGCGATGGATATGTAATGGTATTTTAAATTATTTTGATTTGGCCTATGATAGATCTATGATTATGATTTATCTTATGATGAGTTATAAGTTTATGAAGCATATGGTTTATATTTTAATATTATGCATTCTATGGCTATGTATGATATGTCAAGTATATGGGTTACATATATATTACATAGCATAATGCACTACATCTCATGCATGGCATGGGCATAAAAGAATAAACAAACCGGAGTCCATGCTCCGTATGGGCGACCGAGAAGCAAACATGGGGATAGTTGAGGGGTCATAACCGGAGTCCATGCTCCGTCGGGGCGACCGAGAATCAGACATGGGGATAGCCTGAGGGCTATAACCGGAGTCCATGCTCCGTCGGGGCGACCGAGAAGCAAACATGGGGATAATACATTGTATGATCATACGGATAATGGGTGGGACATGACATAAGCACCCATGACATAGCATTCATCACATACTTATTTTGTTGTATTTATGTTATCGGTATGTGTGTATCACTAATCCATGTGCTAGCCCTACTCGGAGTCCTACTGGGCGCGTTGACTAACGCCCTACTTCTACCCTAGCTGATGACGCAGGAGAGACAGGAAGCGGTGGACATACCGGATGCCACGCTTAGGAGCTTTGGAAACGCATTCCTAGTTATTTAAGTTTATATTTTGGAAATGTAATTTTGAGTAACTTAACGCGTCGAACTGTATAATTTTGCATTTCTTGCGATGGTTTGGAATTTACTTATGGACGATGATATTTTGTGATATAAGTATGAACATAGGGGCATTTTGGTAAATTAATGTTGTATCTTCCCTTCTATCTAAAACCCGGTAGGATAGACTCTATTATCATGTTCCGCAATAATCGTAATCCACGAGCTCACCTCCTACGCGTGAACCGTTCTCGTGGACTTAGCTCCGCGCACGCGTGGGGTTGGCCAGTTAAGGGTCGGGCTTTAGAAGCTCGGACTTAACTCGCGTCGTGGCGTCCGCGCCCTCTCTCACTCTTCTATTTAAAAAAAAAAAAAAATAGACTCTGATTTTCGGAAACCGGGTGAAAAAGGGCGGGGCGTTACACACGAGGCCTCGAGACTTCCAAAGAGGCCTCGTGGCTGTAATTTTGTAAAGACAACACATAGTGCATAAGTTAATCTGTCTGTTGACCCAGTAAAATTCCAGCCACCTCATATCCACCGTGCATGATTTGCAGTAGATATATCTCAGCCATCAATCAAAGATTAGATAGGGAGATTGCAAGTGGATTTACAGCTCATGGAGGAGCCTTTCCATTTTTGTTTACATGGCCAACTCTCCAACGGTATTCAAATTCAAACTGTGTGAGGTGGCAGTAACTCACCATGTGGGTACATATTCTTTTACCATAATTAACTTCCAATCAATTTACCATAATTAACTCCCAATCAAAAGGACACAAATTTAATCTTCTCAAATTTGTAGAAGACTGAGTCAATCAAGACCCAGAGTCAGTTGGATTACAGTTGTCTTAAAGACAACTCAGCTCAACTCCGCACAGCTCAGCACAACTGTTTCCGAGGCCTCTGCAGACTGCGTAAGGCCTTGAGGCTGAAAGTCACTTATTATCTTATTTTCCAGTTTATAACCAATTGACTTCTAAGGTATTTGACTTAGCCTAAAGTCTCATACGGTTCACTTACCTGTGTGCCAATATCGTATTTGGTGTAGACGTTTCAACTTCATAGTAATTTTTCTTATTCATCCAAGGCAAGTCCAACTGAGTCACGTAATTGACAATAAGGGTGACTAGGACGAACCGGGGCACTTACAATCTCCTCCTTTGTCAATTTCGTGACAAAAACCTAAGATCTACCCATTACACCAATTTCCCAAAATTACATATGCACACAAGAACACTCCTTATCAAATAAAATTACAATGATATTAAATCATTTAATATCTCCCCCTTAACTTGTGCCTACAACGACACAATCATTTTCCCATTTTCCTGCATACAAAAAAATAGATACTGGTGGGACTTGTATGCTCCCCCTCAACATTAGCACATTATTTTACTCCCCCTTTTTGTCAAGAACATTGACAAAGGGTAGTCAAACAAAACCAAAAGATATGCAAATATTTAGCACATTAAATCTGACAGGAACATAATAGATGCAAATAGATAACATAGGGGAAGTAGAAATTCATAACAGTCATGCATAAACTACACAGTAATGGAAAGTTTAAATATTACAGAACCAAAAGTAGTTTGAAGAGAAACAAAATAAACAGAGTTTCATAATAAAGGCTTCAATCATGAGGAGATGAGGGAGGAAATTTTGCATCATTTCGGCGGCACGAATCTGAAATCTGCTAGAGAGAGTGGAAGATGCGCCGGATGGATGTTCTGACATAGACGGAGATCTCCTGATGCTGATACAAGAGGCGATCTTGATGCTTGCTCAGATCAGAAAGAAATGATTCCTGACGCTTTTCCAGCGTGACGAATCGCTCATCAAAATACTTGCGATCAATGGAGTGCGAAGGACTGGTAGTACCCTTGCGACTCCGGCGATCAGTAGAGGGAGCGGAAATGGGTGAGCCTCTAGATGATGGGCGACATGAGCCGATACTTCTCTCATTGCCTGTCTTTTTCAGGGGTCGTACATTGAGAGAAACTTCTCCAGGATAAGGCACCATCCCGAAATGAGTACCACGATGTGTAAGGAGATAGCAGAAGGGCACAATACTTTGGCTAGAAGACTTCCAGAAACGTTTAATATGTTCACAAATCAGGGAAGGAAGACAGATTTTTCTCCCAATCGCCACAACATACAGGATATTGATCATGTAGTCACTCAGCTGGGACTTGCTCATCAGACGGAGATACACATTGAAAGTAAAGATCAGATGAAGGATCTTATACTTGGGAAGGAGAGAAGATGAGTGAATTTGGCGTTTTCCCTCTCTGTCTAAATCACCACCATAGAGTTTGCTAATGATCTTGTAAGAGTCTTCTAGGGCTACCTCATGTCGGGTTGCAGAGATGTCCCCACCTTTAAATAAAGGAAAGTTCATGAGCTGAGAAATCAGCTCAGGTGAAACAGTAAATTTTTCTCGATTAGAGAATTTTACAATGAAGGAATGAGAGGGACCATCGAGGGATTTATGGATAGAAGAATACATGCCCTTGAGCATGGAGGGGTAGGCATTGCCACCTCAAGTTAAAATGTTTTCCCATCCAACCTTCTGAAGTATTTTGAAGGTACTGTATTTTTCAAGGTCCGGGAGGTAACATGTTCGCTTGACATTGAAATTTTTGAAAGAGTGTTCCTTCGGAACTGATCAGAAAAGCCGAGCTCGGGGAGGATCAGAAGGGGGTGAGGAGGCATCAGACCCTTCAAGATGGATCTCAGACTAGTGAGATCGTCTGGATGAACTGGGAGAGCGACGAGAAGAGGGTGAAGGAACAGGGACAGGGGTTTCCTGAGGAACAGCCTCTGGTTCTTCGTCAGAAGAAGAAGCAGTCACAGAAGCAGATGGAATGACCCGATCAGGGTTTTTATACGCCTTGACTTTCTTTTGTCTAGGCGGTGGAGGAGGAGACTGGGTTGGGGCTGATGATGAGGCGTCATTACACCTCAGGGATCTTTGGGTATGATGTCTTTTGACAGTTCCTGATTTCCTAAGCATCTTAATGGACAAAATCGAACAAGAAATAGACAGATAGGGGCTAAATTAGAGAATCATGAGTACGTGAAACCGAAAAATCGAAAGATCAAGACACCAAGTGAGAAGACGATGACCGGAAGTGAAAAGCCCCAAAAATCCCCTTTGTTGTCGCGCGGTGCCGACTGTGGGAGCCCTAACTGTAGTCTAACGGATCTTCCAAAAATGACTTGAGTGAATTTTAAAATGAGGCGACCACAAGGAACGCGATGGCGAGGGCTCGAGTGAAATCACAAGGCCTCGCTGACGGTGATGTTAAGCCAAACCGAAAATGTAGAATATAATTCGACCATGAGGGCTCGAGGGATGGCTCAAGGGCTCGTGATGGCGAGGGCTCGAGTGAAATCACGAGGCCTCGCTGACGGTGATGTTAAGCCAAACCGAAAATGAAGAATAACACTCAACCACGAGGGCTCGAGGGATGGCTCGAGGGCTCGCTGACAGTGATTTTGACAGAAGTACGGAACCGAAAACAAGGAGTTGAACTCGACCGCGAGGGCTCGAGGGATGGGTCGAGGGCTAGCTGACGGTGATTTTGACATAAGTATCGAACCGAAAACAAAGAGATAACACCCCCCCCCCCCCCCACCCCCTTCCCCCTTTTTTATTTTTATTTTTTTTAATTTCAAAATATTATCTCTACTGACTGATCATAGTATCAGAAATATTTAAGATACAGTACACACCCCAATTGATTTTCTCAGAGCAAGAAAACGAATTGAGTCAAGTGGTTTTGTCATTATATCAGCCAATTGATTATCAGTGGAAATATATTCAAGCGCGATGGTTTTCTTTTCAACTAACTCTCGAATAAAATAATGTCTAATGTCTATATGTTTGGTTCGAGAGTGCTGGATAGGATTCTTAGAAATATTTATGGCACTTGTATTATAATAGTGGAGAGTCATTGTTCCTCCTATCATGCCATAATCGAAGAGTATTTGTCTCATCCAAACAAGTTGAGTGCAGCAACTTGCTGCGGCTATGTATTCAGCCTCTACAGTCGAAAGAGATACTGAAAATTGTTTTCGACTATGCCAAGCAATCAGACAGTTTCCAGTGTAAAAACAACCCCACTTGTAGACTTTCTATCATCTAAGTTTCCTTCCCAGTCCGCATCGGTGTACCCCGCAATATGAAATGATGTATCAAATCGGTACCAAATTCTATTTATGGGTGTTTGTTTTTCAATCACAATGCGTTTTGCAATAATTTTAAATTCATGATATGCATCGGATTTTTCTCTAAGATAACCTACCCATGTGTATTTAGTGTAATCATCAACAATAACCATGAAATACACCTTACCTCCTATACTCATATTCTGGGTTGGTCCAACTAAATCCATATGTAGGAGCTCAAAAGGTCTAATGGTAGTCACAACATTAACTTTCTTATAGCTGCTGTCACTTGTTTACCCTTTTGACACTCACCACCAAATGCTTGAGCTGATCTACTTATCTTGGACAGTCCTTTCATGTGTTCACTTAATTTTAATAGATCTTTGAAATTTACGTGTCCTACTCTCTTATGCCATAACTCAGCTTCATTAAGTTTAGACAAGTTACAATGATTTTTGCTAGGAGTTTGACAGCTTTCAAGAGCATAATACTGATCACAAGTTTTCAACCCTTTAAGGACAACTTCACCTTCACTGTTATAGATTTGACAATCATTCTTACGGAAGGTAACATAATGGTCTTTCTCACATATTTGAGATATACTTAAGAGAATGTATTTAAAACCATCAACTAACAGTACATCATCTAAGGTAAGAGAATAATTTAATTTTAAGGTCCCTTTCCATACAATTTGAGCCAGATTTCCATCCCCAAAGGTAATCGAACCACCATTAAAATCTATAAGGTTGGACATAAATGTTTTATCACCAGTCATGTGCCTTGAACAGCCACTATCAAGATACCATTTTGAGTGGTTTTCAACCTTTAATGTTGTATACATAATCAGGCTTTTGTACTTGGGAACTCATTCCAATGTGGTTGTGTTTTTTAAATTTCCAGTGACTGATTCTTGAAAATTATATCCGAATTTTCTGCCCATTTTTTCATTTAAAGTTTTGTTCAATTTTTTAGCCAAATCTTCACGGTAATGAAATTCTCTTTTTTATTTTTCATAAATTTGCATTTCAAATTTTTTCTGATTTACTTTTTCCCATAGGTTTCTTTTTCTAAGTTTGCACTCAAATCTGAAGTGACCCCTTTTAGCACAGTAAAAACAAGTGATATTTGAAGATCTAGAAGATAGACCCTTAACAAATACAATTTTTCTCACTGTTTTTACATTGTCTTGGTTGTATCCAAGACCAGTCTTGTCCCCATGGTTTTTACCCAATTTTAGCAATCTTTCTAATTTATATTGTCCTTAGGTAAACTTATTTTCAAAATTGACTTTATGATTATTAAAACTGTTATTTTAGAATGAGCATTGATAATTTCTTCTGATAAGATATTTCTGCCCATTTTTTCATTTAAAGTTTTGTTCAATTTTTTAGCCAAATCTTCACGGTAATGATATTTTTTTTTCTTTTTCATAAATTTGCAATTCAAATTTTTTCTGATTTGCTTTTTCCCATAGGTTTCTTTTTCTAAGTTTGCACTCAAATCTGAAGTGACCCCTTTTAGCACAGTAAAAACAAGTGATATTTGAAGGTCTAGAAGATTGACCCTTAACAAATACAATTTTTCTCACTGTTTTTACATTGTCTTGGTTGTATCCAAGGCCAGTCTTGTCCCCATGGTTTTTACCCGATTTTAGCAATCTTTCTAATTTATATTGTCCTTAGGTAAACTTATTTTCAAAATTGAGTTTATGATTAATAAAACTGTTTATTTTAGAATGAGCATTGATAATTTCTTCTGATAAGATACTTCTAATATCTTCTAATTTTTTAATATCATTCATATACTTTCTCAACTTATCTTGTAACTCATTTTGAACTTGTTTTAATTTAATATTTTCTTCATTTGTAGTTTTTAGAGTTCTTACAAGATTTTCATTTATTCATTTTTCTTCTTCTAACTGACTTATTAAATTTGTATTTTCAGATTTTCTTTTACTTAATTTCTTAGCTAGTTTTTTACTTTCCAGAAAAAGGGAGTCATAGACCTCTTGAAGATCATCATCTTCATCATTTTCTGACTCACTTTCTGAGTCACTTCCAACAGTTGCTATAGAGGCTATGAACCCTTTTAGATCTTCAGATTTATCTTGAGTGTATTCATCAGAATCACATTTCGATTCAGAGGTGTTTTCATAAGTTCCTGTCAAGGCTTTTTTATTTCTTTTTGAAGGACATTCAACAGCCAAATGTCCTTGACCTCCACAATTATAACATTTTTGTTCTTTGTCTTTCTCTCTTCCGTTTTCCTTTAATGTATTAAATATGTTGGTGTCTTTTATTGTATTGAATCTGTTGGTATTTTTATCCCTTAACTCACTTCTTTTAAAGTTTTTAAACTTGTTCCTTTTATTAAACTTTCTTAAGAATTTTTTAGCTAATAAGCCAACAACATCTTCATTGTCAGATTCAGATTTTTCCTCTTTAAGTTTCTCAATGTTTGATGATGATTTTAAGGCAACAGACTTCTTTTTAGGTATTTCATCTTCAAAATGAAGTTCATAAGTTTGAGGAGATCTTATTAGGTCATCAATTTTCATGAATGAAACATCTCTATACTCTTCAATAGCTGCTGCCTTAGGTTTAAATCTTTTGGGCAGATTTCTAAGTACCTTGGTACAAACTTTAGATTAAGGAATTATTTCTCCTAAGGCCCACATAGAATTTACTATATCACTTAGCTTAGAGTAAAATTCCATAAACATCTCACTTTCATCCATTCGTATGTTATCAAATTTAGATTGGAGAATTTGGAGTTTAGACCTCTTAACAACAGATGTACCCTTATGTGTTCTTTCTAAGATGTCCCAAGCATCTTTAGCTGTTAAACAAGTCATTATACATTTGAACTCATCAGGTGAGACAGCACAGTTAATGGCGTTTAATGCCTTTCCATTTGCTATGTATAACATTTTCTCCATGTCTGTCCAAGTGAAATAGTCTTTAAGTTTGGTACCAATAACTTGTTGTACAGGTTTTTCAGTTTCATCTCTAGTAGGTTTTTCTGTGATTTCCTCAATCGGTGGTTCCCAACCTCTTACTATTGATTCCCAAACCGCTCCATCTAGTGATATAAAAAAGCTTTTCATTTTTGTCTTCCAAGAGGCATAGTTGGAGCCATCAAAATAGGGAGGTTTAGAAAAAGGGTGACTATCACCTTTGTGCATGATTCTAATAAAAGATCAACTCGGACGGTTAAATCCAACTCAGATTAACCGAGCTCTGATACCAATTGAAATTCCGTTACTAGAGTAATGCACGACCTAGAGAGGGGTGAATAGGTTGGTTTTCAATTTTAATTCCCTTTTAACATTTTCTCAACCGATTTATACTTTAAGCAAATAAAATAATCAATGAGTTATATTCACCTTTCAAATTAACTGCTGTTAATAAAACTGACCGATCAATATATGTATGTGATATATGAATAAGTATTCAATCCATGCATTCAATCACATATAAACACATATATTTTATAGTGGTTCGGTTTCAACAAACCTACATCCACTGTCAGACTTCCCAACTCTAGGGTCGTCCCAAATATATTATGTAAGGGTCTCATACCCAAATAGTACAGCCTAGTTTTTTATAGAGGTTCAACCCAATCGGTCTAATCTTCTATACCTCTTTTTTAAAGTGGTTCGAACACATTGTTCTAATACACATTAAAATGTTTAAAATAAAACGAATAAGAAAACTTGCCTTGGGTTTTAACTATTTTCCTTTAAGCTATTTCTTCTTTACTGAATTTGTGCTCTCCTTTCCATCAAATCAGCATCATCAACGTATTCATCGGCACAACAGTAGGACTTGAGTATGACTGGTTTTAGTCCTAATGATCTGTCTCCGATGGGGGATATAATAGTAAGTGATGTGGACAACTTTTGTAGCACCCCGGATTTTTAATTCTTGAATATATATGGAAATTGTCCATTTAATTTGTGAATTAATGGAGATAGACCTTAGATGGGTAAAGAGTTGGGTCAATTGCCCAATTAAGACCCAACGGATTATGGATAAGGTTCAATTGAAATAAATGGGTAAGATTTATTTAATTGGGTCAAGGTTGTCAATTTAGTCAAATGCCCAATTGGGACCCAATGGGTCATAGATGAGCTAATTAGAAGTAAATGGGTAAGGTTTGGTAATTGGGTCTAATAACCAATTAAGATATAAGGCATGAGATCCACTTCATCAAGTGAGGTGGCATGTATGTGACATGGCTAAGTAGGACCCCAAGTACCATGGGTCATGGTTGACTTGGTCGACCACCAAATGAGTTCAAGTTTAATTAAGGTGTGACTGAATTAAATTGGATTAAGTTCAATTTAGTAAGTTCAAAATGGAATCAAGGAATTCAGTTAATGAATGGGTACAAGTCTTGAGTTTAAAAGAATTAAAAATATTTGAGTTAAGGTGAATTGAATGGGAAGTTAATGGATTTTCTTCTTAAGTGAGTTAGGAGAGTAGATGGAGAGTTGCATCTCATAAGACCAAACCCAAGGTGTACACACATTGGGGAGGTGGGAGTTTCATCTCATGGGATGAAACTCCAAAGGAAACATTAATAAGGGAGGTGAAGGGTTTTTATTGTTACACAAGGCATATTCAAGAGTACACGTTGGGGAGATCGAGGGTTTCCATCTCATGATGGAAACCCAAGGGGAACACGGTTGGAGAGTTTCATTTTATGGGATGAAACCCCCAAAGGAAATATTAATGAGGGAGGTGAAGAGTTATAGTTGTTAAAAAGGGGCATCACCCAAAAGACATTACCCTTGGCCGATCCTCTCACTAAGTCAAGAAAGACCTAGAGATTTCTATCTCAACTCCTCCCCCTCTCACTCTTGGAGCCGATCCCTCACAAGACAAGGAAAAGACTTAAGGTTTTCCATTCTCAAATCCTCTCCCTCTCTCAAATCTTTTCCTTGGTCGAACCACTCTTAGGATTTTCATCTTAATCAAGCACCACTCTTTGGCCGAAGATAAAGGAGGAAGAAAGGAAAGACTAAGGAACGAAAGAAGATCGGAGGAGTCGTGGAATCTGTAAGTGGTACTTGTCAAGATTTTATTAAGTAAAAAGAGATTAAAGAGAACATTCCATATAGGTTGGAAATGGTTGGCCAAAATGTTATGGGCCATGGATTCAAAATCCATCCATGGAATGAGATGGAAAAATGGACAAAACCCTAGATTGTTATGTATAAAGATCATTGAGAACTTAAAAGGGATTGGATGAGGTTCGGCCATAGCCATAACCCCATCAAATGATCAAATCATGGACATGTGGTATTTAAGATGGGAATTAATAAAATAAGGAACCATGGGTTAGGCCATGTTGTATGGCCTAACCCCATGAAGGACTTTTTCATGGACATGGGTGTATGATGAACCCCATGGAAATAGATTATTAATTTTAATGGGTTTGTTTTAAAGGATGAAAATAAGGAAGGAATGTTGGTGATTTTAAAGGGGTTGTAAATATTGTAAATGATGACGAACCATGGACCATAGGTTCGGCCATGTTGTATGGCCGAACCCCATAGAGAAATGTTGATGGTTTTAAAGATGGATAGACCATGGGAAAATGGAAACAAAGGACCATGGGTTCGGCCATGTGTATCGCAGAACCCCATGAATTATTTTGATGAGTCATTTTGGTAGATCTATACATGATAAGTGATTGAATGACCAAGTTAAGAAAAGAGGGTCAAAATGGAAAGAAGATGGAATGAAAGAACCATGGCATGGCATCGACTTGCATGGTTTTGATATTATATTATCTATGTGATTTTTATACTAACCCATGTGTTGATCATACTTGGAGTACCTACTGGGCGCATTGTATAACGACCTACTTCTACTTTAGTTGATGATATAGGAAATGGACGGAATGAAGGACGTGATCGGAGCCAAGCTTAGGAGCTTGGATGTTTTAGTTTCATTTTATTTAAATTATTCATGGAAAATGTAATTTGAGCAGCTAACATTTGGGACTGTAATAACTTAGATCATTTCCTATAGTTTGGAATGTTAATTTTGGATATTTTAACTTAAGATAATTATTATTAAGTGATGGACTTCTTAGCTATCTAAAATGGAATAGGATAGTTATTTTATTATAATTCTGCATCTACGATTTATTCTGCATGTATAACATTATTGGGTGTGAACCATTCTCGTGGACTTAATCCACGCACACGTAGGGTTGGCCAGTTAAGGGCCGGGTTTTGGAATCTCGGACTTAGCTCGCTTCGTGACGTCCCTCTCTCTCTCACTCCTTTATTAAAAAAAAAAACTCTGATTTCCGGCGAGTGAAAAAGGGCGGGGCATTAGAAAGATTGAGTCAATCAAGACCCAGAGTCATCTGAATTACAGTTGTCCAAAAGACAACTCAGCTCAACTCAGCACAGCTCAGCACAACTGTTTGCGAGGCCTCGGCAGACTGCGTAAGGCCTTGAGGCTGAAAGTCACTTATTATCTTATTTTCCAGTTTATAACCAATTGACTTCTAAGGTATTTGACTTAGCCTAAAGTCTCATACGGTTCACTTACCTGTGTGCCAATATCGTATTTGGTGTAGACGTTTCAACTTCATAGTAAATTTTCTTATTCATCCAAGGCAAGTCCAACTGAATCATGTAATTGACAATAAGGGTAACTAGGACGAACCGGGGCACTTACAATCTCCCCCTTTGTCAATTTCGTGACAAAAACCTAAGATCTACCCATTACACCAATTTCCCAAAATTACATATGCACACAAGAACACTCCTTATCAAATAAAATTACAATGATATTAAATCCTTTAATATCTCCCCCTTAACTTGTGCCTACAATGACACAATCATTTTCCCATTTTCCTGCATACAAAAAAATAGATACTGGTGGGACTTGTATGCTCCCCCTCAACATTAGCACATTATTTTACTCCCCCTTTTTGTCAAGAACATTGACAAAGGGTAGTCAAACAAAACTAGAAGATATGCAAATATTTAGCACATTAAATCTGACAGGAACATAATAGATGCAAATAGATAACATAGGGGAAGTAGAAATTCATAACAGTCATGCATAAACTACACAGTAATGGAAAGTTTAATATTACAGAACCAAAAGTAGTTTGAAGAGAAACAAAATAAACAGAGCTTCATTATAAAGGCTTCAATCATGAGGAGATGAGGGAGGAAATTCTGCATCATTACGGAGGCACGAATCTGAAATCTGCTAGAGAGAGTGGAAGATACGTCGGATGGATGTTCTAACATAGACGGAGAGCTCCTAATGCTGATACAGGAGGCAATCTTAACGCTTGCTCAGATCAGAAAGAAATGATTCCTGACGCTTTTCCAGCTCGGCGAATCGCTTATCAAAATACTTACGATCAATGGAATGCGAAGGACTGGTAGTACCTTTGCAACTCCGGCGATTAATAGAGGGAGCGGAAATGGGTGAGCCTCCAGATGATGGGCGAAATGAGCCGATACTTCTCTCAATGCTTGTCTTTGTCAGGGGTCCTACATTGAGAGGAACTTCTCCAGGATAAGGCACCATCCCGAAATGAGTACCAAGACGTGTAAGGAGATAGCAGAAGGGCACAATACTTTGGCCAGAAGACTTCCAGAAACTTTTAATATGTTTACAAATCAGGGAAGGAAGACAGATTTTTCTCCAATCGCCACAGCATACAGGATATTGATCATGTAGTCACTCAGCTGGGACTTGTTCATCAGACGGGGATACACATTGAAAGTAAAGATCAGATGAAGGATCTTGTACTTGGGAAGGAGAGAAGATGAGTGAATTTGGAGTTTTCCCTCTTTGTCTACATCACCACCACAGAGTTTGTTAATGATCTTGTGAGAGTCTTCTGGGGCTACCTCATGTCGGGTTGCAGAGATGTCCCCACCTTTAAATAAAGGAAAGTTCATGAGCTAAGAAATCAGCTCAGGTGAAACAGTAAATTTTTCTCGATTGGAGAATTTTACAATGAAAGAATGAGAGGGACCATCGAGGGATTTATGGATAGAAGAATACATGCCTTTGACCATAGAGGGGTAAGCATTGCCGCCCCAAGTTAAAATGTTTTCCCATCCAACCTTCTGAAGTATTTTGAAGGTACTGTATTTTTCAAGGTCCGTGCGGTAACATGTTCGCTTGACATTGAAATTTTTGAAAGAGTGTTCCTTCGGAACTGATCGGAAAAGCCGAGCTCGGGGAGGATCAGAAGGGGGTGAGGAGGCATCAGACCCTTCAAGATGGATCTCAGACGAGTGAGATCGTCTGGATGAACTGGGAGAGGGACGAGAAGAGGGTGAAGGAGCAGTGATAGGGGTTTCCTGAGGAACAGCCTCTGGTTCTTCGTCGGAAGAAGAAGCAGTCACAGAAGCAGATGGAATGACCTGATCAGGGTTTTTATACGCCTTGACTTTCTTTTGTCTAAGCGGTGGAGGAGGAGACTGGGTTGGGGCTGATGATGAGGCGTAATTACTCCTCAAGGATCTTTGGGTATGATGTCTTTTGACAGCTCCTGATTTCCTAGGCATCTTAATCAACAAAATCGAATAAAGAAATAGACAAGATAGGGGTAAAATTAGAGAACCAAGAGTACCTGAAACCGAAAAATCGAAAGATCAAGACACCAAGTGAGAAGAAGATGACTGGAAGTGAAAAGCCCCAAAAATCCCCTTTGTTGTCCCACGGTGCCGACTGTGGGAGCCCTAGCTGTAGTCTAACGGATCTTCCGAAAATGACTTGAGTGAATTTTAAAAAGAGGGGACCACAAGGAACGTGATGGTGAGGGCTCGAGTGAAATCACGAGGCCTCGCTGACGGTGATGTTAAGCCAAATCGAAAATAAAGAATAGAACTCGACCACGAGGGCTCGAGGGATGGCTCGAGGGCTCGTGATGGTGAGGGCTCGAGTGAAATCATGAGGCCTCGCTGACGGTGATGTTAAGCCAAATCGAAAATGAAGAATAGAACTCGACCACAAGGGCTTGAGGGATGGCCCGAGGGCTCGCTGACGGTTATTTTGATAGAAGTACAAAACCGAAAACAAGGAGTTGAACTCGACCACGAGGGCTCGAGGGATGGGTCGAGGGCTCGCTGACGGTGATTTTGACATAAGTATGGAACCAAAAACAAGGAGCTAAACCCCCACCCCCCCTACCTTTTTTTTTTTTTTTTTTGTTAATTTTGAAATATTATCTCCACTGACTGATCATTGTATCAGAAATATTTAGGATACAATACACACCCTAATGGTATTCAGCCTCTACAGTCGAAAGGGATACTGAAAATTGTTTTCGACTATGCCAAGCAATCAGACAGTTTCAAATGTAAAAACAACCTCCACTTGTAGACTTTTTATGATCTAAGTTTCCTGCCCAGTCCGCATTGGTGTACCCCGCAATATGAAATGATGTATCAAATGGGTACCAAATTCTATTTATGGGTGTTTGTTTTTCAATCACAATGCCTTTTGCAATAATTTTAAATTCATGATATGCATCGGATTTTTCTCTAGGATAACCTACCCATGTGTATCTAGTGGTAGTCACAACATTAACTTTTTTATGGGCTGCTCTCACTTGTTTACCCTTTTGACACTCACCACAAAATGCTTGAGCTAATTTACTTATTTTGGTCAGTCCTTTGATGTGTTCACTCAATTTTAATAGATCTTTAAAATTTACGTGTCCTACTCTCTTGTGCCATAACTCAGCTTCATTAAGTTTAGACAACTTACAATGATTTTTGCTAGGAGTTGGACAGTTTTCAAAGCATAAAACTGATCAGAAGTTTTCAACCCTTTAAGGACAACTTCACCTTCACTGTTATAGATTTGACAGTCATTCTTACGGAAGGTAACATAATGGTCTTTCTCACATATTTGAGATATACTTAATAGATTGTGTTTAAGACCATCAACTAACAGCACATCATCTAAGGTAAGGGAATCATTTAATTCTAAGGTCCCTTTCCATACAATTTAAGCCAGATTTCCATCCCCAAAGGTAACTGAACCACCATTGAAATCTACAAGGTTGTGTAATACCCCAGATTTTCAAGTTATAAATATTTACGGAAATGACCCATTTAACTTATAGATTTTTAGATATGGTTCTTAGATGAGAAAAATATTGGGTTTTTGCCCAATTAAGACCCAACGATTTTGATAAATGGTTTTAAATAAATTTAAATGGGTTGAATTATTTTAGTAATGCAAAATTAAATAGATAAAAGATTGCATGGCCGAATATAAGATTTTATATCACAAAAATCAAGGGGGTTATATGCGCATAATATTTTGGATGAGATGAAATATATAAGATTAGAAATAGAGATTGTCTTAGCCGCATATGAGATATGCGCATGGGTTGGAGTCCCTAAAGAACGGTCTTTCCTCGATTAAAATGGCACTTTCTATTTTGGGATTAAATGGAGATTTTATAAAGAGGCAATTGTTAAACACAATGGGTGCATAGCACATTCTAAATTGAGGATTAAGAATGGCTAAACTTAAGGGTCTTGCTATTTTAATAAGATAAGACTGATTGGGAGATTAATTAAGGCAATGGCTATTTCAAATAAGGGTGGCCGTGTGGAGTGTTATTTAATAAAAGAAAGAGAAGCAAGAGGCGCAAGGCCTTGTCTAAGTTGGGATCCAAGAGAGATTAAATAAAAGAAGGCAAGGAGGGACGCATATTACCTTCTAAATATGGGATTAAGTGGAGCTTTTTATAAAAGAAAGAACCATAGTAAGTGCACACGACAATAATGATTTAAGCAAGGGATATACGGCATTGGAGTGAGTATTATCTTAAGCAACTTCCAAAGATGGAACCAAGGGAAAATAATAAAAGGAGAGAAGGAATGGGCGCATGGATTTCACATCTTTCTCCAATTTTTCTTTCTCTCTCTCTCTCTCAAACTCCCATGCACGGCAATCTTTATCAAAGGAAGAGAGGCAGCAGCAAGCATAAGATCAGCAACACAAAGTGGTTCACGGCATACACAAGAAAAAGCTAAGGAAAGGAGAAGGATTGGAAGAACAATATCCACCGACGGAAAACCGAAAGAGTCGCGGAACCGGTAAGTGATTTTATGATCTTTGTTTATTTAAGATAAGGAACCATAGGGTTCGGCCAAGGTGTATGGCCGAACCCCATGGAAGAAGAATTAAGAGATGATCATCGACGAACCATAGGGTTCGGCCATGGTGCATGGCCAAACCTCATGGAAGAAGAATTAAGAGATGATCATGGATGAACCATGGCCGAACCCCATGGAAGGGTTTTGGTGATTTTTATAGAAGAAACATTATCATATTATTATGGTTAATGAATGGAATTTTAAGGATAAAAACCATGGACTAATTCTACATGTTTTAAAAAGGGATTTTGAATGGTTTAATGAGAAGTTGATGAACCATAGGGTTCAGCCATGATCAAGGGCCGAACCCCATAGAAGGTTGATGGTTTATTTTATTGGATTGTTAATAATGAAAATCATGGAAATTGTTAATAAGTTTATGGGGTTTCAAGCATGAAGATTATGGATTCATGCTTATGATTTTAGAAAGGTTATTATGTTGTTTGATTGGATCAAAAGAATAAAAAAAAAAGAAGGGGTGAGGTTCGGCCATAGTGTGTGGCTGAACCCCACCAACTATATTTATGGATTTAATTTATTAATGGAATTTGATTGGAGTTGGTTAAAAAGGGGTTTAAATCTTTTAATAAAAAGGATGGTGAACCATAGGGTTTGGCCATGGTGTATGGCCAAACCCCATGGAATTGTTTTGTTAAGGTTGATGGAGTTTAAATTAGTAAGTATCTAATTTTGGAAAGTATAGATTAAATTGGAAAGTCTCTAATTTTGGAAGGTAAAGACTAAATTGGAAAGTTTTCTAATTAAGGAAAGTGGAGATTAAATTAGAAGCTATCTAAGTATGGAAACCTTCTAAATATGGAAGGTAGAGATTTAAATTGGAAACTTTCTAAGTATGGAATTTATATATTAAATTTTGGAAGTTTCTATTTATGAACTATCTAAGCCTGGACTTGATATAGATTATGGGTCATTTATGGACCTAAGATGATGAACCAATTTTATGGGTCTTGAATGAGCCTAATATGATTAAAGGAAGGGAAGGTTTTATTTATGGAGCTATGGTTGTGGATTATTGGAGTGTTATGTATAATGTATAAAATTTATGAATCAGTTATCAGTTTATGTTCGGGTGTATTTTAAAGGGATGAAGGGTGAGAACAATGGAATTATAGCCTTAGATGGCAATATGGTAATTATGTAGAATTATTGGAACTATGTTTTGAAACTCAAACATAAGTTGATGGAGTCAGTTATGAATTATTTTAAAAGGGTTATTGGGAGTGTTATGAATGTTTAAAATAAATAAATGAATCTATGTGTTGGAACCTAAGCCTAAGTTGTTGGAGGCAATGACAAGGTTGTAAATACTTGCTAAAACGGGTTATATTAGCCATGGATGACAATCTTGTAAATATATAAAAAATAAGGAAGGTAAATGGCTATGGATAAGTATAATGGCAATCTTGTAATTAAAATGAATAAGTTGTTAATTAAAGATTAGACCAATGGCAATTTGGTAATATCGGCTAAAAATGATAAACCATGGGTTCGACCATGGTGTATGGCCGAAGCTCATGGGGATTGGTTTGTGGACTTAAAATATTATAAATCAAGTGGGACTTGGTTTTAATTGATTTTATATTATAAGGTAACGGGACCTCACCAGGTGTTTACGATCGTGAGCAGTTACCGGACGAAAGACGCAAGGACTCGTGAACGGTCTTTGGTAGGATTCCACCTCTTGAAACCATGGGTTTATGTACAATATTTTTTTATCTTATTTGATGAATTTATATTGCAAAGGTTATGTTTCAAAATGGGAGTTTTAGATGCTATATTTATATAATAAAATAGCATGTGTTTTATATGTTTCAAATATGAGCTTTTAAATGCTATGATTTGTATAATTGCATAGCATATGGACATTTGCATCTCATGCATGGCATGAGAGAGATGACAGGTAACCGGGGACCCACACTCTGTCGGGGCAACCGTAAAGCACTAGTGGGGGATACCTTGATGATGAAAATACCATCAAGAAGATACTATGTATGGATACCTTGAGGATGAGAATCCCATCAAGATGATACTATGTATGAAGACCCTGATGATGAGCATTCCATCAAGGGATACCTTGATGATGAGAATTCCATCAAGAGGATACTAAATAACCGGAGCTCACACTCCGTCGGAATGTCCGTAACGCAATTGTGGGGAATACTTTGATGAGGAGAATTTCATCAAGAGAGAAGACCTTGGTGATGAGAATTCCACCAGGAAGATACCTTGATGAGGAGAATTCCAGCAAGAGTATACCTTATGTTTTGTGATGGGTGGGACTCATTGCATATGATAGCATGGCATGGCATTGAATCGGCATGATTATGATCTTTATTATCATGCAAGGTTTCTGGCTTTATCGGTATAATTGGATCTCTATTATCATAAACTGTTTTTGATACAATGTTTTGAAAGTATAGAATGATTTATTATAACTGGTTTTTGATATATATTATATCTAGATTGTTGGTACTAACCCATGTGTTAACCCTAATTGGAATACCTATTGGACGCATTGTACTAACGCCCTACTTCTACCCTTTAGTGGATGATGTAGGAAACGAGGAAAACGCTAAACGCGGAAAGGGACAAGCATAGGAGCTTGGAGCACTTTTAGTTTATATTTTGTTTAAGTTAGTTTATATTTTGTTTAAGATACTCATAGGCTTGTATTTAAGTATCTAGAATTCAGATTGTAATAACTTAGATAGATTTGCTATGGTTGGATGTCTTATTGGATAATTGTGTTATAATAATGATGATTAATGACTTGACGTACTTTGCTATCTGAATGGAATAAAACTTGTTTCTATTATGATTCCACAAATTGATGTTATGATTCCGCAGGTTATGATTTTATTCCGCAAGTTGATATTGCTATGTGTGAACCGTTTTATTGGACTGAGTTCATACACACATAGGGTTGCCCAGTTAAGAGTCGGATTTTGGAAGTTCGGACTTACCTCGTGTCGTGACGTTCCGCGCTCTATCACTCTACTCTGTTATAAAAAAAAGAAAAATAGACTCTGAATTTACGGGAAAAAGGGCGGGGCATTATAGGTTGGACATAAATGTTTTATCACCAGTCACGTGCCTTGAACAACCACTATCAAGATACCATTTTGACTGGTTTTCAACCTTTAACGCTGTATACACAATCAGGCTTTTGTACTTGGGAACCCATTTCAATGTGGTTGTGTTTTTTAAATTTCTAGTGATTGATTCTTGAAGGTTATAACCGAATTTTCTGCTCATTTTTTCATTTAAAGTTTGTTCAATTTTTGAGCCAAATCTTCACGGTAATGAAATTCTCTTTTTTATTTTTCATAAATTTGCATTTCAAATTTTTTCTGATTTACTTTTTCCCATAGGTTTCTTTTTCTAAGTTTGCACTCAAATCTGAAGTGACCCCTTTTAGCACAGTAAAAACAAGTGATATTTGAAGATCTAGAAGATAGACCCTTAACAAATACAATTTTTCTCACTGTTTTTACATTGTCTTGGTTGTACCCAAGACCAGTCTTGTCCCCATGGTTTTTACCCGATTTTAGCAATCTTTATAATTTATATTGTCCTTTGGTGAACTTATTTTCAAAGTTGAGTTTATGATTATTAAAACTGTTTCTTTTAAAATGAGCATTGATAATTTCTTCTGATAAGATACTTTTAATATCTTCTAATTTTTTAATATCATTTTCATACTTTCTCAACTTATCTTGTAACTCATTTTGAATTTATTTTAATTTAATATTTTCTTCATTTGTAGTTTTTAGAGTTCTTACAAGATTTTCATTTATTCATTTTTCTTATTCTAACTGGCTTATTAAATTTGCATTTTCAGATTTTCTTTTACTTTATTTCTGACCGAGTTTTTTAATTTCCAGAAAAATGGAGTCATAGACCTCTTGACGATCATCATCTTCATCATTTTCTGACTCACTTTCTAAGTCACTTCCAACAGCTGTTATAGAGGCTATGAACCCTTTTAGATCTTCAGATTTATCTTGAGTATATTCATCAGAATCACATTCCGATTCAGAGGTGTTTTCATAAGTTCCTGTCAAGGCTTTTTTATTTCTTTTTGAAGGACATTCAACAGCCAAATGTCCTTGACCTCCACAATTATAACATTTTTGTTCTTTGTCTTTCTCTCTTCCGTTTTCCTTTAATGTATTAAATCTGTTGGTGTTTTTTATTGTATTGAATCTATTGGTATTTTTATCCCTTAGCTCACTTCTTTTAAAGTTTTTAAACTTGTTCATTTTATTGAGCTTTCTTAAGAATTTTTTAGCTAATAAGGCAACATCATATTCACTGTCAGACAAATTTTTCCTCTTAAAGTTTCTCAATGTTTGATGATGATTTTAAGGCAACAGACTTCTTTTTAAGTATTTCATCTTCAAAATAAAGTTCATTGGTTTGAAGAGATCTTAATAGGTCATCAATTTTCATGAATGAAACATCTCTATACTCTTTAATAGCTGTTGCCTTAGGTTTACATCTTTTGGGCAGATTTCTAAGTACCTTGGTACAAACTTTAGATTAAGGAATTATTTCCCCTAAGGCCCAAATAGAATTTACTATATCACTTAGCTTAGAGTAAAATTCCATAAACATCTCACTTTCATCCATTCGTATGTTATCAAATTTAAATTGGAGAATTTGGAGTTTAGACCTCTTAACAACAGAGGTACCATTATATGTTCTTTCTAAGATGTCCCAAAAATCTTTAGCTGTTAAACAAGTCATTATACATTTGAACTCATCAGGTGAGACAGCACAGTTAATGCGTTTAACGCCTTTCCATTTGATATGTATAACATTTTCTCTATGTCTATCCAAGTGAAATAGTTTTTAAGTTTGGTACCAATAACTTGTTGTACAGATTTTCCAGTTTCATCTCTAGTAGGTTTTTCTCTGATTTCCTCAATCGGTGGTTCCCAACCTCTTACTATTGATTCCCAAACAGGTCCATCTAGTGATATAAAAAAGCTTTCCATTTTTTCTTCCAAGAGACATAGTTGGAGCAATCAAAATAGGGAGGTTTAGAAACAGGGTGACTATCACCTTTGTGCATGATTCTAATAAAGATCAACTCAGACGGTTAAGTCCAACTCAGAGTAACCGAGCTATGATACCAATTGAAATTCCGTTACTAGAGTAATGCACGACCTAGAGGGGGGGGGGGGGGGGGTCGATTTTCAATTTTTATTCCCTTTTAATATTTTCTCAACCGATTTATACTTTAAGCAAATAAAATAATCAATGAGTTATATTCACCTTTCAAATTAACTGTTGTTAATAAAACTGACTGATCAATATATGTGTGTGATATGTGAACAAGTATTTAATCCATGCATTCAATCACATATAAACATAGATATTTTATAGTGGTTCGGTTTCAACAAACCTACATCCACTGTTAAACTTCCCAACTCTAGGGTCGTCCCAAATATATTATGTAAGGGTCTCACACCCAAATAGTACAGCCTAGTTTTTTATAAAGGTTCAACCCAATCAATCTAATCCTCTATACATCTTTTTTAGAGTGGTTCAAACACATTATTCTAATACACTTTAAAATGTTTAAAATAAAACGAAGAAGAAAACTTGTCCTGAGCTTTAACCATTTTCCTTTAAGCTCTTTCTTCTTTACTGAATCTGTGTGCTCCTTTCCATCAAATCAGCATCGTTAACGTATTCATCGGCACAGCAGTAGGACTTGGGTATGACTAGTTTTAGTCCTATATGAACACCTTACTCTTCATTAGGATTGGGGTATTGATTACCCAAACATTCACTAAAGGAGATGATGAAGAAGGTGTCAAGAGGGAAGGCTGAATGAATAGACACACTATAAGCTTTTTCCTGTTTTTCTCTATGTATTCGGTCCCTCTTACAAACAGCTTACTGTTATTTTATAAGACTGTCTGCAGTATTTCAGTAAGTCACGCCCACGAGGCCTCGAGGCTTCCAATGAGGCCTCGAGGCTTCTAATGAGGCCTCATGATGGTAATTCTGTAAAGACAGCACATAGTGCATGATTTGCAGTAGATATATCTCAGCCATCAATCAAGAATTAGATAGGGAGATTGCAAGTAGATTTACAGCTCATGGAGGAGCCTTTCCATTTTTGTCTACATGGCCAGCTCTCCAACAGTATTCAAATTCAAACTGTGTGAGGTGACAGCAACTCACCATGTGGGTACATATTCTATTAGCATAATTAACTTTCAATCAATTTACCATAATTAACTCCCAATTAAAAGGACACAGATTTAATCTTCTTAAATCTATAGAATACTGAGTCAATCAAGACCCAGAGTCATCTGGAGTACAGTTATCCAAAAAACGACTCAGCTCAACTCAGCACAGCTTAGTACAACTAGCTGCGAGGCCACGACAGACTGCATGAGGCCTCGAGGCTGAAAGTCACTTATTATCTTATTTTCCAATTTATAACTAATTGACTTGTAAGGTATTTGACTTATCCTAAGGTCTCCTACGGTTCACTTACCTGTGTGCCAATACCGTATTTGGTGTAGACGCTTCAACTTCATAATAGATCTTCTTATTCATCAAAGGTAAGTCCAACTGAGTCACGTAATTGACAATAAGGGTGACTCGGAAGAACCGGGGCACTTACAGTTTAATATATATATATAAAGACAGTTTAGAGTGGCCGTCAAATGAATCTTGACTATTCATCCATCAAACAGTTGTGATTTGCTCCCATGTGGTCAAGCAAAAAAAAAAATTATCATCCAAAAATAACTAAAAAGTAAAATGGAATTTTAAGATTGGGTTTCATGAATTTGAAAGATTTGGAAATTCATATAAAAATTATTGAAAATAGAAAAAAATTATGATTAATTCTAAGAAGGTGTTTGCTATAATATAGGTGGAAAGAAAGCTGGTACTCTCCCTCATTCCTTGCAAATGGGCTTTAAAAGTGAGCTTTTACAAGCCTTAATACATGAAATAGGGCCTTGACCTGATATGTGTAGCCCAAGGGTCAAAAATTTGACCCAGCCGAAATCTCGGGCGAGATCTCTCTCTTCAAACTTATTTATTTTTTTTTGAAATCTCAATGGCTTTTTTTGTTAAAAAAAATCATTTAAAAAATTCGAAAAAGGTTTTTTCTTTAAAAAAAAATAAAAAATAGGCTAATATTGGCCGATATTTCAAATATTGATTGATATCTAGGCCGATATTTGTAATACCCTGACCCAAAATTTGGGTTGATTGTGTTATTTGTATTAATTAATTGTGTTTTGATCTGTTAATAATGAAGATTACGGTTTGATTTTTTTTTTTTTTTAAATCCAGGATCGGCCCAATTAGAGCTTGGTAGCTCTTCGATCTAAGTCACTTAAGTTGGGAGGGCAAAATGATAATTTTTCATAAATAGTGTTATTTTAATGATTTTAAATTATGGTTTGAATGTTGATTGAATTAAATTGACTTTGTTGCTAGAGATTTAAATTCAGGGCTTATAGAGTCTTTAAACTATATTTTGGTCTCAGAAATATTATTATGACCCAAAAAGGTCCCAATCTTTAAGAAATAATTATTTTAAATAAATTTAGAAGTTACAAAATTTTAAGAAAATATGTTTTATCTGATCTATTTTCAAACATATCATTTTATCTTTTTGGATGTTAAAAATTTAGATTTTAAATATTTTAAATAAATACAATTTAAATTAAAAGAATAGTGATAAAATGTGATTTTTGTTTAAATCAATAAATTTTGGTAAAATATAAATCTCCAAAATTTTATACTAGTTTTAGATTTTAAAACCCAACATTTTGGACCAAATGGATTAAATTAATTAAATCCTTTAAATATAAAAAAATAAAAGAGACTAGGCTTAAATGCAAATAAGTTTTGAGGGTTGAATTGCAAATAACTCAAAAACTCAAACCACCTGCATGGGTGTCGAATCATGCAAGCTACAGCTTGCAGATCGACGTGGGTTTCCCATGGCCTTTTATGGGGACCTTACCCCTCTATCAAACATCTATTTAAACTCAGCAAGTGTTGGAATTTTTACAAACTCTCACCCCATTCTCACACTGTCGTTCCCCTGTTCTTCTACTCTCTTTTCCATTAGTTTTCGCCGTTAGCTTAAGTGGAAGATTTTTTTCAACTGCTGAAACTCCACCCAACTCTCCAATCGAATGTAACCATTTTATTCATTTTTAAATTTTAACAAGTTTAGGATCAAACATAAATGAATTTGGTTTTGAAACGAGCCTTAAAATGCGTTTTGAAATTTAGTGGAAACCATGATTTTTTAGGTGTTTTGATGACTTCACTTTCAAAATCAGAGGTTTTTCTTAATTTTTTATGTCCAATTGATCTCTAAAATATAGTAGACTAATTGACAAATTCATCGAACTAGTTAGATTCAGAAAACGAATTCAAGAATCCCTCTGTTTTTCGATTCGTATTTGCCCCTACCTATCCCGTCACTGCACTTTCTGTAAGTGGCTAGCTAAAGAAGAAAGGTATCGGAACCTGATTCAGAAGTTCCGAGGTCACTGCAGCAGTGCTAAAGCTCTCGGAACCTGACTTTGAGGTTCCGAAGTCACTGTAGCAGGTTCCGAGGCTGGGAAGTTCTGAAGGAACTGTATCAAGTTCCGAAGGCATGCTCCCAAGCAGATTTAAGACATTCTGAGACTGTAGCTTTGGAAGTTCCAAAGCCACAGTATCAAGTTCCAAAGCTAGGTTCCGAAGCAAGTTTTGAATGACCTAAGTCACGTTCCGAAAGTTCTGTTAAACCCAGTAGTAGCTCGAAAGTTCCGAAGCCACAGTGCCAGGTTCCGAAGCATGTTCCGAGAAACCAGAACTGATTTTTGAGATTCATATTGATTGATTAAGTTAAGGATTTCATATTAGGTTTAGACCTTAGATTTTGATGTGATGTTTCCTATATCAGATTCTTAATTAAAAATGATACTAACCCTTTTATTTGTATTATTATATGTATACATATATATTATGTATTTACTTCCAGGCCGGTACTCTATCTGTGGCATAGCGGAAACGCAGCCCAATAGCTATCAGTAGCTGAGCGATTAACTTCTCCGCTCGGTAGAAAAGAAGGGTTTGGACACTGAGTATCTCTATGCCTAACTCGCTATATGAGTAGTGGCCTGAGCATATTATATCTGTAGGCCTAACTCAATATGTCTACATGGTCATTTCCAGAAGACAATATGAGAAGTGACCTGAGCACCTTATTATACTTCTGATTACTGTAATTTAAAATGGATAGTAACCCATATAGGAGACTCAGATTCATTTCCCTTAGAGTTTTTATGGAAAAATAGGATAAGATTTGAAATACCATGAATATATGTTGTATTATATAATATCTGTGTATTACGTTTGATTAATGACTGTATGATTCATTGTATTTCTATTTGTGTAACAGATACCCGCAATACTATACGTTTTATGGTGAGGAGATTTAATAATATAAGATCGGTAAATCAGGTTTTGTAAACATAAATCTAGTATAATGAGTGGTTTCATGGATTATACATGATATGGAAAAGACTGAATAGGCCAGAATATGAGACTTGACACTGCTTCCATGTGAGGGATGAAAATTAGTTCTAACTGTTAGAACGGAAGCATAAGATGGTATCAAGGAGTCGAGCTCTACTAGTCTATAAACAAATAATGAACCCACTTATATGCCTAAACTTGATATATATTGCTAAAATATGTTCATATTGTTACTAATGATGTTCATCATACATGGTATTGTGATTGATGATGATATTCTCCGATGTGAGAACTTGAGCATCTTATTATGATTAGGGATTGAAGTATGAAATTGATATTGTTGATGAAATGCTCCGTTATGAAAACTTGAGCATCATGTTATGATGAGAGACTGAACTATGAAGTTGATACTATTGATAAGATGCTCGGATATGAGAACTTGAGCATTTATGATATTGATACTACCTCCATGTACACTCAACTGCTGAATTGATATCAGCTCAGATGTGTCGATACCGGCTCAGGTGTGTCAGTTTACATCTACTGGCTTAAGTGTGCCAGTTGCTGGCACAGGTGTGTCAGTACCGACCCAGGTGTATCGGAGATGTTCTTACAAGATTCTGCATTTTGACCGTATCTGGACTAAATACTTTATAGCTAGTGTAGTGTTTTAGTGTTACGGTGTCATGGCAGTATCACGGATGATTTGAAATATTGTTATAGTAGACTAGTTATGATTTCAAGTATGAGAAATGATATGTGAAACCATTGGGCAGTGGTATGACAGTGGTACGTCAGTGGCATGACAGTAGTACGTCAATGGCATGACAGTAGTATGACAGTGAGATAACAGTGATGGCGACTCGATAAATTGGTATAGTAGACCAAGTATGAATTCAGGTAAGATAAATGATATATGAGACCATTTATGGTAAATTGGTAAGTATGGTAAAGTAGACCATTAATGAGTAGATAACTGTGATTTTAAAATGGTAAGAGTAGACCATTATTGTTGTTATTATTAGACTGCATTGGGCAACCTGTACATGTTGATGAATTTATTATTTTAAGATCTCTTCACTGGGCTTGGAGCTCACATCTCTTACATTGCAGGGTTGGCACTTGAGGAGGAGGAACCTCCACCGCTGACTTAGGATGAGAGAGCCTTTGCAGTCAATTATATTTTCTGATGATGGAAAATATGTTTATTACATCTATTTTTTTATGCAAATGATCTTATGTTGATTTTAGTAAAGTCTATGATACTATAAAACTAAACATGTGTAAATTGCTATGTTTCGTTCGTAACTCTGATCGAATAAATGGAGATAATTATTTGTAAAATATGTATTTGTATATAGAACATATGGTATATGCTTAAGTCCACGTGAGAAGAGACGTGTGACATTTTCTATAATAGGTTTCTTTTTTGGGACAATTGAAGATCCAGTCCAGATATGATGTTAGTTGATGGGTGATTAATAATAAAAAAAATAGTAGCATTTCGGACCCACCATCGGGTCGGGGCATTAAAATATTCGTCCGATATGGGCAAATATCGGCCACGATATCGGCCTGAGCCCACAACTGATATTCATTTTTTTAAAAAAAGAAAAAAAAAAAGAGAAATTAGCAGAGATTTCGGCCATGTTGTCTGATATTCTCTTGCTTTGGCCAATACCTATCGTATCTCGGCCTTCAGAAAACCGAGATTTAAACCCCTGGTGTAGCATATGGGCCTTCTATTTGACCACTCTTTGCCCAAAATCCTCTTTCGCAAGCCCATGCTTGGGCTTAGTTTCCTAGGTTCAAAAAATAACAAACAACTTTAAACATGTAATACTTTTGAGTCAGATTTGATCAAGTCTTTTGAAAGCCAAGCTTGATCTAGGCGTTGAACACTTATCTTCCCTATCCCTTCGTACATCTCGTTTTTATCATTCCTCATCTTACCATTCCTCCATTGCAGTAATCATCTCTGTCAATCAGAATTCGAATTAGGATTGACAAGCTTATACTCAAGCTTCCTAATGTCATTAGCCTTTGTTGGATTCAATCTCGAGCTCAAAACTACGAGAAACCTCATGTCAATCACTTTGGTTGGCTTGTACAACTTAAGCTCCCACAACCATCCCAAACCATTTCTTGTAGTACTAGGATTAGACGACGCAGGAATGTAGATGGAATATTAGAAAGATATTTTTACACTTTTCTTTTAGACCAACATGTCTAGACATCTCACCTGTCTAATCTTTAGGATATGTGTAAACTACTCAATCTGCACATGCCGGATACAAAACAATGGAGAGTAGTCCTTTTTGCGTTGAGGGAACTTGATCCCTATACTTTGTGTGCAAATATAGGTGGGTTTTGACCATTGAACGAACCCCTCAAAATCAGAAAAATATTTTTACTTCACATTTGCTTCTAATGTCTTTATTCTCCTAATATTTTCCTACCATGGAGGCGTAGTAAGCCAGCTTCCCTTGCAAACTAGCTCAAAATCACATGCCTACCATTTTTTTTTTAAATTTCATACATGCATGTGGCTAGAAGCCAGTTGGAGTCAAACCTCAAAATTCATCTTCATTGTCAAGCCAACACAAGACCGTATGTTTGATTTCTAAGCAAGCTTAGGTTTGAGTTCGACATAACGTGTTTTCGAAGGTAGCTCAAACATGAGATTGAGTTCAAACTTTTGACTATTGTCAGGCCATGCTCAGGCTCTAAATTCAACTCAAGCTCAATGAAGTTAGACATAAGCTTGGCTTGAGTTCAATCTTGACTTGGTTTGGCTAGTACACATCCTACAACCATCACACCATTTTTTATTGCAATTAGCTTCCAATGTACTTTTTTACTTACAATTTCACCAGCTTCATTTTTCCTTTTTGCTAGAAAGAACTTTGATTGACAGAACTCCATAATCCATTGGTTTCATGCAAGCCTTCATTGGTCCCACTTGCATATGAAATGGTGGATCTCCTTCTAGAATGACCAGTAGCCAATTGAAACTGTCAAACTATTGGCTTCAATGTAACTCTTCATAAGCCAGGCTTGGGTAGAATAACTGAGCAAATACAATTGTTAGTAGCATAGTAAAAACGTATTCTTGTAATTAATATGTACTCTTGCCATAATTGTTGCTTCTTGGGAGAATCAACGACTGCATCCTTGATGCACTGCTAGACTGGTAGTACTTGTTTGAGAATTATTCATTGGTTATTTGTAATAGCTCTAAGGCTATAAATCAAAGGAATATCATTGATTTACAATGACGTAGTCATGGTGATTCTAAATATCACAAAACAGTCCATATTAAAACGCCACACTAATCAACAGTCTTCAGGGTGGAAGTGTAATGATTGGCTTCTGCTTTTCACAATCATACTCTAGTAGTGTACACAATGAATATTATTACTTTGATAGGTGTCATAACATTACTGTTAGGTGCTATAAAACAAAAGAATTATCCTTGATCCACATTGAGGTAGTGACAGTGATTCTAAATATCATAACCGCCAACATTCAAATGCCACACTAATCAACAGTCCTCAGGGTGGTAGCAGGACACTAGGCTGCTGCTGCTTTTCATAATCATAACTTATATAATGAATCTTATTTACTTGATAGGAATAACATTACCATTTGAAGCTACTTCGGTTCTTGCTCAGAGCGACAATAAGACAAGTCCCATACAATGTCTCAACTGGCCTATATCATGTGAAGGTATCTTCTTGGGGGCTATATTATGTTAAGGGATCTCTTGTGGAGTCCACAAGGTTAGCATGAAAGGTATGTACAGTCATTTGCTTGTTTGTATAGTCATGCAATTTATTGCCAATTCTTCTCCAAGAATAGGTCCACAACATGCGAACGGTTTTGGATTGATTACAAAAGTGCATAGTAGTTGTGTGCATGTCTAAGGACTTCTATGCACCAACAGATTGACAATCCTCTCTAAATGATATGGCTTTTTGATGCACAGGTGGATTGGAGTCAAAAGTAATATTTAATCAGAGTGGACCTAGAATCCTCAAGCAAAAGTCAACATGCCTGTTAGAGAGATCAGCAAGAACAATGGTGTGTCGTAGGCACTTGTTCAAGCATTCTTCACCAGTTCTCAGAGGTTCATGACAGCTATAAATCAGCAATCCACTCAAAAAGATGAAAAAGATTCTTCACCAGTTATTTTATGAATCATCTTCTATCTTAAGTATATAATAACCTATTCCATTTTTCCCCTTTTTTTTTTTTTTTAATGGCTAGGGGGGTAAAGGCGTGGTGTTGATGATCTCCATGGCTATCATGGCCCAACACCCTGCTGCTGGCATTAGTTCAGAAATACAACTAATGATCACACAAAAGCCTAAGAGCACTTATCCTTTGGTCACCAACTGCTGCTTGTGGGGAAGTGCTCTCCAGCCGATATCTCTCCGAAAAAATCCATGTGGCCAGTCAATTTCTTCAACCGCCTGGTATGCTCTGTTCCTGGCTTCCTCTATATCCTTCCCTTTTGCAGTAACCCCAAGGACACGACCCCCCACAGCAACAAAGTTACCATCAGAATCATATGCAGTTCCAGCATGAAATATTTTAACTGAAGGAGCAACAACCTCCGCTTCTTCTAGGTTTTTTATCACAGTCCCCTTCTCATAGGCCCCAGGATAGCCTCTGCTTGCCATCACTACCACCATCGCTGTTTCAGATGACCAATTCAAAGACACACTGCCCAATTCTCCTCTGCAGGCAGCAAGCAGAACTTGTGCCAAATCAGACTCCAATCGAACCATCAGAACCTGCCATGAAATGAATGATAATGCTTTAACACTCAGATGTCACTTTGAAGACATTCTCAAGTAAATCATCTACAATCATGACTTACATGAAATACAAAACTATTACATGCAAAATTGTATGATTTGGCATTGTAAACAATACAGCTCAACAACGTTGCAGCATCAGAGATATGTTACATCGTTCCATGGTTTCTCTGTGTAATCCATTGCCATTCAGTGGTAAAAGACAAAATAACGCAGTAGAAGAAGATAAGATAATATGGGTCCACTTTATTGCTATGATAAATCCTTCTTTCAAGCCCTAAAGCAAGGTCTCTTTTTGTAGAACTTTTCACTGTTTTTAAAGAAAGATTTTCCATTTGCTGCTTGTAGGGCCCATTGCTCCAAGTAGTGAAGGTGCAAATGTGGCTACAATGGATTGCAAGATGGTAAGGATTGGTGGGAGTTGTGGGACTTAAGGTGGTGTAGGAGCTACACCATAGGTTGGTTGGATGGGTGGGGTAGATCCTGAAGGTAAAGAACATGTATTTTTGCAATTTGTAAACATGTTTCCTTTCAATAAAAACACATATATGGATATTGGTGTCCTATTCAAAATATATTTTTATATCAGTTAATATCATTTTTTACTAGAATATTTTACCCACACTGTTATTTCTTATAACATCTTAGTCTTTCAAACATGCTAAATGTCACATGAGTGTCGATTTTGTAAAGCTTTTTATAATAAGATCTTTTATAGCCTTTCCTTTGTATGTCATACGGAAAAAGTAGTATAAGATCATGATGGGGTCTGTTTGTCATTTTCCACTGATGGAAAATGAAAAGCATGGATAAGACCCTTCTGCCTTCTTACATGGAAAAATGGCTATTTAGCAAGAACACTAAATATGAGTATTTTCCTCTTCTTCCAAGGAATCCATTTCCCGTGGGGGGAATAGGAAAATTTAATGGGATAAAGAAGAAGATTTTCCTCATTGCCAAGACAATACTTCATTCATTTTCAATAAAATAAAGATTTTGACTCAAACAATAAAGACATCAGATTTCCATAGCCAAAACAAGGTTGGATTTCAAAGCACCTATTGAATGACATTAATAGAATCTGAACATAATTCTTTCTGCAGAATTGCTTTCCTCAAGGAAATAGACAACCAACCTCTTTGCACAGATTTTCCTAGGAAAGTGTTATTTTCTTTGCCTCAAGGAAAGAAATTTCACGAAAAAAAATAAGTTTGGTTTTGACTCATGTCATCCAACAGGTGCTATGAAATCTGACCTTGTGTCAACCATGGAAATCCAACATTTTTGTTGTTTGCATCAAAATATTTATTTTTTTTGAAAGATTTGTATCAAAATATTTATTTTAAATGAACAAAGAGTTGTCTTGGCGCGCAAGGAAAACCTCCGTCTTTTCCTTGTTAAATTTTATTATCTTCTCTATGGAAAATTGATTCTTAGAAAGAAGAAGAATTTTTATTTTTTATTGTATTCTTGGCAAGTAGCCCTTATTCCATGGATGATCATATAATAATTCTATCTTGAAAGGCGTGGCAACCAAATTCCACCCAAAAAAGTGGGGAAAAAAATCTGAGTAAGTTACGAACCTGGCATTCTGGATCCCCAAACCGAACATTATACTCAATGAGCATTGGTAGCCCGGATGTTTTCTCTATCATAAGCCCAGCATACAAGACACCGACAAACTTACAACCTTCTTCAGCCATTCCCTTCACTGTTGGCAAGATTATTGATTTCATGACCAGTGACTGAAGTTCTTTTGTTAAAATAGGTGCTGGTGAATATGCACCCATTCCACCTGTATTTGGACCAGTATCACCATCACCAACCCGTTTATGGTCCTGGGCAGACTCGAGAGGTAGTGCATTCTCACCATCCACTAAAGCGAAAAATGAAGCTTCCTCTCCCTCGAGAAACTCCTCAACTATGACCCTACAACCAGCAGATCCAAAAATTCCCTTCACCAGCATAGAATCAACAGCTTCAAATGCCTCCTCCAAAGTCATAGCAACAACAACTCCTTTACCAGCAGCTAATCCATCTGCCTTCACAACAATGGGTGTACCTTGCTCACGGATGTATTGTTTTGCATCTGATGTGTCTGTAAATGTTCGGTACTGCAAAAACCAGCATAAACTCTTCTGAAATTTGTATGTTAAGTTTATAAATTGAAGTCAAATAGAATAAGCAATTGAAAGCTTTAGTCATCCTCTGAAATGGATGACCAATTTTTTTTATAAAGGCTGCAATGATTAGTGTGTCGTTCAATGCTTTTGCTCTAAGTAACCAACTGTTCCAAAATCTAGGCATTAAACAAACAATACTACAATCCATTATGAATATAAAGAACCAGTTGCATGAGATTTAATAGATAGTGTTGGCTTTTTAAAAATTGGGTAAAATAGATAATCATTTTTTTTAAAGATGATAATCACTAGTAGATATTATATGCAGCGAATTACTTTTCTGATTCTTTTTCTTTAAAAAAAAAAAAAAAGATATTATAAGAAGTGAATTGTGAGGAATGCTTAAAAACATATAAGTAAATTTTTCGCCAATGGTAAAATTTGCTTCACTTTGAGTATTTGTCATTGTCAACAATGATTAATTATCAATTCATTGATAATGCAAAAGCTATCCGACTCTAGATTCCACAAAATTTCCTTTATGGCTGAACTGAAGCCAAGTATCAAAATGTATCCTTCAATATACAAATTATAGGAATAGGATGACGTAACTAATGAATTGTGTGCATCTCGTACACGTGTGTGGACCTTAGTTGTAAATTCCGTTATGTTCCAGCCAGAACGTTCCAAATCTGACAAAAAAACAGAATGGAACGGGTTTAGTTCTGGTACCAGGCTCCATTCCAGTTTGTTTCAGTCAGTTTCGACCGAGACGGGCCTGATCTAGGGCCTGGTTCACTCTAAATTTCAAAAAAAAAATATTTAAGTTTTTTTAGATATGAATATAAAATCCAAGCATTCATTTGAAAAAATAGAGTTCATGAATTACAATTGGGCAAAATTTGAGCCTAAAATTCAATTTATAGCCACTTGCTCTTAGTGGTCAAATTCACAAAGCGTCCTTGTTGGTGACTTCGACCACTAAGATCAAATGACTAGAAATTGAATTTTGGGCTTATGAAGCAAATTTTCAATTCATATGGTTTATTTTATGTGATGAAAATTAGAGAAAATAAATGAAATGGACCCGGTGTGCCTATGTTTTGAGTTTTGACCTTTGATTCTGAATAAAATGAGAATTCAAGTTTATTTCTTGGGTATTTCTTAGATTTTTTTTTTTTGTCTGATTCAATTTGTATTTGATGCTTATTAGAGTAAAATTCAAACATTCTTGAATTAATATTTGATAATTACACAGTTATGAATTGAAATAACAAACATGAGTAGTTACTTAATGATAATTTATGTTTTCATTTATGTAGGTTAGTGAAACATAATGAAAACAATTACTTTGAATATATTTATGCGTTTATATAATTGTCTTCATATTTTATTTTATTTTTTTTTAATTATTTATACCGTCTTTTCCAAAATGAAAGACTAGAATGTTCCGTTATGTAGACAAAACCGGAACGGGTTCAGGAACGGATTTGACAACTACGGTGTGGACATTCCATAACATATTTCGTTAGAAATCCTTTAATTCATACAATCAATGACTATTTCACTTGAATTAATATTACTGGGACACTAATGGGTCACCCAACTCGACTTGTTTATCTTTTGGAGTCATCATTTTTAGGCTGCTTTATTATAGAGTCAACCCAGCCTAGATGCTTACTTAATGGACCCTGACCATAACTAAGGGGGTTCAGTCTGAACCCAACCCACCAAAAAATAATAGAGATAATAATCCTCACCACTATCATCTAAGCCTTCATACCATCTAAATAATAATAATATTAACAACAACAAAAATAATAATAGTTGTTGTTGTTATTTTGTTCATGATGATTACTAATAAAAATGATAATAGAAAACAATCCATCTTATGACAAGTTGGCATCTGATAACATTCTAAACTAGAGATCCCTGCTAGTTAGAAGATTCACGCAATGATGCAAGGACAGGAAAGATTCTACAGAGAGGAAGAAAAGTTACAACTATGATATAAATAGAGACATGCACTCAGTATTCTAAAAGACAAATAATCCAAGAATATGGAGCTTAAAAAAATTAAAAATTAAAAACAGAATTACATTAGTTGCAAGCCCCGAAGAAAAATGAGAGGGTAGCTTGATAAGTTTAGCACTATGACATGACATCAAAGAGACCCAAAAACAACCAACACATTCTTCAATCCCAAGCTTGTGTTGTAGATATTGTCTGTTCATATCAACTTTTGGAGTACTAGAACACATGCACTGGAAATAATATATTGAAGTGTTGGCTTCACACGTAAGTAGAAACAATACCTATCATTTAAATAAAAAATCACCTCTAACCCAAAAGGAATAAGAAAATAACCAAAATCCAAATATACCTTCGCTGTGGGAATTCCATATTTGTCGCACAGCTTTTTCATAAAATCTTTCGAACCCTCTAATGCTGCAGCTTCTGAAGAAGGACCAAAGGTAGGGATACCAACTTTGACAAGGTCATTTGCAAGACCAGCAACCAAAGGAGCCTCTGGACCCACCACAACTAGTCCAACTCCCCACTGCTGGCAAAATGAGATCACAGCTGAGCTATTGGAAATGTCAAGGTCTGAAATACAAGTGGCACTGCCTGAATTGGATATCCCAGCATTTCCAGGAGCACAAAAAACTCCATGACAAGATGAAGATCGCTGTAAAGCATAGCAAAGTGCATGTTCCCTTCCTCCACCACCAATGACCAATGCCACCACTCTCTCTTCTACAAAGACAAAAAAAAAAAAAAATTGTTACAGCAGGTTCTTGCTTCCTTCAGATTTAAGCATAAAACTAATAGTAGAAAAGAGCATGTAAGCAATTAAAACACCTCATCATTATCAAAGATATCTATTATATACCTAAAGAGACGGCCTTCTGAATTCTACTTTTCTATTCAACCCTACATAAAACAATGATTTCCTTCATTTTACAAACTATCATGTCCATTCCTATCAAATCAATCCATGGCTTTAACAAACTCCCCATTCTCCCAGTACCTCCTACTCGTCACACTCATATTCTTCAACATGTGTGCTGGGAGTGGGAGTGGGAGTGGGAGTGGGAGTGGGAGTGGGTGGATTGGTGACAGTGAGTGTGTGTATGTTATGTGCCAAAGGGGGGCCAACTTGGGGTATGAGCATCAAGTTGGACCAGCCTGGTATGGATAAGAGCGTTAGGTTGGGCCAACCTACTATTTTTTTTTTTAACAACCAAGGTGTCCAGCCTCTTAGAGAACCTGATTAATCCTTGGAGCTAGTGCAAACCTCCCTATCCAGATACACCAGGTAAAACTATGGGCAACCTAGTATGAGATAGACTTGATGGGCTTAAGGGCTTGATTTTACGCGTTCCATCAACTCTGAATCTTTTGGCACATTGGTCAGGTACCTAACTCTTGGTATCAAAGTAGAATGTCCTGAGTTACACCAGAGTGAAATTGCCACAAAGGTAGAAAGGGCTACATGGTTTCGAGTGAGAGTCAACATAGGGTGGGCAGACAGAACATCAGCTTGGAAGCTGGGTGGTTTGTTATGTGCGAAGTGAGGCCCAAATTGGAATATGGGCTTCAGGTTAGGCCAACAAAGTATGGGATAGGCTTAGGGACTTGATTTTACACATTCCATTAGCTCTAGAGCTTTTGATGTATTGGTTAGGTACCTAACAGTGTATGGGCATGAGTGGTGTTTTTTTACGGAACGGTGGGTAGGTGGGTGTTTGGGAATGTGGGTGTGGGTATGGGTGTAGACAGGCATGTGTATGTGTGAATGTGCATGTATGCATTTGTGTGCGCCAGTGCATGCGTATATGCATATGTGCATTTGGGTGTTTGTATGTGGGTGTGTGTATGAGTGCATTTGGGTGTGTATATAGCACTAAAAAGAGTTTCTATGTGCTTCAACAACAATCCAACATAAACAAGATCACCATCATCATCATCATCATCAAAGCCACTTATCCCATTTATTTGGGGTCAACTTTCTAAGTCATTCTCTTCCTTTTTATCCTATCAAAAACCATACCCTCTGTTCTCTACAACCCATCATGTCCCTTTTCACCCCCTTCCAAACAAGTTTTTAAATGACTTTCTTTCCTTCTATTTGCATCCTTTCAACTCCCCTAACAAATGTCATCATCATCATCGAAGCCAGAATTCCATTTATATGTGGTGAATTCCATTTATATGTGGTTAACTTTTCAAGTTCCACTTCTCCATTTGACCCCCTCGTAAACCATACATTCAATCACTCTAATATTTGTGATGTCTTCATTTAGCAGTGTACCCCTCTTCTTTGGACTTAAGATTGTCTTTAGTCTTCTACTTACATGCCCAAACCACCTCAAATGAGTTTCTCTCAATATGTTTCTATTGGAGCTATTTTTAAACTATCCCTAACATGGTAATTTCCAAGTCTATCCTTTAGAGTTAATAAACTTATAAAGTAGAAGAATGGTAAAGTTATCACTAGAAAACCTTTTAATATAAACACAATAGTCAGTTTCTATCTACTTGTAGACATGACCAACCATGAATGAGTCAAATTTCTTTCTCAAAAAATAAAAAAAATAAAAAGAGTTGAAGTTCTTGTACCACAACCCAGGTGCACGTTTCAACCCATACAAGTTTTTGTTCAACTTGCAAACCAAGTGATCCTTACCCTTAAGTTCAAACCCTTCTGATTACTCTGCATATTCCTCCATTAGAAATCTATGAAAGAACACTTTCTTACATTTAATTGCTCAACTTCTAGCTATAAGCTTGTTGCTAGACCTAGAACCATTAAAATGGATGACATCTTCACTACCAATGAGTACATTTTGTCAAAGTGAACACCTTCCTTTTTACCAAAACCTTTGACCACAAATCAAACTTTATACTTCACTTGCTTGTCACCCCTATCGTTCTTAATCCTAAATACCTACTTGTTTTTCAGTGTTCTTCTGCCATTTGAAAGTTGCACCAATTCATGGGAAATGATAGGGACACCAGTGTTTTAATAAGGGACACTGGTGTACTTTTTCACCACGTAAATGATGACACATGGACAACAAAAACATGTCCAATGTCCCTTTTTATCAAAAACAGCAGTGTCCCTATCATTTCCTCCAATTCATAAGTTCCACTCTTATGCAAGGAACTCATCTTTTCTTATAGAACCTTCTACTAGATTACCACTCGTTTATCTTTATGGTCTATGCTTCTTTATAACTCTCCAGCTCTCTTGCATCTATGGGCATCACATACTTTGAAAAACATCTCTTTGAATGTTAACGCTCTCTTGTAGACCTGTTGAGGTTTTACCTGTTCTTGAAAAGTAGGTTGCTCACTCCACTTAGCACAATCTTTTTTCTAGAATATTGTCATCACCAACCACTTCTTGCATCTCTAGGTGGCTTAGGAGGTACTGTATTTAGCATTGTTGTTAAAATCTTTTGATACATGATTCATATCTCATGTTCATACGATATGATAGGAGAAAAGATTCACATCTATTAACAAATTTTACAATTCGTAGAAACAATAGAATTATGGGGTTATAGGAGTGTGAAAACATGAAACATTTGGTTTTAATGGATTTTAAGGCTTGAGTTGATGGGCATTAAAGACCTTTCGATTTTTTGAGGGCTTTTTAGTTCATTATTGACTTTTCACATTATATTTGGATTGTATACTAGTCTCATACTTTTGGGAGTTGGAGCATTGAAATTTGATCTTCAAGGAACTAATTATATAATATTCACTTAATATTAAAAAAAAGTTGGAAAATTGCTAATATTATTATATTTTAGATATATTTAACGTTATTTTATATATTAATATTTTTAGAGAAATCACTTATGAATCTTACGATTCTACAATTTACAGTTCAAGATGCATAACGATTTTAAGATACAATTTGATTTTTACAACATTGGGATTTAGATTGTAAACCACATCAACTAAATTTCATTTTTTTCTTGACTTTCTCAAAGTCTTCAGTAGTTTGATCTTCATAAAATACCACATCCCTACTTCTCTAAATTTTCTTCTTTTTTGAATCCCATAACCTTGTAGCCAAATTCACCAGCACCTTTGACTTAGGAATATACATGGTATCTCCTTATCATCAAACTCAATTTATTACTCTCTAGGCACATGAGCAAAAACATTAAATCCAAAGACCTTCAAATTAAGTGTAGAAAAAATCTTTGTTTGTCCACACCCTCTCTAGAATGTCATCGTCCAAAAGAACAAATAAAGACATCTTGATTAGATCACTTATCATGCAAATGGCCTCATTCATAAATACCTTGAGAAGTTTAGATGAAGATAACATATTTCTAATTCTGTACACAATGGTTCCATCAATCCTCTTAGCAGCACCATTGTGCTAAAGAGTACCATATATTGTCTACTTGGTGCTTGATGTCATGTTCGGCATAATAACTGTCGAACAATTTTGAGGCATACTCCCCACGATTGTCTATACGGATGCACTTCAATAACTTTCCTATTTCCCCTTCTACTATAACATAAAACCACTGAAACATCTAAGACACTGAGTCTTTTAAGTTTCATGGCATTGGTCCAACCTTTCTTGGAATTATCGTCAATGCAAATGACAAAACGTAACGTCCTTTGATGGAAGTTTGTTCTATTAGACCCTACACAACAGAATAAGCCACATCTAAAAATTCAAACTTCATTTCTAATGACCAATGAAAAAAGTGTCCTATGACGTTTACCAACTAAACAATGACCAGAAGGGTTTGGTATATACCTTGTATGATAGGGGGAAATTTCTTTGTTTAGGAGTCTATATGCCTTTTTCACTCATATATCCAAATCATTAGCGACACAAATCTGGTAAAGAGACATCTTCTGTGGTATTCAAGTTACTCCGGCACACCTTCACCTAAGTCATATATGGTGAGCAACATTTTTCCTCTTGCTACCACAAGAGATCATTTAGCAAGTTTCAATGCAACTTTGCCAAAGTGCTTTCATAGCCTTGTTGGTCCAATTCGATTCCAAATGACAGATTAAGCCAGAGATCAAGAACATGTTTCACATTCTTCAACATCAATGAGCAGCCCACCTTAGTTTCAATACACACATCACTTACATCTGCAATATTTGAGTAACTAGTATTGCCCATTTTTACAACATTAAAGTCTCTTAATTAGGATGATGTAAAATAATCTTTCCTAAAAGTAAAGCAATATAAATAACTTATGTCAATCACCCACTCAGTATCTTGACATTTTGCATGGAGACATCTATACTAGCAATGAAAACCTTAGCTTCATGACTAGATGTCATGGTGGTAGTTTCACTAACATTTTTTTCTTTTCAAATCTTTATCTTCTACTTTGTTTCTATAACGAATCCAACAATATTTCTTCATATGACATTTCTCATCAATATCAAAACACTTGCCACTTCTAAGACTTTAGTCTACCTTTTGATTTCTTGCAATCATGAGGCTATCTATTTTTACTTCTTCCCCTCATTCGTCAACTCATGCCTGTAGACGAGAGGAATATATTATTTCTCTCACACAAGCTTTCTAATTTTCCCCGTAAAGAATGAGCAGAAATCTCACCTAGTACATGTGAAAAACACTATAATCCAAACATTTCCAAATATATTATCAAAAGTTTTTCTTTTCAATATTTTCCGCTCATTATATGACATGTCCTTTAGTTTGGTATCATCATTTTTTATTTGCACATACAACTACATATAAAATAAAATGTCTTCCATTTTAGTTTTCCATATCATTCAATTTAAACTATTTAAGGCTAACCATTTTATTTGTAGTGCTTGCATCCATCTTAATTCACATACGACAAATTTGTGATCCCACGAGTCCCCGAGATTTTAACATTGGTTTTATTCCATTTGTTGTGAAGATGATACCTTCCCAATCTCTATGTAAAATAATTTGGGAAAACCAAAATAACAATCATACCACATAAAAAAAATCAAAACCAAGCCCAAAAATAGTAACTCACCAAACCACGACACAATGTTTTACATGGAAAACCCTCAAGTACGAAGGAAAAAACCATGCGTCACATTCAAGAGAATATCAACTAATAATAAAGAAAGTATAAATTTTTTGTATTGAATTATGTTCAAACTTGAGAATATAAAGTTACCTTCTAATGCATCCAAAAACTCACTTTCACCAAACACATGACCCCTTTTTGCAAAGAAGGTTAAAAAAAAATCCCAAAGACACCAACTTCTGAAGTGAAATCTAAACCATGGAGACTACGAGGAAAAACTATAAAGCCACGGCCTCTTGATCAATTGGAATGAAAAACAAAAAAAAACCCAATTTCTCTCTATTTTTCCTTTTTACTTATTTCTCTCCTTTTCTTAAAGAATGCCTCAAACCCTAAAATTCATGACATATAGATCAAGGATTTCTCTCTATCCTTTATAAGAAATTTTCTTGTATTTAATTAGAAATCCTTCTCCTTTCTAAATTTTCTTTTTCCTTTCCTTTAAATTTGAACAAGTGAGGCCAGCTACCTTACAGGGCTGGACAACCCATCCAACACCGCCCCAATAGTCTAACCACTATAAACCACCCATTCTCCTAGTACCTTCTACTTGTAATCCTTCAATCCTTTGTTTGGAGCTGTTTTCAATCTCTATGAATGTTTACAAACCATCTTAATCAACATTCCCTCGCCTTTTCTTTACGTAACAGCCAATTTTAGGCTTCTAATGAACAACAGAAGCAATAATAATAATTTCTTATTCCAAGAAATAGTAACAGCAAAGTTTTGTGGGTGATTTCATGTATCTAGTCTCACATCCAACATGGTGTGGGATACCCATCATTCTCACAAATACTGTTCTCGGGATATTAACGATGATTGATAATATCGGGATATTTTCAAATTCAATTAACCAGGAAATCTCAAGGAAAATATAATATTTAAAAAAATATTAATTAAATAAAAATCTTAATAAAGAATTTACTGAGATATTATCGCTATATTATTATTAATCATATTTTTAATGCAATTTTATCAGGAATTTACAAGGAATTTACTATAGTGCCGATAAATACGCGCTATTAATGTGTAATGGATAAATACGCGCTATTAATGTGTAATGCTTAAAAAGGGGTAAGTTTGAAAATATCACCGATATTTGTACATTACCCATGATATAAAAAAAGAGGAAAGCAGCGGTAAGGTCCATTACAAAGAGTCATGGATTATGCGTGCTAAGAGGAGAAAAAGAAAAACACTACTATTAAAATTAAGTAGAGTTTAGAGTTTCAAATACCAAAAGGTTCATTATCGCAGTTTAGACCCGGCTGCTCCAAATTCGCTTCAAAGCTCTTCGAGGCCTCTGCCAGTGGCAGAAAACAAGACGCTGAAAGACGCAACTTTTCAGTGCTGAGAGATTGGAAAGAGCTGTGTCTTCTAAGGTAGGTAACCAAGACGGGTGAGTTGCATAGAAAGGAAAAGCAATTTTGAAAAAATGATTTGGCTCTTTGTTTTCCAGGAAAATGAAGGTGAGTAGTAACACTATAAGCGGTGACACAAGCCATTTGCGACTGAGACTAACGAGAATAGAGGGGACAGAAAGACTGAGGTAGGCAGATAGATTAGATCTCCGATTCTCAGTCCAAATGCGGAAGCTTGAATGCTTAATCAAGTCTAATAAGAATTCAAAGGCGAATCTGTCGCGTGAAGTGGACTTGCATGACTGTATGACAATCTGAAAACTGATCTGCAGGTCCCTGAAGAACAGAACCAGGTTTGGGTATGGGGCCTGAACAGGGCCTGGTCTGCATACAAGACAAGTCTGTACTTATGGCCTCTCCCGTAGTCTTGTAGAAAAAGGCCGGTCCCAATCTCAACTCTAGGATTGGGCGTGACAGGGAAAATCTTCCCGATGGAAACGGTTCAAAGACCAAACAATGATTTCTGCTGGAGTTGATGGGTGTTAGCACAGGTTCGTTCGGTCCCAGGAATACCAAAATACAGGCGTACCAGGTTGAAGGAAGTTGGGTTCAAATCGCCTTTCCCGAGAGGGAAGAAAAGGGGAAGATGGGAAAACGGAAGGGGGGGCGCGCGCGGGAGGCAAACCTAAGATGGGTTTTCGACACTGGACGACTTCACCGCGGGGGCCTGATTGCAAGATATGGGTGGCGGAGAGGAAGGTGGAGCGGCAACAGAAGAGTTGGAGAAGGTGGCTCGAGGCGACGACCAGCAGCACGAATTGGCAAGGGGAGAAGGAGGAGAAGAAGAAGAAGTGCAGAGAAAGAGATACAAAGAGAACCAGAGAAGGGCAGCGAGAGAGAGGGGGGGGGGGGTGGGGGGGGAATCGCCGTCGAAGGAAGTTGGGTTCAAATCGCCTTTCCCGAGAGGGAAGAAAAGGGGAAGATGGGAAAACGGAAGGGGGGGGGGGGCGCGCGCGGGAGGCAAACCTAAGATGGGTTTTCGACACTGGACGACTTCACCGCGGGGGCCTGATTGCAAGATATGGGTGGCGGAGAGGAAGGTGGAGCGGCAACAGAAGAGTTGGAGAAGGTGGCTCGAGGCGACGACCAGCAGCACGAATTGGCAAGGGGAGAAGGAGGAGAAGAAGAAGAAGTGCAGAGAAAGAGATACAAAGAGAACCAGAGAAGGGCAGCGAGAGAGAGGGGGGGGGTGGGGGGGGGAATCGCCGTCACTGTAGCGAATGCATCTACATTGTCGTGAGGTGGAGGTGTGGGTTAGAACCTAGGGGCTTAAGGTTTAGCGGTTTGAAATTAGTTTTTTCTTTTTCTTTTTCTTTTTTATTTTAAGAAACATAGTAGTGTGAGAAAACAAGATTTTCAAAACCTATCTAAAAATTAAAACAATAAAATAAAAATAAAAAACCCGAGAATGACTTGAACACTGAACACCAAGTGAGGAAATGTGTTTTTTTTTTTTTTAAAAAAACATTTTATATGACAAAACATATAAAATTACTAAATCACTAAAATATCCCTTCAAGTCTTCCGAACTCGAAACCAAGCAAATAGGGCCCAGGATGGGACCCACATCCCTCTCAAAGCTACCAAGGTCCTCAAAACAACTTGAAGGTTCAAAAATCTCCCCAACAATCGGATAACTCGGAACGGGTCATTACAATGTCGCCGATGGGTCGACAGTCATGGTACCGAGAGGTTGGTTCATAAGAGAGGCTCGGTCTGGGGCAACATCATGCTGACAAAGTTTCAAGACAAAAACTAGTCTTATCCAGAACGATTTGTCGCCCTTTACCGAGGGGTCGGTCCTTTTACTCTCGATCAGTCTTGAACTACTGATATGTCTGTTTTTTCGAGAACCCACTTGAGTTCAAAGTTCCAAAACTCATAAGTCTTTATCAAAGAGTCGTTGACTACGAGGGTTCGTTTCAACCTTTCATCGAGGGGTCGGTTCATACGAGGCTCTCGATATGAGGCTTACCTAGAATGACAGTTCTTTGATCAAGAACCTTTGTTAATCTGGCCAACCAGTCATTGACAACGATGGGTTGATCTTTTTTCTACCGAGAAGTCAGTGAGAAAAACTGGTCGAGTTGACAGTGAAACCAAATACATATTTCCAAGTTGTGTTCCAATTCACTATCCAGCTTCCTCTCTAGGCTTTTAATGATTTTATCATTTGTTCAACTAAGCCTAGGAATGGTCCTCTCTAAGGTGTGGGTGCCACCTAAAATCATCTATGGTCATAATGTCACGTCCCGACCCGAAGGGTGGGCCCGGAACGAGACTGATTTTATTTTTTTTTAAAGCTAAGACAACACTCAAGCATTCTAACTGGGCCGGATCAACAATTAGGCCCAAAGGTCACACATGATCTCATCATGTGGACTCAAACATATACCATAAGTCTACCCAACAAATAGACATAAAAATAACACATAGCATAATCACATAATTCCAACCATTGAATTATCATTACAAAATCACAGCAGAGTAACTACAGAAACGTAGTAGTTTCAATACATGACATTGATACAAACTAAGTACCACACCCGGTACTTTACAAAAACAAGAGGTTCCAAGAACCAGAAAGCAAAGATAAGGGTATTCCCCTCAGTGAGAATCCTGAAACATCCCCGCAGCTTATCCACCCTAAGCTTAAAATAGAGAGTTCTCCTCCTCGGGTTCATCTCCTGAAAGGTGAGTGGGCTTAGCTAACTAGCCCAGTAAAGGAAATATAACAGTGCAGTTTTAAAGTAAACAATAGGTTAGCAATAATCAACAGTTGCAATATATCTTCTCATGCTTGATAATAAATTCACAATATCAAGTAAAGTCTCATCATTATTTTCATCATTCCATCAGTTTTCCATTACTGTTATCATTAACGTAACGCCTACCGACTACGCTTAGACCATTTTATTAAGTCCCGACACAGTCAAAATACATCCTTACAAGTACATCTCTGGCTCTCCCATAGCCGATACTGACACCCTCAAGTCAGCAACTGTCGACACCCATGGTCCAGTAGACGTAAACCATCTCTCATATGGCCGATATTGGTTCAACAGCCAAGGGCACGTGGAAGCAGTCTTACACATTTCATATGGTCAACATCATAGCATTTACCAGCATCATAAGCACTCTTACCATAGTGCGTCAAGTTTAGGTACATGAGTGGGTTCATCAAATCTGAAACCACTCATTACTCAATATCCATATCAAGTAAACCTGTTTACATTAAGCTGGAAAGTTAAATTCCCTCACCGTATATGTGTGGTTTCACGGTATCTGTTCAAATAACAAACAAATGCACAATCAATCCTAAGCCACATATATAGCATCAAATACATACACACAAGTAATATTTTGAAATTATCCTTGTTTTTCCAAAAATATCCAAGGTACATGGAATTGAGTCTCTTACTTGGTTTCTATCCTTTTTAAATTACAATAATCCACAATATACAGAAATAAAAAGGTGCTCAGTCCAAAACTCATATTGTCTTTTGGGCATTGACCAGATTGACTTATTGAGTTAGGTCTAGATTCTCAGGTCACTTCTCGGTTGTCTTCTGGATAGGACCAGATCTAACATTTTGATTAAGGCCTCGAGGTAACTCAGTGCCCGACAAATATAGCGTCGGCCTGGAAGTGAAATCACTCAGTGCCCGACCAATAGGGTCGGCCTGGAAGTGAATACAATAGTATTTATACTATATTAATAAGAGAAGAGGGTTAATACATTTTTTTAATTTATCAATGGGTACTAACATCACAAGCATCAACATAATTCAACAATAATATTTTTTTTTTGTCTTCCTTCACCGTCTGCAACAGCAGACAGTGACGGGCAAACACTGTAGGAAAACGAATCCAGAAACAGTCGGTTTCCCGAATTCGGTTTCCACATCTAGCCGGTCCGATGGACTCCTCTGGGAGTCCTCTTTCCATAGGGAGAGGTTTTAAACTTCGAAACTCAGTAGGCCATTAGATCTTAATCCCAAAAGCCCACTGACACTAAGAAACCAAATTTTTTCCTTAAACTTCAAAACCATTTCAGACCAAAAACTTAACCAAAATCAATTTTTCTTGATTTTAAACCGATTGAAATTGAAAGAGGAACACAGTGGTTACCTTCACTGGAGTTCCTGGGATGAAAATCCGCTCTTTGAAAAACTTCGCTTCTAAGTTTACGGGTGAAAAAAACAGAGAAAAACAGAGAGGGTGGTCGGCTGGTTTTCAATCAGCTGGATGAGAGGCTAAGAGAGAAGAAGATTTGAGAGATTGAAGGCTGAGCTAAGGGGCTCAGTTTGTAGAGCTTTGGCCCGAATGAAGTGGCCATCGAGCCATTGCATGCTTCTGCATGCGGCTGATGCCAACGTCCGGTAAAGTGGAAACACTGTTCGGTCTGGTTTTGTTGCAAAACAGTCCCTGCAAAATTCTGGTTTTTGCAAAAAGGCCCTTAATTTGATAAAAACTGGATTTTCAAATTAAAATCTGATTTTGAAAGCTCAAAAATTTAATCCAACCTCACCGATAAGTTGGGTTTTAAAGACTCTAGTCGCCATAAAAATTTTGAGATTTAAAACTCACTAAAAATCATTGATTTAAACAAAAATCATAATTTAACACTATTTACTTAATTAAACAAATGTTTAATAAAATAATTTAGAGACCTCATTTTGGGGTGTGAAAGAATAACTAGACCATACTTAAAATGGTCTAACATAAAATACTTGTTTCAAAATTTATCTCACTTCGAAAATCATTTAAAATAATTATTTTTCCCTTTTGAGGTTTTGACGGGCGGTTTTAAATACCATTTTCTGAAAATAAAATTATTTTAAAATAAGAAATACAATTCCTTGATTAAGGACAATCATATCATCTAATAATAATCACATAATAACATAATTTATAAAATAATAATAATAATAATAAGCGGTAACTTACCATTTTTCCCCTTCAGCTGGACGAGTTGGATCACTAAGCATTCGAGCTCGGATTGGGCTATACCTGGGCTTTTCACAAAGCCCTAACCGAAATCTTTGAGATTAACCGGTCAAACAAGATTTATTAGGTTAAACTATGCCTAATCTGGGTCAGGGTATTACACATAATACATGTTTTGTGATTGTCATAACGATGAGCTTCAATATGGTGGAGCATGATCTTCACTCTTAATCACCTTGGGTCTTCAAGCTTCTAACAAGTGCTTCTTCCCAAGTCATGGAATTGATAAATAAGGACTCAACAAAGCCGGGGCACTAACAATCTCCCCTTTTGTCAATTTCATGGCAAAAACCTAGAAACTAACCCTGTTACAATCCCACCCTTATTACATCACATTTGAATGCAAAATATTACATCAATTACATGTACATATTCAAATGAAAAACAAAACTATGATCTTCCATATTCTTGTTCAGCTTACTTTATTTCATGTTTACCTGTTCAAGCACATAAGCAAGCAAATACTAGAAAATCATTAGAGGGGTTAGTCCCAGAACATAAATATGCATTCATGGACTAAATAAGATTTATATTCAAACTCCCCTATATACCCTGATTTCTTAATGACCACCCATAGCATAAGCTTATCATCAAGCTTATCCAAGCTATCAGTGTTGAGAAGATTTTCTCCCCCAATCTTCTTTGAGTTTGATCTCCCAAACTCCAAGCATAGACATTCTTCCTATGTCCATTGGCTTATTCCCCTTTTATGGCTCTCTCTTCCAAGAGGCATAAGTACTTCGGCTTCACCAATTACTTCCCATAATTGGTTATGATGTTTTATAGCTTCTACTAATTTCTCCCCCATTTTGTCATGTAAATGACAAAAATTAGTAGGCAGACATCGAATTTTAAGCACTCCCCCATGCTTCTTGCATTCAGTGCTTAACTTAGTTTTACTCCAACTGATGGTTCTCCCTTATGGTTCAATGCACACCTCTCGTGTATCAAGGTTTGTTCGCCCCTGCACAAGCTAAGTTCAAGCTTAGCTGATTTCTTCCATGAGTCAGGCTAATGTTCTAGATTCCCTAGAGTCTTCTCTCCCATTCTCCAAGCTATCTTTTGTAGCTTCTTTGACTCATCTTCCATGTAACGCCCCGCCCTTTTCACCCTTCCGAAAATCAGAGTCTGAAAATTTCTTTTGAAAGAAAAATAGAGTGAACGAGAGCAGGAGCGCCACGACGCGAGTTAAGTTCAGACTACTCAAGTCTGAACCTTAACTGGCCACCCATATGTACATGGACTAGACCATGATAAATAATCCACACATGGAACTAACAACAACATGCGGAATAAACTAGACTAACTGCGGAGATAATATGAATAGATAACAAGTAACAGTCTCAATTGATAATTAAGATAAAACAACCATCCATAGTAAATAGCCTAATCAAACCATAGCAAAGTATTAACTTATTACATGTCTATCAAAATATAATTCATATGACAGTAATAAAGAAATCCTGTTCATCATTCAAGCACTTCGACTTGGCTCTCCTCCCGGTCATCGACCTTCTCTTTTCCCTTCATTGTTCCTGTGTTATCCTCTAAGGATAGAATTAGGGCGTTAGATCAACGCGCCCAGTAGGTTCCCGATTAGGGCTACCACATGGTTAGCATATAAAACATGCATATATATCATAGTACATGATTAGTAAAAACATATAAAACCATGCTATGTATGTATGCAATTGTAATGAGCCCCACCCCATCACACATACATAGTCATCACTTGACGGGACTCTCACCGTCAAGGTAAATCACAATACACTTCCATCCGGGTCTCACATGATAAGGTAATTCACAGTAATCCTCGTTACCTGTGGAAAGACCCTTCATCATTGAGTTGATTCATATCACATATTAGTCCTTCTGGCGGGACTCTCATCGCCTAAGGAGACCAATGTGACTCTGATCATCATGTTATTCCTCCTGGCGGGACTCTCATCGCCTAAGGAGGACGGTAACTCATAATTGCAACACTGTATAACCTCAGTCATCATCCCATGTCCATGCATGAGATGTCAATGTATATGTATGTCATTTGTAAATACATATCTCAACATTCTAAACCATATTTGAAACATAATATCAAATACTACCTATCTCATAAAAACATGATAAAACCAAATCATAATTGTGGTTACAAGTAGGTAGGAAACCTACTGAAGATTCACTTCAGTATTCGTTCTTTCTTTAGCGTCACCCGATCACGACTCGCACGTCATTCAACTTTCGGTAGTCCATATAACAATCGGTAAATCACACTACCATTTACTTATTCATTCACATCTAAGACCCAACCACATCATGTGGGGTTCGGCCTTGCCCATAGCCGAACATCACTAACTTAGGATTTAACCTTTTAAAACTACCGATCCATTCCATGTAATGGATCCACACCAAAACCTATTGTCATGATCCATGATCTTTACATTTGAAACCTTTTAATTCAATACAAACCTTCCACACAAAATACTCCATATGAAGTGGTCCATTTAACCCATACCATGATCCATGGGGTTCGGCCCTATACATGGCCGAACCCTATGGTTCACTTGGTCCAATAATCACCATGATTACTCATGGTTTTAACATGTTAATTCAACCATGAATAATACATGGTTCAGTCGCATATAAATCAACCAAAAACAGTAACCAAGTATTCCATTAATTGCCATAAGAACACCATAACTTTATATGGTTTTTATCTCACAAAACCATCAAATACTTTCATGGAAATGTCATACCATTTCATGGGGCTCGGCCAACCGAATTGGCTGAACCTCATGGCCTATGGTTTAGATCTTTTTTGTCAAATAAATATCTTTATTTAAAACACATAAGCTCTCCACAATTGATATGATTTCCATCTTCTTGAAAGCCATACCAAACAATCAAATACTTACATGGGGTTCGGCCATCCAAGGTGGCCGAACCCTATGTCCATGTTTTGGTCCTCTTAAACATGTTTTAGGTCTCATTTAGACATATGGTAATCAGTATAATGTTACCATGTTTTTACCCTTCAAAATCATCCAAATAAGTCCATCACTTTGTATGGTTTCCATTTTGTAAAACTCAATCCAAATGACCATAATACTTCATGGGATTCGGCCATTCAAGATGGCTGATCCCAATGGTCCATTTCCTCAATTTAAATCTATGATTTACACCCATGATACCTTCAGTCCTTATGTCATTCAAATCCATATTTTTAACCCTCTTTAAAACATGCATTTGAGTCTTAAAGAAACATTAAAAACAGTCCACAAAAATTCATAGTTTCTATGTTTCAAAAACATCAAAAACAACCAATCATTTACATGGGGTTCGGCCCTCCATGGTGGCCGAACCCTATGATCATTTTTACCATCTCAAAACTTCTATTACTCAAGGTTAAAACCTTGGTGCATGTTATGGCCCTTTTTCTTATAACTTGTTTGACTTGAACACTTAAGAAATCTTACAAATTTTCCTTTGCCTAAGATCCTTGGCTTCTCCCCTCTATTTCTTCCTTTCCTCCTTAATCCTTTGCTGGTTTATGCTTGATTAACTGGTGCCAAAACCTCTGCTGTTCAGCCAAGAAAAACGAACTTGAAGAGAGAGAGAGAGATGGGAATTTCTTGGATTTTCAATGTGAAAATCGGCCAAGAATGGTAACCCTTCCCTTTTGTAATTTCAGTCCCATTTTCCATTCATTTTCTCTCATTTAATTTTGCTAAAACCGATGGGATATTGGGTGTCATCCAAGACACCCCCTCACCCAAACGGTGCAACCTTTCATTTCAGCCCATGCATCTCATGAGATGATGAGATGCATGCCGCCCAAGCTTGGTGTCTGTTGGCTTTGCCAAGGCACCTCTTCACTCTCAACGGTTGGGATTGATTCTTCAAGAGTTATGCGTGATTAACAATACTTTTCCACTTCCTCTTGACTCACTTAACTCATGATATTTTTATTCTAACCCAACTCATCCAACTCATCACATTTAATGCACCAAGTTTGAGTCAACTCTTTTCTTAAATCAAACTCACTCCAAATCAATCCAACTCAAGCTGAACTAACTCATACTTGAGTTCAATTGAGGGCCCACACGGTCATGCGTGGTCAACTTGGTCAACCCGACCCATTGGGTCCCCAATCAGCCCCTTGACCCGTTTTGACAACATGACCCATTCATGGGCTGATTTTTGCCATTTTTAATTGGTTTTCACTTGTGTTTCAAGCCTACCCATTTTTGCTATACTTGATTTCCAATCAGTTCAGCTTGACCCCATTTAATTTGAGCTTACACAATGGTCAAATCATCTATTATGACCCATTGGGTCCAATTGGGCCCTTTGACCCATTTAGCCATTTTCGACCTAATTGATGTACATTACTCATCCAATCAAACTTGACATTTATAATGTGCTCAAATGATCTTAATTTGAGCAATGGGCCCCACCATTTCCTTATTTGACATCTCAAAATAATTAATTTAACACATTAGGGGTATTTTCGTAATTATCCACTTCGTTGAGAAATTAAGGTGTTACATTCCCCATGGAGTAAGCTATATTTTCTAGCTTCTCCAGATTATCTTCCCCATAAACTTAACTGCATCTAAGTTTATTCTTCTCCAAGATTTCTTTCAAGCTTGCATCCTCCTTCCTCCCTTCTCTCTCATGACAAGTGACATAAGCTAATCAACACATATTTTGTGCTCTCCCAAACTCCAAGAATGTGTGCAACATCATAACCCGATCAAGATCTCCTTAACAACCTGCATGTTAGTCTTATTAACAAAATCCATGTTAATAACAGACATGAGATAGAAGACATTTCATTAAATTAACACACACACTAAATCGAACCATATCAATTCATTGATAGCGAAATGTGCATTGAGTACATATGGTTTTAAAGGGGGCAGCATGGATGATTAGTTTTAATACTAAAACTATATTTTTTTCCAAATATAGACTATGAAAAACTATCCTAAGCAGAGCTTTTCGGAGGGAGTGATGCTAGAGGGGAAGGACATTTTTGTCAGGGGCTCTCTTTGAGTTTTTCCATGAATGTGGAGAGGATTTGGATCAATCCATTCATGAACGTTGCTAAGGCTCCAATCTTCCTTTCCACCTTCCGTTGTTTTACGAAGGAGAAGTAGAGTTGTCTTATAAGAGCTCTATCAGATTTGGCTTTTGTAACTTCCATCTGCTCTTTTCTTTTCTCCTCTTTTACCTTACCAGTAGCAGGTCTTTCAATAGATGTATCCTCATCACTGTTTGATCCTACTGGAGGAGTGAGATCCTTTTGATATTTCCCTTTACCACTCACTTCTTCTACATTGGCTCCAACTGGAAAGGTAGGCTCCTTAATGGTCACCCCACTAGGCCTTCTGGGTAAGTGTGGTGGTGTTTTCTTCTTGTGATATTTCCTCTAGAAGGTCTTGACTCGACGACCAATATTATTCAGGAGAGACGAAGATTCTCCACGATACCACTGAGATTTGGGTTTCTTAGGCAATGTGGCATGATCATTCTCAAAATCAGAGGACACATTGATGACTGGGGACTTGTTCCTTGTCATTCTCCACTATGCTTTTCTTTAGCTTAGAAATAGCAAAATTACTTGGAGGAGAGAAGAATGCACAGAGTTTACCCAACCAATGGGAATCACAAAAACGTGATTTTTGAGCTACCGGAGGCGGGAGAACCAGAAGCCCTCTAGTTTTTGGACAAGAAATCGATCCGAGATGTCCTATTGTCTGATCAAGGGCACGGGAGGAGAGGAGGGAAATCGCCAGAGATCAGCAGGAGGAGGAACGATGATTTCGAACTCATCTATTGTTTTCGCAGAATGAGACCTTTTAACTTATTCTTTCTGACTTACCAACGGGTTGTGACCAACGACCTACTTGTGTAGATATGTCGATAAGTATCGAACTGTTTCCCCTTTCGATTTTTCCCCCTTTCAGATAGTGTTCTGATTTCCAACAATACCGATTTGTCTGATCCTCCAACTAGTCTATCCTTCAACCTGGGTTTTAAAACTTGAAGGATGACTGGATATGTGTGTGTGCTTTCGATGCTCTTTGATCATCAAGCGCTGCTTATACACCTTTCAATGCCAGTTTAGATACATACCTTCACACAGGTTCTATGCCATTAGATGATTCAACATATCATTCTGAAGGTAGGCACAAAAACATGGATTACAGATCTCATTTCCTAGATCCAAACCAACCTAAATACCTTGGGCACATTTAATTTATTTAATTCAAACATATTGCCCAAGTGTGTGATTTCATGAGATGCGGCATTTACAGGTTTTAGCAAAGACAAGGTGTTCTATGAACATAGGTCATTCCACAGTGTATAAAATAACAAATTATTTGAATGAGACACTAAGCACACAAATCATACATTCATTTCACATTTTGATTACATTAATCATGCATATAGAATTGAAGTATGATGCTATCCACACAGCTCTCATGGATGTTATCATGTTACCCAAACATGATAATCACTCTTACCATTCTTTCAACCATCCTCCAATGAAGCTTATTTCCTGAAAAAAGTTGGTACTTAAATGCATTATTTGATCATTTTGATCAACATTTTTGGTAAGTCACACCAAACTAAAAATCTATGTAAAGGCATAGAGCATGTTTCATTCCACAAGGGATAACTTGGAATAAAACGACACTGTGTATGTGTACCATACACACCATATACATGATGTAATGCACAAACTACATTCATTTCCTAAAGATGCACAAATCACATGGCATATGAAATGAAATGAGACAAGTGTAATCGAATATTAGAGTGCAGACATACATATACATATGAGTATCTTGCATAAGATCAATCCAACAATCAAATAAGAACATGGATTGAAGACAAGATAAAAGGTGATTCCAAAATATGTTTCAAATGTGACACTAACAGTGGTATCCCTTCACACATTTGAACATAACCCTGTGAGACTTGGAATCTAAGTCCACAATCCGGTGATGGCCTGTTACTAAATCTGGTTTTAATCTTGGGTGCCTTCCCATTTGATCTTATGAATAAAAAACTCCAGATTTTATACGATGATGCTTTCCTAACAAAAGAGACAAACATATTGCTACACGGTCTCATAGGATACTTGGAGGTTACTACCTTCATCAAGTTCCTTTACTCTATCATCTTCTTCTTTTAGAGGATTTAGCTTGGACTTTTTAATGGATGAACCATTCACCTATATTCTCAGTACACATATTAGTCATGATAGGCGGTGTCATTCATTGGGCAAGAAGAGGCAATTTGTCGTTGGATTCTTTCAGCCTCTTTTGTTGTTTCATATCTTTTAAATATTTTTTAAAAACATGTTATGAAACAACAATGATCAATGCTATAAGTGTTTGATTAGAGTGCATAGCCAATTTATCACTAGTCCAAGTACTTTGGTCTTTGGGCGGAGTGGTCATGAAAGTGAAAGGTTTATCCAATACCTTTTCCATAGGCATGGAGCACTTTTTATTCACCTATTTCCAAACATATTTAGTGAGGAAAACATTTAAGATTTTTCATTTAATTTTTTATCACAAATGGAGGTTTGGAGATATCATGGCTTTTTCTCATAGCCATTGTTCTAGCACGGATCAACTCGGATGATTAGATCATTTCTTAAAAGCACGATGCTCTGATACCAATTGAAAGTCCCCTTTCACGGTGCTAAAGCAACACGATTGACCTTAGAGGGGGGGTCATAGGTCAATCCCAGTTTGCATAGTGTTTACAAATTTCTTGATTGTTTTAAGTGCAACGGAACATTAATCAAGAGATTTGTTTAGTTTGATAGATTGTTTCTAATTTCTTTAAACGATCACACTAAGATTGTAACCCTTTACATTTTTCTTGATTCTCGATGCTTGTGCACAATGTGTAAAATAAGATAATCAACATGCAAAGTGGTGTGTGTTAAGAAGAGTACTTAAATTCTAAATACAAACACACAAAGATCCAACACCATAAGACCAATTTAAAGTTGTTCGGTTAGCCAACTTACATCCACTGTTAAGACTTGAATCATCCCCAAATCCACTAAGTAGAGACTTACACCCTCACAATTAGAATTGGAATTCCACCTCACTCAATCGGCTGGGAATTTCACCTACTACTGTAGAATAAGAATTCCACCTATCCATTTCGCTGAGAATTCCACCCACCAATGTGCCAGAGACGACGCTCTAGAGTTTTTTATAGTGGTTCCGAAGCCAATCCTCCTTAATCCACTTTCGGGACAAAGGTGTTAAAACAAAATTAAAATCAAGAAGCACTGGTCTTTGTATCTCTATCTCTTGATATGTGCTTCGTCCAGATCCACCCAATCCGTGCTGACTCTTCGCCTTCTAGCAGTCGTAAAGTAATCACAATCCAGGGTGACAAGGAAATTGATTTTACCAAAGGTGTCCTAGTTTATATTCCTTTCCTCTCTCTCTCACAAACTCAATCCATATGATTGGTTGTATTAGATTCCCCAAGTGTAGGTACATGAGAGAGAGAGAGTGATCCTTTTATTGGCCCTTGCTTAAGTTCATTAATAATGATGAGGGTCCAACTGATTTGCCAAAGGATACCAAATGGTTGTATAAAGATCGGTATTTATAGAGAAGGCAACTAGTTGTATCAATAATAATGTACCGACAGGTCGGTCGCATTAAGGGGTTGGTGACTAGAAATGTTACCGTTAAAAACTCGACTGTTGTGCTTTAAATGCACTCCCAACGGCAATATTTTTTCCCTGTCGACATGTCCGTGTCTGTAACGCCTTGTCCCGCTACGGATGCGTTATCTCCAAAAGGTCTCAAACATGACCAAGGAATGGATATTGGACATTTTTTTTGAAACAGGGTAACTACCTCCTGCTAAAGAACCTAATAAAGGCAAAAAAAAAAATAATATAATAATTACAACAAACAACCACCGACCGTCCAATATAGTTATACGATCATTCAAACAAATATGTGGTAATGAGTCCACTCCAGTAAGGGTCTCTTAGAACTAAACATACAAGAACATGGAATATCTACCACTATTGCTTCTCTCCGAACGCCTAATCAATGGGCCCGCCTGGCCCCTCTGCAATCGGGGTACTTGAAAGGTAAGGGGTGAACTAACCAGCCCAGTGAAGAGATAAAGTTTATCACAAGTCAACAACATAAATAGATCATATGTATGAATGCAACAATATCATATTAACAGTAGTGCTCACATGCATGAAATCCATCTACACCATCGATAATCCACCGACCAAACCTGAGACATCATCTTGGTAGCCCACATCGGGTTCTTCATCAAAATCTGGTCTTCCTACCAATACAATCGGGAGACCACACAATATACAACCACCTCAACCGCTGAAATCCAACAGGGAAACCTGCATCTCCGATGGAGGCCTCAGCCGCTGGAGCATAACAGGGGAGCCAATCTCAAGGGGCAGGCAACTCAACCGCCGGAACGCAATAGGGAAACCCGCATCCCCTATGGGGGTCTTGATCGCCTGAGCATAGCAGGGAAGTCCTCCCAACAACCAAACTCATCACGTCATCATAAACATATAAGCACATGAATAGTTCCTCCATCTCAACACCCAACGGCACGCTGTCTGTTACGGGTTACCTCTATGTATGCGCATGATATCATGATCATGTATAATCCTATTAATCCACTTTCGGGACAAAGGTTTTATAACAAAATTAAAACCAAGATGCACTTGCCTTTGTATCTCTATCTCTTGATGTATGTTTCTTCAATATCCACCCATCCCTACGTTCCGCCTTGTAGCTGTCGTAATCAATCACAATCCACGACGATAAGGAAACTAGTTTCACCAAAGGTTTCTAGTTTATATTCCTTTCCTCTCTATCTCACAAACTAAATCGATATGATTAGTTGTATTAGATTCCCTAAGTGTAGGTACAAGAGAGAGTATGATCCTTTTGTTGGCCCTTGTTTAAGCTCACTGATAATGATGAGGGTCCAACTGATTTGCCAAAGGATACCACATGGTTGTATAAAGATCGGTGACCAGAAATGTTACCGACCGTTGTGCTTTAAATGCACTCCCAACGGTAATATTCTTTCCCGTTTGACATGTCGTTGTCACCGATAGGTCTACAATCATGGTACCGAGAGGTCGGTCCATAAGAGAAGCTCGGTTTAGGGAAACACCATGCTGACAGAGTTTCAAGAAAGAAACCAGTCTTACCCTGAACGACCTATCGCCTTTACCGAAGCGTCGGTCCTTGTACTCTCGATCAGTCTTGAACTACCGATATGTCTGTTCTTCGAGCCCACTTGAGTTTAAAGTTCCAGAACTCATAAGTCTTTATCGAAGAGTCGTTGACCACAAGGGGTCGTTTCAGCCTTTCACCAAGGGGTCGGTGCATACGAGACTCTCAATCAGAGGGTTACCCAGAATGACAGTTCTTTGATCCAGAACCCCTATCAGTCTGGCCGACCAGTCCTTGACCACGATGGGTCGATTATGTCTCTACCTAGGGGTCGGGGAGAACGACTTGTTGAGCTGACAATGAACTCAAATACATATTTTCAATTTGGGTTCCAATTCACTGCTCAGCTTTCTCTCCTGGATTTTAATGATTTTATCATTTGTTCAACTAAGCATATGAATGGTTCTCTCTAAGGTGTGGGTGCCACCTAAAGTCATCTATGCCTATAATACCTGTTTTGTGATTGCCATAACGATGAGCTTCAATCCGGTGGAGCATGATCTTCACTCTTTATCACTTTGGGTCTTCAAAGTTCTAGCAAGTGCTTCTTCCTGAGTCATGGAATTGATAAACAGGGACTCGGCAAAACCGGGGCACTAACACGAACCATTCATTGTATAGCATTATAAGTACGAGGTCAAACGCAATGGAATTATACAAAATATATCTTAAGTATTCACATTTATTTAACAATCATTTAATTTAAAAGTTCTAATTGAAACTACTGTTGGTGGAATTATTCAGAAAACACAGAAACAATTCTAGATCTAACGCAGGTTTAATTAAAATCAGTCCATTTAATTTCAATCCTAGTTATTTTTCATACTTTGAACTTTGGAGAAGAACGAACTAAAGAAGAATAAAGATTTTAAAGAATCAAAGTATATAAAAATTAAAAAAAAAAACAAAAGATTAAACAAACATACTGTAAGGACCTAGAATTTTAACTCCCTATTTTGTATGTAATTTCTCTTTAAAGGAATGAAATGAATGATGAAATTTTTGGTCAAAAAAAAAATGATATGAACAAAATGTGGTGAATGTACATTGAAAGAAATAGGGGAAACTAAATTTCCCTCAAAGGATACATCGGCTAGGTCGATGTGTCGGTAAACTGAACTTCGCATGACGATGCATCGACTAGATCGATATGTCAGTGGAAGCTGAAATCTGAACCCAAAACTTAAATTGCCAGACGGATGCATCGACATGGCCGATGTATCGGCGAAAGGCAAAAAATCAGAATAAGCAAAGTACAAAACACCCAGATGGACATTCGACCATCTCGATACATCGTGGAATCAAATTGTTGAACACATCGACGTGGTTGATGTGTCAAGGTAGTCCAAACGCCTCTAGCAGACATTTATGCTTATCGCCGCCCACAGAATTTTCCAAGCGTGGTTATCCTCCCACTCCAATTTCCAATTGCTAACCACCCATTTAAGGGTCTCGGGCAACCAAAGGAGACGATAAATAGGGAGGGAAAAGCGAGAAATAAAGGAATAGAAAATGAAGGAGACAAGAGAAAGAAAGATAGGAAAAGAAAGAAGAAAAAAAAAATAGAGAGGAGATGAGAGAAAAAAGAGAGAGAAACCACCTCGTTTCACTCACTCAATCCCATCCTCTCCACTCACCCTTCAACCCCAGGTCGGTAGTGAGCTCTTCCCCTCACTATGGACTTCATGTACCTCTAAGTAGAAGGAGAAATGAGGCAAAGAAGAAGGAGAAATAGAGCTAGCAAGGAGGGAATGAAGCAATGAACGCATTGCATCATTCATCCACTCGAGTACCCCTCCAAATCTCTCGAGGTAAACAACTTTCATTGTGATTCCAAGTAAAATAATCACAGTAGGATGTTATAGAACATGTAGGAACGGATTTAAGGGATAAATGATTAAGAATAATGGACATACAAGTAGAGGGAAAGCATGGAAAGTGAATCCATGACTTTCGAACTCAACCCAGTCAACATTTTGACTCTGTCGATGTGTCTTCTGGAAAAAAAGTTCAATAAATCAGAAATTTCGAGTATTGAACTAAAAGGACCCAACCCAGGGCGACCTATCGACGAAGTCGATGTGTCGGTCTCGGTACGACAAAAATAAAATGGAACAAAAGAATGATGAAGTGATCCCAAAACGACCTATCTGCAACGTCGATGTGTCGGTCTGGGTATGACAAAACTGAAAAGGGAATAAAAAAAAGTGATGAACTGGTCCCAGGACAATGTATCGACCAGGTCGATTAATCGGCCTGGAAATGGCCAGAAATGAATGACCAGATGATGAAGGAAGAATGAATCTGTGTACACATCGATTGTGTCGATATGCCCACAGATCTCTGACAGATATATCAACCAGGCCTACATATCGGCCTGGAAACGAAGGATGAACGTTAATATTGCTAGACCAAATCCCAGAGGATATATCGACGAAGTCAACACCTCGGGTAAATGCACCTGCATATGTATCAACTGGGTCGATACATATGATTTGAGAATAGAGAACAAAGCTCAGGAGGATATGTCGACTTGCTCGACACCTCGAAACAATGTACCCCTAGATGTATCGACTGGGTCGATACATATAAGCTGACAACACTTGGAAAACATGAACAGGAACAAGGAGAGCTAGTCAACATGTTGAGATGATTGATGTGTCGGATGTGTCCAGGGACAATGTATCGACAATGACAATGTGTCGGCCTGAGACATTGGCTGTTTTATGGGATTAATTTATCTAATGATGAATTGTATGTGTGGAGTCTCTTAGACTCCAAGAACCTTTACAGATGACCCTTAGGTCTTAGTTTGACCTACATAACTTGAATTAGAAGGATTTTATATTTTAATGACATGTAATTATGATTTGAAACATGTACATGGAGAAAGGAAACAAGGGTAGTGTCGACACTGTTCGAGAGACTTTGAGAGTAACCCCTTTTTCTGATCATCGTAGATCAGGTAGGTTTTACTACTTTGTTGAGGCACTTAAGTGTGAAATGGTTATCATTATTATATTTACCTTTTTCCTTTAAAATCATAAGTCTTGAATTATGAGACCATTATTTCAAATTGTGTTTCATGGAACTATATGATTATGATTTTTTTTTTTTATGAATTACAAAAGTATTTGAATTATATGATACATGTTTTGTCATCATGATTGCATACATGTACCTCATGCATAATTGCATGGGAGGGATTGCATTACCGAGCCAAGAATGAATTGTCCGGACATTGCTTGGTTTAATGTAAGAAATTATGGATATGATACTAAAATGTTATACTTTGGCCACGTCCATTGATTGTGAATGTTACGGCGTTAATTAGGCCAAAGAGCTCTTGGCTAGGTCTCGAAACCCTGCGCAGAGGGAGGAGGCCACACTCCACCGATAGTCGGTTAATTTTTGGATGGGTAACAGCACCCGGGTGGTTGCCGCCACAAATGCTGTTGGACATAACTGGCCATTATGAAACTAGTTGGATGAGATAACTAGTGTGATTTGAAGCATGGGTATGGGATGGCATTTCATTGATGCATGACACCCATGGCATATCATTATATGATAAGTATCAAGTATGATTTTTAGATCATGATATTTAAATATACTTTGATTTCTTTTGAGAAATGGATATTTTGTTATAATATGTGATTTTCCCCAACATTGTATTAGTTATATGATATTGTCTTATCACACTTCGTAGTGCATTTCTTGATCGAAATTCCTATTGGGCAAGTTGACTAAGCCCATACATTTTTCCCCTTTAGATATTAATGCAGATCATGGCAAAGCAGAAGAGGCTGGACCTAGTGGTAGCCAAGCCTAAGCAAAGTGAAGATGAAGGATGCTTGGAGATCTTAGTGACTTTATTTTGATATTTTGATAGAACTATGTAATTTCATAGGAATATTTGTTGCAATGTAATAACTTAGATATAACTCCTACTTTTGGTTTGGGTTGTGGTAATTTGATTTATGTTTGAGTAATTTCCTATCTTTCCTAATGAAGTGATTGGTATCAAGATTAAATGTTATAAATATTTCCGCAAGTGTTATTTTCGCAGGTTGTGCTAGCACATGCACAAATGTTTAGTGGGTTGTCCCACTTGTGTGCTAGGTTGGGGTAGTCGGGGGTCGGGTTTTCGGACTCAAATTTGACTCGCGTCGTGGCATACTCTGTCCTTTTCCTAGCTTCTATTTAAAAAAAACAAAAAAACAAAAATATACTCTGATTTTAAGTGTTGGAAAAGGGTGGGTCGTCACAAATTCGAAATACATATGATACAATGGAATTGACTTCAATTAAGAGAGCATCATTATTTAAGTTTTAATAATAAAATTAAAGCCTAGCCCCATAGCTCACGTAAACTGAATAATATTGTATTCAAGTTACCCATTTAAAATTATTTAAAAATTAAAGTCATGTGTTCCAATAAAAATACTCAAAAAGTCAGACCTTAGTCTAAGCAGGTGCTTACCTCTGGCACTTAAATTTTCATTGCACCCTTGAAATCAAGAGCCTTAGAAACTAGAGCAAAGGCCTTACTTAGATCTAAATATTTCATTGCATCTAACTCTTAAGCACACAATAACATTTAAACATGAGATATAATTTAAAAATAAAATTAAACAACTAACAATCATAATACAATTATTGCATTCATGTTGATTATTTACACTTACTTGGAAAGTAGTCCATGAATCTCAAATATGTACTAAAAAATTATACTGTAGTATGGACTTGATCGGCATCGAGATCGCAACTTCACAAGTCATCTCAAGTAAGAAATTCCTTCCGTCCACCGGGCAGGCCAATGTAGTCTTAGGTATCGAGAGCAGAGAACCAGTCTAGATGGTCACCTATCCCAACAGCTTCAGGACGATTGTACACCCTTGTCCCTCCTCCAGAGACAGCGGATCACTCTGTGATGCAAGGTACGACAATTATTGGTGGTTCTTATGTAGTATCTGTAACACCCCACCCTTTTTCACTAGCCGAAAATCAGAGTCTATTTTTTTTTTTAATAAAAGAGTGAGAGAGAGCAGCAGTGTCACGAAGCGAGCTAAGTCCGAGCTCCCAAAGCTCGACCCTTAACTGGCCAACCATACGTGTGTGTGGACCAAGTCCACTAAAACAGTTCACACGTACTCAAGTTCACATGCGGAATATAACATAGATGCGGAATATAATAGAATAACAATTCTATTCCATTTTAGATAGCAAGGATGTCCATCACTTAATCATAATTATCTTACGTTAAAATATCCAAAATTAACATTCCAAACCATAGCAAATATATCTACGTTATTACACTCCCACGAACTAATTACTCAAATACATTATCCATGAGTAACTTAAACAAAATGCAACTTAATCATCCAACCTCCTAAGCTTGGCTCCGATCATGTCCTCGTTCAGTCATTCCATGTGTCATCAACTAGGGTAGAAGTAGGGCGTTAGACAACGCGCCTAGTAGGTATTCCAATTAGGGTCAAACACATGGGTTAGTATAAAAATCAAGATATAAAACATCATATAGTATCTGTAAAACATAATATCCAAAACAGTGTATGATAATAGAGATCCAATCATACAGATAAAACTAGAAACAGTGCATGATCATAGAGATCACAATCATGCTGATCAATGCCATGCCATGGGTGGCATATGCCATGAGTCCGACCCATCAACCATAACACAATCACAAAACATGCTCTTGATGGAAAGCTCCTCATCAAGGTATCACAAACACATAGTATCTTTCTTGATGGAAAACTCCTCATCAAGGTATCCTCTTGATGGAAACTCCTCATCAAGCTCACGAATGCCTTACGGAAGCCCCGACGGAGCGTGGACTCCGGTTACCTCTTGATGGATTAATGCACATCAAGATCTTCCTCTTGATGGAAAACCCCTCATCAAGGTATCCTCACGAATGCCTTACTGACGCCCCAACGGAGCGTGGACTCCGGTTACATATCATCCCTCCCATGCCATGCATGAGATGCAAATGTCCACATGCTATGCAATTATACAAATAATAGCATTAAAATCTCATATTTGAAACATATCATTTATACAAAATAACTCATCCAAATAGGAATTAAAACCATCATATATATCCCATGGTATCAATGAGGTAGGAAACCTACCAATGATCAACTAATATGTCTTTGCATTTTCGTCCAAAAACCGCTCACCAATCGTACCCTCTTGTGAGGTCCCGTTACCTTATAACATATTAATAAATGAAACCAACGTTCCATTTAATTTCCAACTATGTTTAAGCCCATAAACATACCTTAGTGGGGTTCGGCCATACAATATGGCCGAACCTCACTCACTTGGTTTTAGTCTCTCTTTTGATTTATTAACCAATCACAACTAAGTTAATCATTTAAAAACCCTAAGTCCACAAAATACACCTTAGTGGGGTTCGGCTATACAACATGGCCGAACCTCACTTCCTTGGTTTTGTACCCTTCTTTTTAGTCCTTTGATCTTTTAAATTAAGTCCAAGATCATTTCATTAGTTTTACATTAATTTCCATATATATTCATAACTTGAAAATCTGGGGTGTTACAATATTACCCTCTTTTGAACATTTTCGTCCCGAAAATCGAGCGAAGTAGGGTTTCAAATAGATTACATAAATAGCTCAGGGTGAGTTGTTCTCATTTCCTAGTTTAAGATCCCGGGGTGTTACAATAACAAGATAGACGGAGGAACTCCTGATGGTACTCTGCCACAGTCATGTGCCTTGCACCAAAGATATGAACGCTTCGGTGTGACGTTCCTTATCCTCTTCTGGAAAGTAGTGATCCAGAAACATAGTCGAGAACTGCTCCCATGTCATCGCAGGCCTTTCCCCTTCTAGAATTAGTGCTCGCTGTCGCTTTATCACTTCGCACCATTTGCCGGCATCATCAATCAATTGTGAGGTAGCCAACAATATTCTATCTTCATTACCGGAGATCTTCAGTAGTGTCAAGATCTGGGTAATGTTCCTCAGCTAGTTCTCCGCTCCGGCAGGTCCTTCTTTCCCTTTATAGTAAGGGGGACGCTGCTGCTGAAAGTCTCTAACCATCCTCCAATCATTTGCCTCGTTGGTGGTCGTATTTCTGTTTCTGTTCATATGTTGTTGAAGAACGGAAGTGACCACCGCTTGTACCAAGTTCTGTAGCTCGGGAGGCATCACGGGAATGTTCACGCTATTCTGCCCCTCCTCTTGGTGTGGTTGCTGCACCTCTTCATCCACATGTGGGTTTTGTCGGGTTCTTCTTCTCAGAGGCATTTTCCTAAGTCATTGAAACATTGTTGACTTAGCTTCTTTGTAAAGTTTGTGTTTTCATATTTTGGGGAAATTGCCAAATAAGCACCCTTATTTTTGGGGAAACTTCCTAAGTATCAAGTGTTGTTTCTCAATTTGGGGAAATCGGGGAAATGTCTCCTATTTTGTTATGTTTGATAAATCCATCATGTTTATCAATTTGGAGAAAAATCAGGAGGTTTCTCATTTTCGGGGAAATTTTCCTATGTATCAAGTGTTGTTCCTCAGTTTGGGGAAAAAATCATTGATCTTTCTCATTTTCGGGGAGATATGTCCTATCTTGCTATGTTTGATAAATCCAATTTATAGTGACTTTCCTTCCCTTGCTATCAATCCTTTTTCGTCAAGTGTTGCTCTCAGATTGAATGCTTTAGTCTGAGTCTAACGAAATAAATTAATCTGGCCCCCTGTGCAGCGGACTCCGAAGAGTCGGTCAGTTGGGATTCTTATCTTGTCAATGAGACATGATACCATCTTAATCTTACTTCGAAAGATTCATCCTTCCGGTTTCACTCTGACACTTTGAAACGCCCCGCCCTTTTTTCACTCGGTGAAAATCAGAGTCTATTTTTTTTTTTTGAAAGAAAGAGTGAGAGAGAGCGGGACGTAACGATGCGAGCTAAGTTCGAGCTTCCAAAGCCCGCCTCTTAACTGGCCAACCATACTTGTGCGGACTAAGTCCACCAAAACGGTTCACACATAATAAGCTAAACATGCGGAATTAAACATAATTGCAGAATTATAATAAAATTACTAACCTATCCAATTTTAAATAGCAAAGAAGTCCATCACTTAATAATAATCATCTTCAGTTAAAATGTCCAAAATTAAAATCCAAACCATAGCAAATAATCTAAGTTATTACAGTCCCAACATGCTAATTACTCAAATTACATGTGCAAAATAAAAACGTAAATGAAATAGATCTAGCTCATCCAAGCTCCTAAGCTTGGCTCCGATCACGTCCTTTGTTCCGTCCATTTCATGTGTCATCATCTAAGGTAGAAGTAGGAAGTTAGACAACGCGGCCAATAGGTACTCCGAGTAGGGTAAAACACATGGGTTAGTATAAAAATCACATAGATATATATAATATCAAAATCATGCAAGTCAATGCCATGTCATGAGTGTCATATGCCATGAATCCCACCCATCATCCATATCACAAGCACATAGTATTCCTTTTGATGGGTAATCCACATCAAAGTATTGTCATGACTCCCCACGTATGCTTTATCGGTCCCACCGAACGGACCATGGACTCCTCTTTTTATTACAAACATCATAACCCCGAATCAGTGCGGATTCCTCCCCACGTGTGTTTATCGAATATCCGAATGAGCGTGGACTCCCCTTATTGATCCCTCCCATACCATGCATGAGACATGAGTACAAAACATGCTATTCATATTACACATATAGCATGAAAATCCCATCATTAAATCATATCATTTGATACCAAAATAATTCGTTGCACATAGAAGTAAAAACATCACATATACATATTCCATGGTTTTCAATTAGGTAGGAATCCTACCAACGACCAAATATCTTGTCCTTGCGTTTTCGTCCAAAAATCGCTCATCGATCGCGTCCCCGGTTGTGGAATCTTTTTACCTTAAATAAATTCCATAAAATAATCAAATTAATTATTCCAATTGTACCTTAGTCCACGCCACCTCACTTGATGAGGTGGAGTTGGGTCCCACTTGGCTATGCCACTTTGATATCAACTTCTACACTTGCCACCTCACTTGATGAGGTGGACCCATTGGGTCCCAATTAGGCATTTGACCCAATTGACCACATTGACCTAATTAAATAGAATTAATCCCATCCATGATCCATTGGACCATACCTAGGCCATTGCCCCAAATTTTATCCATCTAACATCCATTCCATCTATAAATATTATTTTTTAACAATTAAAATAGATAATAGCCAATATAACTATTGCATTGAAAATTTGGGCTATTACAGACAACGCACCCAGTAGGTATTCCGTGTACGGTCAAACACATGGATTAGTATAAAAATCACACACACATATATATATATATATATATATATATATATATATATATATAATGTCAAACCATGCAAGTCAATGCCATGCCATAGGTGTCATATGCCATGAATCCCACCCATCAACCATATCAAAATCATATAGAATTCCTCTTGATGAAAAATCCACATCAAGGTATTGTCATGACTCCCCATGTACGCCTTATCGGTCCCATTGAACGGAGCGTGGACTCCTCTTTTTATTACGAACATCACAACTGGAATCAGTGAGGATCCCTCCCCATGTGTGTTTATCGGATATCCGAATGGAGCGTGGACTGCCCTCATTTGATCCCTCCCATGCCATGCATGAGATATGAATGCAAACATAATATTCATATTACACATAGCATGAAAATAACATCATTAAAACATATCATTTGATACCAAAATAATTCATTGCACATGGAAGTAAAATCATCACATGTACATATTCCATGGTTTTCAATAAGGTAGGAATCCTACCAACGTCCAAATGTCGTGTCCTTGCGTTTTCGTCCAAAAATCGATCACCGATCGCGTCAAGCCGATCGTAGGTCCATTTGTGAAACCCCGTTACCTTATTACACATAAATAAATTAAATTGATTACCCATTTGATTTCCATCATTCCATGTTCATTTCCACCTATGATTATAGTCCTTAGCCCGGTTAAGACCCCCCCAGGGGTTTCGGCCATACCTTAGGTCTGAAAATGTTTTAAGTCCACAAAAAATGCATTAGTGGTGTTCGGCCATACAACATGGCCGAACCTCACCCTTTTGGTTTTGGCCCCTCTTTCTAGTCCTTGATTATTTTAACCGATTCAAGTCAACTTAGTTGATCATTCAATCTCTTAAACATACATAGATCCACAAAATGATCCATCAAAATGATTCATGGGGTTCAGCCATACAACATGGCCGAACCCATGGTTCCTTATTTCCATCTTTTCATTTCTTACTTGATGGTCCAACATTAATTATTTAAAACATGTGTAGATCTATAAACACTCCTCCATGGGGTTCGGCCATACAACATGGCTGAACCCATGGTTCTTCCATCTTATCCTCTTTCCATCTTAGGCATCATTTCCTTTCCCTTTCATTTCTTAACTTGTTAACCCATAAAAATTATCCATGGGGTTCAGCCATACCACATGGCCGAACCCATGGTGCTTCATTTTTGTCATCTTAGTTCCTAACTTGATTAACATAAACATAGATCCATAAAATTTTCTCCATGGGGTTCGAACCCATGATCCATCATTTTCCATTCTTGCTCCATTTTAATCATCATGAGGATGGGATCTCTTACAAAATATTACATACAACAAGTTTAGGTCCTTTGATGGGGTTCGGCCATACATCATGGACGAACCTCATCCAATCCCTTTTTATCCTCCATGATCCATATATATATATATATAAATTAGGGTTCGGCCATGCAAGGGCCGAACCATGTTGCCATCCATTAATCATGCATTATCATAGTCTTCCTCAACACAATTTTTATTTGCATAACCTAACTTACCCATTAACAAGATTAAGGTTTTGTCACTCCAAATACTTAACCATCACATTGATGTTTCTTGGATGGATTTTAAATCCATGGCCTATAATCATTTGGCCATCCATTTTCAATCCATATGGAACCCCATGGTTTCGGCCATTCCATAGCCGAAACCATGGTTCCCTTGACCTTCTTTTTAATTAATAAACCTTGTTAAACAATACTTACCGATTCCGCGACTCCTCTGTTTCTTTAATTCTGATTTTGTTCCTCCGTCCTTTTCTTTCCTTAGTCTTTTCCTCTTCCTCCTTGATCTTCGGCCAAAGGGTGTTGCTTGAGAGGGAGAGGGTTTGAGATGAAAACCCTAAGAGAGGGTTCGGCCAAGGAGTGAAGGTTTGAGAAAAGGGAGAGAGGAGAGAATGAGATGGGAATTTTCTATATTTTTCTCCCAAGGAGTGGTTTTGCCAAAAGGGGGTTGAGATGAGTGCTTTCTATCTTGCCTTAGGGTTTTGGAGAAGGAGAGAAGTTGAGATGGAAAAACCCGAACTCCTTTCTTGTCTAGAGAGGGTCGGCCAAGGAGGGCTTTAGAGAGGGAGAGAGTGAATGAGATGAAGAGTTAGCCCTATAACACCCCAGATTTTCAAGCTATGGATATATATATGGAAATTGTCCATTTAATTTGTAAATTAATGGAGATAGACCTTAGATGGGTAAGGTGTTGGGTCAGGTGTCCAATTAAGACCCAACGAATCATGGATAAGGTTCACTTGAAGTAAATGGTTAAGACTTATTTAATTGGGTCAAGATTGTCAATTGGGTCAAATGCTGAATTGGGACCCAATGGGTCATGGTTGACTTGGTTGAACACCAAGTGAGTTCAAGCTTAGTTAAAATATGGCTGCATTAAGATGGAAATGGAATCAAGTATTTGAGTTGATTTTAAGTGAGTAAATGAGTTGAATTAAAGTTATGAGTTGAGAATTTTATAAATGTGAGTTCAAGTGCTTGAGTTGGAAAATGAGGTCATTTAAGTTGAGTTGAATTAAAATGAGTGGAGTGGGAAGATTGAGGGTTTCCATCTCAAAGGAGGAAACCCAAAAGGCACAATCAAGGTGTACACGTTGGATGTGGGAGTTTCATCTCATTGGATGAAACTCCAAAAGGATCATTATGAGGAGATGAAGGGTTTTTTTGTTGTTACTCAAGGCATACCCATAGCACACGTTGGAAACATGGAGGGTTTCCATCTCAAGATGGAAACCCAAGGGTCAAAACGGTGGGAGTGCTTCATCTCATGGATGAAACCTCCAAATGGAACATTAAGGAGGGAGGTGAAGGGGCATGGTGGTTACAAAGGGTTATCACCAAAGGACACCACCCTTGACCGACCCTCATTGATCAAGATGAGGAAGTTGGAGAGTTGTGTTGTTACACAAAGACACACAAGGCTACACGTTGGAACATGGAAGCCTAAGGGGCATAAGATTGGGAGTTTCATCTCATGGGATGAAATCCCCAAAGTAGGTATCAATGGGGAGGTGAAAGGTCATGGGAGTTACAAAAGGGGTATCAACCAAAGGATACCACCCTTGGCTGAATTATATTGGACAAACAAAGAGGATTCTTTGCTCCATCTCACTCTCAAGCTCTCACACAAGGCCGACCCTCTCTCATTGACAAAAGACAAAGGACTTAGAGTATTTTCTATCCCAAGTTTCCCTCTCTCTCTCTCAAACCTACACTCTCTTGGCCGAACCCTCTCCTTGAAGTTTCATCTCAAGACCTCTCAAGTTCACACTCGGCCAAGGATCAAGGAGGAAGAAGAGGCTAAGGAAGAAGAAGATCAAAGGAACAAGATGGAGTGAAAGAAACTGGAGGAGTCGCGGAATCGGTAAGTAATCCATGAGATTTTATTAAGTAAGATGGTCAAGGACATGGTTCAGCCATTGTATGGCCGAACCCTACTTCTTATGGTTGAGGACTTTATGCATGAACCATGTATGGAATGGTGAATGACCAAGTATCATGGTTTGGCCCTTGCATGGCGAAACCCTAAGTTATATGTATGAGAACCATTAAGGACAAAAGAAGGGTTGGATGAGGTTCGGCCATGGTGTATGGCCGAACCCCATCAAAGGATTAAATCTTGGAAGTATGATTTTTAGAATAAATTGATGAACCATAGGGATTCGGCCATGGTGTATGGCCGAACCCCATAGAAGAACATCATTGGTTTAAATGGTTTTAAAGGTGGTTAAACCATGGAAAGGTATTAAGGATTTTAAAAGGTTTTAAAATGGTTGTATGTCAATGATTTGAAAGGGTTTTAAAGGAGGGAAATAATGGAGAATTGTTAATCATTTTAAATGGTCTAAAATGTTATATGGTGAAGAACCTTGGACCATGGGTTCAGCCATACACCATGGCCGAACCCCATGAAGGCATATTGTTGATGTTTAAAGGGTTTTAAGGATGAGAATGATGGATGGATGTTGGTAAATGTTAATGAGTGGTAAAGGATGAAAATCATGCAAATTGATTAGTGATCTTAAATAAGGTTTACATGTTGTAAAATGATGACCTAAGTGTAACGCCCCAACCTTTTCACTATGCTTTCCGAAAATCAGAGTCTATTTTTTTTTTAAATATAAAAGTGAGAGAGAGCGGGATGTCACGACGCGAGCTAAGTCCGAGCTTCCAAAGTCCGACCCTTAACTGGCCAACCATATGTGTGTGTGGACCAAGTCCACTAAAATGGTTCACACGTACTCAAGTTAACATGTGGAATAAAACATAAATGCGGAATTACAATAGGATAACAATCCTCTTCCATTTTAGATAGCAAGGACATCCATCACTTAAAAATAATTTCCTTAAGTTAAATATCCAATATTAACCATCCAAACCATAACAAATATATCTACGTTATTACAATCCCGAATGCTAGCTATTCAAATACATAGTCCATGAATAACTTAAACAAAATATAACTTATTCATCCAAGCTCCTAAGCTTGGCTCCGATCTCGTCCTTCGTTTCGTTCCCTTCCTGTGATGGGATAATGCACATCAAGGTATCCCCATAGTGGTCTTACGGACGTCCCGTCGGAGTGTGGCCCCGGTTACCTCTTGATGGGATAATGCACATCAAGGTATCCCCACAATGGTCTTACGGACGCCCCATCAGAGTGTGGCCTCCGGTTACATATCATCCCTCCCATGCCATACATGAGATATAAATGTCCACATGCTATGCAATTATACAAATCATAGCATTTAAAATCTCATATTTGAAACATATCATTTATACAAAATAACTCATCCAAAACAGGAATTAAAACCATCATACATATTCCATGGTATCAATGATGTAGGAAACCTACAAAGATCAACTAGTATGTCCTTTGCGTTTTTGTCTGAAATCGCTCACCGATCGCGTCTAGCCGATCGTACACCGCTTGTGAGACCTCGTTACCTTATCACATATAAATTAGTCAAACCAATGACCCCTTTGATTTCCAACCATGTTTAAGTCCATAAACATAACTTAGTGGGGTTCGGCCATACAACATGGCCGAACCTCACTCACTTGATTTTGGTCTCTCTTTTGATTTAACCAACCACATCCAAGTACATCATTTAAAAAAACCCTAAGTCCACCAAATACACCTTAATGGGGTTCGGCCATATAACATGGCCGAACCTCACTCACATGGTTTTGGTTCCTCTTTTTGATCCTTGATCATTCTAACCATTGTGGGTCCAAGATCATTCCATCTTTGATTCATTAAACCTAACACATATAAGTTAATCATTTAACCTTAATAACAACATAAGTCCATAAACACATTCCCCATGGGGTTCGGCCATACACCTTGGCCGAACCCATGGTCTATCATTTTCACCCATATTTACCTCTTTGCCATTAATCTTTCCATGGCTACTCACTTAGCTTACATATGCATAACTTAAGTCCCAACATCTGTAACGCCCCGGATTTTTCAAGTTATCAATGTATATGAAATTTGCCCATTTAATTTGTGAATCATTGGATATGGACCTTAGATGGGTAAGTTGTTGGGTCAATTGTCCAATTAAGACCCAACGGACTGTGGATATGGTTTCAATTGAAATAAATGGGTAAGGTGTATTCAATTGGGTCAAAATTTGTTAATTGGGTCAAAATGCCCAATTGGGACCCAGTGGGTCGTGGTTGACTTGGTTGACCACCAAGTAAGTTCATGTTTAAATTAAGTGGGGCTGAATTAAATTGGAAATGGAATCAAGGGATTGAATTGATTTCAAATGGCTTAAATTAAAGTGGTGAGTTGAATTAAAGAGTGAGTGAAGTGTGAAGATGAAGGTGTTGTTGTTGTTTCAAAAATCAAACCAAGGCATATACGTTGGAATGGGAGTTTCATCTCATGGATGAAACCCCCAAAATGGATCATCAATGGGAAGTGGACGGTTACACAATCCAAGCCAAGGCACACCGTTGGGCACATGGGAGTTTCACCCCATGGATGAAATCCCCAAATGGGCCATTAATGGAGAGGTGGCGGTTTTGTGTTGTTACACAAGCCAAACCAAGGCTACACCGGAGGTAAATGGGAATGGGAGTTACACAAAGGGCTTTACCAAAGGCATCACCTTTGGCCGACCACCCTCATTGGAACAAAACAAGTTTGGTTTTCATCTCACTCTTTCCCTCTCCCTCTTGGCTGTTTCTCTCCCTCAAACCCTCTATTGGCCGACCACTCCTCAAGACAAAAGACTTAGAGCTTCATCTCAAGGTTCTCTCCAAATCACTCAAGGCCGAACTCTCTCTCTCTCAAGCTCACTCTCGGCCAAAGGATTAAGAAGGAAGGAGGAAGAGGCTAAGGAAGGAAAGGAGCAAGAAGGAGTGAAAGAAACTGGAGGAGTCGCGGAATCAGTAAGTGCTCGATAAATTTCATAAATAAGAAAAAAGGTCAAACGTCAAGGACATGCAATGGCCGAATCCTAATTTTATTATGGCTAAAAGACCCAATGATGAACCATAGGGTTCGGCCATGTTGTATGGCCGAACCCCATATGGGATTAAATGATGATCAAGAGGAAGTAAGGAACCGTAGGGTTCGGCCATGTTGTATGGCCAAACCCCATGGAAAGGATATTAGTGAATTATAATGGATTTAAAGAATGGAAAATCATAGATGAATGCTTATGATTTTAAAAGGTTTTAAAGGATTTAAATGGATGTATGTATGAGAACCATCAAAGGACTTAATCTTGGTTGTATGATTTTTAAAAGAAATTAAGGAACCATAGGGTTCGGCCATGTTACATGGCCGAACCCCATGGAAGTGTGTTAGTAATTATTATGGGTTTTGAAGGATGAAAACCATGGAAGTTTATTGATGTTTTAAAAGGTTTAAAATGGAAGTTATGTTGATGGATTTTGGGATAAAAAATGATGAATCTAAATGTACGGTTAAACCCCATGGAGGGACCTTGGTTTATGGACCTAAGAAGGGTAAGTGATTCTAGGGAGAAATTGGATTTGGACATCATAGGGTTCGGCCATGGTGTATAGCCGAACCCCATGAACCATTTTGTGGATCAAAATATGGACTTAGGTATGCTTAAATGAATGAAATGTTAGCCATGGATGGAATAATGGCAATGTTGTAAATAAGTAAAAATAATGGACCATGGGTTCGGCCATGGTGTATGGTTGAACCCCATGGGGAATGTTTGGTGGACTTATGGGTTTATGTTATGAATCATTCATAAATCTATATTATGGATCAATTTTGGACCCAAACTTAAGGTGATGGAAACAATGGCAAAGAATGTAAATATGGGTAAAAAATGAAAGATCATGGGTTCGGCCATGGTGTATGGCCGAACCCCATGAGGAATGATTTTGTGGATTTAGGGTTTAAATGATTACCTTAGTGATGTTTGATTAACAAATCAAAAGAGGGACTAAAACCAAATAGGTGAGGTTTGGCCATAGTGTATGGCCGAGCCCTATAAAGTGTGTTTGTGGACTTAGACTTTATTGCAAATCAAATGGGATATTGGTTTGACTCATGGATATGTTATAAGGTAACGGGACCTCACAAGGGGTGCACGATCGTGAGCGGTTGCCAGATTAAAGCGCAAGGACACTTTAGTGGTCTTTGGTAGGATTCTACCTCTTTGAAACCATGGGCTATGTATTATGGTTTAATCTCTTATTTTGATGGTTTATGTTGTTAAATGTTATATTTCAAATATGAGGTTTTAATGCTATGAGTATTCTATTATGTAGCATATGGACATATACATCTCATGCATGGCATGGGAGGGATGTTTGTAACCGGAGGTTACGCTCCGTCGGGGCGTCCGTAAGGCATTCGTAGGAAAACCTTGATGCGCATTATCCATCAAGAAGTAATCGGAGAACACACTCCGTCGGGGCGTCCGTAAGGCAACTGTGGGGACACCTTGATGAGGAGAATTCCATCAAGAGGATATATGTACTTGTGATGGGTGGGACTCATTGCATTTGACACCATGGCATGGCATAGTTTTTATATGGTTTTGATAATATGTTATTATATATGATTTGTACTAACTATGTGTTAACCCTATTTGGAGTACCTACTGGGCGCGTTGTCTAACGCCATACTTCTACCCTAGTGGATGACACAGGAAATGAAGGGAACTATGAGCGTGATCGGAGCCAAGCATAGGAGCTTAAATGTGTTTAATTTATAATTTGATTAAGTTACTTATGGACTTGTAATTTGAGTAGCTAGAATTCGGGCATGTAATAACTTAGATATTTTCCTATGATTTGAATGGTTTATGTTGGATATTTAGTTGAGATAATTATGGTTAAGGACTTGAACTACTTTGCTATCTAAAATGGAATAGAGTTAGGTTCTATTATAATCCGCAGTTTCTGTTTTATTCCGCATGTATATATATATTAGTACGTATGAACCGTATCTGTGGACTTAGTCCATGCACACGTATGGTTGGCCAGTTAAGGGTCGGGCTTTAGAAGCTCGGACTTAGCTCGCGTCGTGACGTCCCGCTCTCGTTCACTCTTTTATTTATAAAAAAAAAAAATATACTCTGATTTTCGGAAAGAGAGTGAAAAAGGGCGGGGTATTATTCCATTAATTTTACATTAACCAATCATACATGAGTTAATAATTCACTTAGGCCATTTATGCAAATCTATATCCAAGAACATAATCCATGGGGTTCGGCCATCCACTTAGGTTTCTCATTTTAAAACATCATCTTCCATATTTAGAAACCTATTAAGATGACCACATTTCTCCATCATCTTCATGGTCTAGATACATGTAAACACCTCAATATTTCTCCATGGGGTTCGGCCATACAACATGGCCGAACCCATGGTCCATGGTTCTCCACCCTTTTACATCATTTAGACCCATTTACCACCATTAACATTTACCAACGTCCATCCATCATTCTCATCTTTAAAACCCTTTAAACATCAATAATATACCTCCACGTAAAACCTTTTAAAATCATTATTAACCTTCCATGGGGTTTGGCCATACAACATGGCCGAACCCTATGGTTCAATACATCATAACTCCATGATTGATCCTTTTAAAAACCTATTAAGATCATTAACCAACTTCCATGGTTTTCATCCTTCAAAAACCATAACAATTACTAACATACTTCCATTTTAAAACCTTTTAATATCCTTAACCCTTTCCATGGTTGAAGCACCATTAAAACCATTAATACTTCTCCATGGGGTTTAGCCATACAACATGGCCGAACCCACGGTCCAAGGTTCTTCACCATTATAACATATTAGGTCATGTTTTCCAACATTTAAGACCTACTTAAAATTATCCAACATCTCCCATCATTATCATCCTTTAACACCTTTTAAATCCATACATCTATGATTTTTCATCCTTTAAATCCATTAAAAATTATTAATATCTTTTCCATGGGGTTCGGCCATACACCATGGCCGAACCCTATGGTTCATCATTTCCTTTAAATGTATCATTCATCCATGATTGATTCTTTGATGGGGTTCGGCCATACATCATGGCCGAACCTCATCCCACCCCTTTTTGGTCCTTGATGGTTCTTGTATATACAATTTAGGGTTTGGCCATGCAAGGCCAGCCCATGATCTTTGATCATAATTGTAACAATCCATCCCGCTACGAGTACATCAAACTGGTATGAAGTCCCAAAACCGATCTGATACTAATTTCGGGGTATAAATTCTTTCTTTCCTCAAAATAAAGGAAAGTACCACTCCCACAACCCACACTCAAATCAATAGCCGATAGTACCAATAAAATATTAATCATAATTGGAAACAATAACATCATTCCATTGTTACATTCATCCAATATAATGAAATGTACACATATCTCAAATACATTAGCAGGTCCTCAAATACAAAATGAAATCATGACAGGTACAAAACTGCGACTCTACGCCCAATGTCCGATTGAGGGTCCCGCCGACCTTTTCTCTATGAAGTACCTGTGAGGCAAAGGGTGAGCTCAATATGCCCAGTGAGGGTAACACACGCATCATGTTTCACCAAGTATATACTGTATATGATCATATGAACACATCAATATCTATGATGACTACATGCATGACTATGCAGGCAAGTACTCTACCCCTAACACACGGGCCCACAACTGTCGGGCCTCCAATACATCCTTTGACAAACTCAATACAACTTTATGCATCCGTTGCAGTTCACTCACCCTCGGGTACACAGACTGACCTCCAATCGGATCAGGATCCATCCTTCTCGACCAGACCTATGATTCTCATAGGACGATCAACACACATACCATGACCAATCCAAGAGTCGGACTCACCAGAGTCCCAAACTGACTACCAAGCGGGAGTAACCACCTCACTAGTCCTCAACGGACTGCCAACCAGACTCATTTATGGTCTCCTACAACAACACCAGAGTCTCGATAATCAAACCTGTAACCTCTGACCCCATCTGTTGGTCTCCACACGGTTGGCGTATCCACCCCTCACAGGATTCTATAGGTCTCCTACCAAGTGACCCGGCCGAATTCACTCGTTAGGCGCCCATAAATTCCTGGTGAGTCAACACCCATGACACAAGTCTCAACAATGAACCCCAAAGTCAACCGCGGGTAAACACACAATCACATCACACCACGGGCTATCCCCACCATACAGGTGTCCTAGCCTGGAATACCATACCTAAGAATGTACCCACCCTGCAAGTGTCATAGCCTGGACTACCATACCTCAGACTGTACCCACCCTGTAGGTGTCATACCCTGGAACATCATCTCACACCACATCGCAGGCTGTCACCACCCTATAGGTGTCCTAGCCTGGAATACCTCATCGCACCATCCCTCGACCAATGAGCGGGCGAGCACATCCTCAGCCTACTTGGTCATCTGGGTAATTACAAGTCATACTAGCGGGAGCTGTCCCTCACCGCATCATCCCTAAACCAATTACCAGGCGAGCACCTCCTCAGCCTACTCGGTCATTCGGGGATCACAAACCATACTAGCGGGAGCTGTCCCTCACCGTATCATCCCTCGACCAATGACCAGGCGAGCACCTCCTCAGCCTACTCGGTCATTCGGGGATCACAAGCCATACTAGCGAGAGCTGTCCCTCACGCATCATCCTTCGACCAATGACTAGGCGAGCACCTGATCAGCCTACTCGGTCATTCGGGGATCATAAGCCATACTAGTGGGAGTTGTCCCTCACGCATCATCCCTCGATCAATGACCAGGCGAGCACCTCCTCAGCATACTCGGTCATTCGGGGATCACAAGCTATATTAGTGGAAGTTGTCCCTCACCGCATCATCCCTCGACCAACGACCAGGCTAGCACCTCCTCAGCTTACTCGGTCATTCGGGGATCACAAGCCATACTAGCGGGAGCTGTCCCTCACCGCATCATCCCTAGAGCAATGACCAGGCGAGCACCTCCTCAACCTACTCGGCCATTCTGGGATCACAACCCGTCATCCCACCGCTGGCCTCCAAGCGGGCGAGCCACTCAACCCATTTGACCACTTGGGACGCCTCATCCACCACGCACTTGGGTAGCGTGTCTGTAATGACCTTTAAGTCAGCCTTGGGCGAGCTAATACTCAACCCCAAAACTTCCCAAAGGTTTCCATGGCCACCTCACAACATGTCCCTCTTAGGACTCTCGGGCACCTCGTCCTCCGAACCGGACCACACCTCCCTCGTAGGCGTGTTTAAAGATCACACCTGACAATCTAACCCATGCCAGGAAAAACTTCAACTTATGTCCAACCACCGGGTAGCCCATAGTCCAACCACTCTTCCACTGTTGGGTCCCACACAACATCCCCACCCTACTACCCGACAAGCTAGGGGGAGTCTCTAGATCCTGATGTTGCCTAGTACCCATGCCCCCACAGGCATTCCATTTACACTAGCCACATGCGCACAAAATTATCTCTACGCATGTCGTCAATATGACAAATCGCAACATCATTAAGTATATACATCATTATCTATTACATGCTACACATTAACATTCAGATATGGTATCAATCATGGCATGTTCCATACGAGCATAGAAAGTGGTATCATCTACTATCTACTGTACGCAATTCTAAAGCATGTTGATTAAACTATTAATCACATACATGGCAAGTTGTCAACCAATCATGTTATCACACCATCAAAAAGTCACGACATCCAATAAACTATTCATAGGTGCTCCGTGAGCAATGGGTACAAATACACCCGAATGAGACCCCCGCCACATAATGGTATCAACAGTTCCCTTGGCGAGTGGCTCATAATATCAGGGGACCCCATTCGCCGCATTTTGTACCCACACATTTGATAGAGGAGTAAGATGCATAGATGCATGCTAAAAGCGGTGATGAGTTCCCTCACCGGTGTGTGTCCTTGAAATCCAATGCGAGAAAATGAGTCCGCGGGTTAAGGGGCTCAATCTGTTGAAAAAAGAACACAAGGATAAGTAACCAGGCAAAATGGGTCAAACTAAGTCTGGACTACAAACGGGCCAGAAAGCGAGTCGGGTCCAAACCGAACTGAAGTGGACCCGAAACTGAAAACTGGGTCCAAAATTGGGCCGGGCTCGGATTTAAGTCCAAAACTGGAAACTGGGTTTGAAATTGGGTCAGGCCCGAAACTGGGTCAAAACGGGCCGGGCCGAAGGTGGTCTGGGCCGAACCAATTCTAGAGAGTGGGTCGGGCCCCTAGGCCCACTGGGCTACAAAGCGGACTCGACCTGGGTTGCCCAGAACTGAACTCAGCCGAGTCAACTCATTGACCCGACTGAGTCGACTCAGTAACCTAGTTTGGAAAAACTGAAGGAAAGAGAAGGGAAATCAGGGAAAATGGAGAAAAGGGAAGGAGAAGAAGAGGAGGGACGAGGTTACCAGGGTTCGATCGAAGGGAGGGCCGGTGGATCCGAGCTCCGACGACGGCGGGAAAGATGGAATCCGACGAATCTGGTGTTGTTGAAGCCGTCCGAGCGAGATGGGGGAGGAGAGCAGAGCATCGGCAGAAACGGGAGAGGCAAGAGGCCGAGGGAAGGGGGAGAGAGAGAGAGAGCGGTGGCGGCGGCTTGAGGGAGGGGAAAGGGAGGAGAGAGATTATGGTTAGGGTTAGGACGATAAGAGGGTGAGAGGAGGGAGAGAAAGAGAGACGGGAGAGAGAGAGAAGCAGCGGCAGCACTGTAGCCGCGTGCTACAGTGCTGCGCGGAACGGGGGGGTTGTTCAAAGGGTTAGGGTTTAGGGATTCTAGGGTTTTAGGTTGGGTTCTTTTTTTTTAAAATTAAAAACTCTTAAATTTCAAAAATATTTTAAAAGCCCGAAGAAATTGAATGACAAACGTCAGGGGAAAACGTGTGATTTTCAAACTTTTAATTATGATAGAATATTTAATAATTCAAAATTACCAAATTGCCCTCTGAGTCTCCGAACTCAAAATCGAGCAAACCAGGGCCCACACTCTCAACCCACTGCTACCAAGACCCTAAAACTCTGAAAAATCGGGTAGAGTCATTACAATACTACCCCCTTTAAGGAATTTCGCCCTCGAAATTCACCTTAGGTTCCTATCTCGTAAGAAAATCCAGGTAAAAACAGTTTCTGCACATCTGAAACTCATTGCCAAACAAATCTTTCCATCACAAGATGATGCCACAACACGTGATCCACTGAAACAACCCTGCCACTGGTCACCATGAAAAGTTGAACAACCTGGATAATAGTCTGCACCACCATCAAAGCCAACAACTTCCACCTAACCAATCTCATTTGCTCAAGGTCTGTAACAACCCGTCCCGCTACGAGTACATCAAACTGGTATGAAGTCCCAAAACCGATCTGATACTAATTCCGGGGTATAATTTTTTTCTTTCCTCAAAATAAAAGAAAGTACCACTCCCACAACCCACACTCAAATCAATAGCCGATAGTACCAATAAAATATTAATCATAATTGGAAACAATACATCATTCCATTGTTACATTCATCCAACTTAATGAAATGTATACATATCTCAAATACACTAGCAGGTCCTCAAATACAAAATGAAATCATGACAGGTACAAAGCTATAACACCCCGATTTTTCAAAGAAATGAATATTTACAAAAATGCCATTGGAATGGTAAATTAGAAAGTTATGATTGTAGATGAGAAAATGGTGGGGCCCATTGTTCAAATTAAGACCCAATGTGCATATTATAAGGATCAAATTAAATTAAATGGGTATTATACATTTAATTGGGTCAAGATGGTTATTTGGGTCAAAGGACCCAATTGGGACCCAATGGGTCATGATGGACTTATTTGACCATTGGGTGATCCCAATTTTAATTGGGTTAGGCTGAATTGATTTCAAATTAAATAAAGGATAAATGGGTAGGCTTGATGCAAGTGTGTAAAACACATTCAAATGGCTAAACAACCCATAAATGGGTCATGGCGCCAATTGGGTCAATGAGCTAAATGGGGACCCAATGGGTCGTGTTGACCATGTTGACCATGGTTGACCGTGTGGACCCTCATGTGAGCTCAAAGGATGAGTCAAATCAGGTTGAGTTGGGACTAAAATGAGAATTAAGTAATGGAGTTGACTCAAGTGCATTAAATGAATGCCATTAAATGTGGTAAGTTGGGCTAATGAGTTGGGTGAGTTAAGTTGGAAACCAAAGAGACCCTCATCTCAAGTGAGTCAAGTGAGAAGATGAGGAGTTGTGATGATTCCAAAGACAAGTAAAGACACACACACATGTTGGTGGCATGGGAGTGGTATCCCATGCATAGAATTCAATGGAATGAGATAAGTCTTCATGGGAAATTTGGTGGGTTTCCATCTCATTATGGAAACCCAAGACCCAACGTTGGGAGTGCCAAGGGATGCCTTGGTTGGCATCAAAAGACTCCTTGGTTTGATCAAGGATTGATGTGTAACAGCCGCCCCTTTCAATAAAATCAGAGTCTATTTTTTTTTTTTTATTTTTGAAAATAAAGAGTGACAAAGGGCGCGGGACGTCACGACGCGAATTAAGTCCGAGCTTCTAAAGCCCGGCCCTTAACTGGCCAACCCTACGTGTGCGTGGAACTAAGTCCACGAAGAACAGTTCACACGTAGAATTAAGCTTGCGGAATGTTAAACTAAGTGCAGAATTATAATAGAGACTATCCTACCAATTTTAGATAGCAGGGATGATACATCATTTAAATTACTAAAATACCTCAAATCATAATGTCCAAAAGTAAAATCCAAACCATAGCAAGAAATATAAATTTATACAGTCCGACGAGCTAAGCTACTCAAATTACATTTCCCAAAATAAATCTTAAATAAACTAAGTAGCTCGCTTTCCCAAGCTCCTACGATTGGCTCCCGTCGCGTCCACCGTTTCCGCCATCTCCTGCGTCATCAGCTAGGGTAGAAGTAGGGCGTTAGACAACGCGCCCAGTAGGACTCCGAGTAGGGCTAACACATGGATTAGTGATAACAAGCACACAAGTAATAATATAATGAAAACCAAAATGAATGCTATGCCATGGGTGTCTTGTGTCATGAGTCCCACCCATCATCCATACCATCATGATGCCATATCCCCCTTGATAGAAAAACGTCATCAAGATATCCCCATGTTTGCTTCTCGGTCTCCCCGACGGAGCATGGACTCCGGTTATAGCACATCAGGCTATCCCCATGTTTGCTTCTCGGTCGCCCCGACGGAGCATGGACTCCGGTTATAGCACATCAGGCTATCCCCATGTTTGCTTCTCGGTGGCCCGACGGAGCATGGACTCTGGTTTCTTTAATTTCCCACCCATGCCATGCATGAGATGTAAATGCATTATGCTATGTAATATATATAACTCATAGCCTTAATATATATATATAACTCATAGCCTTAACATATAATGCATAACCTTAAAATATAATTCATATCTTTAACATATAATTCATAGCCTTAAAACCAATCATAAGACAAATCATATAATTATCAAAATAAATCAAAGGAACCATCACATAATTCATGGCTTACAAAAAGGTAGGAATCCTACCGAATACCGACTAGCGTCCTTTTACGTTTTTGTTCACGAATACGGTTACCCAAATGCGCACCGCTTGCGATGTCCGGTACCTTATTACATACGAATAATCAGTCCATGTTTTTAACGATGTTTAAGTCCCTAATGAATGCCTTAGTGGGGTTCGGCCATGCCCCATGGCGAACCTCACTATCTAGGTTTGTGGGCCTCATTTAATCCATTAATTATTTTAATTACATAAGTCTAAAAACCAGCCACCCTAGGCTTCATTTAACCATTCATAAGGTCATCATCAAAAACATTTAAGTCCCTGATCATCCTCAGTGGGGTTCGGTCATGTACCATGGCCGAACCCATGGTTCTTCATTTTGGCCAATAATTACGGTTTTGCCACTACACTTCCATGGTTTAATATTTCCTCCATCCATGTACATTTTTGTCCACAATTAGTCCATATACTTAGACCTATTAATGATTCATTAACCATGACATAACATCCCTAAAAATCAGCCACTTAATTAATCAAATTTCCAATCATCTAATCCCATATATAGACCTTAATCTTAGCCCAAAAATGACTCACAAATGAGTCATGGGTTCGGCCATACACCATGGCCGAACCCATGATGTTTTGTCCTTATTTTTTTCTTGGGTCTTATACCACATTTAGTTCCTTAATAAGTCCTCCCATGAGGGGTTTAAATCACACATTTAACTTATCATTTTTTATCATCATAACCTACATTTGATCATCACCTTTGGTCAACCTTAATTACATTTAAGGTTCATAAAAGCTACTTAACATTTCCTCATCATCTCCATGATCCAAATACATTTAGTCCATCAAAATCTCCTCATGGGGTTCGGCCATACACCATGGCCGAACCCATGGTTCTTATTTTTCTCATATTTCCACATCTTTAAAACATTATATACTATACTAAAAACTCATTTAAAACTATCAACCTTCTCCATCATTTTTCATCTTTTTACCCCCATTAAAATTATTAAAACATTACCATAAGGTTCAAAACATTCCATCCATAAAATCTCTCCATGGTTTTCCTCATTTAAAAACCCCTTTAAAATTCACTAACATTCATTCATTGAAAACTTTAAAAATTATTAACCACTTAACATAGCCTCCATTCTCTAAACCTATTAAAATTCTAACACCATCACCATAAGGTTCATGGTCCATCATTCATTCATGCCTTTTAAGGCCACAAAAATCCTTCACATCTCCCATAAATTTCCTCATTTACAATCCCTTTAAAAATTACCACATTTAATCATTAAAACCCTAGCAATCATAAATCATCCTCCATGGCTTCCATTCTTTATAACCTCATTAAAATCACTTAATCACCTACCATGGGGTTCGGCCATACTACATGACCGAACCCTATGGTCCATGATTCCTTAAAAAATCCACACTTCCATGTTTAAATAAACCTTATTACATACTGTCCTTAATACCTCCATTTATTTTTCTTATTCTCTTCTTCCCATTTTGTCCATTTCTTACTTCATCTTTTGGATGGATTTTAAATCCAAGGCCCATGATATTTTTGGCCACATTAAATCCAAGAAATGGACCCATTTTTAAACCTTAAAAACTTAACCTCTTGTTTTAGAAATACTTACAGATCCGACGGTTCCTCCGACTTTTCTTTCTCCTCTTGGATTCCTTGGCCTTCTTCTTCTTCTTCTCCTTTGTTGGTCGGCCAAGATGTGCTTGACCCAATGAAAAACTCCAATGCTTGGGTCGGCTAAGATGGAGTGGGTTTGAGAGAGGGAGAGGAGGAGAGGATAAGAAAAATGTCTAGCCTCTTTGGTCTTGAGGTGGAGGGCCCAAGCTTGATCTCCTTTCTTCTCTTCTTCTCTTCTAAGTTTTCTTCTTCTTTCCTTGGGGTGTGAGGGACGGCAATGAGAGGGAGCAAGAGTGGGAGAGAGTGAAATGAGAGTGGAATGGAGAGAATGAGATGAAAACTCATCTCATCCCTTTGGTTACTTAAGTTACACTCCATCATTAATTCCTCTCACCAACCAAGCATGGGCTCCCATGCTTAGTGGTGGTGGTTGTTATAAACCACTACTAGCCAACAACGTTTTTGGGCTTTTGAAATGAGGTGGTTTGGTCTTCCAATTTTGACCATTTGACCACCTTTTGAATAGTTTAATTATTTAATTAATTAGATAATTCACTTAGGTTAATCAATTCCCACTTAACCTAATTCCATTCTCTTAAATTCCCTCCATGTATCCACCCATGGTTGACCAATTCAACCATGGTGGCCGGCCCCACCAATCCTTGGTCCACATACCACCTCATTTGGTGAGGTGGAGGTAGGTCCCATTCGGCCATGTCACCTAGGTTTAATAAATTCTAACTTAGGTGATTTAAATTTAATTAAATCCATTCCTCTTATTGAATCACTATTGGGCCCATGGCCCAATTAAATTCCCTCCTATCCATTTACCTTGGAGCTTAAATCCTCTTGGCCCATTGGGTCCCAAATGGGTATTGGGCCCAATTTGACCATTCTTGGCCCAATTAACCATCATTGACCATTTTAAATGAATTTAATCCTATCCATGGTCCATTGGACCATACTTGGGCCATTGTCCATATTTTGATCCATTTACCATCTATTCCATTAAATTTCCCAATTTCCATCATTAAAGCAAATAATAGCCACATATTCATTGATTTAAAAATTCCGAGCTATTACATGATGAGGGTAAATGAGGGGTTCAAGGGCTGTTTAACAAAAGGAATACACCACCATCACTTGGCGGAATTATGCATTGCAAAACCTTAGAACTTCATCTCTCTCCCTCTCTCTCAAGAACCTACCTCTTGGCCGAATTATCCTTTAGTGTTTTCACCATTGTTCAAGCTTTCAATCAGTTAAGGACTAAGGGAGCAAGAAGGAAGAAAGCAAGGATCAAAAGGAGAGAAGAGAAGCAAAGGAAATTGGTAAGTGTTTACATAAGAATTTAGTTAAATAAATTGGTAAAAGGGAGCATGATTTGGCCATGGAATGGTCGAATCCATCAAGGGTTTAAACTTTGGATAAATGTTGTTTAAAAAGGATAAAAGTGGATCATAGGGTTCGGCCACTTTGGATGGCCGAACCCCATGAAAAGAATTGGTTAGGTTGATGGTTTTGAAAGCTAAAAATCATGCAATACTATGGAGTTTTTTACATGTTGTCAATGGTCATAAGATATATGTTAAAGAGGTCCGAATCATGGGTCATAGGGTTCGGCTACTTGTGATGGCCGAACCCCATGAAAGGATTTGATGATTTTGTATGGTTTGTGGAAAGATAAAAACCATACCAATGTATGTGAGTTTTTAAGTGTTTTATTTGGAATAAAAATTGATGTTTTAGATTGGCCATTGGCTGGCTGAGCCGTATTAAGATTATGGTTAAAATGTGGAATATGAACCATACACAAAGGATGGAAGATTTACATCAAGAGAACCATAGGGTTCGGCCATGTGTATGGCTGAACCCCATAGGTCATTTTATGGGTGTTTAAAGATAAGAACCTACTTGGAAATTATAAATGAATTTGTAGTATGTGAATAGATGGAAATAAAGGATCATAGGGTTCGGCCATATGTTTGGCCGAACCCCATGAAGTGAATTTGATAGATGTAAGTAATATTGGAATCAAGGAAATAATGGAAGATTAAGGGTTAGTTAATTACATGGTTACTTTGGTAACTAGTCTTAAGTATAGAGGACTAAAGGATCAAGTTTGAAATTTGTGAGGTTTGGCTATGTTGTATGGCCAAACCCCACTAAGATGGATGTTATGGATCTTGGTTATTAAGCAAGATTAAATATGGGTTAAATTTAGTGGCAAAACCGTAAATACAAGTTATAATGGAATAAAGGATTAAAAGGGCTTGAAAGAGGGGTCAAACCAAAGTGGCATGGTTCGGCCATGCTGTATGGTCGAACCCTACCAAGTTATATTATGTAATATAAGGTGTTTATATGGATGGTATTCATCAAATGAAAAGGAGGATCAAATCCAAAGTGGGTGAGGTTCGGCCATTGGTATGGCTGAACCCCACAAGATGGTTTTTGGGACTTAGACGTAAATGGAAATTAAATAATAGTATATTGACTTGCTATTATATAAACAAGGTGACGGAACTTGAACGGCGCACGAGTCGTGAACGGGTGACGCTTAAGAAAGAATGGACATTTAAGAGAACTTACTGTAGGTTTCCTACCTACTTGTAACCACTGTTATATTTGGTTTTATCATGGTTTTTATGAGTTATGTTGTTATTGTTTTATGTTTCAAATGGGTTTTGAATGTTGAGATATATTTACAAATGACATATATTCATTGATATCTCATGCATGGCATGGGGTGATGATTATGGAAACCGGAGCTCACACTCCGTCTGTATGGCCGTGATGCATCTGTGGGGCCTCCTTAGGCGATGAGAGTCCCGTCAGGAGGAATAACTTAATGATGAGAGTCCTATCCATAGGAAATGAGGAGTACTGTGGATTACCTTCCCGTGAGAGAGTCCTATCCATAGGAAATGAAGGGTACTGTGGATTTCCTTGACGTGAGAGTCCCGTCAAGTGAGAGCTATGTATACTTGTGATGGGTGTGACTCATTACATTTGCACATACATACATAGCATTGATTTTATATGTTTTTGATGATCAAATATTATGATATATGCATGTTTTTATATACGAACCATGTGGTAGCCCTGATCGGAAAACCTATTGGGCGCGTTGATCTAACGCCCTATTTCTATCCTTAGAGGATAATGCAGGAAAATGGAAAGGAAAAGAGAAGGTCGAGGACCGCGAGGAAGGCCAAGCTTAAGTGCTTGGGTGTTGGATTGGAATTTTAATTATTGTTGTTTGGATACACTTATTATGTGGACTTGTAATATTTTAGTAATCTTTGCTATGGTTTGAATTATAGTTTGATGATGGTTATATGATTTAAGTTATTGTAAATGTAACATGTGCTTTGCTAACTAAGAATGAATGGTTGTCTTGGGATTGATGATATTCCGTAATCAGTATGTTATGTTCCGCATGACTTAATTTAGTTCCATGTGTGTATTATTTATCATGGGTTTAGTCCATGCACACATGGGTGGCCAATTAAGGGTCGGACTTTGGAAGTCTGAACTTGACTCGCGTCGTGACGTCGTCTGCCCTCTTCCGGCTTTACTATATTATTTAAGAAAAAAAAAATTAGACTCTTAATCTCGGAAAGGGCGGGGCATTACAAAAGCTGCGACTCTACGCCCAATGTCTGATTGAGGGTCCCGCCGACCTTTTCTCTCTGACGTACCTGTGAGGCAAGGGGTGAGCTCTACATACGCAGTGAGGGAAACACATGCATTATGTATCACCAAGCATATACTGTATATGATCATATGAACACATCAATATCTATGATGTCTACATGCATGACTATGCAGGCAAGTACTTTACCCCTAACACACGGGCCCACAACTGTCGGGCCTCCAGTACATCCTTTGACAAACTCAATACAACTTTATGCATCCGTTGCAGTTCACTCACCCTCGGGTACACAGACTGACCTCCAACCGGATCAGGATCCATCCTTCTCGACCAGACCTATGATTCTCTCAGGACGATCAGCACACATACCACGACCAATCCAAAAATCGGACTCACCAGAGTCCCAAACTGACTACCACGAGGGAGTAACCACCTCACCAGTCCTCAACGGACTGCCAACCAGACTCATCTATGGTCTCCTACAACAACACCAGAGTCTCGATAATCAAACCTGTAACCTCTGACCCCATCTGTTGGTCTCCACACGGTTGGCGTATCCACCCCTCACAGGATTCTATAGGTCTCTTACCGAGTGACCCGGCCGAACTCACTCGTTAGGCGCCCATAAATTCCTGGTTAGTCAACACCCACAACACAGGTCTCAACAATGAACCCCAAAGTCAACCGCGGATAAACACACTATCACATCACACCACGAGCTATCCCCACCATACAGGTGTCCTAGCCTGGAATACCATACCTAAGAATGTACCCACCCTGCAGGTGTCATAGCCTGGACTACCATACCTCAGACTGTACCCACCCTGCAGGTGTCATAGTCTGGAACATCATCTCACACCACATCGCAGGCTGTCCCCACCCTACAGGTGTCCTAGCCTGGAATACCTCATCGCACCATCCCTCGACCAATGAGCGGGCAAGCACATCCTCAGCCTACTCGGTCATCCGGGGAATCACAAGTCATACTAGCGGGAGCTGTCCCTCACCGCATCATCCCTCAACCAATCACCAAGCGAGCACCTCCTCAGCCTACTCGGTCATTCGGGGATCACAAGCCATACTAGCGGGAGCTGTCCCTCACCGTATCATCCCTCGACCAATGACCAGGCGAGCACCTCCTCAGCCTACTTGGTCATTCGAGGATCACAAGCCATACTTGTGGGAGCTGTCCTTCACGCATCATCCTTCGACCAATGACTAGGCGAGCACCTGATCAGCCTACTCGGTCATTCGGGGATCACAAACCATACTAGCGAGAGCTGTCCCTCACGCATCATCCCTCGAGCAATGACCAGGCGAGCACCTCCTCAGCCTACTCGGTCATTCGGGGATCACAAGCTATATTAGTGGAAGTTGTCCCTCACCGCATCATCCCTCGACCAACGACCAGGCTAGCACCTCCTCAGCTTACTCGGTCATTCGGGGATCACAAGCCATACTAGCGGGAGCTGTCCCTCACCGCATCATCCCTAGAGCAATGACCATGCGAGCACCTCCTCAACCTACTCGGCCATTCTGGGATCACAACCCGTCATCCCACCTCTGGCCTCCAAGCGGGCGAACCACTCAACCCATTTGACCACTTGGGACGCCTCATCCACCACGCACTCGGGTAGCGTGTCTGTAATGACCTTTAAGTCAGCCTTGGGCGAGCTAATACTCAACCCCAAAACTTCCCAAAGGTTTCCATGGCCACCTCACAACATGTCCCTCTTAGGACTCTCGGGCACCTCGTCCTCCGAACCGGACCACACCTCCCTCGTAGGCGTGTTTAAAGATCACACCTGACAATCTAACCCATGCCAGGAAAAACTTCAACTTATGTCCAACCACCGGGTAGCCCATAGTCCAACCACTCTTCCACTGTTGGGTCCCACACAACATCCCCACCCTACTACCCGACAAGCTAGGGGGAGTCTCTAGATCCTGATGTTGCCTAGTACCCATGCCCCCACAGGCATTCCATTTACACTAGCCACATGCGCACAAAATTATCTCTACGCATGTCGTCAATATGACAAATCGCAACATCATTAAGTATATACATCATTATCTATTACATGCTACACATTAACATTCAGATATGGTATCAATCATGGCATGTTCCATACGAGCATAGAAAGTGGTATCATCTACTATCTACTGTACGCAATTCTAAAGCATGTTGATTAAACTATTAATCACATACATGGCAAGTTATCACAAGTCAACCAATCATGTTATCACACCATCAACAAGTCACGACATCCAATAAACTATTCATAGGTGCTCCGTGAGCAATGGGTACAAATACACCCGGATGAGACCCCCGCCACATAATGGTATCAACAGTTCCCTTGGCGAGTGGCTCATAATATAGGGGGAACCCATTGGCCACCTTTTGTACCCGCACATTTGATAGAGGAGTAAGATGCATAGATGCATGCTAAAAGCGGTGATGAGTTCCCTCATCGGTGTGTGTCCTTGAAATCCAATACGAGAAAACGAGTCCGGGGTTTGAAGGGGCTCAATCTGTTGAAACAAGAACACAAGGATAAGTAACTAGGCAAAACGGGTCAAACTAAGTCTGGACTACAAACGGGCCCGAAAGCGGATCGGGTCCAAACCGAATTGAAGTGGGCCCGAAACTAAAACTGAGTCCAAAATTGGGTCGGGCTCGGAACTGAGTCCAAAACTAGAAACTGGGTCAAAACGGGCCAGGCCGAAGGTAGGCTGGGCCGAACTAAGTCTGGCGAGTTGGGTCAGGCCCCTAGGCCCACTGGGCTACACAGCGGACTGGGCCTGGGTTACCTAGAATTGAACTCAGCCGAGTCAACTCGGTGACCCGACCAAGTCGACTTAGCAACCTAGTTTGGAAAAAACTGAGGGAAAGAGAAGGGAAATCAGGGAAAATGGAGAAAAGGGAAAGAGAAGAAGAGGAGGGACGAGATTACCAGGGTTCGGTCGAAGGGAGGGTAGGTGGATCCGAGCTCCGACGACGGCGGGAAAGATGGAATCCGACGAATCTGGTGTTGTTGAAGTCGTCCGAGCGAGTTGGGGGAGGAGGGCAGAGCATCGGCATAAATGGGAGAGGGGAGAGGCCGAGGGAAGGGGGAGAGAGAGAGAGAGGTGGCGGCGGCTTGAGGGAGGGGAAAGAGAGGAGAAAGATTAGGGTTAGGGTTAGGAGGAGAGGAGGGAGAGAAAGAGAGATGGGAGAGAGAGAGAGAAGCAGCGGCAGCAATGTAACCGCGTGCTACAGTGCTGCGCGGAAGAGAGGGGTTGTTTAAAGGGTTAGGGTTTAGGGATTCTAGGGTTTTAGGTTGAGTTTTTTTTTTTTAATTAAAAAATCTCAAATTTCAAAAATATTTTAAAAGCCCGAAGAAATCGAATGACAAACGTCGGGGGAAAACATGTGATTTTCAAACTTTTAATTATGATAGAATATTCAATAATTCAAAATTACCAAATTGCCTTCTGAGTCTCCGAACTCAAAATCGAGCAAACCAGGACCCACCACAGGGCCCACACTCACTCCACTGCTACCAAGACCCTAAAACTCCTAAAAATAGGGTCGAGTCATTACAATAATACTTAATAAAATCTCATGGAGTACTTACCGATTCCGGAACTCCTCCGGTTGCTTTCCCTCCTTCTTGTTCTTCCAATCTTCTCCCTCCTTAGCCTCCTCTTCCTCCTTGATCCTTGGCCAAGAGTGCTTGCGACGTTTTGAATGAAAACCCAAAGAGAGGGTTCGGCCAAAGGGTGTAGGTTTGAGAGAGAGAGAGAGAGAGCTTCAAATCAAAAACTACTCTAAGTCCTTTGTCTTTGAGAGTGGTCGGCCTTGAGTGAGAGAGGGAGAGAGTGAGATGAAACAAAGACTTCTCTTGGTTAATGATGGTCGGCCAAGGGTGGTGTCCTTTGGTGACACCCCTTTGTAACTCCTAAGCCTCTTCATATCCTCATTGATAATTCTTTTGGGGGTTTCATCCCATGAGATGACACTCCCCACCATATGACCCTTGGGTTTCCATCATGAGATGGAAACCCTCCATGTCCAATGTGTATGCCTTGTGTAGACTTGTGTAACCACCACAACCCTTCATCTTCTCATTAATATTCCTTTTTGGAGTTTCATCCCATGAGATGAAACTCCCACCCTTTCCAACGTGTAGCCTTGTATGTACTTTGTGTAACAACCAACCTTTCAACTTCCTCATAATAAAGGTGTCTTCCCAAGTGTCCCTTGGCTTGGCCAAGACACCACTTGAGATGGAACACACCTCCATCTTCCAACGTGTACACTTGGATATGTGTTGTGTAACATAAAAACCCTCCAACTTCCTTGTCTTGATCCATGAGGGTCGGCCAAGGGTGGTGTCCTTTGGTGATACCCCTTTGTAACCACCATGGCTCTTCACCTCCCTCATTAAGGCTTCCTTTGGAGTTTCATCCTTTGAGATGAAACTCCCACCATTCCAACATGTAACCTTGAAGGGATCCTTTGAAACAACAAAAACCTTTCATCTTCCCACTCCACTCATTTTAATTCAACTCAACTTAAATGAACTCATTATCCAACTCAAGCACTTGAACTCACATTAATAAATAGTCAACTCATGTGAATTCACTTTCCAACTCAAGTATTATTTATCCTACTTGAGCTCATTCATTAATCTCAATTCTATTGAACTCACCCATGGTTGACCAAGTCAACCATGGCTTAGCCGACTATGAACCATATAGTATTTAGGGTCCCACTTAGCCATTTCATTTACATGCCACCTCACTTGACGAGGTGGATCTCATGTCTTTTATCTTAATTGGTTATTAGACCCAATTATCAAACCTTATCCATTTACTTCTAACTAGCTCATATATGATCCATTGGGTCCCAATTGGACTTTTGACCCAATTGACAACCTTGACCCAATTAAATAAATCTTACCCATTTATTTCAATTGAACCTTATTCATAATCCGTTGGATCTTAATTGGGCAATTGACCCAACACCTTACCCATCTAAGGTCCATATCCATTAATTCACCAATTAAATAGGCAATTTCCTAAATATTTATAACTTGAAAATCCGGGGTGTTACACTAAGTGTATGTGTAACGCCCTGCCCTTTTCGCTCGCTTTTAATAAAAAATCGGAGTCTATTTTTTTCTTTTATAAATAGAAGAATGAACGAGAGCGGGACGTCACGACGCGAGCTAAGTCCGAGCTTCCAAAGCCCGACCCTTAACTGGCCAACCATACGTGTGCGTGGACCAAGTCCACTAAAATGATTCACATGTACTCAAGTTAACTTGAGGAATAAATCATACATGCGGAATAACAATAGGATAACAATCCTATTCCATTTTAGATAGGAAAGTAGTCCAACACTTGATAATAATTATCATAACTTAAATATCCAAACATTAACCAACCAATCCATAGCAAATAAATCTACGTTATTACAATTCTGAATAACATAAACAACATATAACTTAATCATCCAAGCTCCTAGGCTTGGCTCTAATCACGTCTTCGTTCCGTTCCCTTCCTATGTCATCTGCTAGGGTAGAAGTAGGGCGTTAGACAACGCGCCATGTAGGTATTCCAATTAGGGCTAACACATGGGTTAGTATATAAAATCCAGATATAATATACCATATCATACTTGTAAAACATCGTATCCAAAACAGTGTATGATAATAGAGATCCAATCATACAGATAAAAAACTAGAAACCTTGCATGATAATAAAGATCATAATCATGCTGATTCAATGCCATGCCATGCTACCATATGCAATGAGTCCCACCCATCACAAACACATGTATCCTCTTGATGGAATTCTCCTCATCAAGGTATCCCCCACGATTGTTTTACGGACGCCCAGACGGAGTGTGGATCTCCCGTTAAAATACCCCTCACTTTATGAACGCCCCGACGGAGTGTGGATCTCCGGTTAAAATACCCCTCATGACTTACGGACGCCTCGACGGAGCGTGGGTCTCCGGTTACATTCCATCCCTCCCATGCCATGCATGAGATGCAAATGCCAACATGCTATAGAATATTACCAAAACATAGCATGAAAATCCCATAATTGCAACATATTGTTTGATACCAAAATATCTTATCAAACATGAATTAAAATCATCATAAGTACATAATACATATCCATGGTTTCAACGTTGTAGGAATCCTACCCAAGACAACTAAGGTGTCCTTGAGCTTTAAACCGGCAACTGTTCAAGATCGCGCACCGTTTTGTGTGGTCCCGTCACCTTGTTACATATCAACAAGTCAATCCATAATCCATTTGATTTACCATTTGGTCTAGGCCTTTTTAATCTATTACTCCATCACCTCTTAGTTAATCACTTTACAATTGATCATCTACCATTGGTAGCCACCTAAGTCCATAAAAAATCCTTAGTGGGGTTCGGCCATACAACATGGCCGAACCTCACTCACATGATTTTGGTTCCTCTTTTTGATCCTTGATCATTCTAACCATTGTTGGTCCAAGATCATTCCATCTTTGATTCATTAAACCTAACACATATAAGTTAGTCATTTAACCTTAATAACACCATAAGTCCACAAACACATTCCCCATGGGGTTCGGCCATACACCATGGCCGAACCCATAGTCCATCATTTTCACCCATAATTACCTCTTTGCCATTCATCTTTCCATGGCTACTTACTTAGCTTATATTTACATGACTTAACTCCCAACATCATTCCATTAGTTTTACATTAATGGAAGCCCTAAATCCATAAAACATTTTCTATGATTCAATCATTCACTTAGGCCATTTATGCATGTCCAAAACCAAACCATCCATGGGGTTCGGCCATACACCATGGCCAAACCCATGGTCCTTTAATTTCCCTTTTTGGCCATTTTTTCATTACATGGTAATCACATATTTAAGTTACCCATACTTGGGTCCATATCTAATCCATACACCTAGTTACATAAATGGTTCATCAAATCAAGATATAATACCAATTGACCCATTTAAAAATGGTTCATGGGGTTCGGCCATACACCATGGTCGAACCCATGATGTCTCATTTTCCTATCTTCTCCTTTAATTATTTACAATCTTTAATACATAACACAAGTCCCTCCATGGGAAATTTAATCATAACCTTATGTCATCCTTTTCAACCAAAGAATCCATAATTCATCCATTACATTTCTTCATGGGGTTCGGCCTCATACTATAGCCGAACCCATGGTACATGGTTCTTTACCATTTACCACCTTTGAGACCCCTTTTAAAATGATTAATATTATTCCATTGTTTCCCTCCTTTAGAACTCTTTAAAGTCACAAACATAAATCCATATACAACCTTTTAAAATTATCAATAGCCTTCCATGGGGTTCGGCCATACAATATGGGCGAACTCTATGGTTCATCACCTTCTCTCATAGCTTAAATTAGCATGATCACCTTCTTTGATGGGGTTCGACCATACATTATGGCCGAACCTCATCCACCCCTTTTATCTTTGAGGGTTCTTACACTTAGAACTTAGGGTTTGGCGATGCAAAGGCCAAACCATGATCCTTGATCATAATACTTAATAAAATCTCATGGAGTACTTACCAATCCGCGACTCCTCCGATTGCTTTCACTCTTTTTTGTTCTTCCAATCTTCTCCCTCCTTAGCCTCCTTTTCCTCCTTGATCCTTAGCCGAAGGTGATCTTGATGAAGTCCCTTGAAGTGGTTCGGCCAAGAGATATATGTTTGAGAGAGATAGAGTAGCTTGGGATAGAAAGATACTCCAAGTCCTTGTCTTGAGGGTGATCGACCTTGTGTGAGAGAGAGAACCTTGAGATGAAGCTCTAAGTCTTGAGGAGTGGTCGGCCAAGAGAGTGTTTGAAGGAGAGAAAACAGCCAAGAGGGAGAGGGAGAGAATGAAATGAACACAAATCTTCTTTTGTTCCAATGGGGTGGTCGGCCAAAGATAATGCCTTTTGGTTAAACCCTTGTGTAACTCCCATCTCCTTAACCTCCCTCCTTAATGCTTCCCTTGGGGGTTTCATCCATGAGATGAAACTCCCAAGGCTCCAACGGTGTTGTCTTGCTTGAATTGGGTCACCACTCCAAAACCGTTCTCCTCTCATTTAATTCCCATATGGGGGTTTCATCCATGGGGTGAAACTCCCATGTGTCCAATGGTGTGCCTTCACTTGGCTTTTGTAACCATCCACCTCCCATTGGTGTTCCATCTTGGGGGTTTCATCCATAAGATGAAACTCCAAGGCCCCCAATGGTGCTGCCTTGTTTGAATGGTGTAACCTCCACCAACCTTTCTCCTCTCATTAATGGTTCATTTGGAGGTTTCATGCATGAGATGAAACACTCCCACCATTGACCCTTGGGTTTCCATCTTGAGATGGAAACCCTCCATGCTTCCAACGTGTGCCATGGTTGAATTGTGTAATAACCACAAAACAGTCCACCTCCCATTAATGATACAATTTGGAGTTTCATTCTATGAAATGAAACTCCCATCCTTCCAACATGTTCTAAGGTTAAGCCTTGTGTAACCTCCAAAACCCTTTCATCTCCCCATTAATGATTCAATTGGAGTTTCATCAATGAGATGATACTCCCATGCATCCAACGTGTAACCATTAGGTTTGACCTCATGAGATGTAACTCTCCATTTTATCACCTAATCTTATCTAAGATCATGGTCCCATTAACTTCCCATCCAACTCATTTAACTCAACTCATCCAATTAACTCAACTCACCTATTTAAATCAACTCATTTAATTCACTTGAATCAACTTAATTATTTGATTCCATTTCCAACTTAAATCAACCCCAACCTAATTAAAGTTGGACTCACTTGGTGGTCAACCAAGTCAACCACGACCCATTGTGTCCCATTTGAGCATTTTGACCCAAATAACAACCTTGACCCAATTAAATGTACCTTACCCATTTACTTTAAATTGAACCTTATACTATAACCATTGGGTCTTGATTGGGCCATTGACCCAGCACCTTACCCATCTAAGGTCCATATCCATTAATTCATAATTTAAATGGACAATTTCCATATATATCCTTAGCTTGAAAATATGGGGTGTTACAGTATGATTAAACCACCCCATGGAGGGACTTTATTTATGGGTTTAAATGTTGTAAATAATACAAAGGGAGGATGAAGATGAATACCATGGGTTCGGTCATGTTGTATGGCCGAACCCCATGGACCATTTTAACGGGTCATGTGGAGATTTATACATGTTTAAATGAATGAATGATTAAGCTAGGAAATGGAGGATTCACTTATGGATCTATGTTTGGTTATGGATCATGTATGGATCTAGGTATGGATAAGTAAAATTAGGTGGTTACCTATGGAAGGAAAGAATGGCTAAATGGTGAAATTAAAGGACCATGGGTTCGGCCTGTAATACCCTAGATTTTCAGTTTATCAATATTTACGAAAATTGCCATTGTAAGTGTGAATTAATGGTTGTGAACCTTAGATGGGTAAGGTGTTGGACAATGGCCCAATTAAGACCCAATGGATATGTTATAAGGATCAATTTAAATAATTGGGTAATGTGCATTTAATTAGGTCAAGGTGGTTATTTGGGTCAAAGGACCCAATTGGGACCGAATGGGTCATAGTTGACTTGATTGACCATTAGGTGAGCTCAAGCCTAATTTGGTTAAGGCTGAATTAAATGGGAATGCAAACAAGTGTTTGAGTTAAGTCAAATGAATAAATTAAATGAGTAATGTATGTTTAATTGGGTCAAGACTACTAATTGGGTCAAAGTTTGTGAAATGGGCCAAAATGGCCAATTTGTACCCAATGGGTCGGATTTGACTTGGTTGACCATCAAGTGAGTCCAAGCTTGATTAGGTTGGGGCTGAATTGAGTTGGAAATGGAATCAAACAACTGAGTTGACTCAAGTGAATAAAATGAGTGAGTTGAACTAAAAGAATAGATTGAGTTGAATGAGTTAGATTGGAAGCTATGGAGACCTTTATTTCAAGTGAGTCAAGTGAGAACATGAGGGGTTAAACTTGTTTCAAAGACCCAAGCAAAGACACACGTTGGTTACTTGGGAGTGGTATCCCATGCATGAAACCCCCACATGGGGCGTTAATGAGAATCAAAGGGGAGATGGGCAGTCTCATGGGACACAACAAAGGTGGCAGCCGATTGGACATGAGAGATGAGGAGGCATGGGTGTTTCATCACAAGGATGAAACCCCCAAGTAAACCATAAAGGAGGAGATGAAAAGACATGGGGGTTACCAAGGGGTGTCACCAAAGGACACCACCTTTGAGTAACTCTCATTAACCAAGGAAGGTTAGAATTTTACATCACTCTCTCCCTCTCCTTTCTTTGGCCGTCCCTACCTCACAAAGACAAGGAATACTTGGTGTTGTTCTCATCTCACTCTCTCTCCCTCTTTGGCCGGCCAGCAACCTAAGAGAAAGAAGACCAAACATTTGGAGAATTTTATCTCATTTTCTTCCTCTCTTGGCCGTTCCTCTCAAGTCAAGGACTTGGAGTATTTGTCCATCCCAAGTCTTTCTCTTTCTCCCTCTCTCTCAAATCTATACCTTAGCCGAACCACTTTTGGAGGAGTTATATAATCAAGATCATCTTCGGCCAAAGAATCAAGAAGAAGGAGAGGCTAAGGAAGGAAATGAACAAGCCGGAGTGAAGATCAAATTGGGGGAGTCGCGGAATTAGTAAGTGCTCCAAAAACTTTTGTTAAATAATTGGTTTAGGAGACATGATCCGGCCATTGTATGGCCGAACCTATCAAAGGTTTAAATCTTAAAAAGGATAGAAAATGGATCATAGGGTTCGGCCACTTTGGATGGTTGAACCCCATGAAAGGACTTGGTAATTTTTATGGTTTTTGAGAGATAAAAACCATACCATGTTATGAAGATTTTAAAGGGTTTTAAATGGAGACAAGGTTAATGTTTGGGTCGGCTATTGCATGGCTGAACCATATTGTTTTTATGGCTAAGTTGCTAAGTATAAACCATGGATAATTATTGGAAGGTTTGAAACAAGAAAACCATAGGGTTCAGCTATGTGTATGGCCGAACCCCATGGACTATTTTTATGGGTTAATTGGAGTAAGAATGTGGTTGGAAATTATTAATGGTTCTATGATGTTTTAAAGGGTTTAACATAGATGGGAAAATGATGGACTTGGATGTTTATTTTTTATCAAAAAGAATGGCAAAAAGGAGCACCAAAACCAAAGGGGTGAGGTTCGGCCATGGTGTATGGCCGAACCCCACCAACTACTATGTATGGTGTTTTGTTTTAAAGGTCTAAAAGTATTCAAATGGATGGAATTATGAGAACCATTCATAGATGGATAAAGGTTTTAATGGATATATGGAACTATAGGGTTCGGACATGGGTATGGCCGAACCCCATAGAGTGACAATGATGGAGGATTAAGGGCTAGATAATTAGATGAATGGATTGGTAATTAATCTTATGTATGAAGGATTAAAGGACCGAATTTGAGATGGTGAGGTTCGGCCATGTTGTATGGCCAAACCCCACTAAGGTGGATTTATTATGGACATTGGTTATTAAGCAAAATTAAACATTGGTTAGGTTAGTGGCAATATTGTAAATAAGGAATGAAATGATCAAAGGACTTGAAAGAGGGGTCAAAACTAAAATAGTGAGGTTCGGCCATGTTGTATGGCCAAACCCCACCAAGGTACATTTGGTAGATTGAGGTTTTTAAATAAGCTAATTGGATGATATTGATCCAAAACAAAGAAAGATCAAATTCAAAGTGGGTGAGGTTCGGCCATGGGGTATGGCCGAACCCCACAAGGTGTTGTGTTTGGTTTTGGACTTAGTTAGAAATCAAATGGCATATGTATTGACTTATTGACATGAAATAAGGTAACGAGACTTCTTGAACGGTGCGCAATCGCGAACAGCTGACGGTTTGAGAAGAAATGATATTTTTAAGTGACTAGGTTTCCTATCTCTTTGTAACCACATATTATTCTTGCTGTTTTTATGTTGATTTTGATGAGTTATTTGTGTTAAAGTCTTATGTTTCAAAGAGGTTTTGAATGCTAAGAATTCTATTACATATAGCATGTACTCATTGACATCTCATGCATGGCATGGGGTGATGGTTATGTAACTGGAGGCCACACTCCGTCTGGGCGTCCGAAAGACCACTGTGGGGTACCTTGATGCTGAGAATCCCATCAAGAGGAAACCGGAGGCCACACTCTGTCGGGGCGTCTTGTAATACCCTGGTTTTCCAATTTATTATTTATATGAAAGTTATCCAATTTAATTGATGAATATGAGATATGGATCTTAATCCAAATTATGCATGGTCGAATTTCAAAATCTATGTTTATGCGCATGTGATAATTTTAAATAGGGTATGCAAATAATCTTAAACTAATTAAAAAGGAGGGTACACGGCATTGCTATATGTATTTTAGCATTGGCCGATTGGAAGGTCTTAAATTAAGAAAGGGAAAGTCGGCTATGGCTAATTAAAGAGGGAAAGTCGGCCATGGTTAAATAAGGAAGATTTGACATATGTTCAGTATTTTGGTTATAAATTTCCACTCCAATGTTCGATTGCTTTGATTCTTTTTGCGTTGGAAAGAAGACTTCAAGGGGTACAACTTTTTAGTTTACCACTTTTTTTTATTCAAAAGTTAACAAGGTCAAAAATGAACTACAATATGGTATATGTGTAAAAACGGGGAACACAAGGGCCGCACGACTAAGGGTTGCTTATCTTAAGAACTTTCTAATGTGGGATTAAGAAAGGCTATAAAAGGAGAGATCAAGAGGGATACACGGTTTTGACATCCCTTATTGTTGAGTTTATTCCTCTCTCTCCCTCTCTCAATTCATCATTCTCTTCCACACGGCAAGAGCAAGGAGAAAGGAGAAGAAGATTGGAAGAGAAAGATCAAGCAAGGAGAGAACAAGAAATCAATCGGAAAGAGGTTAGTATCTTAATGGTATAGTTTTATTTTTGAAACAAAAAGAACCATAGGGTTCGGTCATGGTGTTTGGCCGAACCCCATGGAGGGAGACTGGAGATGATTTAATGGTTTAAATGGAGAAAAAGAACCATAGGGTTCGGCCTTAGTGCATGGCCAAACCCCATGGAAAGACTTGAATTAATCATTGGGTTTTAAAATTAAAAAACCATGGAGAGTTTGATTTATTCATTGGGTTTATGTTCTTAGATTTTAAATCATAGAAACCTTAGATGGTTGTCAGTTTTAGATTCAAGAAATCAATGAAAGAATATGGAATATGGGTCGGCCATGGCATGGCCGAACCATGATTGTTTTATGGCTAATTGATTGGATCCATACTAATGAAAAGAGGGGTGAGGTTCGGCCATGGTGTATGGCCGAACCCCACCAAATATTTTAATGAATTATTGGTTGAGTTTAATAGATCTAAACCATTGAGGAAGGTCATGAACCATAGGGTTCAGCCATGGTGCTTGGCCGAACCCCATGGGATTGTTTTTGGGAATGGGGATTAATATGGAAAGGTTCCAAATATGGAAAGTGTTGATAAAATTAGAAAGCAATCTAAATATGGAAGGAAGATTATTATTTTGGAAACCTTCTATTTTTGGAAGGTGTTTAGAAGTTTCCCATTATGGAAGGTGTTTTCTTAATAAGGAAAGCTTCTAAATATGGAAGGAGTGCTACATTGGAAAGCACTCCAATTATGGAAAGGAGTAGGTTATTTATGGAAAATAAGGCATCATGGGTTCGGCCATGTACATAGCCAAACCCCATGATTTAAATCTATGGTTTAGGATATGAGTAATTGAATCAAGGGGGAAAGTCTCTATTCTTAGAAGTAGACATTGGAATAAGAATGTACCTATTCATAGACCATAAAAGATGACCATGGAAACCTTCTAAATATGGAAGGGTGGGTATTATTTATGGAAACTAAGGCATCATGGGTTCGGCCATGTGTATGGCCGAACCCCACGAATCAAATTATGGTCTATGTTTAATCAATTATGATTTTAATGTTGCAATTGTCGAATTATTGGTTATGTAAGCCATGCATGGCATTTTAGTAAATATGTGAGAATATTGGACATTGGATTTGGTCATGGGTATGGCCGAACCCCATGAATTATTTTATTGACTATGTGTTTTTTGGATTAAAAGAAACATATATGGATGATTTGGAAACCTAAGCAAAGAAAAAGGGCTATGGTTATGAATAATGGCATTTTCGTAAATAAGTATGAAAAATGGTAAGCCATGGGTTTGGCCATGGTATATGGCAGAACCCCATGGGGTTTTGTTTATGGACTTAGAACCTTGTAATCAAATGGGACTTGGGATTTATTATTATATAAGTAACGGGATTCGCAAGCGGTGCTCGATGGTTGATCGAATCTTAGACGGGAACGCAAGGACTTGTGAACGGTCTTTGGTAGGATTCCACCTCTTTGAAACCATGGTCTATGTACACCTGTTTTATCCTATGTTTTGATGAAATTATGTTTCAAAGGATATGCTTTCTACGAATTTTAAATGCCATGTTTATTTGTATAAAATAACATGTGTTGATTATGTTTCAAAGATGATTTATAATGCTATGTTTATTTGTATAAAATAACATATGTTGATTATGTTTCAAAGGTGATTTTAATAATGCTATGTTTATGTTATAAAACAGCATGTGTTTCATTGGCATCTCATGCATGGCATGGGGTGAAGGATTTGGTAACTGGAGGGTCCACACTCCGTCGGGGCGTCCGAAAAACCTATGTGATATACCTTGATGTGCATTATCCATCATGAGGGAACCGAAGGGCCACACTCCGTCGGGGCGTCCGAACAACCTATGTGGTATACCTTGATGTGCATTATCCATCAAGAGGGAACCGGAGGGTCTACACTCCGTCGGGGCGTCCAAACAACCTATGTGATATACCTGATGTGCATTATCTATCAAGAAGGAACCGGAGGGTCCACACTCCGTCGGGGCATCCGAAAGACCTATGTGGAGGGATTTATATGTACTTGTGATGGGTGAGACTCATTGCATTTGACATCATGACATGGCATAGATTACATGGTTTTATGACATGTTTTATATGGTTTTATGACAAGGTTTATATGGCTTTTTGGCACTATGATAATATTATATGTTTTGTACTAACCATGTGTTAATCCTAACTGGAATTCCTACTGGGCATGTTGTACTAACACCCTACTTCTACCCTTTAGTGGATGATACAGGAAACGATGAAACGGTGAACGCGGAAAGTGACAAGCATAGGAGCTTGGAACGCTTTTAGTTTCATATTTTGTTTAAGATAGTCAGAGATTTGTATTTAGAGTATCTAGATTTCGGAATGTAATAACTTAGATGAATTTGCTATGGTTGGGTGTTTTATTTGGACAATGGTTAATGTGATTATTTGACTATGTACTTTGCTATCAATGGAGAGAACTTGATTCTAATCTTTTTCCGCATGTTATGATGTATTCCGCATGTGTATCGTATTGCCATGTGTGAACTGTTTTCTTGGACTTGGTCCATGCACACATAGGGTTGGCCAGTTAAGTGTCGGACTTCGAAAGTTTGGACTTAGCTCACGTCGTGACGTCCCGCACTCTATCTCTCTCCTCTGTTATAAAAAAAAAATATACTCTGAATTTACGGAAAGAAGCGAGTGAAAAAGGGCAGGGCGTTACACGTCCGAAAGACCACTGTGGGGTACCTTGATGATGAAAATCCCATCAAGAGGAGGCAATGTATACTTGTGATGGGTGGGACTCATTACATTTGCATACATATATAGCATTGTTTTTGTAAGATTTTGATGATCATGTATTATTATGTTATATGGATGTTTTATACTAACCTTGTGGTAGCCTTAATCGGAAACACCTACTGAGCGCGTTGATCTAACGCCCTACTTCTACCCTAATGAATGACACAGGAAAGGAGGGTCGAGGATCGTGAAGGAAACCAAGCATAGGAGCTTGGATATTTGAATGGATTTTATTATTGATATTTTGATAAGTTTACATGGACATGTAATTTGAGTAGTTAGATGTTGGCATATAATAACTTAGTTAATATTTGGTATGGTTTGGAATGGTTTGATTGAAGGATTAAGTTAAGGTAATTTTGGATAAATGACTATGTACTTTGCTATTTAAAATGGAGAAGACTTAGGTTATTTTATAATCCGCAGTTAGTATAGGTTATATTCCGCAAAGATTATATTTTACTATGTGTGAACCATTCTCATGGACTTAGTCCATGCACACATAGGTTCGGCCAGTTAAGGGTCGGACTTTAGAAGTCCGGAGTTAACTCGCGTCGCGACGTCCCATTCTTTATCACTTTAAGAATTTTTTTTATTAAACTCTGATTTTCTGAAGTAAGTGGAAAAGGCGGGCATTACACGGCCATGGTGTATGGCCGAACCCCATGGATTATGTTTTTGGATCTAGGTTTGTATAAGAGACCTAAGTGTATTATTGAACCATGGAAAATGTTTAGTTGTGGATCTATGTTTTGGACCTAAGCATGAGGTGATGGAAATAATGGCAAAGAAGTAAATAAGATGAAAATGAGCACCATGGCCAATCCCCATGGGCAAAGTTTTATGGACTTAGGGTTTTTATGAATGTTAGATGATTAACTCATATATGATTGGTTAATGTAAAACTAATGGAATGATCTTGGACTTAATGTAAAGATCAAATCAAAGGACTAAAAAGAGACCCAAACCAAGTGAGTGAGGTTCGGCCATGTTGTATGGCCGAACCCCACTAAGGTATACTTTGTGAACTTAAGGTTTCTTAAATGGTTAAGCTTATGTGAGATTCGTTAATAAATAAAAAGAGGGACCCAAATTCAAGTAAGTGAGTTTGGCCATGTTGTATGGCCGAACCCCACTAAGTTATGTTTATGGACTTAAACATGATTGGAAATCAAAGGGGTCATTGGTTTTTGATTTATTGATATTATAAGGTAACGGACCTCACAAGCGGTACGATTGTTGAACGAATTTCAGACGAAAACGCAAGGACACACTAGTGGTCATTGGTAGGATTCTACCTCATTGATACCATGGGATATGTATGATGGTTTTAATTCATATTTTGATGAGTTATTTTGTATCAAATGTTATGTTTCAAATATGGATTTTTAATGCTATGGTTTGTATTATTTCATAGCATGTTGGCATTTGCATCTCATGCATGGGATGGGAGGGATGATATGTAACCGGAGACCACACTCCATCGGGGCATCTGGAAGGCAACAGTGGGGTACCTTGATGTGCATTATCCATCAAGAGGTAACCGGAGACCCATACTCAGTCGGGGCGTCCGTAAGTCGTGAAGGGTACCTTGATGTGCATTATCCCATCAAGAGGTAACCGGAGGCCACATTCCGTCGGGGCGTCCGTAAGACAACTGTGGGGATACCTTGATGATGAGTTTTCCATCAAGAGGATACTATGTTTGTTTTATACCTTGATGAGGAGCTTTCCATTAAGAGGATGTTTTGTATGGCTGATGGGTGGGACTCATGGCATATGACACCCATGGCATAGCATTGCATCAGCATGATTATGATCTCTATTATCATGTACTATTGCTGATTTTATCTGTATGATTGGATCTCTATTATCATACATGATTTTGGATACGATGTTTTACAGATACGATATGATGTATTATATCTGGATTTTTATACTAGCCCATGTGTTTGACCCTAAATGGAATACCTACTGGGCGCGTTGTCTAACGCCCTACTTCTATCTTAGTTGATGACACAGGGAATGGACTGAACGAGGACGTGATCGGAGCCAAGCTTAGGAGCTTGGATGATTAAGTTTTCATTTTGTTTAAGTTACTCATGGATAATGTATTTGAGTAACTAGCGGTCGGGAATGTAATAACGTAGATATATTTGCTATGGTTTGGATGGTTGATTTTGGGTATTTAACTTAAGGTAATTATTAAGAAGTGTTGGACTACTTTTGCTATCTAAAATGAAATAGGATAGTTATCCTATTGTAATTCTGCATGTATGATTTATTCCGCAAGTTAACTTGAGTACGTGTGAACCATTTTAGTGGACTTGGTCCACGCACACGTATGACTGGCCAGTTAAGGATTGGGCTTTGGAAGTTCGGACTTATCTCACGTCGTGATGTCCCGCTCTATCTCACTCTTTTATTCAAAGAAAAAAAAAATAGACTCTGATTTTCGGTATAGTGAGAAAGGGCGGGACGTTACAGTTGGTATCAGAACGAAACGGGAAGGATGAATCCTTCGAAGTAAGATTAAGACGGTATCATGTCTCACTGACAGATAAGAATCCCAACTGACCAACTCTTCGGAGTCCGCTGCACGGGGGTCGGTTTAATTTACTTCATTAGACTCAGACTGAAACATTTAATTTAAGAACATTGGATGAAAAAGGAATGATAGCAAGGGAAGTACAGTCACTATAAGATGGATTTATTAAACATAGCAAAAAATAAGAAATATTCCCCCAGAACAAGAAAACATCAGGATTTCCCCAAATTGAGAAATGATACATGATACTTAGGAAAATTTCCCCAAGGACAATAAACACAAGATGTTTATTTGGCAATTTCCCCAAACAAGAGACATTATGTGATACATTAGAAACTCCCTAAAACAAGAAATACAAGATGATGATTAGGGAAATTCCCCAAAACAAAGATTAGTTTGATTAGAACTGCGGTTGTCATTGATATGCTTTTGTTGTTGTGATACAGATATGTCGAACAACATAAAGTATACAGAGTTGGGGGGACAGAGGAACCCCTAGCTGTCCTATAGATCTGGTTTTTTCTTCCAACAACTCTAGCAGGCCAGACTGAGCTGTGGAAGTTAACATAGACGTCCAGGTAGGATCTCCCAAGGATGTCGAAGTGAATCTAGCCCCTTTCCCAGAAGAGCATATGGGAGAAATCCCAATGATAGGAGAATCCGTAGGGGAGATAGCGCCTGGGTATATGTGCGAGTTGTGCAACTAGGAAGGGCACAATTGTACTTTCTGCCCCTACCCCCTTGAGGTTATTTGCCCTGTTTGTGGACTTCACAGGCACAGGAAGGAGAGGATTAACTGTCCTTACATTATGGGACTGGGAATAATACCCTGTCTGACTTGTGGAGTGTTGGGGCACACGTCGATGACATGCCCTGACAACTTCTTCGATTTTGGTGATGATGCAGGGGTTTTTTACGGAAAGTTAGACTAAGAAATGGTAAGAAAAAGTCGGAAAAATGGGAGATTTTGTAAGGGTTGTGGGTACGTTTTATTCTTTGAAGGGTTTGTTCTAACCCTACCAACCCTAGTATTGTGATGGAAGTTTGAATGATTTTTAATAAAATATGCAAACTTAAGAGTTTATGAGGACTTTGGCACTGAGATATATGTGATGAGGTCACTTGATTAGATGGAGACGTGGTATGGGTATGTACCTCACCTGATATTGTATAGATTCCATGAGTAAGGCCTAGAGTAGCCATGAGACCGTGGGAGCTTCTATATGAAATATAGAGACTTGGTCCCATAGGGTTACCGTTGAGGAGCAGGTCCCTCACATGCTACGCGCTGGAGGGCGCTCTCACGGCTATTTTTACACTTGATGTACGTGGATGCGCAGAGCTAGATACTATTTTTACCCCATGGGGGTGGTGCTCGCTTCGTTAGATACGGTCCGACCGCTTTAGAGCTTGACTGAATCACCCTTGGGGTGAAGGGATGCAGGGCGAGGTAGACTTGATCACATTGGACGTGGGTCTTCCGCTTAGTAAGTCATGAGCCCTAAGTCTTGCTAGGGGGTTGGGGTATATTTATGATTTGATATTGTTGCCACAGTCTTGTAGTGATTCATTCGAGTGTTGTTCCTACGTATAGAATATCTTATGGAAGATGATGTGCCCTGGATTAATTATGCCCAGGAACGGATTATGCCCATGGAAGGATTATATTCATGGATGGTTATTAATGGATAGATGATACTCACTGATAAAGTCATACCAGGGATGGATGTGTATAACCGTGGATGATGATTTCCATGGTGGTTTGGATTGATGCTGGTATCGGTATCGTAGAAGTATTGAACAAAAGGTGTTAGTCACATAGTGACTTATGTGCAAATGAAGATATGCTTACTTTTGGAGATGTACTTAGTGGAAAAGTTAAGAGTCTAGCGAAACTCGAATAGGAAGCTATGGGCAACTGCTGAGTTAGACTGATCACCTGACTTTGTAGTTAGCCGATGGAGTTCAAGGAGAGTGTAGTTAGAAACCTAGTTATAATGGAATCAGGAAAAGTCTTGAGCATAGGCTTTCATTGGCAGGCTACCTCACTAACAAATTTTCAATGAGGAAGCCACTTGGGAACTTGAATTGGAAATGAGAACAACTCACCCTGAGCTATTTATGTAAGCCGTTTGAAACCCTACTTCGCTCGATTTTCGGGACGATTTTTTTTAAAAAAGGGTTGTATTGTAACACCCCGGATTTTCAAGCTATGGATATATATGGAAATTGTCCATTTAATTTGTAAATTAATGGAGATAGACCTTAGATGGGTAAGTTGGGTCAAGTGTCCAATTAAGACCCAACGAATCATGGATAAGGTTCACTTGAAGTAAATGGTTAAGACTTAGTTAATTGGGTCAAGATTGTCAATTGGGTCAAATGCCGAATTGGGACCCAATGGGTCATGGTTGACTTGGTTGACCACCAAGTGAGTTCAAGCTTAGTTAAAATATGACTAAACTAAGATGGAAATGGAATGAAGTATTTGAGTTGATTTTAAGTGAGTAAATGAGGTGAATTAAAGTTATGAGTTGAGAATTTATTAATGTGAGTTCAAGTGCTTGAGTTGGAAAATGAGGTCATTTAAGTTGAGTTGAATTAAAATGAGTGGAGTGGGAAGATGGAGGGTTTCCATCTCAAAGGAGGAAACCCAAAAGGCACAATCAAGGTGTACACGTTGGATGTGGGAGTTTCATCTCATTGGATGAAACTCCAAAAGGATCATTATGAGGAGATGAAGGGTTTTTTGGTTGTTACTCAAGGCATACCCATAGCACACGTTGGAAAAATGGAGGGTTTCCATCTCAAGATGGAAACCCAGGGGTCAAAACGGTGGGAGTGTTTCATCTCATGGATGAAACCTCAAATGGAACATTAAGGAGGGAGGTGAAGGGGCATGGTGGTTACAAAGGGGTATCACCAAAGGACACTACCCTTGGCCGACCCTCATTGATCAGGATGAGGAAGTTGGAGAGTTGTGTTGTTACACAAAGACACACAAGGCTACACGTTGGAACATGAAACACCCCAATTTCTCAATGAAGTGGATAATTATGAAAATGCCCTTGGTTTGTTAAATTAATTATTTGTGATGTCAAATAAGGAAATGGTGGGGCCCATTGCTCAAATTAAGATCATATGAGCACATTATAAATGTCAAATTTGATTGGATGGGTAATGTACATCAATTGGGTTGAAAATGGCTAAATGGATCAAAGGGCCCAATTGGACCCAATGGGTCATAATAGATGATTTGACCATTGTGTAAACTAAATGGGGTTAAGCTGAACTGATTGGAAATCAAGTATAGCAAAAATGGGTAGGCTTGATGCATGAGTGAAAACCATTTAAAAGTGGCAAAATCAGCCCATTAATGGGTCATGTTGTCAAAACGGGTCAAGGGGCTGATTGGAGACCCAATGGGTCGAGTTGACTAAGTTGACCACGGATGACTGTGTGGGCCCTCAGATGAGCTCAAGTGTGAGTTTGTTCAGCTTGAGTTGGACTGATTTGGAGTGAGTTTGATTTAAGAAAAGAGTTGACTCAAACTTGGTGCATTAAATGTGTTGAGTTGGAATAAAAAGAGCCATGAATCAAGTGAGTCAAGGATATGGAAAGGTGTCTTAATCTCACACAACACTTGGGAAAACAAATCTCAGCCGTTGGAATGAAGAGGTTCCTTGGTAAAGACAAGGGACACCAAGGTTGAGCGGCATCATGCATCTCATGAGATGCATGTGTGAAAACATAAAGGGATGCAACGTTTGGGTGAAGGGGCGTCTTGGATGACACCCAATATCCCATCGTTTTTGGCAAAATTTATTGAGGGAAAATAAATGGAAGATAGGGCTGAAATTACAAAAGGGAAAGACCACCATTGTTGGCCGATTTTCATATTGAAAATCCAAAGAATTCCCAGCTCTCTCCCCCTCTCTCTAAATTCGTTTTCTTGGCTGAAATAGCAGAGGTGTTTGCACAACTGGTCAAGCATAAAACAACAAAGGAAGGAAGGCAAAGAAGGATTGGAAGTAAAGATTAAAAGCAAGGAAGTTTGGTAAGTGTTTAGTTGTTATTTTGGTTTAATAAAATGGAACAAATGGAGCATGTAATGGGCTATGGGTATGGCCGAACCCCATGGGCTGTTTTTGGGTGAAAAGATTGGATTGAATTCCATTGGTAACTATGATGTGTTTATGTATTGATTTAAGAATTACCTAGGTTTAGGTATGGATTTAATATCAAGCTGATTAATCATAAATAAGATCAAAAGTGGGGACAAAAATCAGATTTGGTGAGGTTCGGCCATGTGGTATGGCCGAACCCCACTAAGGGTCTTTGGTGGCCTTATTGTGTAGCTAATTGTATGATTAAAGATGTGTGAAAGAATGATTTAAAGGAGCAAATAAAGATGTGAGGTTCGGCTATGGGTATGGCCGAACCCCACCAAGGTGGTTTGGTCATAGTCAAGGATGCTTAAGGAAAAAGTTGGTCTCAATGGCATAATGGTAGTTATGGGAGAAATGATCAAAGGTAGAATGATCATAGGTATGGTTGTATGGACCCAGAACAAAGGGGTATGGTTCGGCCATGCTGTATGGCCGAACCCTACCAAGGTATTTTTGTAGAATTTGATGCTTAATAGGGATTAAATGAATGAGAGACCAAAGGATAAATAGGTGAGGTTCGGCCATGGGTATGGCCGAACCCCACATAGTGCATTTTTGGGACTTAGACCAAGTTGGAATTACATAATGAATATTTAATTTAGTGCTATGAAAATAAGGTATCGAGACTTGCGAGAACGGCGTACGAGTCGTGAACGGCTGATGATTAAGAAAAGATCGAACACTGAAGAGAATCTTCAGTAGGTTTCCTACCTACTTATAACCACAATTATGATTTGGTTTTATCATGTTTTTATGAGATATGTTGTATTTGATATTATGTTTCAAATATGATTTTAAATGATGAGATATGTATTTACAAAATGACATACATGTACATTGTCATCTCATGCATGGACATGGGATGATGATTGAGGATATGCTGTGTTGCAGTTATGAGTTACTATCTTCCTTAGGCGATGAGAGTCCCGCCAGGAGGAGTAACATGATGATAAGAGTCACATTGGTCTCCTTAGGCGATGAGAGTCCCGCCAGGAGGACTAATATGTGATATGAAACAACTCAATGATGTAGTGTTTTTCCACAGGTAACGAGAATTACTGTGGATTACCTTATCGTGTGAGTTCCAGATGGAAGTGTATTGTGATTTACCTTGATGGTGAGAGTCCCGTCAAGTGATGGCTATATATGTGTGATGGGGTGGGGCTCATTACATTTGCATACATACATAGCATGGTTTTATATGTTTTTGATAATCATGTATTATGATATATATGCATGTTTTATATGCTAACCATGTGGTAGCCCTGATTGGGAACCTACTAGGCGCGTTAATCTAACGCCCTAATTCTATCATTAGAGGATAATGCAGGAACAAGGAAAGGGAAAGAGAAGGTCGATGACCGGGAGGGGAGCCAAGCCTAAGCGCTTGATTGATGAACAAGACTTCTTTATTTCTGTCATTTGACTTATATTTGATGGACATATAATAAGTTAATACTTTGCTATGGTTTGATTAGGTTATTAACTATGGATGGTTGTTTTATGTTAATTATTAATTGAGACTGTTACTTGCTATCTATTCATTCTATTTCAGCAGTTAGTCTACTTTATTCCGCAAGTTATTGTTTAGTTCCATGTGTGATTTGTTAACATGGTCTAGTCCATGTACACATGGGTGGCCAGTTAAGGTTCAGACTTGAGTAGTTTGAACTTAACTCGCGTCGTGACGTCCCTCCGCCCTTCTCCGGTGTTTAAGTAAAAAAAAAAAAATTAGACTCTGATTTTGTCTCGGAAAGGGCGGGGCGTTACAGAACATGGAAGCCCAAGGGGCATAAGATTGGGAGTTTCATCTCATGGGATGAACCCCCAAAGTAGGTATCAATGGAGAGGTGAAAGGTCATGGGAGTTACAAAAGGGGTATCAACCAAAGAATACCACCCTTGGCTGAATTATATTGGACAAACAAAGAGGATTCTTTGCTCCATCTCACTCTCAAGCTCTCACACAAGGCTGACCCTCTCTCATTGACAAAAGATAAAGGATTTAGAGTATTTTCTATCCCAAGTTTCCCTCTCTCTCTCTCAAACCTACACTCTCTTGGCCGAACCCTCTCCTTGAAGTTTCATCGCAAGACCTCTCAAGTTCACACTCGGCCAAGGATCAAGGAGGAAGAAGAGGCTAAGGAAGAAGAAGATCAAAGGAATAAGAAGGAGAGAAAGAAACCGGAGGAGTCGCGGAATCGGTAAGTACTCCATGAGATTTTATTAAGTAAGATGGTCAAGGACATGGTTTGGCCATTGCATGGCCGAACCCTAATTCTTATGGTTAAGGACTTTATGCATGAACCATGTATGGAATGGTGAATGACCAAGGATCAAGGTTTGGCCCTTACATGGCCAATCCCTAAGTTATATGTATGAGAACCATTAAGGACAAAAGAAGGGTTGGATGAGGTTCGGCCATGGTGTATGGCCGAACCCCATCAAAGGATTAAATCTTGGAAGTATGATTTTTAGAATAAATCGATGAACCATAGGGTTCGGCCATGGTGTATGGCCGAAGCCCATGGAAGAACATCATTGGTTTAAATGGTTTTAAAGGTGGTTAAACCATGGAAAGGTATTAAGGATTTTAAAAGGTTTTAAAATGGTTGTATGTCAATGATTTGAAAGGGTTTTAAAGGAGGGAAAATAGGAAATTGTTAATCATTTTAAATGGTCTAAAATGTTATATGGTGAAGAATCTTGGACCATGGGTTCAGCCATACACCATGGCCGAAGCCCATGAAGGCATATTGTTGATGTTTAAAGGGTTTTAAGGATGAGAATGATAGATAGATGTTGGTAAATGTTAATGAGTGGTAAATGATGAAAATCATGCAAATTGATTTAGTGATCTTAAATAAGGTTTACATGTTGTAAAATGATGACCTAAGTGTATGATTAAACCCCCCCATGGAGGGACTTTATTTATGGGTTTAAATGTTGTAAATAATACAAAGGGAGGATGAAGATGAATACCATGGGTTCGGCCATGTTGTATGGCTGAACCCCATGGACCATTTTAATGGGTCATGTGGAGATTTATATATGTTTAAATGAATGAAAGATTAAACTAGGAAACGAAGGATTCATTTATGGATCTATGTTTGGTTATGGATCATGTATGGATCTGTAACACCCTGCCCTTTTTCACTATGCTTTCCAAAAATCAGAGTCTAATTTTTTTTTTTTAAAATAAGAGTGAGATAAAGAGTGGGACGTCACAACTCGAATTAAGTCCGAACTTCTAAAGTCCGACCCTTAACTGGCCAACCCTACGTGTGCATGGACTAAGTCCATGGAAACAGTTCACACGTGATAATATAAACATGCGGATTATAATAGAACCTAACTCTTGTCCATTTTTAGATAGCAAAGTACTCCGTCAATTATAAATGATTAACTTAAATAACCAAAGTAACCATTTACAAACCATAACAAATATCTAAATTGTTACATGCCGATTACTAGCTACTCAAAATACAAGTCCATGAGTAACTAAAATAAAATAACATCCAATCACATATCCAAGCTCCTATGCTTGGCTCTGATCACGATCATCGTCCCTTTCCTTTCCTGTATCATCCACTAGGGTAGAAGTAGGGCGTTAGAACAATGCGCCCAGTAGGTATTCCATTAGGGTCTACACATGGTTAGTACAAATCATAGATAATATCATAATGTCAAAAATCATATAAACCATGCCATGTCATGATGTCAAATGCAACGAGTCCCACCCATCACAAGTACATATAAGTACCCCCAAATAGGTCTTTCGGACGTCCCGACGGAGTGTGGCCCCTCCAGTTTCTTCTTCATGGAAATGCACATCAAGGTATCCCACATAAGTTTTTCGGACGCCCCGACGGAGTGTGGCCCCTCCGGTAACATAACCTTCACCCCATGCCATGCATGAGATGCTAATGAAACACATGCTATTTTATATTATAAACATAGCATTAAAAACCCACATTTGAAACATATCTTTTACAACATTAATTCATCAAAATAAGATAAAAATAAACCATGTTTCAATAAGGTAGAATCCTACCAGTGACACTAATGTGATCTTGCTTTATAATCCGGCAATTGCTCACGATCGTGCCCCGCTTGTGAGGTCCCGTTACCTTATTACATATCAATCAATCAAACCATGTTCTATTTGATTTCTATTAAGTCTAAGTCCATAAACCCAACTTTGTTGGGTTCGGCCATACAACATGGCCGAACCTCACCCTCCTTGATTTTTGGTCCCTCTTTTGATCATTTAACTTAAGTCCAAGATCATAATGTTTTTAATTCATTAACCTAACATACATAAACCCTAGGTCCACCAAACATTCCCCATGGGGTTCGGCCATACACCATGGCCGAACCCATGGTCCATTAATTTTAATTATTTACAATATTGCAATGGTTTCCATCACCTTATGTTTAGGTCCAAAATTGATCCATAACATGGATTCATGATTGATTCATAAATCATAAAATAAGGCCCTAATAAATTCCCTTCATCCCTTGGTTTGGTAAACCATTCATTTAAATTATAGAAAGACCCACAAATGACCCATTAACAAGTTCATGGGGTTCGGCCATACACAATGGCCGAACCCTTGATGTTTCATTTCTAACTTCTCCTTTAAATGGTTCACCATCTTAGGTCCATAACATAAGTCTATACTTGAATCCTCCAATTAATCCTCCATTCATTTAAAATATACAGACATAGTATCCATAAAATTGCTTCATCATTTACTACCCCAAGTCCAAGAGTGATCCATACATAATTCATTCACCATTTACAACCTTCATGCCAACTTAGATTCAAAAATACCATCCATGGGGTTCGCCATGGTGTCCTTGCATTTTTGTCCAAAAACCGATCACCGATTGAGTCAAGTTGATCATATGCCCATTTGTGAAATCTCGTTACCTTGTTACACATAAATCTATTAAAACGATGACCCATTTGATTCCCATCATTCCATGTGCATTTCCACCTATGATTACAGTCCTTAACCCGATTAAGACCCCCAAGGGGTTTCGGCCATACCTTAGGGCTGAAAATGTTTTCAGTCCATAACAAACTCATTAGTGGGGTTCGGCCATGCAACATGGCCGAACCTCACTTTCTTGATTTTTGACCACCTTCTTTTAATCCTTGCTTATTTTAAACCATGCAAGTCAATCCTCATTCATTCGTTTATTTCTTAATCCTAGTTAATCATTTAACTTGATAAGAACAACCTAAGTCCATAAAATGTTATCCATGGGATTCGGCCATGTTGGTCCTTTATTTTCACCATATTCCCATCTTAGCCATCAACTCTTTCCATAGATAATCACTTAATTTATGTACACATAACTTAGGTCCAAAAATGATTCATGGGGTTCGGCCATACAACATGACCGAACCCATGGTTCCTTATTTCCATCTTCTCATGGTCTAACCACATTTAAATCCATCAACATTTCTCCATGGGGTTCGGCCATATATCATGGCCGAACCCACGGTCCATTGTTTTCCATCCTTTCTTCATTTTAAATCATCATTCCTTACTTGATAGCCCATGGTTCGATTATTTAAAAACAACTCTAGATCCACAAAACATTCTTCCATCATTTTCATCATTTAGAACCCATTAAAAATCACCAACATTCTTCCATGGGGTTCGGCCATAAAACATGGCCGAACCCTATGGTTCATCATTTTTCATCCTCTTCATTCTATTTTCCATTTTCATATCATTTTGAGGATGGGTTCTCTTAAAAATACATACAATAAGTTTAGGTCCTTTGATGGGGTTCGGCCATACAACATGGCCGAACCTCATCCAATCCCTTTTGAGTCCTCATATGGTCCATACATCAAAGTTTAGGGTTCGACCATGCAAGAGGCCGAACCATGTTCTTCCTTATATTCAATCATGCATGTTGTCATAGATCATGTATACATATAGTCCTTAACATTATCCATTAATCATATATGCAACCCTAATCTTCATCACCATTACTTCATTTGTGCAACCCATCTCATAGGTATTTACATTCCAAATATTTAACCATCACATTGATATTCCTTGGATGTATTTTAAATCCATGGCCCATAACATTTTGGCCAACCACTTCCAATCCCATATGGAACCCCATGGTTTCGGCCATTCCATAGCGAAACCATGGTTCCCTTAACTCCTTTTAATTAATAAACCTTGTTAAACAATACATACCGATTCCGCGACTCCTCCGTTTTCTTTCGTTCCGTCTTGCTCCTCCGTTCTTCTCCTTCCTTAGTCTTTTCTTCTTCCACCTTGATCTTCGGCCAAAGAGTGTTGATTGAGAGGGAGAGGGTTTGAGGTGAAAACCCTAAAAGAGGGTTCGGCCAAGGAGTGAAGGTTTGAGAGAGGGAGAGAGAGAGAATGAGAGGAAACTCTAAGTTCTCTTTCTCTCAAGGAGAGGGGTCGGACCTAGGGTTTTGGAGAGAGGGAGAGAATGAATGAGATGAAACACTCTCTAGTTCTTTTGGTCTTTCCCATGTGTCCCTTGGCTATCCAAGAGGGCACATGGCTTACACTTGTCACATTCCCTCTACCCAACGGTTTTGGTGTCTAGGGTTTCCATGAGATGGAGACCCTCCACCTCCCCTTTGACTCACTTAATCTTGTCATCTTCCATGTGACTCACCACCCATTCAACTCACTTCATTTAAATGAAACTCATTCCCCTAAGTTAAGCACTTGAGTTCATTTCCATCTAAGTTAGGTGATTTTAATTAAATAATTTAACTCAACTCACTTCACTTGACCCTCTTAAATTCTCCCATGAACTCACCCATGGTTGACCAACTCAACCATGGTGGCCGGCCCTACATGTGCCTTAGTCCACACGCCACCTCACTTGATGAGGTGGACTTGGGTCCCACTTGGGTATGCCACTTCCATATTGCCTCATATACTTGCCACCTCACTTGATGAGGTGGATCCCATGCCTTTAGATCTTAATTGGATCCATGACCCGATCAAGTCAATTCCTTACCCATTTACCCTAATCATCAATTCATCTTGATCCATCGGGTCCCAATTGGGCATTTGACCCAATTAACCACATTTACCCAATTAAATAGAATTAACCCTATCCATGATCCATTGGACCATACTTGGGCCATTGCCTCAATTCTTATCCATCTAATACCCACTTCATCTTTAAATCTTAATTTTTAACAATTAAAATAGGTAATAGCCAATATAATTATTGCAATTGAAAATCCGGGCTATTACAATATTACCCTCTTTGAAATTTTCTCCCCGAAAATCATACGAAGTATGCTTTCAAACAACTTATACAAAAAGCATAGGGTTCGGTCATGGTGTTTGGCCGAACCCCATGGAGGGAGACTGGAGATGATTTAATGGTTTAAATGGAGAAAAAGAACCATAGGGTTCGGCCTTAGTGCATGGCCAAACCCCATGGAAAGACTTGAATTAATCATTGGGTTTTAAAATTAAAAAACCATGGAGAGTTTGATTTATTCATTGGGTTTATGTTCTTAGATTTTAAATCATAGAAACCTTAGATGGTTGTCAGTTTTAGATTCAAGAAATCAATGAAAGAATATGGAATATGGGTCGGCCATGGCATGGCCGAACCATGATTGTTTTATGGCTAATTGATTGGATCCATACTAATGAAAAGAGGGGTGAGGTTCGGCCATGGTGTATGGCCGAACCCCACCAAATATTTTAATGAATTATTGGTTGAGTTTAATAGATCTAAACCATTGAGGAAGGTCATGAACCATAGGGTTCAGCCATGGTGCTTGGCCGAACCCCATGGGATTGTTTTTGGGAATGGGGATTAATATGGAAAGGTTCCAAATATGGAAAGTGTTGATAAAATTAGAAAGCAATCTAAATATGGAAGGAAGATTATTATTTTGGAAACCTTCTATTTTTGGAAGGTGTTTAGAAGTTTCCCATTATGGAAGGTGTTTTCTTAATAAGGAAAGCTTCTAAATATGGAAGGAGTGCTACATTGGAAAGCACTCCAATTATGGAAGGTTATTTATGGAAAATAAGGCATCATGGGTTCGGCCATGTACATAGCCAAACCCCATGATTTAAATCTATGGTTTAGGATATGAGTAATTGAATCAAGGGGGAAAGTCTCTATTCTTAGAAGTAGACATTGGAATAAGAATGTACCTATTCATAGACCATAAAAGATGACCATGGAAACCTTCTAAATATGGAAGGGTGGGTATTATTTATGGAAACTAAGGCATCATGGGTTCGGCCATGTGTATGGCCGAACCCCACGAATCAAATTATGGTCTATGTTTAATCAATTATGATTTTAATGTTGCAATTGTCGAATTATTGGTTATGTAAGCCATGCATGGCATTTTAGTAAATATGTGAGAATATTGGACATTGGATTTGGTCATGGGTATGGCCGAACCCCATGAATTATTTTATTGACTATGTGTTTTTTGGATTAAAAGAAACATATATGGATGATTTGGAAACCTAAGCAAAGAAAAAGGGCTATGGTTATGAATAATGGCATTTTCGTAAATAAGTATGAAAAATGGTAAGCCATGGGTTTGGCCATGGTATATGGCAGAACCCCATGGGGTTTTGTTTATGGACTTAGAACCTTGTAATCAAATGGGACTTGGGATTTATTATTATATTATAAGGTAACGGGATTCGCAAGCGGTGCTCGATGGTTGATCGAATCTTAGACGGGAACGCAAGGACTTGTGAACGGTCTTTGGTAGGATTCCACCTCTTTGAAACCATGGTCTATGTACACCTGTTTTATCCTATGTTTTGATGAAATTATGTTTCAAAGGATATGCTTTCTACGAATTTTAAATGCCATGTTTATTTGTATAAAATAACATGTGTTGATTATGTTTCAAAGATGATTTATAATGCTATGTTTATTTGTATAAAATAACATATGTTGATTATGTTTCAAAGGTGATTTTAATAATGCTATGTTTATGTTATAAAACAGCATGTGTTTCATTGGCATCTCATGCATGGCATGGGGTGAAGGATTTGGTAACTGGAGGGTCCACACTCCGTCGGGGCGTCCGAAAAACCTATGTGATATACCTTGATGTGCATTATCCATCATGAGGGAACCGAAGGGCCACACTCCGTCGGGGCGTCCGAACAACCTATGTGGTATACCTTGATGTGCATTATCCATCAAGAGGGAACCGGAGGGTCTACACTCCGTCGGGGCGTCCAAACAACCTATGTGATATACCTGATGTGCATTATCTATCAAGAAGGAACCGGAGGGTCCACACTCCGTCGGGGCATCCGAAAGACCTATGTGGAGGGATTTATATGTACTTGTGATGGGTGAGACTCATTGCATTTGACATCATGACATGGCATAGATTACATGGTTTTATGACATGTTTTATATGGTTTTATGACAAGGTTTATATGGCTTTTTGGCACTATGATAATATTATATGTTTTGTACTAACCATGTGTTAATCCTAACTGGAATTCCTACTGGGCATGTTGTACTAACACCCTACTTCTACCCTTTAGTGGATGATACAGGAAACGATGAAAACGGTGAACGCGGAAAGTGACAAGCATAGGAGCTTGGAACGCTTTTAGTTTCATATTTTGTTTAAGATAGTCAGAGATTTGTATTTAGAGTATCTAGATTTCGGAATGTAATAACTTAGATGAATTTGCTATGGTTGGGTGTTTTATTTGGACAATGGTTAATGTGATTATTTGACTATGTACTTTGCTATCAATGGAGAGAACTTGATTCTAATCTTTTTCCGCATGTTATGATGTATTCCGCATGTGTATCGTATTGCCATGTGTGAACTGTTTTCTTGGACTTGGTCCATGCACACATAGGGTTGGCCAGTTAAGTGTCGGACTTCGAAAGTTTGGACTTAGCTCACGTCGTGACGTCCCGCACTCTATCTCTCTCCTCTGTTATAAAAAAAAAATATACTCTGAATTTACGGAAAGAAGCGAGTGAAAAAGGGCAGGGCGTTACACGTCCGAAAGACCACTGTGGGGTACCTTGATGATGAAAATCCCATCAAGAGGAGGCAATGTATACTTGATGGGTGGGACTCATTACATTTGCATACATATAGCATTGTTTTTGTAAGATTTTGATGATCATGTATTATTATGTTATATGGATGTTTTATACTAACCTTGTGGTAGCCTTAATCGGAAACACCTACTGAGCGCGTTGATCTAACGCCCTACTTCTACCCTAATGAATGACACAGGAAAGGAGGGTCGAGGATCGTGAAGGAAACCAAGCATAGGAGCTTGGATATTTGAATGGATTTTATTATTGATATTTTGATAAGTTTACATGGACATGTAATTTGAGTAGTTAGATGTTGGCATATAATAACTTAGTTAATATTTGGTATGGTTTGGAATGGTTTGATTGAAGGATTAAGTTAAGGTAATTTTGGATAAATGACTATGTACTTTGCTATTTAAAATGGAGAAGACTTAGGTTATTTTATAATCCGCAGTTAGTATAGGTTATATTCCGCAAAGATTATATTTTACTATGTGTGAACCATTCTCATGGACTTAGTCCATGCACACATAGGTTCGGCCAGTTAAGGGTCGGACTTTAGAAGTCCGGAGTTAACTCGCGTCGCGACGTCCCATTCTTTATCACTTTAAGAATTTTTTTTATTAAACTCTGATTTTCTGAAAGTAAGTGGAAAAAGGCGGGGCATTACACGGCCATGGTGTATGGCCGAACCCCATGGATTATGTTTTTGGATCTAGGTTTGTATAAGAGACCTAAGTGTATTATTGAACCATGGAAAATGTTTAGTTGTGGATCTATGTTTTGGACCTAAGCATGAGGTGATGGAAATAATGGCAAAGAAGTAAATAAGATGAAAATGAGCACCATGGCCAATCCCCATGGGCAAAGTTTTATGGACTTAGGGTTTTTATGAATGTTAGATGATTAACTCATATATGATTGGTTAATGTAAAACTAATGGAATGATCTTGGACTTAATGTAAAGATCAAATCAAAGGACTAAAAAGAGACCCAAACCAAGTGAGTGAGGTTCGGCCATGTTGTATGGCCGAACCCCACTAAGGTATACTTTGTGAACTTAAGGTTTCTTAAATGGTTAAGCTTATGTGAGATTCGTTAATAAATAAAAAGAGGGACCCAAATTCAAGTAAGTGAGTTTGGCCATGTTGTATGGCCGAACCCCACTAAGTTATGTTTATGGACTTAAACATGATTGGAAATCAAAGGGGTCATTGGTTTTTGATTTATTGATATATTATAAGGTAACGGGACCTCACAAGCGGTATACGATTGTTGAACGAATTTCAGACGAAAACGCAAGGACACACTAGTGGTCATTGGTAGGATTCTACCTCATTGATACCATGGGATATGTATGATGGTTTTAATTCATATTTTGATGAGTTATTTTGTATCAAATGTTATGTTTCAAATATGGATTTTTAATGCTATGGTTTGTATTATTTCATAGCATGTTGGCATTTGCATCTCATGCATGGGATGGGAGGGATGATATGTAACCGGAGACCACACTCCATCGGGGCATCTGGAAGGCAACAGTGGGGGTACCTTGATGTGCATTATCCATCAAGAGGTAACCGGAGACCCATACTCAGTCGGGGCGTCCGTAAGTCGTGAAGGGTACCTTGATGTGCATTATCCCATCAAGAGGTAACCGGAGGCCACATTCCGTCGGGGCGTCCGTAAGACAACTGTGGGGATACCTTGATGATGAGTTTTCCATCAAGAGGATACTATGTTTGTTTTATACCTTGATGAGGAGCTTTCCATTAAGAGGATGTTTTGTATGGCTGATGGGTGGGACTCATGGCATATGACACCCATGGCATAGCATTGCATCAGCATGATTATGATCTCTATTATCATGTACTATTGCTGATTTTATCTGTATGATTGGATCTCTATTATCATACATGATTTTGGATACGATGTTTTACAGATACGATATGATGTATTATATCTGGATTTTTATACTAGCCCATGTGTTTGACCCTAAATGGAATACCTACTGGGCGCGTTGTCTAACGCCCTACTTCTATCTTAGTTGATGACACAGGGAATGGACTGAAACGAGGACGTGATCGGAGCCAAGCTTAGGAGCTTGGATGATTAAGTTTCATTTTGTTTAAGTTACTCATGGATAATGTATTTGAGTAACTAGCGGTCGGGAATGTAATAACGTAGATATATTTGCTATGGTTTGGATGGTTGATTTTGGGTATTTAACTTAAGGTAATTATTAAGAAGTGTTGGACTACTTTGCTATCTAAAATGAAATAGGATAGTTATCCTATTGTAATTCTGCATGTATGATTTATTCCGCAAGTTAACTTGAGTACGTGTGAACCATTTTAGTGGACTTGGTCCACGCACACGTATGACTGGCCAGTTAAGGATTGGGCTTTGGAAGTTCGGACTTATCTCACGTCGTGATGTCCCGCTCTATCTCACTCTTTTATTCAAAGAAAAAAAAAATAGACTCTGATTTTCGGTATAGTGAGAAAGGGCGGGACGTTACAGTTGGTATCAGAACGAAACGGGAAGGATGAATCCTTCGAAGTAAGATTAAGACGGTATCATGTCTCACTGACAGATAAGAATCCCAACTGACCAACTCTTCGGAGTCCGCTGCACGGGGGTCGGTTTAATTTACTTCATTAGACTCAGACTGAAACATTTAATTTAAGAACATTGGATGAAAAAGGAATGATAGCAAGGGAAGTACAGTCACTATAAGATGGATTTATTAAACATAGCAAAATAAGAAATATTCCCCCAGAACAAGAAAACATCAGGATTTCCCCAAATTGAGAAATGATACATGATACTTAGGAAAATTTCCCCAAGGACAATAAACACAAGATGTTTATTTGGCAATTTCCCCAAACAAGAGACATTATGATACATTAGAAACTCCCTAAAACAAGAAATACAAGATGATGATTAGGGAAATTCCCCAAAACAAAGATTAGTTTGATTAGAACTGCGGTTGTCATTGATATGCTTTTGTTGTTGTGATACAGATATGTCGAACAACATAAAGTATACAGAGTTGGGGGACAGAGGAACCCCTAGCTGTCCTATAGATCTGGTTTTTTCTTCCAACAACTCTAGCAGGCCAGACTGAGCTGTGGAAGTTAACATAGACGTCCAGGTAGGATCTCCCAAGGATGTCGAAGTGAATCTAGCCCCTTTCCCAGAAGAGCATATGGGAGAAATCCCAATGATAGGAGAATCCGTAGGGGAGATAGCGCCTGGGTATATGTGCGAGTTGTGCAACTAGGAAGGGCACAATTGTACTTTCTGCCCCTACCCCCTTGAGGTTATTTGCCCTGTTTGTGGACTTCACAGGCACAGGAAGGAGAGGATTAACTGTCCTTACATTATGGGACTGGGAATAATACCCTGTCTGACTTGTGGAGTGTTGGGGCACACGTCGATGACATGCCCTGACAACTTCTTCGATTTTGGTGATGATGCAGGGTTTTTTACGGAAAGTTAGACTAAGAAATGGTAAGAAAAAGTCGGAAAAATGGGAGATTTTGTAAGGGTTGTGGGTACGTTTTATTCTTTGAAGGGTTTGTTCTAACCCTACCAACCCTAGTATTGTGATGGAAGTTTGAATGATTTTTAATAAAATATGCAAACTTAAGAGTTTATGAGGACTTTGGCACTGAGATATATGTGATGAGGTCACTTGATTAGATGGAGACGTGGTATGGGTATGTACCTCACCTGATATTGTATAGATTCCATGAGTAAGGCCTAGAGTAGCCATGAGACCGTGGGAGCTTCTATATGAAATATAGAGACTTGGTCCCATAGGGTTACCGTTGAGGAGCAGGTCCCTCACATGCTACGCGCTGGAGGGCGCTCTCACGGCTATTTTTACACTTGATGTACGTGGATGCGCAGAGCTAGATACTATTTTTACCCCATGGGGGTGGTGCTCGCTTCGTTAGATACGGTCCGACCGCTTTAGAGCTTGACTGAATCACCCTTGGGGTGAAGGGATGCAGGGCGAGGTAGACTTGATCACATTGGACGTGGGTCTTCCGCTTAGTAAGTCATGAGCCCTAAGTCTTGCTAGGGGTTGGGGTATATTTATGATTTGATATTGTTGCCACAGTCTTGTAGTGATTCATTCGAGTGTTGTTCCTACGTATAGAATATCTTATGGAAGATGATGTGCCCTGGATTAATTATGCCCAGGAACGGATTATGCCCATGGAAGGATTATATTCATGGATGGTTATTAATGGATAGATGATACTCACTGATAAAGTCATACCAGGGATGGATGATGTGTATAACCGTGGATGATGATTTCCATGGTGGTTTGGATTGATGCTGGTATCGGTATCGTAGAAGTATTGAACAAAAGGTGTTAGTCACATAGTGACTTATGTGCAAATGAAGATATGCTTACTTTTGGAGATGTACTTAGTGGAAAAGTTAAGAGTCTAGCGAAACTCGAATAGGAAGCTATGGGCAACTGCTGAGTTAGACTGATCACCTGACTTTGTAGTTAGCCGATGGAGTTCAAGGAGAGTGTAGTTAGAAACCTAGTTATAATGGAATCAGGAAAAGTCTTGAGCATAGGCTTTCATTGGCAGGCTACCTCACTAACAAATTTTCAATGAGGAAGCCACTTGGGAACTTGAATTGGAAATGAGAACAACTCACCCTGAGCTATTTATGTAAGCCGTTTGAAACCCTACTTCGCTCGATTTTCGGGACGATTTTTTTTAAAAAAGGGTTGTATTGTAACACCCCGGATTTTCAAGCTATGGATATATATGGAAATTGTCCATTTAATTTGTAAATTAATGGAGATAGACCTTAGATGGGTAAGGTGTTGGGTCAAGTGTCCAATTAAGACCCAACGAATCATGGATAAGGTTCACTTGAAGTAAATGGTTAAGACTTAGTTAATTGGGTCAAGATTGTCAATTGGGTCAAATGCCGAATTGGGACCCAATGGGTCATGGTTGACTTGGTTGACCACCAAGTGAGTTCAAGCTTAGTTAAAATATGACTAAACTAAGATGGAAATGGAATGAAGTATTTGAGTTGATTTTAAGTGAGTAAATGAGGTGAATTAAAGTTATGAGTTGAGAATTTATTAATGTGAGTTCAAGTGCTTGAGTTGGAAAATGAGGTCATTTAAGTTGAGTTGAATTAAAATGAGTGGAGTGGGAAGATGGAGGGTTTCCATCTCAAAGGAGGAAACCCAAAAGGCACAATCAAGGTGTACACGTTGGATGTGGGAGTTTCATCTCATTGGATGAAACTCCAAAAGGATCATTATGAGGATGAAGGGTTTTTTGGTTGTTACTCAAGGCATACCCATAGCACACGTTGGAAAAATGGAGGGTTTCCATCTCAAGATGGAAACCCAGGGGTCAAAACGGTGGGTGTTTCATCTCATGGATGAAACCTCAAATGGAACATTAAGGAGGGAGGTGAAGGGGCATGGTGGTTACAAAGGGGTATCACCAAAGGACACTACCCTTGGCCGACCCTCATTGATCAGGATGAGGAAGTTGGAGAGTTGTGTTGTTACACAAAGACACACAAGGCTACACGTTGGAACATGAAACACCCCAATTTCTCAATGAAGTGGATAATTATGAAAATGCCCTTGGTTTGTTAAATTAATTATTTGTGATGTCAAATAAGGAAATGGTGGGGCCCATTGCTCAAATTAAGATCATATGAGCACATTATAAATGTCAAATTTGATTGGATGGGTAATGTACATCAATTGGGTTGAAAATGGCTAAATGGATCAAAGGGCCCAATTGGACCCAATGGGTCATAATAGATGATTTGACCATTGTGTAAACTAAATGGGGTTAAGCTGAACTGATTGGAAATCAAGTATAGCAAAAATGGGTAGGCTTGATGCATGAGTGAAAACCATTTAAAAGTGGCAAAATCAGCCCATTAATGGGTCATGTTGTCAAAACGGGTCAAGGGGCTGATTGGAGACCCAATGGGTCGAGTTGACTAAGTTGACCACGGATGACTGTGTGGGCCCTCAGATGAGCTCAAGTGTGAGTTTGTTCAGCTTGAGTTGGACTGATTTGGAGTGAGTTTGATTTAAGAAAAGTTGACTCAAACTTGGTGCATTAAATGTGTTGAGTTGGAATAAAAAGAGCCATGAATCAAGTGAGTCAAGGATATGGAAAGGTGTCTTAATCTCACACAACACTTGGGAAAACAAATCTCAGCCGTTGGAATGAAGAGGTTCCTTGGTAAAGACAAGGGACACCAAGGTTGAGCGGCATCATGCATCTCATGAGATGCATGTGTGAAAACATAAAGGGATGCAACGTTTGGGTGAAGGGGCGTCTTGGATGACACCCAATATCCCATCGTTTTTGGCAAAATTTATTGAGGGAAAATAAATGGAAGATAGGGCTGAAATTACAAAAGGGAAAGACCACCATTGTTGGCCGATTTTCATATTGAAAATCCAAAGAATTCCCAGCTCTCTCCCCCTCTCTCTAAATTCGTTTTCTTGGCTGAAATAGCAGAGGTGTTTGCACAACTGGTCAAGCATAAAACAACAAAGGAAGGAAGGCAAAGAAGGATTGGAAGTAAAGATTAAAAGCAAGGAAGTTTGGTAAGTGTTTAGTTGTTATTTTGGTTTAATAAAATGGAACAAATGGAGCATGTAATGGGCTATGGGTATGGCCGAACCCCATGGGCTGTTTTTGGGTGAAAAGATTGGATTGAATTCCATTGGTAACTATGATGTGTTTATGTATTGATTTAAGAATTACCTAGGTTTAGGTATGGATTTAATATCAAGCTGATTAATCATAAATAAGATCAAAAGGGGACAAAAATCAGATTTGGTGAGGTTCGGCCATGTGGTATGGCCGAACCCCACTAAGGGTCTTTGGTGGCCTTATTGTGTAGCTAATTGTATGATTAAAGATGTGTGAAAGAATGATTTAAAGGAGCAAATAAAGATGTGAGGTTCGGCTATGGGTATGGCCGAACCCCACCAAGGTGGTTTGGTCATAGTCAAGGATGCTTAAGGAAAAAGTTGGTCTCAATGGCATAATGGTAGTTATGGGAGAAATGATCAAAGGTAGAATGATCATAGGTATGGTTGTATGGACCCAGAACAAAGGGGTATGGTTCGGCCATGCTGTATGGCCGAACCCTACCAAGGTATTTTTGTAGAATTTGATGCTTAATAGGGATTAAATGAATGAGAGACCAAAGGATAAATAGGTGAGGTTCGGCCATGGGTATGGCCGAACCCCACATAGTGCATTTTTGGGACTTAGACCAAGTTGGAATTACATAATGAATATTTAATTTAGTGCTATGAAAATAAGGTATCGAGACTTGCGAGAACGGCGTACGAGTCGTGAACGGCTGACGAGTAAAAAAGATCGAACACTGAAGAGAATCTTCAGTAGGTTTCCTACCTACTTATAACCACAATTATGATTTGGTTTTATCATGTTTTTATGAGATATGTTGTATTTGATATTATGTTTCAAATATGATTTTAAATGATGAGATATGTATTTACAAAATGACATACATGTACATTGTCATCTCATGCATGGACATGGGATGATGATTGAGGATATGCTGTGTTGCAGTTATGAGTTACTATCTTCCTTAGGCGATGAGAGTCCCGCCAGGAGGAGTAACATGATGATAAGAGTCACATTGGTCTCCTTAGGCGATGAGAGTCCCCGCCAGGAGGACTAATATGTGATATGAAACAACTCAATGATGTAGTGTTTTTCCACAGGTAACGAGAATTACTGTGGATTACCTTATCGTGTGAGTTCCAGATGGAAGTGTATTGTGATTTACCTTGATGGTGAGAGTCCCGTCAAGTGATGGCTATATATGTGTGATGGGGTGGGGCTCATTACATTTGCATACATACATAGCATGGTTTTATATGTTTTTGATAATCATGTATTATGATATATATGCATGTTTTATATGCTAACCATGTGGTAGCCCTGATTGGGAACCTACTAGGCGCGTTAATCTAACGCCCTAATTCTATCATTAGAGGATAATGCAGGAACAAGGAAAGGGAAAGAGAAGGTCGATGACCGGGAGGGGAGCCAAGCCTAAGCGCTTGATTGATGAACAAGACTTCTTTATTTCTGTCATTTGACTTATATTTGATGGACATATAATAAGTTAATACTTTGCTATGGTTTGATTAGGTTATTACTATGGATGGTTGTTTTATGTTAATTATTAATTGAGACTGTTACTTGCTATCTATTCATTCTATTTCAGCAGTTAGTCTACTTTATTCCGCAAGTTATTGTTTAGTTCCATGTGTGATTTGTTAACATGGTCTAGTCCATGTACACATGGGTGGCCAGTTAAGGTTCAGACTTGAGTAGTTTGAACTTAACTCGCGTCGTGACGTCCCTCCGCCCTTCTCCGGTGTTTAAGTAAAAAAAAAAAATTAGACTCTGATTTGTCTCGGAAAGGGGGGGCGTTACAGAACATGGAAGCCCAAGGGGCATAAGATTGGGAGTTTCATCTCATGGGATGAACCCCCAAAGTAGGTATCAATGGAGAGGTGAAAGGTCATGGGAGTTACAAAAGGGGTATCAACCAAAGAATACCACCCTTGGCTGAATTATATTGGACAAACAAAGAGGATTCTTTGCTCCATCTCACTCTCAAGCTCTCACACAAGGCTGACCCTCTCTCATTGACAAAAGATAAAGGATTTAGAGTATTTTCTATCCCAAGTTTCCCTCTCTCTCTCTCAAACCTACACTCTCTTGGCCGAACCCTCTCCTTGAAGTTTCATCGCAAGACCTCTCAAGTTCACACTCGGCCAAGGATCAAGGAGGAAGAAGAGGCTAAGGAAGAAGAAGATCAAAGGAATAAGAAGGAGAGAAAGAAACCGGAGGAGTCGCGGAATCGGTAAGTACTCCATGAGATTTTATTAAGTAAGATGGTCAAGGACATGGTTTGGCCATTGCATGGCCGAACCCTAATTCTTATGGTTAAGGACTTTATGCATGAACCATGTATGGAATGGTGAATGACCAAGGATCAAGGTTTGGCCCTTACATGGCCAATCCCTAAGTTATATGTATGAGAACCATTAAGGACAAAAGAAGGGTTGGATGAGGTTCGGCCATGGTGTATGGCCGAACCCCATCAAAGGATTAAATCTTGGAAGTATGATTTTTAGAATAAATCGATGAACCATAGGGTTCGGCCATGGTGTATGGCCGAAGCCCATGGAAGAACATCATTGGTTTAAATGGTTTTAAAGGTGGTTAAACCATGGAAAGGTATTAAGGATTTTAAAAGGTTTTAAAATGGTTGTATGTCAATGATTTGAAAGGGTTTTAAAGGAGGGAAATAATGGAGAATTGTTAATCATTTTAAATGGTCTAAAATGTTATATGGTGAAGAATCTTGGACCATGGGTTCAGCCATACACCATGGCCGAAGCCCATGAAGGCATATTGTTGATGTTTAAAGGGTTTTAAGGATGAGAATGATAGATAGATGTTGGTAAATGTTAATGAGTGGTAAATGATGAAAATCATGCAAATTGATTTAGTGATCTTAAATAAGGTTTACATGTTGTAAAATGATGACCTAAGTGTATGATTAAACCCCCCCATGGAGGGACTTTATTTATGGGTTTAAATGTTGTAAATAATACAAAGGGAGGATGAAGATGAATACCATGGGTTCGGCCATGTTGTATGGCTGAACCCCATGGACCATTTTAATGGGTCATGTGGAGATTTATATATGTTTAAATGAATGAAAGATTAAACTAGGAAACGAAGGATTCATTTATGGATCTATGTTTGGTTATGGATCATGTATGGATCTGTAACACCCTGCCCTTTTTCACTATGCTTTCCAAAAATCAGAGTCTAATTTTTTTTTTTTAAAATAAGAGTGAGATAAAGAGTGGGGACGTCACAACTCGAATTAAGTCCGAACTTCTAAAGTCCGACCCTTAACTGGCCAACCCTACGTGTGCATGGACTAAGTCCATGGAACAGTTCACACGTGATAATATAAACATGCGGATTATAATAGAACCTAACTCTTGTCCATTTTTAGATAGCAAAGTACTCCGTCAATTATAAATGATTAACTTAAATAACCAAAGTAACCATTTACAAACCATAACAAATATCTAAATTGTTACATGCCGATTACTAGCTACTCAAAATACAAGTCCATGAGTAACTAAAATAAAATAACATCCAATCACATATCCAAGCTCCTATGCTTGGCTCTGATCACGATCATCGTCCCTTTCCTTTCCTGTATCATCCACTAGGGTAGAAGTAGGGCGTTAGAACAATGCGCCCAGTAGGTATTCCATTAGGGTCTACACATGGTTAGTACAAATCATAGATAATATCATAATGTCAAAAATCATATAAACCATGCCATGTCATGATGTCAAATGCAACGAGTCCCACCCATCACAAGTACATATAAGTACCCCCAAATAGGTCTTTCGGACGTCCCGACGGAGTGTGGCCCCTCCAGTTTCTTCTTCATGGAAATGCACATCAAGGTATCCCACATAAGTTTTTCGGACGCCCCGACGGAGTGTGGCCCCTCCGGTAACATAACCTTCACCCCATGCCATGCATGAGATGCTAATGAAACACATGCTATTTTATATTATAAACATAGCATTAAAAACCCACATTTGAAACATATCTTTTACAACATTAATTCATCAAAATAAGATAAAAATAAACCATGTTTCAATAAGGTAGAATCCTACCAGTGACACTAATGTGATCTTGCTTTATAATCCGGCAATTGCTCACGATCGTGCCCCGCTTGTGAGGTCCCGTTACCTTATTACATATCAATCAATCAAACCATGTTCTATTTGATTTCTATTAAGTCTAAGTCCATAAACCCAACTTTGTTGGGTTCGGCCATACAACATGGCCGAACCTCACCCTCCTTGATTTTTGGTCCCTCTTTTCATTTAACTTAAGTCCAAGATCATAATGTTTTTAATTCATTAACCTAACATACATAAACCCTAGGTCCACCAAACATTCCCCATGGGGTTCGGCCATACACCATGGCCGAACCCATGGTCCATTAATTTTAATTATTTACAATATTGCAATGGTTTCCATCACCTTATGTTTAGGTCCAAAATTGATCCATAACATGGATTCATGATTGATTCATAAATCATAAAATAAGGCCCTAATAATTCCCTTCATCCCTTGGTTTGGTAAACCATTCATTTAAATTATAGAAAGACCCACAAATGACCCATTAACAAGTTCATGGGGTTCGGCCATACACAATGGCCGAACCCTTGATGTTTCATTTCTAACTTCTCCTTTTAAATGGTTCACCATCTTAGGTCCATAACATAAGTCTATACTTGAATCCTCCAATTAATCCTCCATTCATTTAAAATATACAGACATAGTATCCATAAAATTGCTTCATCATTTACTACCCCAAGTCCAAGAGTGATCCATACATAATTCATTCACCATTTACAACCTTCATGCCAACTTAGATTCAAAAATACCATCCATGGGGTTCGGCCATGGTGTCCTTGCATTTTTGTCCAAAAACCGATCACCGATTGAGTCAAGTTGATCATATGCCCATTTGTGAAATCTCGTTACCTTGTTACACATAAATCTATTAAAACGATGACCCATTTGATTCCCATCATTCCATGTGCATTTCCACCTATGATTACAGTCCTTAACCCGATTAAGACCCCCAAGGGGTTTCGGCCATACCTTAGGGCTGAAAATGTTTTCAGTCCATAACAAACTCATTAGTGGGGTTCGGCCATGCAACATGGCCGAACCTCACTTTCTTGATTTTTGACCACCTTCTTTTAATCCTTGCTTATTTTAAACCATGCAAGTCAATCCTCATTCATTCGTTTATTTCTTAATCCTAGTTAATCATTTAACTTGATAAGAACAACCTAAGTCCATAAAATGTTATCCATGGGATTCGGCCATGTTGGTCCTTTATTTTCACCATATTCCCATCTTAGCCATCAACTCTTTCCATAGATAATCACTTAATTTATGTACACATAACTTAGGTCCAAAAATGATTCATGGGGTTCGGCCATACAACATGACCGAACCCATGGTTCCTTATTTCCATCTTCTCATGGTCTAACCACATTTAAATCCATCAACATTTCTCCATGGGGTTCGGCCATATATCATGGCCGAACGGTCCATTGTTTTCCATCCTTTCTTCATTTTAAATCATCATTCCTTACTTGATAGCCCATGGTTCGATTATTTAAAAACAACTCTAGATCCACAAAACATTCTTCCATCATTTTCATCATTTAGAACCCATTAAAAATCACCAACATTCTTCCATGGGGTTCGGCCATAAAACATGGCCGAACCCTATGGTTCATCATTTTTCATCCTCTTCATTCTATTTTCCATTTTCATATCATTTTGAGGATGGGTTCTCTTAAAAATACATACAATAAGTTTAGGTCCTTTGATGGGGTTCGGCCATACAACATGGCCGAACCTCATCCAATCCCTTTTGAGTCCTCATATGGTCCATACATCAAAGTTTAGGGTTCGACCATGCAAGAGGCCGAACCATGTTCTTCCTTATATTCAATCATGCATGTTGTCATAGATCATGTATACATATAGTCCTTAACATTATCCATTAATCATATATGCAACCCTAATCTTCATCACCATTACTTCATTTGTGCAACCCATCTCATAGGTATTTACATTCCAAATATTTAACCATCACATTGATATTCCTTGGATGTATTTTAAATCCATGGCCCATAACATTTTGGCCAACCACTTCCAATCCCATATGGAACCCCATGGTTTCGGCCATTCCATAGCGAAACCATGGTTCCCTTAACTCCTTTTAATTAATAAACCTTGTTAAACAATACATACCGATTCCGCGACTCCTCCGTTTTCTTTCGTTCCGTCTTGCTCCTCCGTTCTTCTCCTTCCTTAGTCTTTTCTTCTTCCACCTTGATCTTCGGCCAAAGAGTGTTGATTGAGAGGGAGAGGGTTTGAGGTGAAAACCCTAAAAGAGGGTTCGGCCAAGGAGTGAAGGTTTGAGAGAGGGAGAGAGAGAGAATGAGAGGAAACTCTAAGTTCTCTTTCTCTCAAGGAGAGGGGTCGGACCTAGGGTTTTGGAGAGAGGGAGAGAATGAATGAGATGAAACACTCTCTAGTTCTTTTGGTCTTTCCCATGTGTCCCTTGGCTATCCAAGAGGGCACATGGCTTACACTTGTCACATTCCCTCTACCCAACGGTTTTGGTGTCTAGGTTTCCATGAGATGGAGACCCTCCACCTCCCCTTTGACTCACTTAATCTTGTCATCTTCCATGTGACTCACCACCCATTCAACTCACTTCATTTAAATGAAACTCATTCCCCTAAGTTAAGCACTTGAGTTCATTTCCATCTAAGTTAGGTGATTTTAATTAAATAATTAACTCAACTCACTTCACTTGACCCTCTTAAATTCTCCCATGAACTCACCCATGGTTGACCAACTCAACCATGGTGGCCGGCCCTACATGTGCCTTAGTCCACACGCCACCTCACTTGATGAGGTGGACTTGGGTCCCACTTGGGTATGCCACTTCCATATTGCCTCATATACTTGCCACCTCACTTGATGAGGTGGATCCCATGCCTTTAGATCTTAATTGGATCCATGACCCGATCAAGTCAATTCCTTACCCATTTACCCTAATCATCAATTCATCTTGATCCATCGGGTCCCAATTGGGCATTTGACCCAATTAACCACATTTACCCAATTAAATAGAATTAACCCTATCCATGATCCATTGGACCATACTTGGGCCATTGCCTCAATTCTTATCCATCTAATACCCACTTCATCTTTAAATCTTAATTTTTAACAATTAAAATAGGTAATAGCCAATATAATTATTGCAATTGAAAATCCGGGCTATTACAATATTACCCTCTTTGAAATTTTCTCCCCGAAAATCATACGAAGTATGCTTTCAAACAACTTATACAAAAAACTTAGGATGAGCTACTCTCATTTCTGATTACCATGCCGATCCCATACCACCTTGACGAACTGAATGGCTCGGTTCCGTAGCACCCATTGTTCCTTCCAGATCACTCTGACCGGCTTCTTCACATAAGTTACGTCACTTTGCACATCAACATCTTGCACGTTCAACACATGTGAAAGGTCAGGATTGTATTTCCTCAACATAGAGACATGGAGTACATCGTGCAAAGATGACAACTGTGGAGGAAGTACCAATTGGTAAGCCACCTCCCCCACCCTCTTTAGGATTGGAAACGGCCCCACGAATCTAGGCGACAATTTCCCTTTCTTCCGAATCGCATGTGTCCCTTTCGTGGCGAGACTTTCAAGAACACTGAGTCTCTCACCTCAAACTCAAGGAACCTCCTTCTCTTGTCAGTGTAGCTCTTCTGATGACCCTGTGCGGTAAGTAAATGTTGTCGTATGAACTTAATCTGCTCCGTGGTCTCTGCAACTAGCTGGGGTCCAATAAGTGCAGGTTCACCGGCCTATGTCCAACACATTGGTGATCTACAGGGTCTACCATACAACGCCTCGAATGGAGCCATCTGGAGGCTTGCTTGGTAACTGTTGTTGTAAGAGAACTCGAGCAGCGGTAAGTGATCCTCCCATCCACCCTTGAAGTCTAACATACATGCTTTCAGCATATCCTCCAATGCCTGTATTATCCTCTCTGACTGTCGATCAGACTGTGGATGGAACTCTGTGCTAATCAATAGGTCTGTCCCCATAGCCGACTGCATGCTCTGCCATACCTTGCCGGTGAATTGGCCATCTCTATCGGACACAATAGTCCGAGGAATACCATGTAGTCTGATGATATCCTTGATGTACCGTTGACCCAAAGTCTCAGATGAATCTGTCATCTTGATAGGAAGAAAATGTGCAGATTTGGTCAATCGATCTACCACGACCCATATTGCATAGTTGCCCTTTGATGACCTTGGCAACCTGGTTACAAATTCCATAGAGATATGTTCCCATTTCCACTCCGGCACTGGTAAGGGTTTGAGTAAACCTGGTGGTTTTTTATGTTCAGTCTTAACCTGCTGACAAGTTAGACAGTGAGCAACAAACTCTGCCACATCTCTTTTGAGTCCATGCCACCAATATTGTCTCTTTAGATCATGATACATCTTGGTGCTGCCCGGATGAATAGAGAGTTTGGTTTGGTGTGCCTCGATCAATAACTCTCTTCTGCAGCTCTGGGGTACATATGTCCTGCCTCGAAAAAAAAGACCCTGCCCCGATCGTAACTCCCATTTCGGTAACAAGTAGACATTTTAGTCCATATTTCTTCCACTTCCAGATTTGTCCGTTGTTCTTATTCAATCTTGGAATCCATGTTGGACCGTATGATCAGATTATACATACTCCAATGGTTCTTGATATACAAGTTGCACTCTCGAATGGTATTTAGCATCTCCCATTCCTTCCTGATCAAACTAGCCACTGTTGCATGTGACATGCGATTGAGGGCATCCGCCACTTTGTTCACCTTACCAGGATGATATCGAAGCGTAAACTTATAATCTTGTAGATATTCCATCCATCTCCACTGCCTCATGTTGAGTTCCTTCTGATCAAACAAATATTTCAGGCTTTCGTGATCTGAAAATACTTCAAATTTCTCGCCATCCAGCTTTTGAGAGCGACGACCACTGCGGCTAGTTCCAGATCATGCGTGGGATAGTGGCGTTCATGAATTTTCAACTATCTTGAACCATAAGCCACCACATGTTGACTTTGAGTGAGAGAACACCCAAGTCCCTCTCCTGAAGCATCACAATATACTTCATAGCCCTTGCCTCTTTCCGGCAAAATCAGAATAGGAACAGTTGTAAGCCTCTCCTTTAGTTCCTCGAATCTTGGTTGCATACATCAGATCATTCAAATTTGACTCCTTTCTGAGTGAGTCGGGTAAGTGGAGATGCAATCTTGGCGAAGTCCATGATAAACTTCCTATAGTAACCTGCCAATCCCAGAAAGCTGCGGATTTCGGTCACATTCTTCTGTGCTTTCCATTCTCTAACTGTCGCCACCTTAGCCGGGTCCACGGCTATACCTTCCACTCATATAACATGCCCCAAGAAGTTAACCTCAGATAGCCAGAATTCACACTTGCTTTCTTTGGCATACAATTGATTCTTCTTCAGGGTGTCCAGGACTATCCTCAAATGCTCAGCATGCTCCTCCTGACTTTTGGAATAAATCAGGATCTAATCAATCAAGACAATTACAAACTTGTCCAAGAAAGGACGAAAGATCATGTTCATCAGATCCATGAACACAGCTGGTGCATTGGTAAGTCCAAACGGCATGACCACATACTCATATACTCCATACCGTGTCCTGAAAGCCGTATTCTCTATGTCTTCCTCCCTAACGTGGATTTGATGGTAGCTTGACATCAGATCAATCCTGGAGAAGTGAATGGAACCCCTGAGTTGATCGAATAGATCATCAATTGTGGGTAGAGGGTACTTGTTTCTGATTATCAGCTGGTTCAATTTTCTGTAATCTACACACATCCAAAGTGTACCGTCCTTCTTCTTCACAAATAATACTAGTGCTCCCCAAGATGATGTGCTTTTCCGGGTGCATCCTAGTCTAAGCAGTTCATCAATGTGCTTCTTTAACTCAGACATCTCAGTTGGGGCCATCTGGTAATGCGGCAATGACACTGGAGTAGTGCCAGGATACAGTTTGATCTCAAAGTCAATCCCTCTTGGGTGGCAAGCCAGGGAGTTTTGTCGGGAATACCTCCACGTAGTCTTTTACTACCGCAGACAATTCAGTCACCGGTGCCTTGTCTAGTCTGATGTTGTTCAAAACAAAGGTGGTTCAATTCTTCATGCAGTCTTCTGGTCATAGGGATGCTCTGTCTGTCAGCATGTACCACGTATCGCTTTCCCTCGGTGACCAAAATATCACCCTGCAGAGATGGCAGTCAATGCTGGCCTGGAAGTTAGCAAACTAATCCATGCCAAAGATGATGTCGTACTCAGTCATCTCGAGTACCAGATAATTGAACTCAAATCTGAATCTAGCGAGTTCAGTGTTTATCGCTGTGCATATAAGTCCCAGTGATGTGTCTCCGATGGGGGATACAATAATAAGTGATGTGGACAATTTTTGTACTAAGGTGCCAGTAGCAGATATAAATGCAGCAGATACAAATGAGTGGGATGCTCCAGAATCGAATAATACGAAAGCATAGGAACTACCAACTACTACCATACCTTGAATCACGGAGTGATCCACCATCTCCGGATGACGAGCTAAGGTATACAACTGTCCAGATCCTATCGGGTTTGGTGCCCCTCCTGTCTGGTTGTATGCCCTGGATCCTTGTGAATGAGTTGATTAGGCTAGAGGACAAAATGAACCCATGGAGTGAGAGGGTCTACTGTTCTGTGGACATTCCCTCTTGAAATGGCCCTCCTGGCCACACTGGAAACAGGTGCTCACACCTCGAGGGACCTGAGAGACTGATACTGATGGGGAGGACTGACTGGGACGAAAGCCCCCAGTTGACCCAGTGGAAGGTGAGGGTCTCCCAAAGTTAGGTCGGAACCTCTTGTTGGGACGAAAGACACTTACCCCGCTCTGGCCTCGGCAGTTGTCCACAAACCGCACTGTCTCTGTCATCTCCTGCTCAGCTATGGTAGCTCTACTGACCACCTCCGCCAGTGTAGGTGACTTGAAGATTGTCACTTTGGACTGATGCTCGGTCGAAGGCCCCGCTCAAATTTGCGAGCCCTTCTGTACTCCGTGTCCACCATATATAAAGCATAACATGATAGATCGAGGAACTCCTGATGATACTCCGCCACAGTCCTGGTGCCTTGCACCAAATATATGAACGCTTGTGTGTTGCGCTCCTTCTCCTCATCTGGAAAGTAGTGATCCAGGAACATAGCCGAGAACTTGTCCCATGTCATCATAGTTCTTTCCACTTCTGGAATCAGTTCCCGCTGTAGCTCAATCACTTCCCACCATTTGCCAGCATCATCAATCAACTGTGAAATGGCCAGCAATATTCTATCTTCATTACCGGAGATCTTCAGTAATGTCAAGATCTAGGTAATGTTCCTCAGCCAGTTCTCCTCTCCGGCAGGTCCTTCTTTCCCTTTGAAGTAAGGGGGACGCTGCTGTTGGAAATCTCTAACCATCCTCCGATCATGTGCCTCGTTGGTGGTCGTACTTCCATTGCTGTTCATATGTTGCTGTAGAACGGAAGTGACCACAGCTTGTACTAAGTTCTGCAGCTCGGGAGGTACCACTAGAATGTTCACGCTATTCTGCTCCTCCTCTTGATGTGGTTGCTGTACCTCTTCATCCACATGCGGGTTTTGTCGAATTCTTCTTCTCGGAGGCATTTTCCTAAGTCATTGAAACATCGTTGACTTAGCTTCTTCGTAAAGTTTCATGTTTATGTATTTTGGGGAAATTGCCAAATAAGCATCTTTGTATTCCTTTGTTTTTGGGGAAGTTTTCCTAAGTATCAAGTGTTGTTTCTCAATTTGGGAAAAGTCCTGATGTTTCTCATTTTCGTGGAAATTTTCCTATGTATCAAGTGTCGTTTCTCAATTTGGGGAAAAATCATTGATGTTTCTCTTTTTCGGGGAAATTTTCCTATGTATCAAGTGTTGTTTCTCAATTTGGGGAAAAATCATTGATGTTTCTCTTTTTTGGGAAAATATGTCCTATTTTGCTATGTTTGATAAATCCAATTTATAGTGATTGTCCTTCCCTTGCTATCATTCATTTTTCGTCAAGTGTTGCTCTCAGATTGAATGCTTCAGTCTGAGTCTAACAAAGTAAATTAATTCGGCCCCCGTGCAGCGGACTCCGAAGAGTCAGTCAGTTGGGATTCTTATCTTGTCAGTGATACATGATACCGTCTTAATCTTATTTCGAAAGATTCATCCTTCCGATTTCGCTCTGATACCAATTGTAACGCTCCGTCCTTTTTCTCTCGCCGAAAATCAGAGTCTAATTTTTTTTTAAAAAAAAATAAAGAGTGGGAGAGAGAGGGACGTCACGACGCGAGCTAAGTCCGAGCTTCCAAAGCCCGGCCCTTAACAGGCGAACCATACGTGTGCGTGGACTAAGTCTACAAAAATGGTTCACACGTAATAAGGCTAAACCTGCGTAATTATAATAGAGTTACTATCCTATCCAATTTTAAATAGCAAGGAAGTCCATCACTTAATAACAATCATCTTAAGTTAAAATGTCCAAAATTAAAATCCAAACCATAGCAAATAGTCTAAGTTATCAGTACCAAATACTAATTACTCAAATTACATTGTCCATAATAAAAACTTAAATAAAATGAAACTAGATTATCCAAGCTCCTAAGCTTGGCTCTGTTCACGTCCTTCACTCCGTCCATTTCCTGTGTTATCATCTAAGGTCGAAGTAGGGCGTTAGACAACGCGCCCAGTAGGTACTCCGAGTAGGGTCAAACACATGGGTTAGTATAAAAATCACATAGATATATATAATATCAAAACCATGTAAGTCAATGCCATGCCATGAATCCCACCCATCAACCATATCACAATCACATAGTATTCCTCTTGATGGATAATCCACATCAAGGTATTGTCATGACTCCCCACGTATGCTTTATCGGTCCTTTAACGCCCTGCCCTTTTTCACTCGCCGAAAATCAGAGCCTATTTTTTTTTTTTGAATAGAAGAGTGAGAGAGAGAGGGACGCCACGACGCGAGTTAAGTCCGAGCTACCAAAACCCGACCCTTAACTAGCCAACCATACGTGTGCGTGGACCAAGTCCACTAAAACGGTTCACACGTACTCAAGTTAAACATGCGGAATAATTCGTAGATACGGAAATATAATAGAATAACAATTCTATTCCATTTTAGATAGCAAGGAGGTGTATCACTTAATAATAATTATCTTAAGTTAAAATATCCAAAATTAACATTCCAAACCATTGCAAATAATCGACGTTATTACAGTCCTACGAAATAATTACTCAAATACATTATCCATGAGTAGCTTAAACGAAATGCAACTTAATCATCCAAGCTCCTAAGCTTGGCTCCGCTTCCTCGTTCAGTCCATTCTCTGTGTCATCAACTAGGGTCGAAGTAGGGCTTTAGACAACGCGCCCAGTAGGTATTCCAATTAGGGTCAAACACATGGGTCAGTATAAAAATCCAGATATAATATCATATACCGTACATTTAAAACATCGTATCCAAAGCCGTGTATGATAATAGAGATCCAATCATACAAATAAAATCAGAAACAGTTTATGATAATAAAGATCATAATCATGCTGATGCAATGCCATGCCATGGGTGCTATGCCATGAGTCCCACCCATCAGCCATATCCCAGATACATGGTATCCTCTTGATGGAAAACTCCTCATCAAGCTCACGAATGCCTTACGGACGCCCCGACGGAGCGTGGACTTCGGTTACCTCTTGATGGATAATGCACATCAAGGTCTTCCTCTTGATGGAAAACTCCTCATCAAGCTCACGAATGCCTTACGGATGCCCGACGGAGCATGGACTCTGGTTACCTCTTGATGGATAAAGCACATCAAGGTACCCCCACAAATGCCTTATGGACGCCCCGACGGAGTGTGGTCTACGGTTACATATCATCCCTCCCATGCCATGCATGAGATGGAAATGTCCACATGCTATGCAATTATACAAATCATAGCATTAAAATCTCATATTTGAAACATATCATTTATACAAAATAACCCATCAAAATAGGAATAAAAACCATCATACATATCCCATGGTATCAATGAGGTAGAATCCTACCAATGGCCAACTAAAGTGTCCTTGCGTTTTCGTTCGAAAACCGCTCACCGAATCGTACACCGCTTGTGAGGTCCCGTTACCTTATTACATATTAATAAGTTAAACCAACGTTCCATTTAACTTCCAACTGTACTTAAGTCCACAAAACACCTTTGTAGGGTTCGGCCATACAACATGGCCGAACCTCACTTACATGGTTTTGGGTCCAAGGTCATGCCATCTTTGATTCATTATTCCAACACATGTAAGTTAATCATCTACCATTAATAAAACCCTAAGTCCATAAAAATTTTCCCCATGGGGTTTGGCCATACACCATGGCCGAACCCATGGTCTATCATTTTTAACCATATTTACCTCTTTGCCATTATTTCCATCACCTCATGCTTAGGTCCAAGATGTAGATCCACAACTAAACATTTTCCATGGTTTAATCACACACTTAGGTCACTTATTCATACCTAAATCCAAAAACATAATCCATGGGGTTCGGCCATACACCATGGCCGAACCCATGGTCCTTTTATTTCACCATTTGGCCATTCTTTCCTTCCATAGGTAATCACCTAATTTACTTATCCATACTTAGATCTATACATGATCCATAACCAAACATAGATCCACAAATGAATCCTCCACTTCTTAGTTTATTCATTCATTCATTTAATCATGTATAAATCTCTACATGACCCATTTAAAATGGTCCATGGGGTTCGGCCATACACCATGGCTGAACCCATGATGTTTCATTTCTCATCTTCTCCTTTAAATGATTTACAATCTTAGGCCCATAATCAAAGTCCCTCTATGGGGGGGGGTGGTTTAATCATACCCTTAGGTCCATCATTTTAGACCATCCTCTACCATATTTAAAACCCATTAACATTACCAATATTTCCCCATCATTTCCATGGTCCAAAAATACCTAAGTCCATCAATAACTCTCCATGGGGTTCGGCCATACAACATGGCCGAACCCATGGTCAAAGGTTCTTCACATTACAAACATTTGAGACCATTTAAATTTAATAACATTCCCCTTTATTTCCATGATCTAAATACATGTACATAATTCAATAATTCTTCATGGGGTTCGGCCATACTCCATGGCCGAACCCATGGTCTAAGGTTCTTCACATTACAAACATTTGAGACCATTTAAAATTATTGACATACATCCATTTTAAAACCTTTTAAAATCCTTAACACATTTCCATGGTGTAACCACCTTTAAAACCATTTAAACCAATGATATTCTTCCATGGGGTTCGGCCATACAACATGGCCGAACCCTGCGGTTCGTCAATTTATTCTAAAAATCATACTTCCAAGATTTAATCCTTTGATGGGGTTCTCATACATACATCCATTTAAACCCTTTAAAACCTTTTAAAATTACTGACATACATCTATGATTTTCATCCTTCAAATCTATTAAAAATAACGAATGTCCTTCCATGGGGTTCGGCCATACAACATGGCCGAACCCTATGATTCATCACTTCCTCTTGAAAATCATGTAATCATGTTCATATTCCTTGATGGGGTTCAGCCATACATCATGGCCGAATCTCATCCAGCCTTTCCTTTGTCCTTAATGGTTTTTATACATGAAACACTATCTTACTTAATAATCTCATCATCTACTTACCAATTCCGCGACTCCTCCGGTTTCTTTCACTCCTTCTTGCTCTTCCGATCTTTTCTTTCCTTAGCCTCTTCTTCCTTCCTTCCTGATCCTTGGCCGAGACTGATCTTGATAAAATCTCTAGGAGTGGTTGGGCCAAGAGGTATAGGCTTGAGAATGGGAGAAAGAGAGAAGATTTGAGATAAAACTCTAAGTGTTCTCCCTTTGTCAATGAGAGGAGATCGGCCTTGAGTGAGAGAGAGAGAGTGTGATGAAAATACACTAAGTTTTCTTGTCTTGAGGAGTGATTCAGCCAAGAGAGAGAGAGGGAGAGAGTGAGTTGAAAACAAAGTCCTTTCTGGATCAATGAGGGTAGGCCAAAGGTGGTGTTCTTTGGTGATGCCCTTTTGTAAATCCCATGCCCCTTCACCTCCCTCCTTAATGTTCTATTTGGAGGTTTCATCCATGAGATGAAACACTCCCACCGTTTGACCCAAGATGGAAACCCCCCTCCCCCCCATCTCTCCAACGTGTAAGCCTTTGTGTAACCTCCAAAACCTTTCACCTCCTCATTAATGATCCATTTGGAGTTTCATCCCATGAGTTGAAACTCCCATGTCTCCAACGTGTTGTCTTGACTTAGGTCTCATGAGATGCATCTCTCTACCTTCCCACTCCACTCACTTGAGATCAAAGTCCCATTAACTTCCATTCAACTCATTTAACTCAACTTACCACTCTAATTCAAGTCATTTAACTCACTTAAAAACAACTCAATTACTTGATTCTGTAACGCTCCGCCCTTTTTCACTCGCTTCTTCCCGTAAATTCAGAGTCTATTTTTTTTATAACAGTGTAGAGTGATAGAGCGCGGGAAGTCACGACGCGAGTTAAGTCCGAACTTCCAAAGTCCGACCCTTAGCTGGCCAACCCTATGTGTGCATGGACTAAGTACATGAAAAACGGTTCACACATAACAACATAAACATGCGGAATAAAAATCATAACATGCGGAAACATAATAGAACATAGTTCTACTCCGTTCCGATAGCAAAGTACGTCAAGTCTTTAATCATCATTATTATATCACAATTATCCAATAAAACATCAAACCATAGCAAATCCATCTAAGTTATTACAATCCGAATTCTAGATACTCAAATACAAGCCCATGAGTATCTTTAAACAAATATAAATTAAAAGCATCCAAGCTCCTATGCTTGACCCTTTTCGCTCTCATCGTTCCCTTTGTTTCCTGTATCATCAACTAGGGTAGAAGTAGGGCGTTAGTACAACGCGCCCAGTAGGTATTCCAATTAGGGTTAACACATGGGTTAGTACCAACAATCCAGATATAATATATATCAAAACCAGTTATAATAAATCATTCCATACTTTCAAAACATTGTATCCAAAATAGTGCATGATAATAGAGATCCAATTATACTGATAAAAACTAGAAACCATGCATGATAATAAAGATCATAATCATGCCAATTCAATGCCATGCCATGCTATCATATGCAATGAGTCCCACCCATCACAAAATATAGGGTATACTCTTGATGGAATTCTCATCATCAAGGTATCCTCCTGGTGGAATGCTCGTCACCAAGGTCTTCTCTCTTGATGGAATTCTCCTCATGAAGGTATTCCCCACAGTTGCCTTACGGACATTCCGACGGAGTGTGGGCTCCGGTTACTTAGTATCCTCTTGATGGAATTCTCATCATCAAGGTATCCCCTGATGGAATGCTCATCACCAGGGTCTTCATACATGTAATGGCTCAGAATTTTTAAATCAATATAAATGTGGATATTATTTATTTTAATGATGGAAATTGGAAATTTTATGGAATAAATGGTGAATGGATCAAAATATGGACAAAGGCCCAAGTATGGCCCAATGGACTATGGATTGAGTTTAAGTTTACTTAAAGGGTCAAAGATGGTCAATTGGGCCAAGAATGGTCAAATTGGGCCCAATACCCATTTGGGACCCAATGGATCAAGATGATGTAAGCTTTAAGGTAAATGGGTAAGATGAAAATGTAATTGGGCCATGGGCCCAATGGTGATCCAATTGGAATGAATTGAATGGGTTCAATTCACCTAAGTCAATTTGAAGTTGACCAAGGTGATGTGGTCAAGTGGGACCCACCTCCACCTCACCAAGTGAGGTGGCGTATGGACCCAAGGTTTGGTGGGGCCGACCACCATCGTTGAATTGGTCAACCATGGGTGTATGCATAAAGGCAATTTAAGCAAGTGGGATTAAGTTCAAGTGGGAATTAATTAACTTAATCAAATAATCCAATTAATTAGTTAATTAAACTAAGCTAAAGTGGTGGTCAAAGAGGGGAGACCAAAACACCTCATTCCAAGCTTAAGAGAAGAAAACACGTTGGACTTGGGTGGTGGTTATCTCAACCACCACCATAAAGCAAGATAAATATCTAAGCTTGGTTGGTGGGAGGAATTAATTACTCCACCCAATTGAGATAAACCTTATCTCTTTTACCCATCTTTTTCCATCGATGCTCTTTCACTCTCATTTCATTTTCCCATCTTGCTCTCCACCACCGTCCCACACACTAGGAAGAGGAAGAAGAAGAAAAATTAAGGAGAAAAGAAGAGAATGAGAGAAGAAAAAAAATGCAATTTCTTAGTTCATTACTCTAAGATCAAGGTCTATTATCTTCCCTCTCATCATCTCCTCCTTTCCCTCTCTCAATTCAAACCCTATTATGGCCGATCCTAAGATTGGAGGTTGTCACCATTGATCAAGCATCCTAGCCGATCAAAGAAGGAGAGGAAGGGGAAAGGAGGCTAAGGAAGCCGACGGGAGTGGCAAAAGTTGGAGGAGGCATCGGATTGTAAGTATTTTCTTAAACAAGAAATTTTGGATTTTTAGGGTTTAAGATTTGGGAGTCATTTTGTAAATTTAATGGTGGCCAAATGATTTTATGCCATGGATTTTAAATCCATCAATTTGAAGGATGGAAAGTGGACAAAACCCTAATGGGTAAATTAGGGTTAGGTTAAGGAAAAATAAATGGATTGAGTGCATTGTGTAATTAGGTATTAATCAAGCATGGAAGTGGGGGTTTTAAATGGATTAATGGACCATAGGGTTCGGCCATGTAGTATGGCCGAACCCCATGGTAAAAAGGGTTGATGAATCTAATTAGGGTTATGTAATTAATGTGTAAAATTTTTAGGGTTTTAAGGAATGGAGGACATTATGTAATGTAGTTAAATGATTAAGCAATGGATATATGTAAATATTTTTGGAAGTGAGGATTGGTGAAGGAATCAAAGGCCATAGCGTTCGGCCATGTAGTATGGCCGAACCCCATGGTAAATAATTGAGGAAATTTTAATGGGGTGTTAGGGTTAAAATTTTGAAGGATGAATTATGGTTTTAGGGTTTGATGATTAAATATTGGTAAATTGTTTTAAATGGATGGTAAATGAAGAAATGCATGGGAGAAGTGCATGATGTTGATGGCCTTAACAATGGTAGATGATGGAGTACTTTAATTAGGTTTTGTAAAAATGGAAGCATGGAGAATGTTTTAGGGTTTTGATATGGTTAATGATTTAATGTAGGTAATGTTTGAGGAGGTTTATTATGATGGAATCCATGAATAAATGTGAGTGTTTTTATGGCAAAAAGGGCACCAATGGAATAGTGGACCATGAACCATGGGTTCGGCCATGGTGTATGGCCGAACCCTATGGTGGTGAAGTGATGAAATTAATGGATATAGGGATATGGAAATTAATGGAGGAAATTGATGGACAATGTGAACCTAATGTTGATTGTTGGGATGGAAAGGTGATTAAGGAATTATGAATCAAGTGTAGGGTTTAGGTTCTCTCAATGGAGGGACTAATGATGAATCTAATGTGTAATCAAAGACCAAGGAAAATGGGGATTTGGTTAAGTTAAAAGGAGTTGATTGTTAATGAACCAATGGTAGATCATTTTGGCTAAGACTAATGTGTAGGTATATGTTTAAATAAATGGACTTTAGGTTAAAATTAAATGGCTGATGTAAGTGATCTTGTGATATGGGTGATGGGTCAATTATGGACCCAAGAATGTGCGTAAGAATGATGATTTAATTATAAGTCGTTTTTAAGGACAAAGGTTAAAGTGTATGCATGTGGATTTATTAATGGGGATTAGATTAAGTAAATGATTATTTTTAATAATTTTTATGTCATGGTTGATGGGTCATGAATGGATCCAAGTCTAGATCAATCATGAACTTAGTTGGGCAAGGGTGAATGAGTCATTAAACATGGAGAAGAGGTAGTGGCAAAACCGTAATTAATGGCCAAATTCAAGAACTCCATGGGAGATGACCAAGGGCTTAGGGGCTCTAAGTATCAAGTCTATGTATGGTTAAATAAAACCTAGGATGGCTAATTTGTTTTAAATTCACAAATTAAAGGGGTTTAATGGAATTAAATGGGACCCACAAAACCTAAATGGTGACCGATTATTCATGTGGACTAGGAAATGATTAATGGGCTTGGAAATAGTTAGAAACATGGACTAATTATTAATGTGTAATAAGGTATTGGACATAGTAAGCGGTACGTGATCGGCGACCGGGTCTGTCGAACGGAAACGGAAGAAAGAACGCTAGTCGGTATTCGGTAGGATTCTAACCTTTTCGTAAGCCATGGATTGAGTGATGGTTTCTTTGAATTATTTTGGAAATTATATGGTTTGTTTTAAGATTGGTTTTGAATTATGTATTATGTAGGGGTTTTTACTTCATTTATTCTGGTAAGCATATGAGTGGTTTAAAATGGGTTTTAAGGCTATGATGTGATTATTGAGGCTTTGCTTGATCTATTTTTGATAATCAAGTTATATGTTTTATTGATGCGATTTTTTTTAAAATGTCATGGTTTGCTATTATATTCATTACATGGCATATGGCATGTACATCTCATGCATGGCTTAGGAGGGATATGACAGGGGAAGGATGAAATGAAACCGGAGTCCATGGTCCGTCGGGGCGACCGATAAACAGACATGGAGATATTTTGATGTGTTTGATTTATCAGGGATGTTGTATGTAATTATGATACCTTGATGATGGTTCTTCCATCAAGGGAGATGATGTGTGATTGTTTATACCTGGACGAGGTTTTGCAGTCCAGGGGCATAATGTGTGATTGTTTATACCTGGACAAGGTTTTGCCGTCCAGGGGGATGATTTGTGATTATTTATACCTGGACGAGGTTTTGCCATCTAGGGGGATGATTTGTGATTATTTATATCTTGACAAGGTTTTGGCGTCAAGGGGGATATGACAGCATGATGGTATGGATGATGGGTGGGGTCCATAACACAGACACCCATGGCATAACATTCATTTTATGGTTTTTCGTTATAATATTATTTATATGCTTTGTTATCACTAATCCATGTGTTAGCCCTACTCGGACTCCTACTGGGCGCGTGGTCTAACGCCCTACTTCTACCCTAGCTGATGACGCAGGAAATGCTGGAGCAGAGGGACGAGACAGGAACCAAGCTTAGGAGCTTGGAAAGGGGGACTAATTATTTTGTTTAAGTTTATTTTGGGAAATGTGTATTTGTATAGTTTAGCTTGTCGGAAATGTAATATTTTAGACTTATTGCTATGATTTGGATTTTATTGTAGATGTTATGGCATTTTGGTAATTAAATGATGAAATTTTCCCTACTATCTACAAATTTGTAGGAAAGACTCTATTTTTAACTCCGCACTCAATTTAATATCTCTCGAGCTTACGTCTACGTGTGAACCGTTCTCGTGGACTTCGTTCCACGCACACATAGGGTTGGCCAGTTAAGGGTCGGGCTTTAGAAGCTCGGACTTAACTCGCATCGTGACGTCTGCGCCCTTTGTCACTTATTATTTCAAAAAATAAAAAATAAACTCTGATTTCGGTGAAAAGAGCGGGCGTTACAATACATAGTATCCTATTGATGGGACTCTCATCATCAAGGTATTCATACATAGTATCTTCTTGATGGGATTCTCATCATCAAGGTATCCCCCCATGAGTGTTTTACAGACGCCCCGACGGACTGTGGGTCCCCGGTTACCTGTCATCCCTCCCATGCCATGCATGAGATGCAAATACCACATGCTATGCAATTATACAAAATCATAGCATTTAAAAGCTCATATTTAAAAACACATGCTATTTTATCAAATAAATATAGCATAAAAAATCATATAAAGCATATCCTTTGAAACAAAAATTTCATCAAACATAAGATAAAAATAGTGTACATAAACCCATGGTTTCAAAGAGGTGGAATCCTACCAAAGACCGCTAACGTGTTCTTGCGTCTCCCGTCCAGTAACCGCTCACGATCATAAACACCTTGTGAGGTCCCGTTACCTTATAACATATTATTCAATTAAAACCAAGTCCCACTTGATTTACAATAATTTAAGTCCATAAACCAATCCCCATGGTTTATCATTTTCACACTTATTTACCTAATTGTCATTGGTTACTCTTTATTTAATATTTCATTTTGATATGCCAAACATAGTCCCTATGTGCACCAAACAATTACCATGGGGTTCGGCCATGGTGGTCCATTAATTCGATTAATTACAGTCATGCCACTATACTTATCCATAGCCATTTACCTTCCTTATTTTTCATTAAAACAAAAACATCTAAACCACTTACCGGTTCCGTGACTCCTCTGGTTTTCCGTCAGTTGATCTTGCTCTTCCAATCTTTCTCTTCCTTAGCCTCTTCTCTTCCTTGATCTTTCACAAACTAAGAATACCTTGTTGCCAAGAGTTCGATGCGTCAATACCTTGCTGCTTTTGTTGTGCCATGCACCCTTCCTTCTCTCCTTTTATTAAGCTCTATTTGCTAAGACAGCAAGTAATATTTTCAACCATGTATTATATATAGACCTTGCCGTGAGCCCCTCTTTTGTCTTCTTTTATTAGACCTCTCCTTGGTCCCAACTTAGGCCATGCCATTGCCGTGTGCACCCAATGTGTTGCCTCTTTATAAAACCTCCAATTAGCCAATCTTAGAAGATAACAAGGCCCCTTAAATTAACCATTGTCGTGTGCTCCTTTCTAAGGTTAGCAAGTGCCATGCGCCCCTTTGTTTCCCACTTTGGAAGGTGATATGCGCCCCTTCTCCCTTGTTGCCTTTCTATAAATCCTTCCCATTAATCTTATCTTAGAAGGTGCTAAGATAGATCACTCCCTATGCCGTGTATCCTTGTGGTTGCCTCTCTTATATCTACCTTCCACTTGGTCCAATCTATACTTAGATAGTACCATGCGTCCCTCTCCTTTTAATTTAGCATTGCCTAAATGCTATTCTTAATCAAGGGAACTACCCCTTTTTAAATAATCTTATGCCCAATACATAGATGTGCAAATCTTCTATATTCGGCCAATTAATATCCATACACGGCCATGCATAATTATTTAATTTTCAACATCTTATTATTTGGCAATCCATGTTAAATTAAAACTCCTAAAATCTAATCATCCATATCTTCCAAATTTCCTTTGTGCGCATAATCATAGATATTCAAATCTTCCACACGGCCATGGCAATTTATCTTATTCCTAAAATCTTTCCAGGATCCCTTTATTATATAAATTGAATTACTAATTAAATTCAGCCCATTTAATTTAGTTTGAAATCATTTATCATAATCGTTGAGTCTTAGTTGGGCAACGACCCAACATTTTACCCATCTAAGATCCATATGTAAAATTCATAAATTAATTGGGTAATTTCCGTAAATATTTATAACTTGGAAATCCAGGGTATTACAATACAACCCTCTTTTTAAAATTTTCGTCCCGAAAATCCAGTGAAGTAGGGTTCCAAATATTTACATAATTAGCTCTGGATGAGCTGTCCTCATTTCTGACCCGAATTCCCATATGTTTTCCTCAATGCCATGTCGATCCCATACCACCTTGACAAATTGCATCGCTCGGTTCCGTAATACCCTTTGTTCTGTGTTGTCCTCTCAGACTACCCATCAGTCTGTGGATGGAATACTATATTAGTCAATAAGTCTGTTCCCATGGCCGCCTGCATACGCTGTCATACCCTGCCGGTAAATCAACCATCTCTGTCGGACACAATAGTCCGAGGTATACCATACAATCTGATGATATCCTTCCTTGGAATACAAGACCTGGTCCTGATGTAACTCCCATTCCGATAGGGCCTCGCCAGTAAACATTTTGGCCCATAACTCCTCTATTTCCGGATCTATCCGTTGTTCCCATTCCAATCTTGTCAAGTACCACTCAATTACATCAAACTTACTCATATCAACCTATGAGTTTTATCCTTGTAAAATTTTACTTTGTCTTATGTTATCTCTTTTTCTCGTGAACCCATTTACAATTCTTCTGTAAATCAATATACTCTGTTTCACTTTACCTGCTAAAAATATTTTCCATACGTACTTGTTCAATATGTTCATTCGTCTATTCTCTGTGTGAGGTAGCCTGCCAATACGAGCCTATGCTCAAATCCTTTGCTGATTCCATTTTAACCAAATTTCTAGCTTCTCTCTCCTGGAACTCCATCTGCCTACTACAGAGTCAGTTAGCTAGACTAACTCGGCAGTCGCCCATTGCTTCCCATTCGAGTTTCACTAGACTCTTGTAACGCCCCGCCCGTTTTCACTCGCTTCTTCCCATAAATTCAGAGTCTATATTTTTTTTATAACAGAGTAGAGTGATAGAGCGCGGGACGTCATGACGCGAGTTAAGTCCGAACTTCCAAAGTCCGACCCTTAACTGGCCAACCCTATGTGTGCATGGACTAAGTCCATGAAAAACGGTTCACACATAGCAACATAAACATGCGGAATAAAAATCATAACATGCGAAAACATAATAGAACATAGTTCTACTCCATTCAGATAGCAAAGTACGTCAAGTCTTCAATCATCATTATTATATCACAATTATCCAATAAAACATCAAACCCATAGCAAATCCATCTAAGTTATTACAATCCGAATTATAGATACTCAAATACAAGCCCATGAGTATCTTTAAACAAATATAAATTAAAAGCATTCAAGCTCCTATGCTTGACCCTTTTCGCGCTCATCGTTCCCTTCGTTTCCTGTATCATCAACTAGGTTAAAAGTAGGGCGTTAGTACAACGCGCCAAGTAGGTATTCCAATTAGGGTTAACACATGGGTTAGTACCAACAATCCAGATATAATATATATCAAAACCAGTTATAATAAATCATTCCATACTTTCAAAACATTGTATCCAAAATAGTGTATGATAATAGAGATCCAATTATACTGATAAAAAGCAGAAACCTTACATGATAATAAAGATCATAATCATGCCGATTCAATGCCATGCCATGCTATCATATGCAATGAGTCCCACCCATCACAAAATATAGGGTATACTCTTGATGGAATTCTCATCATCAAGGTATCCTCCTGGTGGAATGCTCATCACCAAGGTCTTTTCTCTTGATGGAATTCTCATCATCAAGGTATTCCCCACAGTTGCCTTACGGACATTCCGACGGAGTGTGGGCTCCGGTTACTTAGTATCCTCTTGATGGAATTCTCATCATCAAGGTATCCCCTGATGGAATGCTCATCACCAGGGTCTTCATACATAGTATCCTCTTGATGGGATTCTCATCATCAAGGTATTCATACATAGTATCTTCTTGATGGGATTCTTATCATCAAGGTATCCCCCCACGAGTGTTTTACGGAAGCCCCGACGGAATGTGGGTCCCTGGTTACCTGTCATCCCTCCCATGCCATGCATGAGATGCAAATACCACATGCTATGCAATTATACAAAATCATAGCATTTAAAAGCTCATATTTAAAAACACATGCTATTTTATCAAATAAACATAGCATATAAAATCATATAAAGCATATCCTTTGAAACATAAATTTCATCAAACATAAGATAAAAATAGTGTACATAAACCAATGGTTTCAAAGAGGTGAAATCCTACCAAAGACCGCTAACGTGTCCTTGCGTCTCCCGTCCAGTAACCGCTCACAATCATAAACACCTTGTGAGGTGCCGTTACCTTATAACATATTAATCAATTAAAACCAAGTCCCACTTGATTTACAATAATTTAAGTCCATAAACCAATCCCCATGGTTTATCATTTTTACACTTATTTACCTAATTGCCATTGGTTACTCTTTATTTAATATTTCATTTTAATATGCCAAACGTAGTCCCTATGTCCACCAAACAATTACCATGGGGTTCGGCCATGGTGTATGGCCGAACCCATGGTCCATTAATTCGATTAATTACAATAATGCCACTATACTTATCCATAGCCATTTACCTTCCTTATTTTTCATATATTTACAAGATTGCCATCCATGGCTAATATAACCCATTTTAGCAAGTATTTACAATCTTGCCATTGCCTCCAACAACTTAGGCTTAGGTTCCAACACATAGATCCATTTATTTATTTTAAACATCCATAAAACTCCCAATAACCGTATTAAAATAATTCATAACTGATTCCATCAACTTATGTTCGAGTTTCAAAACATAGTTCCATTTTTTACCATATTGCCATCCAAGGCTATAATTCCATTATTCTCATTCACAATGTACTTAGACCAATAATTAACCCAATAATCCAAGTTCATGGGGTTCGGCCATACACCATGGCCGAACCCATGATCTTCCATTTTCAGCCAATATTACCCAATTGCCACTACCTTATGTTTATGTCTCTTCATTAATCCATTCAACTTGATTCATGGGGTTCGACCACACACCATGGCTAACCCTATAACATCTTTATTCCATCTTAGGTCCAACAACTTAAGTTTATACTTAGCAAGTCCTCATTTAGAAACTTCCTAATTCCATTTCCTATTCTTGGATCCATAGGTCCAAGTTCTTTCCATAAACAAATAGTTTCCAAAATTAGCATGCATCTTTCCATAAACAATTAGTTTCCAAATTTAGAATGCATCTTTCCATACTTGGATAGTTTCCAAATTAAATTCCATAATTAGGAAGTTCTTAACTAAAACTTCCTAATTTAGTCTACAGCTTCCAAAAATAGAAGTTTCCCATTTTATCATTCATCCTTCCATAATTGGAAGCTTTCCAAATTTAGCATCCACCTTCTATAATTAATCCAAGGTCCATAATTAGATAGTTTCTAATTAAATCTCCATGGTCCATAATTAGATACTTTCTAATTTAGTAACTTCCTCCATAAAATAAATCCTAGTGGGGTTCGGCCATACACCATGGCCGAACCTCACTCATAGAAGTAATCCATTAACCAAACCAATTCATCTCCATGGGGTTTGGCCATACACCTTGGCCGAACCCTATGGTTCATAATGTTATTTCTCATTAAACCATTTAAAATCCCTTTTTAAAACATGCATAATCAATCCATGGTTTTCATCATTAAAATTCCATAATTAAACCATGTTTTTCCATGGGGTTCGGCCATACACCATGGCCGAACCCTATGGTCCATTCTTTCCATTATAATTAGCCCCCAATCTTCTTCCATTAAAATAACTAATTCAACATCTAATTTCCTTCCATCAATTCTCTTCCATGGGGTTCGGCCATACGCCTTGGCCGAACCCTATGGTTCTTTATCTTAAAAACAAATTAATCAAAAGCCATAAAATCACTTACTAGTTCTTGTTTTTTCCAATCCTTCTTCTTTCCTTAGCCTCTTTCCTCTTAGATCTTTCCCTCTTGCTGGTTATTTTTCCTTCTCTTTGTTGTAGCCGAGAATAAGAACTTGAGAGAGAGGGAGGGAGATCGGCCTTAATGTGTAAGTGTACTGCCGTGCGCCCCTTCTCTCTTTCCTTTATAATTCCTCCAATTAATCCTTATTTAGAAGGTGCCATGTGCCCCTTCCCTCTTTCTTTTATTAACCACCCACTTAATCCTAATTAGAATGTGCCAAGACTCTTTATTAACCATTGCTTTGTGTCCTTTTTAATTATGGGAAATATCCCTTTTTGGAGATATTCTTACACTTCATGCGCATATCTCACGGATTTCACATCTAAAATTCGGCCATAGGCAATCTCTATTTAATCTTAGATATCCTCATAAGATATTTTAGCATATGCACATATCCTAGATATGCAATGTCACATACGGCCATAACAATCTATCTCCAATCCTCTTCATGCGCATACAATCTTCCATACAATGTCATACACGGCCATGCAACTTCTTTATTTAATCTTAAATATCGTATTAAGATATTCTAGCATATCACATGGATATGAATATCAATATTCGGCCATGCACAATTATCCCATATCCCTTTATGCGCATAATATATAATTTATAGACATAATACATCACTAATTTAATTAAGATCATTTACCAAAAACCGTCAGGTCTTAATTGGGCAAAGACCCAACATTTTACCCATCTAAGATCCATATCTAAAATTTATAAATTAAATGGGTAATTTTCATAAAAAATAATTAACTGAAAATCTGAGGTGTTACAACTCTTGATTTCACTCTCCTAGAACTCCATCGGCTAACTACAGAGTCAGGTGATCAGTCTAACTCAGCAGTTGCCCATAGTTTCCCATTTGAGTTTCACTAAACTTTTCCCTTAAGTATACTCCAAATATACGCATATCTTCACTTGCTCATCAGTCACTAAGTGACTAATACCTTTCGTCCATCGTATCTTTCAACACCAACTTCCCTGTGATACAAGTCGTAATACGACTAACACCTTTGTCTTATACCGTGGAATGTAAATCGAAACGTGTTCCAATCCTTACATCTATATGTCATTTATGAGACCAACAGGTCCATCATACTACCATGAGATATTCTTTCCATAGTTAATAACCATCTATGAATATAACCCTCCTATGGGTATAATCCATTCATGGGCATAATTAATCCAATGCACATCATCTACCATGAGATATTCTATCCATAGTAACAACACTCGAATGAGTCACCATGTGACTGTAGCTAAAATATCCATCATAATATATCCCGACCCCTTAGCAACACTTAGGACCCACGACTTACTAAGCGGAAAACCCACGTCCAACGTGATCATGTCTACCCCGCCCTGCATTCTTTCACCCCAAGGGTGATTCAGTCAAGCTTTAAGGCGGTCGGACCGCGTCTGACAAGACTAGTACCAACCCCACGGGTAAAATAGTATCTAGCTCTGCACAACCTCGCACTTCATGTAACACCTCGCATTTTTTCACTCGCTTCTTCCCGTAAATTCAGAGTATATATATATATTTTTTATAACATAGTAGAGTGATAGAGCGCTGGACGTCACGAAGCGAGCTAAGTCCGAACTTCCAAAGTCCGACCCTTAACTGGCCAACCCTATGTGTGCATGGACTCAGTCCAAGAAAACGGTTCACACATAGCAATATAAACATTCGGAATCATAATAACAATTTGCGGGAACATAATAGAACCAAGTACTATTCCATTCAGATAGCAAAGTACGTCAAGTCATTAATCATCATTATCATAACGTAATTATCTAATAAGACATCCAACCATAGCAAATCCATCTAAGTTATTACAATCCGAATTCTAGATACTCAAATACAAGCCCATGAGTATCTTAAACAAATATAAACTAAAAACGTTCCGAGCTCCTTTGCTTGTCCTTTTCCACGTTCATCGTTCCCTTCGTTTCCTGTATCATCAACTAAAGGGTAGAAGTAGGGTAGTACAACGCGCCCATTAGGTATTCCAATTAGGGTTAACACATGGGTTAGTACCAACAATCCAGATATAATATATATCAAAACCAGTTATAATAAATCATTCTATACTTTCAAAACATTGTATCCAAAACAGTGTATATTAATAGAGATCCAATCATACCTATAAAACCAGAAACCTTGCATGATAATAAAAATGATAATCATGCTGATTCAATGTCATGCCATGCTATCATATGCAATGAGTCCCACCCATCACATGTACATAAACTGTACCCCGCCACATAGGTCTTTCGGACGCCCCGACGGAGTGTGGATCCTCCAGCTACATTTCACACATAATATACTCTTGATGGAAAGCTACTCATCAAGGTATCCCCCACGATTCTTTTACGGACGCCCCGACGGAGTGGTGGATCTCCGGCTACATAGTATCCTTTTGATGGAATTCTCTTCATCAAGGTATCCCCCACTAGTGCTTTACAGACGCCCTGACGGAGTGTGGGTCCCCGGTTACCTGTCATCCCTCCCATGCCATGCATGAGATGCAAATACCACATGCTATGCAATTATACAAAATCGTAGCATTTAAAAGCTCATATTTAAAACACATGCTATTTTATCAAATAAACATAGCCTATAAAATCATCATTTGAAACATATCCTTCGCAATATAAAACCATTAAATCAAGATAAAATAATGTACATAAACCCATGGTTTCATAGAGGTGGAATCCTACCAAAGACTGCTACGTGTCCTTGCGTCTTTCGTCCGGTATTCGCTTACAATCGTAAACACCTTGTGAGGTTCCGTTACCTTAAAATCAATAAAGAATCAAAACCAAGCCCCACTTGATTTTCAATATTCTAAGTCCATAAACCTTTCTTCATTTTTACCCTTTATTTACCAAATTGCCATTGATCTCATCACCTAAGTTTTAGGTCCCAAAACATAGGTCTATTAATTCTCATATAATTACTAAAATGCCATCTATGGCTAACCTTCTATTTTTTAGCAAGTATTTACAACTTTGCCATTGCCTTTGACAATTCATGTTTGGGTTCCATTATATTACATACATGGATCCACCAATGATCCACAACCATGGAACCATAAATAAAACCTTCCATAATTAGAATTTTCCAAATTAATCTCTTTCTTCTATAATTGGAAACTTTCTAAATTAATAAACAACTTCGATTAATCGATAAAATCCAATAACCATCCTTGCATTTTAATAAATTTACATACATTAAAATAACAATCCAACTCCATGGGGTTCGGCCATACCCATGGCCGAACCCTATGGTTCCAAAATCTTTATTTAAGAACATGTAATATTAACCTCAACCTCTCATTTATTTAATCATGCCTATCACTCCAAATAACCCCTTTTAAATGTTCCATACCAATTCCTTAATCCAACCATGATCTATGATTGCGGGATCCACTACAAATTGGTTCATGGGGTTCGGCCAAACACCATGGCCGAACCCTATGACATCTAATTTTCCATTTTGATCAAGAGTTCATAATTAGAAAGTCCATAAATAGAAACTTTCTAAATTCAAAATACAATTTCCATAAATAGAAACTTTCCCATTTAATAACTATACTCCATTTTCATCAATATAATACATCAAAATTACCAATTCAACTCCATGGGGTTCGGCCATACACCTTGGCCGAACCCTATGGTTCACAATTCTCCTTCTAGAATTAATAATAATTCCTCATCCATTTAATAAATCAGCAACCCTTTTAAAATAAAACGTTATCCTTCAAAAATCATATAACATTATCAACACTTCCCATGGTTTCCACAATTAAACACTTTCTAAATTAAGCATCCATGTTTCCATAAATAATTCCCACCTTCTACTTTAATCTAATATCCAAAATTAGAAAGTTAATAATTTACTCTCCACGTTTCCATTATTAGAAGGTTTCCATAATTAGAAACCAAGTTTCCTCAATTGGATGCTTTCCAAAAATAACCTACACCTTTCCATAATCGGAAGGTTTCTTAGATTAGAAATCTTCTTTCTAAAATTGGAGTGCTTTCCAATTTAGCAACTCTTTCTATATTTGGAAGCTTTCCATATTAAGCAACTCTTTCTATATTTGGAAGCTTTCCATATTAAGCAAACACCTTCCATGATTGTATAGTTTCCAAATTTAATCTCCATTCCAAAAACAACCCCATGGGGTTCAGCCAAGCACCATGGTCGAACCCTATGGTTCATGACCTTCATCAATGGTTTAGATCCATTAAAATCAAACACCAATCCATTAAATATTTGGTGGGGTTCGGCCATACACCAGGCCATGGCCGACCCACATCCCTATCCAAATCTCCCTTTAAAATTATCAAACTCACCAATGGGTTTTCATCATTCAAATTTATAAATCTAAACCATACATTCCCATGGTTTTTATCATTCAAACCATCATGAAATCACCATGTCTTTCCATAATCTAAAATCTAAGAACATAAACCCAATGGAATAATTCAAATCTCTCCATGGTTTTCAATCTTCCAAAACCCATGAATTTAACACTTCTTTCCATGGGGTTCTTTGGTTTCATGAACAACATTAATCAATTAAGATATTAACCTCTTTCCGATTGATTTCCTTGTTCTTCCAATCCTTCTCCTTTCCTTAGCCTTTTTCCTCTTAGATCTTACCCTCTTGCTGGCTGTTTTTCCTTCTCTTTGATGTAGTCGAGAATAAGAACTTGTGAGAGAGAGAGAGAGAGAGAGAGAGAGAGATTGGCCTAAAGGGTTATCTCCTTATATAAGCTCCAATTAATCCAAATGGGGAAAGTGCCAGAGAGAGAGAGAGAGAGAGAGAGAGAGAGATTGGCCTAAGGGGTTATCTCCTTATATAAGCTCCAATTAATCCAAATGGGGAAGGTACCATGCGCCCCTCCCTTGCCTTAAATGGCAATACCGACCTCCCTTGCATAGATTAGCAATTGGCGACCTCCCTTGCTTAATCTAGTAACCTCCCAATCGGCCAATGCTAAAAATAAATATAGTAATGCCGTGAACCCTTGTGTTCCCCGTTTTTTACACATATACCATATTGTAGCTCAGTTTTGACCTTGTTAACTTCCAAATCAGGAAAAGAGGTAAACTACAAAGTTATAGCCCTTGAAGTCTTCTTTCCAATAGAAAAAGAATCAAAGCAATCGAACATTAGAGGGGAACTTTATTACCAAAATACTGAACATATGTCAAACCTTCATTATTTTTCTCCCTTTCTTATTTTCTTTCGTTTTCCTTAATCCCTATTTAGAATGTACTATGCGCCCTTGCTCCCTTCTCTTATTGACTCATGAATTCCTTGTGCCTTTTGCTAAAAATACTCCCAAATCCATCTACACATTTTTAATCAAGAAGTCCCTCTTAAAAAGTTCTCTAGTGCATAAACATAGATATCCTCTTTATTTAATCTTAGATATATACTCAAGGTACTCTAACATATCAATGTGGCTATGAAAATCCCACATACACGGCCAAGCCATTAATCCAAACTTCCCTCATGCGCATATTCATAATCCATTTAAATTCAGCTCCATTTAATTTTATTAAAATCCTTTCCATAATCCGTTCGCAAAAGACCCAACATTTTTACCCATCTAAGATCCCTATCCAATAATTCACAAATATAAATGGGTAATAATAATAACTTGAAAATCCGGGGTATTACACTTCAAGTGTGCAAAATAGCCGTGGGAGTGCCCTCCAGTGCGTAGCATGCGAGGGACCCACTCCTCAAAGGTAACCCTACGGGACCAAGTCTCCGTATTTCGTATCGAGGTTCCCACAGTCTCATAGCTACTCTAAGCCATGCTCATAGAATCTATATACTTATCTCATCACTATCACATGAGATATGTACTCATGCCACAACTTAATAAACTCAAGTGACCTCGTCACACACTTCTTAGTGCCAAAATTCTCATAAACTCTTAAATTGCATAACTTTATTGAGATTTATTCAAACTTCCATCACAATATAAGAGTTGGTAGGGTTAAAACAAAACCCTTTAAAACTTACCCACAACCCTTAGCCTAACCCTCCGTGGAAGACCCTTGAATTATCGAATGATCCACTGTCTTTGGGAAAGAAGTTGAAGTATTCAATCGTCCAAATCCTTGTGACTGAGCTAGTTGAGCCGAACGACGGAGAGAACCCCCTTAAGTAAGGAGATCTTTTGCTCTGTGGACACTCTCTCTTGAAATGGCCCTGCTGACCACATCGGAAACAGGAATGAGGAGATCTACCATTCTGTGGACACTCTCTTTTGAAATGGCCCTGTTGACCACACTGGAAACAGGAACTTCCAGTGGAACTAGTAGAGGGTGAAGATCTCCAAAACTAGGGCTTGAATCTTTTGTGAGGGCAAAAAGTATTTCCCCCACTCCGACCTTTTCGGTCCTGTGTTTCATTGAGGTTCTTGTCCCCATTTCCACTCAAGAATTGCTGTAGAACGGAAGTGACTACCGCTTGTACTAGGTTTTGTAGTTCAGGAGGTACTTCAGGAATGTTTGCACTGTCCTGACCCCCTCCGTCCCAAAACTCTGTATACTCTATGTTGCCTAACATATCTGTATCATGACAACCGAAGTATGTTAATGCCAACAGCAGTTCTAATCAAACTAAATCTTTGTTTTGGGGAATTTCTCTATGTATCACATAACGTCGCTTGTTTGGGGAAAATTGCCAAATAATCATCTTGTGTTTCTTGTCCTTGGGGAAAATTTTCCAAATAAGCACTCTTTGATTTTTCTTTGCTTCCGGGGAATATATCCTATTTTGCTATGTGGATAATTCTGATTATTTTGACTGTACTTCCTTTGCTATCATCTGTCTGAGTCTAATGAAGTAAATTAATGTACGAAGGCCAGATTAATTTACTCCGAAAGATTCAGTGTTTCGGGTTCGCTCTGATACCAACTGTAACGCCCTGCCCTTTTTCACTCGCTTCTTCCCGTAAATTCAGAGTCTATTTTTTTTTTATAACAGAGTAGAGTGATAGAGTGCGGGACGTCACGACGCTAGTTAAGTCTGAACTTCCAAAGTCCGACCCTTAACTGACCAACCCTATGTGTGCATGGACTAATTCCATGAAAAATGGTTCACACATAGCAACATAAACATGCGGAATAAAAATCATAACATGCTGAAACATAATAGAACACAGTTCTACTCCATTCAGTTAGCAAAGTACGACAAATCTTTAATCATCATTATCATATCACAATTATCCAATAAAACATCCAACCATAAAAAATCCATCTAAGTTATTACAATCCGAATTCTAGATACTCAAATACAAGCCCATGAGTATCTTTAAACAAATATAAATTAAAAGCATTCAAGCTCCTATGCTTGACCCGTTTCGCCCTCATCGTTCCCTTCGTTTCATGTATCATCAACTAGGGTAGAAGTAGGGTGTTAGTACAATGCGCCTACTAGGTATTCCATTTAGGGTTAACACATGGGTTAGTACCAACAATCCATATATAATATATCTCAAAACCAGTTATAATAAATCATTCCATACTTTCAAAACATTGTATCCAAAACATTGTATGATAATAAAGATCCAATTATACCTATAAAAAGCAGAAACCTTGCATGATAATAAAGATCATAATCATGCCGATTCAATGCCATGCCATGCTATCATATGCAATGAGTCCCACCCATCACAAAATATAGGGTATACTCTTGATGGAATTCTCATCATCAAGGTATCCGCCTGGTGGAATGCTCGTCACCAAGGTCTTCTTTCTTGATGGAATTCTCCTCATCAAGGTATTCCCCACAGTTGCCTTACGGACATTCCGACGGAGTGTGGGCTCCGGTTACTTAGTATCCTCTTGATGGAATTCTCATCATCAAGGTATCCCCTGATGGAATGCTCATCACCAGGGTCTTCATACGTGTTATCCTCTTGATGGGATTCTTATCCTCAAGGTATTCATACATGGTATCTTCTTGATGGGATTCTCATCATCAAGGCATTCCCCCACGAGTGTTTTACGGATGCCTCGACGGAGTGTGGGTACCCGGTTACCTGTCATCCCTCCCATGCCATGCATGAGATGCAAATACCACATGCTATGCAATTATACAAAATCATAGCATTTAAAAGCTCATGTTTAAAAACACATGCTATTTTATCAAATAAACATAGCATATAAAATCATATAAAGCATATCCTTTGAAACATAAATTTCATCAAACATAAGATAAAAATAGTGTACATAAACCTATGGTTTCAAAGAGGTGGAATCCTACCAAAGACCGCTAACGTGTCATTGCGTCTCCCGTCCAGTAACCGCTCACGATCGTAAATACCTTGTGAGATCCCGTTACCTTATAACATATTAATCAATTAAAACCAAGTCCCACTTGATTTACAATAATTTAAGTCCATAAACCAATCCCCATGGTATATCATTTTCACATTTATTTACCAAATTGCCATTGGTCTGCTCTTTATTTAATATTTCATTTTGATATGCCAAACATAGTCCCTATGTCCACCAAACAATTACCATGGGTTCGGCCATACACCATGACCGAACCCATGGTCCATTAATTCGATTAATTACAATAATGCCACTATACTTATCCATAGCCATTTACCTTCCTTATTTTTCATTAAAACAAAAACATCTAAACCACTTACCGGCTCCGCGACTCCTCCGATTTTCCGTCAGTTGATCTTGCTCTTCCAATCTTTCTCTTCTTTAGCCTCTTCTCTGCCTTGATCTTTCACAAATTAAGAATACCTTGTTGCCAAGAGTTCCATGCGTCAATACCTTGCTGCTTTTGTTGTTCCGTGCACCCTTCCTTCTCTCCTTTTATTAACCTCTATTTGCTAAGATAGCAAGTAATATTTTCAGCCATGTATTATATATAGACCTTGCCTTGAGCCCCTCTCTTTTGTCTTCTTTTATTAGACCTCTCCTTGGTCCCAATTTAGGCAATGCCATTGCCGTGTGCACCCAATGTGCTGCCTCTTTATAAAACCTCCAATTAGCCAATCGTAGAAGATAACAAGACCACTTAAATTAACCATTGCCGTGTGCTCCTTTCTAAGGTTAGCAAGTGCCATGCGCCCCTTTATTTCCCACTTTGGAAGGTGCTCTGCGCCCCTTCTCCCTTGTTACCTTTCTATAAATCCTTCCCATTAATCTTATCTTAGAAAGTGCTAAGATAGATCACTCCCCATGCCGTGTATCCCTTGTGGTTGCCTCTCTTATATCTACCTTCCACTTGGTCCAATCTATACTTAGATAGTACCATGCGCCTGTAACACCCCGCCCTTTTCATTCGAAATCAGAGTCTATTTTTTTTAAAAAATAAATGAATAAGTGATAAGAGAGTAGTGTCACGATGCGAGTTAAGTCTGGACTTCTAAAGCCCGACTCTTAACTGGCCAAACCTATGTGTGCATGGACTAAGTCCATGAAAACGGTTCACACATAGTACTTTATAATTCGTGCGGAATATTACTTAATCTAACTGCGGATTATAATAGAACCTAAATCTACTCCATTTTAGATAGTAAAGTACATAGTCATTTATCCAAAATTACCTTAACTTAATCATTCAACCAAACCATTCCAAACCATAGCAAATATTAACTAAGTTATTACATGCCAACATCTAACTACTCAAATTACATGTCCATGTAAACTTATCAAAATATCAATAATGAAATCCATTCAAATATCCAAGCTCCTATGCTTGGCTTCTTTCACGATCCTCGATTAGTTCCTTTCCTGTGTCATTCACTAGGGTAGAAGTAGGGCGTTAGAGCAACGCACCCAGTAGGAATTCTCGGTAGGGCTATCACATGGGTTAGTATCAAATATCATATAAAATATCATATCATCAAACTTCATGTAAAATCATGCTATGCCATATGCCTTATGCAATGAGTCCCACCCATCACATACATATAACCTCTTGATGGTATTCTCCTCATCAAGGTATCCCCACAGTGGTCTTTCGGACACCCCGACGGAGTGTGGCCTCCGGATTCTACTTGATGGCATCATACACATCAAGGTCTTCCCACGATTGCCTTACGGACGCCCCGACGGAGCGTGGCCTCCGGTTACAAATTCCCCTCCCATGCCATGTCCATATGCTATGTAATGTAAATACCATAGCATTAAAAACTTCACTTTTGAAACATAATATAAATTGCAACATAAACCATCAAATAAAGATAAAACCATATACATATCCATGTTTCAAAAAGGTAGAATCCTACCAATGACAACTAGTTTGACCTCGCGTTCTTGTCCGAAAACCGTTCACAACCGCGCACCGTTTAAGAAGTCTCGTTACCTTGTTACATGTCAATAAGTCAAACACATATCTCATTTGGATTCTAATTAAGTCTAAGACCAAACACACCACCTTGTGGGGTTCGGCCATACACCATGGCCGAACCTCACCCTTTTTAATTTGGTCCCTTTTATTTACCGATTTCATCCAAATGACCCATTTAAAACCCTCAATCCACAAAACACACCTTGATGAGGTTCAGCCATACAACGACGAGAGAATCCAATTGTCCTGAGGTCACTGGAGCAGGTGTTCTTCCCGGTAGAGTTTGGGGTCGGGGTACTTTGACTGTGTAGGTCTGCCCGATGGTAAAGAAATGTTTGCGCTTGGAATGCTTGGCGCAGTTGTGGGCAATTTCTCTTGATATAACCTGTCTGTCCACAAAGATAGCATAAGAAAGTACTTCCCAAAGACTGTACTAGAGGCGTTTGGTGTAGCTGTGGACAACTCCTCTTGATATGACCAGTCTGACCATTCTGATAACGTGACAAAGTATTTTCGGGAGGTTTACTCGTAGATGTGGAGGTCGAAAGACAACTGGAGTTATGTCGGCTAGTAGGTGGTACTTGGCAGTACTGTGGACAACTTCTCTTGATGTGGTCCGTTTGTCCACAATTATAACGTGCGAAAACATTTCTAGTAGGCTACACTATAGTTATGGAGGCTGAAGATTGGTTAGGATTTACATGGAATTTCTTGCGGGATCGGTAATATTTACTGCCACTTTATCTCTTTCTATTTTTCATGTATTTAGTAGGATCAAAAGTGGCCATACCCCTTTGTGTCAGATTAAGAACTACTTGTGTCTTAACATCTTTCATAATCTCAAGAAGATAATTTCCTAGAAATAGATTTGTGAAACTCTTCCAGGTCATTTCTATCATCACAAGGTTTTCTTTAGTGGATCTCCACCATTGACTTGCATCGTTGACAAGTTGTGAATTAGCCAAGTGTAATGACCCGGAATTTATGAATCAGTATATCTATGGTTATTATTTATTTTAGTGATGGAAATTGAGAATTTTAATGGAATAAATGTTAAGTGAATCAAAATTTGGGTAAAGGCCCAAGTATGGTCCAATGGACCATGGGTTGGATGAAATTCATTTAGTTGGTCAATAATGATTAATTGTAATGGCCCGGAATTCGTAAAGTAATATATATGTGTTACTATTTATTTTTTATGGTGGAAATTGGAAATCTAATGGAATAGATGATAAATGGATCAAGATATGGACAAAGGCCCAACTAGGGCCCAATGGACTATGGATTAGATTTAAGTTTACTTAAAGGGTCAAAGATGGTCAAATGGGCCAAGGATGGTCAAATTGGGCCCAATACCCATTTAGGACCCAATGGATCAAGATGATGTAAGCTTTAAGGTAAATGGGTAAGATGAAAATGTAATTGGGCCATGGGCCCAATGGTGATCCAATTGGAATGTATGGAATGGATTTAAATCACCTAAGTTAATTTGAATTAAGCCAAGGTGATGTGGCCAAGTGGGACCCACCTCCACCTCATCAAGTGAGGTGGTGGGTGGACCAAGAATTAGTGGGGCCAGCTACCATGGTTGACTTGGTCAACCATGGGTGGATGCATGAAGGAATTTAAACAAAAGGAATTAAATTAAATGGGAATTAAATTAACCTAAGTAATGATTTAATTAAATAATTAAGTAAGCTTATCCAAAAAAAAAAAGTGGTGGTCAAAGGGTCAATGGAAGACCAAAGCCAACCATTTCTAAACACAAAAAACGTTGGGTGGTGGTTATCCCCAACCACCACCATAAAGTAAGATAAAAATCTAAGGTGGGTGGGTGGGAAGAATTAATGATAAAGTGTATTATAAGAAAAAAAAAAAGGTTTTCTTCATCTCATTCTCTACACTTCACTCTCATTTCATGCTCTTTCTCTCTTGCTCTCCCACACCACCGTCCCTCATCTCCAAGAAATAGAGAAGAAGGAAACTTAGAAGAGAAGAGAAGAAAAGTGAAAACTTGGCGCCACCTCTTCAAGACCAAAGCTTGAGGTAATTTTTCCATCCCATCCTCTCCCTCTCTTCTCAAGTACACCCCATAGTAGATGTTTGATTTATTTATTAGGGTTTATAAAAATGGAAGCATGGAGAATGATTTAGGGTTTTAAGTTTTTAAATGATTAAATGTGGGTAATTTTAAAGGGTTTTAAAATGGAAGCCATGGTAAGTGAGGTATGATTTTTTAGGGTTTTAAAGAATGGAATACATGGAGGGTGGTTAATGATTTTAGGGTTTTAAATGAATGAATGTGAGAGAGTTTTAAAGGGATTTAAATGAGGAAAAATAAATGGGGAATGCTTTTGAACCCTATGGTGATGTATGTGTAATGATGATGGGTGTAAAATTATGGAAATTGATGGAGAGTGATTGGTGAACTTAGAAGTATTTGGATCATAGTGATGATGAGGGAAACTTCACTTTAACTATTAGAATGATTAGTTTGCCTATTAGGTGTATGTGTAAATGCCTAAATGAATTATCATTATGATCATACATGATATGTGATCAATGAAATTGAATGAAATAGGTGTGGGGTGATGATGGATGAATAGTTTTTAGTACGTGGTTAATGAGATTTATAATTATTATATTGTGGATGAGATTATATGGTAGAACTTGTGTTTGATGTATGGTTTGAATCTAAATGAACGGCTCATGTACTTTGTTGAGAAAATGGTGCTCATATTAGATGAACATGTATCGATGAGGAATAGAGGGTGTGTGCCTACCATACCAAGGGTGGAAAGAGTTGGTGAGGACTTATCCCCTTTCTTTGGTTAAACTTGCTAACTTGGTTGAGTTTTCAAATGTTTGAAGCTTGAAATTAAAATGGATGATTGTTGTAGAAGGTGGAATGTTTTTATATGTTAGATATGGTGTAGTGATGATAGCCATGAAAATGACATATGGTGCTCATAATAAATACCATCCTACAACTTTATCTCGTAGGAAGATTATGTAATGAAAATGTGAAGAGACTTGAGGTGGAATTGCATTTCATGTTGAGACCTTGGAAATGTATGTATACTAAACATTGGAGTGTAATAGGGTGTTGTATAGCCATGCAAATTGTGGTGAATTGAGAAATGCATGTAATATCAAGGTAATGCTTATATGAAGGGTGATATACACGTGAATGAGGTGTGGAGTATGTTATGGGAGTGTGAGGGCTCAACCCTTGTTGCTCTAAGATTGTGATTAGGGAATGGATGAATATTCTTTGTTGGAATGTTTTACCTTGTACTAAATTGCTAAACCATTGTATGAAAAGTGTGGGTATGATTGTATCTATGTTGAAATTGGTATGTTTGGAAAAGAGGTAGTGGCAAAACCGTAATTAATGGCCAAAATGATGAACTCCATGGGGGAGGACCATGGACTTAGGGGCACTAAATAATAAGTTTATGTATGCTTAAATAAAGCCTAGGAGGCTGATTTTTAGACTCATGTAATTAAAATATGTAATGGATTAAATGGGACCCACAAAACCTAAATAGTGACCGATTTTTCATATGGACTTGGAAATGATTAATGGACTTAGAAATAGTTAAAAACATGGACTAATTGTTAATATGTAATAAGGTACTGGACATCGCAAACGGTGCGCAATCGGCGACCGGGTCTATTGGACGGAAACGAAAAGAAAGGACGCCAGTCGATATTCGGTAGGATTCTAACCTTTTTGTAATCCATGGATTGAGTGATGGTTTCTTTGAATTATTTTGGAAATTATATGGTTTGTTTTAAGATTGGTTTTGAATTATGTATTATGTAGGGGTTTTTACTTGATTTATTCTGGTAAGCCTATGAGTGGTTTAAAATGGGTTTTAAGGCTATGATGTAATTATTGAGGCTTTGCTTGATCTATTTTTGATAATCAAGTTATATGTTTTATTGATGGGATTTTTTTTAAAATGTCATGGTTTGTTATTATATTCATTACATTGCATATGGCATCTACATCTTATGCATGGCATGGGAGGGATATGACAGGGGAAGGATGAAATGAAACCGGAGTCCATGCTCCGTCGGGGCGACCGATAAACAGGCATGGGGACATTATGATGTGTTTGATTCATCAGGGATGATGTATGGATTATTATACCTTGATGATGGTTTTTCCATCAAGGGGGATGTTGTATTTATTGTTATACCTTGATGATGGTTCTTCCATCAAGGGGGATATTGTATTTGTGGTTACACCTTGACGAGGCCTTACCGTCAACGGGGATATGGCATCGGGATAGTAAGGATGATGGGTGGGATTCATGACATAGGACACCCATTGCATTACATTGTACCAAATGGCATGATTTTGATATAATATTTTCTATATGCTTTGTTATCACTAATCCATGTGTTAGCCCTACTCGGAGTCCTACTGGGCGCGTTGTCTAACGCCCTACTTCTACCCTAGCTGATGACGCAGGAAATGCCGGAGCAGAAAGACGAGACGGGAGCCAAGTTTAGGAGCTTGGGGAGGCAGACTGTTTCTTTAATTAAGTTTATTTTGGGAAATGTGTATTTGTATAGTTTAGCTTGTCGGACTGTATAATTACTTGTTATATTCTGGTTTTGTTTTGGATACGGTGATGTTGAGATGTTTTATTAGTTAGATGAATGTAATCTTCCCTGCTATCTAAAAATTTATAGGTTAGCCTCTATTATCATTCCGCGTTTTATGTAACATTCCGCAAGCTTACTTATACGTGTGAACTGTTCCTCGTGGACTTCGTTCCACGTACACATAGGGTTGGCCAGTTAAGGGCCAGGCTTTGGAAGCTCGGACTTAACTAGCGTCGTGACGTCCGCGCCCTTTGTCACTTTAAAATATATATATATATATATAGACTCTGATTTTCGGTGAAAAGGGACGGGCGTTACACCAAGAGTATTATTCTGTCTTGGTCTTCAGAGATTCTTAATAGCTCAAAAATTCGAGTAATATTCTCTATCCAGTTTTCTGCCTCCATCGGTCCTTCAATTCCGTTGAAATGGGAAGGGCGTTGTTCTTGAAAATCTTTCATAACAGTCTAGAGTCATGAGTTAGTGGTACTTGTTGAGATTGAAAATATTACATTTTTACACCTGATATTTAGGTTAGTTAGCCTTGATTTTGTGTATATAAGATGCATTTAATGGTTTATTTTAGTTTTGTAGGAAAATTCAGAGAAAAATAGGAATTCTTCATAAAATAGTGGATAATTGTCGCAAGAGACCTTAAAATAAAAGATTTAAAATTTTATAATTAAATCATGCCATTTCTAGGATTTTAAATGTATATTGGATAATTTGGGTCCATTTATGAGAGAGTCTGGATTAATTCAATATTTAGATTTTTAAGTGATAATTATTTTATTTTAAAGTAAGTCTGCAGTCAAAGAGGCCAAGAGTTGAAATCATGATCCATGGGCCAGAGATCCACTGCAATTGGGCCAAGATTCACTCCAAAAGCCAAACACTGGGCTAGGCCAAGCACTCCATACGTATTTCCCAATGTGGGCCAGGCCAAAGTGAATTCAACCCCTGGAAGTCAAAGTCCAAGCTCCAGTCCAAGTCCAAGTTCAATCCAAAATCCAATGCTCCATGTCCAAATTCAAATTCACTAACCCTAAGCCCAAATCCATTCTAAGTCCAAGTCAAGTCCAAAAATCCCATATCCAAAGCCCATCCTACCCATGTAATCTTAACCATCCAATCTTCAATCACTCATCCACACCATCCACTAACCCAATCAGGCAATCCAAACCATTCATTTCATACATCTCATTCATAAAACACAGGAAAACCCTAGATCCACCTATTTAATTCAATTCGTTCATGAATTATGTTTAGATCTATGACATTCAAACCATCCATCATATAAATGAACCTTAGAATTAAGATCATCCTGCATTACCTATTCATCCAGCTACTTAGATCATCCATCATACACCATAGCTATTAGATTTAGGCCAATCAATCATAGCCATCCATTCATAAACCCTAAGTCTCATGCACAAACCCTAGAATTTAGGTGTTCATGCTCATACTACATTGCCTCACACAAGACACACAATTCCAATCCTCTCATGTGCATACTCCATGGAAAATCCCTACAATTCCTCTCCAAGCTATCCATTCGACATCATCTCCACTTCACCACCCTATCCCTCCATGCCTTGCACGATTTTACCCTATCTTTCCTCCATCCGTATGAATTTTGCATTCTTTTAATTCATTCATGTGCATATTGCATTAGGTTAGTCTCCATGTCATCACTCATCATCTCATCCATTCATGCATATTAACTTTTAATCTTGTTTATTCATTGCATTGCATGCATTCATGAAACCTTAATTACACAATGTCAAATTCGCGTGCAAGCCCTAGCCAATCTCTAAATTCTATCTCTCCTATTCTTTCTCTCCAAGATACCTTATCCATCAAGATACCCAATGCCCAAGCCAAATTCGTGTAACCCTATGTGTAGCCCTAGGTTTTTAGTTTTTAATCCCAACCACCCATCATTAGTTAGATTTAATCCAAACCCTTTATCCGTCATCTCAATTTTATATTTAATCTCCACCATCCGTCCATTCCTTAAGCCTATAAATATCTCATTCGACTATGGTGAAAATTGAATTAGACCTGGAGCTCAAAAGGACCTGAGATTGGAGAACACACCTTAAAGAACAAGCGACATTGTGCTTCTGCGAATTTCACAAGTGAGCATTCACTGTAAATTCAATTTTTAGTTGTCTTCTTAATTGTTTTTCCAATTCTTGTATTTAATTCTTCCATCAAATAAATAAGAGATGTTGAATTTAGATTCTTGAAAGGTCCGATTATTCAATATATCTTTTATGATTTATTTTAATTTTAATTTAGATTATTTGTTTAATTAAAGTCTTAGGTTGTGAATGTTGAACCTAGGATCCAACCTTTAATTAGATTAAAGGGTATGAATTTTAATTAAAAGGTGTAAACTGATTTTGGAATTCTATGCATTGAATTTTAGATCTAGATTTCTTATTTAGTTATTTATTTTGGGCGATGAGAGAATAATTCCATAACCACTGTTAAATTATGCATTTTTACATTATGTCTTTTATTTTATTTGCAAATTTAATCATGTCTTTAGTTATGTTAGATCTTTTCAATGTATGTTGTATTTTAATTTTTTGAATTCCTTTAACTCTCTTAATTTGTCTATCAGGTATTTTAAAAATCTTGTATTTATTTTATGTATACAAACCACTCAATCAATAAGGGTTAGCTAGTTTGAGATCTAATTTAAATAAACTTTAATTTTGTTTTCTAGAACTTAGATGTGAGATTATCTATAAATTCTATCTTAATCCATTATCTTAATCATGTTTAAATTAATGTACTACTTTTGGTTTTGAATTTTAAATGAGAGATTGTTAACTTAGAAGAAAATTTATAAAATTAGGATTGATTTCCATGATTTGATTTATTTTTAAAATCTCTATTTTTCTAAGAAATAATCATTCAAGCACTAGATTCCAAACATATTATTTTGATGCATATATTTTGTTTGTTCTTTGTGGGATCGACCTCACACTCATGACAGTAACGACCCACCCTTTTTCAAATGATTAAAACAGAGTATAAGTTTTTTTTTTTAAACGGAAAAACGAACGGATACTTTACGACGGGAGCCGAGTCCTAGTCCGAAGATCCGACCCTCGACTGGCCCAATTCTAGCACACACGTTGGTAAGCCCACCAAATGTTTGTGTGTGTGCTAGCATACAGTTGTGAAATACAAGGTGCGGAAATAACACTTGCGGAATTACAATATAAAACATTCGACACCAAGGATAGAAATTACTTAACCATTTAAATCAAAACATCGAGCCAAATCCAAAATGGAAATTATCTAAGTTATTGCATCATTGACTCATATGAAATTACATAGTTCTATCAAAATGCCAAATTAAACACTATGAGATCTTCAAGCATCTCAGGATCCATCTCTTTATCAAGCATGGCTCTCACTAGATCCAACTTCTTCTCCTTTACCCTGATCTATGTTAATATCTAGAGAAAAATATACGGGCTTAGTCAACTTGCCCAGTAGGAAGTTCTGATCATAAAATGCAGTAGGTGTGATGTCTCATAATAATATATATTAAGAGTAAACAAAAGAGTAAAATCACAAGTAATGATATGATTCTCAAAATACGACAAAAGATTACCAAAGCCTTGTAATCACAACATGATATGTCATGGGTGTCATGCATCAATAATATGTCCACCCATTCCCATCATCAGATCATAACAAATCACTTCCAATAGTGGTTCTCAGTATTGGCCACTTATGTCCACAACATTTGAGGTGACAACCACCAGGGTGTTGTCACCCATCCACAAATTAACTTAGACTATCGTTGGAGTGTGGTCTCCTCCATCTGTCGCAAGGTTTCGAGACCTACTTAGGAGCCCTTTAGCCCAACTATGCCGTAACATTCATATTCAAGAACGGGACCGAAGTCTAATATTTTTATAATAAATTTACATGAGTGCAAGCGAGGTCCAAACATTTCCTTCTTGGCTCAGTACTATCAACCCTCCCACACAACCATCCATGAGGTAATTTGTGAAAACATGATGATAAAACCATACATCAAATAGTTTTTTTCATCAACCATCTTTTCTATATAACGTAATGAAATCATAATAAAATCAAGATCTCATAAATTAATATTTAACAAAATCATTCACATCGTTGTGTTTCAATAAAATAAGAAATCCTACCTGATCGAATGTGATCAACCAAAGAAGATTCACGAGTTTGTTCGAACGGTGTCAGAATTACCCTTGACTCATTTTGTCCATGTGCATGTTCAAATCATAATTTGAAAGTTATTATCACATAAAGTCCTTGTCTAATCAGTGTAGGTCTAATCCAGACCTAAAGATCAACTGTATGATCTCCCAAGTCTAAAAGATTCCATTTTATATTTGATTTTAATAACAAATACACTAATTTTGTTAAACTGTTTCTATTTCTGGTCGACATATCGACACAGTCGATACATCACCACTAGACACAGTCGACACATCGATCATCTCGATATGTCGACTGGACTCTGTTTGTTTTAGTTCATCGGATCCCATTTATCGACACAGCAGATACATCTAACGGTACACATGCTCGAGATGTCGAGCACATCGACACATCCTCTAGTTTGATTCATTCATACTCATGTTTATTTTCTATTCCCGATATTACGTATCGACCCAGTCGATACATACACAGATGTATATATTCGAGTCTTCTAAGTTTTGGTTTATCAGTATTAACATTTATATTGTGTCCACATGCTGATATGTCGACATAGTCGATGCATCGTCCTTAAATCAGTCCATTGTTTCAATTTCAGCACACTTAGACCTTTTATTACATTTCCAGGCTGACATATCGATATGGTCGATACATCGTACGTGGAACTAGTTTCATTTCTACTTTATCATACCTAAGTCAATATATCGATCTAGTCGATATATCTTCCTGGCGTAACTTCAACATCTTCTTCTTTCATTTTCAGTTCAGTCGTACCCAGACCAACACATCGACTTTGTCGATGGGTCGCTCAGGGATTAATCTATCATCTATTCGTTTTATTTTTATCTCTGTCATACCCAGTCCGAGACATCGATACAAGCATTGTGTCGTCCTGGGTTTGGTTTGATACATCTACATCTCTGTTTACTAGACCTTGTTCCAGACGACACATCGACAAGGTTGATATGTCGACTGGGTTGAGTCTAAAGTCTGGACCCATTATCCATAGCTTCCTTTTACTTAAATATTCATCATTCTTAGGACTTTTCTTTCCAGATCCATTCATACATATTTTCTAGTCATCCTAGTGTTATTAATTTATTAAAAAGGACCATAGATTCACCTACCTCAATAGATTCGTAGGTGTACCCGAAATGAGCGTAGAGTGAAGTCCCTTGCCTCTTTATTTTCCTCACTCCTTTCTAGCTCGATTCCTCTTTCCCTTTACTCGGTCTCTCCATCTTTCCCGGAACAAAGAAAGTCTGTGAGGAGGTGAAAAGGTTTCCCTGTCGACTTGAGAGTTAGGATGCGAGTGAGGTGGTAAACTCGGGTGAGTAAAAAGGGGTGCTCAGATAGTCTGTTTTTCGTCTCCTCTTCACTTTTTTTTTCCAGCCCTTTTTTTTTTTTTTGTTTTCTTCCCTTTCCCTTCTTTTTCTCTTCTTTTTATCTTCATATTCTAATTATCTTGGACTCTTAATTGAGTTTTTGGGAGATAGGAATCGAAAACAAAAATTCCCATGCATAGAAAAATGAAAGATTTGGGCAGTGATAGACAAAGCGTCTGCTGAAGACATTCTGGCTACTGGACATAATGACTTTGTCAAAGTGTTGATCGATTTGATTGTCTTCTCCCAGATACATGGATCTCATTGATGTATTTTCAGGAAACGTTCAGACTTCCTGACACATCGACTAGGTCGATGTATCATTTGTGGAAACTTTAGTTTCCCTTTATTTCTTTTAATAGATATTTACATTATTTGGACCCAAAATCATATATTTCATTTATATGATAAATAAATTACATAAAATGAGGAGTTAAAACTCCAGGTCCTTACAATAGTTCCACCTTTTGGAATTTTCATCCAGAAAATTAGACGAAGGTTGGATTCAAAAAAAAAAAACAAAATTTTACAAAATAACTCAGGATGAGAGGCACTCATTTCCAATTCCATTTCCCTAGTGGGTTATTCATTTCCCTGTCTCTCCCAGACGCTTTGATGAAAGGGATTACCTTGTTCCTTAGTACTTTTTGTTTTGTAACTATGATTTTGATAGGCCTTTCAACGTAGGTTACGTCGCTTTGAACATCCAATTCTTGTGCATCCAAAACATGCGACAGAGCAAGATTGTACTTTCATAACATTGAGACATGAAATACATTGTGCATGTTGGATAACTGTGAGGGAAGTGCTATGCAATATGCAGCCTCGCCAATCTTATCAAGGATTGAGAATGGTCCTATAAACCTCGGGGTTAGCTTCCCTTTCTTTCCAAACCTCATATGACATTTTCTCAGTGAGACCTTTAGAAATACTAAGTCTCCTACTTCGAATGTCAAGGGTCTCCTTCTCTTATCACTATAGCTCTTTTGTTGGCTCTGAGCAATCAACAGATGTTGTCGAATGACTTTGATCTGCTCGATGTTTCTACGACCAAATTCGGTTGAACGAGTGCAACTTCTCCTGCCTCGCTCTAACAAACTGGTAATCTGCACGGTCTAATATATAACCCTTCAAATGGAGCCATCTGGAGACTTGCCTGATAGCTGTTGTTGTATGAAAACTCCACCAGTGGAAGATGATCCTCCCAACTGCCCTGGAAGTCTAACATACAAGCTCATAACATAGCTTCCAACGTTTGTATGGCCATTTCTGACTGTCCATCCATCTAAGGGTGAAATGTTGTGTTGTATAACAGATCTGTCCCCTTTGTTGTCTGCAAACTCTGCCACACCCTACCTGTGAATCTGTCGTCACAATCGGATACAATGGTCATTGGTATCCCATGCAATTGAACAATGTCCTTGATGTATCGCCTACCAATGTCTCAGATGAATCTGTCCTTTTGATAAGCATGAAGTGTGCCGACTTCGTGAGACGGTCAATTATAACCCATATTGCATCATTGCCTTTTGGAGATTTGGGCAATCTAGTAACAAAATCCATTGCAATGTGCTCCCATTTCCACTTAGGTATAGAAAGGGGTTCGAGTAATCCATGTGGTTTCCAATGTTGTGTTTTGACTCTCTGACATGTCAAACATCTGGAGACGAAATCTGTCACGTCTTTCTTAAGTCCACACCACTAATATTGTCTTTTAAGATCTTGGTACATTTTTGTACTTCCGGGATGGATGGAGAATTTAGACTTGTGAGATTTTGTTAATAATTTTTCCCTGCATTCTTCTGGCACATAAACTCTGCCTCTGAACACTATCCAGGTCGTAATTTGTCTCTCCTGTAGATAGTTTGTTCCCATATCTCAGCTATTTTTGAATTTGATCTTTGTGCATTCTTCCTGTCATAGTAGAGTGTATGATTAAATTGTATACGCATCGTCTTTCGCTTATACGTAGATTCAAATTTCCAATAGCTGTGAGTATTTCCCATTCTTGCATAATGAGACGGTCCCGTGAGCCAGACGACTAAATGCATCTGCAATTTTGTTTACTTTGCCCGAATGGTAGTGCAGGGCAAAGTAGTAGTCTTGGAGGTATTTCATCCACCTTCTTTGTCTTAGATTGAGTTCTTTTCGTCCAAACAAGTATTTCAAACTTTTGTGGTCAGAATATACCTCAAATTTCTCTACGTATGTAACGCCCGCCCCTTTTCACCAAAATCAGAGTCTATTCTTTTTTTTTTTAAAGTGATAAAGGGCGCGGATGTCACGACTCGAGTTAAGTTCCAAGCTTCTAAAGCCCGGCCCTTAACTAGCCAACCCTACGCGTGCGTGGAACTAAGTCCACGAGTATGGTTCACGCGTAGAAAGTAAGCTCGCGGAATATAAAATTACATGTGGAATGATAATAGAGACTATCCTACCAATTTTCAGATAGCAGGGAAGAAACATCCGTATAATTACTAAAATGCCATTAAACTGTATTGTCCAAAAATAAAATCTAAACAGAGCAAGCCATCTAAGTTATTACATTCCGACAAGCTAATTTACTCAATTTACATTTCCAAAATGAATAATTCAACTTAAACAAAATAACTAGTCCGCCTTCCCAAGCTCCTAAGCTTGGCTCCCGTCTCGTCCTTCCGGTCCTCCATCTCCTACATTGTCAGCTAGGGTAGAAGTAGGGCGTTAGAACAACGCGCCCAGTAGGACTCCGAGTAGGGCTAGCATATGGAGTAGTAATAACAGCATACCGATAATAACCCAATGAAAATTGATAAACCACTTATAGTGAAAATATAAGATGTATGCCATGCCCTGGGTGTCTATGTTATGAATCCCACCCATCATTCCTGCCATATACTGTCATATCCCTCTTGGCGGAGAAACCTCGTCAAGATATGTCCAACCACAAAATATCCCCCTTGACGGTAAAGCCTCGTCAAGGTGTCCCCATGCCTGTTCTTGGTCGCCTCGACAGAGCATGGACTCCGGTTTGTTTATTTTTTTCCGCCCATGCCATGCATGAGATGTAATGCATTATGCTATGTAATATTTATAACTCATAACCTTAAGATATCATACATAGCCTTAATTTATAGTGCATAACCTTAATCATAGTTCATAGCCATTAAATAAAATCCATCTTAAACATAGCATCCATAATTGTAAAAACCCATCATAAGATAAATACTAAAATCAATAAAATATGACCAAAAATACCATCACACATCCATGGCTTACAAATAGGTAGGAATCCTACCGAATACCGACTCGCGTCTTTATTTCGTTTTCGTCCGACAATCCGGCTACCGACTCGTGTACCGCTCGCGCTATCCGGTACCTTATTAAATTACCAAATCAATCCAAGTTTTAATCATTTCCAAGCCCATAAATCATAACTTCGTGGGTTTCTTCATTTTAGCCCATATTTACCATTTTTGCCACTACCCTTCACATAAACAATTTTTCATTAATTCACGCCTACTTAAGCCCAAAATTTAATCCACAACTTAGGTCCATTATTGATTCACTAACCATGACCCAACATGAAACAAAATCAGCCATCTAATTTAATAAAATTTTCCATCATCTAAACACAAACATGGACCCAACCTTAACTCATACAATGACTTACAAAATGGGTCATGGGTTCGGCCACACACCATGGCCGAACCCATGATGTCTTGTTCCCCATTTTCCTTGAATCTTTTGGCGCATTTTAGATCTATCACACGTCTTCCCATGAGAGGTTTACATCATGCATTTAAATCACCATTCATCATCCAATTTAACCCACCAAATGGATCCCAATTGGGCCATGGGTTCGGCCATACACCATGGCCGAACCCATGGTGTCCTTTCCCCATTTTTTTTTCTTGGGTCCATTGTTACATTTTAGATCCACCAATAATCCTTCCATGAGGGTTTTAAATCATGCATCTAAACCATATTCTTAACCCCATTTGGATCATTATACTTGTTCATTTAAAAACCCTAAATTCACCAACACATTATCCTTTAAACCCACCATTTAATCATCATTTCATCACCATAGGGTTCGGCCATATACCATGGCCGAACCCATGGTTCAAGGCTCATTCCCTCCATGCATTTTAAAAGCATAAGACTCCATTGCATTTTTATCATAAACTCATTTTAAAACCTTACTCCCATGAATTCATTAAAACCCTAAATTCATTAATCAAAAACCTTAACCAATTAAACCAACCACCAAATCACCCACCATGGGGTTCGGCCATGCTACATGGCCGAACCCTATGGCCAATAATTCTTCTTCCAATCATCCCATTCTATGCTTAAATTTCATAAATTACATAATGCACATAATACATTTACATATTTCTTTTCCCTAACCCTAATTCACCCATCTAGGGTTTTCTCCATCTTCCACCCTTCCATTTGATGGATCTAAATTCCATAGCATAAAATTATCTATCCACCATTTATTTCACAAAAATAAATTCCAATTCTTAAACCCTAAAAATCCAAAATTTCTTGTTTAAGAAATACTTACAATCCGTCGTCTCCTCCGATTTCCATCACTCCCGTCGGTCTCCGTAGCCTCCTCTCTCCTTCCTCTTGATCTTTGATAGGTCAAGATTCTTGATTAATGGTGGCAATCCCCAACCCTAGAATTGGCCAAGGTAAGTTTAAATTGAAAAAGGGAAGAGGAAAGGATGATGAGAGGGGAGATAATCACCTTGACCTTAGAGTGATTTTGTGTAAATTTCCACTTCTTTCTTCTCTCCTTCTCTTCTTAGCTTCCTTTCCTTAATTTTTTTTTCTTCTCTTCTCCTTCCTAGTGTCGGACGGCCATGGAGAATGGTAATGGAGAGAGTTGAAAAGAGGATAAGAAAATGGAGAAGAACTCAAGACTTACCCCCCACTTGGTGACTTAAACTTACCCTTTACATTAACTACTCTCACCAACCAAAGCAAGATATTTTAAAGATCTTTCATTTGCTTTGTGGTGGTGGTTATCTAAACCACCACCAAGCCCAACGTGTTTAACCTTGGAGGTGGGGTAGCTTGGTCTCCATTTGACTAATTTTAACCCATTTAGCCACCAATTTAATAATTTAATTATTTAATTAATTTGATAATTTCCTTAGGTTAATTCATTTGTACTTAACCTAATTCCCGTTATTCCACCCATGGTTGACCAAATCAACCATGGTGGCCGGCCCCACCAAACCTTGGCCCACACGTCACCTCACTTGATGAGGTGGAGGTGGGTCCCACTTGGCCACATCACCATTGTTTAATTCCAAATAACTTAGGTGATTTAAAATCATTGAATTCACTCTAAGTGGATTACCATTGGGCCTATGGCCCAATTACATTTCCATCTAGCCCATTTACCTTAGAGCATAACCATCTTGACCCATTGGGTCCCAAATGGGTATTTGACCCAATTTGACCATTCTTGACCCATTTAAATAAATTTAAATCCAAACCATAGTCTATTGCGCCACACTTGGGCCTTTATCCAATTTTGGCCCATTTACCATTTACTCCACCAATTTTCTAATTTCCATCATTAAAATAAATAATATTCACATTTATATTAATTCCCAAATTCCGAGACCTTACAATACAATCCTCTTTTAAAATTTTCGTCCTGAAAATTCGAGCGAAGTAGAGGTTCAAAACATCTTACACAAAGAGTTCCGGATAAGAGGCTCTCATCTCCGACTCAAGTTCCCAGGTGGTTTCTTCATTACCATGTCGTTCCCACACCACCTTGACGAACTGAATGGCACGGTTCCGCAGCACCCTTTGCTCGCTCCCGACTATTCTGACCAGCTTCTCCACATATGTCACATCGCTTTGTACATCGACGTCTTGCACATTCAACACATGTGAAGGATCGGGATTGTACTTTCTTAACATGTACACATGAAATACATCATGTAGAGATGATAGCTGTGGAGGGAGCGCCAACTGATAAGCTGCCCCCCCCCACCCTCTTTAGGATCGGAAATGGCCCCACAAATCTAGGCGACAGTTTCCCCTTCTTTCCGAACCTCATGTGCCCCTTCCGTGGTGAGACTTTCAAAAACACCAAGTCTCCCACCTCAAATTCGAGGAACCTTCTCCTCTTGTCGGCGTAACTCTTCTGACGGCTCTGTGCAGTGAGTAGATGTTGCCGTATCATTTTAATCTGCGCTGTAGTTTCCACAACCAGATCCGGTCCAATCAATGCAGGCTCACTGGCCTCTGTCCAACACACTGGAGATCTACATGGCCTACCATACAAAGCCTCAAATAGAGCCATTTGTAGGCTTGCCTGATAACTGTTATTGTAGGAAAACTCCACCAGTGGTAAATGATCCTCCCATCCACCCTTGAAGTCTAGCATGCACGCTCTCAGCATATCCTCCAATGTCTGTATTCTCCTCTACAACTGTCCATCAGTCTGCGGGTGAAATGCCGTGCTAGTCAATACGTCGGTTCCCATAGCCGACTGTAGGCCCTGCCATACTCTACCGGTGAATCGGCCATCCCTGTCGGATACAATAGACCGGGGAATACCATGTAACCTGATGATTTCCCGGATGTACCGTCGACCCAAAGTCTCTGATGAATCTATCATCTTGATGGGAAGGAAATGTGCAGACTTGGTCAATCGGTCCACTATGACCCATATTGCATCGTTGCCCTTTAATGACCTAGGCAACCCTGTTACAAAGTCCATGGATATGTGCTCCCATTTCCATTCTGGCACCGGTAAAGGTGCGAGTAAGCCGGTGGTTTCCGATGTTCTGCCTTGACTTGTTGACAAGTTAGGCAACGAGCAACAAACTCTGCCACATCTTTCTTAAGTCCATGCCACCAATAGTGCCTCTTAAGATCATGATACATCTTGGTGCTGCCCGGGTGGATAGAGAGTTTGGTTTGGTGTGCTTCAATCAGCAACTCTCTTCTGCAATTCTTAGGCACATATGTCCTGCCTCAGAACATAAGACCCTGTCCTGGTCGTAATTCCCACTCCGGTACAACCTCACCGGTAGACATTTTAGCCCAAATCTCCTTCACTTCTGGATCTGTCCGTTGCTCCCGTTCAATCTCGGAGACCATGTGGGATCGTATGATCAGATTATATATGGTCCCATGATTATTGAGGTAGAGTTTAAACTCTTTGATGGTATTCAGTACCTCCCATTCCGTCTTGATCATGCTGGCTACTGTCGCATGAGACAAGCGGCTGAGGGCATCCGCCACCTTATTCTCCTTGCCGGGATGATGTCGGAGTGCAAAAATCATAATCTGCCAGATATTCCATCCAGCGGCGTTGTCTCATGTTGAGTTCATTCTGATCAAATAAATATTTCAGACTCTTGTGGTCAGAAAACACCTCAAATTTCTCACCTACAGGTAGTGTCTCCAGCTTTTGAGAGCGAAGACCACCGCTGCTAATTCCAGATCATGTATGGGATAGTTGCGCGCTCGTGAATTTTTAACTGCCTTGATCCATACGCTACCGCCCGATTACCTTGACTGAGTGTACACCCCAGTCCCTCTCCTGAGGCATCACAGTACACCTCATAATTTCTGCCTCTTTCCGGCAAGATCAGAATAGGAGCGGTTGTATGCTTCTCCTTTAGCTCCTCAAATCTTCGGTTGCACAGATCCGACCACTCAAATTTGACTCCTTTCTGAGTGAGTCGGGTAAGTGGAGCTGCAATCTTGGAGAAGTCCATGATGAATTTCCTGTAGTAACCGGCCAATCCCAGAAAACTGCGGATCTCGATCACATTTGTCGGCACTTTCCATTCCTTCACTGCCGCTACCTTACCTTAGCCGGGTCCACGGCTATACCTTCCTCCAATATAACGTGTCCCAAGAAGTTGACCTCAGATAGCCAGAATTCACACTTGCTGGCTTTGGCATACAACTGGTTCTTCCTCAAAGTGTCCAGGACTATCCGCAAATGCTCGGCATGTTCCTCCTGACTTTTGGAATAGATCAGGATGTCATCAATGAATACGATCACAAACTGATCTAAGTAAGGCCAGAATATCCTATTCATCAGGTCCATGAACACAGCTGGTGCATTAGTAAGCCCAAACGGCATGACTACATACTCATATAGACCATACCTCGTTCTGAAGGTTGTCTTCTCGATGTCTTCCTCTCTAACCTGGATTTGATGGTATCCGGACATCAGATCAATCTTGGAGAAGTGAGAGGAACCCCTAAGTTGATCAAACAGATCGTCAATCCTGGGTAGGGGATACTTGTTCCTAATAGTCAGTTGGTTCAATTTTCTATAATCCACACACATCCGAAGGGTACCGTCCTTCTTCTTCACAAATAATACTGGGGCTCCCCATGCTGATGTGTTGTTCCGAATAAAACCCAATCTGAGCAGTTCATCAATCTTTTTCTTCAACTCGGTCATCTCAGCCAGTGCCATCCGGTAATGAGGCAATGATACTGGAGCAGTGCCGGGATACAACTTGATCTCAAAGTCTAACTCCCTCTTGGGTGGTAAACCAGGGAGCTCTGTTGGAAATACTTCGGCAAACCCTGCTGCTACCGCTGGAAGTTCAGCCCTTGGTGCCCTGTCTAGGTTAATGCTGTTCAAGACAAGGTGGTTCAATTCTTCCTGCAGTCTTCTAGGAATACCTTGTCTATCAGCGGGCACTATATACCGCTTTCCCTCAGGTGACGAAAATATCACCCTACGAAGATGGCAATCAATATGGGCCTGATATGTAGCCAACCAGTCCATACCAAATATAACATCGTACTCAGCCTTATCAGTACAATTCGCAAGTGTCGGCATGTTTTCCCTTACTTGTAGAGTAAATAAGAATGTCATCAATTAAGACAATTACAAATTTATCCATATAAGGACGGAAGATTCGATTCATCAAGTCCATAAACATTGCCTGTGCATTGGTTAGTCCAAAAGGCATCACCACATATTCATACAATCCATATCGAGTTCTAAAAGTTGTTTTCTCTATATCCTCGTCCTTGACTCTGATCTAATGATAGCCCGACATGAGATCTTCTTAGAGAAATGACTGGATCCTCTAAGTTGATCGAACAAGTCGTCAATTCGAGGTAGAGGATATTTATTCTTGATGGTGTGTTGGTTTAGCTTTCTGTAATTCACGCACATACGTAGAGAGCACCTTTCTTCTTAACAAACAATGCCGGCGCTCCCCACAATGAAGTATTGTGGCAGATGAATCCCCAATCTGAATAACTTATCAATTTGTTTCTTCAACTGCGACATCTCTGTAGGTGTCATTCGATAATACGGAAGTGACACAGGTGCAGTGCCAAAAAGTAGCTTGATTTCAAAATCAATTTCCCGCTTTGGAGGTAAAGCTGGGAGTTTTGTTAGAAATACTTTTGTGTAGTCCCTCATTATTGCAGGTAATGTAGATACAGGTGACTTTTCAAACCTGATATTGTTCAACAAAATCTGGTTTGTTTCATCATGTAATCTTCCATACACTGGAGTTTTCTGTTTGTCCCCATGAACTAGAAATCGTCGTCCCTCTGGTGACCAAAATGTCACCCTTTTGAGGTAACAATCCTTACCTGCCTGGAACGTAGTCAACCAATCCATGCCATAGATGACATCAAACTCTGCCATGTCCATAACCAGATAGTCGAACTTGAATTTAAAGTCGACTAGTTCAATGTCCACGGAAGTGCAAACTAACCCAAGTGATGTGTCACCAATTGGTGATACTATGTTAAGTGCAGTTAATAATTGTTGTACAAGTAAACCAGTAGCAGATACTAAAGATGCAGACAAAAGGAGTGATGCTCCTGAATCAAGCAGTGCTACTGCATAAGAACTGCCAATAACTGCCATACCTTGGATCACAGACTGATCCGCTGTCTCTGGAGGAGGGACAAGGGTGTACAATCGTCCTGAAGCTGTTGGAATAGGTGGCAATCAGGACTGGTTCTGTGCTCTCAATATATGAGACTGTACTAGCCTACCCGGTGGATGGACGAAATTTTGTGCTCGAGGTGACTTGTGAAGTTGTGACAGTCCAGCTTTATGTGCCCTGCCTGGCCACACTGGAAACAAGTGATGCCACCTCGGGATGTCTGTGCTACCGGAAATGAGGCTGAAGGATGACTGAGACGATATCCACTAATGGAGGCCGTAGAAGTCGAAGGTTTTCCGGAGTTGGACCGGAATTTCTTGCAAGGGCGAAAAGATTTCCCCCGCTCTGACTCCTTCTGTTCTCCATGTACTTAGTTGACTCAGTCAGTTTTTGTTCAGCAATGCTTGCTCTACTTACAACTTCTGCCAAGGTTGCTGATTTGAATATGGTGACCTTGGCTCTGATGTTAGGACGTAGGACTCTCTCAAACTTCCGAGCTTTCTTATATTCAGTGTCCACAATGTATGGAGCATAGCAAGAGAGTCGGATGAATTCTTGATGATATTCAACAATTCTCATACATCATTGAGCTAGGACTATGAATTCCTGGGCCTTGAGTTCCTTCTCCTCTTGTGGAAAATAATAATCTAGGCAAGTTTCTGTGAAATTCTCCCAAGTCATTTCTGCCACGCCTGGTCTTGTTCCACTGCCTTCCACCATTTTCCTGCATCATCTATCAGTTGAGATGTGACCAACAAAATCCTATCCTGATTGCCCGCGATCCTCAGTAAATTCAGGATCTTGATGGTGTTCTCAATCCAGTCTTAAGCTCCACTAGGTCCCTCATTTCCATGAAAGTATGGGGGATACTGCTACTGAAAATCTCTGACCATAGCTCTGTCTTGAGAATCAGTTACGGTATTGGCACTACCACCAGATTGGTTCTGTTGCAGTACTGAATTCACTACTGCTTGTACGAAACTTTGGAGCTCAGAAGTCATGGGTGGGATATTGCCACTTGTCTCTTTGGTGCATTCCACATTGTGTCGGGTGTTCCTTCTTCATGGCGGCATGTTTCCTAATCACGAGCATCCACTTAGTAATCTTCGAAAAATGCTCCTTCAAGCAACCATAATTCATGCATAGTCAATTATTTATTAATATTGACTGGATTGAAGCAATCTCCTAGGTTTTATTGACATTATTTGTTTTGAGGGGAATTTTTCTCTAACTTTGTTGGATAAGTTTGACTTATAGTAATTTCCTTCCTTTGCTTTTTCATTACGCTCTGATACCAACTGTAATGACTCGCCTTTTTTCCATTGATTAAATTAGAGTATAACTTTTTTTAAAAACGAAAAAAGGACGGATATGTCGAGACACCTGACCCTCAGCTGGCCCAATTCTAGCAAACACGTGGGTCTGCCCACCAAATGTTTGTGCATGTGCTAGCATACATTTGTGAAATACAAGGTGCAGAAATAACACTTATGGAATTACAATATCAAACATTCAATAACAACGATTAAAATTACTTAACCATTTAAATCAAAATATCAAACCAAATCCAAAATAGAAATTATCTAAGTTATTATATCATTGACTCCTATGAAATTACATAGGTTTATCAAAATGCCAAAATAAAAACTATGAGATCTTCAAGCATCTCCGGATCCATCTCTTCGTCAAGTATTTCTATCACTAGGTCCAACTTCTTCTCCTTTACCCTGATCTGTGTTAATATCTAGAAGAAAATATACGGGCTTAATCAACCTGCCTAGTAGGAAGTTTTGATCATAAAATGCACTAGGTGTGATGTCTCATAATAACATATATTAAGAGTAAACAAAAGCGTAAAATCACATGTAATGATATGGTTATGAAAATACGACAAAAGATTACCAAAGTCTTGTAATCACAAGACGATATGTCATGGGTGTCATGCATCAATGATATGTCCACCCATTCTCATGCATCAGATCATAACAAATCACTTCCAAAAATGGTTCACAGTATTGGCCACTTATGTCCACAACATTTGAGGCGACAACCACCAAGGTGTTGTTACCCATCCACAAATTAACTGAGATAATCGTTGGAGTGTGGTCTCCTCACTCTGTCTCAGGATTTCGGGACCTACCCAGGAGTTCTTCGGCCCAACTATGCCGTAACATTCATATCCAAGGACGGGGCCAAAGTCTAATATTTTTATAATAATTTACATGAGTTCAAGCGAGGTCCGAACATTTCTTTCTTAGCTCAGTACTATCAACCCTCCGATAGAACCTTGCATGTTGTAAGTGTGCAAACATGATGATAAAACCATGCATCAAATAGTTTATTTCATCAAACAACTTTTCTATATAACATAATGAATTCGTAATAAAATCAAGGTCTCATAAATCAATATTTTAAAAAATCATTCACATCGTTGTGCTTCAATAAAGTAGGAACTCCTACCTAATTGAAAGTGATCAACCAAAGAAGATTCGCTCGTTTGTTCGAACAGCGTCGAACTTACCCTCGACTCCTTTTGTCCATGTACATGTTCAAATCATAATTTTGTAACGCCCCGCCCTTTCCGTGAATTTCAGCGTCTAATTTTTTTTTTTAAAAAGTAATAATAAAACATCGAAAGAGAGCGGGCGGTGTCACGGCGCGAGTTAAGTTCAGACTACCCAAGTCTGAACCTTAACTGGCCACCCATGTGTACATGGAATAGACCATGATAGTGAATCACACATGGAACTAACATCAACATGCGGAATAATCTAGAATAATTGCGGAATAGAAAGACGAGATAGCAAGTAACAGTCTTAAACATTAAATAACATAGATCAACCATCCACAGGTTATTATCCTAATCAAACCATACCAAATAACGAATTATTACATGTCCAACATAAGTATTCAAATGACAGTAATATAACGTAATCCAATCCATCATTCAAGCACTTAGGCTTGGCTCCCCTCCGGGTCAACGACCTTTCCTTTCCCTTTGCTTGTACCTGCGATCTCCTCTGAGGATAGAATTAGGGCGTTAGATCAACGCGCCCAATAGGTTCCCGAATCAGGGCTACCACATGTTAACATATAAAACATGCATATACATATCATAATACATGATCATCAAAAACAGGTAAAACAATGCTATGATGTATGCACATGCAATGAGCATCCCTCATCATGTACATTCATAGCCATCACTTGACGTGCCTTGCACCGACAAGGTAAATTACAACACATTTTCATCTCTTCATCACTGACTGATTCATATCACGTATGAGTCCTCCTGGCGGGACTCTCATCGCCTAAGGAGACCATTGTGACTATGATCATCATGTTACTCTTCCTGTTGGGACTCTCATCGCCTAAGGAGGACGTAACCCATAATTGTAACACTGTAGAACCTCATTCATCATCCCATGACCATGCATGAGATGCCAATGCCTGTATGCCATTTGTTAATGCATAATATATCATTTGAAACCACATAAAATCAACAAGAGTATCATAAGAAAAACTAAGGTAAAATTGTGGTTACAAGTAGGTAGGAAACTTACTGAAGATTTACTTCAGTAACTGATATTTCTTTTGCGTCACCCGGTCACGACTCGCACGTCGTCAACTTCCGGTACCTTGTCCATATAACAATCAGCAAATCATACTATCACTTACTTGTTCATTCATATCTATGACCCAACCACATCATGTGAGGTTCGACCATGCCCTTGGCCGAGATATCACCAACTTAGGATTTAACTTCCTACTTTATTTAATCAACTCTTAAACACTTAATCCTTTTAAACATGTCTTGCTAAGGTTCATACAACCATACACATGATTATTCCACCTTTGATCAATAATCACTCTTTCGCATAATTTCAATCACAAAGTCGGCTACACAATGGGTTACCAAAGACCCTTAGTGGGGTTCGGCCATACACATGGCCGAACCTCACCAATCTGGTTTTTGTCTCCATTTTCCATCTTATATCATGGTTGGTCAACTTAGTATTAAATCCATAACTCAACCTAGGTAATTCTTAGATCAAAAGCATGAAACAAATCATAGTTTCCAATAGGATTCAATCCAAACATGGCATCCAAAAATAGTCCATGGGGTTCGGCCATACACATGGCCGAACCCAATGGTTCTCTTGGTTCAACTAGTCCATGATTTACCCCTGATTTGAATCCATAACTTAACCCTAATAATGATATGGTTCAGCCCTATGTTGGCCAACCAATAACAGCAAGTTAAACTTCCACAAATCACATCAAAACACCATATTTTATATGGTTTTAAACTTACCATCATCATCAAAACTAACATGGGTTCGGCCATCCAAAGTGGCCGAACCCTATGTCCATGTCTTGGTCCTTATGTATATGTTTTAAGCCTCATTTAGACAAGTATTAATCAGTATATTACTACTGCATTTTTACCTCTCAAAACCATCGAAATAAGTTAATCACTTTGTCCGAATGGCCACAACATTTCATGGAATTCGGCCATCCAAGATGGCCGATCCAAGTGGTCCATAATATCAATTTAAATCTATTGTTTAAACCCATATTAACTTCAGTCCTTATGTCATTCAAATCCATGTTTTTAAGCATTCTAAAACATGTATTTAAATATTAAAACAAGACCCAAAACAGTCCACAAAATCCATGGTTTTCATGTTTCAAAACATGAAAACCAAGCCATCTCTTTACATGGGGTTCGGCCCTCTATGGTGGCCGAACCCAATGGTCATCTTAATCATTTCTAAACCTCCATTAATCAAGGTTAATTATTGGTGTAATCGGCCATCATCATGGCCCAATCCACACCCTATTTGTTCTATGTTTCTCAACAAAACTCAATGAAATACTTACCAATTTTCCCAAGCCTTTCTTTTTGACTTTTGATCCTTGTTTCCTATCTTTTATTTCCTCCTTTCTTCCTCAATTCCTTGCTGGTTTAAGCTTGAATATTTGGTACTAAAAGCGTCTGCTGTTCCAGCAAAGAACACCGATTGGAGAGAGGGAAAAAGAGATGGGAACACTTGGGTTTCCTTTGACAAAAATGGCCAAGAAAGGCAACCTTTGCCTTTTGTAGTTTCAGCCCTCAACACCCATTTATTTCCCTCTTTACTCTTTACCAAAAATGAAGGGATGTTGGGTGTCAACCAAGACACCCCTTGGCGCCAAACGTTGTAGCCCTTGGTGCCAAACATTGCATTACTTGGGAATGAACCATTGCAACCTTTCATGAAAAGGTGCCGCCAACCTCGGTGTCTTTTGGCTTTGCCAAAGCACCCCTTCACACTCAATGGTTGTGATGAGTTTGATCAGGTGTTGAGTGAGATTACAACTCGTTTGTACCTCCTCTTGACTCACTTAACTCATAATATTTTTATTCTAAACCAACTCATCCAACTCATCATATTTAATGCACCAAGTTTGGGTCAACTCATTTCTTAAATCTAACTCATTTCAAATCAACCTAACTCAAGCTGAATTAACTCACACTTGAGTTCAATTGAGGGCCCACACGGTCATCCGTGGGCAAACTGGTCAACCCGACCCATTGGGTCCCCCTTTAGCTCCTTGACCCGTTTTTGACTCCATGACCCAATTATGGTATTTTGGTCATTTGTAATTGGTTTTCACATATGGATCAAGCCTACCCATTTCTTCTCCACTTGATTTCCAATCAAATACGCTTAATCCCATTTAATTTAAGCTTACACAATGGTCAAATCATCCATTTTGACCCATTGGGTCCAATTGGGCCCTTTGACCCATTTAGCCATTTCCAACCCAATTGATGTACATAACCCATCCAATCAAACTTGATATTTATAATGTGCTCATATGACCTTGATTTGAGCAATGGGCCCCAACATTTCTTATTTTGACATCACAAAATAATTAATTTAATAACTCAGGGGCATTTTCGTAATTTTCCATTTCATTGAAAATTTGGGGTGTTACAAATTTATAGGTTATTATCACATAAAGTCTTGTCTAATCCGTGTAGGTCTAATCCATACCTAAAGATCAATTGTATGATTTCCCAAGTCTAAAAGATTCCATTTTATATTTGATTTTAATAACAAATACACTAATTTTGTTAAATTGTTTATGTTTCAGGTTGACATATAGACATTATCGATGCATCGCCACTGTCGATACATCGCCACTGGACACAGTCGACACATCGATCATCTCAATATGTCGACTGGACTCTGTTTGTTTCAGTTCATATTTTCCAGTACCTCTTCGGATGCCATGTATCGACACAGTCGATACATCTAACGGTACACGTCAACATATCCTGTGGATTGATTCATTCATACTTATGTTTGTTCTCTGTTCCCGATAGTATGTATCGAACCGATACTTATGAGTTCTAGAACTTTGAACTCAAGTGGGCTCTCGAAGAAAGAGATATATATCGGTATATAGAGACCGATCGAGAGTACCGGGACCAACCCCTCGGCGAAAGGTGACAAGTCGTTCTGGGTATGGCTAGTAATCACTCAGTAATTCGAGGTATGACAATTATTAATAGTTCATATGCAATAGCCTTATTTGATTATGGATCATTGTAATTTCTTCTTGTTCACATATATGATTTCTACTACAAATTCATTTGTATGATCACTGTCATCTACCCCCATTATATTCTTACCCGTTGACAACACATATCGAATTTACACTGAAAGCTACATTACATGACTAATTTATTGGTCACCTGAAGAGATGAGTATACGAATTAAATTCGAAGATGATGCTCCGTGGATGGTTGGATGATGACAGTCTTGAGTGTTGGGGTGGAATACCTTGAATGAAAGAGAAAATTTTCCCTAAGCCTTTAGACAAGGGGTAACAAGATGTCGTAAGTGGAGTTGGATGACTCTTTGGTGAATGGGATGTGTCTTTGTAGAACATCAACAGTAATCTTGAGGAAAATTTGACAAGTATAAGTTGTTATTAGTAGGCTCAGAGGTAATCTTAGTCAGAATAGGGTTAGACATTAGCGTGTTGAATGGTGATAATATTGGTTTGAGATTCGTAACACTTGAGTCTGAGATGTATTTGATCAGTAGTAGCTTATTGTATGGAAATTATAAATGAAATTGTCAAAGATGTGTTAAGATTTGTGTGCGAACGGGGAGAATCATTATTATTGAGTTCTACAATTAAAGTACTATTAGACAAAAATGACATGTGACTAGGTTCAATAATACTTCCAAAGGGATTTCTGCCATCATGGATGTCGCACCTTGGATTTTCAAGTTATTAATATATATGAAAATACCCATTTAATTTGTGAATTATTAGATAGGGACCTTAGATGGGTAAAGTGTTGGGTCATTGCCCAATTAAGATCCAACGGATATTTTATAAGGTTCAATTTAAAATAAATGGGTAAGATGTGTTTAATTGGGTCAAGATTGTTATTTGGGTCAAAATGCCCAATTGGGACCCAATGGGTCATGGTTAATTTGGATGACCACCTAGTGAGTTCAATTTAAATTAAATGGGGCTGAATTAAATAATAATGCAATATGGCTAAGATTAAATAAAAGATCTTTGGCCGTGTATGTGAGATTTGCATATCCAAGATATGCAATCCATTATTATGCGCATGGAGAGAATTAGAGATAGATGTCTTAGCCGTGTATAGGGATTTCCATATCCAAGGTTATGCGCATAAGATCATTTAAAAATGGGCCTTTCCTTGATTAAAAATGGCACTAAGCAATTGCTAAGTTGAAGGGGCGCATGGCACCTTCTAAGTTAGGATAAAATGGAAGTTTATAAAAGAGGCAACAAGAGGGGCGCATGGCACCTTCTAAACTTAGGATTAAGATTGGCCAATTGAGAGTTTATAGAAGGGAGGCGCATAAGGCAACAAGGGGCGCATGGTACCTTCTAAATATGGGACCAAGTGGAGGTTTTATAAAGAGGCAACACAAGGAGCGCACGGCATTGTCTAAGTATGGAACCGAGTGGAACTTCTATAAAACTAAGGTAGTGCATAAGGCATACATCAAGGAAAGGTAGTGCACACGGCAATACACACACCAAGGCCGAACTTTCTTTCCCGCTCAAGTCTCATTCACGGCATAACAAGAGAAAGAGAGGGCAGCCAGAAAGGGTGAAAGATCAAGAAGAAGGAGGAAAAGGATCGGAAGAACACGTCGGAGCGAAGGAAAACCGGAGGAGTCACGGAACCGGTAAGTAGTTTTGATATTTTTGTTTAAGATAAGGAACCATAGGGTTCGGCCACGGTGTATGGCCGAACCCCATGGAAGGAAATTGGATGATCATGGTATTTAATTTAATGAGGCGCATAAGGCAACAAGGGGCGCATGGTACCTTCTAAATATGGGACCAAGTGGAGGTTTTATAAAGAGGCAACACAAGGAGCGCACGGCATTGTCTAAGTATGGAACCGAGTGGAACTTCTATAAAACTAAGGTAGTGCATAAGGCATACATCAAGGAAAGGTAGTGCACACGGCAATACACACACCAAGGCCGAACTTTCTTTCCCTCTCAAGTCTCATTCACGGCATAACAAGAGAAAGAGAGGGCAGCCAGAAAGGGTGAAAGATCAAGAAGAAGGAGGAAAAGGATCGGAAGAACACGTCGGAGCGAAGGAAAACCGGAGGAGTCACGGAACCGGTAAGTAGTTTTGATATTTTTGTTTAAGATAAGGAACCATAGGGTTCGGCCACGGTGTATGGCCGAACCCCATGGAAGGAAATTGGATGATCATGGTATTTAATTTAATGAGGCGCATAAGGCAACAAGGGGCGCATGGTACCTTCTAAATATGGGACCAAGTGGAGGTTTTATAAAGAGGCAACACAAGGAGCGCACGGCATTGTCTAAGTATGGAACCGAGTGGAACTTCTATAAAACTAAGGTAGTGCATAAGGCATACATCAAGGAAAGGTAGTGCACACGACAATACACACACCAAGGCCGAACTTTCTTTCCCTCTCAAGTCTCATTCACGGCATAACAAGAGAAAGAGAGGGCAGCCAGAAAGGGTGAAAGATCAAGAAGAAGGAGGAAAAGGATCGGAAGAACACGTCGGAGCGAAGGAAAACCGGAGGAGTCACGGAACCGGTAAGTAGTTTTGATATTTTTGTTTAAGATAAGGAACCATAGGGTTCGGCCACGGTGTATGGCCGAACCCCATGGAAGGAAATTGGATGATCATGGTATTTAATTTAATGGAAAGAATGGACCACAGGGTTCGGCCATGGTGCATGGTCGAACCCCATCGAAAGACATGGTTATTTTTATGGGTTGGGAACCATGGAAGGAATATCAATTCTTTAGAAGGGATTAAATGGAAGATGGTTAATAATTTAGAATGGTTTTAAAAGGTTTGGATGAATGTATGAATGAGAACCATCAAATGATGAAATCTTAGATATATGATTTAAAAAGGAATTAATGGACCATAGGGTTCGGCCAGGTTGTATGGCAGAACCCCATGGGAGTTTGTTGGTAATGGTATATGATTTTTTTTTGGAGGGATGAAGGGTGAGAATAATGGAATTATAGCCTTGGATGGCAATATGGTAATTATGTAGAATTAATGGACCATGGGTTCGGCCATGGTGTATGGCCGAACCCCATGAAGAAATATTTGGTAAACTTGGGGGTTTTATGATGAATTTTATGAATGATCAATTTTGGAACCCAAACATAAGTTAATGGAATCAATGGCAAAGTTGTAAATAGGTGAAAATAATGGACATAGGGTTCGGCCATGGTGTATGGCCGAACCCCATGAATTATATGATGGATCATGTGTTGGAATATTTTAAGGGACACTTAGAGTGATTATGCATGTTTAAGGTAATGAGGGATTTAATTATATACAGACCTATGTTCATGGTTATATTATTGGTTATGTTATTAGGTATAATGGCATTATTGTAATTACGTGAATTAATGGACCATGGGTTCGGCCATGGTGTCCCATGGTGTATGGCCGAACCCCATGGGAATTATTTGGTGGACATAGGGTCTATGTATGGCATATTAAAATGAATGAAATATTAATTAAAGATTAGACCAATGGCAAAGTTGTAATAAAGGGTGAAAGTGATGAATCATGGGTTCGGCCATACATGAGGAATGGTTTATAGACTTAGACATAATAGGAAATCAAATGGAACATGGTTTAATTAATTGATGTATTATGAGGTAACGGGACCTCAAAAGGTGTGTACGATCGTGAGCTGCTACTGGACGAAAGTGCAAGGACATGTAGTGGTCTTTGGTAGGATTTCACCTCTTTGAAACCATGGGTTTAATGTACAATGTTTTTATCTTGATTTGATGAATTTACGTTGCAAATGATATGTTTCAAATTGTGATTTTAAATGCTATGTTTATATGATAAAATAGCATGTGATTCATTAGCATCTCATGCATGGCATGGGGTGAAGGATATGTAACCGGAGGGGCCACACTCCGTCGGGGTGTCCGAAAAACCTATGTGGGATACCTTGATGTGCTTTTCCATCAAGAAGAAACCGGAGGGGCCACACTCCGTCGGGGCGTCCGAAAGACCTATGTGGGGGTACTTTTATGTACTTGTGATGGGTGGGACTCATTGCATTGGACATCATGACATGGCATGGTTTATATGGTTTTTGGACTTTATGTTATTTATATGTTTTGTACTAACCATGTGTTAGCCCTAATTGGAATACCTACTAGGCACGTTGTTCTAACGTCCTCTTCTACCCTAGTGGATGATACAGGAAACAAGGGGGAACGATGAACGCAAAACGGGCCAAGCATAGGAGCTTGGATTATTTTAGTTTATATTTTGAATAAGTTACTTATGGACATGTAATTGAGTAACTAGACATCGGACATGTAATAACTTACATGATTTGCTATGGTTGGATGTTTATTCGAATAATTACGTTATGTTAATCATGATTAAGGACTTGATGTAATTTGCTATTTGAAATGGAATAGAATTGGGTTCTATTATAATTCCGCAGTTATGGTTTTTAATTCTGCGTGTTTATATTGTTATGTGTGAACCGTTTTCATGGACTTAGTCCATGCACACATAGGGTTGGCCAGTTAAGGGTCGAACTTTAGAAGTTTGGACTTAGCTCGCGTCGTGACGTCCCGTTCTCTATCACTCTTTGTTTATAAAAAAAAAAAAATAGACTTTGATTTTTGGAAAGTAAGCGAGTGAAAAAGGACGGGGCGTTACAGCTGGTATCAGAGCGAACCAGAAAGATTGAATCTTTCGGAGTAAATTAATCTGGCCCTTGTACGTTAATTTACTTTGTTAGACTCAATGGATGATAGCAAAGGAAGTACAGTCAAAATAATTGGATTTATCAAACATAGCAAATTAGGAGATACTTCCCCGATATCCCCAAATTGAGAACAAACAAATGATACTTAGGAAGTTTCCCCAAAAACAAAGAAATACAAAGAGTGCTAATTTGGTAAATTCCGCAAGGACAAGAAACACAAGATGTTTATTTGGCAATTTTCCCTAAACAAGAGACATTATGAGATACATAGGGAAATTCCCTAAAATAAAGATTAGTTTGATTAGAACTGCTGTTAGCATTGACATACTTCGGTTGTTGTGATACAGATATGTCGAGCAACAAAGAGTATACAGAGTTGTGGGACAGAGGGACACATAGCTGTCCGATAGATCTGGTTTCTTCTTCCGATGATTCCAGCGTGCCAAACTTCATCAATGAAAGGGTAAACAGTCAAGACATGGAAGTAGAATCGCCCGAGTACAATGTTGGGGTTGCTCCAGCCTTTGTACTCGAAGAGGTCGAGGAAAATGTCCCAAACTTAGAAGAATCCGAAGGGGAGATAGGCTCGCTCGAATATAATCCGGCTACTCCGACTTCGAAAGAGTTGGCAGATTATATGTGCGAATTATGGAATCAGGAGGGGCACAACTGTACCTACTGCCCCCACCCTATTGAGGTTATTTGCCTTGTTTGTGGACTTCACGGGCACGGGAAGGAGAGGACTAACTGTCCATACATTGGAGGACCAGGAATAATACCCTGTTTGACTTGTGGAGTGTTGGGGCACACATCGACGACATGCCCTGACAACTTCTTTGATTTTTATGATGATGCAGGGTCTTCTACGGAAGATTAGGCTAAGAAAGGGTAAGGAAATGTCGGGGAAAAGGGAAAGATTTTGTACGGGTTGTGGGTACATTTTGAAGGGTTGTTTTAACCCTACCAACCCTTGTATTGTGATGAAAGTTTGAATAATTTTCAATAAAGTATGCAAATTTAAGAGTTCATGAGGACTTGGGCATTGAGACGTGGTATGGGTGCACACGTAATATTAATGAGACAAGTATATTGATTTTATGAGTATGGCTTAGAGTAGCTATGAAACTGTGGGAACCTCGATACGAAATACGGAGACTTGGTCCCGTAGGGCTACCGTTGAGGAGTGGGTCCCTCTCATGCTACTCGCTGGAGGGCACTCTCACTGCTATTTCGCACATTTGTTGTGCATTGATGCGCAGAGCTAGGTACTATTTTACCCCGTGGGGGTGGTGCTAGCTTCGTTAGACGCGGTTCGATCGCCTTAAAGCTTGACTGAATCACCCTTGGGGTGAAGGGATGCAGGGTGGGGTAGACATGATCACGTTGGACGTGGTCTTCCGCTTAGTAAGTCATGGGCCTTAAGTCTTGCTAGGGGTCGGGGTATGTTTATGTTTTGATATTGTTGCTACAGGCACGTAGTGATGCTTTCGAGTGTTGTTCCTACGAATAAAATATCTCACGGTAGATTATGTGCCCTGGATTAATTATGCCCATGAATGGATTATACTCATAGAAGGGTTATATTCATGGATAGTTATTAACCATGGATAGATGATACTCACTGATGGAGTGGTACCAAAGATGGATGTGTATAACCGTGGATGATGATTCCCATGGTGGTTTGGATTAATGTTAGGTATCGGTACCATGGTAGATATGTCGGTAGTATGATGGACCTGTTGGTCTCATAGATGACATATAAATCTAAGGATTGGGACATGTTTCGATTTACATTCCACAGTATAAGAAAAAGGTGTTAGTTGTATTACGACTTGTATCACAGGAAAGTTAGTGTGGAGAGATACTCGGTATCATATAAGTTTTGAACAGAAGGTGTTAGACACATAGTGACTTATGTGCAAATAAAGATATGCTTACTTTTGGGAGATGTACTTAAGGGAAAAGTTTAGAGTCTAGTGAAACTCGAATGGGTAGCTATGGGCGACTGCCGAGTTAGACTGATCACCTGACTCTGTAGGTAGCTAATGGAGTTCCAGGAGAGTGCAGCTAGAAACCTAGTGAAAATGGAATTAGCAAAAGACCTGAGCATAGGCTTGTATTGGCAGGCTACCTCACATAGAGAGTAGACGAATGAACGTATTGAGCGAGTACGCATGGAAAATATCTTGGTAGCAGGTAAAGTGAAATAGAATACATTGATCTACATAAGATCGTAAATGACTAGGAAACTGGTTGTACCAAATATTTCCTAGTTTATTATCTTTTCCCCTCTCTGTCTCACAAACTCAATCCAAATGATTGGTTGTATTAGATTTCCCAAGTGTAGGCACAAGAGAGAGAGTGGTCATTTTGCTGGCCCTTCTTTAAGCTCACTGATAATGATGAGGGTCCAATGGATTTGCCAAAAGATGTCCAACTGGTTACACAAGGATTGATATTGATAGAGAAGGAAACCAATTTTTCGGGACAGTCCAGTGTCGACAAGTCGGACGCACCGAGGGGTTGGTGACTAAAATGTTACCGTTCAACTACCCGACCGTTAAGCATTAAATGTACTTCCAACAACACAATTTTTATCTGACCGACAGGTCAATGTTACCGATGGGTCGACAGTCATGGCACCGAGAGGTTGGTCCATATGAAAGGCTCGATCTAGGGCAACACCATGCTGACAGAGTTTCAAGTCCAGAAACTAGTCTTAACCAGACCGACCTGTCGCCCTTTATTGATGTGTCGGTCCTACTACTCTCGACCAGCCTGTATTACTGATATGTCAATTTTCTTGAGAGTCCACCCGAGTTCTAAGTTTCAGAACTTGTAAGTCTTTATAAAATAGTCGTTGATCACGAGGGTTGTTTTATCCTTTCACCGAGAGGGGTCGGTGCATATGAGACTCTCGATCAGAGGCATACCTAGAATGACAGTTCTATGATACAGAACCTTTGTCAATCTGGCCGACCGTCTTTGACCATGATGGGCCGATCCTGTCTCCACCAAGGGGTTGGTGAAAATAACTGGTCGAGCTGACAGTGAACTTAATTCATATTTCCAAGTTCGCTTCCAATTCACTATATAGTTTCCTCTCTAGGTTTCTTATGTTTTTACCAATTGTTCAACTGAGCCTAGGAATAGTCCTCCTAAGGTGTGGGTACCACCAAAAGTCATCTATGGCCAAATACATGTTTTGTGATCGCCATAAGGATGAGCTTTAATCTGGTGGACCATGATCTTTATTCTTGACATCTTGAGTCCTCAAGCTTCTAGAAAGTGCTTCTTCCAGAGTCATGGATGCACTAGCAATTTTTTTTAAAAGGTCCTATTCACCCCCTATAGGACAGTGAATTGGCTTAGCCTGGACTTTTAAGTGGCATCTAGAGCAAGGTCCTCTGTTAAGACTTAATCGTCTAGAGGTGATCCCTGCCCTAGTACAATGCACAGAGGAGATACTCAAGCAGTTACAAAACCTCCATATTTTAATGGTACGATCTATGCCTACCGGAAGGCTCGCATGAAAACTTTTCTTGTATCCATCGATGGAACCGTCTGGGAATCTGTTCTAAGAGGTTGGGTTCATCTTGTCGAAGAAAAAATTGTTCCATCTGAAAAAGGAAATCTAAATCTTGAACTAATGTAAAATTGACCAGACCTAAAGATTTTTTCTCTTGGACGGACACTGAAAAGTCCTTATATAATGCTATTGGTAAAGTTTTGAACGCAATCAATTGTGATATTCCACTAGGCAAGTTTAAAAGAATTATGACATGTGAAATAGCTAAAGAAGCCAGAGACATTCTAAAGAGAACCCATGAGGGAACAAATTTGGTCAAAATATCAAAACTCCAAATATTAAGCTCGAAATTTGAAAATATCCAAATGCAAGAAAAAGTAACATTTACGGAGCTTTATTCCAAATTGAATGATATTGTTAATGCAATGTGGCTCTGGGAGAAAGGATACCAGACAAGGTCATATGCACCAAAATTTTTAGATCCTTGCCTGATAGGTTTAGTCCCAAGCTAGTAGCAATTGAAGAATTTAGGGATGTGTCCAAAATGGTAGTAGATGACCTTGTGGGTTCTTTACACACTTTCGAACTCCACATTGGTAAACCTAAAAATAAATCTATTGCCCTAAATTCATCTATGAAAGTTGAAACTAAAGAAATTGAAAAATCTGAGTCCGTTAGTGACTCAAATGAGGATGTTGCTATTCTAGCCAAGAAATTTTTGAAAAATTTCAATAAAAAGAAGATCTTCAAAAATAACACAAGGGATGACTCTAAAGATAAATTACAAAGGAAAATCAAGTCTTCTAGGGATAGAACAAAAGATTAAAAATGTTATAATTGCATTGGTTATGGGTATTTTGCTATTGATTGCCCATAAAAAAGGAGATCTAATAAAAAAACTATGACAACTGTTTGGGAAAACATAAATACATCTCAATCTGAAAGTGACTCTGATGAGTCTGTGAAAGAAAAAGATGAAACATTAAAAAAATTCATAGCCTCCACTCCTTCAAATCTAGATGCTCCCATTATTACAAACATTAATGAAAATTCTGATGATGAGGATGAAGAAGATGATCGTCAGAAAGCATATGATTCTCTGTACCTAGAAAGCAAAAGCTTGGCTAGAAATTTAAATAAATCTAAAGCTGAAACTGTAAAATTCTCTAGCCAATTGGAAATTGAAATTTCTGAAGAAGATGACTCTCATCAAAGTCAAAAACATTGAATGACGAAATTATAAAATTGAGAGAAAATGAAAATTTCCTTCAAGGCACAATAAAGATGTATCAAAATGACATTAAAAATTGAGGATAAACCGTAAACCATGTTTGGGACAGCAATATACCTCACATTTATTGTTAAAGAGATTTAATAATTCCCATATTAATCATGCTTGGAATCTTAAAATATTATTCACAGCGAACCTTGAACTTCAAGACTAATTGACGCTTGAAAGAGAGGTGGACTTCTCATTGTCCTTGTGCAAACTCTGAGGTGAGGGAAAAAATACACTATACTTTGGTTGTACATGATATTCTTTATTTTTGCTTATGTGATTGAGCAATGGAAAATATTGCATTATGTAATGCATTTTGGGAATATAATATTGGACCTATGAAATGGACTGGGTATAATACGTGGGAACAGTGGCATACCGGTGCTTACTCACAGTAATGTAAAGGGAAATGGTTAAGTGTTCTAATGACCGTGAGGAAACTCAGTCTGACTGGATAGTTGGAAATTAGCCATTGATATTGTTGAAAGGTCCCATAATTATATTCGACTAAGATGGATGTGTTGATATTGTTTGATGTTGGTTGTAGAGAATAGAGATTTATTTATGATATTGAATTGTTATAAAAATAATGATGCGATGTGATTTATTATTACCCATATGTGATATTATTGAGATAAATGTTTGATATCTTGGAACATGTATATGATACTTAGAATAATTTGAGATCGTATATCATTGTTTAGAGTATGTGCATAATGTTTAGATTCATGGCATGTTAATATGATCCATAACATGTGGCATGATGGTAGAGATAATGCATGATAGACATGGCATTGAGCATGGCATCTTCATATTGATGGGATGGGTATGGAGGTGTTGGCTGTGATCTTTCATGATGACCACGACGTGGTAGTTTGAGGCCTCGCTTTTAGTGAAAAGTACTACGCATGTGGTAGGTTTGCTTTGTTAGGCCATGAGAGGTCACGAAGACTGTTATTTGGTGGGTGGTTGTGTTGTATAGGCCCCATTGTATATGGGAAGTACCTCGCTTCGTCGAGAAGACCACCAAATACAGTGGGTAGTGTTGTGGATGGATGATGCATCGAGCATGTGCATTGAGAATTTTTGAATTGCGTGGCATAGTGCATGGACATTAAACACATATTTATTTAATTATGATTTAATATCATATTTGTTGTGGAGAATAATGAAGATATCATGTTGGATATGTGCTATTGTAGTCTTTCACTGGGCTTGGAGCTCACACCCCCTTACATTGCAGGTAATCCTCTGGATTTAAGTTTGGAGGAGAATGCCGATAGTTAGAAGCTGCTATGGATGAATGTTTTGGTGTTTAGCATGGGGTTGAATTATGTGGTTGAACTTAATTATTTGGTATTGTTTAGGTTTGTGAGACTTGATTAGTTGATACGAATAATTTGATAACTTTGATATTTATTAGATGGTTTTATTTTATTTTATGGATGGGTTGTGAGCAGATCTGTGAGATTAGATTTGATACTAATAGTAGATGTTGTCCCTCTTACTATTTTGTGGATAACATTAGGATTTGTGCAATGTGTAGTTGGACATGATGGATTTGATGGATTTATTTATTTCATTTATAATCTTAAAAAAAAAATATACTTATCTCCCTAGCCACAAATCTATGATGTATGACTCGTCAGTTATGTTGTTTCATTGGATCACGCCCCGTTCAATTTGCAGTTAAACGGGTTACGACCTGTTTAGGCTGCACGAAGGGCAGGGTGTGACACTGGTTGTCTGCACGTGTGGCATAGTCTCCCCCATACACCTTAGGATTCTGGCACTGATGTGAAGTATATTTGGGCAGATCACAGGTATAACAGAGGACATCTTTCGCATCACTCTTGCTTGATTTCCATAGATAAAGTTGACCTTTCTTCAAAGGATTTCCTTTAAACTTCCTCTTCTTGTTTCCATACTGAGGTGGTTTCTGGGAATTTCCCTGCTGAGATGACCCATGATTGAAATCAGGCCCATCTACTGCTTCCACTAAAGAGGTTTTTTCTATTACTTCTTCCAGAGAGGTGTGACGCAGGGTAACCATTTATCGTCGGATAAACGGACGAAGTCCCCGTACATAGTGTCGGATCGTATCTTCCTCATCTTGCAGCATCTTGGGTGCATAGGGCAAAAGATTTACAAACCTACTGTTGTATTGGGATATCGTATCATTCCCCTGTTGTATCTCCATGAATTGCTGCCTGTCTAACCTTCTTTGCAACTAGAGGGTAGTAGCGTGCGAGAAAGCTTTTGAAAAATCAGCCCAAGACATGGGCGTATTGTCCCTAGTGAGATTTTTTACTTCCCACCATTCGTAAGCATTTCTCGTCAGTTGGTAGGCTGTTAACATTACTCGTAGATCATTGTCTACCCCTAATGTATCAAAATATGGCTTGTTTGAGTGAGTCAGTTTTCTGCTACAGCCGGGTCTGTTCCTGCAGAAAAAGATAAAGGATTCAATCGTCTTAAATCCCTTAAAGCGGCGTTTGCTCTTCCTCCTCTAGTTCTAGCTGGTTGTCCATTTCCGGAAGTATCCTTAAATACTTGCATTGCTATTCGAACTGTTTCATATATAATTTCCTGCTCCGGGGTAAGTGGAGAAGGATGAGGAGGAGGAGGAGGTGGTGCAGGTCCCTCTCCTTGGGTTCTCACATTCCTTATGGGTTATTTTCTCCTGACATACACAAAGTATCAAAAAGAATTCCATCACAAAGTATTCCACATGAGATAACCAAAGCCTCTTTTGTTTTTTATTGAAAGACAAGTTGTTACAACACTAAGTCTATATATTTCATACTTGCATGATTTACATCACATTATACATAGTTTCAGAGAGTCTTATTACATGACTTCTCTATATACACAAAGAAAAACATATAGGAAACTAACAAAAGATCATAAAGAATATTCCTTCCTAAGTAACCCATTTTCTCTTCCCTTCCTACAATCTTGGTATTTTACTCTTTAGAAGAAGCTGACATGGAAATGAATGATTCATAAAGAGGACACATCCTCACTCCATGATCAAAATTTCCACAAGCCTGACATCCGTAGGTTCCATTGCATTTTGAGAATGGGCAGTTACTCCTAGCATGTCCTAAAATCTGGCATTTGTAACACTTCACATCCACTGGACATGGACAGGTTTCCTTGGTATGTCCTGGTTTTGCACAAAAGGTAGACAAAGTTGGACTGGAGGTTCCGACAATATTAAACTCAGAAGCTGGTGCTGAATACTGGGAGTCAGGAGTATAATCTTCAGGAAGTGGTGTTGAAGGTGTATACTTTGGCGATCCTGGATCACTATCAGAGGAAATTAGGATAAGAGTGTTGTCCTGGTTGCTCAACCTACTACTGTGATTTCCAGGCCGATGCCACTTGCGATCATAACTTCGAACTAGTCTTCCTGTGAATGTTCTCAAGCACTCTGGTTCCTCTAGCCTTATTCTTCTCCCACTGCTATGACTGTATACATCCGACATTTCTGTTTAAACAAAACAGATATCAGTCCACAAAGAAACTAACGAAATATTAGTTGCGTATAGAAACATATAGCAAATCGCACAAAACTGATAATTTCAAGCATAAAGCAGAGAGAAAAAAATCCCCACTAAGTTATCTTAATGACTCACTAAGGTCTCACCAAGCTAATACTAAATTAGTCTCACCTAACTGTAGACATGTAATTCCATATACAACCCAAGTTTTGAACTAAGGCTTTGATACCAAGCTGTCACACACCGCCCCTCCAGCCCATTGACGTGAGATAATTTTTTTTTCTAACAATAAGCCATTGCGAAAATCATAATTATAACATTTCGTATGATCAAAGTTTGGACATGACATTTGACATCCTCAGATGCACCCATACACAGCCGGTAAGAATCCCAGGCAGATGGAAGGGTCACCATGGACCCGCTTAAAACCCAAAGCCTCGGCACATTCTACCTCGACGCATAGTATGTGGATACACTACTAACCAACATTTAGTCTATAACTTGACCACTTATGAAAGTCCAAGTAGAAAATGTCACACATGATCTACCCATCATTCACCAAAAATCAATCTCATCTACATCAGAATCATACATTAGAAAATGAAGTAGACTTTATTACATTTCTACAGAGTCTCAACGGACACAATAAGTGTTTATTACAAACCATGTTCATACAAATAGTATGTAAAAACATCGAGTAGATAAACATAAAATTCCAACAATGGGGACAATAGTTAGAGGCCTTCCACCCCTACTACACATGCGAACCATCAAGTCCTACATCTTCCGGGCTCCCTGAAACGTAAAGGATGTGAGCTCTACTAGCCCAGCAAAGAGAAAACAGCAGATAATAAAGCAGATTATCAACTCATAAACATGTTTAAGCAAATAACAATTTAATCACTCAGAAATCATGTAGTTTTCTATGAGAAAGACGCCTACATAGCAAACCTATAATGCAAGCTCTTTCTTTCCTCCAAAATTATACCCCCGCCAAACAGCTTCTACGGCTCTTGCCTAGCCGCGAATGATACGTTTTCTACACCGCCGACAAATTCATGCTCAGTGATTCACACAGTCCGTACATACACCTCATACCATTGCTCTTCATGAGCTAGGTACTTCATACAGCAATGTGAGGTATTTTGATGTGCACAATACGCAAATCAGATATGCACATCAAATGTATGGATTAAACATAGCTGTCAACCTAATTAAACATCTCTCACAAATATGATCATAATAACCTCACTCAACTAACATGAATTCCTAAGCCTTCTTGCATGGAATCATATCACATATATCAGCAACCAGTATTTATCTATACTATGCTGGGAAACTAAACACAGATTAGAAAGCCCATCAACGGGTTATAAATTATGACACATAAGTGTTATAGTCTTCTCCAGTCGGGTACGTCTACCCTATACTCATCTTTTATCTCGTAGGATAATTATCCTGCAATACAAAGCTATATACAGATACACGTCTTCCCAACGGAATCGGGGTTGGATAATGATCTATCTCCAAATCTCCAACAATACCAGTCAGTCATTAGGAATAAGTGGGTTCCGTTCTCCGTTTTAGAATGGCTAGACCTCGACTTTTGTACACTCTATTGTTCACGTTTCATATGTAGAAACAAACATTCATTCCCTTACATGTAAACAGTGTCGGTATCGCATTTTGGTCCGATCACACACTTTTCGTCAGTAAAATGACCACGGATATCCAATCATTGCCGTAAGATGTAATGGTACAAGAAATATTGTATTGAACGTAAAATGTAATGCATTTTAATAAAATACATAGTGTGGTTGAATCTCCGCACCTACGGTTAGCGAGTGTTTTTCAGTAATCTGTTTAAAACGTAAACAACGTAAATACAACGTATAATGACACTACATAGACAAAACATATACTGCTAATTGTTTAGAATATTAAAACGACACATTTGTGGAGTTTTTGGTAACTTTTTGTAAAACATACGGTTTTGCCACTGAGGTCAAGATTGACCAAAAGTAATGTAGAGCCCTGCCCTTTTTTTCACCCGTTTTACGAAAATCAGAGTCTATTTTTTTTTTTGAAATAGTAGAGTGAGAGAGGGCGCGGACGCCACGACGCGAGTTAAGTCCGAGCTTCTAAAGCCCGACTCTTAACTGGCCAACCCCACGCATGCGCGGAGCTAAGTCCACGAGAACGGTTCACGCGTAAGAAGTAAGCTCGCGGAATATAATTATTGCGGAACATGATAATAGAGTCTATCCTACCGGTTTTTTAGATAGAAGGGAAGATACAACATTGAATTTACCAAAATGCCCTATGTTCATGATCTATATCACAAATGTATCGTCCATAAGTAACGTCCAAAATCGCACGAAATGTAAATTTATACAACCGACAAGCTAAGTTACTTTAAATTACATCTCCAAAATGTAAACATAATAAACTAGGACTGCACTTTCCAAGCTCCTAAGCTTGGCCTCCAGTATGTCCACCGCTTCTGCCTCTCCTGCGTCATCAGCTAGGGTAGAAGTAGGGCGTTAGTCAACGCGCCCAGTAGGACTCCGAGTAGGGCTAGCACATGGATTAGTGATACACACATACCGATAACATAAAATACAACAAAATAAGTATGTGATGAATGCTATGTCATGGGTGCTTATGTCATGTGTCCCACCCATTATCCGTATGATCATACAATATCTTGTTCCCCATGTTTGCTTCTCGGTCGCCCGACGGAGCATGGACTCCGGTTATAGCCCTCAGGTTCCCATGTCTGATTCTCGGTCGCCCCAACGGAGCATGGACTCCGGTTATAGCCCTCAGGCAATCCCATGTCTGATTCTCGGTCGCCCCGACGGAGCATGGACTCGGTTTTTTTTTTTTCTGCCCCATGCCATGCATGAGATGTATGTGCATTATGCTATGTAGTATAGATAGAAATATTCGATATACCATACATAGTCATATGATGCATAATCTTAAAATATAATCCATGATACATCATGTAATTCTTAAGTTAAAACCCATATCGTGCAAGTCCCATAAATCATAAATTATAATCATCCATATAAGCCAAGTCAAAATAATTTAAAACACCATCACATATCCATCGCTTACAAAAAGGTAGGAATCCTACCGAATACCGTGTCGGTTCCATTACACTTCCCGTTCGATAATCGGTCGCCGATCGCGTACCGTTTGCGACGCCCGATACCTTATTACATTTACCGAATTAGTCCATACATCATCCATGATTAAGTCCCTAATTTAGCCCATTATCCATTGGTTTTAGGATCACATAATCCAATTTTTGGCCAATTTAAAATTTCGATTTGCGAGCCTAAAACGCAGCAACTATCGCTTCATTTATTCATTCATAATATATCCATTTTCATGTCCAACCACATAGGGTTCGGCCATGTACCATGGTCGAACCCATGGTCCTGCAATGTGGCCACAAATTACGGTTTTGCCACTCCTCTTCCATGGTTAGTTATTTTTATCCATGCATATTTAAGTCCATATTTGACCCATAAACTTGGACCATTTATTTTCTTAATCATGACATAACATCATAAAATCAGCCATTAGTTTAATTAAATTTGTAAATATTTAAATCCATATATAATTCCATACCTAACCCATAATATGGCTCCCAAAGGGTCATGGGTTCGGCCATACCATGGCCGAACCCATGATGTCCATTTCCTAATTTCTTGGTTCATTTTACCTTCACCAAATGAATTTAAGTCCTTAAAACCCCTTCTTTCATCTATATAAAAACATTACCTACCATGCTTACCAATCCATTTAATTTTCATTTCTCTCCATTGTTTTCATTCATAACAGTCCCAAAACATTACCATAGGGTTCATGGTTCACTTTTATTGGTGCCATTTTCAAAGACTCATATTTTTGTCCCAAAAATAATCAATTTCAAAAATCACAAATCTTCATTCATTTTGGCCCTTTAAAACAACCTCCTAGGCATTGATACATGCATTAACCTTAGCCTAAAATTGATCAAAATTTGGGTCATAGGTTCGGCCATACATCATGGCCGAACCCATGATGTTTCTTTCCCCATCCTTCTTGGTTTCAATTACCCATTTAAACATACCTCCAATGAAACTTAAATCATCCATTTCAATCACTATCTTTATTCCATTTAAACATCACATCATACTTGTAACATCCATTTAAATTTCATCATTAACTTAACTTAATTTCCATTTCGTTTAAGCACATATATAAACGATACTTAGCCCATGAATGACCTAAAACATGGGTCATGGGTTCGGCCATACACCATGGCCGAACCCATGATGCCTTTCCCTCATTTTTAACTTGGGTCCTTTAATCACATTTAAAGTCCATTAAAAACCACCAACATTTCCTCATGCTTTCTCATTTTAACAATCCTTTAAAACACCCGTTTTTAATCATTTGAAAACTAATTTTCATTAACCATTCTCCATACTTCTAATCTTATAAAAATTCTAAAATATCATCCATGGATTCCATCATAAAACCTTTTTCCAAAAATTGCCTACATTTAACCCTTTAAATCCTTGGAACCATAAACCATTCTCCAACTTTTTATTTCTTATAAAAACCCTAATTAAAATGCATAATATTAAAATATAATCCAAATTAAAATCATCCTCATTTACCATGGGGTTCGGCCATGCTACATGGCCGAACCCTATGGTCCATCCATTCATTAAAAATTCTATATTCTCCATGCTTTAATACAACCTTAGAATTCCAAAAATTTGAAATCATAAATCACTAATGTTTACTCATTTAAAAAAACCTAAAGCTCATTAGCCATTCTCCAAAATTTTAAACCTTAACATCTTAATAAATTCATCATCATTTCCCATGGGGTTCAGCCATGCTACATGGCCGAACCCTAAGGTCCATTCAATCCCTCAAAACTTCCATCTTTTCCATTTTCTTAGCCTTTCATTTGATGGATTTTAAATCCATTCCGTAGCCTAAAATAATTTGGCCACCATCATATGGTAAGGATGGATTCCAAAACTTCAAAAATTTTAACAATTAAATCTCTTGTTTAGAACATACTTACGATCCGACGACTCCTCCGGTCTTTGTTCCTCCACTTGATTTCCTTAGCCTCTTCTCTCCTTCTTCTTGATCTTTGATCGGTTAGATGTGCTTGATCAATGGTGGGACATGCTTGGATTGGCTAAGGTAAATGGGGTTAGGTTAAGAGAGAAAGTGGGAAAGATGATGAAGGTAGTAGCTCTTGATCTTCCAATGGTGAATCCAAGGTTTCACCTCTTTTCTTCTCTTTTCTTTTCTTTTCCTTCTAAGTTTTTCTTCTAAGTTCTTTCTCCTCTCTTGCAAGGTGGGTGCCGTTTTTTCTTGGTGTATGAGGAATGCTAGAGTGAAATGGGTTGGTTTGCAATGGAATGGAGGTGGTTGGAGTGGTCTTCACTCCACATTAATTTCTTCACCACCAAGCATGGGTTGGCTTGACTTTGGTGGTGGTGGTTGAGACCCAACCACCATTCAAGCCCATGGTTTTAATTTGTGTTTTCTTGAGGTGGTTTGTGTTTGTTGGAGTGGTTTTGACCATTTACCATTTGACCATTTTAATCTTAGGTTGATTAACTTAGATCACCTTGATCCCTTGATTAATTTAATTAATCACTTTCTATTTAATTTAATCCATTAATTTCCCTCCATGATCCACCCATGGTTGACCAAGTCAACCATGGTGGTCGGCCCCACTACTCTTGGGTCCACACGCCACCTCAATGGGTGAGGTGGAGGTGGGCCCCATTGGCCATGTTGCCTTGGTCCATTTATTACCTAACTTAGGTGATTTAAATTTTATTAATTGTATCCCTTTTATTGGATCATCATTGGGCCCATGGCCCAATTTGATTATTGTCTTACCCATTTATCTTAGGGCTTAGTTACCTTGGCCCATTGGGTCCCACATGGCTCTTTGACCCAAATTGACCATCTTTGACCCGATTAGTCCTCATTGACCCATTTAATGGATTTCATCCAACCCATGGTCCAATTGAGCCATCCTTGGGCCATTGTCCCAAAATTTGGTCCATTTGGCATTTTATTACATCAAACTTCAATTTAAAATGAATAAATGCCAATATATATATTTATCAAAAATTCGGGTTATTACAAGTAAACCCAAAAGTTGTCAAAATTAGTTATTCTTAAGTCAAAACAACATAAAATTCACTTTTGAAACTATTCCAAAAATTACATTTCCGTACCAAAAAATATAAAAAATTACCAAAATGCAATGAGTTCATTGTTTGAGAAAATTACAAAAACACCATTAATTCACAGTTTGAGAAAATTACGAAAATGCCATCAGTTCATTGTTTGAGAAAATTACAACAATGCCATCAGTTCACTGATCGAGAAAATAAACAAAATGCCATTAGTTCGATGTTTGATAAAATTACCAAAATGCCATCAGTTCACTGCTCGAGAAAATTATGAAAATGCCATCCTGACAAATTTCCACTTGTAACAGTGCGCCGCAAAGTTACTGTTCAAGGCAGATTTTTTGAGTTTTTTTGTGTTTTCTTATCTGATTTTTATAGAGCAAACCGTAAGGTATTTTCTGATGAAATTTTATATCTAGCTTCCTCTTAATGAAGTTTACAAACTAAAAATATTAACTTAGAAGAAATATGTCAGTTCCCCGGTTTGACTGAGTCCCTGTTTGTCAATTACATGACTCGGGTAGAAACACTTGCCAAGAATCTTGAAGACTCAAGATGATCGAGGAAGAAGATCATGCTCCACCAAACTCAAAGGTCGTCTTCATGGAAATCATATGAACAGGTATATGGCGATAGATGACCCTAGGTGGAACCCACACCTGAGAGAAGAATACTAGGCTTAGTTGCATATGTTGGTAATAAACATACCATGCCTAGAGAGGTTGCTGAACAATGAATTAAAAGTGAACTTCGAAATATGAATTATGTTCACTGTCATCACGACCAGTCTATCTCACCGACCCCTCGGTGTAGTCAAAATTGACTCGTCGTGGTCAAAGACTCGTCGGGCAGATTGACATTGGTTCTAGAAATTAGAACTGTCATTCTGGAAATGCCTCTGACTGAGAGTCTTCTATGCACCGACCCCTCGGTGATTGTAACACCCCACCCGCATGGGGGTGTGGGAAAAAGTCTCACATCGTCCATGAGGTGAAGGGGGTGTGGGGTTATAAGAGGGCGCTCCCCTCTCCTTACTAAAAGGCCTTTTGGGCCTGTTCTTGTGGGCCAGGCCCAATTCAAAACCTTGAGGGCAGCCCCACGTGGGGCCCAAAGCTGAGAATATTGTACTGAAGAGATAGGTTATTACATTTGGTATCAGAGCACGAGTCAACACTCAGACTATGTGGACCCTCTGCCCTTCTGTGTTGTGTTGCTTGTGTAGGCCCCTTGTCAGTGTGAAGTGACAGACCCGGGGATGGCTCTGGTCTTAAAAAGGGTGGATTGTAATACCCCACCCATATGGGGTGTGGGAAAAAGTCCTACATTGCCCATGAGGTGGGGGGGGGGGGGGGGGGGGGGGGTGGTTATAAGAGGGTGCTCCCCTCTCTTTAGTACAAGGCCTTTTGGGCCTGGTCTTGTGGTCTAGACCCAATTCAAAGCCGTCCAGGCTGTCCCACATGGGACCCAAAGCGGACAATATTGTACTGAAGGGACGAGTTGTTACAGCTTGGGCATGTGGCTAAAGACTGCCTGACTCCAAAAGATGTAAGCAATATGGGGCCAACTTACAATATCAGACCAGCTCAGTTAGACGTGAAGTCGGCGATTAGTAGAGGTTCGCCACAAACTTCTAGGGAATCATTAGCACCCAACTCTTCACAACAGAGGTCCAGTCAAGGGAGGGGACGTGGGCGTCCTCAACAGATGACTCAGTGACGAGTTTACTCAATTGAGTCAGCAGTGGAAGAGCCCATGGACCACACGGTGATGGAAGGTACTTAACCACTTTTTAGCTCTTTAGCACATGTGCTATTTGACATTGGTGCATCATTTTCTTTCATATCTTCTTTGTGTACTGAAATTATGGGTCTAAAATCAGTGGTTGTTGATAAACCACTTAATGTAAAGTCTCCTTTAAGAAAGGAAGTGATAATTGACCATGTGTTAAGTCTTGTTTAATAAGACTTGGTGGGCAGAATCTAATATTTGATCCTTTTATAGTAAGAATGACAGGTTTTGATGTCATTTTAGGCATGGATTGGCTTTCAAAACACATGATAGTGTTAGATTGCTATAAAAGGACAGTGATAGGAATCAATTCCTGGAAAGATTGAAACCTTATAAGACATGATAGTGTGAGAATGTAATGACCCGTTTCGAGTTGTTTACGATTTTTTTGAGGAGATTTTCAGATCTCTGAGTTGTTTTAGGGATTGTGGTACAGTGAGAAGAGTGCGGGCTCCATGGTGGGCCACAGTTTGCCTGATTTCGAGTTCTGGAACTCAAAGGCCATTTCAGTAATTTTGAATTATTGTATATTCTGTCATGAAAAATGCTTGAAAAATCACACTTCTTTTTCTCTCGATGATCGACATTTGGTTTTCTCCATTTTTTAAATTATTTTCTTTTAAAACCGTGTGAGTTTTGAAACTCTGTTTTCATGCGATTCGAGATTCTCCCTAAAAGTTTCAATTAAAATAGTAAATCAATGAAAATGAAATATATAATAATAATTAAAAAAAAACAACTCTAGAAACGGAATAATACAAGTGACTGTTATTTTATAAGTCTTTAAAAGAAAAAAAAAAAAAACACTCAAAATCCTTCAACCCCCAAAACCGTACTTTTAAGCCCACCCTTCCCTCGACACTGTAGCAGTTTCTGCTACAGTGTTGCCGCCCCCCAAACCCTAGCCGATGCCCTTGCTGGCAACGCCTTTCTCAATCCCTCCCTTTCTCAGGCAACTCTATCTCTCGGCTTCTTCTCCTCCTCCTCCTCCTCCTTCTTCTTCTTCCCCTTCTCATTCCTCTCTCCCTTAGTCTGCTTGGATAGTCATAACTTTCTCGAGCCACCCTTACAATCAGCCCTTGCATCGGAACCCACCCTGCTGTAACTCCGACCTTGCTGTGTTCGGCATCTCCCATCGTCCCTTCTCCTCCTTCACCGCCGTCCAGATCGTACTGAAAACCAGGTACTTGTGTTTCCTCTTTTTCTATTCCCTCTCACTCGGTTTCCTCGGTTTTCTTTGCCTTTCCTTGTTTTCCTTTCCTCATTTTCATCGATTTTCTATGGTTTTTATTGGTTTTTCTTTTCTTTTCCTCGGTTTTCTTTGACTTTTCTGGTTTTCCCCTTCTCTTTTCCCCCTTTTCGACGAAGTTGAGTGACCGAGTCGACTCAATCAAGTTTCGTGTTGACTCGGTTGAGTTTCTGGGTTAACCCAGCCCTTCTGTTAGGATCGGACTGGCCCATCTACCTGGCCCACTGGCCCAAACCTGACCTAGTGGACTGGTTCGGATTTGGCCCACTTAGGCTATGCCCGGGACTAGGGCGAGTCCAGTACTGGATCTGGCCCACTCGTTCGGCCCAACTAGGCTCAAACCTAGTCCGGCCCTGTTCTGGCAGACCTAGTTCTTCGGCCCAGCCTATTTTTCAGGCCCAACCCATTTTAGAGCCCAGTTTTGTCCCCTTCCGTTTTCAAGCCAGACCCATTTTTAGAGCCCAGCTTTGGCCCGTCCCATTTTTAGAGCCCAGTTTCGGTCCGTTTTCAGTTCGGATTCTTTTTAGCCCATCTTGCCTTATTCACTTATTCGTTCTTCATTGTTTCAACAGTTTGAGCTCCCTTCAACCCATCAAGCTGCTTGCTCGCTTCAGATTCTCGACTCCACACACATTCGGTCGAGGGACTTATCACTGTTTTAGCATACATTCGCATCTTTTAACCTTTGACCTTAGACATGGAGTGACTTGCATAGGGCCCTTCGTTTATTCAGTCACTCGGTAAGGAAACCATTGAATGAATCTGTGGCAAGGGATCCGTTTGAGTGCACTCATGTCAACTTTGGGCAAAAAAAATAAAAAAATAAATAATAATAACAATAATATTTCTGATCGGACGAATGGATATTGAACATGATGCTTGAAACTTATGGATAACAAGTGGTGTATTTTTAACTATCTCACGTGAATGAATTTATGATGAGAATAAGATATATGTTGGTGTCGAATATGATGCATGAGACTTAACGATAACATGTGGTATGTTTACTTATAACTTGAATGAGATCATGAGTATGGGGATTTGTGATTTGAGATCTTGTCATATGCTTAAGCTGTTATATATGATCATGACATCATGTGCATGCATTGGAGGGATTTGTACATATGTGCATATGTCAACGATTATGTGATGAGTTTGGTTATTGGGAAGAATTCCCCGTTACCCTCCGGCGGTCGAGACCCCCATAAGAGATGGGGGTTTCCCCGTTGCATTTCGGCGGTTGAGCCGGTTGTGTATGATATGGTCTCCCTATTGAATTTGTAAGGAGACTAGAGTTGTTGGAAGACCATTGTGAGTTATGGAGGTGATACCTCAAACTGGTCAGAGGGACCAATTAGTTGGTGGTATAGTTGAGCACTCAAATATAGAGACATTCATTTTATTATGATGTTCTTGCGTTCATGCATATGATATATATATTGCTGATAGGTGATATGCATTATTTCTTCACTGGGCTGGTTGTATTGTGTCGCCTTCCTATGACATTGGTAGATAGACCGGAGGTTGCTAAAGGACCCGGTGTGGGCTACCGAGATGATGTCTCAGATTTGTTTGATGGATTACTAATTGGTGATGTTGAGTTTTACGTGCACTTGAGCACCTTTGTTACCATGATGTTCTCACATTGATGCATATGATTTATATATTACTGACATGAGATATGCTTTCTCACTTCACTGGGCTGGTTAGCTCACCCTTTACCTTTCAGGTATCCCAATTGCGGAGGGGCTAGGTCGGCCTCTTAAGCAAATGCCCGAGGAGTAGTGGTAGTAGTTAGATGTTTCATATTTATGTTCATGCCTTAGATTGAGAGACGTTTGTTCCATATGGACATACTATCATATGTTGTTGTCTGGATGATTGTATATTTGTATTCGAACAGTCTATGGTTGTTCGTTATATTTAATAGTATAATGGGTTTTTTTTTTCCGGGTTGTTGCCCCTTTTTTTTTCGGGGTAGTTGCCCCTTTTTAAAAAAAAAATGCTCAATATCTTTTTTTTTTGGGTAGTGCTTTGAGATGTTTCAGAGATAACGCTCCTGTAATGGGACGGGGTGTTACAGTTGATATCAGAACATGGTTCAATTCTCGGACTGTGCATGGGATATAGATAGATGTGATGGTAACTAGATATTAGGTTCATCTCTTGTGTGATAGGGTAGATTGAACTGGGTTCTGGGGTAGTACATAGACACCCTAAGTTCGTGTGGTATGCTTAATGAGCCATCCTTCAGTAAGTTTGCTTGAGTCATATCTAGTGGTGGATTGTCGCTTGATTTAGGGTTGACAGGCGTTTGATTACCCTATTAGTCGGTGGCAAAGTCGATCACTTGTTTGAGTGTGTGGTGCAGAGTGATGTGGTCACGGGAATTGTGGGACACGAATCTCTAGGTTTTGAGTCAGATTGGTCAAACTCCCTACATTAATTAGAGGTGTTTCTCGGTGGGACCCATATTATAAGAGAGGTGGAAAGCTACTAAATTTTTTTTTTTTAATCCTTAATATCTCCTAACTGGGCTGGAACAAAAGTTAGGCCCAGAGATAAATGTCACACATGCTCTGTACATTTGGACTCAAACATGTACCATAAGTCTACCCTTTATAAAGTCCATATCATACAAACAAATATTTATCACAACAAGTATTTTCATTCACATCGGAGTTAGTAACAGTTACATGGTGGTTCATACATAATTACAACATAATAAGTACCACATGAGTTACTTTACAAAAAAACGTGGTTCCAATAACTAACAGTCAAAATAAATGAAATTCCCGTCGGTAGGAATCCTAACTAACCGCAACACTTATCCATCCTAAGCTTGAAATAGAGGTTCCTCCTCCTCGGGTATATCTCCTGAAATGTGAGTGGTGTTAGCTAACCAGCCTAGTGAAAAGAACATAACAATGTAGTTCAATGAATATCAGGTTAGATAAAATCAACATCATCATCATAATTCGTTTATCATGCTAGTACATCAAATCATCTCTATTACTGCTAACATCCAACATAACACCTAGGCACTACGCTAACTTTAAGCATTAAATCCCCACAAAATCAAAATGCAAAATCTTGCAAGTACATTTCTGACACACTTGGGCCAGTAGATGCAAACCGACACACTTGGGCAGGAAATCGACACACCTAGGCCGATAATAGTTCACTAGTTAAAGGTACGTGGAAGCAGTATCAATATCATAATAACTCATGAGCATTTTATCATCATAATCACAATATACAATAAACATTGCACAATAAGCACTTTACACAATAATGCATTATGTCGAGGCATATAAGTGGGTTCATTAAGTATGATCTTTGAAACCACTCATTGCAATAGATCCTCTTAACCTGATTTACTCTTACTGTAATGTTAAGTCTCCGCACCGAAAATGTGGGGTATCGAAGTATCTATCAAACACACAAATAAGGATACAATGAATTATACCATCATTAATCTAACATAATACATAGAACAATAAAACACATATTTATAGTATTTCAAATTTTTCTATCCTATTTTTAAGAAAAACTCAAAGGGAAATGGATCTGAGACTCTCTTATATGGATTACTATCCATTTTAAATTACAATAATTAGTAATATAATAAGGTGCTCAGGCCACTTCTCATATTGTATTCTGGAAATGACCATGTAGACATATTGAGTTAGGCCTAGATATATAAGATGCTTAGGCCACTACTCATATAACGAGTTAGGCCTATAGATCACTCAGTGCCCGAACCTTTCTTTTCTACTGAGCGATGAAGTTAATCGTACAGCTACTGATAGCTACTGTGCTGCGTTTTCGCTGCGCCATATATAGAGAATATTGGCTTGGAAGTGAATACATAATATAAGCTTACATAATAGTACCAAAGAGAGGGTTTAGTATCATTTTTAATTATCAAAATGATATAAACATACATCAAAACTTAGGATCTAAGTTTAGCATAGGATCATAACTTAGACTAAGTTTCAAAAGCCTGTTTTGGGTTCCTCGGAACTTGCCTCGGAACCAGGTACTGTGGCTTCGCAACTTCCGAGCCACTGCCTAAAATCTGGGTCTTTATAGAGTCTTTGGAACTTGGGTTTTGTCCTTCGGAACTTTCGAAGTCAGGTCTCAGAACTTTTGAAGTTCAGTCTTCCGACATTGCTTCTGAACAAAAAACTAAAAAATCCAAAAATCATGAGTCTTGGTCTGCCTCAAAACCTACTGAGGCCTGCTCGAAATTTCTGAACGGTTCGGAAGGTCCGCAAGGTCCTCGGAACGTCTTGTTAATATCGCTGAGGCTGAGAGTTCAGCAGTTAGCATCTTCCAATTCGGAACCCCGAACTGAGGTTCGGAACTTCCGAAATGTTACCTTCGGATCTTTCGAAGTCCGATTCTCGGAACACCCGAGAGTCGTTTTCTTCCTCTGTCACCTGCAACAGAGCAGTGACGAGAGATACTGTGTGAAATACGAATCCAGAAACAGTGGGTTTTCTGAATTTGTTTTTCACATCCTTTAGGTCAAATAGACTCTTCAATGAGTCCTCTTTAATTTCTAAATCAATTGAAAGAAAAACACTCATTAAAACCATCATATTTTAATTGGAAAATCAGTGAAACACATGAAAATTCATGTTTTCCATTAAACTTCAAAACCGATTTTGGCACTCAAATTTCAACCAAATTTAGTTCTGTTTGATCCTAAACATGTTAGAATTTGAAAATAAATCTAAATATTACCTTCGCTTTCGTTGCTGGGTTGAAATTCAACAACTGAGAAATCTTCCACTTCAACTAACGGTGAAAAACAAACAGAGGAGCAATGGTTTTCTCTTTGAAAATTCAGTGGAGAATTCTAGTAGGAAATGGCTTGAATTTATAACCGAAATGGTAGGGTGGTAGGCCTTCATGCAGGGCCATAGGAAGAACACATCGATCTGCAAGCTACGTCCATAGCTTGCATGAGTTGATGCCCAAGCAGCAGCTTCATCGGCCACGCAGGTGGTTCAATGATTTGAAAAATAAAATGTATTTTAGTCCTTCAAATTTATTTGCATATAAGTCTAGCTTAGTTAACCTTTTTTTTTTGACTAATTAGAAGATTTATTTAACTTAATTAATTTAATCCATCTTAAACAAAATGTTGGGTTTTAGAAACTTTAAATACCACAAAATTTTGGAGATTTGTATTTCATCAAAATTTATTGATTTAAGCAAAAATCACATTTCTTTACTATTCCCTTAATTCAATTTGTATTTATTTAAATGGATTTAAATCCTTTATTTTCAAAATTTGAAAACATAAATCAATGAAGTAAAGCATGATTTAATAACACATATTTTCTAGGAATTTTCTGACTTCCAAAATTTCTTAAAATAATTAATTCCTAGCTTTCGCGATCTTTTCGGGTAGCTTTTAATAATATTTTTTTTTTTTGAAATTAAAAGTATAATAAACATATTTATAAATTTCAGGATTTAAGTCTTTAATTAGAAAAAAAAATCAATATCATTCAAACAATTATTTAAACAATAAAATAACAATGTCAATGGTAACTTACCATTTTGCCCTTCCAACTTAGATAAGTTGGATGATTAAGTTATCGAGCTCTGATTGGGCGAAAGATGGACTTTTGACAAAGCCCTAACTGTAATATGCATGATTAACAGATCAAATTATGATTTATTAAAATAAATCATATTAATTATGCCTAATTTGGGTCAGGGTATTACGTCCTACCCTCATTAAAGAAATTTCGTCTCGAAATTTAAAATAAACCTTGTACCCTTTTATTGTGTGAACAGATTAGGGTACAACCTCCGCATTGTTGACTCCGGTTCCCACGTCACATGTTGTACGTGCGATATTGCCACAACACTTGCACTAGTGGAATGGACTTTCTTCTGGGTACTTAAATCTGAGATCCTTGTATTTCTACTGGTATTTCTTCAACTGTCAGATCTTCTGAGACTTCAATGTCCTCGTAACTCAACACATTGGATGTATCAGGCTCGTACTTTTTCAACATAGATACATGAAATGTACTATGTACTATTTCCATAGCCTGAGGGAGATCTAGTTGATAGGCTACTTCCCCTATTCTCTTCAAAATTACAAAGGGTCCAACATATCAAGGTGATAGTTTTCCCTTGCGACCAAACCGTTGTATTCCATGACATGGAGCCACACGTAGGACTACTCGGTCATCGACTGCAAACTCCAAAGGTCTCCGCCTTTTGTCAGCATAACTCTTTTGCCTGCTTTGGACTATCTTGAGACGTTGTCTTATTACTACAATTCAAATGTCTCATGTACCAAGTCCAGACCCAACAGTGCTTTGTCCCCTACTTCTGCCCAACATAGAGGTGATCTGCAGGGTCTACCATACAAGGCTTCATAGAACGCCATTTGTATACTAGAATGATAGCTATTGTTGTATACAAATTGAATCAATGCTAAATGGTCTTCCCAACTTCCATGCATATCCATGATACATGCCATTAGCATATCCTCCAAAGTTTGAATGGTTCTCTTTGATTGACCATCAGTTTGAGGGTGAAAAGCAGTGCGAAAACATACCGCGAAAACATACCTTAGTCCCCATTTCTCTCCTTAGTCCTTGCCAAAATCTTTTCACAAATCTAAGGTCTCTATCAGGTACAATTGACACATGTACCCCATGTAGTCTAATTATATCATTTAGATACATTCTACTCAGGGTAGTCAAAGAATCATTCTTTTTAATAGGAAGGAAATTAGATGATTTTGTTAGCCAATCAACTATTAACCAAATGGCACCGTTCTTCTTAGATGACTTTGGGAACCCAGTCAGAAAGTCCATAGTAATATACTCTCATTTCCACTTAGCCACATGAAGAGGTTGCACCTTTCCACCTAGTCGTTGATGTTCTTCCTTAACCTGTTGATAGGTTAGACATTTAGATAAAAAATCTTCCACTTCCCGTTTCATACGTTTCCACCAGAATAGTTATCGTAGATCCTGATACATCTTTTCACCATCAGGATGTACTGCAAATCGAGAACGATGAAAGTGATCAAGTACTTTGTCTCTGCATTTATCCCATTTTGGCACAAAAAGTTTGTCCTTGAAAGTCAGACCTCCATCAGCCTTGATCATCCAATCTTCCAAAGTCAATCGTCCTGAAAGCTGAATCATCAATTTTTTTGCTTCTGAATCATTTTGTTGTCCTTTCATCACTAATCCGATTATTTCGGGCTGCAGAACCAAGTTTTGAATTCTTGCTGGCCCATTTCCTTCGATCAGCTCTAGATCATCGTCAGATAAGATTTCCAACATTTTCCACTGCAAGGATGCCACACATTCTATGTTGCCATGTGACTTCTTGCTTAAGGCGTCTGCCACCACATTATCCTTTCCTAGATGGTAGGAGAGACTGAAATTGTAATCTCATAGATATTCCATCCATCTCCACTGTCTAATATTCAAATTCTTCTGAGTAAACAAATATTTAAGACTATGGTGATCAGAAAACACATTAAATTTCTCACCATACAAGTAATGCCTCCAGAGTTTTAATGAGAAGACAGCAGTTGCTAGTTCCAAATCAAGAGTCGGATAATTTTGCTCATATCCCTTCATTTGTCTAGAACCGTAAGCTACTACCTTTCTTCTTTCATTAAAACACATCCCAATCCAAACTTAGAAGCATCAAAATATACATCATAACCTCGTCCTTGTTCGGGTACTATCAGCACTGGAGAGGTGGTCAATTTCTTATTCAATTCCTGAAATGCCCTTTCACATGTATCACTCCATTCGAACTTGACGTTCTTCCTCGTCAATCAGGCCATTGATACTGCAATCTGGGAAAAGAGTTGGATAAATTTCCTATAGTATCTGGCTAATCCCAAAAAGCTTCGGATTTCAAACACATTCTTGGGATTTTCCCAATCCTTCACGGTTTCTACCTTTGTTGGATCTAGTGAGATTCATTCTATAGATACCACGTGTCCAAGAAATTGCACCTGAGTTAACCAAACCTCACACTTACTTAGTTTAGCGTATAACTAGTGATCTCTAAGGGTCTGAAGAATAATGTGTAGATGACGCTCATGTTCTTATTCAGATGAAGAATATATCAAAATATCATCTATAAGACTATCACAAATTCCCTTAGATACGGTTGGAAGACACGATACATCAGATCCATAAACATGGCTGGTGCATTGGTTAACCCAAAAGGCATTACCAAAAACTCATACAACCCATACTGCGTTCTGAAAGCAGTCTTACGAATATCTTCTTCTCGAATCCGTAACTGATGATATCCCGACCTCAAATCGATCTTAGAGAAACATTTTGATCCTCTCAATAAATCAAAGAGATCATATATCCTAGGTAAATGATTTTTTTCTTTATAGTTACCTGATAGAGTCGTCGGTAATCTATACACATTCGCATTGATCCATTTTTCTTTTTTTTCTAAATTAATAACCATCCTTGTATTTTAATAAATTTACTTACATTAAAATACCAATCCAACTCCATGGAGTTCGGCCATACCATAGCCGAACCCTATGGTTTCCAAAATCCTTATTTAGAAATCATCTTCCATAATTAAAAAGTCCACCATTAAAATGTCCATATTTAGAAAGTTTCTTAATTAGTCATCCACCCTTCCATAATTAGAAGGTTTCCATATTTACTATAATTCGTTTACGTGTCTAACTTGCTCTCTCTATTCAGCTGGCATCATCCGGTAAGGTGCCATGGAAATAAGAGATGTTCCTGATTATACATCAATCACAAATTCTATCTCTCGGTGTGGAGGTAATCCAACTAACTGGTCAGGAAACACATCCACAAACTCACACACCACCTGAGGTACATCAGATTCTACGCTACCCACATCTTCCCACCCATGCTAGCCACCACACTACTAGGATACGCCCTCCAGAAAAATTATTTCTCATCCTCTCATAGGGTATTAACTTCTCTATAAACCCTTCATTGGTTGAAGAGGCCCCAAAAATTCTCCTTTGACAACAATCACTCAAAATTTGCTAAACTAACAACCAATCCATGACTAGGATGATGTCAAAGTCTGTCATTTCTAAGATCAGAAAGTCATAGGACAAATCTACACAACAAATCCTTAAAATGCATGACTTGCATTTTTTTTTTACCAACGCCTTTTTACCCAAAGGTGACACTACCATCAATGGGTTACTCATTTCTACCGGTTGTAAATCCAATTTAATACAGCAAGATCTACAAATAAAGGAATGCGAAGCACTGGTATCAAAAAACACTCGAGCCAAATAACTGAAGAAGGGTTAGTGTACCTTCCATCACCGTATTCTCCATTGGCTCTTCCATCTGTGTCCCAATTGTGTAGACTCTCCCCTGACTGGTCTAAGGATGTCCTTGTCCATTCCGTTGTGGTCCATTCCTAGGTGCCATCGAGCCTCTGAAGGTTTGCTGAGAACCTCTGCCAAAAGATGATTGTGCAACAGAATGAGTTGGTCCCGTGCTTTGTGAAGGTAAAGCTCTGCCAAGATAGTGGCAATCCCTAAGTACGTGTCCTGCCTGTTCGCAGTGATATCACGCCCTCTCCTTTCCTGTTGGGCAAGTCTTGGTTGTATGCCCTGTCTGGTTGAAAAAAATAGCACACACCAGTTGTCGTGTATTAGCTTGGCTCGTTTGTCCTACTTCAGGTTGGCTTTTCTTAAAGAATGGCCTTTTCTGGTTGAACTTGACCTTTTTATTGGAGGAAGGTTTCTAGAAACTTTTGGTACTCCTATTAGTGGAATCTACAACTTTCACCTTCGAAGCCCGCTCAATGATCTCCTCCAAAGTGTTGAAAGTTAGCCCAACCATATGTCATTTTAAAAATGGTCGAAATCCATTTTCAAAATGTTGGATCTTCTCCGCTTCATTTGCCGCTATCCAAGGAACATATTGCATGAGTTCAATCAATAAACCTTATGGCGTATTGTGCCACCATATCAGACCCTTATTGGATGTTGAGAAATTGCCTCTTCTTTGCTTCATGCGCCGTTTTAGGGTAATAACTGGCAAGGAAAGCAACTGAAAACTCTTCCCAAGTCATGGGCTCGTGATTACGAACTAGCCTCTTCACCTCCCACCATTCGTAGGCATTTCACTCCAGTTGATAAGTTACCAACATTACTTGCAGTCATCTGCAATGGTCAGGGCATTGAGGATCCGACCAATCTGGGTGATCCAGTTCTTTGCCGCACTCGAGTCTTCATTTCCCGAAAAGCTCGTCGGGTTTAACCGTTTGAATTCTTTTAGAGCGGTAGTGGCTCTCTTTTATGGGGTCCTAAAAGGAGGATGCCACATATTCTCGGAAATCCTCTTGAATGCCTCCATCGCTACCCGTACAGCCTCATAGGGTACATCTTAATTGACACAAAGTTGATGATCTTTCTTCCTTTCTGGGCCTCTGCTATTTCTGAATGGTCCTGACATTGTCCTGTCATTCACATTCGTAAATATCATTAATAATTCGAAAAAAATTATCACGATAGACCATATGAGTTGTGTAAATCATAAACATGCATCCAACATACATATAAACATAGCTCAGGTTTTATTCATATACATGAGTTGGTAGGGTTGGTAAAACCCTTCATACAGTGCACACTTATATACATATTCATATTTTTACAAAGGTCTCCCCTAACCCTTGTCCTACATTTTCCTATCTAGTTATCTGTAGAGGATTCTACATCAACATCATAGTTGAAGATGGTGTTGTTAGGACATGCTGCTGACAGATGCCCCAACACTCCACAGATTAGGCATGGCACAATCCCTGGTCCTCCAATGTAAGGACATTTGGTCATTTCCCTTCCATGTCCACAGTATCCACATACAGGGCATATTACATTGATGGGATAAGAACAGCAGGTGTAATAGTCCCCTTCCTGATTGCACAACTCGCAAAATATGCCTTCATGTCCTTAGTATTTGGGGTGGACGGTGTATGTTCGGGCGAGCCTATTTGTCCTACAGATGACTCCTCTATAGTTGGGAATACTCCAACATTTTCATTTTGGACACTGGAGTTGCCGGTGGACAAATCCAATACTATTGAGCAGCTAGGGATCCCTTTGTCCCAAATCTCGGTGTATTCCTCGTTACTTGACATATCTGTATTACACAATTTATCAATATTGTTAAATAATGTCAATAACAAATACAATTCTAATCCCAAAAATAAATTCAAATCATGTATTACCCATCACAGTCCTAGAGTTTGAACCTTACTCGTATACCAAGCTATAACGCCCTGACCCGAAGGTGGGCCCGAAACGCTAATATTCTTTTTAATAATCCTTAATAACTATTAACTGGGCTTGAACAAAAGTTAGGCCTAAAGATAAATGTCACACATGCTCTGTACATGTGGATTCAAACATGTACCATAAGTGTACCCTTTATAAAGTACATATTATACAAACAAGTATTTTCATTCACATCAGAGTTACTAACAGTAGCATGGTGGTTCATATATGATTACAACATAATAAGTACCACATGAGGTACTTCACAAAAAAAACACGGTTCAAATAAGCAATAGTCAAAATCAATGAAATTCCCGTCCATGGAATCCCAAGTAACCGCAACAGCTTATCCATCCTAAGCTTGAAATGGAGGTTCCTCCTCTTCGGGTACATCTCCTGAAATGTGAGTGGTGTGAGCTAACCAGCCCAGTGAAAAGAACATAACAATGCATTGCAATGAATATCAGGTTAGATAAAATCAACATCATCATCATAATTCGTTTATCATGCCAATATATCAAATTATCTCTTTAACTGCTGACATCCAACGTAACACCTAAGCACTACGCTGACTATAAGCATTAAGTCCCGACACGGTCAAAATGCAAAATCTTGGAAGTACATATCCAACACACTTGGGCCGATACTGACACACCTGGGTCAGCAACTGAGACACCTTGGCCAGTAGACGTAAATCGACATACCGGGGCCGAAAATCGACACACTTGAGCCGATAAAAGTTCAGTAGTTAAGGGTAGGTGGATGTAGTATCAATATCATCATAGCTCATAAGCATTTTATCATCATAATCATAATATACGATAAACATCGTTAGTATCAATAAACACTTTACACAATAGTGCATCATGTCTAAGCATATAAGTGAGTTCATTAAGTCTGATCTTTGAAACCACTCATTGCACTAGATCTTCTTAACCTGATTTACTCCTACTACAATGCTAAGTCTCATCACCTAAAATGTGGGGTATCGAAGTATTTGTAAAACACACAAATAAGGATATCATAAATTATACAATCCTTAATCAAACATAATAGAAAAAACAATACAACACATATTCATAGTTTTTCAAATCTTTCAATCCTATTTTCGAGAAAATCTCTAAGGGAAATGGATCTGAGTCTCCTATATGGGTTACTATAAATTTTAAATTACAATAATCACCAATATAATAAAGTGCTCAGGCCGCTTCTCATATTGTCCTCTGGAAATGATCATGCAGACATATTGAGTTAGGCCTATAAATATAAGATACTTAGGCCACTACTCGTATAGCGAGTTACGCTTAGAGATCACTCAGTGCACGAACCCTTCTTTTCTACCGAGCTGCGAAGTTAATCGCAGAACTACTGATAACTACCGGGCTGCCTTTCCGCTGTGCCACAGATAGAGAGTATCGGCCTTGAAGTGAATACACAATATAGGCTTACATAATAGTACCAAAGAGAGGGGTTAGTATCATTTTTAATTATCAAAATGGTATAAACGTACATCAAAACCTAAGGTCTAAGTTTAGCATAGAATCCTAACTTAGACTAAGTTTCAAAAACCTGTTCTGGGTTCCTGGGAACTTGCCACGGAACCAAGTACTATGGCTTCGGAACTTCTGAGCCACTGCTTGAAATCTAGGTCTTTATAGAGTCTTCGAAACTTGGGTTCTGTCCCTCGGAACTTCCAAAGTTTAGGTCTTGGGACTTCCGAGACTGCTTCCGAACATAAAATCGAAGAATCCAAAAATCATGAATCTTGGTCTGCCTCGGAACCTACCGAGGCCTGCTCTAAACTTCCGAGCGGTTCGGAACATCTGGAAGGATCTCGGAACGTCATGTCTGTCCCGCTAAGGCAGAGTTTTCAACAATTAGCCTCTGCTCATTCGGAACCCCGAAATGAAGTTCAGAACTTTCGAAGTGTTACCTTCGGATCTTCCGAAGGCCGATTCTTTGAACTTCCGAGAGTCGTCTTCTTCCTGTCTCACCTGCAACAGAGCAGTGACGGGAGATACTGTGTGAAATACGAATTAAGAAAAAGTGGGTTTTCTGAATTCGTTTTTCACCTCCTAAAGGTCAGATGGACTCTTCAATGAAGAGTCCTATTTAATTTCTAAATCAATTGAATGAAAAACATTGATTAAAAACATCAGATTTTATTTGAAAAATCAGTGAAACACATGAAAATTCATGCTTTCCATTAAACTTCAAAAACGATTTTGACAGTCAAATTTCAACCAAATAAAATTTTGTTTGATCCTAAACAGGTTAGAATTTTACAATAAATCTAAATATTACCTTCTCTTTCGTTTCTGGGTTGAAATTCAGCAATTGGGAAATCTTCCACTTCAAGTAACAGTGAAAAACAAATAGAGAAATAGTGGTTTCCTCTTTGAAAATTGATGAGAATTCCAATTGGAAATGGCCTGAATTTATAGCCAAAGGATGGTAGGGTGGTAGGCCTTCATGCAGGGCCATGAGAGGAACACATCGATCTGCAAGCTACATCCATAGTTTGCATGAGACGATGCCCAAGCAACATCTTCATCGGCCATGTAGGTGGTTCAATGATTTGAAAAAAAAAAATTGTATTTTAGTCCTTCAAATTTATTTGCATATAAGACCAGCTTAATTCATTTTTTTACCTAATTAGAAGATTTATTTAACATAATTAATTTAATCCAACTTAATCAAAATGTTAGGTTTTAAAAACTCTAAATACCACAAAAATTTGGAGATTTATATTTCATATTGATTTAAGCAAAAATTACATTTATTTACTATTCCCTTAATTCAATTTGTATTTATTTAAATGGATTTAAAGCCTTTATTTTCAAAATCTAAAAACATAAATCAATGAATTAAAACATGATTTAATAACACATATTTTCTAGGAATTTTCTTACTTCCAAAATTTCTTAAAATAATTAATTCCTAGCTTTCTGGATCTTTTCGTGTAGCTTTTATTAATATATTTTTTGAAAATAAAATATAATAAACATATTTATAAATTTCAGAATTTAAATCCTTAATTAGAAAAAAATCAATATTATTCAAACAATTATTTAAGCAATAAAATAGCACTATCAATGGTAAATTACCATGTTGCCCTTGCAAGTTAGATAAATTGATTCATTGAGTTATCGAGTTCTGATTGGGCCAAACCTGGAATTTTCACAAAGTCCTAACTGTAATCTTCATGATTAACAGATCAAATTATGATTTATTAAAATAAATCATATTAATTACGTCTGATTCGGGTTAGGGCATTATAGAGGTCCTCACCTTGGAGGCGTGTCGGTGGTATTATTCAGAGTGGCTTGAGTACCGTCATGTAGTCACGGGGGCTTTAGACTGCGATTGAGATGAGATTGCTCTAGGGTCTAGCGTTGAGAAGAGGTCGTGTTGTGGGTCTACCCCCTGTATCCGTCGGGGGCTCTTGTTTAGAGAGCGAGGACACCATTTGTGAGCCTCGCTTGTAACTGTTTGGTATAGAGATAGATTCATTGGAAATATATGGGCACCTACCGAATGAGTCCGGCCGGCTAACTCTATAGATGGCCGATGGAATTCCAAGAGAGGTTGATGGGCTTGGTGTGTTTGAGTTGTTAGTTAGGCTCATTTGGGGCTTAGGACTGCGGCGAGTGCCTGGGGGCCGACCCTGTGGTTCTTTGCCCGGATCTAGGATTTTCATGGGTCCAGTGTTATGGTTAGAGGTAGTTGTGGCTTTGTTAAGAGTGTTTATAGGTTAAACTGGTATGGTTGACCGTCGGGAATCTGGTGAGACCGGTATACGGTTTGAATTCGATGTATGAGTGTGTTGGGAGCCTTTGAACGGTGTGCATGGGTATCTCTTAGCTATTGACCGATGTATTGTCCGTTTCCAGTGTTCCCTCTCTATTTTTGTCTTGAGTTTCACTGGTTTCAGACCAGATCTGTCGATCGTGCGTTTTGACCTTTGGCGTTAGCATTGGAGGTTGGATTATGAGTTGGGATGGATTGGTCGTCCTCCCCTTAGGTTGTCTTGAACTGTTCCAGTAGTCGGGTGACAAGTCAGTTCCTTGCGGTGGACGCATTGTCGAACGGCTTACAACTTACAGTCTGAGCGTAGAGGAGTCGTACAGCTTGGTCACTAGTTTGAGTTGAATGAGAGTTTAAGGTTGACAGATGTTGGGATACCTTGTGTGGTCCTTAGGCTTCCGGAGGTCTTTCTGGGGAAGTTTCTTGGATTGTTGTCACGTCAGGAGATAAGGTTTGTTGTGGATCTACTCCCCCAGTGCGACACCTGTTTTGATTGCTCATCATCGGGTGGTGCTAGTAGGGGTTTCAAAGCTGAAGAGTTAGGTCGGGGAGTTGGAGTCTCTTGGCTACAATTGACCCAGCGCCCTCTTTGGAGCTCACCGGCTTTGTTGACCAAGAAGGGGATGGCACTATGATTTTGTACTTTGATTACCGGCAGAGACTTTGGAGTTAGAGAAACATCTCAGGGAGTTAGAAACCCTTAATTTCATTCAGCCTAGCACTTCATCTTGGGGTGCACCGGCGTTGTTTGCTAAGAATAAAGATGGCTCCATGAGACTATTCATCGACTATCGACAGTTGAACATAGTTACAGTGAAGAACAAGTATCCATTGCCAAGGATTAGCGATCTGTTTCATCAGTTGAGAGGATACGAGTGCTTCACCAAAATGGACCTTCGTTTGGGTTACCGTCAGGTGAGGGTGCGAGTGTGTGATATTGAGAAGACTGCTTTCTACAATAGTTTTGGACTGTTTGAGTTTGCGGTAATCTCGTTTGGGGTGACTAATGCCCCGGCGACATTCACGAACCTAATTAATATGACATTCAGACCGTTCTTGGACCGACTGTAATAGTGTTCATCGACGACGTCTTGATATATTTAGCATCAGAGGAGGATCATGAGAAGCATCTGAGAACCATACTTCATGTCTTGAGGGATCACAAGCTTTATGCGAAGTACAACAAATTTGAATTTTGGATGTTAGTGGTTCAATTTCTTGGGCATGTGATGTCAGCTGGCGGGTGGTCGTGGATCCGGCTAAGGTTGAGGTTGTTTCTTTGTTGGGAGCGACAACGGAGTGTGATTGAAATTCACTGCCTATTGGGTTTTGCGGGTTACTACAGGTGGTTTATCAAGGATTTCTCCAAGATCACCACACCCATGACAAGTTACTTGTGAGAATGTGCCATTCGTTTGGGACGAAGCTTGTGAGATAGTTGTCCAGAGGCTGAAGGAGAGAGTTTGACTTCCGCTTCAGTGTGGATTGTGCCAGAGAGAGGCCACGGCTATACGATTTTCTGTGATGGTAAGGGTTTGAGTTATTTACTGATGTAGGATGGAGATGGATAGCTTATGGTTCGAGACAGTTTAAGAGCCAAGGGCCGAACTATCCTGATTATGACTTGGGGTTAATGACTGTGGTATTGCCTCAAGAAGGAGTTGAATGAAGGAGAGACGGTGGATGGATTACCTTGGTGACTGACTTTGTGCTGTCTTACCACCCCGACAAGACGAACGTAGTTGCAGACACCTTGAGTCATATGGTGAGAGGAGATTTATCGAGTCTGATCGGAGGTTAGAGCATCCAGATTTTTATAGCACAGTTGTCCAGCCAGATATTTATGATAGAGTTTTGAGAGTTCAGCAGACGGATGAGAGGTGCATCATGTTGAGAGATGACATGTTGGTTTGATTTTCCAGGACAGGTTGTTTGTACCCATGTCAGGGTTGTGCCGCTATAAGGTATTACGACACCCCTATCATTCCAGGTTTCCTGCACATCCGGAACGTACGGAGGTGTGTCATAATTTACAACAATAGTTCTGGTCGAGAAGCATGAAGAGGCCAGTAGCCGAGTTTGTGACTTATTGTTTAACTTGTCGACAGGTCAAGATAAAGCACTCGAGACCCACTAGTAGATTGCATTCTCCTTGATCCCCAGTGGAAGTGAGGCCACCTTACTGTTGATTTTAATTACTGGTTTGTCGAAGTTACCTCGAGGGCATGATACAGTATGTTTCGTAGTGGATCGATTGCCTAGGTTGGTCCATTTCTTTAGCAGGAAAGAGACGAATTCTCTATAGACTTTGAGTTGGTGGCAGTCGGTAGAGGTCGTCAGACTGCATGGCGTGCCTATGTCGATTGTTTCAGACTGGATCCGAGGTTTGTTTCTCTATTTTGGTAGAGCTTATCGGAGATTCGGGTACCTGGTTGTGTTTTAATGCAGCGTTCCATCCACAGACAGATGGTCAGTCGGAGTGGACCGTTAAGCTCTTAGAGGATATACTCCGAACTTAAGTTTTGGATCTTGGTAGTAGTTGGGAGAGTCATTATTGGGCTGTGTCCATTTGTAACAACTGCTATCAGTCCAGTATAAGGATGGCACCGCATGCTGCATTGTATTGCAGGCCATGAAGAACACTCCCATGTTGGGCGGAGATGAGTGATGCGGTGATGTCAAGACCAAGTATGGTCAATGAGACTACAAAGCAGGTAAGGCTGATCAGACAGAGGTTGTTGACTGCCCATAGTCGGCACGAGCGCCTGGTTAACCGTCATAAGAGAGACTTATTCAGATTGAGGATTCGAGGTGCAGAGTCTTTGTGGCAAGACTCTCTGCTTGGTTTTAGTGGTTTGGTAGCGTAAAGGCAGAGAAACTTCCATTTTAGAGAATGGGGCAGCAATGCAGAAACAGTTTGCAGCCTTGTTTGAGACTAGAGGTATGAATTTAGTTTGAAATTCGATGACGAATTTCCTAAAAGGGGTAGTCTTGTAATCACCCGTTCCGAGTTTTTTTCCAATTTTTGTGACGATATTTTCAAATCTCTGAGTTGTTTTCGGGATTGTCGTACAGTGAGGAGAGTGTGGGCTTCGTGGTAGGCTCCAGTTTGCCTGATTTTTAGTTCGGGAACTCGAAGCGCATTTCAGTAATTTTGAATTATTGTATATTTTGTCATGAAAAATGCTTCAAAAATCATACTTCTTTTTCTCTCGATGTTTGACATTTGATTTTCTTAGGTTTTTAAATTATTTTCTTTTAAAACAGTGTGAGTTTTGAAATTCTGTTTTCACGCGATTTGAGATTTTCCTTAAAAGTTTATAATAAAATAGTAAATGAATGAAAATGAAATAAATTGTAATAATAATAAAAAAACAAGTTTAGAAGTGGTATAATACAAGAGATTGTTATTTTATAAGTCTTAAAAAAAACACTCAAAAACCCTTAACCCCACAAAACCTTACTTTTAAGCCCACCCTTCCCTCGCCACTATAGCAGTTTGCGCTATAGTGTCTCCGCCCCCCAAACCCTAGCCGATGCCTTTGCTGGCAGAGCCTCACTCAATCCCTCCATTTCTTGGGTAACTCTCTCTCTCGGCTTCTTCTCCTCCACCTCCTTCTTCTTCTTCCCCTTCTCCTTCCTCTCTCCCTCGGTCAACTCGGACAGTCATAGTCGTCTCGAGCCACCCTTGCAATCATCCATCGCGTCGGAGCCCACCCTACTGCAACTCCGTCCTTGCTGTGCTCGGTATCTCCCGTCGTCCCTTTTCCTCGTTCACCGCCGTCTGAATCCAACCGAAAACCAGGTACTTGTGTTTCCCTTTTTTCTATTCCCTCTCACTCGGATTTTCTTTCCTTAACCTTCCTTGATTTCTTGCAATTTCCTCATTTTTCTTCACCTTTCCTTATTTTCCTTCCTCATTTTCATCGATTTTCTATGGTTTCTGCAGTTTTTCTTTTCTTTTTCTCGATTTTTTTTTTGGATTTTTCTGGTTTATCCCTTACCATTTCCCCCTTTCCGACTCGGTTGAGTGACCGAGTCACTCAATCGAGTTCCGTGTTGACTCGGTTGGGTTTCTGGGTTAACCTAGCCCTTTTGTTAGGATCGGGACCGGCCCATCTACCTGGCCCACTGGCCAAACCCTACCTAGTGGACTAGTTCGGATTTGGCCCAGTTAGGCCAAGCCCAGACTCGGTTCGGTCCAGTACTGGATCTAGCCCACTCGTTCGGCCCAACTAGGCCCAATTCTTCGGCCTTGCCTGTTTTTAGGCCCGACCTATTTTTAAAGCCCAGTTTCGGCCCGGTCTATTTTCAAGCGCAACCCATTTTTAGAGCCCAGCTTCGGCGTAGCCCAGTTTTGGCCCGACCCATTTTCAGAGCTCGTTTTGGGCCCAGCCCTGTTTTAGGCATGTTTTCAGTCTAGATTCTTTTTAACCCGTCTTGCCTTATTCATTTATTCATTCTTCCTTGGTTCAACAGTTTGAGCTCCTTTCTACCCATCAAGCCATTTGCTCACTTTGGATTCTCGACTCCACACAACTCGGTCAGGGGACTTATCACTGTTTTAGCAGACATTCGTATCTTTTAACCTTTGACCTTGGACATGGAGTGACTTGAATGGGGCCCTTCGTTTATTAAGCCACTCGGTAAGGCAACCATTGAATGAATTTGTGGCAACAGATCTGTTTGACTGCACTCATGTCAACTTTGTACAAAAAAATATAAATAATAATTACAATAATATTTCTGATCGGACGAATGGATATTGAACATGATGCTTAAAACTTATGGACAACATGTGGTGTATTTAACTATCTCACGTGAATGAATTTATGATGAGAATAAGATATGTGTTGGGTGTCGAATATGGTGCACGAGACTTAATGATAACTTGTGGTATGTTTACATATAACTTGAATGAGATCATGAGTATGGGGATTTGTGATTTGAGATCTTGTCATAAGCTTAAGATATTATATATGATCATGACATCGTGTGTATGCATTGGAAGGATTTGTTCATATGTGTATATGTCTACGATTATGTGATGAGTTTGGTTGTTGGGAGGACTTCCCCGTTACGCTCCGGCGGTTGAGACCCCTATAGGAGATGCAGGTTTCCCCGTTGCGTTCCGGCGGTCTAGGTGCCTGCCCCTTGAGATTGGCTTCCCCGTTATGCTCCGGTGGTTGAGACCCACATTGAGGATGCGGGTTTCCCCATTGCATTCTAGGGGTTGAGACTATTGTGTATGGTATGCTCTCCCGGTTGGATTGGTAGGGAGAGTGGAGTTGTTGGAGAACCATTGTGACTTATGGAGGTGATGCCTCAGACTGGTCAGAGGGACAATTGGTTGGTAGTATAGTTGAGCACTCATGTACAGAGACATTCATTCTATTATGATGTTCTTGCATACATGCATATGGTATATATGTGCGGACAAGTGATATGCATTATTTCTTCACTGGGCTGGTTGTATTGTGTAGCCTTCTGATGACATTGGTAGGGAGACCGGAGTTTGCTAGAGGACCCGGTGTGGGCTACCGAGATGATGTCTCAGATTTGGCTGGTGGATTACTAATTGGTGATGTTGAGTTTTACGTGCACTTGAGCACCTTTGTTACCATGATGTTCTCGCATTCATGCATATAATTTGTATATTGTTGACATGTGATATGCTTTCTCTCTTCACTGGGCTGGTTAGCTTACCCCTTACCTTTTAAGTACCCCGATTGAGGAGGGGCTAGGTGGGTCCCTTGAGCAGAAGCCCGAGGAGTAGTGGTAGCAGTTGGATGTTTCATATTTATGTTCATGCCTTAGTTTGAGAGATGTTTGTTCCATATGGACATACTATCGTATGTTGTTGTCTGAGGAGTGTACATTTGTATACGAAAAGTCTATGGTTGTTCGTAATGTTTAATTGTATAGTAGGTTTTGTTTTTCCGGGTTGTTAAGCATGAGGTAGTTGCCCCTTTAAAAAAAAATGCTCGATATCTTTTTTTTTTTTGTAGTGCTTTGAGATGTTTTGGAGATAATGCGCCCATAGCGAGACGGGGTGTTACAGAGAAACTCTAAGCTAGGTGGGCATCCAAGTAGTATGGTAGCTGGTTTAGGTTTGGAAAACGTAGGAGGTGTAGACTTAGTGATACCTCAGGTGGTGTGTGAATTTATGAATGTTTTTCGAGACCAATTGAGTGGGCTACCTCCACACCGAGAGATTGAGTTTGTAATCAATCTACATCCTGGAACTTTGCCTATTTCCATACCACCGTATAGGATGGCTCCGGCAGAGCAACGGGAAATGCAAACCGAGGTAGATAAGTTATTAAAGTTAGGCTTTGTGAGATTGAGTACTTTACCTTGGGCAGCATCGGTTCTTTTTGCGAAAAAAAAGGATGGAACTTTGAGGATGTGTATAGATTACCAAAAGTTGAACCAGTTAACTATTAAGAATACGTATCCGTTGCCACAGATAGATGATCTGTTTGATCAACTGAAGGGAGCGAAGTGATTTTCAAAGATAGATTTGAGATCGGGCTATCATCAGTTGAGAGTGAGAGATGAAGATATTTCTAAGACTGCGTTCAGGGCTCAGTTTGGTCACTATGAATTTTTAATGATGCCGTTTCGGGTAACGAATGCACCGGCCACGTTCATGGATTTGATAGATAGAGTTTTTTGGCCTTATTTAGGGATTTTTGTAGTAGTATTCATTCACGATATTTTGATATTTTCGTCAACTGAAGAGGAACAATAGCAACACTTGACGATAGTGTTACAGACTTTAGAAGGTCATCCGTTGTATGCCAAATTTAGCAAATGTGAGTTTTGGTTAAAACGAAGTACAATTTTGGCACATGATGTGACTCAAGATGGAATCACAGTAGATCCTGCCAAAGTTGAGGCAGTGATAAGTTGGCAGAGACCAACAAACGTTTTTGAAATAAGAACGTTTTTGGGATTAGCTGGATATTAGAGGAGATTTATACCAAGTTTCTCCCAGACTGTTGTTCCAATGAAAAAGGTTAACATGGAAAGACGTGAAATTCGAATGGAGTGAAGAGTGCGAAAAGGCATTCCAGAATTTGAAGGAAAAATTGACCACCTCTCCACTATTGATTATACAAGAGCAAGGTCAACGATTTGAAGTATATTGGGATGCTTCGAAAAATGCTTTAGGATGTGTCCTAATGCAAGAAGTTAGAGTAGTAGCCTATGACTTTAGACAATTAAAATGTACATGAGCAAAATTACCCGACTCATGATCTAAAACTAGACGCCGTAGTGTTCGTACTAACACTCTGGAGACATCATTTGTTTGGTGAGAGATTTAATGTTTTCTCTGATTACCATAGTCTCAAATACTTATTCACTCAGAAAGATTTGAACATGAGACAAAGGATATGGATGGAGAATTTAAAAGATTATAATTTTGAATTCTCCTACCATCCAAGAAAGGCGAATGTAGTAACAGATGTTTTGAGTATGAAAATTCATTGCAAGGTAGCTTGTATGGCACCTCTACAATGGAATATCTTGAGTACAATATGTGAATTTGGCCTACAATTAGTAGAGTACGATAAATCAGTTCAGGCATAGAGTGAGGTCAGACAGCCAAAACTTATGAGGCTTGTGTTGGAAATACAACAAAGGGACCCAAAATTTATCAAGGTACGGACTCAGTTGATAAATAGAATTGATTTGAAGAATTGGAAAATCAGGACCGATGGATATCTAACCTTTAAAGACAGATTATTTGTGCTAGAAACAGAGGATCGTAAAAAAATAGTGGTTGATCACTGTCATCACTCTCGTTTCGCAGTACATCCTGGAGCTACAAGATGTATTTGCGACGTATGTTCTGGTGGAGTGGTATGAAGAAAGATGTGGCAAATTTTGTGTCTAGGTGTTTAACTTGCCAGTAGGTAAAAGCAGAGCACCAGAGACCGGGAGGAAAGATGTAACCTCTCGAAGTGGCTAGGTGGAAATAGGAGCATATCACCATGGATTTCGTTGCAGGTTTTCCTAAATCATCTAAGGGAAACAACTCGATATGAGTGATAGTGGACAGATTGACTAAGTCTGCTCATTTTCTACTGATTAAAGTGACACGCTCCTTAGTGACTTTGAGTAAACAACATATAAAGGAGATAATCAGAATACACGGAGTGCCAATGAGCATCGTATCGGATAGTGATCTACTATTTGTATCCAGATTTTGGCCGAGTCCTCAGAAAGAGCTGGGAACACAGTTGTGTTTTAGCACAACTTTTCACCCTCAGACGAATGGTCAGTCTGAGAGGACTATTCAGACCCTAGAAGATATGTTGAGAGCCTGTGTAATGGATATGCATGGTAGTTGGGAAGATCATCTTCCGTTGGTAAAATTTGTCTACAACAATAGTTATTAGTCCAGAATTCAGATGGCACCATACGAAGCCCTTTATGATAGACCATGCAGATCACCGTTGTGTTGGGCTGAAGTAGGAGATAAGGCGTTGTTTGGGCCAGATATGGTCAGGGAGACGTTATAACAAGTCGAAGTTATCAAACAACGTCTTAAAACAGTACAGAGTCGACAGAAAAGTTATTCTGACAGGAGGCGTAGACCTCTGGATTTCTCAGTGGGTGACCATGTATTTCTACACGTTGCACAATGTCATGGCGTTAGACGATTTGTTCGTAAAGGGAAGTTATCACCAAGATACATAATACCCTTTGAGATCTTAGATAAGATCGGTGGAGTGGCTTATCGCTTGGCTTTACCTCAAAGCTTGGCTAGAGTACATAATGTATTTCACATGTCAATGCTGAAGAATTACGAACCAGATCCGTCACATGTATTGAATTTTAACGATGTCGGCATAACAGAGGACATGATTTTCGATGAGGGGCCAGTAAAAATCTAGGGCACTGGAACTCTAAAGCTCAGGAGAAAGATAGTACCTCAAGCGAAAGTACTATGGAGGTATCATGGGGCAGACGAAACGACATGGGAGTGCCAATCAACGATGTGGGAGTTGTATCCCGATCTATTCATAGAGAAATGTACTACTTTTCGTTGAAAATTCGGGACGAATTTTGTTTAAGGGGGGGTAGGATGTAATAACCCAACCCTTAATTAGAAAATGACAAAATTTTAGGACCGTTAAGTCGGCTTTGTGACCGATTAACATTATAGGGTACGGAGAGAGCTTCCTGAAAATGTATTATATGAACCAATCGAAGCTCGTTTGCTAAGTGATTTAGCCCAACGAAGATCGGAGGGCATTTAGCACATTTCACAAATGTCTTTTACTTTATATAAAAATCATGAATAGTATCTTGAAAACTTCTTAAGTGTGAAAGGCCACTCTTCTGATATATTCAGACCTTGAAATTCACACACATATTAAGCTTTTGAGTTCGCTACTCAATAGTATTTCTGAAATTTCACGAGTATTTCTCGAAACGTGTATTTTACACATGCTTTATCTAAAAACCTCGATTTTCAAGATACCCCGTATTTCGAAAATTGGCAAACTCAGATCAGAGTCGATCTGCATTTTTTCAAACTCTTTGGCATTTTTAGAATGTCAAAATAAGTATTTTAAACACCAGTTTTGAGTGTCGAAAACACGATGAATGTAAGTTGTCTATTTTATTAAAATATTAGTTTTGGGAAAAATACACTATTTTTTGTGTCAAAATGAAAAATAAACTTTCCACTATAGGTAAATCTCATGTTCTCAACGCATCTACGGGGTCGGATTTTCACAAATTAGGGTCCAATATACACAATAAGAAATAGGTTAAAGTAACAATGAAGTTATATTAAAAATCTTGATTTTATTTTTACGTACCGATAGTTTTAAACTGTCTCGGTGATGCCGACGGTTGTCGACAGATCAAAGGTCCAAGGTTCATCCAAAATCTTGATTGAACAATCGTTTTCAAATATTATAAATAGATACGAAGGATTTTCAGTTAAAATCACAAATTCACTCAAATTTTACTTTTTTTTTTTAGATATCTAAACCCTGAAGCTCGATATTAAATTTTGTCAGAAAATATCTAACGGTTTGCTCCATAAAAATTGGAGAAGAAAATACAAACAAAATTGAAAAATCTACCATGAACAGTAACTTTGAGTCGCACCGTTACAAGTGGAAATTTGTCATGATGGCATTTCCGTAATTTTAAACAGTGAATGATAAGCACTAAAAAATGATAATTTTACCCTTTAATATTGGATTAGTTAGTTCTTAAATTTTGTTTATTTTATATTAGTATTGTAATATATTATATATTCTAAAATTATATTTGTTAATATATATTATATTAATTAATTTTATCTAATTAATGTTTTTTTTATAGGTTAGTGATTCTTGGTCAGCTCATCAACTCATTTGGAGATCCATTTGATCAATCTTGCAAGCAGCTGAAACAAAGACAGCAGAAGGAAAGATGAAACAGATAAAAAGCAGAGGTTGAAATATGTTGGTCTGGGTGTAATCTCAGCCGGGATGAATAAGAAATACAACTAGTATAGCATCGCCAAGTAAATTGCAGCAGTTTCTCAGCCAACATTCCAAACGACCAAAGATAAGAAAAGGAATTCAGTTGGCAAAGATTGGTGGTTGAAACAATAGACAATCGGCTAGACATGAAAGAAAATAAGAAACGAAAAGAAGAAGAAATAGAAAGAAAAGAGAAGCAAAAAGCAACAACCCATTGTGCTGAGCAGCGTTGCAACCAAAACAAAGAAGAGGCAACCAGCTGAAGCAAATTTCGTGCAGTCATTCAGCAAGAAGAAAGACCAGCCAACGTGGGTCAGATCTGAACCAAATACAAGAACAGATCAAATTTAGATATGTGTTATTACATTTTGATCTGAGATTTTCCAAGCTTTTGTTAAGGAAAACCCAATGATATACAGCAGCGTTTTCATGGTAGTATTTCAAAAGGAAGAGCATGTGACTGGTCTTCAGCAAGAAAAGAGACGGTGCCAAAAACTTGTTGTGCAAATTTTAAGTTTATAGCTCGCGAGCGCACGAACCATTAGATAGTATAGCGATTAAGTGCGAGGTCCATCGGAACTTAAGAAAATATATCCATGAAAAAACATACCACTGAATTAAGTATTTTAAGAACTTTAGGAAATATGGAGATAAATCATAAATATGAAATAATTTATCTAATCTATGAGTTTTAATCTTGATTTAGAAACACTCTAGATTTAAACATAGAATCTAACAATTTCACTAATTTTACATAAGATGGTGGAATTACCATAAAAATTATAAACAATCTCAATTTAACTTAGAAAACATAAATTAAGATGCAATTAAATTATTTCGAACCTATTTCATCAATTTCAAGAGTTTTTGGATTTATAAACAAAAATAAAAATAAAATTTAAAACACCTAAACTACCTTTGTACAAATTTACAGTGGAACTGGGTCAAAGAATTATGGAGGCTTTATTTTCCATATTTTAAAAATAATATCAACGCCTAGAATACGGAGCTCACATTTATTATTTATCATGCACTCAAGTTATTCATCTATTAACATCCTCATTATAAAATTTATGAAATCAATTAAAATAAGAAAATTCAAATCCGACCTTAGGCTAAATAAATTTTCAACTTGAAATTTCGAATCTAAAAGTTTTTCTGCTCTTAAAAAGAGCCTTAGACTGAAAAGTGAACGATGGCATTTTTGTAATTTTATCAAATAGTGAACTAATGGCATTTTCGTAATTTTCCCCAACAGTGAACTGATGGCATTTTTGTAATTTTCTCAAATAGTAAACTAATGGCAATTTTGTAATTTCCTCGAACAGTGAACTGATGGCATTTTCGTAATTTTCTCCAACAGTGAACTGATGGGATTTTGGTAATTATTTATATTTTTTGGGACGAAAATGTTATTTTTGGAAAAGTTTCAAAAGTGAATTTTATGTTTCTTTTATTGAAAAATAACTAGTTTTGACCACTTTTGGTCAATCTTGACCTCAGTGGCGAAACTGTAATTTTTTACAGAAAGTTACCATAAACTCCAGAAATGTGTCGTTTTAGGAATATATTATGTCTATGTAGTGTCATTATACTTTGTATTTACAATGTTTTACGTTTTAAACGGAACTACTGAAAAACACTCGCCAACCGAAGTTGAGGAGATTCAACCACAGAATGTATTTTATTAAAATGCATTACATTTTGCGTTCAATACAATATTTCTGGCACCGTTGAGTCCTACGGCAATGAGTGGATATTCGTGGTCATTTTACTGCCAGAAAGAGTGTGATTGGACCAGAATGCGATACCGACACTGTTCACACGTAAAGGAATGAATTATTGTTTTGATATATTAAATGTGAACAATAGAGTGTACGGGAGTCGAGGTCTAGTCATTCTAAAATAGAGAACGGAACCCACTTATTCCTAGAGACTAACTGATATCGTTAGAGATCTGGAGATAAATCATTATCCAACCGCGATTCCGTTGGGAAGACGCGTATTTGTATATAACTGTGTATTGCAGGATAATTATCCTACGAGATAAAAGATGAGTATAGGGCAGACGTACCTGACTGGAGAAGAAGATAACACTTATGTGTCATAATATATAACCCATTGGTGGGCTTTTTAATTTGTGTTTAGTTTCCCAGCAAAGTATAGCTAAATATTGATTGCTGATATATGTGATATGATTCCATGCGGGAAGGTTTAGACATTCATATTAGTTGAGTGAGGTTATTATGATCATATTTGTGAGAGTTGTTTATTTGGGTTGACAAGTATGTTTAATCCATACATTTGATGTGCATATTTGATTTGTGTATTGTACATATCAAAATGCCTCACACCGCTGTATGAAATACCTAGCTCGTGCAGGGCACTGGTCTGAGGTGTATGTACGGACTACACGAAGCACTGAGCATGAATTTGCCGGTGGTGTAGGAAATGTATCTATCGTGGCTTGCCAAGAGCCGTAGACGTCATTCGGCGGGGGTATAATTTTGGAGGAAAGAAAGAACTTGCATTGTAGGTTTGTTATGTAGACATCGTTCTCATAGAAAACTACATGATTTCTGAGTGACTAAACAGTTATTTGTTTAAACATGTTTATGAGTCGATAATCTACTATAATATCTGTTGTTTTTGTTACTGTCACGGCTTACCGAGTCCTTAAGTTTGTCAATTTCATTACTCGAGAAAAAGCACTTGTTAGAAGCTTGAAGACTCAAGATGATCAAGATCGAAGATCATGCTCCACTAGTTTAAAGCTCATTGTTATGGCAATCACAAAACAGGTATTTAGCCATAGAATACTTTAGGTGGTAGCCACACCTTAAGAGGACCATTTCTAGGCGTAGTTGAACAAATGGTAAAATCAATAAAAGCCTAGAGGGTAAGCTTGACGATGAATTGGAACCCAGCTTTGAAATATGTATTTGGTTTCACTGTCAATTCGACTAGTCGTTCTCACCGACCCCTCATGGAGACAGGATCTACCCATCGTGCTCAAAGATTGGTCGGCCAGATTCACAAAGGTTCTGGATCATAGAACTATCATTCTGGATGTGCCTTTGATTGAGAGTCTCGTATGCACCGGCCCCTCAGTGAAAGGCTAAAACTACCCATCGTGGTCAACGACTCTTCGATGAAGACTTATGAGTTCTAGAACTTAGAACTCAAGTGGACTCTCGAGAAAACAGATATATCGGTAGTTCAAGACCGATCGAGAGTACCAAGACCGACCCTTTTGTATAGGGCGACAGGTCGGTCTCGATACGACTAGTTTTTGTCTTGAAACTCTGTTAGCATGGTGCTGCCCCAGACAGAGTCTCTCGTATGGACCGACCTATCGGTGCCATGACTGTCGACCCATAGGTGACACTGACATGTTGATCGGGAAAGAATTATACCCTTGGGGGTGCATTAATGCGAAGTGGTCGGTTGTTGAATGGTAATATTTCTAATCACCGACCCCTTGGTGCGTCCGACCTATCGGTTCATGACCATTGCTGAAACTGGTTGCCGTGTTTATAAATACCAATCTTTATGGAATCAGTTGGCATCCTTTGGCAAAACGGTTGGACCCTCATCATTATCAGTGTGCTTAAACAAGGGCCAATAAAAGGATCACTCTCTCACTCGTGCCTACACTTGGGAAATCTAATATAACCAATCATATGGATTGAGTTTGTGAGAGAGAGAGAGAAAAGGATAATAAACTAGGAAAGCATTGGTATAACCAGTTTCCTTGTCACCCAGGAATTATTGTTGTACGACACCTACAATGAGGAGCGTCGGCACACATTGGGTCTATCTTCGAGAAGCACACATCAGCGATAAAGAGCTTCAAAGGCAAGTGCTTCTTGGTTTTAATTTATTTTTAAAACCTTTGTCCCGAAAGTGGATTAAGGAGTATTGGCTCTGGAACTACTATAAAAAATTCTAGAGCGTCGTCTCTACCACAATGGTGGGTAGAATTCCAAGCAGATTGAGTGAGATAGAATTCCTACTCTAATTGTGAGGGTGTAAGTCTCCACTTAGTGGATTTGAGGATAACTCTAGGTTGAGCGATTCCTAACAATGGATGTAGGTTGGCTAACCGAACCAGTATAAATTTGGTCTTATGGTGTTTTGATCTTTGTGTGTTTGTATTTAGTATTTAAGTATTCTTCTCAACATACATCACTTTGCATGTTGATTATCTTATTTTACACATTATGCACAAGCATCGATAATCAAGCAATACGCAAAGGGTTATAAACTTAGTGTGACCATTAACTAATTCAAATCAATTTATCACACTAAACAAATATCTTGATTAAAATTGATATTCCGTTGCACTTAAAATAATCAAGAAATTTGTAAACACTATCGAAGCTAGGATTGACCTATTCCCCCCCCCCTCCCCCCTCCCTCCCCGAGGGTCAAATCATATTCTAGCACCAAGAGAAGGGACTTTCAATTGTTACCAGAGCCTCGTGCTCTTTACAAGGATCTAACCATCCGAGTTGATCTGTGGTAGAGTAAGTTGTGAGAGAATGCCTTGAATTTTCAAACCTCCATTTATGATGAAAAATGAAATGAAAAACTTTAAATGTTTTCATCAATAAATTTGTGTGGAAGTAGGTGAATAGAAAGTAGTCTAAGCCTATGGAAAAGGTATTGGATAAACCTTCAACTTCCATGACCACTCAGCCCAAAGACCACAGAGCTTGGACTAGTGGTGAAATGACTATGTGCCTTAATAAAATACGACCAACATTCATCATTGTTGTTCAAAATATATTCTTAAGATATTTGGAAAGTGTAAAACAACAAAATAGGTTGAAAGAATCCACGAAAAATTGCCTCCTCTAGCCTAATGGATGACATCACCTATGATGACCAATTTGTGTACTAAGAGTATAGGTGATTGACTACAGTTCATCCATTGAAAAAGTTCAAGCTAACTCTTCTAACAGAAAAAGAGGATGGAGTAAAGGAAATTGATGAAGGTAGTGACCTCCAAGTATCCATTGTGGCCATGTACCAAAAATGTTTGTTTTTTAGGTAAGGTCAAATCATCATGGTACAAAATCTGGAACTTTGATTCATAAAGTCAAATGGGAAGAGACCCAAAATTAAAACAAATTTGATAAAAGGCCATCACTGGATTGTGGACTTAGATTCCAAGTCTCACAATGTTGTGTTCAAATGTGTGAAGGGATACCACTGTTGGTATCACATTTGAAACATGTTTTGGAATCACCCTATATCTTGCCTTCAGTCAATGTTCTTGTTTGATTGTTGAATTGATCTTATGCAAGATACTCGTATATAGGTTTGTACTAAAGTATTGGATTATACTTGTCTCATTTCATTTCATATGTCATGTGATTTGTGCATCTTTAGGAAATGAATGTAGTTTGTGCATAACCTCATGTATAAGGTGTGTGTGGTACGCATACACAGTGTCGTTTTATTCTAAGTTATCCCTTGTGGAATGAAACATACTTCTATGTCTTTAAATGGATTTTTGGTTTGGTATGAATTACCAAAAGTGTTGATCAAGATGATCAAATGTATCTATCTGTAATCCATTTATGTACTAGATCTTTTCAAGGAATAAACCTCATTAGAGTATTCTTGAAAGAATGGTAAAAATGTTTATCATTCTTTGGGTAATAACATGATAACAGACATGAGAACTGTGTGGCTAGAGTTATACTTCATTTCCTTATACATGATTAATTATTCAAAATGTGCAATGAATGTATGATCTATGTGCTTAAGTGTTTCCTTCCAATACTCGTTATTTTCTATTGTACCTTGTCTTTGTTAAAGCCTAGAGATGCCGCCTCTCATGACATCACACACTTGGGCAATATGTTTAAATTTGTAAATTAATTGTGCCCAAGGTACTTGGACTGGTTTGGATCCAGGAAAAGAAATCTGTAATCCATGTTTTGTGCCTACCTTCAGAAAGATGAGTTGAATCTACTAATGGCATAAAACCTGTGTGAATGTATGTATCTATACTAGCATTGAAAGGTGTATAAGCAAAGCTTGATGAACTATGAACATCGCAAGCACATACACACACACACCCAGTCATCCTCCAAATTAAAAATTCAAGTTGAAGGATATACTAGTCGAATGAACAGACATGTCGGTTTTGTTTGAAATCAGAACACAGACTAAAAAGGGGGGAAAAATCGAAAGGAGGGACAAGTCGATACTTATCGACATGTCGACACTGATCGACATGTAGGCACAGACCCGTTGTTGGTCACGACCCGTCGCTGAGTCAGTAGGTTAAACTAAAAGGTTTCTTTCTGCTAAAATGACATATTGTTTCAAAATCGTTTTTCCTTCTCCCATTGAGCTTTGGCGATTTTCTCCTCTCATCTCATTCTCTAGACCAGCCAATAGGACATCCCAGAGCGATTTGCTGCCTGAAAATCAGAGGGTTTCTATTTCTTCTGCCTCCAGTAGCTTGAAAATCACTGATTTTGTGACTCCAATTGGTTGGGTAAGCTCAGTGCATTCTTCTCTCCTCTAGTAGTGAAAAATGACAAGGAACAAGTTCCTAGTCATCATTGTGTCCTCTGATTCTGAGAATGATCATGCCATCTTGCCTGAGAACCCAAATCTCAGTGGCTTCAAGGATAATTTCATCTCTTTTGAATACTATAGGTCGTCGAGTCAAGACCATCTCGAGGAGTTACCACAAAAAGAACTCAACACCACCATAACTCAAAGGCAAGTTGGTATTACCATTAGAGAACCTACCTCTCCTCTTCAGGTGCCAATCGAAGAAAGTGGGAGAAAAAGAAAACGAGTTCAGGTCACAACCTCTCTAGGGGTCTCGAGTGATGTAGGAAAAGAAAGGCAAGTTGAAAGCAAAAGGATTAAGGTAAAATAGGAGAAAGGAAAAGAACAGATGGAAGATACTAAAGCCGAGGCTGACAGAGCTCTTATAAGAAGAGTCTATGTCTCCCTTGAAAATGTCGGAAGTTGGAAAGTAAGATTGGTGCCTTTGCAACCTTCATGAATGAATCCATTCAAAACCTTTCAACATATATGGAAAAAACTCAAATAGAGTTCCCGACGAAAATCCCCTTTCCCTCCAGCATCACCACCTCTGAATGGCTCTGCTTAGGATAGTTATTCATGCTTTATGTATTTTGGAAAAACTATAGTTTTAGTATTAAAACGAAGCATCCATGTTACCCCCCTCCTAAACCATATGTATTGATTTGTTTATCAATGAAATATTATGGTTGGATTTAGTGTGTGTGCTAATTTAATGGAATGTCTTCTATCTCATGTCTATTATTAACATGGGTTTTGTTGAATAGACTAACATGCATGTTTGAGTGAGTTGGTTTTGTATTTGTATGTTAAGGAGATAGGGATCGGGCTAAGATATTGCACACACCTTTGAAGTTTGGGGGAGCACAGAATATATGTTGATTAACACCTGTCACTGATGATGACAGTGTAGGGAGGAAGGTTGATACAAGCTTGAAAGCCTGTTTGGAGAAAAATAAACTTAGAGGCAGCTAAGCTTATGGGGGAGATGAGTCAAAGAAGTTACAAAAGATATGGGGATAAGACTCTAGGGAAGCTAGGTAAATCAGATTGACTCATGAAATCAGTTAAGCTGGAACTTAGCTTGTGCAAGGGTAAATAAACTTTGATGCATGAAGAAGTGTGCATTGAGCCGTGGGGGAGAACCATTAGTTGAAGTAGAACTTATTTAAGCACTAAATGAAATAAGCATGGCGGAGTGCTTGTGTCATGCCCCAACCCTCCGGGCACACTGACGTGAGTTTTTTTTTTTTCTCTATCACTTAGTCTTTACGGAAATTATACTTATACATGGACTTATAGCTGTGTTTGAATTTGACATTTGGCAGCCTCGAATCCAATCATACCGAGCCGATAAGACTCCCAGGCAGATGGTGGGGTCACCATGGGCCCGTTTAAAATCCAAAACCTCGGTAGATTCGACTTCTAGGCATAGTATGTGGACATACTACTAACCAACATGTAATCTATAACTCTTAGGAAAGTCTAAGTAAAAAAATGTCACACATAATCTACCTAACGTTCACCATCAAGCAATCCCATCTACATCAGAATTGCATATAATAAACGAAGTAGACTTCGTTACATTCTACAGTGTTTTCAACGAACACTATTAAAGGTTTATTACATTGCATGTTCATATGTACAACATATAATAAGATAAATGAGCAATCCCAACAGTGGGTAAATAGCTAGAGGGTTTCCACCCTTTACTGCTTCTGGAAGTCCACCTGTCCTTCATTCCCCGAGTTTCCTGTTTCATAAGGGGTGTGAGCTTTACAAGCTCAGTGAAAAGAAAATAACATAAAGTCCTAGATAATAAATTATATTATCAACATAATAAACATGTTATCAAACAACAGTTTATACACACAAAAATCATGTAGAATAATGTCAACACAATTATCTACCATGAAATGTCCTTTCTTTCTCAAAAAGATAGCCCCGCCAAACTACATCTACAGCTCTTCCCCAACCGCAAGTAATACGTTTCCTACACAGTTGACAAATTCATACTTAGTGTTTCACACAACCCTTATATTAAATTTAGCTCGTACCAGTGCTCTCCATGAGCTAGGTACTTCAAACATTGGTGTGAGGTAATTTGATATGCACAGTACATCAATCAACATGCACACCAATATATGGATTAAAACACAATTGTCAACCCACACAGTATCTCTCACACATATGATCATAATAATCTCACTTAGCTAACATGGATTCCTAAGCTGTTGATGTGTTTTAAATTTGTAAATCTCCCAAGCACACGAACCATTTATAATACAGCGATTGAGTGCGAGGACGAACCTAAAGGAAACATTCAAAATACACATGCCTCAATTTTTATGTTTCTTAGAAAATTGAGATTCATAATTAAATCTAGGATAGAAAATCAATTTTAATCTTTAAAAGTATATTTCCAACTAATCAAATCTTCAATTAAATAAATAGACCTACAATTTTAGAGCATTGATTAAAAGTGATAAAAATTATGTTTTAATTAACTATTTATAAACAATCTCACCACACATCCTAATTCACAAAATCTAGTTCTAATTAAATTTAATCCTAACTAGTTAATCAAGTTGTTAGGGAGGTTTTAAATATATGAAATAATTACATTTTAAAATAATTAATAATTTTAAAATAAAACTAAAATACAACATTCAAGTGAAGCAAAATAAACATGAAAAATAAATCGGCAATAAAAGTAAACGACAGTAATAAAAATGTAGTAACGTAAAAGGTGGTTGTTTGGAAAAGACCATGCATCGGCAAAAATATTTAAATAAACAAACGACATAGATTTGAAATTCACGTAAAAATCTAAGTTCCAATTATGTTTATCCTCAATGTTAAAATCATAAACTTTAAATTATAAAACCAAACCTTAGTAACTTAGATCTAACAATCATAACCTAAGTCCTAATTGTTTCATGTCCGATTAAATAATTAAAGCATATAATTTACAATCGAATCAAAGACAATCATAAAAGGAATTTAGAAATTGGATGTTTCAAGATTCTAAACGGGTTGTCCTTTGATTATTTATTGGAAAAATTAAATACAGGATTGATTGAATACAAGATATTTAGAAATTGAAATTACAAAAGAGACTCACTTGTGAAATTCAAATGCACTGTGTATGCTTGAGTCTTCTCTTGGTCTTCTCTTCAATCATTTTGTCCTCTTTGGCTCAGAGTCAAATTCGAATTTGGTATGTGGGTTACTGGGCTATTTATAGGACTCGGGATTGAATGGATGGCTAAAATTAAATCTAGGTTTAAGTTAACAGGTGAAAGGTTGGGATTAGATCTAACTTAACATGGGTGGGTAGGATTAAAAGATAGAAAATTAGGGCTTACTAGTGTTATGGTCGAATTTAGTGGCTTGGGATCCAAGCTAGCTTTGTGGCTAAGCAATGGAGGACCAAAAATAGGAATTGGATTAAGAAAACGGATTTTTAGAAAATGGCTTGTGTGTTTAGGGTTTGATAACATGCAATGCAATTGAATGGATGAAATTGAGAGATGATATGAATGAAAGGATGGATGATAAGATGATGATGTGGAGGCTATCTTAGATGAGATATGAGCATGGATGAGATAAAATCAATGCAATATTCGAATTATGCATGTGTGATAAGGTAATGAGGTGTATGCAATGAACCTAGATGGGATTTGAATCAAATACATGGAGAAAATATAGTGCTAAAATCGAGCAAGGTGGAGATGAAACAGGATCTTGGTGATGTGTCAAGCTTGGAGAGGAATTAATGGGATTAACCATGGAGTATGTGCATGAATGGATCTCTAGAATGTGTGTGTCATGTCATGAAATCCATTATGCGCATGAATACCTAAATTCTAGGATTTAATGAGATGCATAGGGTTTTAATTTGATGAAACATGAAATGGAGGGCTAGAATTAATTGGCCTAGATGGTGCGTGGATGATCTTATTCCTAAGGTTAATCTATATGATAGATGGTTTGGATGTCCTAGATCTAAACATGATGCATGAACTGGTTGGATTGACTAAGTGCATCAACGGTTTGATGATATGAAAAACATGAGATGAATATGATGCATGAAATGAACGGTTTGGATTGGTTGATTGGGTTAATGGACGGTGTGGATGGGAGATTAGAAATTGGATGGTTAAGATTGGTTGGGTAAGATGGGTCATGGACATGGGCTTTTGGGTATGGACCTAAAATGGATTTGGGCTTAGGGTTGGTAAACTTGGATTTGAACCTGGAGCATTGGATCTTTAAATTGGACTTTGACTTGAATTGGACTTAAGTTTGCTGGGCTTGAATTCACTCTGGCTTGGCCCACATTGGGAAATACGCCTGAAGTGCTTGGCCCAATTGCAGTGGATCTCTGGGCCCATAGATCTTGATTTCAACTCTTGGCCTCTTAATTGCAGACTTAGATTTAAAAATTAAATAATTAATCAATACCACTATAATTCTAAATATTGAATAAATTTAGACTCTCATAAACGGATCTAGATTATCCAATTTACATCAAAAACCCTAAAGTGGCATGAATTAATTATCAAATTCTAAAATTTCCATTTTATACTCTCTTCCGGCAATTATCCATTGTTTTATGTATGAATCCTATTTTTCCATCTTTTTATCTACAAAACTAGAAAAAACCATTAAACGTATCTTTTATATACAAAATCAAGGCTAACTTAATCATAATTAAAGGGTAAAAATGTAAAAATTTTAGACTAAACATAAGCCCTTCCGCATGGAATCATAATACAAATATCAGCAATCTATACTTAACTATACCATACTGGAAAACTAAACACAAATTAAAAAGCTCACCTACGGGTTATAAACTATAACACAAATAAGTGTTACCGTTTTCTCCAGTTGGGTACATCTACCCTATACTCACCATTTATACATAGATTAACTATCTTGTAATACACACAGATATACACAAATACGGGTGTTCCAATCGGAATCGCAGTCGAATACCTAATCTATCATTAGATCACCAACATAACTATATCAAGTAGTCTCTAGGAATAAGTGAGTTCCGTACTTCGTTTTAGGATGACTAGATCTCGACATCCCGAAACACTCTCATGTTCACATTTTATATGTACAAACTCATAATCATCTCCTTGTGTGTGAGTAGTGTCGGTATCGCATTCTAATCAGATCACATCCTTTCATTCAATAAAAATGACCACGGACATCCACTTATTACCGTAGGGCTAATGGTACAAAGAATATTATATTGAATGGAAAATGAGATTTATTTTAATAAACACATAGTGTGGTTGAATCTCCTCACCTTCGGTTGGCGAATGTTTTTTAAATAATCTGTTTAAAACAATTAAACAGTATAAATAAATCATATATTTAAAAGAGGTTTAAATAACCTAATATTTTTCATGAAAACTACATACAAAATTGTTTGTTAAAACTCGACATATTGACTCTGCCCGATATATGTATTTTCTCGATACATCGTGAAATGGTGATGTATCATCTGATTCTTTGTCAATATGTCGATATGTACATTTTCTTGATACATCGTGAAATGGCGATATATCGTAAAACTCGATGTGTTGGTTTTACTTATATATATATACATATACATATACATATGCATATACATATACATATATATATACATATACATATGCATATATATATATACATATATATATATATATACATATATATATATATATATACATATATATATATATACATATATATATATATATCGAATTTTGAACATATATCGGCTGGATGAGGTCGCTACATCATAAAAACTCAATATGTCGATTTTACTTTTTTGCATACATATCGACGTTGATATATATCGGCTAGACATGAGTAACATATCGTAAAAACACGATATGCCCACTAGGTTTTAAGCAGCCCGCCGTTATCGAGCAAGGGCTTTCTATCGTTTCCCACGGAAAATCTACAAGGTATTTTTCTATCAAAACTTGGATAGAGATTCTTTTAAAGGTTATCTACAAAATGAAAGAAATAACTTCAAAGAAATACTTATAAAAGATAGCTAAAAAACCACTACAAAAGGGTTGCCTGATAAGTTTTGAAATGAACTGAAAAGTCTTGTGAATTGGTAAATTTTTCTGAAAACCGAAACCCATATTTATAACTTTCGAAAATCACTGTGCAAGTGAATTTCGTCTGTTAATTACCGTCGGTCTGTGTCCGCAGTGTCGGTAGGATTTACATAACCTTTTTATTTTTCAAAAATTTAGTTAAAAAGTTTAACTTTTCTTCCTCCTTCCGAGCACTTAAAATTGGGTATGCTTAGGGGCTGATTTGATAAAATCGAACACCGCAATCGCATTGAGAACGCGGATTTTAGCTAGGGTGCTAAAATCAAATTTTCATTTTATCAACCAAAAACCCTCTATTTTTTACAAAAATAATGTTTCACCCAAAATCAGTGGTCTAAGCCTCCCTAAATTTTCAAACTCATTTTCTAGTGTTTCAAACCCTCAAATCAATTTTCTAAAAATACCAAAAGTTTACTTAAAACATAGATTGACTATGATTCAAGTTTACCAATTTTCAGAATACGGGGTCTTTGTAAAACTGGGGTATTTAGAAAAATCACGTCCAAGCATTGTACTTCGGGTAAACGTTTGAAAATTCTGGAATATCATTGAATAGCGTACTCAAAAGCTTAGTATGTGTGTGAATTTCAAGATCTGAATATATCAGAAGAGTGACCTTTCACACTTAAGAAGTTTTCAAGTGATTATCATCTAAAACAAAATACATTTGTGAAATGTCTAAAATACCCTCAGATCTTCGTCGGGTTAAATCATTGAGCAAACAAGCTCCGATTGGATCATATAATACATTTTCGGGAAGCTCTTTCTGTACTCTATCATGTTAACTGGTCACAAAGCTGAGCTAACGGTTCTAAAATTTTGTCATTTTTCTAATTAAGGACCCAATTATTACAACTTGAAAATCGATGTCTGCCTATTAATCTTTGTCAATTGTATGACAAAATGGGGGACAAAATAGTAGAAGCTATAAGACATCAAAACCAATTATGGGAAGTAATTGGTGAAGCCGAAGTGCTTGGGCCTCTATAAAGACAGAGCCATAAAGGAGAAATGAAGAAGCCAATGGACATAGGAGAATGTATATGATAAGAATATAAAGAAGCCAATGGACATAAGAGAATGTCTGTACATAGAGTTTGGGATTTCAAACTCAAAGAAATTGGGGGAGAAAATCTTCTCTCACTAGGAAATCATGGTAAATGGGGGAGAATGAATACAAATCTAGTTCAGCCCATAAATGCATATTTATGTTTTGGGACTAACTGTTCTAATGAGTCTTGCTGTCCATTGAATATGCATTTGTAATCAATGTAATATTTTTTGAGTTGTAATAAGGGTGGGATTGTAATGGAATTAGCTTCTAGTTTTTGTCATGAAATTGACAAAGGGGGAGATTGTGAGTGCCACGGCTTGCTGAGTCCCTATGTTTGTCAATTTCATGACTCGGGTAGAAGCACTTGTAGAAGCTTAAAGACTCAATATGATTAAGATCGAAGATCATGCTCCACCGGTTTAAAGCTCATCGTTATGGCAATCACAAAATAGGTATTTAGCTATAGATGACATTAGGTGGTACCCAGAACTTAAAAGGATCATTTCTAGGCTTAGTTGAACAAATTGTAAAATCATTAAAAGCCTAGAGAGTAAGCTTGACAGTGAAGTGGAACCCAACTTGGAAATATGTACTTGGTTTCACTGTCAGCTCGACCAGTCGTTCTCACCGACCCCTCGGTGGAGACAGGATTGACCCATCATGGTCAAAGACTAGTCGGTCAGATTGACAAAGGTTCTGGGTCATAGAACTATTATTCTGCATGTTCCTCTGATCGAGAGTCTCGTATGTACTGACCCCTTGGTGAAAGGCTAAAACGACTCATCGTGGTCAACGACTATTCGATGAAGACTTATGAGTTCTAGAACTTAGAACTCAAGTGGACTATCGAGAAACAGACATAGTGGTAATTCAAGACTGATCGAGAGTACCAGGACCGACCCCTCGGTAAAGGGCGACAGGTTGGTCTGGGTATGACTAGTTTTTGTCTTGAAACTCTGTTATCATGGTGTTGCCCCAAACCGAGCCTTTCGTATGGACCGTCCTATCGGTGCCATGACTGTCGACCCATTGGCGAAGTAGTCATACCCAGACCAAGCATCTCGTATGGACCGACCTATCGGTGCCATGACTGGCTACACTGGCATGTCGACCGGGAAAGAATTATATTGTTGGGAGTGCATTAATGCTCAACGATCAGGTTGTTGAACGGCAACATTTCTAGTCACCGACCCCTTGACACGCCTGACCTGTTGGTACATGACTGCTGCTGAAACTGGTTGTCGTGTCTATAAAAACCAATCTTTATGCAACCAGTTGACATCCTTTCACAAAACGATTGGACTCTCATCATTATAAGTGAGCTTAAACAAGGGCCAACAAAAGGATCACTCTTTCTTTCGTGCCTACATTTGGGGAATCTAATACAACCAATCATATGGATTGAGTTTGTGAGAGAGAGAGGAAAGGATAATAAACTAGGAAAGCTTTGGTATCAAGTTTCCTTTTCACCCTGGAATTGTGATTGCTATACGACGGCTACAAGGAGGAGCGTCGGCACACATTGGGTGGATCTTCGAGAAGCACACATCAGCGAGAAAGAGCTTCAAAGGCAAATGCTTCTTGGTTTTAATTTGTTTTTAAAACCTTTGTCCCGAAAGTGGATTAAGGAGGATTGGTTTCGAAAACCACTATAAAAAATTCTAGAGCGTCGTCTCTACCACAATGGTGGGTAGAATTCCAAGCAGATTGAGTGAGATAGAATTTCTACTCTAATTGTGAGGGTGTAAGTCCCCACTTAGTGGATTTGGGAATAGATTAAGGTTGAACGAGTCCTAATAGTAGATGTAGGTTGGCTAACCGAACCACTATAGATTTGGTCTTATAATGTTTTGATCTTTGTGTGTTTGTATTTATTATTTAAGTACTCTTCTCAACACACATCACTTTGCATGTTGATTATCTTATTTTACACATTATGCACAAGCATCGATATTCAAGCAATATGCAAAGGTTTATAAACTTAGTGTGACCATTAAAGTAATTCAAATCAATTTATCACACTAAACAAATCTGTTGATTAAAATTGACACTCAGCTACACTTAAAATAATCAAGAAATTTGTAAACACCATGGAAACTGGGATTGACCTATTCACCTCCCCCCTTTAGGGTCAAATCGTATTCTAGCACCATGAAAAGGCACTTTCAGTTTTCTCTTTGTTGGGCTAGTAAAGCTCACATCCCTTACATTTCAGGGAACCCAGAAGATGAAGGACTTGATGGTCCACACGTGTAGTAGGGGTGGAAGGCCTGTAACTATTATCCCCGCTGTTGGGTTTTACGTTTATCTACTTGATGTTTTTGTGTACTGTCAGTATGAACATGTTTTGTAATAAACCCCTTATTGTGTCCGTTGAGACATTGTAGAAACGTAATACAGTATACTTCATTCTTTTATGTACGATTCTGATGTAGATGAGATTGATTTATGGTGAATGATGGGTAGATCATGTGTGACATTTTTCTACTTGGACTTTCATAAGAGGTCAAGTTATAGACTACATGTTGGTTAATAGTGGATCCACATACTATGCGTCGAGGTAGAATCTATTGAGGTTTTGGGTCTTAAGTGGGTCCATGGTGACCCCTCCATCTGCCTGGGATTCTTACAGGCTGTGTATGGCTGGATCTGAGGCTGCCAAATATCATGTCCAAACTTTGATCATAGGAAATGTTAAGTCTATGTATAATTATGATTTCCGCAATGGCTCATTATTAGGAAAAAAAAATTATCTCACGTCAGTGGGCCGAGGAGCGGGGTGTGACATTGACCATCTACATGCATTACTTCTATCCAGTTCTTTAACGTTTGCTTGTCACAAAGACAACGATGGATGATGGATGCTGAAATATTTTTTTTTTAAGGGGTCTCAGTTTTACACTTACTCTGCCCCTAAATATTTTTTTTATAGATGAAATATGATGAACTATGATGACCTTGTACCCCCAAACTTAAATTGAACATTATCTTCAATGTTCCCTAATCTACACTTGCCAGGTGCAAAGGAAGAAATATTTCAGAAAACAATAATCTGGGTGTAGATGTACCTTCGGATGTGCATGAAATGATGTATGACTGACTCCCAGGATAGACTGACTCAATGAAAAACCAAAATTAGGCATGATAAACTCAAAACTAGACACTAACAACTCAGACCAACTCAGACTTAGTCAGATAGGACGGTAGGTCTAGGTGAATGGGTGAATGGGTGTGGGTGGATGGTTAAATGGGCAAATGGGATCAGTCTTGGTAAATGGGATCAATGAATAGAACTTCTACCTCTCCTTCTGAATTGTAAAACTCTAAGAATAGTTTCAATCGATGACCATTGACTTTGAAATCATGACCATTCTTAGGATGCTTGATTTGAATGGCTCCATGTGGGAATACAGATATGACAATGAAAGGAAAGAACCATTTTGACTTCAGTTTTCAAGGAAAAATATGTAATCATGAATTGTACAATAATACCTTTTGACCAACAGTGAACACTTTCAGGAGGATGTGTTTGTCATGAAAAACTTTCATCTATTCTTTGTACTTCTTGGCTACACTTCATTTCGTATTTTTTCCAACTCAGTCAATTGGAGTTTTTCTGAGTTGTCCAGCCGTGTCTAGAGCAAAATTGAAACGTTTGATAGCCCAATAAGCTTTGTGCTCTAACTCACTGGAAGATGACAAGCCTTACCACACACTAAACGATAGAGTAACATTCATATGGGTGTCTTGAATGTTGTTCGATAACCTATAATGGATCAGTAAGTCTGGAACACCACTCCTTCCGTGTTGGATTAACTATCTTCTCAAGAATATGCTTAATCTCTTTATTTGATATTTCCACTTGTCTGCTTGTTTGTGAGTGATGGGGACTAACTACTTTGTGAATCACCCCATATGATTTCATAAATTTTTCGAATGGACGATCACAGAAGTGCTTACCTCCATCACTGATAATTGTTCGTGGAATTCCAAATTTAAAGAAAATATTTTCTTTCAAGAAACATGTGACAACCTTGTGATCATTAGTCTTGCATGCCACTACTTTTACCCACTTTGATACGTAGTCGACACTATAAGGATATATAGATTGTCGAAAGAATTAGGGAAGGGTCCCATGAAATCGATGCCCCAAACATCATAGAGTTCAACGATTAAGATGGGGTTTAAATGCATCATATTCTGGCAAGATATACTTCTTAATTTTTGACATCTATCACATGAAACACAAAAGGTATGGGTATCACGAAACATGGAGGGACAGTAAAAATCCACACTGCAAGATTATTGCAGTTGTCTTTTAAACACTGAAGTGCCCTCCACAAGCTTGATCATGACAAAAACTTATGACACTTCGTTGTTCCTCCTCAGGGACACAACGATGGATGATTTGGTCTGCACAATGCTTAAACAAATATGGATTGTCCAACACAAAACTTTTGATTTGTGCCAGAAATTAATTTTATCTTGCTTAGTCCAATGCGGAGGCATTTGACTAGTTACAAGATAATTAACAATATCAGCAAACCATGGTATTTGGAATACAGACATGAGTTGTTCATCAGGGAAGGACTCAGTGATAGGACGGATATCATCAGTGAACTCATTTACCAATCTAGACAAATGGTTGGCTACCACGTTTTTGGAACCTTTTTTGTCCCGGATTGCAATGTCAAATTCTAGTAGCAAAAGTATCTATCGGATCACGTTGCACTGAAGTATCGTCTTTCCAATAAAGATACTAAGTCCCGCCTAATCTGAATAAACGATGACCTTCGAACCTACTAGGTAAAATCAAAATTTGTCTAATGCAAATACAACAGTTAACAATTATTTCTCCATGGTGGAGTAGTGGAGTTGAGCATCATTCAGAGTTTTGCTAGCATAGTAGACAACATGAGGAAATTTGTTTATTATTTGTCCTAACACGGCTCCTACTGCATAGTAAGAGGCATCACACATGATTTCAAAAAGTACAGACCAATCAAGTAGTTGTATGATCGGAGTAGAAGTGAAAACAGTTTTCAATTTTTCAAAGGCTATGACACATTTTCATCAAATTTAAAATGACATCCTTGGCTAGGAATCTACAGAGAGGTCGCAATATGTCACTGAATCCTTTCATAAACCTTCTGTAAAATCCAACATGACCTAATAATGACCTAATCTCTTTAAAAGTTTGGGGTCTTAGCAAATTAGAGATTATGTTAACTTTGGCTTTATCTACTTTAATTCCTTTTTCTGAGATGATGTGCCCTAGTACTATGCTTGATTTCACCATAAAAGTGACACTTTTCCCAATTGAGTACCAAGTTCTTTTCTTTGCACCTGACAAACACATTGGTCAGATGGTGCAGGCACTGGTCAAAAGTTGATCTAAAAACTGAGAAGTCATCCACAAAGACTTCAAGGAAGTGTTCTACCATACCGGAGAAAATGTTGGTCATACACCGCTAAAAAATGGATGGTGCATTACATAGTCCGAAAGGCATACGACGATAGGCGAATGTACCGAATGGAGAGGTGAGGGTTGTTTTCTCCTGATCCTCAAGAGCAGGATAGATTTGGTTATAGCCGGAATAACCACCATGAAAATAATTGAATGCATGACCGGATAAACGCTCAAGCATCTGATTGATGAATGGAAAAAGGAAGTGATCCTTACAAGTGGCAGTGTTCAACTTACAGTAGTCAATACAAATTGTCCAACCTGTTTGAACGCGTGTTGGAACTATCTCATTTTCCTCATTTTTATTATTGTGACACCAGACTTTTTCGGAAGATTGAATTGGACTTACCCATGCGCTGTCAGAGATTGGGTAAATAATATCCGCCTCGAGAAGTTTCAAAATTTTGGTTCTCACTACTTCCTGCATCGCATGATTTAACCGTCTCCGTGGTTCTCTAGATGTCTTGGAATTTTCTTCCAAATGAATTTTATGCATGACCACAAAAGGGCTAATTCCTTTGAGATCGACGATGGACCATCCTATAGCTTCACGATGATCTCATAAAACAGCAAGGAGTCTAGACTCCTGTTCAGAAGTTAAGTCTGAAGCTATGATAATAGGCAATGTGTTTGAAGGTCCAAGATAAGAATATTTGAGAGTATGAAGGAGTGTTTTAAGTTATAATTCTGATGGCCTCTAAACAGATGGGACTGAAGCAGATTGATTGATTGAGAGAGGTTCGGACATGGTGATAACATGCACTTCATTTTTATTAAAATCCTTGTCTAAAGTGGATAGTGATTTTTCGAACAGATCATCAATAATGAAGTGAAGGAAAAACTCATCGACAAAACTCTGAATAATGTTAACCTCGCATGGGTCATCCGTGCAGAGAGGTTGTCGACATAGACCAAAAGCGTTGAATTCAGTTGTCAAGTCACCAAATGATAATCTAAGCATATCATTCTAGCAATTGATCATAGCTTTTGCAGTGGCCAAGAATGGTCGTCCAAGAATGATTGGGATGTGCCCATTATCGTTCTGAGTTGGTTGTGTATCTAATATCACAAAATCTACAGGAAAGTAGAAATCATCAACCTTAAGTAGAACGTCTTCTATCAAACCTCTCAGAATTTTTACAGAACGGCCAGCTAACTGTAGAATGATAGAAGTGGGTTTAGAACTCTCCCAAACCAAACTGCTCATAAAGAGAGTATGGTAGTAGGCTGACACTAGATCCAAGATCTAATAAGGCCCTGTCAATTTCATCTGTACCAATGGTACATGCAATCGTTGGGCACCTAGGATCTTTATGTTTGATTAGAAATGGTTGTTGGAGGAGTGCACTGGCATTCTCTGCTAGAAGTGCTTTTCTAGAAACATTAGTTCTCTTTTACACGTACATAGGTCTTTGAGAAATTTGGCGTATGAAGGTACCTTATTGATGGCATCCAATAGAGGGATATTGATTCTGACATGTTTGAACACCTTTAGTATATCACCATAAGGTATCTTTTGTTTTGCTGACAACCTATGAGTGTATGGAGCCCAAGGTAAATATGTTTTCTTAGTAGAGAGATCCGGTGAATTTTGGACAGGGGATGAACTCAATGAGTTATTTAGATGCTTTGATTGATCAATGATTTGTTCCTTTAGTTTAGGCATTTCCACTTTATTGTCTACCTGTTTTCCTCATCTCAAGTATGATTGATTTGACATTTTCTGGTTTAGATGATGAAACCGCATACTGCCCTTTGGGATTTGGAATAGGTTGACTAGGAAACTTGCCTTTTTTCTCAATCACCAATAGCAGTGGCTAAGTGTCCAACATATGTTTCAAGCTTGTGCATAGCCTGCTGGGTAAATTGCATGAATTGCTGCAACGTATCCTCAATCGAAGGCTTACATTGTTGCGAGGGATTAAACTGATAAGACTAGTGATGTTGTGAAGATGGATTATATGATTGATTTTGAGGTGATGGATACGATGGATTTGGAGATGGTTGGAATGGTTGATATTGATATTGATGAGGATTTTGGTTCATTGGAGATTGATTCTGACGCCAAGAGAAATTGGGATGATTCTGCCAATGAGGGTTGCATGTGGCAGAGAGCGGGGTTCCTTGTTGTCTTCCAAAATTATTGTTGGTCTGTTCGGTTGAACAATCAGCATTAGAACCTAAGGATAATTTTGGACAATGTGTCCTAGGTTAGAACACATAGCACAAAACTCAGCATTCGTTCCTAGTGATGGATTCATCACTTGAGTCATCGCTAATGTGTCAAATTTTTTGTTAGGTTTGCAATTGCTAACTTAACGTCAAAGTCACTTCTAACTTCGTACAAACCCCTTTCTTTGAGGTTTGTGGTAAATTCTCTTTCTTGGAGAAATCCCATCACTGAGAAGTCTCCACCAATGTTTCTAGGAATGTCAATCCATTGTTCTCAGTTAGCTTATAAAAGTCCTCATTTTTCGTGGAGTCAACCATTTGACAGTTTGATGTGGTCAAACCATCATAGAAAAATTGGACAAGTCTCCACGTTTCAAAACCATGGTGGAGACATTTTGCTAATACATCTTTGAGTCTTTCCCATGATTCACAGAATTGTTCACCCACATTCTTATTAAAATTTATCATTTCTTTGTTGAGGGCGCTTATTTTAGATATAGGGAAAAAATTGTTCAAAATTTTATTAACGAGTTGATCGCAAGATGTGATGGAATTCGCAGGTAAAGAATTTAACCAAGATTTAGGTTTTTTTAAAGAGAAAGGAAATAATCGAAGTTTAATAGATTCATCAGTGATTTCTTGAATTTTAATGGTGGCACAGATCACTAACAATTCTTTAACATGGAGGTACGGATCCTCTCTATCATGACCATGGAAGGCAGGTAGAAGATGTAAAAGTGCTGGCTTAAGTTCAAAGATAACATTGGTTGGAGGTGACACTATACATGATGGAGTCTTGGCAGTGAGTGGAGAGAAGTAATCTTGGACAGTTTTCTCCGCAACTTCCTCTGTCATTGGTGATGATGGTAGTGATGAAAATGAAGATGATGAGAGTAATGAAGTAGATGGACTGTCTATGTCTATGATTGAGCTAGATTGAGCCTTAGACGCAACAATCGAAGTACCGACAAGAGGTGTAACTCTAACCAAGTAATTGAGGGAGTCACGAGATCAGTTAAGCATACACAGACACAATCATTCACGTTCAAACAAATTCATACAAGAAAATGCCTAAATCTAGATTCAAACTTCTTTAAGAGATTGAATTTTTATTGGCTACTAATAGGACCTTAAAAATTGTTTCTAAATGTACTCCTACTTTTCTCTCCAAATTATCTCAATCTCCAATAAGAGTTTAACCACAAGATGGCCAGGCAAGTTCCCATGTAACTGGGGGAGCACAAACGACATCTCGTCCAAACTTATCCTTAGACATTCTCGACCTCATGCTTTGGTGACAGAACTAATCCCTAGACACCATTCTTGAAGATAAACTATTTATTGGTTACAAAAATCAATTTGAATTAAAAAGGTTCCTAATGAGTATGAAACCCTAAAGTCTAGCCTAATGGTTCCTTAATTGATTTTATTAGGAGATGCATTGTAACACCTCGGATTTTCAAACTATTATTTTATATGACAATTATTCTTTTAAATTATGGATTTTAGAATTGGACCTTATTTGGATCAAGAATTGGGCCATGACCCAATTAGGACCCAACCAATGTTGGAATTGGTTTTATTAAATACAAATGGGTTGAATTAATTTAGTGATGAATTATATCTAATTTTAAATAAAAGATTTTTATGGCAGAATTTTAAATGTGAAACCTATAGATTTTGCGCATGAGAAATTGTGGGATTTTAAATCCACAATGATATACTAGATATTTAAAAAGGGATGAAATATCTATGAAATAAATAAAAGATTAAGCATGGCCAAAATTTGGATAATAATATCCATATTATGCACATAGGATATTCTAAAAGGGAAGGTAGATTGTCTTAAATTAAATTAAAAGATTATTTGGATTATGATTAAGGTTATGCGCATAGTACTTACTAATTAGAGTTAAAGGGAAGGTTTTAAATTAAGAAGGAGAGGTCGGCCATGGCTAAATAAGACAAGGGAAAGTTGGCTATGGCTAATTAAAGAGGGAAAGTTGGCCATGGTTAAATAAGGAAGGTTTGACATATGTCTAGTGTTTTGGTTATAACTTTTCACTCCAATATTCGATTACTTTGATTCTTTTTGCTTTGGAAATAAGACTTCAAGGGCTACAACTTTGTTGTTTACCACTTTTTCTGATTCGGAATTTAACAAGGTCGAAATGGAGCTACAATATAGTATATGTGTAAAAAAAAGGGGAAACACAAGGGGCGCACGGCTAAGAGTTGCTTATCTTAAGAACATTCTAATATTGGATTAAGAAAGGCTATAAAAGGAGAGATCAAGATGGATACACGGTTTTGGATATCTTTTATTGTTGAGTTTATTCCTCTCTCTCCCTCTCTCAATTCATCATTCTCTTCCACGCCAAGAGCAAGAGAAGAAAGGGCAGCAACAAGAAGGAGTTCTTGTTTGGAGAAAATCAAAAGGAAAAGAAAGAAAATTGGAAGAACAAGAAACCAAAGGGGAAAAGGTTAGTATCTTGCTTAATAATTTTATGTTTTGAAACAAAAAGAACCATAGGGTTCGGCTATAGTGCATGGCCGAACCCCATGGAGAAAGATGGAGAAAGATTGGTGATGAGTATTAATGGATTAAATGGAGAAAAAGAACCATAGGGTTCGGCCTTATGGCATGGCCGAACTCCATGGAAAGATATGATTAGTTATTGGGTTTTAAAGATTGAAAACCATGGAGAGTGTTGATTTATTAATTGGGTTTATGTTCCTAGATCTTAAATCATAGAAACCTTTGGTGATTGTATGTTTTAGATTCAAGAAAATCAATGAAAGAATATGGAATATGGGTCGGCCATGGCATGGCCGAACCATGGTTGTTTTATGGCTAATTGAGTGGATCTAAAATAATAAAAAGGAGGGGTAAGGTTCGGCCATAAGGTTCGGCCATAGTGCATGGCCGAACCCCACCAAACATTTTATGGATAATAATCGATTAATGTTATGAGTAAAGGTTTTATTGAATCTAAGCTAATGACTAAGATCATGAACCATAGGGTTCGGCCGTGGTGCTTGGCCGAACCCCATGGGTTAAGTTTGGAATGTTAGATGGAAATGGTTGCTAAAATTGGAGAGCAATCCAAATATGGAAAGGTTCCAAATATGGTTAGTATTGTTAAAACTAGAAAACATCTAAGTATGGTAAGGATTGCTAAATTTGGAAAGCAATCTAAAAATGGAAGGAAGGTGGTTTTTTTTTAAAACAATCTATTTTTAGAAAGTGTTTCCAATTATGGAAAGGATGATTGAATATTAAGAAAGTTTCTATTCTTGGAAGTTGTTATTAAAATTAGAAAATATCTAATTATTGACCATGAAGATTATTTATGGAAACTATCCAATAATGGAAAGTGGGGTTTAATTATGGAGCATGATGTCTAAGTATGGAATCTATGTTTGGAAAACATATAAGTATGGAAATGTAGAGTTAATTTGGAAACTATACACCATAGGGTTCGGCCAAGGTGTATGGCAGAACCCCATGGTCCAAATTAAGGGATTAATGGCATCTTTAATTCACGGTTTAAGGGCTAATTTATGAATCAGATTATGAACCTATATTATGAGTTAGGTTATGTGTAATTTTAAAATAAAATAAAGGATACAATGTATGATATGAATTGATGGAGAAAATAATGGCAAAAATGTAATTAAACACCAAAGTGGAGAACCTTGGGTTCGGCCATGATGTATGGCCGAACCCCATAAGTTGTGTTTGATGGACTTATTTGGTTAGGGAAATTTACAAGGTCTAATCATGGAAGATTTAAAAGAAAGAGGAAACCAATGGCATTTTCGTAAATATGAGAGAATATTGGACATTGGGTTCGGCCATAGTGTATGGCCGAATCCCATGAATTATTTTATGGGATTATATGCTTTGGAAACATGAATGGATGACTTGGAACCTAAGCAAAGAAAAGGGGCTAGGGTTATCAACAATGGCATTTTTGTAAATATGTATGAAAAATGGTAAGCCATGGGTTCGGCCATGGTGTATGGCCGAACCCCATGGGTTTTATTTATGGACTCAGAACCTTGTAATTAGGTGTGACTTGGTGTTGATTTATCATTATATTATAAGGTAATGGGATCTCGCAAGTGGTGCGCGATCGGTGATCGAATCTTGGACGAAAAGCAAGGACTTGTGAACGGTCTTAGGTAAGATTCCACCTCTTTGAAACCATGGGTTTATGTACAATGTTTTCTTATCTTATTGATGAGTTTATATTGTAAGGTTATGTTTCAAATGGTTATTTTAAATGCTATATTTATATGATTAAAATAGCCTGTGTTGGATACGTTTCAAATGGTGATTTTTATATGCTATGTTTATTTAATAAAATAACATCTGTTTTATATATTTCAAATATGAGCTTTTAAATGTTATGATTTGTATAATTGCATAGTATATGGACATTTGCATCTCATGCATGGCATGGGAGGGATGACAGGTAACCGGAGACCCACACTCCGTCGGGGCGTCCGTAAAGCACTAGTGGGGGATACCTTGATGATGAGAATTCCATCAAGAGGATACTATGTAGCCGGAGATCCACCACTCCGTCGGGGCGTCCGTAAAACAATCGTGGGGGATACCTTGATAATGAGAATTCCATCAAGAGAATACTATGTATGAAATGTAGCCGGAGGGTCCACACTCCTTTGGGGCGTCCGAAAGACCTATGTGGAGGGGTACTTTTATGTACATTTGATGGGTGAGACTCATTGCATATGATAGCATGGCATGGCATTGAATCGGCATGATTATGACCTTTATTATCATGCAAGGTTTTGGTTTTTATCGGTATGATTGGATCTTTAATTATCATACAATGTTTTGGATACGATGCTTTATAAGTATGGCATGATTTATTATAACTGGTTTTGATATCTATTATATCTGGATTTTTGGTACTAACCCATGTGTTAACCCTCACTGGAATACCTACTGGGCGCGTTGTACTAACGCCCTACTCTACCATTTAGTGGATGATGCAGGAAACGAGGGAAACGCTGAACGCGGAAAGGGGCAAGCATAGGAGCTTGGAACGCTTTTAGTTTTATGTTTGTTTAAGATACTCAGGGATTGGTATTTTGAGTATCTAGAGTTTGGATGTAATAACTTAGATGGATTTGCTATGGTTGGATATTTTACTGAATAATTATCTTAAGATAATGATGATTAAAGACTTGACGTACTTTGCTATCTGGATGGAATAGAACTTGGTTCTATTATATTTCCGCATTTTGATGTTATGATTCCGCAGGTTATGATTCTTATTCCGTATCTTGATATTGCTATGTGTGAACCGTTTTATTGGACTGAGTCCATATACACATAGGGTTGGCCAGTTAAGGGTCGGACTTTGGAAGTTCGAACTTAGCTCGCGTCGTGACGTCCCGCGCTCTATCACTCTACTCTGTTATAAAAAAAAAATAGACTCTCAATTTACGGGTAAAAGCGAGTGAAAAGGGGTGGGGCGTTACAAGCATGAACCATTTTACTAACTTATTTTTCTCGATATTGTGAATGTAATCTTACTTTACCAATGCAAACATCAAGTAAATATGCAAAACAATTATCAAACAAATCTAAACTAATGCATGAATCTAACACCCTAATATGCATGAGTAATTTATATATGCAAACTAATTAAAACAAATTAAAGAACACCCTAAAAATTTCTATATGAATGCATGATAAAAATAAAAATTAAAAGAAGCCGATTAGGCACTCACCTTAGCCTAATATGCATATTTCCATAAATTTTCAAGTACGCATCTAAAAACCTATAAAACAATAGATACAAGCCTTGGCGTAGAGTCTAAATCAAAGAATGAATGATACAAAACTAAATGATTTTTTCCTAAGCTGCAACTAACGAAGGAGATGTAATATTTACAACCTTAAACATGAATTTTAAATGAGACAAGATTATAAAAATTAAAACCAAGTTCACCAAATTAAATCTCTATTCCATGATTTCTACGATTTGATTAGACATCTTATTTTGAAATTTTCACAAGTTAGATAACATTTCTAAATCTTGAAAACTTCTAAGTTTGGAAATTTTTCTAACATTGGATGGTTTCCAAAAATAACTCTATTACCAAAAATAGATTTTTGTTTAAAAATAGAAAACTTTCCAAAAATAGATTTTCCAAAACTAAGATTTTACTAAAAAAAATATTCCAAGATTAGAAAATTCTTGCTAAAATAGGAAACTAATAAAATAGAATATTTCCAAAAATAGAAAATTCTAAATATGGCTGTTTAAAAAATTTAGCTACTTTCCAAAAATAAATTGATTCTAAAATATTGAGATTTTCAAAATTTTCTTATTTAAGGTAACTTTCTAAAATTACAACATTCAAAAAATAAAAGTTTCCAATTTTAAAGAGTTGCCAAAAATAGAGCTTCCCAAAAATAACAGTTTTTCTTAAAAGTATATAATTTTAAACGCACACAATTTAATTTATGATTTACCTGGCAATGGCGCCAAAAACTTGTTGTTGTCGAATTTTACATTTATAACTCGCAAGCGTACGAACCATTTATAATATAGCAGTTAGAGTACGAGGTCAAACCCAATAAAAAATCAAAAAATATATGCACTAAAATTAAATTAGCATTTCTTTAAAAAGATATATCATCAAGAAGTAGAATCCCAATGTTTAAATCAAAGATCCGTAACACCTGAATTTTAATAAATCTTTTATCCAAAAATCAAAATAATATCATTATCTCACTTATATATCTAACTTGTAAAATTAGCAAAATAAGATGTTTGAATTAAATTCAATTTATTGTCAAGAATCAAATCCATGTCCTTTTTATTCAAAGTAGTGAACAAAATGATAATCTTAATCCCAATTTAAAATTAAATGTCCTAAGATCAAAATAACACATCTCCAACTTTAGTTAATTGAATTTTGAGAGAGAGAGAGAGAGAGAGAGAGAGAGAGAGTTTTTGGATATAAAGAATTACAGAATGAATGAATAAACATACAAAAATTAAAATAAAGACATTGAAAATACATTGAACAAAATAAAAGACATAACTAAATACTGGAAATAAATTGACAAATAAAGTCAATGACAGAATAAATAAATGCATAATTTAAAGGTTGGTTATTGAAATAGACCGCTCATCACCCAAAATGAATAAATTCATACCCATCATCAAAATTAAAATCTATAAACTTCAATTTGGATAACTGAATCTTAGTAACTTAGATTTAACACTTTAAAACCTAAGTTCTAACTATTTCATGTCCAATTAAATGAATAAAGAATATAAACCTTAGAATTAAATCTAAACAATCATCAAAGAAATCTGTGATGTTTCAAGGTTCTAAAGGAATATTTCTTATTTATTATAACACCCTAGATTTTCAGGTTATGAATATATATATGAAAATTGCCCATTTAATTTGTGAACTAATGGATATGGACCTTAGATGGGTAAGGTGTTGGATCAATTACCCAATTAAGACCCAACGGATTGTGGATATGATTCAATTAAAATAAATGGGTGAGATTTATTTAATTGGGTCAAGATTGTCAATTTGGTCAAATACCCAATTGCGACCCAATGGGTCATGGTTGACTTGGTTGACCACCAAGTGAGTTCAAGCTTAATTAATTGGGGCTGAATTAAGTTGGAAATGGAATCAAGTAATTGAGTTGATTTTAAGTGAGTTAAGTGAGTTGAGTTTACAAGAATTAAAAATAATTGAGTTATGGTGAGTTCGATGGGAAGTTAATGGGACCTTCATCTTAAGTGAGTGGATTGAGAAGATGAAGGGCTTTTGTTGTTACACAAACATATTCTAGGGTTACACGTTGGAGACATGGGAGTTTCATCTCATGGGATGAAACTCCAAATAGATCATTAATGGGGAGGTGAAAGGTTTTGGAGGTTACACAAAGGCTTACACGTTGGAGAGATGGGAGGGTTTCCAACTCAAGATGGAAACCAAGGGTCAAACGGTGGGAGTGTTTCATCGCATGAGATGAACCTCCAAATGGAACATTAAGGAGGGAGGTGAAGGGTCATGGGAGTTACAAAAGGGTATCACCAAAGGACACCACCTTGGCCAAATTTCATTAAATAAGAAAAGACTAGGTTGCATCTTAGACTCTCTCTCTCTCTCTCAAACTCTCACTCAAGGCCGATCCCCTCTCATTGACAAAGGGAGTTTTATATCAAATCTTCTCTCTTTCTCCCTCTCTCAAACCTATACCTCTTGGCCGAACCATTCATGGAGATTTTATCAAGATCAATCTCGGCCAAGGATCAAGAAGGAAGGAAGAAGAGGCTAAGGAAGGAAAGAAGCAAGAAGGAGTGAAAGAAACCGGAAGAGTCGCGGAATTGGTAATTACTTGATAGATTTTTATTAAGTAAGAAAAGATGATCAAGAATCATGGTTTGGCCTTTGCATGGCCAAACCCTAAGGTTTCATGTATAAAAATCATTAAGGACAAAGGAAGGGCTGGATGAGGTTCGGCCATGATGTGTGGCCGAATCCCACCAAGGAATATGAACATGGTTACATAATTTTCAAGAGGAAGTGATGAACCATAGGGTTCGGCCATGTTGTATGGCCGAGCCCCATGGAAGGACATTAGTTATTTTTAATGGATTTGAAAGATGAAAATCATAGATGTATGTTTATGATTTTAAAAGGTTTTAAAGGGTTTAAATGGATGTATGTATGAGAACCATCAAAGGATCAAATCATAGATGTATGATTCTTTTTAAAAGAAATCAGGAACCAACATGGCCGAACCCCATGAAGGGAGGTTATTGATTTTAAAAGGGTTTTTAAGCATGAAAACCATGGAGAAGTATTAATGGTTTTAAAAGGTGGTTTGATCATGGTAGGATGGAAACAAAGGACCATGGGTTAGGCCATGTGTATGACCGAACCCCATGAACCATTTTCATGGGTCATTCATGGACCTATCATGTTGAGATGAATGATTATGTTAGGAGATAAAAGGATCTGATTATGGGTTTTTATGTTGATGGATTATTTGTGCATGAGATGTTTAGTCATATGAACCTATGTTTTTGGACCTAAACATAAGGTGATGGAAATAATGGCAAAGAAGTAAATATGGATAAAAATGAAAGATCATGGGTTCGTCCATAGTGTATGGCCGAACCCCATGAGGAATGTTTTTGTGGACTTAAGTGGTTATTAATGTTAAAAGATTAATCTATAAGTGATTAGATTAATGAAACAAAGATGGCAGGATCTTGGACTTAATTTAAAAAATCAAAGGATTGAAAAGAAGGGCACAAAACCAAGGGAGTGAGGTTCGGCCATGTTGTATGGCCGAACCACACTAAGGAATATTTGTGGACTTAGGATTTCTTAGATGGTTGAACTTATGTGGATTGGTTAATAAATAAAAGAGGGACCCAAATTGAAGTGGATGAGGTTCGGCCATGTTGTATGGCTGAACCCCACAAAGATGTGTTTATAGACTTAGACATAATTGTAAATCAAATGGAACTATAAAACTAAAAACAATCTTAAACATATCTAGTATTTATAAAATAAGGACTAATTAATCTAATATTAAAGGGTAAAATTGTAATTTTACGTTGTTCATCAAATACCCCCAAACTTAGATTTTGCTAATCCTCGAGCAAAACTAAAAACTAAAAACGAAAATGGAAAATTAAAAATCCTAAATGACACCACTTTCGCTGGCTCTCTCGATTGCATTTAGCGTATGCAACAAGCCTTTAAACCCCTAGTGGACGAGTTATAGTCTCGTGAGGGTTTCCAGTGATGATACCCACAAACATCATCATTTTTTTTCAAATTTTTTCAGCAAAAACACATAGCCAAAAATCTAAACATCATACAACTCTAAAATTTATTTTACAAGACTTATACTCGGAGTGTTGTGTGTGATAGCCATTATTAAGACAGTCTTCTTTTTCCAAATTGACACAAGTTTTATAACCACCATTGGAAAATACGCTTTGACTTTAATCCTCACCAGATATATCTCTCAGAAAGATTAACGCTCAAAGGTTGGTTTATTTTCTCTCAAGGTATATGTGAGCGGCGTTTATGTTTTCAAATCAAAATTCTCACATATGTTTTAAACAAAGACGGCATAAATGAAGAAAATAATTGATCTCATGATTAGATGCCATTTTCCTAAGAACGTTGAGTCAAACACCTTTATTTTTCCTTCTCTATTCTCTACATGAAATACCTTATTTAGACTTAGGATCAATAGGACTTTCTACTGGGACGAAACGAGGCTTAGGACCGGGTCATATCAAAGAAGGGACAAAAGACTCTAAAAATTTACATTTTCATAAGAAAATGTTAGAGGTCTTCATAATATAAGCGGGATATTTTTCCTCTAATATTATTCACAATTTTTTTTTTTTTAACATCCCATTTTGACGTATGGATGTTTTTTTTTTTTTTTTCTAAGGAACCTTTTTTCTTTTCTTTTTCAACATCCCTCTATGATGTATGGATGTTCCCATGTTTATTTTCTCTTTTATTTTCATTTTTCAGTGAATTCTATCCCAAAGTCTTGCCTAACCTTTTCTCATATGATAATAGGTAATAGATATAAAATTTTGGCTCAAACTCCATGTCCGGAGTTGAGTATGGAAGACATGGCTAGTCAATAAAAGAGGCTATATTAGGCTCAAATGGAGAATTATCAAGATTGAATGACCGAAGTAGGTGGGCTTGAAGGCTCAAAACGGTCCAAAATTGGCCTATACCCTATCCTAAGCTTCATAAGATGATTTCTTTGTTTTAAATAAATTCAGAAAAATTTCAGGTATAATAACTCAATTTTAATGGCGTTCTTAGTAATATGACCAAAACAATGATAATGAGATCACTCAACAACTCTATGTGCTTATCAAAGAAATAAGAGTTTACTTATAACCCTCAGAAGGACAGAATGGCTCTAAAACTCACTGGGTTTAAGTCTCCACTAGTATTCCTCTGGTGATCACTTGACTCATGAAAAATTTTCTTTTTCAGACTAACATTAATATGACTGTGTACATGTACTTCTGAGCATAAATCCTATAAAAATCTTTCCTGAAAAGTATGATATAAAGAAGATTTTTATTTACGTATTAATGCTAAAAATTATTCTATGACTCTTTTTACGTCAGATTGTCAGGACGCATGATTTTCTTAGACCTCAATTGACATTCTTTTTAAGTACCAAGGTGTCTCAGCTTTTGCCTACTCTACCCTTAAAAGATTAAGTTTGTCTCTCTCTGCCTAAGAAAATTTTGACTCGTTTAACGTTAGATTGTCAAGACGTTTATAGTCCCCTAAGCGAAAATCAACAGTTCTTTGGACACCAAGGAGTCTCAGTCTTTTTGGACTTACTCTACCTTTGACTAAATCCAAATAAATCTGTCTATTTTCACTAATTGGTCTATGTTTTGCTGCTGTCACACAACGAACTCCTTGCTCAGATATTTTTCCATTACAATTCCCACGTCCACATTTGTGACAGATTCCTAGCCTCTTGGCTTTCCTCTTTGCAGCCAGAGTGCTTTGACCACAAAGAGGTCTGGGTTGCTCCTCTTGGATTTCCAGCTTCCTCACCCTCATAGCTAAATAAACGATTTTCCTACACAAGTCTGGGGGAACTTGTGTTCTAGACAGACACAATGCGAAGACAAAAACTCGACCGTCTACGTGCATGACTCCTATCCAGTTCTTTAACGTCTACTGGTCACAAAGACAAAACAGATGATGATTTTTTTTTTTAAATGGTTATGTTTTTTTTTTAAAAAAAAAATGGTGAATGACCTCAGTACCCCCAAACTTAAATTGAACATTGTCCTCAATGTTCCCTAATTGACACTGGCCATGTGAAAAAGAAGAAATATTTTAGAAAACGAACAATCGGGTTTAGACATACCTAGGAATGCATGAGGTGCAACATGAACCAAATAAGGAAATCCTAGACTGACTCAATGAAAATCTAAACTAGACACTGAAGATTCAGACGGACTCAGACATAGACAGATGGATATGTGGGTTTGGGTAATGGAAATTGATGAAGATGGGTAGGTGAGTGAATGGGTATGGATCCTCAAATCAGTCCTGATACACTGGATCAGCGAACTCGACCTCGGTCTCTTCTTCAGGAATGGGGAACGATAAAAATGGCTTTAAACATTGCCCATTAACTTTGAATGTACGACCACTCGTAGGATGCCTGATCTCTACTGCCCCATGTGGGAATACGGATGAAACAATGAATGGACCTATCCATTTGGACCTTAACTTCCCAGGAAAAATATGCATCCTTGACTCGTACAACAAGACCTTCTGACCAATTGTAAATTTTTTTCTCAATATGTGTTTATCATGAAACACTTTCATCCGGTCTTTGTACCTTTTAGCCGTGTCATAGGCTTCATTTCGTAATTCCTCCAGCTCAGCAAGCTGAAGTTTCCGATTTTCCCCAGCAGAGTCTAGAGCAAAATTGAAATTTTTAATTGCCCAATAAGCTTTGTGCTCTAGCTCGACTGGAAGATGACATGCCTTTCCATAAACCAAACGGTAGGGTGACATTCCTATAGGCGTTTTGAAAGCTGTACGGTACGCCCATAGTGCATCAATGAGTCTGGAAGACCAATCTTTCCGATTTGGATTGATTGTCTTCTCGAGAATACGCTTAATCTCTCTATTCGAAATTTCCACTTGGCCACTTGTTTGTGGGTGAATTTTAAATTACTCGCAAGCGTACGAACCAATTTATAGTATAGAGTATGAGTACGAGGTCGTACCCAAGGGAAATCTACAAAATATATGTACGAAATAAAAAAATAGCACTATTTAAAAATGATGTGATTTAAGGAAATAATTTTCTAAAACATTTAGTTACAATCTTAATTTAGAACAATGAATAGTTTTGATGAATTTTTGAGAAAAAGAAAAATAAATCAAGAATAAATAATTTTTTACATAATCTACAATGGAATCGGGTCAAACATCGAGGTGCCATGTTATCCGATTTAAAAACAAAAACATAGCCTAGACTATGAAATATTCTTGAATTATTAAATATAATTCAAGTTTCTTATTTACTAAAATTCTAATTAAAATAATTATTAACTCAGAATTTTCTCAAATCAAGCCTTAGGCTTGAGCGGGTTTTAAACTTGTGTTTCTCCAAATCTAAAACAACCGTTCTTGATAAGAACCTTAGACTGGAGAGACGGCAAGTCCCACTGATCCTAAAAGGGGTTCCACTTTTCCTTGAAAAAATCCTAAAATTAATTTGCTCCATAAAGTTCTTAAAAAGAATTTTAATAAAATTGGAAACTATCATTATTAAATATTTAATATCTGGGAATATCATACATCTAAACAAACCGCCATTTTATTTAAAAATTCAGAAATGAATTACAATTCTTTTGGACTTTAAATAAAAAAAATAAAATAACTTATAAGAAATTATTTATTTTTCTCCTGTTTTTCGTCGTCCAATTTCAGCCTTCAATGTCTTGGCCGGTTCAACCTTCAATGGACCCAATGCCTTGAATTTATAGGAGAGGAGGGATGAGATAAGATACCCTTCAAAACTCAACCGGGATAAGACCCATTTCAAATTCAAATTCAGCAGGGCTCTAGCGATCGGCTAACCCTCTTCTTTATCTTCCTTCTTCAATTCCCGACTGCCTTTTCTATCTTCTCAGCTATATAGATCGGCTAACACCTTATCCGTATTTGAAAACTCAATTGAGGAGCTGTCTTTTCTTCCTTATCTTTCTCTCTCTCCTTATCTCTTCTCTATCTGTATCAGCTTTTTGCTGAGTTTGAAAAATCAGCCACCCAACCCTCCTCTCTGATCTCTTCCGATAATCTCTCTCGGCAAGATAGATCCTCTTCTTTCTCTCTTCTATCTTACTGTAATCGGTTATCTCCTCTGCTCATCCTTATCTTTCCTTATTTGAAACCCACTACACGGCAGCTCTTCTTTCTTTTCTCATCTTTCCTCTTCTTCTTATCTCTCCATCTTCTCAGCACTCCTTATCTTTTCTTCTCAGTTATCTTTTCTATTCAAATCCTTCCTTATCTTCAAGTTAAGGATCGGTTAACTTATCAGCTGCTACACGGCAGCTCCTTATACTTCTCTGCACTTCTTCATCTCTATCTTCTCTCTGAAACCCAGTTGAGGATCAACTGCTTCTTATCATTTCTTCCTTTGCTTATCTCTTCATCTTCTTGCTCGGCTGCTGCTGTCATCTGTTTACTGCCCTTGTGTGCAGTGCTGGCTACTTTTCTTTCTCTTTAGGTGGATGCCGTGCATGGCTGTCCAGCCTCTCTACTTCAGCCAGCTGCCTTCAGCTGGTTGCCGCTGTGTGCGGTGTTGGCTGCTCTTTGTTTCTCCTCTCAGCTGCCTCCTTCATGCGTCGCTGCTTGCTGTATGCACCCTCGGCTGCTGCCTTCAGCTGGCTGTCGTTCAGCTGCTGCTCCTTGTATCTGTTTGCTGCATCGGCTAACTCTCTGCAGTAGTCCCAATGGCTGCTGCTTTTCATGACTCCTGCAAACAGAGAAGGGAAGAAAATAGAAAAGAAAAGGAAAAAAAGAAAAGAAATAGAAATAGTTTCTTTCGGACTTTTCCTTCAGGTGCCGGGCACCCGATCGACGGTAAGTGAGAAGGGTTGGTAGATAAAACTCGACTTTCACTCAAAATTGGATAATAAAATTTAAATATTAATCTGAGTGTAGAAGGTTGGTTCTGAAAACCCCACTGGTTTAACCAACTTGACCTGACCCTTCTGAAGGTGACGTCGACCGTATTTTTTTAGCCATTTTTTTCATTTTTATTTTCTTTTTTTGTATTTTTCAAAATAAACTATAAAACTAAAAACAACCCTAAACATATCTAATATTTATAAAATAAGGACTAATTAATCTAATATCAAAGGGTAAAATTGTAATTTTACGATGTTCATCACATGGGTTTGATTGATTGATATGTAATAAGGTAACGGGACCTCACAAGCGGTGTACGATCGGTGCTTGATTTCCGGACAAAAACGCAAGGACACGTTAGTTGATCATTGGTAGGATTCTACCTCTTTGAAACCATGGGACATGCAATATGATTTTAGTTCATGTTTTTTATGAGTTATTTTGTATCAACTGTTATGTTTCAACTATGGAAGTTTTATGCTATGATCTATACTATTACATAGCATGTGGACATTTGCATCTCATGCATGGCATGGGAAAGATGATTTGTAACAGGAGGCCACGCTCCGTCGGGGCGTCCGTAAGATATCCATGGGAAAGCCTTGATGTGCATTATCCATCAAGAAGTAACCGGAGAACACACTCTATCGGGGCCTCCGTAAGGCAACTGTGAGGATACCTTGATGAGGAGAATTCCATCAAGGGGATGCATGTGTTTGTGATGGGTGGGACTCATTGCATATGACACCATGGCATGGCATTGTTTTGCATGGTTTTATTAATATGTTATCTAAATGATTTTGTACTAACCATGTGTTAACCCTATTTGGAATACCTACTGGGCGCGTTGTCTAACGCCTTACTTCTACCCTAGTGGATGACACAGGAATTGAAGGGAATGATGAACGTGATCGGAGCCAAGGATAGGAGCTTGGATGTGTTTAATTATATTTTGTTTAAGTTACTCATGGACTATGTAATTCGAGTAGCTAGCATTTGGGCATGTAATAACTTAGATATTTTGCTATGGTTTGAATGATTTATTTTCGATATTTAAGTGAAGATAATTATGGTTAGGACTTGGACTACTTTGCTATCTAAAATGGAATACAATTAGGATTCTATTATAATTCCACATTTATGATTTATTCCGCATGTTAACTTGAATACGTGTGAACCATTTTAGTGGACTTAGTCCACGAGCACGTATGGTTGGCCAGTTAAGGGTCAACTTTGGAAGCTCAGACTTAGCTCGCGTCATGGCGTCCCGCTCTCTCTCACTCTTCTATTCAAAAAAAAAGAAAATAGACTCTAATTTTTGGTGAGTGAAAAAGGGTGGGGCGTTACATTCATTTCATGAAAGAATTAAGTACATGATTTGGGAATAAATACAAGAAAGACAAAAAAAGAAAAAATTACAACTCTCACTTGTTCAATGAACCGAATGAAGGTCCTTGTCTTCTTGCTTTCTTCTCCAATCTTCAGTCGCCTTGAGATCCAGTTCAAATTCGAATTCTGTGGTGTACCATAATGCTCTATTTATAGGCTCCAGTAAATGAATGGATGGTTGGGATTAAATCTGGGTTTAAATTATTAATGGAGGTCTAAAATTGGATCTCAGTTAAAGGAGGGTTTAAATTATTAATGGAGGGCTATGATTGTACCATAATGCTTACCGATGTGTCGACTCTGTTCACTGATCAACGTATTGACGAACATGATACTGTTGATCTGAGACCAACAACAAAAAGTACAGACCAAGCCCAGGTCGACATGTCAAGCCTGTCCAATTGATGTGTCGATCGATCTGATGTATCGGTTAGAGAATGAATTAAATTGACAAGTGACATTTTCCTAACCAGAAACTTTAATCCCTAGATCGACACATTGTGCAAGTCAATGTGTCGAGTGACCCCAAACGATATGTCAACAGGGTCGATAGTATCGATCTGAGACCGATTAGAAAATACAGAACATTATAGCCAGACATTATGTAAACTCAGGCCAACCATCTTTCTGACGATGTGTCGAGAGAACCTAGTCGATACATCATTGGGGACGATAGTTTCGACCTGAGAGTAAATGGAAAATACAAAGCCTTCCATCCAGAACTCAAAGAAGCTCAGTCGACACATCGAGTACATCGATGTGTCAAGTTTGACCTGAACGATGTATCAACATGGTTGATGTGTCAACTATGTTCAACACCAGTTTTTTAGATTAAGTTCAAATGATTTAATACTCAATACAATGGTTTCAAACATGGTCCTCAAACATATCAAAGTATCAAATAGAGATTAGAAACTAAGGAAAACTAATTGCATTAGGTTTAATGAAATGATTGTTGTGTTTTGACATACATGGGAACGAAACAAAGTCCGAGGGTGACTCCGACACCGTTCGTGCCACTCCGTGATTTACCCCCTCCACTGATCACCTTCGATCAGGTAGGTTTTCCTACATTAATGAAGAACTAGGGTGTGACTCTAAATACTTGTTATTATTATGGCAATTATAAATTGATTTCTTTAAAATCATGCATGTATATTTTTGAAAATGATGCTTATTTCATTTATAAGGAATTTGAACTGTTTAGAAATATATGATGAGAATATATACTTATGTTGAGAATGATTGGAGATTCATGAGAACATCATCATTACGCATATATGTGCCTCATGCATGTGGCATGAGATAAGAATTGCATTGGACGTGTGCCATTCGGATATACTTTGATATCGTTGATAAATGATATCGTATTGAGCCATAGAGCTCTTGGGTTAGAGAAGTCCCGAAATGATAATTGGGCCATACAGCTCATGGGTCAAAGAAGCCCCGAAACAGAAATGATAATTAGGTCGCAGAGCTCCTGGGTCAGAGAAGTCCCGAAAGCAAAAATGACATTGGTTGGGACAGAGAGCCCATGGGTAGATAGCCCTGAAACCAGCGCAGGATGGGATGGCAACACTCCCCCGGTAGTTTCAGTTAAGTTGTTGGTATAAGGAACAATCCAATGTCGAGTACCACTGAGAAGACTGGGTATTGGAGGCAACACTCCACCGGGGATTCCGGTTAAATTGTTGGAAGCATATCATGAGACTGGAAGAGCATACATTTTGCATAGTAGTCATGATAGGGCATTTCATGAAAAACATAAACAGTGATGTGAGTATAATATCTTCATAATGAAATGATTACAAAACGAATTTGAGATTTTGAGTATGATATGATTATGATTTTGAGAAAAGTATTATGTTCATGACATTAGTTTTTCTAACCTTGAAATTTTGAAGTGTTTTCTTATCTTATTATAACACCCCTTGTGGAATTTTCCCCTTTGATTGAAATTCCTACTGAGCGCATTGACTAAGCCCATAATTTCCCCCTTTTGACGTAAATGCAATTCAAGGGATCGAAGAAGGAGCCGGACCAAGCGGCGGCAGAGTATGAATGGGACTGAAAAAGATTGCATGATTCGAATTAGTTTGTTTTGAAATTAGAGGAGATGTATTTGTAGGAGTATTTGATTTTGTAATTGTAATAAGGGAACTTCTAGAACTTTTATTTTATGTATTTGGTTTGATGTATTTGACTTTGGAGGATCCTTAATTTCTTTCATTGCGATCGTATATAAATATTTTAAATTTGGTTGTTTATTCTAACATTTTTGTGGACTTCAATCCACGAACGTGCTATGTTGGGTCAGTCAAGGATCGGGTCTTCAGACTCAAACTCAGCTCGTGTCATGATGCTCATTTCTCTCCACGAAAATATTCATATTATATTACTTTGATCCTAGTGGAAGAGAGAGGGAGGTTACAGTACTAAGAAATCAAGAACCAGTAGGGAGTCGGATCCTCTGCAGAATATGAGAGTTGCACCCATCGTTTTTGTTGTGGATGCAAATCTTACATTTATTACTCGCAAGCGTACGAACCAATTAAATAGTATAGCATATGAGTGCAAGGTTGAACCCAAAGAAACTCACAAAATTTATGTTTAAATCAAATAAATTAAATTGATGCCCCTTTCAAAAGATATGATATGTGAAATCGAATTAACATTTTGAAAAAGAATTCTAAAACATAGAATTTTAGATGAACTTAGATCTAAACAAAATGTTAAAATCTTATAAACAATTCCAAGTTAGATCCATTAATTTTTTTTTTTTTTAATCTCATTATTTGAATTGTGAATTAAATAGTCCTCATCTTCATTTAAAATTACAAGGTTAAGAGTAAAATATCTACATGTCCAATCCTAGTTAAAGAATAAATAATTGTTAGAAGAAGAATGGATATACAAATAAAATTTACAATAATTAAACAACATAATAAAATTTGAATTTACTACAAACAAACACAATTACTTGAATAACTTATCAAATAAAAGACATAACAAAATCAACAAAGGGAATAAATTGACAAGTAAAAGAAATAACAGAACAATGCATAATTTAAAAGGTGGTAGTGGAATAGACCATTCATTACCCAAAATGAATAAATAAATACAAAATCTAGATCTGAAATTTGGTAAAAATCTAAACTTCAATTCATGCTCATCATCAAAGTTAACAATTCATAAACTTTAATTTAAATAACTGAAGCTTAGTAACTTAGATTCAACACTTACAACCTAAGTTCTAACTACTTCATGTCCAATTAAATAAACAAAGATTATAACATTTAAAATTAAATCTAAACAATCATAAAAGAAACCTGAAAATGGGATGTTTCAGGGTTCTAAAGGAATATCTCATATTTATTTCGTGGAAGAATTAAACTACAAGATTTTGAGAAGATAAACTCAAGAATAAAAAATAAAAATTATAATTGATTGCTTACTTGTAAAATTCCAATGATTCTCCTTGTCTTCTTGTTTTCTTCTCCAATATTTGGTCCTTTTGAGCTCTAGGTCAAATTTGAATTTTGCTATGGCTTGGTGGTCTATTTATAGGCTTGGGAAATGAATGAATGGTGGAGATTTAATCCTGGTTTAAGTGATGGATGGAGGGCTAAAATTAAATCATCTTGAACATGGATGGATGAGATTTTAAGTTGAAAAGGTTAGGGTTTGCTAGGCATGGTCGAATGGAGTGGCTGGAGGAGGGGTTGTTTCGGTGTTCAAGCAAGGATAGGAGAAAAGGTAGGGATTGGATGGCTTGGTCGAATTTGACATGTGGAATTAGGGTTTTAAGAAATGCATACAATGTATGGTTGGGATTAAAAGTTGAAATGAATGAATGGGTGAGATGGTAGGTTGATGACATGGAGGATTGACTTTGTAATATGTGCATGAGGCATTTTGGACATGTAAAAATCGTGTAAGGTGTCGAGAGATTGAGATGATGAGGTGTAGGTGATCTTGGGAATGAACTTGGATGGAATTTGGATTATGTGCATGGAGAGATTTTAGTTGCAAAAATCATGTATGAGTGTGTGTTGATGTGTCAAAATCGTGTGGATACATGGATTGGATTGGGATGCAAGTTAAATTAAAAAAAAATAAGATTTAATGCATGAATGGCTATGATTGAATGAGATCTAAATCTAATGGTTAGCTAATGGATGGCTAAGATTAATTATGAAAACTATGAGATGATTTATGAATGACTATGATTCTAAGGTTGATCTATATGATGGATAAATGCTTGGCCTAGATCTAACATGAATTATGTATGCAATGGATTAAGTAAGATGGCTCTAGGGTTTACCTAAGTTTTTGCATGAAATGGATGGTCTGGATTTAAGATGGTAAATGGATGGTGTGGATGATAAGGAGAGGGAAAAGGTTTTGGGTGTGTGGACTTAGGGTTTATGGGGGATTTTCGAGTAGGGGCTTTGGATTGGGCTTGGGTAATTGGGTTTTAAAACAGACACCTTGGACTTGAGCTCATGGACTTGAACATGGAACTAGGCCTGCAGAATTTGAACTTGCACATTCACTTAGTCCAACTGTGAATTACGCATGGACTACTCTGAGTCTGGCCCAATGCTTGTCATGTGGAGCATAGCTTGGCCCATTTAGAGTGAATCTATGGCCCATGGATTTGAAATTCCGACTTTGGCCCTTGAATTTCAACTTCTCTCTTCCATAATTAAATAATTAATTCAGCACTTAAATCTAAAAATATTGATTTAATCCAGAGTCTCTTAATTGGATCCAGACTAATCAATTTACATTAAAAATTCTGAAAGTGGTCAGAATTTAAATATTAAAATTCTGGTCTTCCAATTTAAGCACAAAACTTGCAATTTATGACTGGTTTTGATTGATTTTCCTGTACTTTCCAAATTTTTCTACAAAACAAAAAACAACATTAATTATATCTACTATATACAAACTTGAAGGCTAACTAGTCCAAATAACGGGGGTAAACATGTAGTTTTTCATGTTTCAACAGTTGTACAACAACAGACAACTCATACTTTAGTAGCTCATTCTAGACAAAGGTCTAGATGAGAAGGAGGCAGAGGTCGGCAGGACCAGGGTGCGATGCCCCAAACTGGAGAGGCTACTGATCCTCCAGTGATGTAAGGTATCTTACCTTTTAGCAGTTCAGGAGCATGTATATTATTTGGTTCTGGTGCATCACATTCATTCATTGAATTATGGTTTGTTCATCTCTTGGGACTTGAAATCGATGATGTTCGTACACCTTTGAATGTCACTTCCCCGTTGGGACGTGAGACTGTGGTTGACAGAGTGTGTAGGAATTGTTATGACCATTGGCACCTTAGATCTTGAGTTTGATCTGCTAGTGTTAAACATGTTTGGTTTCAATATAATTTTAGGCATGGACTGGTTGTCAACTCATCAAATAATTATAGATTGTTTTGAAAGAAAAGTGATTGGTCGATCTTTGATGGGTGAAGCATTTGCCAGTACACTGAGTCTAATTCTTAGTCCGGTTGCTAATGTGTTTCGCGGTGATGCAGTTGTTCAGGGCATGATTGCCAGTTTGGAATGGGAGGATGTACGGTATACTCAAATTGTTATGCCACGGGTAGTGTAGGAGTTTCCAGAAGTGTTTCCTGAGAAACTTATATAGTTTCCTCCATACCGAGAGGTTGAGTTTGTGATCGAGTCGATGCCCGGCACCTCACCTGTTTCTATTACACCATACTGCATGGCATCGGCAGAGTTGAGAGAGTTAGAGACTCAGATCACCGAGCTTTCTTCTGTTTGCTTTATTCACCCGAGTACTTCTCCTTGGGTGCGCTGGCTTTACTTATTAAGAAGAAAGATGACAACACTATGAGAATGTCTATTGACTACCTGAAGTTGAACCTGGTGACAGTCAAGAATAAATACCCACTGCCCAAGATCGACAATCTCTTCGATCAGTTGAGATGAGCTAAGTACTTCTCTAAGATAGACCTCCAGTCAGATTATCACCAGTTGAGGGTGAAAGAGAGCAATATCCATAAGATCGCCTTTTGCACCCGTTTTGGACTGTTTGAATTTGTTGTGATGCCATTTGGGTTAACAAATGCGCCGACTACTTTTATGGACTAATGAATCGTGTCTTTCGACCATATTTGGACCGCTTTGTCTGGGTGTTTATAGAAGATATTCTAATTTATTCTGCGATTGAGGTAGAACATGAGCAACACCTGCACATAGTATTACAGACTTTCTCAGAATATAAGTTATTTACAAAACTCAACAAGTGTGAATTTTGGCTAAGAGAAGTGCAGTTTCTTGGTCATGTGATATTAGTAGATGGTTTGGCAGTGGATCCTGCCAAGATAGAATCAATGATTAATTGAGCGAGACCGAGGAATGTAGCAGAAATCCATAGCTTCTTCGGGTTAGCAGGTTATTACTATAGATTTATTAAAGTCCTCTCCAGTATCGCAGCACCAATGACTAAATTAACTCGTAAGGGAGTTGCTTTTGTTTGGGATGAGACTTGTTAGAAGGCTTTCACAGATTTGAAAGATAAGTTGAATTAATCTCCTGTTTTGGTAGTGTTGGATCCTGGTAATGGATATGTTGTTTATTGTGATGCTTCTCGTATTGGTCTAGGTTGTGTGTTGATGCAGGACGACCGAGTAGTAGCTTATGCATCACGACAGTTGAAGGCCCATGAGCAAAAGTACCCCACTCATGACCTTCAGTTAGCAGCAATAGTGTACACACTGAAAGTTTGACGACATTATGTTTTTGGTGAAAGATTTGAAGTGCTATCTGACCATAAAAGTCTCAAGTATTTATTCACTCAGAAAGACTTAAATTTGAGGCAACGACTATGGGTGGAATTTATAGAGGATTATGATTTCCAAATCTCATACCACCTTGGGAAAGCCAATGTTGTGGCTGATGCGTTGAGCCGAAAATCCCAAGGCATAATGGCTAGTAACGGGATTGGCCAGTGGCAGATGCTTGAGACAACAACAGATTATGATCTTCAGTTGGTTAAACACAGTGATTCAGTTTGGGTACAAAACTTGGTTGTGCAACCTATGCTAGTGGACAATGTAATAAAAGCACAGCAAGTAAATCCTTTAGCTTCTGAGTTGAGACAGAAAGTACTTCAAGGGCAAGACCCTGAAGGATGGTCAGTGAGATCAGACGGTGGATTGGTTCTTCAAGGAAAATTGTTTGTACTTACAATGGATCAGTGTAGGGATGAGGCACTTAACCAGTTTCATCATTCCCATTTTGCAGTACACCCAGGCCGTACTAAGATGTACCAGGATATCCGACGGTAGTTTTGGTAGAAGGGTTTGAAATGAGATGTAGCTAAATGTGTACGCCATTGTCTTACATGTCAACAACTTAAAGCTGAGCACCAAAGACCAATGGAAATGTAAACACATTACAATGGATTTTGTGACAAGCTTACCGAAGTCACCTAAAGGTAGAGATTCTTTTTTCGTGACTATGGATCGTCTCACAAAATCAGCCCATTTTATTCCAATGAAGGTGACAAATTCGATGGAAACCTTAAGTAAGTTATACATTACAGAAATTGTAGCTCATCATGGAGTGCCAGTTCGATTGTTTCAGCCGAGATCCCTGATTTGAATCGAGATTTTGGTAGAGCTTACAGAGAGAGTTAGGGACCCAGTTGTGTTTCAGTACAGTGCGCCGCCCGCAGACAAATGTTCAGTCAGAGAAAACCATCCAGATTGTTGAGGATATGCTTCGAGCAAGTGTAATGGACTTGAGGGGAAACTAGGAAGAACATTTACCCCTGGTAGAGTTTGTTTATAATAGTAGCTACCAATCTACTATACAGATGGCTCTGTATGAGGCTTTTTATGGGGTGACTGTGTTGTTCTCCACTGTGTTGGTCAGAGGTGGGAGATAAAACTTTATTAGGCCCTTCTTAGTGTCCTGGCTTTCCGAGGTCACCAATTTGTCAATTCCGTGACTTAGGTGAAGCATTACCTTATTGCCATGCCAACGTATCATGCCTAGCGATCCATCGCCAATGACAGATGATGATCCATCGTGGTATAGCGATCCATCATCTAGAAAAACAAAGGTTCTGGTTTGGATGGACTATCAAACAACTGTAGGACGATACAATCGTGAGTCGGGGACCCACCGTGAGAAACTTATCGCGATCCATCGGACGCACGACCCATCATCTAGGACAAGGCCGATACATCAGGACTGCGATCCATCGGCATGATGTTGATGTTTTAAATTTGTAAATCTCGCAAGCGTACGAATCATTCATAGTGCAGCGATTGAGTGCGAGGTTGAACCCAAAGGAAACATTCAAATTATATGAAATTCAAAATACACATGCCTCAATTTTTATGTTTCTTGGAAAACCAAGATTCAAAATAAAATTTATTATAGAAAATAAAGTTTAATCTTTAAAAGTGAATAAAATAATGTTTTGATTAAGAGTTTAGTAACAATCTCATCACACATCCTAATTCACAAAATCTAGATCTAATTAAATTTAATCCTAACTAGTTAATCAAGTTTTTAGGGAGGTTTTAAATACATGAAATAAATACATTTTAAAAGAATTAAAGATTTAAAAAGGAAAGCTAAAATACAACATTCAAGTGAAATAAAATAAACATGAAAAGTAAATCGGCAAGAGAAATAAATGACAGAAATAAAAACGCAGTAACGTACAAGGTGGTTGTTTGGAAAAGACCGTTCATCGCCAAAAATATTTAAATAAGCAAACGACCTAGATTTGAAATTCTCGTAAAAATAATAAGTTCCAGTTCATGTTTATCATCAATGTTGATTTCATAAACTTTAAATTATAAAATCAAACCTTAGTAACTTAGATCTAATAATCTTAACCTAAGTCCTAGCTATTTCATGTCCGATTAAATAACTAAAGCATACAATCTTAAAATTGAGTCAAAAGCAATCATAAAAGGAATTCAGAAATTGGATGTTTCAAGATTCTAAACGGGTCGTCCTTTGATTATTTATTGGAAAAATTAAATATAGGATTGATTGAATACAAGATATTTGGAAATTGAAATTGCAAAAGAAAGTTACTGTAAAATTCAAATTCTCTGTGTATCCTTGAGTCTTCTCTTGGTCTTCTCTTCAATCCTTTGGTCCTCTTTGGCTCCAGAGTCAAATTCGAGTTTGGTGTGTGGGTTACTGAGCTATTTATAGGACTTGGGATTGAATGGATGGCTAGGATCAAATCTAGGTTTAAGTTGATGGGTGAAAGGTTGGGATTAGATCTAACTTAACATGGGTGGCTAGGATTAAACGATAGAAAATTGGGCTTCCTAGTGCTATGGTCAAATTTAGTGGCTTGGGATCCAAGCTAGCTTGGTGGCTAAGCAATGGAAGAGAAGAAATAGGAATTGGACTAAGGAAAGGGATTTTCGAAAATGGCTTGTGTGTTTAGGGTTTGATGACATGCAATGCAATTGAATGGATGATATTGAGAGATGATATGAATGAATGGATGGATGATATGATGATGATGTGGAGGCTATCCTAGATGAGATATGCGCATGAATGAGATAAAATCAATGCAATATTCGAATGATGCATGTGTGATAAGGTAATGAGGTGTATGCAATGAACCTAGATGGGATTTGAATCAAATACATGGAGAAAAAATATAGTGCTAAAATCGAGCAAGGTGGAGATGAAATAGGATCTCGGTGAAGTGGCAAGCTTGGAGAGGAATCCTAGGAGTTATCATGTGCATGGAGGCTTTCAAAATCTTGTAAAATATGTGAAGCATTGTCTTATACGCATGGACACCTAAATTCTAGGATTTAATGAGATGCCTAGGGTTTTAATGAGATGAAACATGAAATGGAGGGGTAGGACTAATTGGCCTAGATCTAATGGCTATGATGCATGATGGATAATCTAAATGGATGGATGGATAGGTGGTGCATGGATGATCCTAATCCTAAGGTTAATCTATATGATAGATGGTTTGGATGTCCTAAATCTAATCGTGATGCATGAACGGTTTGGATTGACTAAGTGGATCTAGGGTTTGATGATATGAAATGCATGAGATGAATGACATGCATGAAGTGAATGGTTTGGATTGGTTGATTGGGTTAGTGGATGGTGTGGATGGGAGATTGGAAATTGGATGGTTAAGATTGGATGGGTAAGATGGGTCATGGATATGGGCTTTTGGGTTTGGACCTAAAATGGATTTGGGCTTTGGGTTGGTAAACTTGGATTTGAACCTGGAGCATTGGATCTTTAAATTGGACTTGAATTGGAGACTTAAACTTAAGCTTGGACTTCAATTAGAGACTTGGACTTAAGTTTGTTGTGCTTCATTTCACTCTGGCCTGGTCCACATTGGGAAATGCGCCTAAAGTGCTTGACCTGACCTAGTGTCTGGCATTTGAAGCAAAGTTTGGCCCAATTGCAGTGGAACTCTGGCCCATGGATCTTAATTGCAAACTTTGATTTTAAAATTAAATAATTAATCAATACCACTATAATTCTAAATATTGGATAAATCTAGACTCTCATAAACGGATCCAGATTATCCAATTTATATTAAAAACCCTAAAGTGGCATGAATTAATTATGAAATTCTAAAATTTCCATTTTAAGCACTCTTCCGATAATTATCCACTATTTTATGCATGAATCCCATTTTTCCATCTTTTTATCTACAAAACTAGAAAAAACCATTAAACATATCTTTTATATACAAAATCAAGGCTAACTTAATCATAATTAAAGGGTAAAAATGTAATTTTTTTAGACTTAACGCATGACATAAACAAGGTTTTCGTTTGAGGAACACTGTCAAACTGAAACTATCCTAGGACGATACTATCGTCAGACCACGACACGTTGGCAAATCTTGATCCCGATCCATCGTGGGTGGCTGTTTTTGTACCGTTGAAGTGCATTAATGTGTAACGGTCGGGTTGGTGGGAGTCACTTTCAAACACGGACGATCGATCACCAACCAGACCACGATCGATCGTGAGATTCAGTGACTCGAAAATTTTGTTTGCCTCTATAAATACTCCACTATCTGGAGAGTTTAAGGATCCCTTGGAGAGAATTTATGAGCCTCATCTACCAGACGTAAATTGGAGAAAATCAATGGCAAAACTAAGGATCAAATCTCTCTTGCACCATCACTTGTGAATCACAAAAATCTAATCAACAATTGATTGAGATTGAGAGAGAAAGGCAAACCATTTCTATGATAGATATTGGTCTTCCAATTTCCTAAAAACCATCCCAAGGACTGTGATTGCTCTTGTACGACACATCTACGTCAATGAACGAGATCACATTGGGAAGGCTACTCAAGAAGCACATCTACATTTGCAAATCTTCAAAGGCAAATGCTTCTAGTTTGATTTTATTTAAAATCATCTTACATAGTGGACTAGATCTTTGAGATTGAATCACTCTAAAAATAGAGGGATAAGGACTAGACCGGTGAAGTCAAACCTTTCATAATCTAGGGATTGGGTGAAATTCCCAGTCTATTGTGTAGGCATAATTCCCACTCTATTAGTGAGAGCGTAATTCCCCACATAGTGAATTTGGGATAGTCCAAGATTGGGTGAGTCCATTAGTGGACGTTGGAGGGATTTACTCCGAACCACTTTACATCGGGTGTATTGGTTTTTGCTTGTGTGGTTGATTATCTAATCTTGTACACCTTCTAATCACACACTTGATTAATTTGTTATATCCACTGCAAATCATTTCAATTAATAAAGAAATTTTTAAGGGCATTAAAATCGAAGATTTCCCTATTCACACCCCCCTCTAGGGTCAATCACATTCTAGCACTTGGAACTTTCAATTGGTATCAGAGCCCCCCCCCCCCTCCCTCCCTCATTATAAAAGATCTAACCATCCGAGTTGACCTGCGTTAGAGAAATGGAGTTTGGTGAAGACATCAATAGACCTCCTTGCTTTGATGGCTTAAATTTCATTGGTTGGAAAAAAAATGAAATGTTTTCTTATGTCTTTGGACATCTATGCTTGTAAAGCCATCATGAATGATTGGTCTTATCCCGTGGAAGAAGTAAATGTTGGTTCTTTCAAAATGATTATACTAAAAAAAATTTAATTGTTGGGATGACATTGAGAAAAGCAAATATCATGGAAATTTCTTAGCTCTCAATGAAACCAGGTGTTGTGAGACCGAATGATTTAAAGACCATCACGAACTTTGAAAAAAAACCAAGGATGCTTGGGATTATTTACAAAATATTTATGAAATATCTGAAGTCCGAGCCTCCTCTGTCTCTATGGATGGTTCTATGTCATATAATCTGGATAAATACAATTATGTGGAAGGCATTGCCTCTTTGACCCCTATAGCATGTACTTTATATCAAAATCCAGATGAGGAGATTCAAGCGAAAGGTAATTGAGTCCCCTTTGAAGATGATTCTAACATGGAGTATCAAGAAAAAGGTAAGACTCTACATTGTTTTGTTGCCTCCATTGGACCTAACCGAAAAGAAAAAGACCACTTAACTTGCTTTTATTGTAATAATTGGCCATTTCAAATATGAATGCAAGTTAAGGATGTTGCACTTTGAGAATAAAAACGTGGATCACAAAAGTGCAAAGAAAGGTAGAAATGGATCAATGGAAATTTTAATAGGGATAAGTTAAGACCTCATCATACTATGGATTGGAATATCATATTGATGTTCTTATCTCAAGTCAACGTATTTGGGTCAAATGTTCAAAATAGGAGAATGAAAATGCCCAATGTTCAAAGATTTGAGTGGAAAGGTCCGGATCAAAACTTTAAATGGATCCCTAAGAGATAGGATCTTACTCATGTCCTACATTGGTCTAGAATGTGCATCATTGGAGTACCTCTAGACCAAGTGTAGTTTAACTCAATCTTCATACAAGTGAGTTCAAATAGCCTTTGTGTTATGGCATTGAACATTGACTCAAGCAAGCACATGATTGTACTTTTCCTGGCTATAGGTATATCACGCTTGATAAGTCATATAGTGTTAAACTTTACTTTCCAAGTCCTATAATGGTAGCTTAGATGTGTTAAGGTTTGCCAATGTGGTAATCTCACTTGAAATATGTTGGAATCTCAGTTGGTATCTTGCTTTCATTTCATGTTCTTTATTGGTATATATGAACTTGTATTGTGGATTGAATTATTTACAAGATTTCGTGGCATTATATTTCATGTTGGTAAAATCATATATGCCACGGGTTTTAAAATCAATAGGAGAATTCAAAAGAAAAAGGATTTAAAAAGCAAAAATTTGTTTTGTCATGGCGACACATCGCCAACGACGATGGATCAGCGAGGCTGTAACATCCCAGATTTTCAATGCAATTATTATATTGGATATTATCCATTTTAATTGTTAAATTTAAGATTTATAGATGGAATGGATGTTAGATGGATAAGAATTGGGGCAATGGCCCAGTTATGATCCAACGGATCATGGATCGAGTTGATTTTAATTAATTGGGTAAATATAGTTAATTAGGTCAAATTCCCAATTGGGACCCAATGGGTCAAGATGAATTGATTTAATCGGGTCATGTACCCAATTAAGACCTAAGGCATGGGATCCAACTCATCAAGTGAGGTGGCAAGTGTATGAGGTGACATGGAAGTCGCATAGCCAAGTGGGACCCAAATCCACCTCATCAAGTGAGGTGGCGTGTGGTCTAAGGTAACTTGTGGGGCCGGCTACAACGGTTGACTTGGTCAACCATGGGTGAGTTCAAGGGTGAGTCCAAGAGGGTTAAGTGAAGTGAGTTGAGATAAGGAATTAATTAATTAAGAATAAAGTCTTAAGTTTTGAGTTAGGGGAATGAGTTTCATTTAACTGAAGTGAATGGAATGGGAAGTGAGTTCACAAGTGAGTTGTAACACCCTGACTTTTCAAAGATATTAATATTTACAAAAAAGCCATTGGAATGGTAAATGAGAAAATGGTGGGGTCCATTGTTCAAGTTAAGACTCAATGTGTATATTATAAGGATTAAATTAGATTAAATGGTTATTGTACATCTAATTGGGTCAAAATGGTTATTTGGGTCAAAGGACCCGATTGGGACCCAATGGGTCATTATGGACTTATTTGACCATTGGGTGAGCCCAATTTTAATGGAGTTAGGCTGAATTAATTTGGAGTTAAATGGAGGACAAATGGTAGAGTTGAGGCAAGTGTGTAAACCACATTTAAATGGGTAAACCACCCATAAATGGGTCATGGTGTCAAATTGGATCAAAGGACCCAATTGAGACCCAATGGGTCGAGTTGACCATGGTTGACCATGTGGACCCTCAAGTGAGCTCAAATGTGAGTTAAATCAGGTTGAGTTGGGACTGAAATGAGTTGGATTTGAATTAAGTAATGGAGTTGACTCAAGTGCATTAAATGAATGGCATTAAATGTGGTGAGTTGAGTTAATGAGTTGGGTGAGTTAAAATGGAAACCAAAGGGGCCTTGTAATTCAAGTGAGTCAAGTGGAAGGTGAGGAGTTGCCTTGGTCTTGAACCCCACCAAGGTGGATTAGTTATGGTTATTGGTTTTTAAGAAAAATTATACAAAAGGTTAGTCTAAATGGCATAACAGTAAATATGGATGAAATGGTCAAAGGTGAAAATGACCAAAGGATTTGAAATATGGGCCAAAACCAAAATGGTAAGGTTAGGCCATGTGGTATGGCCGAACCCTACCAAGGTATATTTGGAGGATTAGGTTATTTGGATAGGTTTTGGGTTAAATAAAAGAGAGACCAAAGTTTAAGTGAGTGAGGTTCGGCCATGGGGTATGGCCGAACCCCACAAAGTGGTTTTTGGGACTTAGGCTTAGTTGGAAATTAAATGGATATATGTTTGACTTGTTGCTATGTAAATAAGGTATCGGGATTGCTTGAACGGTGCACAAAGTCGTGATCGGTTGATGGTTTAAAAGAACGGTCAAACTAAGTGAACATTGTGTAGGTTTCCTACCTTTTTGAACCACATTTATATTTGATGTTTTATCATAATTTTGATGAGTTATGTGCTATGTTATCATGTTTCAAAGTAGTTTTGTATAGTAATATATATTTACAAATGGCATGACATCATGGACATCTCATGCATGGCATGGGGTGATGATATAACTTAATGATAAGGTTCCTATCCATAGGAAATGAGGAGTACTGTAGATTACCTTGACATGAGATTTTTATCCATAAGAAATGAGGAGTACTGTGGATTACCTTGACATGAAAGTCTTATCCATAGGAAATGAGGAGTACTATGGATTACCTTGACGTGAGAGTCCTATCAAGTGATAGCTATATATATTTGTGATGGGTGGGACTCATTACATTTGCATTTACATACATAGCATTGATTTCAGATGTTTTTAATGATCATATACTATGGTATATGCATGTTTTTATATACTAACCATGTGGCAGCCCTGATCGGAAAACCTACTGGGCGCATTGATCTAACGCCCTATTTCTATCCTTAGAGGATAATGCAGGAAAAGGGAAAGGAAAAGGGAAGGTCGAGGACCGCAAGGAAGGCCAAGCTTAAGGGCTTGGGTGTTGGATTGGATTTCTATTTTACTGTCGTTTGAATACTTTTATATGGTCATGTAATAGTTTATTAACTTTTCTATGGTTTGTGAGTAGTTTGATATGGTATTGAAATGGTAAGTTTAAAGTAAACTTGACTTGTACTTTGCTATCTGAGAATGAATGGTTAACTTAAGATTGATTATATTCCGCAATCAGTTTTGTTCCGCAACTACTTATGATTATTCCGCATGATTTACTTAGTTCCATGTGTGGAGTGTTTCTCATGGGTTTAGTCCATGCACACATGGGTGGCCAGTTAAGGGGTCGGACTTGGGTAGTCCGGACTTAGCTCGCGTCGTGACGCTCCCCGCTCTCTTCCACTTTGCTTATTTATAAAAAAAAAAAAAAAATAGACTCTGATTTTTGGAAGGTTGGAAAAGGGCGGGGCGTTACATGAGTCATATGGAAGTTGAAAGGACTTAAGTGAGTCAAAGAGGAAGGTGGAGGGTTTCCATCTCATGGAAACCCTAGACCAAAAACCGTTGGGAAGGGAGTGATGGCCAAGTGTAAGCCATGTGCCCTCTTGGTTAGCCAAGGGACACATGGGAAAGACAAAGAAGTGATGAGGGTGGTTGGGGAGATTAGGGTTAGTAACAAAGGCTCACACCAAAACCCTAGGGCTAACTCTCCTTGAGACAAGTTTCATCTCATTCACTCTCTCCCTCTCTCGATACCCTTGGCTGATCCACCCTTTGGAGAAAAGATAGAAAAATTCCTATCTCATTCTCTCCCTCTCTCCCTCTCTCAACCTTCACCCATTTGGCCGAACCCTCCCTTAGGGTTTCACCTCAATTCCTCTCCCTCTCTACACTCCTTGACTGAATACACCTCTAATAAACCTAGAGATCTTCTTCTCTTCTCATCTCTCTCCCTCACACATTTTCGGCTCTAAACGTGGAGAAACCGAAGAACGAAGGAGGAGGAAAGAAGCACTAAGGAAGGAGCAAAATCAGACTTAAAGAAACGGAGGAGTCGCGGAATAGGTATGTATGATTAACAAGGCTTATTGATTAAAAAGGAAGCCAAGGAAACCATGGTTTCGGCTATGGAATGGCCGAAACCATGGGGTTCCATTTTGGATTGGAAAGATTGGCCAAATGGTTATTAGGCCATGGATTTGAAATCCATTCAAGGAATAGCAATAAGTTGAACATAAAGCAAGGTAGTGTTCAAATCCGAAATGTGGTTTTAGATATTGAAAAATGGACAAAACCCTAATCTTGTTGATGGGTGAGATAGGTTGTATAAATGAAGTTGTTAAGGACTATGAGTAATGCATGATTAATGGATGACAACATCGTTCGGCCCCTTGCATGGCCGAACCCTATTTGTACATATGGATCATTTGATGACTCAAGGGAAGACAAGATGAGGTTCGGCCATGTTGTATGGCCGAACCCCATCAAATGACCTAAACATGTGGAGGTAGATGTTTTTAAGAAAAACCATTTTCAAAGTGTTATAAGATGGGACAAAGAAAAAAATGATGAACCATGGGTTCGGCCCATGGAGGAATTTTTATGGATCATTTTATGGATGATGTGTATGAATCTATGTATATTTAAAAGAATTATGGATTACCTAGTTAAGGAATAAAAGGAAAAGAAAGGATGATTAAAATGGAAAGAGGATGAAAAATAATGAACCATGGGTTCGGCCATGTTGTATGGCCGAACCCCATGGAGGAAATTTTATGGATCTATTTATATATTTTAATGATTATCTATGGACTAGCAAGTTAAGAAATAAGATGAGGAAATGGAAGAACCATGGGTTCGGCCATGTTGTATGGCCGAACCCCATGGATGACATTTTTATGGACCTAGGTTGTTTTATCAAGTTAAATGATTAACTATGGAATATTAGATTAAGAAATAAAAGAATGAGTGAGGATTGACCCACATGGTTTAAAATAAGCAAGGATTAAAAGAAGGTGGTCAAAACCAAAAGAGTGAGGTTCGGCCATGTTGTATGGCCGAACCCCACTAATGGGTTTTAATGGACTTAAACATTTTTCAGCCCTAATCTATGGCCGAAACCCCTTGGGGGACTTAACCGGATAAAAGACTATGATTGTAAATGGAAATGAACTTAGGATGATGTAGGGGATGATCGGAATCAAATGGATCATCGATTTGATTTATTTATGTGGTAAATGTAATAAGGTAACGAAATTTCACAAACGGGTGTGCGATCGACTTTGACGCGATCGGTGATCGGTTTTGCCAAAAACTCGAAGATACAATATTTGGACGTTGGTAGGATTCCTACCTTATTGATAACCTTGGACTATGTATATGAATGATTTTTATCTCTATGTTTAATGATCTATTTTTGGTATCAAAGTGCTATGTTAAAAGTATGAGATTTTAATGCTATGATGTCTAATATGAAATAGCATGTTTGCACTTACATCTCATGCATGGCATGGGAGGGGATCATATGAGGGGAGTCCACGCTCCATTCGGAAATCCGATAAACAAACGTGGGGAGGGATCCGCACTGATTCCGGTTATGATGTTTGAAATAAAAGAGGAGTCCACGCTCCGTTCGGTGGGACCGATAAGGCATACGTGGGGAGTCATGACAATGTATACCTTGATGTGGCTTGTACATCAAGCGGATTACTTATGGATTGTGATATGGTTGATGGGTGGGAATCATAGCATATGACACCCATGGCATGGCATTGACTTGCATGATTTTGACATTATTTATCTATTGTGATTTTTATACTAATCCATGTGTTTGACCCTACTCAGAATGCCTACTAGGCGCGTTGACTAACGCCTTACTTCTACTTTAGAAGACGACACAGGGAATGGACGGAGCGAAAGACGTGAACGGAGCCAAGCTTAGGAGCTTGGATAATTTAGATTTATTTTATTTAAGTTTTTATTACGGACAATGTAATTTGAGTTATTCGCATTTTGGGACTGTAATAACTTAAAACTATCCTGCTATGGTTTGGTTTTAATTTTGGACATTTTTAAAGATTCATTTATGTGATGGACTTCCTTGCTTAAAATGGATAAGAATAGTAACTCTTATAATTCCGCATTACGTTTATTCCACAAGTTTAACCTTAATGCGTGTGAACCATTTTAGTGGACTTAGTCCACGCACACGTATAGTTGGCCAGTTAAGGGCCGAGCTTTGGAAGCTTGGACTTATCTCGCGTCGTAGCGTCCCGCTCTCTCTCACTCTTTATTTCAAAAAAAAAAAAAAATTGACTCTGATTTTCGGCGAGTGAAAAAGGATTGGGCGTTACAGAGGCGACTGATCGTGGACGACGATGTATCGTCTAAGAAAGAAGGTTTTGTTAAAAACCCCTCTTCTGTTTTTGTGTTTCATTCCATTCTATTGGTTATATGTTTGTGGAATGGCTTCTTCAATGAGGATTCTCACTTGATGCACTTTATTGGTATATTCTTCTCATTCCATTTGTCAAATAGATGGTATATCTTCTTGGAATGAATGATTATTGTGTGTTTCCTCATGTATTGTTTATGTATGTGTATGCATTATATGGTTTCATCTCTGTACTAAATTGGTAGTATCATGTTTGGGAGATGATCTTGTGCACATACAAAGTGGTTTTTCATTCCATGTTCCGAAATTTGTGAATCTCTCGTGTAATCAACCTTGCTCCATGCTTATGAATGGCATTGATGATCCGAGTGTGATCAAATGTTTAAAAGGGCAATCCATTCATGTACCATTCAATTCAAAGTATAGGATTTCAATGGAGTATTCTTGAATGAATGGTAAATATGGTAAAAAAGAATGGGTAACTTTATGGATGGCAAACACTTGTATGGTTCATATGGAACATATCTCTTGCACCACTCTTTCATCTAATATTGGTATATGCATTTGAAAATGTTTTTACAAGTGTTTGTAAATATGACATTTCATGAGCTCTTGTCATTGTTGCATATTTTTAATGTCATATTTCTCTCATACTTCATTTCCATGCACTAGATTTGTATATAATACGTGAAATGAATGTATGTCATGTGTTCTTTTGGTTCTCATTCCTATACTCTTTATTGGTATATATCTTGAGGAATGATTTATGTTAAAAAGCACCATTTTTTGTTAAACCGGAGAATGCATTATCATATGACTTCGCACACATGGGCAATGGTCTTTCAAATGGTAAATTGGAAATGCCCATGATTATTGGAGTTGTTTGGATAAAAAATTTAGTAGGATTTATAAAGGTAAATTGAGCCTAAATCCAAGGATTTCTACATGTAAATTGGTTTGAATCATCAAATGGCACAAATTGGTGTGTGAATGTTTTGGCATTTATTGGCATGTGCATTCAAAGGTTGAAATGCAAAACTTGTTATCTTGTGGACTTGCATGCATCACAAGCACACACTTTCATCCCTCAATTGGTAAATCTTATAGGGATGCCATGTGTTCTTTCCAATGTTCTTGTAAAGCACTATCTTGGAAAATCATAGACATTGGAAATGTGGTCGGAAAAATGTTCAAATCAGGACAATTATCCTTTCTCCAAGAATGTATTTGAAAATGCACCTCAAAGGCATGGCTTTCAAGAATTCTCAAAGGTAAAACTTAATACCAAAAAGATATTGGTTGTGAAAACCAACATGGTTATGTGGTCCAAATTCTATGGACTTTGTGCATTGTGCTCACAAAATGTTGAGCAAAGGAGTGCATACCTTTTTTGTGGAAGAAATAAGCCTCCATCTTCCAATGCATGATGAATTTCCAAGGATAAAGTGTTAGTTCATTCATTATTCCTTCATTGGTGTATGTTTTGTTTAATGAACTAGTTGTGTTGTTTGATGCATTTGTGCTCTTATTGGTAAATGTTTATACACCATTCTATGAACTATGCTCTTTATTGGTATATTTGTGTAGTTCATAATGTTTTTTAGATATTATTGGGTATCTAAAATTGTGTTCATTGATAAGCTCTTCTCATGGAGAAATTTCTTGTATGAGTGATTCCCTCCTCAGAGCATGCATGAGTTGTTTTCATATTGGCATACTTTAATATGAAATGCACTTGCCTCTGTTTTTCCCCTCCTTCTCCTTTCCAGTCCAACAGTTGGGACTTGTTGAAGCATATTGGATTGGTATATCAGTACTTAGCACCCTTTGTCAATTTATGACCAAAAAAAAGGGATAAATTTAGAAGCTTGGAATAATCTTAGGAGAAAACTCAATGATTAAGGAGGAGATTAATCATTGACTAATGGGGGAGAAAATTTAGAAGCTTTAAAGAAAGCTTGAAATGAGGGGGAGAAAAATTAGAAGCTTGGTGATCAGCTTGATCTATGGGGGAGATGCATTGGAGTTTGGGACATCCAACTCAATGAAAGTGGGGGAGTAATGGAGTTAAGAAAATTGAGATACACATCTCAATCTCTAGTTCATATAGTATGGGGGAGTATTATGTTTTTATTACTCATGTTTTTATTGACTAATGAACTATTGAGGAACTCTAGCTTCCATACTAGCTTGCTTATGTGTTTACACAGGAAAATCTTGAAATGAAGCAAGTGGTGCAAGAATTCGAAGCAAGTAGAGTATTTTTTATCATTTAATGTTTGTAAAATTTGTAATATTTTATGATCAAATGATGTATAATGGGATTGGGATGTCATTGAGTCTGTAATTCATAGATTCTAGGTTTTGTCACGAATTGACAAAGGGAGAGATTGTTAGTGCCCTGACTTGTAGAGTCACCTATTTGTCAATTCCGTGACTTAGGTGAAGAATTACCTTGAAGATGAAGCTCAAGAATTAAGACTCAGGTGTTGGTTGGATCAAGTCCAAGAATAGAAGATCATTGAAGATTCAACGGATCAACATATGTATGGAAATCACGGAAAGTAATTAGTCATAGATGACTTTGGGGTGGACCCACACCTCTAGGTGGACCTTGCCTATACTTAGATATCACATCTGGATAATAAACAAAGCCTAGTGTGTGTTTGACACCAAAATCAGAACCTGGACTTAATGTTTAAAACATTGATTTTACTGTCATGCCGACACATTGTGTCTAGCGATCCATCGCCAATGGCAGAGGACAATCCATCGTCTAGAAAAACAAAGGTTCTGGTTTGGAATGGACTGACAAACAGTTGTAGGATGATACAATCGTGAGTCGATGACCCATCGGGAGGAACTTGTCACGATCCATCGGGCACATGACCCATCGTCTGGACAGGGCCCATACATCGGGACTGCGATCCATCGGCATGACTTAAACAAGGTTCTGGTTTGAGGTACACTGTCAAACGGGAATTGTCCCAGGACGATACTGCCGTCAGACCACAACCCATCGGCAGATCTTGATCATCGACGGAACTTAAGTTCCGTATTTAAGCTTTTTTTTTAACAAAATTATGTTATTTTGCATCTTCTTCCTCATCCGACAACCAACCCCTCTTCCCTAACAGGAAACCCCAATCTCCCATACCTTCCATCCATTGATTTTCACCCATCAAAGGTGTTGAGTTCTGAAAAATGACATTCTTGCCCTTCAATTTTAGATTAATTAGCCTTTATTTTGTAAATAAAAGATGCAGTTAATACAATTTTCTAGTTTTGTAGATAAAATTTGGGAAATACAGGAAACAGTCATAAATCAGTGGATTATTGCAAGAATTGAGCTTAATCTGGAAGATCTGGAATTCAATAATTAATTCATACCACTTTTAGGATTTTTAATGTAAATTGATTAATCTAAATCCATTTATAAAAGTCTAGATTAATTCAATATTTTAGATTTTAAGTGGATGGTTAATTATTTAATTCTAAAAAGAGAATCTGCAATTAGAGAGGCCAGAAGAAAACAAGAATTTGAATTTCAAGTCCATAACCCAAAAATCCAGTGAATTGGGAAAAGTTATGTTTCAAATGCGAGACATTAGGCCAAGCTATGCAAGTCATGTGCATATTACAGAGCCAGGCCAATGTGAAAATCCAACTCCAACAAGCCCAAGTCCATGTGCTCCAGTCAAAGTCCAAGAAGTCCAAGGTCCAATTGCTCCACGATCTGAATTCGAATTTTGCAAAGAAACCCTAAGTCCACACAAACCCTAAACCCTAGCTCATTCACACGCCCATCACCTATGCAATCTTAACCATCCATTTGTCATATTTTAATCATAGCCATTCATCCCATAAAACCCTAGATCTAGGTTAACTTGCCTCCCAAGCCAATCCAATCCACCTCACACGATTTTCCGTTATGCCATTCAAATTTTACACATCATTAACACCTCATCTCTCATCCTCTCCATATCATACACAATTTTTGCACAAAAATTTCTCCATGCATTAATCCAAAATTCCATCTAGATTCATAATCCATAATCCACACATGTCATACACGATTTTATCATATCTTTCAGATCCTATTCGAATTTTGTATAAGTCAACCCTCCATGTCATCATTCATCATCCAATCATTCATGCATTTCAATTTTTAATCTTAACCATTCATATCATATCATTGCATTGCATTGTGTTGTGTTTTAAATTTATACTCGCAAGCGTACGAACAACTTATAATATAGCAGTTAGAGTGTGAGGTCGAACCCATCGGAACTTAGGAAAATATATCCATGAAAAACACACCATTGAATTATGTATTTTAAGAAATTTAGAAAATCATGAAAATAAATCTTAAATATGGAATTAATTCTCTAATATAGGACATTTAATTTAATTTAAAAAATTTCTAAATATAGAAAACAAGTCCAAAAATAGGAACAACATCTAAAATAGAAATTAACCATTCAAAATATCTAATTTTCATGGAAAATACAAAAGTTATCTAATTTCAATTAAGATGATGGAATTAATCTAAAAATTATAAATAATCTCAAATTATTTTAGGAGACAGATTTAAAACGCAATTAATTAATCTACCAACCTATTTCACCAATTTCAAGAATTTTGAATTTATAAACAAAAAAATAACACCGGTAATTACTTTTATACATATTTAAATTGGAACTAGTTCAAAGAATCCAGGAGGCATTATTTTCCATATTTTAAAAATAAAATAAAGGCCTAGACTACGGAACTCACGTAAATTACCCACCATGCATTCAAAACTTTCATCCATTAAAATTCTAAATATAAAATCCATGAATTCAATAATCAAGAATTTCAAAAATTAAACCTTAGACTAATAAAAATTCAAACTTCTTCTCCAAACCTAAATATTTCAGTGCACTCTTGAAAATGAGAGCCTTAAATCGACGAAGGAAGTCTAATTAGTCTAAATATTTCAGTGCATTTAATTTGAAAAAGCAAGAATTAAATCCAACACGTTTTTTATAAAAAGAATTCAAAATAATAATCAAATTCTCATAACACATGAATTAGACAATTGGAAAAGCATAAACTAATATTTCAGCACACCTTTAATTTATTCAAAACATGAAATCAAAATCACTATCATGGAATTTGAAAGACAAAAAATAAAAGATAACAATGAAATTAATTAAACTTCACCAACCTGAAAATCCCAATGTGAAAATCTAAAATCCCAAAGTATTTTTCTTATTTTACTCTTCAATCCTTCTCTAAAGCAAACCACTGTAATCTCCAGCCAAATTCGAATCTTACAATGGAGGAGCCTTGAATTTATAGGATTTGGAGGAGGTAATTTAAACAATAAATGGGACCCACTCGTGTATTCAGCCAATCTACATTGCAATGCCGACTTGCTTTATTTTTTAATTTTTCCTTCCACGCGGCAATGACAAAGAAAATCTAGCCTCTTCCGTGTCCTCTTTAATTCTATTTTCTTTCTCAGTTATTTTTATCACACGCCAATGTCTATTGCTTTTCCACTCGGTGTGACAACAAAATAGATCTGAAGCAGCCACCTTCATTCTATTCTAAGATGCACCAATACGGGTACGCGTATCAGATACGATACGTATCCGATACGGGGACATGACAAATTTTGAAAAACTAGGATACGGGTGCGGCGGAATACGCCGAATTAAAAAATTAATATATATATATATATATATATATAATAAATTCAAACATTTACAAAACAAGCATCATAAATTCTACTATGAGATAAAAAGAGTCAACATTTCAACAAATACTAAATCACTAAGTACATAATAAGAAATATAAGTCACTCACAAAATACATGTTATTACTTATTACAAAATCTGATTGAAGGTTTCAATCTCTTTATTTCTTTCACCGGCATCAGTAAAAACAACTGCCTCCATATCTGGTTTATCAAGAGACAAACCTGCAACCTCTAGAACTCCAGTTCCGTCAAATGGATCCCACTGATCTCCCCCAATCTCCCACATCCTATTTGGTCCTTTTACATAGCCTTCATTCTTCCTTAACAAAAGACGAAGATTTATATGTATGAACACCAAATCTTCAGCCCTTTTAGGGTATACCTTGTTTCTTTTCATGGAGTGGATGAATGAATAGGTGCTCCAATTCCTCACAACACGATGATGAACATGGTTGTACAAGAAGTTTAAGGGCCATCATTTGCAGTCTTGGTATAGAAGCTCCATAGGTCACCCACCATGCTTTTGGATCCAAGTTTCATCTGTCTTGTAAACAATCAAAGGACCTAAATACATCAGTAGCTCTTGAAAACCTTGCATATTCTGTCAGAACAACTTTCCTCTCATCCACGTCAGGGAAATACCTCTTCAAACATTTGTTTCTCTCATCAGATATCTTTGCATCCTTATATGGTACAACCCTATTCGGAGCTTGAGCAAGCCATTCACTACTATAGTGCCTATAGGTTAGAAAAACATAACATTAGTTTGTAAAACATGAAGTTCAAAATCTAAAAAAATAATCGAAATAGATAAATTACCTTGGATTCAAATAGTGAGCCATGCAATGTAGCGGTGTGCAACTTTTAGTCCATTGATCAATAAGTACATCATACACCACACCATAAAAAGTAGACTGCTCATCTAGCTCCTTCAACTCATGGCCATATATCGCCTTCTTCACTCGCTCTATCATTGAATCCCACATATCATAAACCAAATGAAGGGTCGGCTTATCCGTGACGCACAACCAGAGCATCTCATAGATTGTGCGTGTAAGAAAAAGAATATAGTCAACCTTGTCCCACCGTACATCATTTAAAACCATCTCTTTCAGAGCTTGAGCCTTTCCAACATTATCCTCCCTGTAGGCACTCCATTCCTCACTAATAACCATCTCCTGAAGGCTACGCTTGATAAACTTTAATCTCTTCAACATCACAATGGTGGAAGCAAATCGTGTCTCAGCCACAACAAGCAATTTCAATGGTACAAAGGAATTAAAAATAGCCAATCTCATAGAATGATTCATAATGAAGTTGCGAATAAAACATGCATCATCTGAAACTTGAGTTATCCAATGGCATTCAGCAAAAATATTCTCATTCCTCTCTGTATTTTTTTGCTACACATATATTTTTTAGTGTAAGATTTAATGTGTGCACAACACAAGGAGTCAAAAATATGTGAGGGTAATGACCATCAACAAGTAACCCCGTTGCCGTACATACAAGAGCATTATTGATCACAATTTACACCACATTCTCTGACCCAACCTCACGAATTGTGTCTCATCAATTTGGCAATGTAGTACTTATCTTTATATTCTTTTGACCCATGAACAACTTTCAAGAAAATGGGGCCTCCCTCATATGCAGCCATGAAATTGATTAACGGCTTCCTTTGTACATCACTCCACCCATCATACCTAGCGATCTGATTGTTGGTAGAAAAAGTATATGAACTAAGATAATAGAGATTTCTAGCAAAGTGAAATGGCAAACCACCTGAATAAAACATTCTAGCAATTTCACTTGTAAGTCGATCTCTAACATCATTTTTAAATATTTTTTTCCAAAGCACTTGTACCTCGAACTCGTCTTTTTTCCCCTCACTTATTGATGCTGAGGCCATAAGAGTTGCAATGGAAAGATTGGGTAAGAGAACATTTTTGGATCTAGACATCTCTTCAGCCTAAGAAACAACTCTTAATAGTTCCCTTAAATATTCTTCAGTCATAGAAGAACATATTTGAATCCCTTTTCCAGTTTGCCTCAATAGATGAGCCTTAACCCTAGAGTATGAACCGTTGAAATCCTTATTACAAAAATTACACTTCCACTTCCTATTTCCACCTCCAACATTCGGATCTCTACTTTGATATATTGTAACGTATGACCAAAGAGGACAATGGTCATCCATAGCCTCAGAGGAACAAAATCTACTTGTAGCTGTACTACTAGATGAACCACACCTACTACCACTGCCCTCACTATCAGTAGCCATTTCAATTGATGACAAAGAGGCTGAACGGAAAACATAGACAGAAAAAAAAAAACAACTAATCAATTAAAATTTCATCATCAAGTTGGAGATATCATGATTAGAAACAAAATTTCATCATGCACTTCCTTTTCTATCATGATTTTGATTCTTTCTTTAATGTAGAAGCAAAGGTAACTTGCTAAGTATTTGGGTCTACTTTATCTTTATGCAAAAAAAATGACTGCTCAGTGATCACCACCCCTTTCATTTTGCAGTTGATTCCTTGTGGGTACAAAAATTCAATTTTCATGATTTAAAGTGAAACTGATTTTTATAAGACAGATTTTAAAAAAAAGGGCCAAGCTCAAAATGACTGAAATTCTTTTATGTATTTTTTTAGTGAAGAAAAAGAGACGAAGAAGAAGAAGACGAAGAAAAAGAATAGAAGAATAAGAAGAAGAAGACGAAGAAGAAGAATAGAAGAATAAGAAGAAGAAGACGAAGATAGAAAAATAGAGGAAGACGAAAAAGAAGAAGAAGACGAAGAACAGAGGAAGAAGAAGAAGAAGAGAAAAAACAAAAATCAGGAAGAAGAAAAAGAGTAGAGGAAGAAGAAATGCATACCTAGAGAAGATGCAAAAGAAGACGAAGAGGCTCCACGCAGCAGAGAAAAGCCACAGAAGAAGATCAAGAAAGTTGTGCCACGCAATAGAGAGTGTTGGAAAATGGGGTTCCAATGTCGTGAGTGTAACGCCCCGCCCTTTTTCACTCGCCACAAATCAGAGTATATATTTTTTTTTTAAATAAGTGAGAGAGAGAGGATCGTCATGACGCGAGTTAAGTCCGAGTTTCCCAAACCCGACCCTTAACTGGCCACCTTTACGTGTGCATGGACTAAGTCTACTTAAACATTTCACACGTTTTTCTGAATACTTGCGGAATAATATATATGAATAAAATGCTATCCATATTCATGAATTCGAATATCACCTTATTTTTTGTTTCAACCCATTACCATTTCTTGGATAGATTTCCAACCCATGGCCTTATAACAATTTAGGCATCCATTCCAATCAATTATGGAACTCATGGGTTCGGCCATACCATGGCCAAACCTATGGTTTCCTTGGATTCATTCCAATGTTGTTTGCCGTAAACATACCTTCTTTCCCATCTCCTTCTTTTCTTTTTGATCTATATTTCTTCCTTAATCCTTCTTCTTCCTTTGCTCTTCAAAGATTCTCCAAGTATAGAGGTGTAGAGGGGAGAGAGAGATGAGAGGAGAGGAGGAAAAATCTTTGTGCAAGAGGAGGAATGATCGGCCAAGGGGTGTGGAGTGCCCCTTGGTTGGTGTCTTTTACGTAACAATCCTAGACTCTTTATTCTCCCTCATCATGGTTTGTTTAACCCATGAGGCCCTTAGTTTAACCAAGGAGACATTTCGCTTAAACCAAAAAAATTCTTTGACTTCCAACGTGCCCCCTGGTTTTATGTCATTTGAGATGAAAGCTCTTCACTTTCCCAACTCACCTCAAGCAATTTAATCTTATACTCAAGACTTGAACTCACTAGGTGGTTGACCAAGTCAACATGTCATGGCCGGCCATGCATGTGGTGACTTGGCACCACATGGTACTTGGGTCCCATCTTGGCTATGTCACTTGATGATGTAGATTTAATGCATTAGGTCTTAATTGGGTAGTTGACCCATTTACTTTAACCTTACCCAATTACTTTAAAATCAAGTTCATTATGACCCATTGGGTCCCAATTGGGTAATTGACCATTTTCTTTAAATTTACCCAATTACTTTAAAACCAAGCTCTCTCATGATCCATTGGGTCTTAATTGGGTAATTGATCCATTTACTTTAACTTTACCCAATTACTTTAAAATCAAGTTCACCATGATCCATTGGGTCCCAATTGGGTAATTGACCATTTTCTTTAAATTTACCTAATTACTTAAAATCAAGCACACCCATGATCCATTGGGTCTTAATTAGGTAATTGATCCATTCCTTGCCCATCTAATGTCAATTTCCACTTTTTAAATCTCAAATTCCATTAATTTACAATTCAAATGGACTATTCCAATATATTTATAAGTAAGGAAAATCTGGGGTGTTACAGTGAGAGTCGAGAGCAGAGAATCAAGAGCAGAGGAGGGTTTCGAAGGGTATTTCGCGAGAAAGGGAAGAAATGGAAGATAGATTTTCTTTTTTTCTTTTTTGCCCCCTCTTTTCTCCCATGTTTTCGCCGTATCCCATGTGCCGTATCCCGTGTTTCCCCGTCTCCCGCCTTATCTGTAAATGTCTGATGCCGTATCTGATCCATGTCTGTATTTAAAATATATTTTATTTAATTGGATACGTATCCGACACGTACCGAGCCGTATCCGGCCGTATCCGTGTCGAAAACGTACTTGACACAGATACTCGAATGGTTTCGAAGTATCCATGCTTCATAGATTCTATTCTTTATCCGTTAAAGCAGCCACCTCCTTCGATCCTCTTCTCTCCTAACAGTCCCACATGTTTCGATTCTTCTCTTTATTCCCTTCTTTCTATTTTATTTATTTATTTCTTCAAGATTATCCCAAGCTTTTGCAAAGTTGACTGATTGCTTATTGTGTGGTGGACGCAGCAGATTTCTCTTAGAACAGGCAGCAGGCTGATTGCTTTTGCTCCTGCTGTTTTCTTCTTGCTAATGTCTCCCATAAATTATTCTCTGTTTGATCCTATGTTTCCATCCAGCCATAGTTTATTTTTCCATTGCGGATTTTTCTGGCTATGCACAAGAAAACAGATGGTGGTTGTATAGGATTTAGTGTTGCTTGCAACGCTGCTGCCATGTTTCTTTCAAAAAAGTCGATGTCTTCCTATTTTTGTTCTTGTTGATTCCCTCTCTGAAACCTTCTTTTCTTGCTGCTCTGTTTATTTTTTATTTTTCCTTTCAAGTCTGACTGATCTTTGCAAATCATTCACAGTTCGCTGCTTCTGTATAAAGATGCTCTCCCACAACGCTACAGCATAGAAGTCATTATCTTTGACAAAGTCTGAATCAAGATTCTTACTGAACACGCTGCTGTTCTTTATTGTTCAGATGCAATGTTGTCCTGTTAAAGCTCACAGGTTTCATGGGCTGGTTTCTAATATTCACCTCCACCAACAATCTCAAACCATCCCATTACATACTTTTATTAAAACCCAAATTTAGTAGTCATGCTTTTCTTTTCTTTTTTAAATTGTGCTTGATGCTTTTGCCCTTTGCTGGTCTTTGTGTTTGCTGTTCTAAATTTCAGCCACGCCGATCTTCTGCTTGTTCATGCAATTTGCTTCTGGCGCTGTAATGTATTTTATTTCTGTTCTTGGACTCCAACCTGTTCTGCCTGAATGGCATAACAAAACAGCTGCTATTGTTGTCATAGAAGTGCTTGGAAAATCTATCAGTCCAACCTATTACTTCATAAATTACAGCTTTCTGAGCATACATCAAAGAAGAAATCTAGAAGCCCCAAATTCACCAACTTGAAATGCTATCTCTGGAAATTATAAATCCTCCAAGAACCATAACAACCAACAATGCAAAAGAAACAAAGGTATTGACAATTATCAGGTTCCAACCCAACAATGCCAATTGTTGTGAGTCCTCCGATGAACCACGCAGCTACAAATGTGTATGTGATTAGAATACCTGATACCGATGATTTCATAAAAGATTTCCAGAAATTGCATTGATATGCTTCCATGATTTTCTTGATGTTTACCCAGCAGAAGGCAAAAACATCTCTATCTTGTCTTGAGCTTGCGAACTTCTGAGTTCTGATATAGGCTTCAATCAGAGGCTTTGACTTTAAATATGGGTCAACTAGTATTATGAATTTACGACATTTAAAATTAAAACTCCAATTTCGAATTATGATAATTTACAATAAATTCTCAATTTATGTGGTAAAATTCACATTATCCAAAACTTACAACTTTAACCATTTGAACTCTCACATCTTGTATGTTCTTATATTTCCTGCAAAACTCTCAAAATACCATCAAATATATCAAATATACACAAAACAAGGGTTAACTAGTCCAAATATAGAGGTAAAATACTCAATTTCCAGTGTTCATCACATTGCCCAAAACCCTAATCCTACATTTCAAATTCAACCATAGCCATTTCAAATCCCACTTTTCTCTCATTCTTTTCTTAAACTTCAAGCCAACTTCTTACCCAAGATACAAAACTCGACCATGCCTTGTAGTACTAGCCTTTTTCTATTTTAAATCCCATCCATTCATATTAAGTTAGATTTAATCCAATCCATCCATGCATTAACTTAAATCAAGATTTAATATCCACCCTTCACTCCAATCCTGGGTCCTATAAATATCCCATTAACCCAATGTAAAAATCAAATTTGATCAAGAGTTCAAGAGGACCAAAAATTGGAGAAAACAAGAAGACAAGGAGCATCATTTGAATTTTACAAGTGAGCAATCAATTGTAATTTTTATTTTTTTATTTGTCTTTCTTGTGTTTATTTTCTTAAAACTCTTGTACTTTAATTCTTTCATGAAATAAATATGAGATATTCCTTTAGAACCCTGAAACATCTAATTTTTAGATTTCTTTTATAATTGTTTTTATTTCATTTTAAAGTTTATATTCTTTGTTTATTTAATTGGACATGAAATAGTTAGAACTTAGGTTGTAAGTGTTGAATCTAAGTTACTAAGGTTCGATTATTTAAATTAAAGTTTATGAACTTTTAATTTTGATGATGAGCATGAATTGAAATATGGATTTTTACACAGATCTAGATTTTATATTTATTTATTTATCTTGGGCGATGAATGATTTATTCCAATAACCACCTTTTACATTATGCATTTCTTTATTATGTCATTTACTTTGTTGTCAATTTCTATCCAGTATTTAGTTATGTCTTTTACTTTGTTTGTTTGTTGTATATTAAATGTTAAATTTACTTTCAATGTTTTTATTTTAATTCTTGTGTGTTCATTTATTCATTCTTTAATTCTCTGTATTAAAAAACTCACTCTCTCTCTCTCAAAATTCAATTAACTAAAGTTGGAGATGTGTTATTTTGATCTTAGGACATGTAATTTTAAATTGTGATCGAGATTATCATTTTAGTTTACTATTTGGAATCAAAATGACATGGATTTCATTCTTGACAATAAATTGAATTTAACTTAAAGATCTTGAAAGTTTCGTTGGGTCCTAGAACAAGGATGGAGATTCTCCCTAGAGGAGGGATGGGGGGGGGGGGGGGGGGGGGGGGGGTGAATAGGACAATTCCCAAATTTTATGGTCTTCACAAATTTCTTGATTAATTAACAAATTTGCAGCGGATTAATAATGTTAATAAAGAGAGATGAGTTGTGTGACCAAAAGTGTGCACAATTATAAGAACAATCACACAAGTAAAGACCAACACCCACAAGACCAATTTATAGTGGTTCAGTTAAACAACCTACATCCACTCTAAGGACTCACCCAACCTTGGGTTATCCCGAATTCACTATGTGAGGACTTACACCCTCACAATAGAGTAGGACTTCCACCGTACTCAATTGGTTGAGAATTCTACCCACCACATGTGCCAAAGACAACGCTCTAGATTTTTTATAGTGGTTCTGGAGCCAAGCCTCCTTAATCCACTTGTCCTAGATGATTTTGAAAGGTTCAACCAACCCAAGGTCTACTTCCGTATCCCTCTATTTTTTATAGTGGTTCCGGCTTCCTTGCCTTAGTCCACTTCACAAGATGATTTATAAAATAAAATCACTAAAAAACACGTGCCTTTGTATGAGCTCACTTGTAGATGTATGCTTCTTGAGGATGCTCTCCCAATGTGATGACGACGATGTCGAAGATGTGCCTTGTGTATGCTCAATCACAATCTATGGGAGGTCTATAGGATTTAGATGTTCCAATGGATTCCTAGATCTATATTTCTTTCTCTCTCTGTTAATCACAGTCAAGAAGATTGAATATTTGATTCACCAAGTGTAGTGCATGGAGAGGATCTGGGGAGATGCTTGGGAGTGTATGAGACCTCTAGGAATGCCTTAGAGTATTTTTTATTCAATGCTCCAACCCAACTCAAAGGAGTTTGGAGTATATATAGGCATACAAATGAATCTCGGATAAAACACGGGCGATGGGTCAAGCTCACGACGGTCGTGCATATGACTGTTGAGAAATGTGACCGTTACGCTCTAACGGGTAGAAAACGGTAAAAAAAAATGGTCACCTGCGATTGTTCGATCTCACGATTAGTCGTGCTCGTGATTAGTCGTGCTCACTATTTTCAGCAAAAATGCTCCCAACTAAAATGACCATATCTAGGGCTCCCAAACTCCGATTTGAGTGTTCTTGGGATCTATGAAAATCTTTTTCAATGTTCTATCCAACCATGGTGGTTTTACCAGTTGATTAGTTCATTTGCTTGATTGAAAGAGACTCCCAGGTCATGGCATTTTGACACTCAACATTTTTCCCAAGATTTGTTCATGGATGCCCCAAGTCTTTGGTCAATTTCCTTTCGGCATGCTTATGATTTACCAATGAGTATTCTAAGCCTAGGGAAGATGGGTGGAAACTCATGGCACTGAGGGGCCGATCCATATGAGATTATCTGTCTAGACAACACTTCGCAGACAAAGTTTGAAGTCCCAAAACTTGTTGTGCCCAGAACGACCTGTCGTCTCACCGAGAGGTCGGTCCTGGTACTATCGCCAGTCTGTCTAGCAATGGGTCTGTGTTCCCGAGAGCACCCCTTTCAATTCTAAGACCCAGAACTCACCTTGTTCAGTTTAAGGATTCGATGACCACCATGGGTCGATAAGCTCATCACCGAGGGGTCGGTACATACGAGAATGACAGTTCTATGATCCAGAACCTCTAGCAATATGGCCGACTAGTCTATGACCACGATGGGTGTGTATCCACCGAGGGGTCAGTGAGAACGACTTGTCGTTCTGACACTGAAACCAAATACATATTTTCAAGTTGGGATCCAATTCACTATCAAGTAACCTCTAGGCAAGGTCATCCTAAGGTGTTGGGTTCCCCCTAAGGTCAGCTATGGCCAAATTACCTTTGTAATTGTCATACATAGTTATGATGAATCCGCACTTGATCCTCCAATGCTTGAGTTCTTAATTCAATTCTTCATCACTTGAGTCTCGATTATTGCTTCAAACTTCCGAGACAATGTTTCACAAAAGTCATGGAATCAATAAATAAGTGACTCGGCAAGCCGGGGCACTAATAATCCCCCCATTTGTCAATTTCCATGACAAAACACCTAGAAGCTAATGAATACAGACTCAATGACTTAGCCCAACCCAATATACATCATTTGAATACAAAATATACAACAGTTATAAGTACATATTCAAATGAAAAGACTCTAGACTCTATGCTTCAGATCTTTCTTGTTTTTTTTAGCTTGCTCCCCCTCAAGGTGTGCCAATGTACCTATACACACAAACAATGCAAGAAATTGTGGAAGCGAAGAAGTCTCCCCCTCTAATGTTAGTCACAAATAAAGTAATAGAGACAATATTACTCCCCCTAAATATGTGAGCTAATAACCCTTTTAGTCTTGATTAATCTCCCCCTTAATCAAAGACTATCTTCCCTTAAAGATCTTCTCTCCCTAAGATCTCTTTAAACTTCTCCTCCAAAGCTTACCTTAAGCGTCTAATCTTTCTCCCACTTAACATAAGTTTTCTTTCAAGATTCTAACTCTCTCCCCTTTTTTGTCATAAATTGACAAAGGGTGTTAAGCACCAAAATCAGTATGCTTCAACAAGTTCTAATGGTTGGACTAGAGAGGGGATGGAAAAGGAGGGGCCACATGCATTTTAAAAGATATACCAGTTTTGAGACAACATTTATGCATGCCATGAGGAGGGAATCACTCATACAAGAAATATTCCATTTATGAACATATGAGTGAACACAATCATGAACTAAATAAATTATACACCAGTTTTAGCACATAGTTCATGAAGACAAGGTGGTGCAAATATATATACCTATATAGGCACAATGCATCAACCAACATACTAAGTTCATTCAACAACACATACACCAATGAGAGACAATGAATGAACAAACACTTATCCTTGAAACACCATTAAGCATTTAGAAGATGGAGGTTGATTTCTTCCCATACAACATTCCAAGGTTTACTCTCCTTTGCTAAATGATTTAAGAGCACAATGCACCAGGTCCATTAACAGTTGGATCATATAACCATGTTGGCTTTCATTACCAAAACCCATTTGGTTTCAAGATTCAACTTTAAAAGATGAAAGCCACAACATAGGTGCATAAGGTTTTGGAGAAGGATGATTTTTCTTGTTTGTACACTTCTCCAAAAACACATTTCCAATGTCTAATGACTTTCCAAGATAGTGCATTATCAAGACATGGAAGTAGCATAATACATCCCTATAAGACTTGCAAATTGAGGGATGAAGAGTGCGTTGCATGCAAGTCCACAAGACAACTAGTTTTGCAATCCACTTTTGAATGCCAACGAAATCTTATACATTCACACACCAATTTGTGCCATTTGATGATTCAACCAAATTACTAATACTTGTACAAATTGATTGGATTTTGGATCATTTTACCATTAAGAGTTCACCCTTTAAAGTTTTGATCCAATCCTAATGCAATATCCTTGGCCATTTTAATTTACAATTTTAAAAGTCCATTTCCCATGTGTGATGTCATATGATAAGGCATTCATAGTTTACAAAACATGGTGCTTATGAATAAAACCTCATTCCCCAATATCATGAACCAATGATAAACATAGGAATGAAACACCAAGCACACAAACCATACATTCATTTCATAAGTGATATACCAATAAAAAGGCATGGAAATGAAGTATGAAGACATATGGCATACACATATATATAATAACTAGACATATCTATAATAACTATAGAAGCCCATCATATGCCATAACCAACAAACACTTGCAAAGACATTTTCTATTTGCACCAATATATACCATCAAGAGATCAAGTAAAGGTGCAAAAGAAATGATCTCCATGTACAAGTGTTTGCCAAACACCAAATTAGCTCCCACGCTTTTCCTGTAACACCCGGATTTTTCAATGCATAAATATATTGGATTTTGTCTATCTAAATTGTTAAATTGATTGAATTTAAGATTTATGGATGAAATGGACCTTAGATGGGTCAATAACCCAATTAAGATCCAATGGATCATGGATAGAATTTGATTTGAAAGTAATTGAGTAAATGTGATTAAATGGGTCAATTACCCAATTGAGACCCAATGGGTCATAAATGAGCTAATTGTAAGTAAATGGGTAAGGATAATTTAATTGGGTCAGCTATCCAAATTAAGACCCAATGTATAAATCCACCTCATCAAGTGAGATGGCATGTATGTGAGGTGGCATTGCCATGTGGCACGCATAGAAGCCAACTAGGCAAGGGACCACATCATCAAGGCCAAGGTGGGACCTAAATACAATAAGGTGCATGGTCGGCTAAGCCATGGTTAACGTGGTCAACCATGGGTGAGCTCAAATATTGAGTTGAGTTGTTTTGAGTTGGAAATTAAATTACTTGAGTTAAGTGGGAAATGAGTTCAAATAATTAAAATGAGTTGAGTTGAGTTGAAAGGGAAGTGGAAGAGACTTCCATCTCAAGTGAGTTGGATGGGGAGGTGGAGAGTTTCCATCTCAATGGTAGAACTTGATGGGAACTAGGTGTCTCCTTGGTTAAACCAAGGGAGACCTTGAACAAACCAAGAAGTAAAGAGGGGAAGAGCAAAAGCCTTGGGCTGTTATAAAGGGGTACAACCAAGGGGCACTTCACACGCCTTGACCGAATTTCACCTTTTGGGAAACAATAGAGTTCTCTTCTCTTCTTCTCCATCACTTTTATCATCTACACCATCGATACTTAGAGAAGTTTGCTGAAGAAGGAAAGAAGGAGTAAGGAAGGAATACAGAACCAAAGAAAGGAAGGAGTCAGGAAAAGGTATGTTTTGAGCTTAAATAAGCGTAGAATATGGGATTAAGGGAAACCATAGTTTTGGTCTTGGTATGGCCGAACCTATGGGTTCCATATCTGATGTGAAGGGATGACCAAAATTGTTATAGGGCCATGGGATTGAAAAATCTATTTGAGGAAAACATATGTATTGAATTTAGAATCATGTTTTTAATGGCACTAGAGGGAAAGAATAAATGAAAGGACTCTAGCTTCGGCTAGTGGGTAGAGTAAAACTCAATAAGAGTGACATGCATGATGTTACTTATGTTTAAATAGTCTTAGGAGTGAATTTCATGAAGGAGGGTCGAGCCACACATGTAAACAAAAGAGACTGACAAACAGTTAGTCGACTAAACTGGTATTGGATGAATCAGAATATAGTTTTTGGGAGTTTTAGTAGACTGAACAGGTGTGGCTGAAGACAGAAAACCATTCAGGGAGTTTCAGCCGGCTGAATCTTGTGATTCAGTCGACTAAAAGGAGATGTAACAAATAAGTAAAATGATTAGGCGTGTTTCAGCTGACTGAATGATTACTTATCAAACAAGAAAACCGTTGGTTGAGGATTCAGCCGACTGAATCTGTACTGGCTGAACACATAGTTAATCTGATCCAAAGTCAGCCGACTAACTCTGTGATTCAATTGATTGAAAGAGGGTTGACCGAGAATACAAAAGGTTTGACTCAGAGTTAGCCGACTGAATCTGTGATTCAGTCGACTGAAATGTTAGTGAGTCAAGGAATAACAGTACTAAGTTGGCGTTCAGCCGACTGAAAGTATATTTCAGTCAACTGAAAGTATATTTCAGTCAACTGAAAGTCTGCGGTAAGGTAGAACATTGTAGCTGAGCGTGATTCAGTCAACTAAATCCCTGATTCAGTCGACTGAAATGAAAAGTTTAAATTTTAATTAATATTCCATAGGTTTCTGTATATCTGGAAGAATCTAAGGGATGATGGGAATTGAATGGATAATCAAATTGACATGTGTGTATGATTGAATTCATTAAGATAAAAAGTTTTCGCAAAAGGGCTTGCGTTTCGATTTTGACGTGATCGTCATATGGAATCTTCACAAAACAGCAAGGATATTACTGGGATTGGTAGGATTCCTACCTTATTGAAATGCATAAGGATCTATATATGTATATGTTCTGGGTTTGACTTACAAACATGATGAATTATTTTGGTTAAATGAATGGAATATGTTTTATGAATTGTTTTTCAATTATTTATGTATTTTGATACAAAATGACAATTGTGCATCCATAATCTCATGCATGGCATGGGAGGGAGTATATGGGGCAGCAAGCCAAGTTATGAGCTGTCCAGACATGACTTAGGGCTTGAAACTATCTTAGAAGAAGCTATGTAAACCATTGTTATGTTGGCCTTGTCCGGGATTGCTAGATAGGGGTACGGCTTAATTTGGGCCAAAGGGATCTGGGGTAACCAGTCCAAAAGTCCTGCGCAGAGGGAGGAGTCCACGCTCCATCGATAATTCCGATTAACACACGTGGGGAGGTATAACAGTGACCTGGTGGTGCCGTCACAAAACACTACAGACGTAAATGGCCAAGGGAACACCTTGATATGGTTTCATTATATCAAGGAAAATGTTGTTATGATTTGTATGGTGTTTGATGTGGAAATTGGGTGGGGGTGCATTGGCATATGACACCCATGGCATGGCACATACATTTGCATGGTTTGGATATGATTATCATGCGCTGTTTTTATGGTACTATGATATGTTTACAGTTTCAATATAATGTTCTTTTTCTGATTTTTATATTGATCCTAAGTGTATAACATTATTTGGAATTCCTACTGGGCACGTTGACTAACGCCCTACTTCTACGCTTTAGATGATGGAACAGGAAATGGGAAGGGCATGGGACGTGAAGAAAGCCAAGCTTAGGAGTTTTGGACAGATTATGTTACTTTACTTAATTGATCTTGGAACAATGTATTTGAGATAATTAGCATTTTGGAATTGTAATAACTTAGTTTATTTTGCTATAGTTGGTTGATGATTTTGGATATTTAAACTTAAGATAATTTAATAGTGATTGGCTTCCTTGCTTTTAATATCATGATTAAGGATAGTTTCTATTCATATAATATTTTCGCAGTTATTCGTAAAACGTGTGAGCTGTTTAGTGGACTTGGTCCACGTACACGTATTGATGGCCAGTTAAGGGTTGAGTTTGGATACCCGGACTTAGCTTGCGTTGTGACGTTCCTGCTCTCTCTCACTCTTTATTTAAAAAAATATATATATACTTTGATTTTCGGCGAGTGAAAAAGGGCGGGGCGTTACAGTTGGTGTCAGAGCGAAACCGGAAGTGTAAATCTTTCAAAGTAATATTAATACGGTATCATGTCTCACAGACAAGATAAGAATCCCAATTAACCGACTCTTCGGAGTCTACTGCACGGGGGCCGAATTAATTTGCTTTGTTAAGAATCAGACTGAAGCATTCAATCTGAGAGCAACGCTCGATGAAAAATGAATAACAGCAAGGGAAGGACAATCACTATAAGTATGGATTTATCAAACATAGCAAAGTAGGACATATTTCCCCAAAACAAGAAACATCAGGATTTCCTCAAAATGAGAAACAATAAGTGATACATAGGAAAGTTCCCCAAAACAAGAAATACAAGATGCTGATTTGGCAATTTCCCAAATTATGTAAACACAAAACTTTATGAGAAAACTAAGTCAAGCGATGTTTCAATGACTTAAGAAAATGCCTCCGAGAAGAAGAAGAACCCGACAAAACCCGCATGGGAGGAAGAGGTACAGTACCCACACTAGGAAGAGGGGCAAAACAGTGTTAATATTCTTGAAGTACCTCCTGAGTTGCAGAGCCTAGTTCAGGCAGTGGTCACTTCCGTTCTACAGCAACATCAGAACAGCAATGTAGGCGCGAACTCCAATGAATCACAAGACCGGAATATAGTCAGGGACTTCCAACAGCAGCGTCCCCCTTATTTCAAAGGGAAAGAGGGACCCACAGAAACCGAAAACTGGGTTGAGAACATCACAAAAATCTTGAAGCTGCCCAAGATCATCGGTAATGAGGACCGGATATTGCTGGCTACCTCACGATTGGTGGATGATACCGACAAATGGTGGAGAGTTATAGAACATCAGCAAGCACAGATTCCAACGGATGAAAGGATCGAGATGACATGGGACCAGTTCGTTGGAATGTTTCTGGATCATTATTTTCCAGAGGAAGAAAAGGAGCGCCAGACACAAGCGTTCATATCTCTGGTCTAGGGCACCATGACGATTGCGGATTACTATCAGGAGTTTCTCCGTTTATCATGTTATGCTTTGTACATGGTAGACACAGAATACAGGAGGCTCAGAAGTTTGAACGAGGCCTACTACCTAGCTTAAGAGCCAAGGTCACAATATTCAAATTAGATACTTTGGCAGAAGTGGTTGTGATATGGTTGATGGGTGGGATTCATGGCATATGACACCCATGGCATGGCATTGACTTGCATGGTTTTGATATTATCTATATCTATGTGATTTTTATACTAATCCATGTGTTTGACCTTACTCGGAGTACCTACTGGGTGCGTTGTCTAACGCCCTACTTCTACTTTAGATGATGACACAGGAAATGGACGAAGTGAAGGACGTGATCGGAGCCAAGCTTAGGAGCTTGGATGAGCTAGATCTATATATTTAAGTTTTTATTTTGGACATGTAATTTGAGTAATTAGCATGTTGGGACTGTAATAACTTAGACTATTTGCTATGGTTTGGATTTTAATTTTGGACATTTTAACTTAAGATGATTATTATTAAGTGATGGACTTTCTTGCTATTTAAAATTGGATAGGTTAGTAATTCTATTATAATTTCGTAGCTATGTTTAATTCCGCATGTTTGGCCTTATTACGTGTGAACCGTTTTAGTGGACTTAGCCCACGCACACGTATGGTTGCCCAGTTAAGGGCCGGGCTTTGGAAGCTCGGACTTAGCTTGCGTCATGACATCCTGCTCTCTCTCACTCTTTCATTTTCAAAAAAAAAAAGACTGATTTTCGGGTAGTGAAAAAGGGTTGGGTGTTACAGCCTCCATGCGCATATTACACCTCATCATCCCATGATTTTTGCAACCTAAAACCTCTCCATGCACTTAGACTAAAAACCTCTCCATGAAAATAGTACTTGCTATCTTAGCAAGATAGGACCGAATGGAAGTTGATAAAAGAGAGGAAGAAGGGGCGCATGGCACTTTCTATTTGAGACACAAGCAAGGGCACACGACATAAGGGAATTACAAACTTGGTACCTTCTAAATATGGGACCAAGGAGGATTTATAAAAGAGAGGAACAAGGAGGGGCGCACGGCTTACACACTTAGCCGAATTCTCTCTCTCTTTCTCAAGATCATTCACGGAAAAACAAGAAGAAGAGAAGATAGCCAGCAAGAGGTGTTCTCAGTTTTAGGAAAAATCAATAAGGAAGGAAAAGGATTGGAAGAGCAAGAATCAATCGGAACCGGTTAGTATTTATAAATTTTGTTTAAAAATAAAAGAACCATAGGGTTCGGCCATGGTGTATGGCCGAACCCCATGGAAGAGAATTGGGAGATGATCATGGTGTTTTAATGAGAAGTTGATGAACCATAGGGTTCGGCCATGATCAAGGGCCGAACCCCATGGAGGAACTTTGATTATTTCTATGGGTTAGAAATCATGAAAATACATAGTTTAAGGTATGAAATTTTAATGGATGTTTGGATGAATTTTGTGAAGATTCTAGACCATGGGTTCGGCCATGGAATATGGCCGAACCCCATAAATAATTCTGGATTTATGATCATGAATTTTAGATCTTGGAAACTATGGAAGGAATACCAATGTTTTGAAGGGATTAAATGAAGACCATGGAATAAGATTAAGGAATGAATGTTGATGATGAACCCTACATGGCCGAACCCCATGGAAAGGAGTTAATAATTTTTTAGAAAGAGGATTATGGACCATAGGGTTCGGCCATGGTTTATGGCCAAACCCTATGGAGTTGTATTGGTATATTTGATGTGTGTTAATTGATTAAAATGGAGAATAGTTATTAAATGGGAAAGCTTCTAATTATGGAAGTGGGTTGCTAAATTAGAAAGCTTCTAATTATGGAAGTGTTGCTAAATTAAAAAGCTTCTAATTATGGAAGTGGGTTGCTAAATTAGAAAGCTTCTAATTATGGACTTTTGGATTGTCTTTGGAAGGAACATTGATTTATGGGAAGTGATATAATTAAGAAATTGGACATCATGGGTTCGGCCATGTGTATGGCCGAACCCCATGAAGCAATTTTCTATAGATATATGTCTATGAATATTTCTAAATATGGAAGGTGGAGTTTAATTTAGAAAGGATCTAAGAATGGAAGGAATGGATTGTTTTTGGAAGGTAGAGATTAAATTAGAAAACTTTCTAATTATGGATTATTGATGAAAATAAAAACTTAGACATCATGGGTTCGGACATGTGTATGGCCGAACCCCATGAACCAATTTATGGGTTTTTATGTCACGGTTAATGGATTATTTTATGAACCAATGTTATGGATGAGTTTTGGACATAAACTTAAGGTAATGGCATTTTGGTAATTAAGTGAAAATAAGGGACCATGGGTTTGGCCATGGTGTCAAACCCCATGGGAATTGTTTGGTGGACATAGGGACTATATTTGGTATGTTAAAATGAAATATTAACTAAAGATTAGACCAATAGCAATTTGGTAAATAAGTGTGAAAATGGTAGGCCAGGGTTCGGCCATGGTGTACGGTCGAACCCCATGGGGATTGGTTATGGACTTAAAACATTGTAAATCAAGTGGGACTTGGTTTTGATTGATTGTTATATTATAAGGTAACGGGACCTCATAAGGTGTTTACGATCGTGAGCGGTTACCGGACGAAAGACGCAAGGACACGTAGTGGTCTTTGGTAGGATTCCACCTCTTTGAAACCATGGATTTAATGTACAATGATTTTATCTTATTTTGATGAATATATGTTGCAAAGTATATGTTTCAAATTGTGATTTTTAAATGCTATGTTTATATGATAAAATAGCATGTGATGGATATGTATCAAAGTGTGATTTTAAATGCTATGTTTATATGATAAAATAGCATGTGTTTCATTGGCATCTTATGCATGGCATGGGGTGGAGGATTTGTAACCGGAGGGGCCACACTAGTCGGGGCGTCCGAAAAACCTATGTGGGGTACCCTGATGTGCTTTTCCATCAGGAAGAAACCAGAGGGTCCACACTCCGTCGGGGCGTCCGAAAGACATATGTGGTGGGTACTTTTATGTACATGTGATGGGTGGGACTCATTGCATTTGTCATCATTGCATGGCATCGTTTTATATGGTTTTGGACATTATGATATTATGTGTGTTTTGTACTAACCATGCGTTAGCCCTAATTGGAATATCTACTGGGCGCGTTCTTCTAACGTCCTACTTCTACCCTAGTGGATGACACAGGAAACCAGGGGAACGATGAACGCAAGGAGGGCAGGCATAGGAGCTTGGATGATTCAATTTATATTTTGAATAAAGTTACTTATGGACATGTAATTGAGTAACTAGTTTTCGGGCATGTAATAACTTAGATGGTCGGATGTTTATTTGGATGATTATGATATTTTAATTATGATTAAGGACTTGACGTACTTGCTATCTAAATGGAATAGAACTTGGTTCTATTATTATTCCGCATGTTTATGATTCTGCAGTTATGATGTTATTCCGCATGTTGATATTGTATGTGTGAACCGTTTTCATGGACTTAGTCCATGCACACATAGGGTTGGCCAGTTAAGGGTCGGACTTTGGAAGTTCGGATTTAGCTCGCGTGATGACGTCCCGCTCTCTATCATTCTTCGTTTATAAAAAAAAAAAAAAAAATAGACTCTGATTTTTGGAAGAGAAAGCGAGTGAAAAAGGGCGGGGCGTTACATCTTTCTCAAAAATTCATTCAATTAAAGATTGAAGATGTGGTATTTTAATCTTATAACATGTAATTTTGACTATGATTAAGATTATCATTTAATTCATCATTTTAATTCAAGGGCAATTAATTCACACATCTTATTTGTTGAATTTCCAAGTTAGATACATCATTCATATAAAGCTTCTACTTCTTGAAAATAATTCTTTTTAATGGAACACAAATTTAATTTTAATTCATATATTTTGAGATTTTTTTTTGGGTTCGACCAATAAAGTTTACTTCGTTTCTTATGTGCAATTCTGATGTAGATGGGATTGATTGATGGTCAATGTTAGTTAGATTATGTGTGATATTTTCTACTTAGACTTTCCTAAGAGGTCAAGTTATATATTATATGTTAATTAGTAGTTTATCAACATACTATGCATCGAGGTGGAATCTGCCGAGATTTTCGGTCTTAAGCGGGCCCATACTGACCCCTCCATCCACCTGAGATTCTTACTGGCTGGGTATGATTGGATCCGAGGCTGCCAAATGTCAAATCCAAACTTAACTATAAGTCCATATATAAGTATGTTTTTCGCAAAGTTTAAGTGTTTAGAAAAAAAAAAATCTCACGTGACACAAGCATTCCATACGCATTTCCCAATGTGGGCCAGGCCAAAGTGAATCCAAGCCCAGTAAGCCCAAGACTCTAGTCCAAAAAGTCCAATTCAAGATCCAACGCTTCAGGTCCAAATCCAAGTTTACCATGTAATACCCTGACCCAAAATTTGGGCTGATTGTGTTATTTGTATTAATTAATTGTGTTTTGATCAGTTAATAATGAAGATTACGGATTGGTTTTTCTTTTTAAATCCAGGATCTACCCAATCAGAACTTGGTAGCTCTTTTTTCAACTCACTTAAATTGGGAGGGCAAAATTGTAATTTACCATGAATAGTGTTATTTTAATGATTTTAAATTATGGTTTGACTGTTGATTGAATTAAATTGACTTCCTTGCTAGGGATTTAAATTCTGGGATTATAGAGTGTTTAAACTATATTTTGGTTCAGAAATATTATTTAGACCTGAAAAGGTCCCGATCTTTAAGAAATAATTACGTTAAATAATTTTAGAAGTCAGAAAATTCTAAGAAAATATGTGTTATCTAATCTATATTTAAACATATCATTTTATCTTTTTGGATGTTAAAAATTTAGACTTTAAATCTTTTAAATAAATACAATTTAAATTAAGAGAATAGTGATAAAATGTGATTTTTGTTTAAGTCAATAAATTTTGGTAAAATATAAATCTCCAAAATTTTATATTAGTTTTAGATTTTAAAACCAACTTTTTGGACCAGGTAGATTAAATTAATTAAATCCTTTAAATATAAAAAAAAAAAAATGAAACTAGGCTTAAATGCAAATAAGTTTTGAGGGTTGAATTGCAAATAACCCAAAAACTCAAACCACCTGCGTGGCAGGTGACGATCAACTGCATGGGTATTGAATCATGCAAGCTACAGCTTGCAGATCAACGTGGGTTTCCCATGGCCTTTAATGGGGACCCTTACCCCTCTATCAAGCCTCTATTTAAACTCAGCAAGTGCTGGAAATTTTAAAAACTCCCACCCCATTCTCACACTGTCGTTCCCCTATTCTCCATCTCTCTGTTCCATTATTTTTCACCGTTAGCTTAATGGAAGATTTTTCCAACTGCTGAAACTCTACCTAACTCTCCAAGTGAAGGTAACCATTGTATTCATTTTTAAATTTTAACAAGTTTATGATCAAATAGAAGTGAATTTGGTTTTGAAATGAGCCTTAAAATGAGTTTTGAAATTTAGTGGAAACCATGATTTTTCATGTGTTTTGATGACTTCACCTTCAAAATCAGAGATTTTTCTTAGTTTTTTTATGTCCAATTGATCTCTAAAATATAGTAGACTTATAAACAAATTCATCAGACTAGTTAGATTTAGAAAACGAATTCAAGAACCCCTCTGTTTTTGGATTCGTATTTCCCCTGCCTATCCCGTCACTACACTTTCTGCAAGTGGCTAGCAAAAGAACAAAGGTCTCGGAACCTGATTCGAAAGTTCCAAGGTTACTGTAGCAATGCTGAAGCCAAATTCTGAGGTCACTGTAGCAGTGCTGAAGCTCTCGGAACCTGACTTTGAGGTTCCGAAGTCATTATAGCAGGTTCCAAGGCTAGGAAGTTCCGAAGGAACTGTATCAAGTTCCGAAGGCATGTTCCAAAGCAGATTTAAGACATTCTGAGACTGTAGCTTCGGAAGTTCAGAAACCACGGTATCAAGTTCGGAAGCTAGGTTCCGAAGCAAGTTCCGAATGAGCTAAGTCAAGTTCCCAAGGTTCTGTTAAACCCAGTAGTGGCTTGGAAGTTATGAAGCCACAGTACCAGGTTCCAAAGCATGTTCCGAGGAACCAGAACTGGTTTTTGAGATTCATATTGATTGATTAAGTTAAGGATTTCATATTAGGTTTAAACGTTAGATTTTGATGTGATGTTTCCTATACCAGATTCTTAATTAAAAATGATACTAACCCTTTTTGTTTGTATTATTATATGTATACATATTTATTATATATTCACTTCCAGGCCGATACTCTCTATCTATGGTATAGCGAAAACTGTCATATCACTGACGTACCACTGTTATACCACTGTCCAATGGTTTCGCATATCATTTTTCATACTTGAAATCATAACTGGTCTACTATACCAATATTTCAAATCATCTGTGATATTGCCATGCCATCGTAACACCAAAGCACTACACTGAATATAAAGCATTAAGTCCAGACACGATCAAAATGGAGAATCTTGCAAGAACATCTTCGACACACATGGGCTGGTATTGACACACCTGGGCCAGCAACTGCCACACCTAGGCCAGTAGATGCAAACCGACACACCTGGGTCGGTAATCGACACACTTGGGCCGATAATAGTTCAGCAGTTGAGTGTACGTGGAAGCAGTATCAATACCATAAATGCTCAAGTTTCTCACATCGGAGCATCTTATCAATCGTATCAACTTCATACTTCAGTCTTTCATCATAACATGATGCTCAAGTTCTCATATCGGAGCATTTCATCAACATTATCAACTTCATACTTCAATCCCTAATCATAATAAGATGCTCAAGTTCTCACATTGGAGAATATCATCATCAATGACAATACCGTGCATGATGAACATCATTAGTAATAATATGAACATATTTTAGCAATATATATCAAGTTTAGGCGTATAAGTGGGTTCATTCTTTGTTTATAGACTAGTAGACCTCGACTCTCTGACATCGTGTTATGCTTTCATTCTAACAGTTAGAACCAATTTTCATCCCTCACATAGAAGCAGTGTCAAGTCTCATATTCTAGCCTATTTAGTCTTTTCCATATCATGTATAATCCATGAAGCCACTCATTGCACTAGATTTAGGTTTACAAAGCCTGATTTACCGATCTTATATTATTAAGTCTCCTCACCGTAAAACATAAAGTATCACGGGTATCTGTTACACAAATAGAAATACAATGAATATACAATCATTAATCAAACGTAATACACAAATATATATACAATCAACATATATTCATGGTATTTCAAATCTTATCCTATTTTTTCAGAAAAACTCCAAGGGAGGTGGATATGAGTCTCCTATATGAGTTATTATCCATTTTAAATTACAATAATAAGAAGTATAATAAGGTGCTCAGCCCACTTCTCATATTGTCTTCTAGAAATGACCATGTAGACATATTGAGTTAGGCCTAGAGATATAATATGCTTAGGCCACTACTCATATAGCGAGTTAGGCTTAGAGATCACTCAGTACCTGAACCTTTCTTTTCTACCGAGCAGCGAAGTTAATCGCTCAGCTACTGATAGCTACCGGGCTGCTGGTACGTCAGTGGCATGACAATGGTATGACAATGGTATGACAGTAGTATGGCAGTGAGATGACAGTGATGGCGACTCGATAAATTGGTATAGTAGACCAAGTATGAATTCAGGTAAGATAAATGGTATATGAGACCATTTATGGTAAATTGGTAAGTATGGTAAAGTAGACCATTCATGAGTAGATAACTGTGATTTTAAAATGGTAAGAGTAGACCATTGTTCTTGTTATGATTAGACTGCATTGTTTAACCTGTACATGTTGATGAATGTGTTATTTTAAGATCTCTTCACTGGGCTTGGAGCTCACATCTCTTACATTGTAGGGTTGGCACCTAAGGAGGAGGAACATCTACCGCTGACTTAGGATGAGAGAGCCTTTGTAGTCAATTGTATTTCCCGATGATGGAAAATATGTTTATTACATCTTTTTTTTTTTATGCAAATTATGTTATGTTGATTTTAGTAAAGTCAGTGGTACTATAAAACTAAGCATGTGTAAATTGCTATGTTTTCTTTCGTAACTCTAATCGAATAAATGGAGATATTTATTTGTGAAATATGTATTTGTATATGAGAACATATGGTACATGTTTAAATCCACGTGAGAAGAGCACGTGTGACATTTTCTATGATGGGTTTTTTTTGGAAAATTGAAGATCCAGCCCAGCTATAATGTTAGTTGATGGGAGATTAATAATAATAAAAAATAGTAGCGTTCCAGGTTCACCATCTGGTCGGGGCGTTACATACCAACCTAATCCAAAATCCATTTGAGGTCCACAACCCAAAAAACCCATATCCATGACCAATCCTACCCATCTAATCTTTAACCATCCAATTTCAAATCTCCCATCCACACCATTCATTAACCCAATCAACCAATCCAAACCGTTCATTTCATGCATCTCATGCATTTCATATCATCAAATCCTAGATCCATTCAGTCAATCTAATCCGTTCAAGCATCATGATTAGATCTAGGACATCCAAACCGTTCATCATATAAATATACCTTAGGATTAAAATCATCCCTGCACCATCTAGCTGTAACGCCCCACCCTTTTTCACTAGCTTCTTCCCGTAAATTCAGAGTCTAATTTTTTTTTTTTATAACAGAGTAGAGTGATAGAGCGCAGGACGTCACGACACGAGCTAAGTCCAAACTTCCAAAGTCCGACCCTTAACTGGCCAACCTATGTGTGGGACTAAGTCCACGAAAATGGTTCACACATAGCAATATCAACATGCGGAATAAAAAACATAACATGCAGAATCATAACATCAAAATTGAGGAATCATAATAGAACCAAGTTCTATTCCATTCAGATAGCAAAGTACGTCAAGTCCTTAATCATTATTAAAACATCATAATCATCAAACTAAACATCCGACCATCTAAGTTATTACATTCCGAAACTAGTTACTCAACTATAAGTCCATAAGTAACTTTATTGAAAACATATAAAATAAATCGTCCAAGCTCCTAAGCCTGGCCTGTCTTGCGTTCCTCGTTCCCCTGATTACCTGTGTCATCAACTAGGGTAGAAGTAGGCCGTTAGAACAACGCGCCCAGTAGGTATTCCAGTTACGGCTAACACATGGTTAGTACAAAATATATATTATAACATAATATATAAAACCATGTAAAATCCATGCCATGCAATGATGACACATGCAATGAGTCCCACCCATCACTTGTACATAAAAGTACCCACCACATAGGTCTTTTGGACGCCCCGGCGGAGTGTGGACCCTCTGGAATCTTCTTGATGGAAATCACATCAAGGTACCGCACATAGGTTTTTCGGACGCCCCGAAGGAGTGTGACCCTTCCGGTTACCGATCCTCCACCCCATGCCATGCATGAGATGCCAATGAAACACATGTTATTTTATAACATAGATATAGCATTTAAAATCACCTTTTGAAACATAATCAACACATGTTATTTATACAATTAAACATAGTATTTGAAATTCAATAATAAAGCATATCCTTTGAAACATAATCTCATCAAAATAAGATAAACACAAAGTACATAAACCATGGTTTCAAAGAGGTGGAATCCTACCAAAGACCGCTAACGTGAACTTGTGTCTTTCATCCAAGAATCAATCACCGATCGCGCACCGCTTGCGAGATCCCATTACCTTATAATATAATAATAAATCAACACCAAGTCCCACTTGATTTACAAGGTTCTAAGTCCATAAACAAAACCCCATGGGGTTCGGCCATACACCATGGCCGAACCCATGGCTTACCATTTTCACACCTATTTACGAAAATGTCATCCATGGCTATCATTCCATAATCCCATCTTTTCAATCATTAAAACAATTGCCTAAGTTAATGTTTGATCCACAAAACATCTCATGGGGTTCGCCATACATCATGGCCGAACCCATGATCTTTCAATTTAGGCGATATTTACCATTTTGCCACTAGCTTAGGTTCATGTCTTTCCATTAATCCAATCATCATATTAAATTCATACGATCCATTCCCCTTGATTCATTAACACATAAACCTAACCCATGATGTCCAACTTTCTATTCATATTACTTCCCATAAATAGATGTTTCCAAGATAATCTCCACCTTTCCATTATTAGATAGTTTCCAAAATTAGAAACTATCTTTCCATAATTGGATGGTTTCCATAATTAAACTCCACCTTCCATTATTAGAAGGTTTCCATAAATAAACTCCTCCTTCCATTTTAATCTAAGGTCCATAATTAGGTAGCTTCTAATTTTAGTAACCTCCTTCCATAAATAGATAGTTTCCTAAATTGGAAACCATCTTTCCATTATTGGATGCTTTCCAAGTTTAACAACCCCTTCCATAATTGGAAGCTTTCTAATTTTAGCAACTCCTTCCATAATTGGAAGCTTTCCAAATTGGGCAAACTAAAATGCATTTACCATTCCAAAACTACCCCATGGGGTTCGGCCATACACCATGGCCGAACCCTATGGTTCATGATTAGATATTTTCTAATCTAGTAACATCCTTACTAAATTAAAATCCATACTTTGATACTTTCTAAAATAATCATTCTCTTCCATGGGGTTCGGCCATGTCACATGGTCGAACCCTATGGTTCATCTTATTCCTTCAAACTTCATTTACAAATTATCCAACACCTTCCATTTAACCATTCATTAAACCATATCTTTCCATGGTTTCTAATCCATTAATTTTTTTCACCAATATCCTTTCCATTTTAATCAATTAAAATCATCAAATATCATTGGTGGGGTTCGGCCATGCACCATGGCTGAACCTCACCCTTTCTCCTTTTTTTTTTTCCATTCTTTTGATCCAAAGCACTTAATCATTCAAAGGTTTCCATGATCTAAAATCTAAGAAAATAAACCAATAATTAGACCATGACTTTCCATGGTTTCTAATCCATTAATTTTTTTCATCAATATCCTTTCCATTTTAATCAATTAAAATCATCAAATATCATTGGTGGGGTTCGGCCATGCACCCTGGCCGAACCTCACCCTTTTTTTTTCCATTCTTTTGATCCAAAACACTTAATCATTCAAAGGTTTCCATGATCTAAAATCTAAGAAAATAAACCAATAATTAGACCATGACTTTCCATGGTTTCGATTCAACAAAATGAACCATGTCTTTCCATTCAAATCATTAAACCCACCTCCAATCTTCTTCCATGGGGTTCGGCCATGGTGTGGTTCTTTTATTTCAAAATAAATTATTCAAGTAAGATACTAACCGGTTCTTGCTCTTCCAACTTTCATTAGCCTCTTTCTTCTTCTTCTTGATCTTTCTCAAACCGTGATCACCTTCTTGTTGCTGCCTTTTCTTCCTCTTGTTCTTGCCGAGAATTAGAGATTGAGAGAGATAGAGAGAGAGAGTTCAGATAGGGGGTAAACCTTGTGCCCTTGTCCCTCTCTCATTTTATAATTTTCCCTTGATCCACATTTAGGTAGTGTTTAAGATAGCTACTCCACCCCCCCCACCCCTTTGGCCGTGCGCCCCTTGTCCATTTTTAGCCATTGCCGACCTTGGTTTCCCACTTTGGGAAATTCCTACTTTAATCTCCAATTCATGCGCATAAACATGCATTGTGTATCTTTAAGTTTTGGCCATACACACTTATTTAATTTTTCTCAAGATATTTTATCATATCTATGTGGATATGAAGATCCCACATAAACCTATGCAACTCCTAAAATCTTTCATCAATTTCTTCCATGCGCATATCTTAGATTTATTATCTAAAATTCAGCCAATCTTATCCCATACACAGCCATGCATAATCTTTTATTTAATTTTGAACATAATGCATGACTAAATTAATTAAACCCACTTTAATTTTAATAAAACCAATTCCACAATCAATTGGGTCCTAATTGGGTCATGACCCAATTCTTTATCCATTTAAGATCCAATCTAAAATTCACAATTAAAATGGATAATTTCATAAAAATAATAAATTGAAAATCCGAGGTGTTACACTAGCCATCCATCCACTTAGACCACTCATCAATCGTTTAAGCCATTAGATCTTAGGACATTTCATCACAACCGTCCACATCATTAGGAAAACCCTAGAGCCTCCACATTCATCTATCACATACATAATTTGCACTAGATCTAGGCCATTCATCATATTATTTATTCATCTCCACCTTTGAATCCAAACCCTCCATTAGATACATTCACATTTTTATAATTTATTTTTACCAATTAAACATAGAACCATTAGATTTAATCCAAACCAACCTTAGCCATCCATCCACCAAACCCTAAGTTAGAACAATTTGAAACTCAAGCTAGCCTCCATCGCCCATCCTTTGTTACCATTCTATCCATCCAACACACAGTTCACACGATTTAGCACCTCAAACCTCTCAATGCACTTTGACCTAAAACCATTTAGATACACTCCTAGGATCCCTACACACATCACCATCCTATCCCTCCTTGCTTCACACGATTTTTGCTTATCTCCACTCCATCAAATTCGAATTTCATAGGTCAACCCTCAACCTCATCATCTCATCCACTCATTCATTCATCCATTTAATCCTAGCCGTCCATATCATTGCACAATCCAAAACCCTAAACAGACAAGCCATTTTCAAAAATCCTTTTCCTTAATCCAACTCCCATTTCTTCTCCTCCATTGCTTAGCCACCAAGCTAGCTTGGATCCCAAGCCACTAAAATTCGACCATAGCACTAGCAACCCTAGTTTTCTAGTTTTTAATCCTAGGCACCCAATTAAAGTTAGATTTAATCCCAACCTATCATCCATCAACTTAAATCTAGATTTAATCCTAGCCATCCATCCAATCCCAAGTCCTATAAATATCTCACTAAACCCATTGTAAAGCTCGAATTTGACTCTGGAGCCAAAGAGGACCAAAGGATTTGAGAGAATAACAAGAAAAGACACATAGATCGACAGTGCCATTCGAATTTTGCAATGAGTTTCTTATTGCAATTTCAATTTTCATCTTTCTTGTATTCAATCAATCATGTAATTAATTTTCCCAATAAAGAATCAAAGGACATCCCTTTAGAATCTTGAAACAACCAATTTTTATTTTCTTTTATGATTGTTTTTTAGTTGATTTTAAGATTGTATGCTTTAATTATTTAATTGAACATGAAACAGGTAGGACTTAGGTCATAAATGTTAAATCTTAGTTACTAAGGTTTGATTTTATAAATTAAAGTTTATAAGTTTTAATATTGATGATAAAACATGAACTGGATCTTAGATTTTTACGTGAATTTCAAATCTATGTCGTCTGTTTATTTAAATGTCTTTGGTGATCAACGATCTTTTCCACCCAACCACCTTTTACTTTATGCATATTTATTTTCTGAAATTTTAATTTATGTCATTTATTTTTCTTGCCAATTTATTTTTCATGTTTATTTTATTTCAGTTGAATATTGTATTTTATTTTTTATTTTTGAATCTTTATTATGTATTTATTTCATGTATTTAAAACCTCCCTAACAATTTGATTAACTAGTTAAGATTCAATTTAATTAGGCTTTGATTTTGTGAATTGGAATTAGTGTTGAGATTGTTTATAAACTCTATATTAAAAAAATATTTTAATCACTTTTAATCCACATTCTAAATTGTAGATCTATTTTAAATGGAGATTTGTTTAACTTGGAAATATACTTTTAAGATTAAAATTGATTTCTATTCTAGATTTATTGTTGAATCTTAGTTTTCTAAGAAACATAAAAATTAAAGCATTGTATTTTGAATTTCATATATTTTGAATATTTCCTTTAGGTTCGACCTCGCACTCAATCGTTGTACTATAAATGGTTCCTGCGTTTGCAAGATTTACAAATTTAAAACATCAACAATTTTTTGGCGCCGTTGCTGGGTAAACAATCAAACTACATGCTCTTGAATTTTTATGGTTTTTGGAAAACACTTTTATTTTTGGAATCTTTTAATTTAGGTAAACTCTCTAAAATTAGAAATTTCTATTTTTAGAACTCTAATTTTGGAAAGTTTCCTAACATTAAAAATTTCTTTAAAATATGAGAGATTTTGAATTTTATCTTAGTCATGGAAATTTTGCTAAATTTAGATATTCTATTCAATTTTTGAAAGTTTCTATTTTTGTAGAAAATTTCCACTCTTGGAACAAGTTTCAATTTTTGTGGAAAATTTTCTATTTTTGGAAAACTGATAAAATCATTTAATATCTTCCTTTAGCCTCTCCTTAATCTTATATATGTAATCCATTTTAATAAAATCTCTATTTTGTAAATAAGTTTATTTTTGGAAAGTTTTAAAATTTCTGTCTATGGAAAATTTCAAAATTATCTATTTTTGGGAACAATCTATTTTTAGAAATTGCTCGATTTTGGAGACGTCTAATTTTGTAAAATTCTATTTTTGGAAAGTTTCTAAATTTGTATCTTTGATTAAATTTTTATTAAGTGATGATTTTAACCTAGAAATTTATATACAATCTCGCATTATTCTAGGACACTTAATTAGGACTAACTATTTTAATCTTAATCCAGTTGTAGTTTATGATCTTGCATTTAGTAAGTTCATGCATTTTTTAGTCAGAATCTTCACCTAGGTTCGTGTGTTATATTTTCAAGAGTTTTGGAACTCGCGAGTCAAAGCTGCTGGAATTTGCGCGCATTGGCCAAGGTAAGTGCCTAACTATATTCTTTTAATTTTTATTTTCTCATGCATTCATATAGCTTTTATTAGGGTGTTTGGCATATATTACTTGCATAAAAAAAAAAGATTGCATATTTATTTTTCTCGTACATTTAGGTTGCTAGATTCATGAATTTAGTATAGTTTGTTTGCTTATTGTTTTGTATATTTGCTTGATGCTTGCATTGTTAGATTAGGTTGCATTCACATAAAAAAAATATTAGTAATAAAATGGTTCATGCACTTTAAATAAAATCAAGTTTGGAACCATAGGTTAGTCTTTAGGGTCTTTCATGCTCATTAGGACAGTCTTTCATTCAAATAATTTTAATTAACCAATTCTAGTTTTTCTTCAATAATGGTGTCTAAGGCTAGTTCTGTCACCAAGACATGCGGTAGAGCATCGTCTAAGGATAAGTTGGGACGAGATGCCGTCTGTGCTTCCCCACTTACCTACGAACTTACCTGGCTGCGATTGAGAATTACTTTTATTTGGAGATTTAAAAATTTTGAAGAAAAGATTAGGAGCCAGTCTAGAGACCTAGGTCAGTTTAGGTTTTATTTTTAGTTCTAAGTCATTTATTTTGTTTGAAATTGTTTTGCTTTGTGTGGTCCTTGTTTGAGTAAACATGAACACTTGAAGGAGTTTATGAAGTCATGTCGACTTCATCAACATCCGAGAGTTCCTCTTGAAGTGAGGAGAGTCTAGTTGGGGTAGAAGAAGATTTGAACAATATAATTGAGGGTGATACTATCATAGGTAATGCTCCCAAAGAACCATGGCTTTACATCATGCCAAAACGAAAAATTCTTGATGAAAAGTGAATTATTGCATATTATACATAATACTCAATTAAGCATATTGACCACCAACATCTGCCGAAGTGTATTGAACTCAGTGACAAAGGACTAGGTTGTAGAAAGTGTGCAAAAATAATAGAGTATGGATTAATCATGGGGTTTTTGTAAAAAAAAAAAAGAGTAAGTTTAGAGAGTCAGTTTAGGTTGAGTCAGTTATTTTCAATTTTTAGGTTGTTTCACTTAAATACGTCGAAACCCAAAATTTAACAATGTCCTAACATTTTGCATCTAAACGTTGAACATTGGGGCCAATGTAAAATTTCAGTTTGGGGTTATCTAGGGGTTACATTAGTAGAGTCCAATAATATATATATATATATATATATATATATATATATATATATATATTAGGGAGAGATTAAGTTCGTAAGAACCAAAACCCCTATTGAAAAGGTGAAGGGAAGAGTAAGTTTACAAGCACAAACTGAGACTACCCTTAACCAAAAAAAAAATTTGTGTTAGTATTCTAAGTCAGTTTTTTAGTCTAACAAAAAAAAAAATCGATCAAGGGGAGAGTAAGTGAAGACTGAGACTACTCATTGAAAGAAAAACAATAAAATAAAAATTTGAGTCTAACTGATTTTTCAGCATTAATAAGTGAATACAAATTTTATATCACATTGTTTCAATTGAGTTGGAAAAGAAAAAAGAAATCATGAGTCTAGTAGTCAACAGAGGAATACTAGTGGAGACTTAACCTAGTGAGCTTTAGTGCCAGTCTATTTTTCTGAGGGAGTTAAGTCAATCTATTTTTCTTTCTTAAGCGCGTCAAGCCGTTGTGGATCTCATCATTCTTCAATTTTTGTCATAATTACTGAGAAGGCCATCAAATTTGAGTTAGAACATTTGAACTTTTATGGAATTTATTTAAAACAAGGAAATCACTATATAACACTTAGAATATGATTTAGGGCCATTTTTTGGATCGTTTGAGCCTTCATCCCTACCTACCTATCTTTGGTCAATGTACCATGATAGTTCCCAGTTGAACCTTAATCAACCTATTTATTGTTTAGTCATGTTTATCGCATCTAACTCCGATTATGGAGTCTGAGCCTCATAGAAAATATCTGTGACCTATTCTAAAATAGCAGAAAAGGTTAGAGATGACAAATATAGGGATGGTACTCTAAAAAAAATGGCACTGAAAAATATACAAGTAAAATAAAAATAAATGGAACATCTTGACATCAAAAGAAGGAGGTGAAAAAAAAAAAGATAAATATTTTGAAAGGTGCTGAAAAGTAAAAAAAAATAGAGGAAGAAATATCTTGTCTTACATTTTGAAGACCTCTAACTTTTTGTTCAAAATATTTATTTTTAGAGTCTTTAATCCTTCTTTGATTTAACCCGATCACAAGCCATGTTTCGTCCTATACAAAGTCCTATTAATCTTAAGTCGAAATATGGTATTTAATGTGAAAAATAAAGGAAGAAAAATGATAATGTATAACTCAACGTTCTCAGGAAAATGGCATTCATTCATGAGATCCAACAATTATTTTCTTTGTCATGTGCCGTCTTTCTAATACATATGTGTGATACTTTGAATTTGAATACACAAACCCTGCTCACATATACCTTTGAGAGAAAATAACCCAACCTCTAAGCGTTTGTCTTTCTGAGAGATATTGTAACGCCCCGCCCTTTTTCACTCTCTTTTTCCCGTAAATTCAGTGTATTTTCTTTTTTAACAGAGTAGAATGATAGAGCGCGGGATGTCACGACGCGAGCTAAGTCCGAACTTCCAAGAATAGAAACCTTCTTAATATTCAATCCTCCTTTCCATAATTGGAAACACTTTCTAAAAATAGATTGTTTCCAAAAATAACCACATTCCTTCCATTTTTAGATTACTTTCCAAATTTAGCAATCCTTACCATACTTAGATGTTTTCTAGTTTTAACAATACAACCATATTTGGAACCTTTCCATATTTGGATTGGTCTCCAAATTTAGCAACCATTTCCATCTAAAATTCCAAACTTAACCCATGGGGTTCGGCCAAGCACCGTGGCCGAACCCTATGGTTCAAGATCTTGGCCATTAGCGTAGATCCAATAACTTAATCATAAAAACATCATGGTTCGGCCATACCATGGCCGAACCTTATCCCTATCCAAATCTCCCTTTAAAATTATCAAATTCTTCCATGGATTTTCATCATTGAAATTTGTAATTCTAAACCATAAATCCCCATGGTTTTATCATGAAATCACCATGTCTTTCTATGTTCCAAAATTTAAGAACATAACCCTAATGAAATAAATCCAATCTCTCCGTTTAAACCGTTAGATCATCTCCAATATTTTCCTCCATGGGGTTCGGCCAAACTTCATGGCTGAACCCTATGGTTCTTTTGTTTCATAAAAATAAAATTAAACAAACAATTAAATACTAACCTCTTTTCAATCCTTGCTCTTCTAATTTTCTTTTCCTTTCCCTTTGCTTTTCTCCAAACAAGAACTCCTTCTTGTTGCTGCCTTTTCTTCTCTTGTTCTTGGCGTGGAAGAGAATGATGAATTGAGAGAGGGAGAGAGAGGAATAAACTCAACAATAAAAGATGTCCAAAACCGTGTTTCCCATTTTTTTTTTTACAAGTATACTATATTGTAGCTCAGTTTCTACCTTGTTAACTTCCGAATCAGAAAAAGTGATAAACTACAAAGTTGTATCCCTTGAAGTCTTCTTTCTAACGCAAAAAGAATTAAAGCAATCGAATATAGAACTGAAAAGTTATAACCAAAATATTAGATATATGTCAAACCTTCCTTATTTAACCATGGCCGACTTTCCCTCTTTAATTAGCCATAGCCGACTTTCCCTTGCCTTATTTAGCAATGGCCGACCTCTCCTTCTTAATTTAAAACCTTCCCTTTAACTGAAATTAGTAAGTACTATGCGCATAACCTTAATCATAATCCAAATAATTTTTTAATTTAATTTAAGACAATCTACCTTCCCTTTTAGAATATCCTATGTGCATAATATGGATATTATTATCCAAATTTGGGCATGCTTAATCTTTTATTTATTTCATAGATATTTCATCCCTTTTTAAATATCTAGCATATCATTGTGAATTTAAAATCCCACATATCTCTCATGTGCAAAATCTATAGGTTTCACATTCAAAATTTGGCCATAAAAATCTTTTGTTTAAAATTAGATATAATTCATCACTAAATTAATTCAACCCATTTGTATTTAATAACACAAATTCCAACATTGGTTGGGTCCTAATTGGGTCATGGCCCAATTCTTGATCCAAATAAGGTCCAGTTCTAAAATCCACCATTTAAAATAATAATTGTCATATAAAATAATAGTCTGAAAATCTGAGGTGTTACAGATATCTAGTGACATTTGAAGTCAAAGCGCATTTTCTGAAAGTTGGTTACGAAACTTGTGTTTATTTGGAAAAGAAAAGTATTTTTAATATTGCCTAAGCACACACTACACTCCGAATATAAGTCTTATAAAATAAATTTCGGAATTGTATGATGTCTAGATTTTTATGTACTTGTTTTTGCCGAATCTAAAACTAAGACTAGACAAAATTGGATATTTGTGGGTATCATCACTGCAAGCCCTCACGAGACTATAACTCGTCCACTAGGGGTAAGCTAAGGGTTTAAAGGCTTGTTGCATACGCTAAATGCAATCGAGAATGCCAGCGAAAGTGGTGTAGTTTTTAAGTATTATTTGTAATATAGTTTTAGGTTTAACAAAAAAAATAAAACATTAGGTTTCGTTAAGGATTTTTAGGTTTTAGATTTTTAGACCTAGGTTTTATTTTTAGGTTTTTGCTCTAGGACTAGCAAAATCTAAGTTTGGGGGTATTTCTTGAGTCTAAAATTTTTACATTATTACCCTTTAATTATGATTGAGTTAATCTTGATTTTGTATATAAAAGATATATTTAATGGTTTTTTTCTAGTTTTGTATATAAAAAGATAGAAAAACATGAAACAAGCATAAAACAGTGGATAATTGCCGGAAGAGATCTTAAAATGAAAATTTTAGAATTTCATAATTAACTTATACCACTTTAGGGTTTTAAATGTAAATTGGATAATCTAGATCCATTTATGAGAGTCTAGATTAATTCAATACTTAGATTTATGAGTGGTTTGGTTCATTATTTAATTTTAAAATCAAGTTTGCAATCAAAGAGGCTAAGTTGAAATCAAGATCCATGGGCCAGACATCCACTGCAATTGGGCCAAGCTTTGCTCCAAATGCCAAACACAGGGCCAGGCCAAGCACTCCTTGTGCATTTCCCAACGTTGGCCAGGCCAAAGTAAATCCAAGCCCAGCAAGCCCAAGACTCCAGTCTAAGAAAACAAGTCCAATTCAAGATCCAATGCTCCAAGTCAAAATCCAAGTTCACCAACCTAAGCCCAAATACATTTTAGGTCCACAACCCAAAAAGCCCATATCCATGACCAATCCTACCCATCTAATCTTAACCATCAAATTTCCAATCTCCCATCCACACCATTCATTAACCCAATCAACCAATCCAAACCGTTCATGTCATGCATTTCATATCATCAAACACTAGATCCACTTAGTCAATCTAATTCGTTCAAGCATCATGATTAGATCTAGGACATCCAAACTGTTCATCATATAATAAACATTAGGATTAAAATCATCCTTACACCATTTACCCATCCATCCACTTAGATCATCCATAAATCATTTAAGCCATTAGATCTTAGGACATTTCATCATAACCATCCACATCATTAAGAAAACCCTAGAGCCTCCACATTCATCCATCACATACATAATTTCCACTAGATCTAGGCCATTCATTATATTATTTATTCATCTCCACCTTTGAATCCAAACCCCCCATTAGACACATTACCATTTTTATAATTTGTTTTTACCAATTGAACCTTGAACCATTAGATTTAACCCAAACCAATCTTAGCCATCGATTCACCAAACCCTAAGTTAGAACAACTTGAAACTCAAGCTAGCCTTCATCGCCCATGCTTTGTTACCACTCTATCCATCCAACACACAGTCCACATGATTTTAGCACCTAAAACCTCTCCATAGACTTAGACCTAAAACCATCTAGATACACTCCTATGATCCCTACACACATCACCATCCTATCCCTCCTTGCTTCACACGATTTTTGCTTATCTCCACTCCATCAAATTCGAATTTCATAGGTCAACCCTCAACCTCATCATCTCATCCACTCATTCATTCATCCATTTAATCCTAGCCGTCCATATCATTGCACAATCCAAAACCCTAAACAGACAAGCTATTTTCAAAAATCCTTTTCCTTAATCCAACTCCCATTTCTTCTCCTCCATTGCTTAGCCACCAAGCTAGCTTGGATCCCAAGCCACTAAAATTCGACCATAGCACTAGCAACCCTAGTTTTCTAGTTTTTAATCCTAGGCACCCAATTAAAGTTAGATTTAATCCCAACCTATCATCCATCAACTTAAATCTAGATTTAATCCTAGCCATCCATCCAATCCCAAGTCCTATAAATATCTCACTAAACCCATTGTAAAGCTCGAATTTGACTCTGGAGCCAAAGAGGACCAAAGGATTTGAGAGAATAACAAGAAAAGACACATAGATCGACAGTGCCATTCGAATTTTGCAATGAGTTTCTTATTGCAATTTCAATTTTCATCTTTCTTGTATTCAATCAATCATGTAATTAATTTTCCCAATAAAGAATCTATAAGTTCCCTTCGGTGCTAGAACAAGGACTGAGATTCTCTCTAGAAGGGGTGAATAGGACAATCCCCAATGTTTACGGTCTTCACAATTTCTTGATTAATTAACAAATTTGCAGTGGATTAATAATGTTAATCAAGAGAGATAGGTTGTGTGATCAAAAGTGTGTACAATTATAAGAACAATCACACAAATAAAGATACACACCTACAAGACCAATTTATAGTGGTTCGGTTAAACAACTTACATCCATTCACTATGTGGGGACTTACACCCTCACAAATAGAGTATGACTTCCACCGTACTCAATTGGTTGGGAATTCCACCCACCACATGTAACAGAGGATAACGCTCTAGATTTTTTAAAGTGGTTCCGGAACCAAGCCTCCTTAATCCACTTGTCCTAGATTTTGAAAGGTTCGACCAACCCAAGGTCTACTTCCATATCCTTCTATTTTTTATAGTGGTTCCGGCTTCATCGCCTTAGTCCACTTCACAAGATGATTTATAAAATAAAATCACTAAGAAACACTTACCTTTGTATGGGCTCACTTATAGATGAACTCTTCTTGAGGATGCTCTACCAATGTGATGTCGATGATGTCAAAGATGTGCCTTGTGTATGCTCAATCACAATCTATGGGAGGTCTCTAGGATTTAGATGTGCCAATGGATTCCTAGATCTATATTTCTTTTTCTCTCTCTCTTAATCACAATAAAGAAGATTGCATATTTGATTCACCAAGTGTAGTGCATGGAGAGGAGGTGGGGAGATACTTGAGAGTGTATGAGACCTCTAGGAATGCCTTAGAGTATTTTTAGATTCAATGCTCCAACCCAACTCAAAGGAGCTTGGAGTATATACAGGCATACAAATGAATCTCGGGTAAAACACAGGCAATGGGTCGTGCTCACGATGGGTCATTCATATGACCGTTGAGAAATGTGCCATTGCACTCTAACGAACAAAAAATGGTAAAAAAATGGTCACCTGCGATTGTTCGACCTCACTTCTAGTCGTGCTCACGATCGGTTGTGCTAACTGTTTTCAGCAAAAACACTTTCAACTATAATGGTCTTATCTTGGGTTCTCGAACTCCATTTTAAGTGTTCTTGGGCTCTATGAGAAGCTCTTTCAATGATCTATCCAACCATGATGGTCTTGACAGTAGATTTCTGCATGTCGTTGGTTTAAAAAGTCTCCCAACTCATGACATTTTCACACTCAACATTTTTCTTAAGATTTGTTCATGGATGCTCCAAGTCTTTAGTCCATTTACCCTAGGCATGCTTATGATTTACCAATGAGTATTCTAAGCCTAGGGAGGGTCTCTTTCATCGACAAGTCGACATCCATGGCACCAAGGGGTCAATCCATACTAGAGTCTCGGTTTGGGACAACATTTTACAGATAGAGATTCAAGTCCCGAAACTTGTCTTGCCCAGAACGACTTGTCATCCCCACCGATGGGTCAGTCTTGGTACTCTCGACTGGTATGTCTATCGACAGGTCTGTGCTCCTAAGATCACCCCTTTGAGTTCTAAGACCCAGAACTCAACTTGTTCAGATCGAGGAGTCAATGACCACGATGGGTCGATAGGCTTATCACCTAAGCTCGGTGCATACGAGACTCTCGATCAAAGGCATGCCCAAAAAATGACAGTTTTATGATCCAGAACCTCTGTCAATCTGGCCGATCAGTCCATGACCACGATGGGTCTATCCTGTCTCCACCGAGGGGTCGGTGAGAACGACTGATCGTGCTGACAGTGAAACTGTAATGACCCGTTCCGAGTTTTCCCGATTTTGAGGAGATTTTTAGATCTCCAAGTTGTTTTCGAGTCGTAATGGCAGTTAGGAGAGTGTGGGATCATAGTGTGTAATACCCTAGATTTTTCAATATATCAATATTTACGAAATTACCATTGGAGTTATGAATTAAAGGGTTATGATCGTAGATGAGAAAATGGTGGGACCCATTGTTCAAATAAGACTCAATGTAGGTGTTATGGGATAAATTAAATTAAATGGGTAATGTACATTTATTTGGGTCAAAGTGGTTAATTGGGTCAAAGGACCCAAATGGGACCCAATGGGTCATAGTTGACATGTTTGACTATTAGGTGAGCTCAAAGCTTAAATTGGGTAAAGATGAATTAAATGTTTGAGTTTGGATTGAGTTGGAATAAATGTTTGAGTTTGATTTGAGTTGATTCAAATGAATTAAAAGAATTAAATTAAAAATGTGAGTTGAGTTAAATATATGAGTTGAGTTGAATATGTGAGGTAAGTTAAATGAGTTGATGGAAAGTTGGGGAGGTGCACTTCACCAAAATCAGCTCAAGGTGGTTTACACGTTGGTTGCATGGGGGGAGGTTTACCTCATGCATGAAACACCTAGTCAAGTAATAAATGGAGTTGCTGTTTTGGGAGTTAAATTTGGTGAGAGGTAGTATTTCAAATTCAAGGGTGATGCATGTTGGAATACATGGGAGTGTTATTTCATGCATGTAACTCCAAAGTGGAGAATGAATGGAGTTGCTGTTTTGTGGAGTTACAAAAGGGGTTTTTGACATTTCAAATTCAAAATGCTAGTCTACACGTTGGAGGAGGGGGAAAGGTTTCATCTCAAGATGAAACCCCCATGTGAGACGATAATGAGAGGAGGAGGAAAGGGGGAGGTTACACCAATGCAATCCATGGGAGACGTTGGATGCTTGGGGAGTTTCATTTCATAGATGAAACCCCCAAGTAACATAAAGGATTTTGGTTAATGGGTATGGGAGTTACACAAGGGCTTAATCAGAAAAAAAAAACCCATACCTTGGCCGACCACCACATTTTGAACAAAAGACTTGGATTTCCATCTCATACTCTCTTGGCTGTTTCTCTCCCTCAAGCACTCTCTTAGCCGACCAGCACCTTAAGGAAAAGAAGATCAATCACTTTGAGAATTCTATCTCATTTCTTCTCTCTCTCAAGGCCGGTTCTCCTCTCAAAGACCAAGAAAGATTTGGAGCATTGTTCTAAGTTTCTTTCCCAATCCATATCACCTGGCTGAATTATTCCAAGGGGTCTCCAAGCAAGATCAGTCTAGCTAAAGGAGAAGGAAGGAAGGACTAAGGAAAGGCTAAGGAAGTAAAGGATCAAGAAAGGAGTGAAAGAACCGGAGGAGTCGCGTTATTGGTAAGTGCACTATGAACCTTTATTAAATAAATTGGTTAAAGGAATATGATCCGGCCATTGTATGGCCGAATCTATCAATGGTTTAGATCATGGGTTATGCTAGTTAAAAAGGGCAAAATATGGATCATACATAGGGTTCGGCACCCCATGAAAAGACTTGGTGAATTTTTAGGGTTTTGAGAGATAAAATCCATATTATGTAATGAAAGTTTTAAAGGGGTTTTTGAATGAAGATAAGTGTAATATGTTGGTCGGCCATTGGATGGTTGAACCATATGGTTCTTATGGCTAAAAGTGTTGAGCCTAAATTATGATAAATGATGGAATCATTGAGTTAAGAGGACCATAGGGTTCGGCCATGTGTATGGCCGAACCCCATGGACTGTTTTTATGGGATAATTGGATTAATCATGGATTTAATGTTAAAATGATCAATCATGATGGAACATGGGATAAAAATCAATATGGTGAGGTTTGGCCATGTAGTATGGCCGAACCCCACTAATGATCATTTGGTGGACTTAGGGTTAATTCATAATGTAATTGGATATGGGTGAATGAAGGATTTAAAGGACCAAATCAAGTGGTGAGGTTCGGCCATGTTGTATGGCCGAACCCCACAAAGGAGGATTGGTTATGGACTTTGGTTTTTAAGTAAAAATTAAACAAGGGATAGTATAGTGGCATTATTGTAAATATGGATGAAATGGTCACAGGTGGAATGATAAAAAATGAAATGACCAAAGGATTTGAAATATGGGCTAAAACCAAAGTGGTAAGGTTCGGCCATGTTGTATGGCCGAAACCTACCAAGGTTCATTTGGAAGATTGAGTTAATTGAATGGTTTTAGTTAAATAAAAAGAGAGACCAAAAGTTAGGTGGGTGAGGTTCGGCCATGGGGTATGGCCAAACCCTACAAAGTGGTTTTTGGGACTTAGACTAAGTTTGAAATGATATGGACATATGTTTAACTTGCTGCTATATAAATAGGGTAACTGGACTCTTTGAACGGTATTCAAGTCCTGAACGGGTGACGGTTTTAAAGAGCGGTCGATCTAAGTGACTTTGAGTAGGTTTCCTACCTTTTTGAACCACACTTATATTTGATGTTTTATCGTAATTTTGATGAATTATGTGTTAAGTTATTATGTTTCAAAGTGGTATTATATGTTAAGATGTGTTTACAAATGGCATGAACTCATGGACATCTCATGCATGGCATGGGGTGGTGATTATGGAAACCGGAGGCCACACTCCGTTGGGGCGTCCGAAAGACCACTGTGGGGTACCTTGATGATGAGAATCCCATCAAAAGGAATCCGGAGGCCACACTCCGTCGGGGCGTCCCAAAGACCACTGTGGGGTACCTTGACGATGAGAATCCCATCAAGAAGGAGGCTATGTATATTTGTGATGGGTGGGACTCATTACATGTGCATTACATACATAGCAATGTTTTTATAAGGTTTTGATGAACATGTATTATTATATTATTTGCATGTTTTTATACTAACCTTGTGGTAGCCCTATTCGGAATCACCTACTGGGCGCGTTGATCTAACGCCCTATCTCTATCCTTAGTGGAAGACGTAGGAAAGGGGAAGAACGAGGATTTTGAAGGAAACCAAGCATAGGAGCTTGAGCTTTGAATGGACTTGATTTATGGACTTGTTACTTAAGTTTATTTGGACAATGTAATTTGATAATTAGATGAGGTTGGCATGTAATAATGTAGTTAACTATTTGCTATGGTTTGGTAGGATTTGGATGGTTTAGAATGAATGCTTACTTTAAGGTTATTTTGGTAATTTTGGATGATTATGTACTTTGCTATCTAGAAATGGAAAATGGAGTAGTATTAGGATCTATTATAACTATCAGTTAGACTAAGTAGATTCCGCAAGTTCATTGTACCATGTGTGGATCAGTTCTTATGGACTTAGTCCATACACACATGGGTTTGGCCAGCTAAGGGTCGGACTTTAGAAGTCCGAACTTAACTCGCGTCGTGACATTCTGCCCTGATCACTTGTTTATTATTATTTTTTAAAAAAAGTAAACTCTGATTATTAGAGTGAAAAGGGCGGGGTGTTACATGGTGGGCCCCAGTTTACATGTTTCGAATTTGAGAACTCGAAGGGCATTTTTGGTAATTTTGTAATTATTATGTAAATTGTCATAAAAAAATATTGAAAATCACACATTTTTCCACTCGATATTTGTCACTCGAGATTTTTTTGGGTTTTTTATTTCATTGTATTTTTTTCTTTTAAATGAAATTATTTCAAAAACCTTGGTTTTTAATTTATTTCAAAAAAAAAAAGAGAAAAATCCCTAATTCCCCAAACCCTAACCCTTAAAGAACCCCCTTCTCTCGACACTGTAGCCGCATGTGCTACAGTGCCGCCGCTCCTAACCGCACTCCTCAGCTGCGATTCTCTCTTTCGGTAACCCTCCCTCTTCTTCTCTTCTCAATTTCCCTCTCTCTCAGATTTCTTCTTCTTATCTTCCATCTTCTTCGTCTTCCCTCACTCGGTGCACACTCTGCTCTTGACCGTGCCTCGGCCGAGCCCTACTGCCATGTCCCCTTCCTCCACACCTCTGCAGTGGGGTTTTCGCCTAGTTTCACCCTTCTCCTCTCCCATCTGTCACCTCTGCCGCTGACACAGCCGGTTCCACGTACCCCCTTCATTCCTTTTCCCCTCTTCAATTTTTTACTTCCTGGTTTTCATTGATCTTCATCGGTTGCTGTAGTTTTCCTCATTTTACTTGATTTTCAAGGGTTTTACTTGATCTTTCTTGGATTTTCCTCTCATTTCCATTTTTTCTGACTCAGCGAGGCCGAGTCGACTCAGCGGGGCCGAGTCGACTTAGATGAGGCCTGAGTTAACCCAACTCCTGGCTTAGGTTGTGCCCAACCCAGATGCTAGGCCTTGGCCTGGTTCAGTTGGTCTTGGCCCAGATTTGTCCAGGCTCACACCTGTCTAGACCCAGACCCATCTCGAGCCCTGTTGAGTCCAGCCCAACCTTGGACCCAGTACTTGATCTGGCCCAGCCAGTCTTGGCCTAGCCCAGTTCTTCGGCCCGACCCGTTTCCGACCTGGCCAATTTTTAGGGCCCATTTTCAACCCGACCATTTTTCAGAGCCTGTTTTCAGGTCCAGCCCGTTTTGGGCCTAGACTAGTTTTAGGCCCATTTGCAACCCTGATCTTGTTTTGACCCGTTTTACCTCAGTTACTTATTCTTCCTTCTTGTTTCAAGGGATCGAGCTCCCTTCAACCCATCAGGCCGCTTACTCGTTTCAGTTTTACGCTTCGCACACTGTGAGGGGACTTATCACTGTTTTAGCATGCATTCGTATCTATTTAACCCTTAACCTTGGAGATGGAGTGACTCGAGTGGGGTCCTTCATTTTTATTAAGCCACTCGATAAGGGGACTGTTGAATGAATTTGTGTCAAGGGATCCGTTCGGGTGCACTCATGTCAACTATCTGCGATTAAATGGAAAATTTTGATCCGACTAAGGATATTGAACATGATGCTTGAAACTTAGAGATAACATGTGTATTTAGCTATAATATGTGAATGAATTTATGATGAGAATAAGACATGTGTTGGATGTCGAACATGATTTTAGGGACTTAATAATAACGTGTTGTGCATTTAATTATAACGTGTGAATGCATTTATGCTGAAAGTGAGATATGCATCTGGATTTTTTGGATATGATGTTTGGGACTTGTTGACAACATGATGGGTGTTTACTTATAATATGTGAATGAGATCATGATGAGTATGTGGACTTGTGTTTTGAGATATTGTTATATACTTATGTTGTTATATATGATCATGATATCATGCGCATGCATGGGGGGTTAACCCACAACGGACAACGCGTCGTTGTGTGTTGAGATGGAGGAACGATTGACATATGTATATGTTTATGATGATGTGATGAGTTTGGTTGTTAGGAAAACTTCCCCGTTACGCTCCGAAGGTTGAGAGCCCCATAAGGAGATGCGATTCCCCATTGCGTTCTGGTGGTTGAGGTACCTACCCTTGATATTGGCTTCCCCGTTATGTTCCGGCGGTCAAGACCCCCATAAGGAGATGCGGGTTTCCCCGTTGCATTCCGGCGGTTGAGGCAGTTGTGTATTATGAGGTCCCCCATTTGTATTGGTAGGGAGACTGGAGTTGGAGGAGGATAGGTGTGAATTATGGGGATGATGTTTCGGATTAGTCGGCAAGAACACTGATTTGTTGTATAGTGAAGCACTCTTGTACGTAGATATTCTTTTTTTACGATGTCCATTATTCCTCATACATGTGATATATGTTGTCGCTGACATGTGATATGATTATTCCCTTCACTGGGCTGGTTAGCTCGCCCATTTACCTTTTAGGTACCCCGATTGCGGAGGGGCCAGGCGGGCACCTTGAAGAAGTACCCGAAGAGGAGTAACAATAGTTAAATATCCCATATTATGCTCATGCTCTATTTTTTTAAAGACTCTTGTTTGTATGGACCCATTATCCCATGTTTTGTTTGGATAAATTGTATAACTATATTGAACGGTCGGTGGTTATTTGTTATGCTTATCATTATGTTGGTTTTGTCCTTTATCAACTTGTTGAGCAGGAGATAGTTACCCCGTTTCAAAAAAAAATGCCCGATATCCGTTCCTTGGATATGTTTTAAAACTTTTCGCAGATAACACGCCCGCAACGGGACAGGGCGTTACAAAAACCAAATACATATTTCCAAGTTGGAATCTAATTCACTGTCAAGCAACCATTAGGCTTGTTTATGTCCATTACCAACATATTCAACTAAGCCTAGGCAAGGTCATCCTAAGGTGTTAGGTTCCCCCTAGAGTCATCTATGGCCAAATTACTTTTGTGCTTGCCACACATAGTGATGAAGAACCCGCACTTGATCCTCCAATGCCTAAATTCTTGATTCAATCTTCATCACTTGAGTCTTGATCACTGCTTAAACTTCATCACTATGTGTGGTAAGCCGGGGCACTAACATAATCAAAGGACATCCGTTTAAAAACTTGAAACATCCAATTTCTAATTTCCTTTTACGATTGTTTTTTAGTTGATTTTAAGATTGTATGCTTTAATTATTTAATTGAACATGAAACAGTTAGGACCTAGGGTATAAATGTTAAATCTAAGTTACTAAGGTTTGATTTTATAAATTAAAGTTTATGATTTTTAATATTGATGATAAAACATGAACTGGATCTTAGATTTTTACACGAATTTCAAATCTAGTTTGTTTTTTTTATTTAAATGTCTTTGGTGATGAACGGTCTTTTCCAACCAACCACCTTTTACTTTCTGCATTTTTATTTCTGAAATTTTAATTTATGTAATTTATTTTTCTTGCCAATTTATTTTTCTTGTTTATTTTATTTCACTTGAATGTTGTATTTTAGTTTTTATTTTTAAATCTTTATGATGTATTTATTTCATGTATTTAAAACCTCCCTAACAATTTGATTAACTATTTAAGATTCAATTTAATTAGGCTTTGATTTTGTGAATTGGAATTAGTGTAGAGATTATTTATAAACTCTTCATTAAAACATTATTTTAATCACTTTTAATCAATGTTCTAAAATTGTAGATCTATTTTAAATGGAGATTTGCTTAACTTGGAAATATAATTTTAAGATTAAAATTTATTTATATCCTAGATTTAATTTTGAATCTTGGTTTTCTAAGAAATATAAAAATTGAAGCATGTGTATTTTGAATTTCATATATTTTGAATGTTTCTTTTGGGTTTGACCTCGCATTCCATCGTTGTACTATATATGGTTTGTGGGCTTGCGAGATTTACAAATTTAAGACACCAACAACTGTCCAGACTACTGATCATGAAATCGCCCGTGTCCAGAATGTTTCCATTGGAAACGCACTTAAACCTCAACGGTAACATTACAACGGCTCTTTTTTGGCCAAGATCGATCGTGGGTGACGACCAATCGCCCTTGACTACTCGGGTTTCATTTGTTTGCCTATATATACTTCAAACTCTTATGAGTGGAGTTGGACCTTTCAACTTGGAACATCTTAAGACATCCCTAGTGATCCTAAACCTCTTCCACACTCCTCTCTAAGCACTTTAATTAGGTGAATCATTTTGAAATCCAATCATCTTGATTGAGATTGAGAGAGGGAGGGAAAACAAAATCTAGGATAGAACTTGCAAATCTTAAATCCTAGAGACCTTGCCCAAAGATTGTGATTGAGTAAACACAAGACACATCTTCGTCATCAACGACATCACATTGGGAATGAATCTTCAAGAAACACATCATCTACAAGTGAGCTCAAACAAGGTAATTGCTTCTCAATGTTGAATTTAATTTTCAGATCACCTTGTAAAGTGGACTAAGGCAAGGAATCTTAAACCACTATAAAAAATAGATGGATAAGGCAATAGACTGGGGTTCGGTCGAACCTTTCAAAACCTTAGGCGATTGGGTAAAATTTCCAATCAATTGGATAGGTGGAAGTCTTATTCTTTTCATAAGGGCATAATTCCCCACATGGTGTATTTGGGATAGCCCAAGGTCGGGTGAGTCCAACAATGGATGTAGGTTTATTTAAACGGAACCACTATACATATTGTGTTATGGGTGTCTGGTCTTATTTGTGTGATTGCTCTTTTAATTTGGCACTCTTTTATCACACACTTAATTAATCTAATAAATTTGCTACAAATCAATTGATTAATCAAGAATTTTTTAAAGACCATAAAATTGGAATTGTCATATTCATCCCCCCCCCCCCCCCCCCCCCCCTCTCCTTCCCTCCCTCCCTCTTCCCTCTCGGGACAATCTAGCAACGTATCGACATCATAGAGGATGCGAATTTCAATGGCCAGTAGAGATCCAGGACACTGGAAATCTACAACTCAGGAGGAAAATGATACCTCAAGTAAAAGTGTTGTGGAGACATCGTGGAGACAAAAACACAACATGGGAGAGTGAATCAACGATACGGGAGATGTATCTCGATCTGTTTGTAAAGAAATGTATAAATTTCAGTTTAAAATGCGTGAAAATTGTTATTTTAGGGGGGTAGGATGTAAGAACCTGACCCTTAATTAGAATAATGGCAATTTTTTTAGAACCCTTAATTCGGCTAAGTGACCAGTTATGTAACACCCCAAAATTTTTTATATTAATTAATAGGATTAACAATGATAATTAATGGTTAATTGAGATTAGGAGAACTTAAATTATGTAATTAAGATGAATTTAAGTAGAATTTAATTAAGATATTAAAATATGATTTAATGTTAGGTGGTGTGTGGTGAGAAAATAATTTATAAAATTTAATGAAAATAAACTGATGATGTGGAATCACGCCACATGGGCGATGACGTGGCATGCCACATGGATAGGTGTGACCCAACACCACACTCCTTTGATTTAGGGCAACCACAAAAGAGGGAAAAAGCCACCATTCTCATTTTATTACACTCACACAGCACACCCTTCTCCTTTCCATTTCCTCCACACGGCAAACACCCCCATTCCCTTTCTCCACCATCGTGTACCCCCTTTCTTCCACCCTTACACACGGATTTCCTCCTCCTCTCTTCTACTCCATTAAAGAAACTCAAGCAAGGGAAGAAGAGAAGAAAGAATGAAGAAAAATTGTGGAAAAGCTTCACAAAAGGTTAGTTTTCCTCCCTAGATTTAGTATTAAGGCTTAATTTAGGGATTAAGATAATTTATAATAAACCCAAGATTAATTTGGGTTAAGAAAATGACAATTGGAAAATTTGGGGATTTTTAGGTTTCCCCACAACTCATGGAATTTGATTTAAGATCCATGAATTTATAAATCAAATCAGGAGTATAAATATTCTAAACTGTTACTAATTATATGTGGAATCAATTTAAGGGGTTAGGAGTAAGAATCAAGGCCAATGATCCACTCTAATTTAATTTTCGAATTCAAGGAACTTGACCCGCACTGTAGTTTTTCTGCAGTTTTCTACAAGTGATTGTCTGAGGAAGAAAAGTCTTGGAACCTGTCTTGGAACCTGCCAAACGTTCCGAAACAAGTGCCGAAACCTCGGACAGTCCGATGGAACGAATGACATTCCGAGGACCATTGAAAGTTATGAGGTCACGGAACCAGGCTCGGACGTTTCGAGGCCCAGTTCCGAGAAGACCAATGAACCCTCGAAAGGACTAGAAAATTAGGAAAATCTGTTAAGTCCAAAAGAGGACATGAGGTCTCGGAACCTAGTTCGAAAGTATCGAGACCAAGTTCCGAGCAACCTAGTATGAACCACATGTCTCGGAAGTACTGAGAGAAGACCTAGAAGTTTCGAAGTTCAGAACTTGGTTCGGAGGTTTCGAAATCAAATTCTGAGCAGACCTATGTATTGTATACTTCGGACGATCCGAAGGATAACCCAGATGTTCTGAAGTTTCAGAACAAGCTTCGGAAGTACCAAACCGAGTGACCCAAGTTCCGAACTAACAGTGACCAGACTGTTTTGATATTAACACCACACCCTAGTTTTGATCATTAACGTGGGATTAATAAGACAACAGTAATATTCTCCAAATCTTACCCACTCAATGATAATTAATAAAAGTACTAAGCATTAGATTTAGAAACTGAAATCATAAAGTAATGACGTGATTATTGTGTCTCAATCCATGGAAATAATCGAAGGACTTGAAGGTGACTTAAAGGTGTGCAAGCCGTATCGTGATTCGTCCTCCCCGACAACTTCTCTCCAATAACATAGGTTTTCTTACCTACTTGAAGTACCATAGTGATACTATAAATGTATATTTGATTTGAAGTTCTATAAATTGATTTTTATGTATGTTTTGATGATGATTTGATAAAGTGTAGTTTCATGCATGCACATGAACTTCATGCGTTTGCATGGGATGAGAATGCATGAGATCGAGACAAACGGACGATGTACTTTGATCTCGGAAGTACTTATACACATATGAAATGAATAACCATTGCATATGGCTGCGTCCATGGGTCACAAACATTATGGCATTCTAATTGGGTCGAAAACTCTAAGGTCAGAAAAAGTTCTGAAACCTGTGCAGGAGTATGGGTGTGTAGAGCTCCTCCGGTAGTCCCGATTAGATTGCTAGTATTGAGTAGTAGCTCACAGTCGGTGCCCCGGGAAAGCTACGGAAATAAATGGTCAAATTTTTATAACCATTGAATGAGAAAGAAAGATTGACCAATGCATGGGGCATGAGAAGGGCTTGCATAGATTCATGTCACCATGGCATAATACATCATATTGATTTTAAGTGCATTTGAAAGTATTATGATTCATATTTGTATGAAATGATTATGAAGTGGATTTGAATGAGTTCTTAATGCTAGTATGAAATAGATTTTGAAATATGGGATGGGCTATGATAGTCGAATGAGAAGTATAGTATGCTTAATACATATGATTTGTTTTCTATTTTCAGTACTTCACATGCTAGTATCTACTTTGATGGGAATTCCTACTGGGCGTGTTGACTAAGCCCACAATTCTTTTCCTTTTTTAGAATCTAATACAGATAAGAAAGGTGATGAAGCAGGGCCAAGTAATAGCCAAGCGTGAGTAGAAGGAAAGCAAAAAGAAAGAGTTTGGGAAAAATACTCTTTTTGATATTTTGGAATTGAAGCAGACTTAGTTTATCTGGTTATTTTGTTTACATCTTGAGAGAATGTAATTTTATAGGAGTTATGAGTATGGAAATGTATTAACTTATATTTAAACTCCTAGATACTGGTGTTAGACTATTTAATTGTAATTTGACTTATGTGAGATCCTTACACTTTGCTTTCAAATGTGAATGGTTATCATTCAGATGCATCAAATATTTTTGTATGTTTTCCGCAAGTTATATTAGTGTGTTGCAAATATGATAATGGACTTTTGTCCATTTGCACGCACTAGATGGGCTAGTCGAAGGTCGGGTCTTCGGACTTGGAATCGGCTCGCGTCGTGGCGCTCGTTGACCTCCCTCTCCCCACTCAAATATCCTTATTATATTACTCTGATATCGGTGGTCAAGGGGAGGGGCGCTACAGTTGGTATCAAAGCGAATGAAAGGCAAAGTAAGGGTTTTCCCTAAGTTAAATTCGAATAAACCATAGAAGTTGTGAACAAAAGGTGTTAGTCGTGTCATGACATGTACGCGAGTGGGGAGGTAAAATTGGAAACATAGGAATTCCTTTGGTCTAAGAAAGGAGGAAAAATACATGAAATAATTTTCTCGATATGATATGATAGTACTTGTTGGAATGAACATACTCATGTGTTTATGACATGAGGAATTTTCTATCCGTCGTTGTTTGACATAGGAAAATGCCGCATCGAAAACGTACATGACGAACCGCTGAACGTGCAATGAGACTAGCGGGAATGTTCCCCTTGTAACATCGGAAGTCCAGAACTTCCTGCAAAATTTGGTGCATACAGTGATGCAGTCAGCTCAGACTAGAGCTAGCACAACCCAAGCCACAGACACTTGAAGCTGAGCCATAGTAAGAGACTTCCAGCAACAACATCCTCCTAAGTTTAATGGCACAGAAGGACCAATAGAAGTAGAGAATTGAGTGGAGAACATCACCCAGACATTCAAGTTACTCAAAATCACAGATGAGGAAGATCGAAATCAACTGATCCTTTCTGGAGAATTAGATGGTCTTCTCGAGCAAGCCTTTTATTTGGTAGGTAACATGGATGAAGCTACCGTCTTCGGAACCTGTGTTTTTTAACGAACCCTTTGGAAGATCATCTGGTACCCTATCTTCTCTCTCTTCACTTGAGTGAGTCACGGGGGATCACCCCAATGGGGCTTGCTCCCAACTCATCAATGATGTTGGAAAGTGGTGGAAAATGGTCAAAGAAGATAGTTATTGACGGATAGGACATGCAAGCTATTTTCCTGAAGAAGAAAGAGAAGTCAAGGCACAGGAATTTATAAATCTAGTGAAGAAAAACAAGTCAGTTGCGGATTACCAAGTGACGTTCACTCAATTGTCCACTTATGCTCTTTACATGGTGGATATTGAGCTGAAGAAGACCCGCAAGTTTGGAAGGGGTCTTTGACCCTCTATTCAGTCAAAGGTAATATCCCTGGCAGAGAAGACATATGCAGAGATAGTGAGCCGAGAAATCACCATTGAGAAAGATCTGGTAGACTCAGCAAGTTTCATGGAACGTAGAAAGAAACAAGGTGGTGAAAGTTCCTCCCAACATCATAAGAAATTCAGACCAAATGTACCACATCCCTCAACTTCTGCATATGTTGTATAGTCAACTGGCAGCATATTCTCATGTTATCACTGCGGGCAAGCAGTCCATACAAAAAAGAACTGTCCACAACTCAATAGGACACTGGCAACACAGTCTTCTGGCAGCACATTCTCATGTTTTCAGTGTGGGCAGCCAGATCATATCAGGAGAAACTATCCTCAGCTTCGCCAAGAACCTCCAGCGCAGACATTCTATCGTCTGCCAAGTAGACTAGCTCAGATCCACATGTCTCAATCACAGACTCAGCTGAGACGACCCCCAGGACCAACATCTTCGGGATGAGTATACTCTCTTGTTCCCACTCCAGAGACAGTTGATCACTCTGTGATCCGAGGTATGACTATCATTGGTTGTTCGCATGCAATTGCATTATTGACTCCGGAGCATTACATTATTTCTTGTCTGCATCATTTGCTTTTTCTACGGGTATATTGGTACAACAATTATCATCTGCCCTTACTATCATATCATCTGTTGGCGACACATCACTTGGATTGATTTGCACCTCTGTTAATATTGAATTGGCTGATTTCCAGTTTGAGTTCAGTTATTTAGTGATAGATATGGCCTAGTATGATGTGACATTCGACATGAATTGGTTGAGTACCTATCAAGCATGCATTGATTGTTATGGCAGGAGAGTCACATTTTGGTCACATGAGAGACAAAAATTCATTGTGTATGGGGATACGTAGAAAATGTCCATATGTGGAAAGCCTCAAGATGAATTAAGACAAGTTCTATTAAACAACATCAGATTGGAAGATTCACCCGTCTCCACCCTACCGGCAGTAGTGAAAGACTATGTTGATGTCTTTCCAACAGAATTTCCAGGTTTATCTCACAAGCGAAAGATTGCTTTTGAAATCAAATTGTTCCCTGGAACTACACCTGTGTCACTCCCACATTACAGGATGGCACCAAAAGAAATGTTTGAACTGAAGAAGCAGATTGATGAGCTATTTCAATTGGGTTTCATCCAACATAGCACTTCGTCATGGGGAGCACCAGCATTATTTGTCAAGAAGAAAGATGGTTCCCTATGAATGTGTGTAGATTATCGGCACCTCAATCAAGTTATAATCAAGAACAAGTATCCTCTGCTGAGAATTGATGACTTATTGGATCAGCTGAGAGGGTCTAGTCACTTCTCCAAAGTAGACCTCATGTCAGGTTATCATCAGATCAGGGTCAAAGAAGAGATATAGAAAAGACAACATTTAAAACTAGATACGGGCTATATGAATATGTGGTGATGCCCTTTGGATTGACAACTGCACCGACAATTTTTATGGATTTAATGAATCGGATCTTCCGTCCATACTTAGACAAGTTTGTGATTGTATTCATAGATGACATCCTCATCTACTCCACAAGTGAAGAAGAACATGCCGAGCACTTGCAGATTGTCTTGAATACCTTGAGAAATAACAAATTGTTTGCCAAGGCAAGTAAATGTGAATTCTGGTTGTCTAAATTCAACTTCTTGGGACACATAATGACAACGGAAGGGATAGCATAGAAGCAAGCAAAGGTAGCTGCGGTGAAAGATTGGAAACTACCTCAGAACGTCATAGAGATCTGAAGTTTTATGGGTCTCGCGTGGTATTACTGCAAGTTTATCATAAACTTCTCCAAAATTGTGGCCCCACTGCCCCGATTGACTCAGAAAATAGTCAAGTTCGAATGGACAGATCAGTACCATAGAAGGTTCGAAGAGCTGAAAGAAAGACTGATAACAGCCCCATCTTGATCATTCCAGAACGAAGCAAAGGGTACAAAGTGTATTGTGACGCTTCAGGTGAAGGATTGGGATGTTCTCTCAATCAAGGTATGCATGTAGTGCCTTATTGTTCCCGACAGCTGAAGATTCATGAGCGGAACTATCCCACACATGACCTTGAGTTAGCCGCAATTGTGTTCGCACTCAAAAGCTGGCGGCACTATCTCTATGGGGAAAAGTTTGAAGTCTACTCTGATCATAAGAGTCTCAAATATTTGTTTGGACAGAAAGAGCTCAACATGAGACAGAGGAGGTGGATGGAGTACCTTCAGGACTATGATTTTGCTCTCCATTATCACCCGGGCAAGGCAAACAAAGTCGTAGATGCACTCAGTAGTGTGAGCCATGGAGCAGTGGCCAATTTGATTACACAAGAATGGGAGATGATGTCAACAATTAAAAACCTGAACCTGTAGATCACTAATAAGGGATGTGTGTACAATCTTATAGTACACTCCACTATGATATCGAATATAGAACAGCCCCAGAGGTCAAGTCCAAAATTGACTGAAATATGGGAGAAGCTAGCGAGGGGAGAAACAGTTCAAGACTGGAAACTATAGCAGGGGGAGGGCCTTATGTACCAAGGAGGGTATACATACCCGAGGATCGTAGATTGGAATTGTTGAAAGAGTCACATCAGTCAAGATTCTGGATACACCACAAGAGCACAAAGATGTACCGAGATCTCAAGAGGCAATATTGGTGGTTCGGACTTAACGAAAGATGTTACAGACTTCGTCTCCAAATGTCTCAGATGTCAACGAGTCAAAGTGGAACATATAAGACCACCCAGTTTACTTCAATCAATTTCCGTACCAGAATGGAAGTGCGAACACATTGCCATGGACTTTGTGACAGGATTGCCTAGATCTTCCAAAGGCAACGATGCAATTTGGGTTGTGATTGATTGCCTCACGCAGTCCACACACTTCATACCTATCAAGGTAACTGAGTCATCAGAAAGTTTGGATAGACGATTTATCAAGGACATTGTCAGATTGCATGGAATACCCAAGACTATCATATCGAACCGCGATGGAAGATTCACAGGGAGAGTATGGCAGAGTTTACAAGCAGTTATGGGGACAGATTTATTATATAGCATAAATTTTCACCCAGAGATAGATGGTCAGTCTGAGAGAACCATACAGACTTTGGAGGATATGTTGAGAGCTTGCATGCTTGACTTTGAAAGCAGTTGGGAAGACCATCTTCCATTGGTGGAATTCTCATAGAACAATAGCTACCAAGCAAGTCTACATATGATACATTTCGAGGCATTGTATGGTAGACCTTGTAGATCCCTAGTATGTTGGACTGAGGTAGGTGAAGCTGCACTCATTAGTTCGAAATTAGTTGCAGTGACTACATAACAGATTAAGATCATCAGGCAACGTCTTTTGACCGTACAAAGCAGACTGAAAAGCTATGCTGATAAGTGGAGAAGGCCTTTGACATTTGAAGTGGGAGACCAATTGTTCTTGAAATTCTCTATACATAAAAGCCAAATGAGATTCGGAAAGAAAGAAAAGTTGTCACCGGGATTTGTTTGGCCATTTCCAATTCTCGAAAAGATTGGTGAAGTTACATATCGCATTGTACTTCCCCCATAGCTGTCCAATATGTAAGATGTATTCCATGTGTCGATGTTGAGGAAGTATAATCCAGACCCACCATGTCTTGGATGTGCAAGAGTTGGATGTGCAAAGTGATGTGTATTACGTCGAAAGACCAACCAATATCATAGATGCAGAACAGAGGGTACTACAGAATCGGGCAATTTCTTTTGTCAATGTAGTTTGCGAGAGAGATGGCAATGAAGAGCCAACTTGGGAGCTAGAGTTAGAAATGGGGATGTACCATCCAAAATTTTTTACGTAAGTCATTTACACTCTACCTTTATCCAATTTCCGGAACGAAAATTCCAAAAGGTGTTAGTATTGTAACACCCCGGAAATTTTAATATTAATTAATGGGATTACAAAGGATAATTAATGGTTAATTGAGATTAGGGGAACTTAAATTAAGTAATTAGATGAATTTAAGTGGAATTTAAATAAAAGATTAAAATATGATTTAATGTTAAGTGGTGTGGTGGAAAATTAATTTATAAAATTTAATGAAATTAAATTGATGATGTGGCATCACACCAAATGAGCGATGACATGGCATACCACATGGAAAGGTGTGACCCAACACCGCACTTCTTTGATTTAGGGCAACCACAAAAGAGACAAAAAATCCACCACTCTCATTTTATTACACTCACACGGCACTCGCACACAAATTCCTCTCCCTCACACCGCACACTCTCTCCTTTCCATTTCCTCCACAAGGCAAACGCCCCCATTCCATTCTCCACCATCGTGTACCCCTTTCTTCCACCCTTCCACAAGGATTTCCTCCTCCTCCCTTCTCCTCCATTAGAGAAACTCAAGCAAGGGAAGAAGAGAAGAAAGAAGGAAAAAAATTTGTGGAAAGCTTCACAAAAGGTTAGTTTTCCTCCGTAGATTTAGTATTAAAGCTTAATTTAGGGATTAAGATAATTTAGAATCAACCCAAGATGAATTTGGGTTAAGAAAATGACAATTGAAAATTTTGAGGATTTTTAGGTTTTCCCACAACTCATAGAATTTGATTTAAGATCCATAAATTTATAAATCAAATCATGAGTATTAAGCTTCGAAAATGTGCCCAATTATATGTGGAATCAATCTAAGGGGTTAGGAATAAGAATCAAGGCCAATGACCCTCCCTAATTTAATTTTCGAGTTCAAGGAACTCGGCCCGCACTATAGTTTTTCTGCAGTTTTCTGCAAGTAACTATCTGAGGAAGACAGGTCTCAGAACCTGCCAGACGTTCCGAAACAAGTGCCGAAGCCTCGGACAGTCCGAGGGAACGAATGATGTTCCGATGACCATTGAAAGGTATGAGGTCTCGGAACCTGGCTCGGACGTTACGAGACCAAGTTCCGAAAAGACCAATGAACCCCCAAAAGGACTAGAAAATTAGGAAAATCTGTTAAGTCCAAAAGAGGACCCGAGTCTCAGAACCTGGTTCGGAAGTACCGGGACCAAGTTCCGAACAACCTAGTACGAACCACATGTCTCAGAAGTACCGAGAGAAGACCTAGAAGTTCTGAAGTCTCGGAACATGGTTCGGAGATTTCGAAATCAAGTTCCAAGTAGACCTATGTATTGTATACTTCGGACGATCCGAAGGATAACCCAGATGTTCTGAATCTTCGGAACAAGCTTCGAAAGTACAGAACTAAGTGACCCAAGTTCGGAACTGATAGTGACCGGACTGTTTTGATCTTAACCCCACACCATAGTTTTGATCATTAATGTGGAATTAATAAGACAACAATAATATTCTCTAAATCTTACCCACTCAATGATAATTAATAAAAGTACTATGTATTAGATTTAGAAACTGAAAACATAAACTAATGATGTGATTATTGTATCTCATTTCATGGAAATAACCGAAGGACTTGAAGATGACTTAGAGGTGTGCGAGCCGTATCATGATTCGTCTCCCCAACAACTTATCTCCAATCACGTAGGTTTTCCTACCTACTTGAAGTACCATAATGATACTATAAATGTATATTTGATTAAAAGTTCTATAAATTGATTTTTATGTATCTTTTGATGATGATTTGATAAAGTGTAGTTTCAAGCATGGAAATTATAGATTATTTTATATAATGTCAAATGAATTTGATATCATTGCATGGACATGAACTTCATGCATTTGCATGGAATGGGAATGCATGAGATTGAGACAAAGGGACAACGTACTTTGATATCAAAAGTACTTATAGACATATGAAATGAATAACCATTGTATATGGTCACGTCCATGGGTTACAGACATTATGGCATTTTAATTGGGCAGAAAGCTCCAGGGTCAGATGCAATCCCGAAACATGCGCAGAAATATGGGTGTGTAGCGCTCTCCCAGTAGTCCAGGTTAAATTGCTAGTATTGAGTAGTAGCTCACAGCCGGTGCCCCGGGAAAGCTACGGAAATAAATGGTCAAATTTTTATAACCATTGAATGAGAAAGAAAGATTGACCAATGCATGGGGCATGAGAAGGGCTTGCATAGATTCATGTCACCATGGCATAATACATCATATTGATTTTAAGTGAGTTTGAAAGGATTATGATTCATATTTGTATGAAATGATTATGAAGTGGATTTGAATGAGTTCTTAATACTAGTATGAAATAGATTTTGAAATACGGGATGGGCTATGATAGTCGAATGAGAAGTATAGTATGCTTAATACATATGATTTGTTTTCTATTTTCAGTACTTCACATGCTAGTATCTACTTTGATGGGAATTCCTACTGGGCATGTTGACTAAACCCACAATTCTTTTCCTTTTTTAGAATCTAATACAGATAAGAAAGGTGATGAAGCAGGGCCAAGTAATAGCCAAGCGCGAGTAGAAGGAAAGCAAAAAGAAAGAGTTTGGGAAAAATACTCTTTTTGATATTTTGGAATTGAAGCAGACTTAGTTTATCTGGTTATTTTGTTTACATCTTGAGAGAATGTAATTTTATAGGAGTTATGAGTATGGAAATGTATTAACTTATATTTAAACTCCTAGATACTGGTGTTAGACTATTTAATTGTAATTTGACTTATGTGAGATCCTTACACTTTGCTGTCAAATGTGAATGGTTATCATTCAAATGCATCAAATATTTTTGTATGTTTTTCGCAGGTTATATTAGTGTGTTGCAAATGTGATAATGGACTTTTGTCCATTCGCACACACTAGATGGGCCAGTCCAAGATCGGGTCTTCGGACTCGGACTCGGCTCGCTTCGTGGCGCTCGTCGACCTCCCTCTCCCCACTCAAATATCCTTATTATTTATTATATTACTCTGATGTCGGTGGCCAAGGGGAGGGACGCTATAGGTTAACAAGATAGAGTGCAGAGAGAGCTTCCTGAAAAGATCAAATATGACCCAATTGGAGCTCGTTTGATTAGTGATCTAGCCCGATGAAGTTCGGAGGGTATTTTAGACATTACACAATGTCTTTTGTTTTACTTGAAAATCATGAATAGTGTCTTTAAAACTATCAGAGTGTATGAGACCACTCCACTGACATATTTGGGCATTAAAAATTTCACACACTCTATGTCTTTGAGTACGTCACTTAGCAGTATTCTAGATTTTTCTGACGTTTACCCGAAATGTGATTTTTAAGCGAGCATTATCTATAAACCCGAATTTTTCGAATACTTGGTGATCCGAAAATTTGTAAACTTAAATCACAGTCAATCTATGTTTTAATGAAACTTTTGGCATTTTTAGAATGTCGATTAGATATTTTAAAACACCGAAAAATGGATTTCAAAATTTGGAGAACTTAGACCGTTCATTTTGATAAAATGTGAATTTTATAAAATAGAGGATTTTTTGTAATTAAAATAAAAATCCGACTTTACCATTTAGATAAACCCGCATTCACAACATGATAGCGGTGTCGAATTTTATCATATCATTTTCTAAATATGTCCAATTTAAATTACTTGTAAAATAGTTTGGATAAGATTTAAGAAGATATTTTGGAAGTTCTTTTTAGTTGAGGAAGCTAATTTCGCTTTGAGTTGTGACTTATGCCATCCACCTCATCACCAAGATGAGTAGATGGGATTCATTTGAAGAAGGTTTTGGAAATCTATAAATAGAGATGGGTTTTTAGTTTCAAAACTCACCAATTTACAAAGATCTTTTCTCTCATTTCCATTTTCTTAAAGGCTTTGCAAGTAGCTCTTTTGTGTTGATTTTTCAACAAACTTTTGTAAGTATTCTCTTCAAGTTATTATTTTTCATTGGTAGATTTTACTTAGCAGATACTCTTTTTAAATTTTGGTAGAAAAATATTCTTTCCTTGAAAAATCGGCAAAGAAAATACAAAAAAATGGAAAAAACTGCTTAGCGTTTTTAAGCGTCCAATTTGCAGTAAGGCGCTTCAATGAACAATATTTTTAAGCTACAGTAAAGCGCTTCAGTAAACAGTATTTTTAAGCATCCAATTAGTAGTAATGCGCTTCAATGAACAGGAACATTGTTCGGTGAATAGTGACAGTGGCAAAATCGTTATTTTTGCAAAATTTTCAAAAACTAAAATTATATATTTTTTTTCAAAATTCATGTATTTGACTACTTATGTGTTTATTTTAAACCTCTTTCTTATTTGTGTATGATTTATTTACTCGATTTTAACGTTTGACAGTTTCACTCAAAACGCTCGTCAGTTAAAGGTGAGGAGATTGAACAACATTGTATTATTAAAATGCATTATATGTTGCATTCAAATTATGAAATTTTACACCGTCAGTCATACGATAATGAGTGGAAATCCGTGGCCATCTTATAGACGGAAAGGATGTGAGTGGAGCCGAATGCAATACCATCACTGTTCACATGTAATGGGATGATAGTAAGTGTCTATATATGAAACGTGAACAATAGAGTGTACGGGATATCGGGGTCTAGCCATTCTAAACGAAGAACGAAAACCACTTATTCCTAGAGGCTGACTGGTTATCAGTTGGAGATATTGAGATAGATCAACTTCCAACCGTGATTCTGATTGAAATACAAGTATTTGTGTCTTTAACGATGTGTTGCAGAAAATACGCATTTACACGATAAATAGTAAGTAAAGGTTAGATGTACCGGACCTGAGAGTATGTAACTGATAAAACTTGTGTACATTACTTTGAATTTCGGTCAATATAAATTGTGTTTATTTTCACCATAGTATTGTTAAAATACACACTGCTGATGTATGTATGATTCCATGTGGGAGGGCTTAAGAATTTATGTTAGCTGAGTGAGAATTTAATTATGATCATATGAGAGATGTTTATTTGGGTTGAATATTGTTTTTAATCCATACTTTATGTGCATTTGATTAGTGTACTGTGTATATCAAATTACCTCACACTGTTGTAGGAAGTACCTAGCTCGTGGAGGGCACTGGTACGAGGTGTATTTACGGACTAGGTGAAACACCGAGCATGAATTTAGCGTTGGTATAGTCGCGTATCTTCGCGGCAGGGTGCTGTAGGCGTCGATTGACGGGAGTATCATTCTTAAGGAAAGAAATGACATACATTGTAAATAACTATGTTAGACGTTATTTTCATAGAAAACTACATGATTTTCTGAGTGTTTAAACTGTTGTATGATAACATGTTTATAAATTGATGATATATTGAATTATCTGTTGTTTTCTCTTCGCTGGACTAATAGAGCTCACATCCTTTACGTTTCAGGGAACCCGGACGAAGAAGGAATGGATATTTCGCAGCAACAGTAAGGGCAGAGGCCCTCTATCTATTTTTCCCCGTTGTTGGGAATTTATATGTTTTTCTTTATTGTTGTCTATATGAACACTGTGATGTAATAAACCCTGTAATGTGTCCGATTGAGGCACAATGGATATGTAATAAAACTATTGCATTTCTTATGTGTATGTGTATCTTTGATGTAAATGGGTATGTGTTCTAGTTATGGTGAATGTTATGTAGAATGTGTCTGATATTTTCTACGTGGATTTTAAAAACGAGATCGAAGTTATAGACTACATGTTGGTTAGTAGTGTGTCCACATACTGTGGCGACTCGTGGGTTCTGTCAAAGTTTTGGATTTTAAATGGGACTATTGTGACCCCTACATCTGCATGGGAACTCTACCGGCTCGGTTATGGCTGGATCCGAGGCTGCCAAATGCAATGTCCAAACTTTTGATCGTATGCAATATTAAGTCCACGATGAGTTCTGAATTCTGCAATCGTTAGAGGCTCAATGTTAGAGAAAAAAAAAAAATTAGTTCACGTCAGTAGGCCCTAGATGGCGTGGCATGACAGGTCGAATATCAATCAATATATTGGTATCCCCGATATCGATATATCATCTAGTCCGTTTTTTAACTCATGATTGGCTATAAGGCTAGAGGCTTTCTTTGAGTTTGGTAACTTAGAGTGACCCATCATTGGTGAGGCAATGGTTTTGCCCTTGAGCAAAGGCGTAAATGTATTTTCTAACATTTTGTGGATCTTTCTTTAGTCTCATAGTTAAATTTAGATACGAAGTACACTTGGAAGAGCTTTAGGACATACCAAAATTCTATAATTGGCTAGTTTTAGTTCACACACACTAAAGAAAAAAAAAATTCCACGGAGTACAATCTTCATCCATTTATACCTAGTCAAATCTCAAGAAAATTTAAGAAGAAGAGAAATAACTTATACTTCCTTTGTCCCAAATTAGTTGTGCTATATAGATTTTGGAATTGTCCCAAATTAGTTGTCTCATTTATATTAGAGTAATATAAAGTATATTGAAAATAAATGAGATCATATAGAGTGCTAGCCTTATATAGAGAGTTCTTTAAAAAATATAAATATTTCAAATGACACAACTAAAATGGGAGGGAGTATAGAATTTCTATTAATTAAAAAACTTATGACTAATCAGTGATTTAATCGTTATAAAATCTTATCAACTATTTACATAGTTGCAATGACCACTACAATTGTAATTTTACACACGTGACCTCCGTGTAACACGAACCCCTCCCTGGAAAATCTAGACAGGGTCCACACCCAGAACTCCTTGCAAAGGATTGTTGCACCTTCCAATCCTAGCACAAGAGCCTTTTCATGGAGCAGCTTTAAGTAGATTTGGTACCTATTCTCAATGGGAAGATTGTATATTTACCACAGGATGAGCCCAACATAATAGGGTGAGATGAAAAGATAATATAATTTTAAGGAAACTTCATAATTTGGTTATTATAACCTTATGAGATTAGGGCTATAAAAAATTAATGGTTTTATGAAAATAAAATTTTTAAAGTTTAAAATTATAATGTCACTGAAATCAGGTGGAGTTCAAATTTTTAAATAATTAATATTTTTATTATTTTCCACATGTCCTATAAAAAATACTTCATCCGTTCCATTTTAGTTATCTTATTTGAAACATTTATATCTTTTTAAAAAACTCTTTAATTAATACTAGCACTACATGTGATTTTATTAATTTTTAATACACTTTATATTACTTTAATATAAATGAGATAATTTCAAAATCTATATAAAAGAATTAAATTGAGAAAAGAGTGAGTATATAACTCATCTTAATATTTAAATAGCAGCAGGTTCTCTAATAAACAGGCTTGAGATGTGGCGCTAGGAAAATCTCGCTCTGATCAGTCACAAAGGGGTCGAAGTGTCATCATTCATGTAACAACACGACGGTTTGCCAATTTCATTGCTTATGTCTGCTAATAGCCCAACTATAGCAAAAAGTTTCCTCCTGAGAGACCAAATCCATGCATTCTTGGACTCATGCAGGAGCATGCTGGAAATCAGGCAAATCCACGCTCAAATCATCAAAGACCCATCTCCCTCTGGTACCTGTACATTTACTAGAGCAATCTACTTTTGTGCAGTTTCACCAATTGGAGATATAGATTATGCCAAGACCCTCTTCAGTCAACTACAGAACCCAACCATCTTTTCTTGGAATTCTCTCATAAGAGGCCTATCCACCAATAACAATTCACATGAAGCCATCTCTTTGTACCAAGAAATGCTCCGTAGTGGCTTCCAACCCAACAGATTCACCTTCCCATTCGTGATCAAAGCTTGCACCGAGTCGTCGGCTACCCTAATTGGAATTTCTGTCCACAACCATGTCATTAAAATGGGTCTAGAGTTGGATTCTTATGTGCGTAGCTCTTTGATTCATATGTATGCAAGTGGGAAAGATCTAGAAGCTGCAAATCAGCTGTTTGAAAAGTGCTCCCACAGAGATGTGGTGTCTTGGAATTCTATGATTGATGGGTACGCCAAGTGCGGACAGCTAGAGATAGCACGTTCTGTTTTTGAAAGGATGGAATGCAGAGATGTGGTTTCATGGAATACTATGATAAATGGGTATGCAATCATGGGAAATTTGACAGAAACTAGGAAACTGTTTGATGAAATGCCGAACAGAAATTTGGTTTCTTGGAACTCCATGCTCGCGGCATACTCAAAATGTGGAGATGCTGAAGGGGCTCATAGAACTTTCACCCAGATGCCTCGGAGAGATGTTGTATCTTGGAATGCAATGTTAGCATGTTATGCACAGAGAGGTCAATCAAATGAAGCGCTCGCCCTATTTGAAGAAATGCTGGCTGTGGGTATCAAGCCAACTGATGCCACCATTGTCAGCATGCTATCTGCTTGTGCACATTTGGGAGCACTGGACCAAGGGAGACACCTCCATAACTATATAAGGGACCAAAAAATAGCTCTGACTACGATCCTAAGCACTGCACTTGTAGACATGTATGCAAGATGTGGGAGCCTGTCATGTGCAACTGAAGTTTTTTATGCTATAGAGCACAAAGATGCGCTTGCGTGGAACACCATCATCAATGGCATGGCCATGCATGGTCGTGCTATTGAAGCACATCAACTTTTTAATGAGATGCAAGTAAATGGTGTACTGCCAGATGACATAACATTTGTTGCAGTGCTCAGTGCCTGTAGTCATGCTGGGATGGTGGATGAGGGCCGTCGACTGTTCTATTGCATGAGTAGAACTTATGGGATTGAACCGAAAGTTGAACATTATGGATGTGTCATTGATCTCTATGCGCGTGCTGGACTTTTGGAGGAGGCCATAGAGCTGATAGAGAGCATGCCAATAGAGCCTAATGCCAATGCATGGGGAGCACTGCTTGGAGGATGCAGGATTCATGGGAACATTGACATAGGTGAGCGCGTGGGGAAACACCTTCTTCAACTTCAACCTCAGCATAGTGGCAGGTACATGAGGACACCAGGTCTTGTACTATGCCAGGGATCAAAACTTCTATTCTTAGCATGATACTTGGTATGACTGGTTCAATTAATCAAATGGGAATTTCTATAATAAAAAAATCATCAAATCAGATGGATCAATTGGGGGGACTACTGCATTCCAGCCCTTCCATCATGGATTAGGCTCGAACTATGGCTGGACATTCTTGTCTTGAACAGTTGTGTTCTTTGTCATTAACTCAAAAATGTGGGACAATATTTTTTTGAGTTTGTAAACTAAATCATGGTTATTTCTCTATGGATTGAATTGTTCCTTAAGGTATCTTCCAACAAAAAAAAAAAACAGAATATCCTTAAAAAGTTTTTTTTTTTTGCACAAAGTTTTTATAGGAAAGCTAGATTTTCCTATGAAAACTATTTCTTGCCTTATGTTTAGTTGCAAGTGTTTTCCTAGAAAACTCATTTAACGTGTGAGAAAAGAAATCCCCTTTTCACATATCCTGTTTTACCTTGTACCTTATGAAAAAAATGTGAAATTGGTGAATGTAAAGCATAATTCTACTCAAACTTTCCACCATACTCACTGTTTGATTGAATTCCAATCAGTCATCCACACTCACCCTAAACCCAAACAGCCTTGACTTGACTCGTGATGTCCGAACTAAGATCCGACCTAACCTTACCTTGAAAACTATTTCTTGCCTTGGGTTCAGTTGAAAGTGAAAGTTTCCGGTGCTAGAACTTGATTGACCCTAGAGGGGGGGGGGGAGAGATGAATAGGGCAACCTCCAATTTTAATGGCCTTTTAAAAATTCTTGATTAATCACAATAATAAGATTAATCAATGTGTGAAAATACAAGTCTATAAATAAATTGAACAATCACACAATCAAAAGACCAAACACCCGATTTATGGTGGCTCAGAGTAAATCCCTCCTACATCTGCTTATGGACTCACCCAACCTTGGGTTATCCCTAATACACTATGTGGGGAATTATGCCTCACAAATAGAGTAGGAAGTTCATCTACACAATTGAATGAGAATTTTACCCAATCCCTAAGATTTTGAAAGGTTTGACCTACCCCGGTCTACTTCCTTATCCCTCTATTTTTTTTAGTGGTTCAAGCACCTTGCCTTAATCCACTTCACAAGATGATGTTAATTTAAATTATCACACAAGAAGAACCACTTGCCTTTTTGAGCTCACTTGATGTAGATGTTGTGCTTCTTGAAGAGTTCTCCCAACTTAATGTTCTTGATGACGAAGATGTGCCAATGTATGAGCAACCACAAGTTTTGGGAGAAGGTTCTAGGATTGTAGATATGCCAATGAAATCCTAGACAAGTTCTCTCTCTCTCTCTCTCTCTCTCTCGATCTCAATCAAAGTATTGATTGGATCCACAAATGATTCTCCAATGTTTAGTGCTTGGAGAGAGGTTGGAAGAGGTTGGGATCTCTGGGAATACCTTAAAATGTTCCAATAAAAGGGTCCAAACAAACTCACCAAAATTCAGAGTTTAAATAGGCATCCAGAACTTTTCCTAACGACTAGTCGGTGATGGGTTGTGGCCCTTAAGTTTGGCCTTCCAACAATATGACCGTTGCGCATTAAATGCACATCAACGACACAATAACAGCCACCCATGATGGGTGGCGGCTGACGATAGGTCGTCGAGCACAATGCCGATGGGTCGCCACTGATGATAGTATCGTCCTGAGGCCAATTGTATTTTATAGAGTGTTTCCCATCCAAAACTCTGAAAATCTCAGCCGACAGGTTGTGGACAACGATGGGTCGTCTCTGTCATTTTACGATGGCTCGGCTCCCACGATAGTATCGGCTTGAGAGTGACCCAAAAAGACAATGTTCTTCCAACCAAAACATGTCTTTTTCCAGACGATGGGTCGTGCACCACGATGGGTCATCCCTGTCTCTAATGATACGTCGCCAGACACGACGTGTCGTCTTGACAGTTTATTAGATTTACAATTTTGAGTCCATTGGTTCTGTTGTATGTCAACGTCCACTTAGGCTTGATTAGATTAACCAGATATGATCACTAAGCCTAGTTAAGGTCATCCTAGAGGTGTGGGGTCCACCCTAGAGTCATCTATGGCCAATTTACCTTGGTGATTGCCATATACAGATGATGAGTTGAATCTTCAAACGATCTCCAATCTTGAGCTTAATTCAATCTTTACTTGAGTCTTGATTCATGTCTTCAATCTTCAAGGCAATTTGAGTCACGGAATTGACCAATAGGTGAATCGGTCAAGCGAGGGCACTAACAAAAAGTGTTTCCCTAAAAAATCTATTTAACGTGTGAGAAAAGGAGTTCCCTTTTTACATATTCTTTTTTACCTCGTACCTTATGAAAAATGTGAAATTGGTGAATGTAAAGCATAATTCTACTCAAACTTTCCACCATACTCACTGTTTGATTGAATTCCAATTCGTCATTCACACTCAACCTAAACCCAAACAGCCTTGACTTGACTCGTGATCGAACCTAGATCCAACCTCACCTTCCTATGAAAACTATTTCTTGCCTTATGTTCAGTTGAAAGTGTTTCCCTAGAAAACCTGTTTAACATGTGAGAAAAGAATTCCCCTTTTCACATATTTTTTTTACTTCGTACCTTATGAAAAATGTGAAATTGGTGAATGTAAAGCATAATTCTACTCAAACTTTTCACCATACTTACTGTTTGTTGAATTCCAATCCGTCATCCATACTCAACCTAAACCCAAACAGTGACTTGACTAGTGATGACCAAACCCAGATCTGACCTAACCTTCCTATGAAAACTATTTCTTGCCTTGTGTTCAGTTGAAAGTGTTTCCCTAGAAAACCCGTTTAACGTGTGAGAAAAGAAGTCCCCTTTTCACATATTCTTTTTTACCTCGCACCTTATGAAAAATGTGAAATTGGTGAATGTAATGTATAATTCTACTCAAACTTTCCACCGTACTTACTGTTTAATTGAGTTCCAATTAGGGCTGCAACTCAGGTCGGGTTTTGGCCCGACCCGCATGACCCAACCCGAGAAATCATGTGGGTTGGGTTACAATAGTCGGGTTATAGGGTCGGGTCGGGTTGAGAAGAGAAAAACCCGATCAAAATTCGGGTCGGGTTGGGCTGAGGGTTTTAAATTTCAACCTGACCAGACCCGACCCGAGAAGGCCTGACCCAACCCGACCCGACCCGAATTTTATAACTTAATATAAAATCCCTCCTAACCCCTCAAACCCTAACTTTCATTTCCAATAGAGAAGTGCTGATGTGCTTCTCTTAAAGAAAGCCTAAAATCGTCACTAATGCCGCCGCCGCCGCCACGGGGGGAGATGGGAGAAGAGGAACCCATCTACGAAACTGCGAAAGAGAAATTGATGAACGGCCTTCGAGTTTCTGATCATTGGCCACACAGATGAAGATGGAAAGATCGTTCAACGGAGAAGTAGTAGTGAGAATGTTAGTTTTTTTTTTTTTGGTTTTTATTTCTTTCTTCTTTTTTCTTCCTTGATTTTCCTCTTGTTTTTCTCTCTTTTCACTTTTATCCCAAATCGGCAATCCAATCCCATTCCAGCAGTTAATTTTTTTTTTTTTTTATATATTTAAAAAACGGGTTTTACTTCCAACGGGTCACGGGTTTATTACACAAACCGCGTTGAACCACAGTTAACAGCGGGTTTTTAAGGGTCTTTAACCCTAACGAGTTTATCATGACCCGACCCTTCATACAGCCGGTCACGGGCCAACCGCCGGTTCAACCATGGGTCGGACCAGGTTTAACAACACTGCTCTATCCCATTTTAAATTTTACTGGAAAAGGGTTTCCTCTATCCCTTTTTTTTTTTTTAAAAAAAAAAAAAAAGCAAACGAATTATCATCTAAACTAATCTCGGGTCGGGTTCAATGGGCTGCAACTCGGGTCGGGTCGGGGGTCGGATTAAGGGTATTACAATCTCGGGTCGGGTCGGGTTCACTAAATCGGGTTTTTTATTCGGGTCTGGTCGGGTTGGGTTCAATGTAGTATGAGTCGGGTTAGGGTTGGGTTTATTAAAACCCGGCCCGCCCGACCCGAGTTGCAGCCCTAGTTCCAATCCATCATCCACACTCAATCTAAACCCAAACAGCCTTGACTTGACTCATGATGACCGAACCCAAATCCGACCTAACCTAAATCCAATCCTGCAATCCAACCAGACCAAAAACAACCTACAATGTAGCCCAATCCGTGGCCTAACCATTGACCCAACTTTACTCAAACCCAACTTAGAAAAATATAGAATTTCAACTTAGTATATGAGTTGACCTAATCTAACATACTTAAACCGGTAGCGAGAGAGAAGATTGGGCTTGTTAAAGGGCAAAGCTAGGAATTATTTCTTTGGACAAAGTAAATGGATTGACTGTTATTCAGTTTATCATATCACAAATGTCATTGTTGATCATTAATTAATTTGGATTCCAGACTATTTCAAACTTGATGATTTGGAAATATAGAATAAAGTTTTGATAACTTAAATATATAGATAAAAAGTATCTAAGATCCTAAAGCACTATAGGTCACAAATATGCTCTGTTTTTAGTGCACTTTTACAAGTTTTGTTGGATCCATTCAAGATTTGATGATTTAAGAGATCAAAGTGTAGAGATGGCAACATGTAGGTTTATATCAATCTTGATTCGGTAAGGTCCATATCTTGTTCATTTAGATAAGGAATTCCTATTTGTTACTTGGGTTTATTTGGGTAACATATTCGCTCTTTTAAATCTTATATTGTTATATGATGTGAATCATATGAATTATATAAACCAATAAAGGTCACTAATTCAGGTATCCTTATTTTTAATCCAATCAAGCACTCTCTTATCAAAATTCACCAGTGATCAATCATTTATTAAAGTTGATCCTTGTCTTTATTTTTTAAAAAAAAATAGCTTCATATATGTGCATTTTTATGAACAGTTCCTGTTTGAGAAAATGTAAGAGTAGCTCAATCAATAGCCATTAGTAAATCATATAAATAACTTATAATCAATTCATGATTTTTAATGATTTTTTTTAAATATCTCTAAGTCATAGGGAATCATGACTTTTGAGGAAATTCCTATTTTTAATCATAGGTTGTTGACTATAAATAGCATTAGAAGTCTGTCTTATAGAATACTTTTGCAAGTAAAAAGTGAGAATTTCATAGAAATGCCTATAAAAAGGGCCTTCAGATAAGTCCTACAAATGAATTAGTTTGGTAACAAAATTTGGAAGGCTTAAGTACTAGGCCGCATTCATGAGTTTGAGTTGCCAAATGGTGAGCCATCAATAGTGATGCAGCATTGAAACAACACCCCTAGGTGTTTTGGAAACGCCAGCAGAACCAACTCGCACATGTCCCTGATTCCTTGATTTTCGCCAGATTCCTTGGGTTTTGCCGGTTTGAAGAAAGACAAAAACAACTACTTTCCTTTTTTTCCGTATTTCTTTTTGTTTAGTCTCTATTTTTGTTTTTTCATTTTCCCTTTTCTTTATAAAAGCCCAAAGATGGGACTGTAGAAAAAATAATTATCATGGAATAAAATTAATTTGGGATTTTCCCTGAACTTCTCCTCTCCCAGGGTGGATTCATGTTTCTTCTTCTTCTCCTTTTTCTTTCTTCCTCGTGGATTCGAGACCCAACCCGTCGACGGAGATTGACTGGTCTTCTTCTTCCTCTATGGTTCACTGCTGTCAACGGCAATTGAGAACATACCTCAGAGTTTTCTCCCGGGCCCGTTCTAGGTCCGTCGCTCAGATGCTGCTTCCCAGCAACGTTTCCTGCATCCGCCAATCCACAATGCTGACCCTTTTACCTCCATCACCAATTAACTAACACACAAATCCTTCAGCACCCACGTTGCCACCACCTTCCTTCGTTGACCGTCCGTTACCCCTCCATTTCCTTATTTACACTTCTTATACCCCATAGCCACCATCCCTTTTCACCATCAGTAACAAGCCATTCCTTTCTCCAACACCTTTTTTTCCTTCATTTTCTTAAGTCATCTCACTGCATGCATTGGACCTAGAGTTTGTCCCATCCCACCCCATACCTGAGATAACTTCCTCCATCTTTTTTTCTTTATTAGCTTTGACCATTAATGCCTAGTTTTCCTTCTATTTACTAATTTGCGATTGACCACTATAACCTTTCTTTTTTCTTTATTTATTTCTTAGATCCCAGTTAAATCCCATTTATTCACACATTTTTATTTTCCGATCAATCGAGTCACCCATCCATATTAAATCTGATCCTACCTGCTGCGTCAAGTAGTATCAAGAGCCAAGTTTTACCAATCAATTATTCATCGGGTGAGATAGCCTTCATCAATGGGTATTCAAAGTCTAAAAGAAAAAAATCTTCATGGTGGACCTTTCAACCATCAATGGTCAACTATACAATGAGGACTTTCTCGACTGGCTCTTGGAGGTCGAGCACTTCTTCAAATACATGGAGATCGATGAGGCGAAGAAAGTGAAGTTTGTGGCCTATCGACTCCAAGGTGAAGCTTCCGCATGGTGGGAGCAATTGCAAATCGACTGTCGGCGATGGAATAAGCTTCTGAAAGTTCCCTTGTGCTAGAATTAGATTAACCCTAGAGGGGGGGTGAATAGGGTAATCACAATATTTAATGCCTTTTCAAATTTTCTTGGTTAATTAAGTGCGGAATTAAACAATTAATCAAGAGTGTGTGATATGCAATGTGTACAAGATAATCAATCAATCACACAAAATAGACAATACACACAATTTATAGTGGTTCGGTTAAACAACCTATATCCACTGTAGAGACTCACCCAACCTTGGGCTATCTCCAATTTACTAGGTGTTGGAATTACACCAACACAATAGAATATGACTTCCATCTATCCAATTGATTGAGACTTTCACCCAATTCCTATGGCACTATTTTTTATAGTGGTTCAAGAGAAAAACTATCTCTTTGATCCACTTCACAATGATATGATTTTTAAAGTAGAAATCTAACTAACAAGCACTTGCCTTTGAAGCCTTGCAAATGTAGATTTCGAGGCCGAATGTCTATCCTAGAGGATTGGCTTAATCCTTCTCTCTTAATCTCAATCTTTACCGATTGGATTCTGGAATGGTTTTCAATTGTTTAGCTAAGAGAGAATAAGCCAATGAGTTTGCCTTAGTAGGTGAGGATTAACTTGGGTAGATGGCTCTTTGAATGCTCATAAATTCGACCTGCCTCACCTCCAAACAATGAACATATTTATAGGCAAAGATAATTTTTTTCGTAACACAGACCCACACGATTGGTCGTGTATAGGCGATCGATCGTCCATGTTTTAATTCCTCTTCGCCAACCCGACCGTTGAGCATTTAATGCACTGTAACAGCTCTAAAACGGCAACCTTACGATACACTGTACCACACGACTGATCGTCCGTGTATTCTGGCAACAGATCGCGGGTTAGCGAATGTATCGGCCTGAGACTCACTGTATTTTCCAATGTCAAGTCTCATCTAGGCCCAGGGCGATTGATCGTGATGCAAATTTGTTCCTGCCCTGTACTCACGATTGATCGCTTGCCCGATTGATCGTATAATCCAAGTTTTCCAGGATTTGTTTAAGTCCAACATATGTCCTGTCTCAGTGATACATCGCCCACACTATTGATTCGTCAAGGTTCCAGACAATTGATTGTGGGCTCCTGATTTTATCGTCGTGAGACCACATGGGTTTGACAGTCTTGTTCAACCAGAACCCCCAACTTTCCACATGACATATCGCAAGACCACAATTGGTCATGTGCTGTCTTTGCCGAATGATCACCTGACACGGTGTGTCACCTTGACAGTGAATTCATATTTCCAAGTTGTGTTCAATTCATTGTCAAACACATGTTAAGCTGGATTAATTATCCAGATGTGATCTCTAAGCCTAGGCATGGTCCACCTGAGGTCTGGGTACCACCTAAGGTCATCTATGGTCACTTACCATTAGTGATTGCCATACACGTTGATTCGTTGAGTCTCCACACTTCAACCAACGCTTGAGATCTTGAATCTTGAGCTCCTATCTTCAAGGCAAGCCTTCACTTAAGTCACGAACTTGACAAACAGGTGACTCGGCAAGCCGGGACACTAACAATCTCCCTGTTTGTCAATTCGTGCCAAAACCTAGAAGCTAAACTAATACATACTCAATGGATAACCCCAACCCCATTATACATCATTTGAATAAAAATTATACAAATTTTACAAAATTACATTCAAATGACACAAGGTCTTGGCCTAGCTTCATATTCTTGCTTAGCTTGCTCTGTTTTCAAAAAATACCAGCAAATACACTTGAGCAAGCAACACCACAAAAGCTAGAGAAAACATCAGTAATGTTAGTCCAAACATAAACATGTATCCATGGACTAAACAAACAATCACATTCATACTCATACTCTCCCCCATACTTCGATGAGTATTTTCAAGTGAGTCTCCCCCATACTTCAAGCTATACCAAGCTTGCAATTTCTCCATTAACAAACGAATCCACGTTTGCAATTTCTCCATTTGACAAGCTTGGAAGCTTTCTTCCAAGCTTCTAAGAGTTTCTACTTTCTCTTTTCTCAGGTTTCTCCTTTCTCCCCCAAAGATTTCCAAAGATTTTTAGCTTCTACCCATTTCTCCCCCATTTTGTTACTAACTGACAAAGGGCTAATAAGCACATATTTTGCGCTTCTCCAAACTCCAACATGCCATTCAAACATTCAGGCATCCATATTGAAACAAAAACATTCAATAAACATGAAAAATCACCACGAGGCATATACATTGAAAGAAATAAGGCACTACACAAGTAGACATCAAACCATTCCATTGATAAATTTCATTCAAGTACAGATGGTTTAAATACATGCCCAAAATAATACATAGTTTTTCAAAACGCAGGAAAAACTATCCTAAGAGGTGCCATCTGGAGTAGGAGGAGGAGGAGGAGGTGGAGTAGGAGATTTGCGACGAGGAACCATGTTGTCTCTTCTGCAGGACATGGAGGAGAGGAAGCTTTGAAGGGTCTCCTTCACAGAGTTGGCCAAAGCATCAAACTTGCTTTCCAACTTAGCTTCCAGGGCAATGTATCTGGCAAGTTGTCTGCCTTCAAGGGCTCAGAGACGTTCTTCAAAGAACCTTCGACTAGCTGGGTCAAACTCTGGTTCTTCTTCTTCTTCCTCTGTTGCTTCTTCTGCTTGCATGTCCGAGACTGAAGTGATAGAGGAGGATGCCTGAGTAGCTGACTAAGATGGTCCCTCGCCAATTATCTAGAGATACAAGGTTTTTCCTAGGGACTTTCGTACAACTGTTTCATTGATTGGCCTGATACTCTTGGGCATATCTCCCTTGGAGGGTCGAACTCCAAAATTCAATGCTATCCTATACATGAGGTAGCAGAAGGGAGGATGACTCGTCATGGAAGAGCTGATGTACTTAATTATGGTCTTGCACATGAGAGTAGCCAAGCAAAATCTGTTCCCGGTCACTGCTGCATACATGTGAGCCAACATAAACTGGTTCAAATCTCCTCAATTCCCATGTCTGGGGTAGACATTCGAGCAAAAGAACAAGTGCAGCAATTTGTACTATGGGAGCATGTTGGCTTTCATCAGCCAGATCTTCTTCCTCCACTCCACTCTCTTACCTTTCTCGCAGAATTTCTTCACATACTTCTGCTTATCCTTCTCCCTCTTTTCAAAATTCTCATGGATAGTAGGCAAGTATCCATTCTTGACAATGGGTATCCTTAGCAACTCAGCAACTAGTGGGGGGGCAACCTCTATAGGCTCAATATTTCTAGAAGTATATCCAGAACCAATTCTTCTCTTGGTGAGGTTCGTTGGAGCACAACATTCTTTTGGCCAATAAATTTTTCCACCCCACTTGAGGAGGTTCAACCAACCAACCTTCATATGTGCTTGAGGACGCCACATTTTTCAAAGATCTTTGGATTTGCTGTCCTCTCAATGTTGAGTTCTTCAAAGGAGAGGTATGGTTTGAGGGGCATCAAAATCCTCTTCTTCTTCTTCAACTTCTTCATATTCTTCTCTCACCTCATGATCACCTTGATCACCACTGTCTTCTTCGTCTTCATTCTCATCATCTCCTTCTTCTTCTTCTTCTTCTCTCCCTTGAGTACGTACTTCTCCTATATTTACATTTGGAGGAATCCTCACATTCTCTTCCTCTTCATCACTACTAGACTCCTCTTGGGGACTTGCCTCCCTAGGAGTTTTTCCTTTCCCAACTACTTCCTCTTCTTGTGGGTGAATAGGTGATGTAGGCTCCCCAATAACAATGCCAGGCCTTCTAGGGGGGAATTTAGGAGGTCTATCACTTGCTGATTTCCTTGCCTTGGACTTGAATCTAAGTCCAAGAGAGCTAGGACTTTGAGATGTGGGGGATTCCTCAAAGCTAAGGGTCGACCCATCCTTTTTACTAGCTATTTGCTTCCCTTGAGAAGGTTTGGGCTTTTTGGGAGGAGGAGAGGTAGTTATGGGTTCTTCCTCTATGTCAGGGGTTTGAGGTTCTTGGTCCTTGGCATTTTTCCTGTGTTATCCTTAACCTTTCTAAGTTAGAATCGAAATGTGGAAGGAATGTGATGCGGAGCACCACACGAGTTTCCATATTTAGCAAGTTTCTATATTTAGATTTAGGATTTCAGTTTTTCACGATTGTATGTTTTCTTTCATTTATTTGTTTAGTCCAATAGTTAGTTTTGTTTGAGGAAATTTAGTGATTTTACATGTAATTAGGGCTTTGTAATCATTAGGGGTAGTTTGGTATTTGTTTATTTGAGGCTATTTTGGTCTTTTTCATTTTTTTGAAGTCATTATATATATGATGTAACTCCTTCATACGGGATTGGGCACTTAATCAATGAAAAGAACAACTTTTGCTTTGTGCAAACTTGCCTCCATAACAGGAAGCATGGTGAGAAGCCAAGGAACCCTCGTGAGAAAGTAGGGAAGCCGAGAAGCCACGGGAAAATGTGAGAATTCTCTTCTAAGATCAAGGTTTTTATCTATCTTTCTTCAATATCTTTTCTTTTCCCTTTCTTCTCTCTTTGTTGCCCTCTCAAACCCAGCCGAAGTACTGTCCTAGAATCATCCTATTGTTGTCCCAGAACCATCCTATTGCTGTCCTAGAAAAATCCGTGTTTACCGTCTCGACCTGTCCCAGATCCTATCCAGACTCATCCCAAGCCCTTCCTAAGTCCCTTACAGCCTTCTTACTGCAACCACAAGTCCTCTTGGACCCTTCCTTAGCCTCAAACAACCACCTCTACCTGTCCTAAACTACCATACAACCATTACCTATCCCTTTTTATCATTAAATCCCTTTTTTCCATCCCTGATATTCCCATACCCTGCTGCCTCCACTTTGTTTTTAACATCACCTTGATTCTAAACAGTCCGAATTAGTTTCTTTTGGTGATTGATCTACTTATTTGTAGATTTCGTTAAACCCCTTTTGTTTTGAAGGCCTTCTATTTTGAGTTATGACTTGGTTTGGAATGTTACATAATTGTTCACATTAAATTGAATATTGGCGACAAATTTATATTGTTTATTGCAATTATTTATTTTGAGTTTTAATTTCAACTTCATAAATTTGATTCATATTGATTTCTTGTTACATTATAATTGCATTTAGGCATTTAGGGTTACCCTATCCCTTGTCCTGCGTCAAATTGGTATCAGAACAAGGTTTGGGTATTTCCTTAAACATTCACGGTCCTAGATTTGCATTTAGTGTAAAAAAAAATTAATTAATTAATTAATTAAAAAAAATATATTAAAAAAAGAAATCACCATGGCATATAGAGTTTAGGACATTGAATTTAGAATCATCTAGACATGTCAGGAGAACAACCCCCAGCTTTGTTCAATAAGTTCCTCACCCAGTTGACTGTCTAGACAGTTGAATTTCAAAGGAGACAGGAAGCCATAAATGCTAAATTCATTCTTGAACAACCCAAGGGCACTCAGTTGACTGAACTTCGAGGAGTTGATCGTGGTGAGTACTACCAGCCTCGGGACTTTACCAAAAATAAAGAGCGTGCCTTGAAGATTGTTCCTTGTCGTGCCCCAAAATTTTGATGGACGTCTAGATCCCAAAGTTTTTCTCGATTGACTATCGGGCATGGAACGCTACTTTGAGTGGCATGACATGTCAGAAAGTCGACGAGTCCGTTACGCCAAAATGAAATTGGTGGAACAAGCTCAGATTTTCTGGATGATGGTGGAACAGAAAATGAGGAGGTTAAGAAAAGACCTCAATTTGACTTGGGACAAAATGAGAGAGTTGTTAATGGAGAAATATGTCCCTCTCAAATACAGGCAGAGACTCAAGACTAGAAGTCAAGAGATACCTCTTTTGATAAGAGAATCTCCCAAGGATGAAAAATCTGAGGAGACCAGAAAAACTCCTCTTGCTTTAGTTAGGTGTGCTTTCACTCCATCCCAGTCCATAGATCCCATCCAAGTGTCAGTGTCACCTAGTTTGTCTGAGTCTGTATATGCATCTGCACAGCACATTCATGATTCGCACACTGAAATTAAAAGTCAAATTAATATAAGCGATAAAAAATATAAGTTTGTTGCAGATACTCATTGCAAATCCAATGAATTTGATGTGGATGATCATGTGGATAACCTCACACCTTGTCCAGATTCAATACCTTCACCTCCAGGCCCCACCCCACATCAGCATGACCTTGTCCCACATCTTGGCCTTCTTGACCCACAACCTCACCTTTATCCTATTGGCTTTCTTGATCCACAACCTAACCCTCAGCCTTTACCTGTGCCACCAACTCAGCCTCTACCATTTGTACCTCTTGGCCTTCCTGATCCATTCCATGGCCCATGTTATGCACCTATCCAGCCCCCTCAACCTGTACCTCCCTCACCTTTTCAAAGCCCAACAGTTGCACCATCTAGCTCACCTTCACAATTTAGAGCTGCCTTCAATCCTGATCACCACCTTGACCCTCCTACTGCCTTTCCAGACCCACTTCATAACACATGGCTTACACCAATACAGCCTTCACCGATCCTACCTCCCTTACCTTCCTTGCCACCTGAGAGAGGAAAGATAAAATTTATCCTGGTCAAGGAAGTTGTTTCCATAGATGCAAGAAGATATCATCAATATCTTGTGAAGAAGAAAAAACCCACGACAGATATCACTTGGTTGCTTGAGTTTGAGCTACAGCGCTCCTGATTTAATGGAGATATTTAAGAGCCCTGTCACATTGGAGGTGCACTATATCCACATCTTGCTGCTATCGCCATCAAGAGTTGTTCGTGATGTCAGTTTCGGATTCAGAGTATACCATCGTTGGCGGAGAAGAGCCGATCCAACATTTTTATTGTGGCCAATACTGATCCGTTTGGATGACACATGAAGACTTCACGTGCGCGTGTTTGCACTTTGAAGACCCCACATTGGGAAGACACGTGCCTGCGTAGATTTTGTCTTTTCATTTGTTTGAACTCAAGGTCGAGTTCTTTTTCAGATGGGGAGATTGATGCGGAGCACTACACGAGTTTTCATATTTAGAAAGTTTATATATTTAGATTTAGGATTTTCAGTTTTTCATGATTGTATTTTTTCTTTCATTTATTTGTTTAGTCCAATAGTTGGTTTTGTTTGGGGAAATTTAGTGATTTTACACGTAATTAGGGCTTTCTAATCATTGGGGGTAGTTTGGTATTTGTTTATTTGAGGTTATTTTGGTCTTTTTCATGTTTTTAAGTCATTATATATATGATGTAACCCCTTCATACGGGATTGGACATTTAATCAAAGAAAAAAACAACTCTTGCTTTGTGCAAACTTGCCTCCATTGCAGGAAGCATGGAGAGAAGCCATGGAACCCTCGTGAGAAACTAGGGAAGGCGAAAAATCACGGGAAAATGTGAGAATCCTCTTCCAAGATCCAGGTTTTTATCTATCTTTCTTCTATCTCTCTCTTTTTCCCTTTCTTCTCTCTTTGCTGCCCTCTTAAGTGCTGTCCTAGAATCATCCTATTGCGGTCCCAGATCTATCCCAGAAAAATCCGTGTTTACCGTCCCGACCTGTCGCAGATGTCATCCAGACTCGTCCCAAGCCCTTCCTAAGTCCCTTACAGCCCTCTTATTGCAGCCACAAGTCCTCTTGGACCCTTCCTTGGCCTCAAACAACCACATCTACCTGTCCTAAACTACCATACAGCCATTACCTATCCCCTTTTATCATTAAATCCCTTTTTTCCATCCCTAATACTCCCATACCCTGTTGCCTCCACTTTGTTTTTGACATCACCTTGATTCTAAACAGTTCGAATTAGTTTCTTTTGGTGATTGATCTATTTATTTGTGGATTAGTTAAACCCTTTTTGTTTTGAAGGCCTTCTATTTTGAGTAGTGACTTGGTTTGGAATGTTACATAATTGTTCACATTAAATTGAATATTGGCGACAAATTTATATTGTTTATTGCAATTATTAATTTTGAGTTTTAATTTCAACTTTATAAATTTAATTCATATTGATTTCTTGTTAAATTATAATTGCATTTAAACATTTAGGGTTACCCTATCCCTTGTCCTGCGTCAGAATGACCCTTACCCGAACAGAGAAAACTCACAAATCTGTGAGAGCCTAGGTCAGAGACGAAGAATGGAGTTTTTCTTCGGAGGAAATCCACGAACAATAGCCTTCATGATCGAACACGGGAGGCTAGTCGGTGAAGGAGGATTTGTAGAAGAACGATCGAAGGAAGAAGATGGAATGGGTTTTGGATTTTGAAAAATTGCACCAGGGTTTTAACTTAAACACCTGCTAGACAAGGACGATACATCGTTCTGCACAATCGGTCTTCCTGCCAATGCAAAGTCTCCTGGCGATCTGTTGCCATGACTTGAAACTAGATTTTTTACCTAATCCATAACAACCTACGGCCGATGCATCGTCACTTGACGATTGATCGTTATGCTAAAGCATCACACACTGGCGATATGTCGCCATACCAGAAACTGATGTTTTCCAAAAATTCGAATTTTGTTTTGAAAAATCTCCATTTGATTTTTATCAAAATACATGGCATACATAAGTCATATACATCATGATTAAACATAATTATGCCATAGAATCATCTTGCAATTGATCAAATTGAAAATCACATATCAAGTTAAGCATATTTGATCAAATTCATGCAAGACAGAGGTATCAAACCATACACAATCCAACATGCAAACAAATGACCATGTTTATCATTTTGAAACTGAAATTTGCACTTGGAAACCGTATTTCCATGGTATGTATGGTTTTTCAAGAAAGACTAATGCTATAGTCAGGAAAGGCATAGTCTAAGCTTGTAGTCACCAATTTCCTATCACATGTCATGGCACTTGGGTTATTTGAACTCACTTGCCACTAGAGTTCAATGTGTAATGATTTAAGATATGAAATTGAATTATAAACCAAAACAAAACATGATTAGTTGGTGGTCTATCTCCTAGGTACCCAAAGTTGAGTTTGGTCTCTCATACACATTCCTTTGGGCATACCTTGGGTTTCCAAACGTAGGATGCCTTAACTCCTTCAAGACATGGTCTAATTGTCTCAACAAGGAGTCTTGCCTTGGGTCCACAATCCTTAGGGGTATATATCTTGGGGGCTTAGGCATTGGTGGATGCATTTTAGGCTTTCCTTTAAAGTTTGGTGGGTGTCTTTTAACCTTAACATTTGGAGGGTGGTTAAGGGATTTATTTTCAATGTGCCTCCTTCTAAGGTTACACTCCATCTTATAGTGTCCAACCTTATGACAATAAAAACACTTTTTTTGGGGGGTCTTGGGTACACTACCCTTAACAAACACCTTCGGCTTTTAGATCCATTGGTTTCCAGTGAGGAACCAAGACCCAATCTATTGCCAAACTTTATACCTAAACTTAAGAGTTTTTCTAGTCTTTGTTCACCTTGGGTAAACTTATCTTGGAACTTTTTGTTGTGTCTTTTAAGTTTCTTTATTTCATGAGTTAGTTTCCTAACTTCCACTTCAAGATTACCTTTTATTTTCCATAGGTTTTCTACATCTTTACAATTTATATCCATTTCATCTTGAAGGGCCTTCTCATTATCTTTTAGCTTAATGTTTTCATCATTAGAGGCTTTTAATTGAGAGGTGAGGTGTGTGTTTCATTTTTTGCACTTTGAAGTTGGCTTGACAAATTTAAGTTTTCACTTTTAGCCTTATCAAGTTTCTTAGCCAACTTCTCACTCTTAAGGTACAAGGCATTGAAAGAGGATTGAAGATCATCTTCTTCATCGCTATCACTTTCAATATCCGTCATTGTATCAATTATGAGGGATTTCTTATGTTCAACAATTGAGGTCATAAAACCCTTGTGGGTTTCCTCATTCACTTGAGTCTTCTCTGAAATTCTGTTATTAGAATGATGCAAGACCTAGAGAAGGGGGGGGAGGGGGTGAATAGGTCTGATCTGATTTTATTTCTCTTTTTAAAATAACTCAATTTAACAATATGTACAACATAATAAATGTGTGTGCAAGTGATATAAACCACATTGCATAATCATTGATAGTGGTTCGGTTCACCTGAACCTATATCTACTGTCAGACTTCCCAACTCTAGGGTTGTCCCAATATACTATGAATGAGCTTCACACCCAGATAGTACAACTTAATTTTTTAAAGTGGTTCGACCCCAATGGTCTAATCCTCGACGCTTTTTTTTTTTTTTTTGTGGTTCGAAAACACTGTTCTAATCCACCTTACAACTTTGATAAAAGAAAAAGTACAGAGGAACATTTGCCTTGGGCCTTAACAATTCTTCAATAAGTATGTTCTTCTTATTGATGTCTCCATGCCTCTTCCTTCAGATCTAGATCTTCCTTGAGCTAGCTTTGGCACAGCGAAACATGGGTTCTAGGAAAAGGAATTACTGGATTTTGGTCCTAGAGGAAAATCCTCATCTTCTTCACAGAACAAGCATTGAATGCTTTTTCATTTCCTAGCAACGGACGATGAAGAAGAAAAGGAGAGAAGGTAGTGGAAGGTCTTTAGAGGCTATTAGGTTTTCCAATTTTTTCAAATCTATCAATTAAAATAAAACAGCCGAGCATTTATAATAAGTTCTGTCAACGGTTTAGCTTCGAGGCCTCCAAATTGTATTTGGTAATACAGTTCATAAGATTTCCAAATTTTGCACCCTAATACTAGTAATGTTTTGTCAACGACCAAATCACTAATTTGTTGTATATGTGACTGCCAATCACACTAAGACTTACCATAAATGTCGAGATTTCAAATCAAAAGGAGCCTTTAAAATGTTTCCAGATTTTCCTCAATCTTTGACTTTAAATCACACCAAGTCATACCATAAATGTTGACATTTCAAATTGTGAGGAGCCTTATAATGTTTCCAGATTTGTATATGATTGCTAATCATGATGTGGCTCAACCTTTTCCATAATCTTTGACTCATGAGGTGGCTCCATACCATTTGAGATTTCAAAAAGATTTTCCACAATCCTTGTAAGTTAAAATCATGAGGAGCCTTTTCCAAGTTGTCTCTCCCAGATTTTGTGTAATTTTGAGTCAAAGTACAACTATGCTTAAAGAGCACATGCCGAATAAGGCTGTCACAATTTTTACTTAGATATGGAGGATTCGAGACAAAGCTCGAGGTCTCGAGGCTGAGACCAAATATTTTTCAGTTTTCCAATTTTTTAACCATTGACTTCTAGGGTGTTTGGGCTTAACCTAAAGTCCACTAGGGTCCACTTACCTGTGTGCCAATTACGTGTCCAGTGTAAACATTTCAATGTACAGTAGTCTTCTAACAGATTTCTGACTTCTTCAAATTCTTCCAAGGCAAGGTCCAGCACACACGGTCCCGCTAGGTCACGGAATTGACAATATATAGACTCGGTCAAACCGAGGCCCTAACAATCCGAATCACTTTGGGATTCCGAGGTATCCTCATATGTGGCATTCATAGCCTTCTTGGGTTTTTCCGAAGGACATACATTGGAGTAATGTCCTTTCCCACAACAATTGAAACATTCTTGTTCCTTGGATTTATTTTTCTTCTCTCTCACCATGAGGTTCATGTTTTTTAGGGATCGTTTGACTTGATTCTCCCTTTTTAAATTTCCTCATCTTGTTTAGCCTTTTAAAATTCTTTAAATACTTTTTGGCTAAGAGGGTCATTTCTTCACTTGGGTCTTCTTCCATTACCGGTTTTTTTTCTTTAATTGTTGGGATTTTAATGGAAGATTTTAAGGCAATAGGCTTCTCCTTGGTTGGTTCAAGATTGAGTTCAAAGGTTTGAAAAGAGGCAACCAAATTATCAACTTTCATTTGGGCCACATTTCAGTACTCTTCAATTGCCACCTTTTTAGAGTCAAACCTCTTGGCAAGATTTCTTAGAATTTTTGTTCACACTTTTGCATTGGGAATTCTTTCACCAAGAGCCCACATAGAGTTTACTATGTCACTAACTCTGGAGTAGAAATCCATAAAGGATTCTTCTTCCCTCATTTTCAAGGCATCAAATTGTGCTTCCAACAATTGGAGCTTTGATCTCTTTACAATGGATGTGTGATGCAAGACAAGACAAAATGTTACCCTAAATGCCTAAATGCAACTAAGATGTAATAAGAAACTAATATAAAGCAAAATATGAGGCTGAAATTAAAATTAAAATTAATAATAACAATTTAAAATAATAAAATCTACTACAAATAATCAAGAAATTCAGGGAATTCAATGTAAACAATTAAATCACAATCCAAATCAAGTTATAGCTCAAAATAGAAGGCCTTCAAAACCAAGAGGATTATCAGATCACCAAACACATGAACCAACATCACATGGAGATTAAATCTGCGTTATTTTAGGCTTCAAAATATAATGGACAGTGGTCTATGGCTTAAGAGAGGTTTAGACAGCAGTATGAATGTCTAAAAGGGAAGGTTATGGCAACAAAGGGGCTGGATAAAGAGTTGGTAAATAGGAAGAGGGCTGTATAGGGGTTTAGGACTGGTAGTAGTGGTTATAAGAGGCCTTAAAATGGTCCAAAGGGGTCAGGACAGCAGTACAGTAGGCTGTTTAGGCAGTATCTGGTGATAGGAGGGATGAAAAGGGGCTAACGACACTTAAAGAAGGTGGTAGAGGGGTAGACGAAAGGTTATGGATGGGCTGTAAAGACTGATGAGGGCAGTGGAGGGCTTGGGGAGGGTCGGTGGATGTGGGGAAAAGGGGTATGGATGATTTCAGTCACAGGTAAGGGGATTATAGTTACTGTGTGGGACTGACGAAGGGGTAGGGAGGGATTAGGACAAGGGGGGAAGGTGATAGGATGGATTTAGGGAGGGGGTGAAACCCAGGAAGGGATAGAGAAGGAGACGGAAGCTCAAAGATAGGATTTTGGGGGCAGCGGCAAAAGGGATGGGGTTGGGTGTTCATGGCAGGCGGGTAGGGAAGAATAAAAGGAAAAAAAAAAAGAGAGGGAAGAAGAGAAGAGGAGAGGAAGAGAGAGAGAAGAAAAAGAAGAAGTACCTGGAGATCGGAGGAAAATGGCTTCATGCGTAAGAACCGAGCTTCTCGCCGAGACCAGGGATTTGCAAAATCTCCAAAATTTTATTTCATCATCCGTAAGTTTGCCTCAAAGGGCTACAAGCTTAAATAAGGATTTACATTGCTTAAAATAAAATAAACAAAATTTACCAAATTACCCTTACTTAAAATACACCAACTTAAAACAAACTAAAACACCTACTAAAAAAAAATATAGAACTTGCGCATGGAATTGTATGCGCTGCATCAATCCCCCCATCTATGAAAACTCGACCTCGAGTTCAAACAGATGAGAAGACACAAATCTTCCCATGCACGCTTCTTCCCAGTGTAGGGTCTTCATAGTGCAAAACACGCGCACATGAGGTCTTCAATATCATCCAGTCAGGTCATTGTCAAGCCATAATGATGGAGCTGGAACGGCTCTCTTCCGTCGTCGCTGATAGACTCGAAATTCATGCAATTCATGTATGCGATATGCAAATGATGATGCAGACTCAGATGGCTTATGTGGCATAGACATGGGAATGAGATCTATAGGCTTCCTAGGCTTATAATCATGCATGACTTCAAAGGGACTTATACCTATAGATCTATTGACCAAACTATTATACGCGAACTCAGTAATCGGTAGAACAACATTCCACGTTCGCGTATTCTCTCCAACCAGACAACGCAACAGATTTCTTAAGCTACGATTAACTACCTCAGTTTGACCATCAGTCTGAGGATGATACACAGACGAAAACTGTAACCTAGTACCCATCATGTGCCATAGGATTTTCCAAAAATAACTCATGAACCTGACATCCCTATCTGACACAATTATCTTTGGTAACCCATGGAGTTTCACTATTTCTCCGAAAAATATCTTGGCAATATTAGAAGCATCGGAGGTTTTAAAACAAGGAAGGAAATGGGCCATTTTAGAAAAACGGTCCACAACCACCAGAATGGAATTCTACTTCTTAATAGTCTTCGGAAGTCCAAGTACGAAGTCCTTACTAATATCCTGCCAAGGAGCGTGGGGAACTGGCAAAGGCGTATACAATCCTGTGTTTTGCTTCATTTGTTTTGCTAGTTGGCAAGTTCGACATTGCCCAATGATTTTAGCCACATCTGATGCAGGACAACTAATAGGGTAACCCTAAATGCCTAATGTGGTCCCTAAAATTAAAAAAGAATGAAAATAATGCACCTTAAAATTAACATGGGCTGAAATTAAATTTCAATTAATAAATGCAACTAATGAATATAAAATTTACCACAAATAAATATGCAAATAATAAGAATAAGATGTGAATGAAAAAGAAGGGTCCAAAAGTAAATAAGACGTGGGCTGGAACTTAGGAAAGGGAAGTATAAGAAAGGGGTACGAATGGAATTAAAAGTTTAGGGCTTCCATACGAAAGGGGGAAATAGGAAGGGCTTGCAGCGAACACAGTATGGGTTACGGAAGAGGGTGGTTTGCGATGGAGCAGAGGGCAGCGGCAAAGGGAAAGAAGATTTGGGGAAGGCAAACATGAAGGAGGGTAGTAGAGAGGGTGGCGACACAAAGATGGGCTCGGATTGGGATGCAACAGCAAAAGAGGGGGGGATATAGGTGTGACAGATGTCGACGAAAATGGCAGGAGGGGTTAAGAAGAATCGTTGGGGCTGAAGAGGGGTAAATGGGTTCACGGCAAGGCTAAGAAGAAGAGAGAAGAGAGAAGACGAGATAGAAGAGAATAAGTATCTAAAGAAGAAGAATGGCATCACACCAAGCCTCACGTCAAGCCTCTCGCTTAAGGAATCACTCCCGTAATTTGAAAATCGCACATTACAAAAGTATTTTGCGAAAATCTCAATCTTTATTCATCAATCATCTGTTTTGCCTCATAGGGCTACAACTTATATAAACTTCTCCTTACTAAAATAAATTCTTACTAATTACTAGAAAAAAACCTATCTAAAAATAACAATAGAAAACGAAAATAGCCAAAATACAAAAATGGAAAGCAAAGTAAATGGAAGGTCCGGATCTGGGGAACCTGGAGAATGCACCGCATCAACATCTCTCTTGAGACTAGGCCAATAAAACCTGTCTTCAACCAAGGCAATCGTCTTCTCTCTCCCAAAATATCCGGCTATACCTCCAGCATGTAACTCCCAAACAAGAAAATCACCCAGGGAAGTTCGGAGAATGCAGAGTTTACTTCCTTTGAGCAATAAATTATCCACCATGAGAAACTCTTTATTACTCCTTATTTGGTCACTCAAGAGTGAAGCATACAACTCCCCAAAATCCGGGCATGTGGGATATTCATCATTCAATTGTTCAAAGCCGATCACCTCTATACTCATGGAGTGTATTAGTGCAACCCTACGACTCAATGCATCGGTTGGCTTGTTCTCAACGCCGGCCTTGTGATTCAACACAAAAGTGTATTCCTGAAGAATTTGAACCCACTTGGCATGTCTTGAGTTTAACTTTTTATGGGAATTGAGATATCTCAAGGCCTCATAGTTCGAGAACAAAACGAATTCGTGTGCCAAAAGGTAATGTCTCCAATGACGGAGTGCTTGCACAACCGCATAAAACTCTTTGTCATAGGTGGAATATCGTTGTTTGGCTTCATTCAACTTCTCACTAAAGTAAGCGACAGGATGTCCTTCCTGACTTAGGACTCCACCTATACGAACACCAGAAGCATCACACGCAAATTCAAAGACTTTGAAGAAGTCTGGTAGTCGCATGGCAGGAGCTTCGACCATATGAGTCTTGATCTCCTGGAAAGCTCTCGAGGCTGCTTTAGTCTATTTGAACTCTCCTTTTTTAATGCAATCCGTGATGGGAGCCGTGATGCAACTAAACCCTTGAATAAACCGCCTATAGAAGGTAGCTAAGCCGTGAAAGCTTTGCACCTCATGTATATTCCACGGTTCAGGCCAACTTATTATGGCCTTTATCTTTTCGGGGTCCGCTGACATACCTTCAGATGAAACTACAAACCCTAAGAAGATAACCCTATCAGACATGAATGTGCATTTCTTCAGGTTTGCGTATAATTTTTCAGTCTGAAAGACCTCACAGACTAACCTCAAATGCTGCAAGTGTTGTTCCTGGGAGATACTATAGATAAGAATATCATCAAAATATACCACCAAGAACTTACCCATAAAGGGTCTCAACACTTGAGTCATCACCCGCATAAACGTACTTGGAGCGTTGGTCAAACCAAAAGGCATAACCATTCACTCGTACAGACCATCCTTCTTCTTGAAAGTTGTCTTCTATTCATCTCCTGGTCTAATGCGGATTTGATGATATCCACTCTTGAGGTCAATTTTCGAAAAGATAGTAGCACGGGCCATCATGTCAAGCATGTCATCGAGACGTGGGATTGAAAACCTATACTTGACAGTGATCTTATTAATAGCCCTGCTATCTATGCACATGCGCCAGGTGCCGTCTTTCTTGGGTGTCAGGAGGGCTGGCACAGCTCACGGGCTTAAACTCTCCCTGATGAATCTTTTTTGGAGGAGCTCATCCACTTGACGCTTCAATTCTTCATGCTCCTTAGGGTTCATCCTATAATGAGGCAGGTTTGGCAAAGTCGCCCCAGGGACAAGATCAATAGCATGTTGTATGTCCCTCATGGGAGGTAGTTCATTCGGTAAATCAGATGGGAATACATCTTGAAATTCCTTAAAAACTGGAACTACAACCTCTAGCAACTCAGTACCAACCTCAGGAGAAGTCTCTCTCGACACTAGGGCATACACAACCAAAGTTTCAGTAGTCTCTCTTTCGAATTCTTTAGCAGCAATGATATGTAGAGACTTGGACTGGGCCTTTGATGGGGTCTTCGGTTTGTCCCTCTCTGTCTTATCCTGTTTTGAGTGAGGGGGCCTGGGTTGCATAGGGAGGAGTTTGATCTTCCTACCATTATGCTCAAAGCTACACGTGTTCGCTTGACCGAACAATGTCACATCATGATCAAACAACCAAGGACGACCCAAAATAATGTGTCCTTCGCCCATAGGTATCACATCACACCACACACTGTCCTGATAGATGAGGATCTGAATGGGCACGGGACACCGTTGAGTGATTGGGATTGACGTGTCAGTGACCCACACAACTCGATGTGGATTAGGATGAGGCTCAGGCTTCAAACCCAATTGAGCAACTACGCTGGTAGATATGACATTTGCACAACTTCCACTATCCATAATCAGTTTCCAAGATTTCCCACCACACTTGATGTAAGTGTGGAAAATGGTTGTGCGCTTCCAATCTTCTGAGGGTTGAGATCGAGCAAAGGCACATCAAACTACTGCAAGAAAGTCTGCGTCGATCTCCTCATCAAGTTCCTTATCACTCAAAGGACTTCACAGGCAATCTCTTCAATGAGTGGTTCTCCCAACAAAAGGGTTCTTTCCTGGTTCCTGGTCATAGTAGGACATTCACGAGCGAAATGCCCGTATCCCTGACAGTAGTAACACTGAGGACCATTCCTAAAAGAGCTCGCACCAGAAGCTCCCTTAAAACTTGCATCATTGTTCTTGGATGAAGCACTGGTGACTTGTTTGGGTTGACTCACCGTATTCTGCCGAGATCCTTGTGGATTAGGCTTAGAATTGGCACTCCGGGAGTCAAATTGCTTTGGAGGATTCGGATTGAAATAACCTTCTAAACCTTTGACTATTTAGTAAGTTTCCTCCAAAGTTTCCACCCCATGTAAGATAAGCTCACGCTGGAACTCAGGACGAAGACCTAGTCTAAACCTAGAAAGGGTTTGGCTGGGTCCTCATCCAACTCGCATCTCATAAGGAACTCATCAAACTTCTCAATGTACTCATTAATGGTCTGGTTGCCCGTACGTAGAGAGTTTCATTGGTCAATGAGTCTTTGCTTGTATCTGAGAGGGATATACTTTTCCTTCAAATGTTCTTTCATCTAATCCCAATTCAAATTGAGGGGTTCAACTCCTTGCCTCCGAAGTTTATGTTCCACTGTGGTCCAGAAAAGCCGAGCTTGTCCCAGCAACTTCATTTTGGCAAAACGGACCCTATGAGCTTCCGACATATCATGCCACTCAAAGTAGTGATCAATGTTCGACAATCAATCTGAGAAAACCTTAGGGTCTATTCGTCCCTTAAATTCAGGGGTTTCTAATCGAACATTCTTCAAGACACGTTCCTCATGGTCGATGGGTTCCTGATGCCTGTGTGGCTGTTGGAATCTACCGCGACCAAATCCACGGCCTCTATGATCTCTATTCCTAAAATTCCCATTATCCTCATGAACTAACCCATTCTCCTCATTCCTAGGGGTTTCAAGGGCTTCAATCCGATTTCTCAAGTTGGTCATGTCAGTACCTAAGGTATCTTGACCTCTCTTAAGGTCAGTGAGCCGAGCATCTAATTGAGCAAAGTCCTGAGTAAACCAAGCTGGGGATTGATCTACTGACATTTCGCTGGATGGTTCGGACTCTTTCTGATAGGTAACTCCACTCCTAATGGTCATGCATGGGACACGCACTAATGTTCCTCTAGACTCACAAATATAGGGATGAATTCTGACTATATGCCATGACCTAAGTCTATATGCAATCACTGTTTTTTTTTTTTTTTTTTAAATAATAAAGAATCCAATTTGTTTTAATAGGGTGCAACCTAAAACCGTGGGTGATCAAGGAAACAACTCAACCTTGCTCTGATATCAAATTTGACGCAAGACAAGACAAAAGGTTATCCTAAATGCCTAAATGCAACTAAGATGTAATAAGAAACTAATATAAAGCAAAATATGAGGCTGAAATTAAAATTAAAATTAATAATAACAATTTAAAATAATAAAATCTACCACAAATAATCAAGAAATTCAGGGAATTCAATGGAAATAATTAAATCACAATCCAAATCAAGTTATAGCTCAAAATAGAAGGCCTTCAAAACCAAGAGGATTATCAAATCGCCAAACACATAAACCAACATCACATGGAGATTAAATCTGGGCTGTTTTAGGCTTCAAAATATAATGGACAGCGGTCTATGGCTTAAGAGAGGTTTAGACAGCCGTATGAATGTCTAAAAGGGAAGTTTATGGCAGCAAAGGGGCTGGATAAACAGTTGGTAAACAGGAAGAGGGTTGTATAGGGGTTTAGGACAGGTAGTAGTGGTTATAAGAGGCCTTAAAATGGTCCAAAGGGGTCAGGACAGCAGTACAGTAGGCTGTTTAGGCAGTATCTGGTGATAGGTGGGGTGAAAAGGGGCTAACAACACTTAAAGAAGGTGGTAGAGGGGTAGATGAAAGGTTATGGATGGGCTGTAAGGACTGACGAGGGCAGTGGAGGGCTTGGGGAGGGTCGGTGGATGTGGGAAAGGGGTATGGATGATTTCAGTCCCAGGTAAGGGGATTATAGTTACTGTTTGGGACTGACGAAGGGGTAGGGAGGGATTAGGACAAGGGGCGAAGGTGATAGGATGGATTTAGAGAGGGGGCGCAACCCAGGAAGGGGTAAAGAAGGAGACGGAAGCTCCGAGATAGGATTTTGGGGGCAGCGGCAAAAGGGATGGGGTTGGGTGTTCATGGCAAGCGGGTAGGGAAGAATAAAAGGAAAAAAAAAAATAGAGAGGGAAGAAGAGAAGAGGAGAGGAAGAGAGAGAAGAAAAAGAAGAAGTACCTGGAGATCAGAGGAAGAGGGCTTCACGCCTAAGAACCGAGCTTCTCGCCGAGACCAGGGATTTGCAAAATCTCTAAAAAATTTATTTCATCATCCGTAAGTTTGCCTCAAAGGGTTATAAGCTTAAATAAGGATTTACATTGCTTAAAATAAAATAAACAAAATTTACCAAACTACCCTTACTTAAAACAAACTAAAACACCTACTAAAAAGAAACATGGAACTTGCACATGGAATTGTATGTGCCGCATCAATGTGCCTTGGTGGGTTCTCTCTAGAATTTCCCATGCCTCATGTGCGGTCTCACACATCATAATTTTCTTGTGTTCATTGGGTGAGAGTGCACAATTCAAGGCATTAAGAGCTCTACCATTAGCAGTGTGCATGAGGCATTTTCATTTGTTGTCCATGAGGAGTATGCCTTAAGTTCAACAGTTGTGGAACTAGAGGCTGTATCCGTTTTCTCAACCATGGGATGTGACCAACTGGTACTCACAAAATCCCATACGGATGCATCGATGGAGACAAAAAAAACTTTTCATTCTTGTTTTCCAAGAACCATAATTCGATCCATCGAAGTAGGGTGGTTTTGAGATGACATGGCTTTCTCCCATAGACATAGTTCTTGCACTTGGATCACTCAGATGATTAAGTCTTCAAAATGAGCACGGGGCTCTGATACCAATTGAAAGTTCCCTTGTGCTAGAATCAAATTAACCCTAGAGAAAAGAAAGAAGGGGGGGAGGGGGGGGTTGAATAGGGTAATCTCAAATTTCGAGAGTGTAATATGCAATGTGTACAAGTCAATCAATCACACAAAGAGACAATGCATACAATTTATAGTGGTTTGGTTAAACAACCTATATCTTCTGTAAAGACTCACCCAACCTTGGGCTATCTCCAATTTACATCAACACAATAGAATAGGACTTCCACCTATCCAATTGATTCAAACTTTCACCCAATTCCTATACCACTATTTTTTATAGTGGTTCAAGAGAAAAACTATTTCTTTAATCCACTTCACAATGATATGATTTTTAAAGTAAAAATCTAACTAAGAAGCACTTGCCATTTAAGCCTTGCAAATGTAGATGCGCTCCTTGAATCACTCCACCCAATGTGAACTTGTACAATCCCAACGTTTATGAAGACTCGTCATGTAGAGCAACCACAATCCTTAGATATCTAGGAAATTGGAGGTCCAATGTCTATCCTAAAGGATTGGCTTAATCCTTCTCTCTTAATCTCAATCTATACCAATTGGATTCTTGAATGGTTTTCAATTGTTTAGGCAAGAGAGAATAAGTCAATGAGTTTGCCTTGGTAGGTGAGGATTAAATTGGGTAGATGGCTCTTTAAATGCTCATAAATTTGACCTGCCTCACCTCCAAACATTGAACATATTTATAGGCAAACATAAAAGAATTCGTAACACAAACCCACACGATTGATCGTGTACATGCGATCGGTTGTCCGTGTTTAAATTCCTCTTCACCAACCTGACCGTTGAGCATTTAATGCACGGTAACAGCTCTAAAACAATAACCTCACGATACACTGTACCACAAGACTAATCATCCGTGTATCCTGGCGACAGATCGCGGGTTGGCGAATGTATCGGCCTGAGACTCACTGTATTTTCCAGTATCAAGTCTCATCCAGGCCCAGGGCGATTGATCGTGATGCGGATCTGTTCCTGCCCTGTACTCATGATCGATCGCTTGCCCGATTGATCGTATGATCCCAAGATTTCCAGGCTTTGTTCAAGTCCAGCCTATGTCAAGCTGTCCTATCTCAGCAATACATCGCCCACACGATTGATTCGTCAAGGTTCCAGACGATCGATCGTGGGTTCCCGATTGTATCGTCCTAAAACCTCATCGGTTTGAGAGTCTTGTTCAACCAGAACCCGCAACTTTCCACATGACATATCACAAGACAACGATTGGTCGTATGTTGTCTTTGACGAATGATCGTCCGACACAATGTGTCGCCCTGACAGTGAATTCATATTTCCAAGTTGTGTTCAATTCATTGTCAAACACATGTTAGGCTTGATTAATTATCCAGATGTGATTTATAAGCCTAGGCATGGTCCACCTAAGGTTTGGGTACCACTTAAGGTCATCTATGGTCACTTACCATCAGTGGTTGCCATACACGTTGATTCGTTGAGTCTCCATACTCCAACCAACGCTTGAGATCTTGAGTTTCTCTCTTCAAGGCAAGCCTTCACCTAAGTCACGAACTTGACAAACAAGTGACGCGGCAAGCCAGGGCACTAACAACTTCCAATTAGGTCATGGACACGGATGAAAAAGTTGCTATGGGCTCGTTAACTTGATACCGATTATGAGCAATTTCTGTTCGAGCAGTACCAAAATTGTTGGCAAGGAAATCACGTTCGTGATTATGCAGCTTAGTTCTACCATCTCTTTGCGAGAAACGACTTGGCTGAGACTGAGTCTCAACAGGCCACCAGGTTCCTCGGAAGACTCCACACTGCGATCTTGGTTCACATCATATCTCACCCCATCTTCACTTTGAGGGATGCGGTATGGAGCGGAGCGTCAATTAGACCGACTCGAGGGAAGGAATGCTCCTACGACTACTAACATCTATTTGGAACCACCAAAGACAGGTGAGATCCCGACGGTGGACGTACAAGAGTTGACATCAGAAGCGTACCAGTTTCACCGACATGCGTTCCCGCTTCATTGGAATGTGTGCCAACTTTCTCGAAATATGTGTGCTCTTTCTCGGAATGCATGTCAGTTCCTCCTAAGTCAGGTTCGGAATTCAAGCCGATTACCCAAGAGTTAGCTCTGGGACCCGTGCCACTTTCCTCAAGATCCGTGTCTTATTCATCAAAATGTATGCTTGCTCCTTCAGAGACCGCCTCGAATTTTGTGCATGTCTCAATACTAACAAATGAGCTAGTTGTATTGTTGACATTTCAGTCGATGCAATTGGCGAATATTGATCCGTCATTGGTGTTGCAACTACCACAGGTATCACATGTGTCAAAGAAGTTGGATTTCATTGAGAGTGATCCTTATTTGATCTCTCCTGACATCAAGTCGCTCACCATTGAAGACTTCTTGCTTCCGGTTGTTCTTGTTGTCTTCGTGGTCCTGCAAGTACATGTCAAATTCGGAGATCACAAGATTCACCATGGATGCTCACGTGATGTTCTTCGTTTGATTGAACCTTCAAAGAGGAAAAAAGATACCATCGAATATCGAAGGTTCTCTCATTGGATACGAACTTGAGGACGAGTTTCTTTCAACCACGGGAGATTGATGCAACTCCGAAACAACACCCCCAGGCCTTTTTGAAAACGCCAGCGGAACGAACTCGCACCTGTCCCCAATTCCTTGATTTTTGCTGGATTCCTTGTGTTTTTACCAGTTTGAAGAAATACCAAAACAACAACTTTCCTTTTTCCTGTATTTCTTTTTGTTTAGTCTCTATTTTCATTTTCCCTGTTCTTTATAAAAGCCCAACGATGGTATTATAGAAAAACAGATTTTCATGGAATAAAATTAATTTGGAGTTTTCCCTAAACTTCTCTCCTCTCGGGTGGATTCTCTTTTATTCTTCTTCTCCCTTCTCTTTCTTCCTCGTGGATTCGAGACCCAACATGTCGATGGAGATCGACCAGTCTTCTTCTTCCTCTATGGTTTCACTGTTGTCAATGGCGATTGGGAACATACCTTAGAGTTTTCTCACGGCCCGTTCTAGGTCCGTCGCCCAGACGCTGCTTCTCAGCAGCATTCTCTGCCTGGCCTTGATCCCTCCTTGCCCATGCACTCGTCCTAGTCCAAACGTGATGTGACCCAACAATTTCATGAGCATTTGGTGGAACCTCCCATCTCTAAATATGCTAATGGGAATGAGTTATATCTTAGTGGATTTTGATACTTTTTCACGTTTTTATGTTTTTCTTGTGAATTCTCATCACTATGTTTAGGTGTGTAAACTAACAGTAAAAAAATATTTCATAGGAAAAAGTTTCTCATCACTATTTTATTGAAATCTTTTCTTATAAAAAATCTATGATTTCATTTCTCGTAAAGAAGTAATAGCCATGCTCTAGAAGGTTTGAGGGGTGAGAGGTGGTGGATTTAATAAAAGGAGGTGTTCTCATTTTACCTTCCCATGGGTTTGGGGGCCTTCTTTTTGGTTATAAAACTTTTGAAATCCAAACATAAGAACCCTCTGAGTGACACTTTTCAGTTGAAACATCCATTGAAGGAAGTGGACTTGGTTGTGCCTTGAAGTTGGTAGCACTCCAGCAGTTGCTTTGTGGGCATATAAGTGGGCTGAGGGCAGAGCATAATTCTTGAAAGAATGAGAAACTCTTGGTACTTTCACTTGGTTCAATTTATGGCTTAAGCATCTCAGTTCTTTTGTTATATTATTTGCTTTTCTCTCTCTCTCTCTCTCTCTCTCTCAAAATATCAAGGATATAAAAGCCTTCTTGAAGAAAATTACAGAAAAGGTTATTTTCCATTTAAATTAATCCATAGTTTATGTGCAATGCGGGTAAATCTGTGCTTAATTATCTAAATAAGGACACGAGTGCAGATGCTCTGCACAGATGTTTAAATGCCCCTACAATATCACATATACTGCCAATGAGCCGTTTGCTTGCAAGGAAAGGTGAATTTGGATTCCTCCATAAATTGGGTGCCGTGTTCTGTTTGAAACATTTGATTTGGGGAAAATATATCATTACAGCTTGATGAGATGAGTTGATGCTTAACTAGATTTTTATGAATAATAGTAGTAGTAGTAGTAATGAACTGCTGAAGGATGAGAGCGTTAGGAAATTTCAGTTGATTTTTTTAATAAATTCGATTCTAGTTCTCAAAATCCTGCTTATTATTATTATGTCAATAAGTTTGCTACATCATGTGGGCCAATCATGATTTCCTTTGCATGCAAATAAAGGGTAGATATTCTATTAGTACTACAAATATTATATATTTATTTAAGTTCCTTCAACATTAAATCTCTCATTCTGTATTTTCCTCCTCTCCTTTCTCTCCACAGATATGTCCTCCTTTCCAACATATATGCTTCCTTCAGTCGATGGGATGATTCTAGGAAGGTGAGAAACTTGATGAAAGCCAAAGGCGTGACAAAATTTCCAGGGTTCAGCATGATAGAGTTGAAGGGGATTGTGCACCAGTTCTTAGCTGGTGACCGTTCACATCCTGAGTCAAATGACATCTATAAGAAGTTGAGTGAGATTTCCAAGCAGTTGAAGATCTCAGCTGGATACTTGCCTGATACAAATCAAGTGTTATTTGACATAGAAGAAGAGGAAAAGGAACATGTTCTCTCTGTCCATAGTGAAAAGTTGGCAATTGCTTTTGGGTTAATGCACACTAGACCGGGTTGCAGTATTACAATTGTGAAGAACCTTAGAGTTTGTAGAGATTGTCACAATGTTACGAAGCTAATGTCAAAGGTCTACAACCAAGAGATTGTCGTGAGGGACCGGAATCGATTTCACCATTTTGTAGATGGCATTTGTTCTTGTTCGGATTATTGGTAGATGCATGAGTTGTACGAGTGTCGCCTTCAAAAGAAGAAATGAAAAATGAAAAGAGAGGAAGTAGGTGATCAAGAAATTGAAATTTCAGCACCATTTTAGCCATTTGCAGGAGAAACTCATTTATTGCTTATTTTTCGTAGAAGAGAAAAAGTATCCGCATATTCTAATGTTACAGAGAGAGAAGGATGAAATCACTATACGTAACCTTATTCGATTTAGGTTCAATTAAGGGTAAAAAAAATGGTTGAACGACAAGTATAGGCTGACATTGCTATATCGCCTGTAGCGTACTAACATAGCAATGCATTCTCTCCTATTTTTTGAAATATTTTTATAAAATACAGGAAATATGAGAAAATTGGAAAAATATAAAATCTAGTGTGAATATATTTTTATTTAAAATATTAATATTTTTATGGAATTTTAGACTCTCTATAGTCAAAATTTCGATACGAATAAAGTATGCCTTAAAAAATTTTAAATTGTCTTTAAAATTTGAAAAATGTTTAAATATTTTAGAAATTATGAGAAAACACAATATAAAATTCATGTTCTCTATATCCTATGGTGACATGTATCTTCTATTATAATTAAAAAAAATATATAAATATTATAACAATATTGAAATATTAGAAAAATGCACAAACACCCTAAAGTCTATATCAATTGTATTAATGGCTCTTCATTTAATTCTAAAAAAATTGTATATCATTTCATTAACTTTTTCACAATAAACTCCAAAGTGAGAACTATCTTATAAAACTCGACTTCAATTAATTTTTCAAAAAAAAGTAGAAAACTTGGACAATCACAAGGACACTGTACAAATTATATCAATCAAATTAAAACATCGCCATTTAATTCCACGCCTTGTTACAACCCAACAGTGACGTTGATCGCTGCTACCATCGGGCTTCTGCTCAGGCTATCAGATCGCTGTTGGCCATCTCTGCTCCGATCCAAATTTGTGCACAGGGCAAGGAAGCTTCCTCGCTGATCCTCTTTTAGCACCGTGGGTCGTTTCCCGACCCTCTCTCACTGCTTCGTTGGAGACAATCGGTCCTAGCCGAGGACCTCACCTCTACTCCCTTGCTGCCCATCTGTGCTCGCCCCTGGGCAGTTTCCATGTAGTTCTTCCCCATAGCCCATTCCTCCCATTTCCATGCCTCTTTCGTTGTTCCCAGTTCCCATTGCACGGCCTAAGCCTTCCTCCTTTTTTCACAGTTCCGTTCCCCGACACCCCTTTTGACGTGGACACCTTTATTGCTTAGGTTTTCCCCAAGCATTCCTAGCCAACGTTGAACCATCAGTCGACACATTTGATTGAGTTGACCCTGTGACCGAGTCACCCGTCCCATACCAGATGCAGTATCCAAGGAAAAGTTTGTCACTGAATCATTGATGGCGGTTGTAGCAATGTCGTGGTGCAACCCGTTGTTGACTAAAGTTGAAACCTCGTCAGCACCCTCATCCATACCAGGTATCTTGGTTCAAAAAAGGAAGTGAATAACTTTAGACAAACAATGCTTGATTTCCTTTTCAATTTGTAAAAAATACTTAAATAATGTTTGGTGTAATGTTCTACACATGGACATTTGTCATATGTTGTTGGATAGACCATTTCAATTTGACAAGAAGTCAATACACAACAGGAGATATAACACCTACACCTGAAGGATGGGACAAAGAAAGTAAGACTTGGTAAAATTGGCTACGAAGAATGTTCTTAGAGAAGACACCTATAGCGCAACCTTCAAAATCTCCATTGGAGAAGCACTCACAGGATCAAGCCAATGTGCTTCAAGATCCAAAAGGATAACCTTAGGACAACATAAGGAGTTAAGTTATATTTAAGACATCATCAGAGATTTAGTCGTCAACAACTTCTTATTCTTTCCCAAGTTTTGAAATTGTATATGTAGACCCTATATGGGCACAGTTTGTAAATATTTGTAAAAAAGAATCATATGTATGCTAACTTTATGATTGACATGTATCAAAAGCAGCTTTCCAGGATTTTCAGCCCTCCTCAGCAAGTCACCAATACAATCCCTCATCAATCGAAGCAAAGAAGAAAGTAACGGAGTTCAAAGACTTCATCAATCCTCTCTTTTGCAAATCTTTCAAGCTCGAAGATGAGTTCTTTTCAAGTGGGAGGAAATAACGAGGGCGTCACAAGCTCAATTGAAGACAACATGAAGATTGAAGATAAGGATTTCATTTCCCTAGCATGCAAGATCTTTGATTCAAAATGAATTGAAGACATCATACATGACATGCATAAAATTGGAAGTCATTTTCATCAATTGGGTAAACTCCAAAACGAGCTTAACCGTGAAATTGCTCAATCAGTCATAATTGAGTATGAGAAAAACATTAGTGCTAAAGAGATGCATTCCCAACTCAAAAAGCCACTCAAATTGATCCAAAATTAGTCCAAGTTTATATCATATGGGGCCAATGATTCAAATTCACATAATTGAGCCCCAACTGACCCTTTTAGCAACACAATCTACGCAGGTTGGAAACAGGAAAGGAAAAGTCGGCAAGCTGTAAATTAAGCAAGCAAGGGCGAATGACTAGAATTGATCCTTGGGAAAAGAGGTGGAGACGGTTTTGATGAGTTGCAATTCTTATATATACTTTTTGAGGTAAATAGATGCATTTAAACATTGTACAAAGCACACGAGCAATACAAAGCAAATTCAACTTAACTTTGAAGTCTTCTCTGTCCCCTTGAGTTTTTGTTTCTTTGATTTTTCTAAGTTCTAGTTTAATTTTCTATTTCTAGTTCTGATTCTAGTTTGAATTTTTGTCCAATTTCCTCGGATGAATTTTCCAATTAGTTCTAGAAATTGATTCAAGAAATCAACTCTAAATTCTATAATTTATATTTTCTTGAGTGATCATCGCATGGTGTCAATTTTTGCAGACAAAAGTCTTGACCTTATCTCATGATTCCGGTGAGAATTTAAAGTTTTGGCCCATCCTCTTTGAATCCCTATTTGTCGTCCATCCGGGTGGGTTATCAAGGGGCATATTTCGTCGGTGTTGGTCCGACGATCTTCTTAAACATCGGAGTTTTTTTAGTCCAAATTATCTTGGAATTCTATCGAATTACAAAGCCGGGTCTTGCAAAATTCTTCAATGTTGAAAGGATAGGTAGATATTGAAACCAATCCTACCCTTCATCAATATATGTCTATTTACCCATTTGATGATCTATGATCAATCGGACTTGAATTAGCCAACTAATCTAAAAAATTTGCAAATCTAAAGATGCAACATCATGCTTGCAGGTATATTTGTGCCGTTTCATGTGGGCCATTCAAGAGAAAGATACAACATAAACAAGACCAAAAAGGGAAGTGTCTGCCATAACTTTTTATAAATATGATCCCCTAGCATTTCATAAAAAGGTTCACAAAAGAAATTTGGAGAAGTTCTTCGTCGATTTCCTTTCACATCTTCTGTTCAATGTCATCTTTTTCCATGCAAATTCTAAGAATTGATATATGCCCAATTTAATTCTAATCAAAGAATATCTATAGTTGGATTTATAAATGAAACTTCGCTCATTTTAGAATTGGCAGAGCTTTTGAGGGGATACCATGCCTCCCTCCAATTTTTCAATAGAAACCATTCGCATTTACTAATTTTTTTTTTTTTAAAGATTAATATATTAAGAAAGGGAAAGGCAGTTGAGATGCAAATACAAAGGGAGGAAAAAAAAACTCACCGCAAAGAAAGTGTCAAGAACACTTGCAAGAGGTCAATGAACTTGATCTGTAAACAAAGGATTCGAATTTTTGAAGTTTCTTTTTCATATAATTTAACTTACAATATTTTTCAAATTTTTAAGTAGTTTTAAAAAAAAAAATCAATTAACAAAAAATACATATTTAAATAATATTTTTGAATGCACGTAAGAAATACCGTATGATCTTAAATTACCAAAAGTCATCATTGTATGTGAATAATTTTGCTGAAGTTGAAATGACATAAAAAAAGCACATAAAGAGAAACAAACGATTGAAAGAGACCCCTGAGGAAGAAAGAAATACAAAGAGGAAAATAAATTAAGAAAAAAAAAACAAGAACAAACAGTAGGATCTCAATAATGGATGACATAGATATTATACTCTACTATAGCATCTCCCGTCTTGAGGTCGAGCCAATGAGTTTTAGCCTGGGCATAACCCCTAGCAAACCTGAAGAGCCCACTCCCTCCAATTACAGGCATCTCTCTCACCTGAGAAAACACCGCATTCCGGCCCAATATGCTAATGGTGCTCCCGTTGTACTTACCATCCATAAATGCAAAGTTCATGGCCATCAGCAGCCCAACCTCTTGCTGCGAAGCTGAAGCGTACAGGCCCTGCGCTCGGCCCACATGCTTCGAAGTCAGATTCGGGCCTTGTGTCAGTGGGTCGTCGATCATCACCACCGCGCCGAATCCCGTCGGCGATTTTGCTGTCGTTGCAGCACTTGCAACTTGCACCGCCGTGGGGTTGCGCCCACTGACGATGTCATGCCAGTATACGCGGAGGTGACTCATCTTCTCTTTCCCCAAATCAAGTGCGTGTTTTCCCGGCCCATGTGGTTTTCCAGCAAAGGCCACAGAGAAGGAGAAGAGGAAGTAGGAGAGGAAGAGGATAAATGGGAATTGGGGTCTGGATACAACGGCCATGGAGATCATAGAGATACTAAAGGAAGAGAAGTAGATCATCGGTGGTAGTAGGGATCAGGGAAAGTGGTGGCGTCTTCGATCTATTTATAAAAGTGTGCACAGTGGAACCGCAATAGAAAGTAAGACTTAGAAGTTCACATGAGATTAAAAAAAAAAAGAAAAAAGAAAGCATGGTTAAATAAGGAATGCGAATAAAACAAATAACGAAAATTTGTTTTAATTGGGAGATGCCGCTTAATGACCGCCAGCGGCCGATTTGAAGTTTCCCTCGAGGTCCATAAATATTCTTTTTTTCATATTAATCTTCTTCTTCACTTTTGTTTTTTGACAATTTATATTTATTTTAAATTGAATTCACCATTAGATTAAGATTTATTTATAATTGACTCTGTTTCAAACGTTGTTTTTTTTTTTAAATCTTTTAAAAAACATGATTTTTTAAATCAAATCAATTTAAATTTTTAAATAGCATCTTAATAATACCTTTTGAATATATATTAGTCCATAAATTTGAACCCTATGATCGAGATGAAAGTGCTGCTCATGAGTCATGAGTAGCACCGCTCATGCGACTCAGGTTTCCGGTCCTTCGATTGTCAGTCACGTCTTGCTTTTTTCTTTTCAGAGTGGTCCACCGTGACCGTGCATTGCCTTTGGGAAAAATATTGTGTTAATAATGACTAAGATGGTAGATAATATAAATGAAATTATTTTTTAATAAGAACCTATGGAGTATTCATTTTAATTTTACTTATTTTATGGTATATGTAAAGATTGTTATACTTCGTCGTAATATTAGAGTTTAATGAATTGAAATTCATCATACAATCTTCCATCATCAATTCGTCATTAAATTAGTTTAATGTTAGATAAATCCGAACAACATAAACAAATAATTTGAATCAATTCATGTTTGAAATACGAATTAAACTTAATGCAAAAATCATAAACATAATCATAATGATACTTACTTGAATCCATTGAAGAGAAGATCGAGATTAGAACTTCCTTTTGATGTTTCCTTTGATACAATGTTATCAAATCCGACCCGGCCCGGCCCTCGATTGAACTTGTGATCGGCTACATTACGGGTTGGGTTACTTTTAAACTAGTATGGGTTAAGAACCTGTAAAAATCCTTTGTCACCCGCAGGTCAATCCTGTTTATGGAATAAACCCGTGACCCGTTGGATTGAAAAACCTTTTTTTAAAATAAAAAAAACAATGGGAGGGAGTCCAAATCAGTGTTGATGGGAGATGGGAGACTTGCCGTGTTTTGGGTTTGGAGTCCAAATCGGCAAATCGCAGAAGGGTTTGGAAGTTGGTACATGGATTTTGGGATTTCTTTTTCTCTCTCTCAGCCTTGCCACTACCCTCTTTGCATTTTTGAAATCCTCCATTCTCAGTTTCTCACTGTGCAGTATGATATAGGTTGGAGACACTGGATGTCTAGGGTATTACACTCAGCAGATGCGGAGGAATAGAAAGAGGGACGAAACAAGAGAGAGAACATGAGGGTAGGGTTTGCTCGATAATTACATTTTATACCATTGGTGGAACATATGGTTTTTAACGTGTGGGATCGGCTCGGTTTCTTAATGGGGATTAGGAAAGAGAGAAATACAAGAGTGGAAAGGATTTGGGTTGAGTGGATTTTAGTTTTATTTTATTTTTTAAATTATTTCATTATTATCATTCTTATTTTAGTACAAAATCCAATTTTATTTTCCAATTAATTCAATTTCAAATACCACAAGACAAACATAAAATCACTGAGAAAAACAATTTATTTAATCAAAATTTAAATTTATGACTTTTGAAATTGATTCACAGTTGGGTTGAGTCAGTTACCCCTATTAAACGAGGAGGAACTATAAACTTAAGAGAGAATGGCACAATCTACAAGTGTTATGACTCAATTTGAAATAATTAATTTAGGTATGACTATTTAAATTATAATCACTATCGATACAATAATACTTGAATTTTAAATTATATAATATGAAGTCGTATATATAATATTCTCATACACGTATATTCTTCAATGTAAATGAATTTTGAGAATGATGATGAGTTTAGAATTAATTTTTTTTTTTTTTTTTGGATATTAACTAACTTTGAGTTCTTGATGTATTTTGGATATTAATTAACAATGAGTTGTTAGATGATATTTTGTTCAAATGATATTAGAACATGAATTTTGGATTATTAATTTTTGGTATTTATAATTGTGTTTGTGACATGAAGAATATATTTTTATGAAATATAACCTTAATTATTAATTTAATATTACTAATAATATAATTAATGGCACGGGTTTGAGCGAGTTTGACTATGGGTAAACCCGTTTGAACCTTATTTAAGTCATCATTCCTCCAAGGCGGGTCGTTCCACGCTAGTTTTTGAAACGTTGCTTTGATACCTTGAGGTTCCTGAAGTCCAAAACCAAGAGAAAACACGCGCTCTAGAGTCTATAACTCTTGCCTTCTTTATATCCTCTCCCAAATTTGTGAATAGTGAATTTGTAATTTAAGTTGATGGATAATAATGAAGAGACATTTTTATACGTGGAGGGAGGACCCCTAGTAATTAGAATTTTCCTTCCTACTTCTTATCAAAATAGGAACCTACTACCTTTAGAAATTAGTCAAGCACAATTTTTCTAATTTTAAATTCTCTATGTGGAATTCAAAATCTTAATGTGGGTCATGTTTAGTCTTACAAAGATCTATGATCAATACTTTATCTATTTTATAGGGCTTTGTATTTATGCACTGGAAGATCGAAATATTGATATCAGTGGGTTGCCTTTGTAAATATATACTTATATATAATTTAAAAATGTATAAATTATTATTAATTTATATCATCATCATGATTAGAAGCTGCAATTTGGTGAGATCTTGTCGTAACTTACATTTTACTTAATTGAAAATTAAAAATATCAATGAATCATCATCATTGAAATCTTTACTGTAGAAAATGATATAAATGCATAATTATTGAAAATAATAATATTCACTCTAAATCTTAAAGTGTTAAACTTTTTATATAGTGAGATAGAATCTTATACACTGTAAGAAATATCGTATGGCATTTCTCAATTACCAGTGTTTTTAAGTGTTGCAAATGAATCAAGAATGTTCTCTATTATTTCTTTATGTATTTATTTATCTTTTTTAATTTTAGGCATGTCGGTTTTATGAAATTGATGAGTAATTTTATTGCAAAATGTCTATTTTTATCAATTTAAATGCTTTTAGATTATTGATTTGTGTGTTGTTTAACTAAGGTTTTTTCCCACGGTATCATTTAGCAGGAGACTAAGAAAAAGGGGGAAACTTGGGAAAGTCATTATTGATTATTGAATAAAGTTTGTAATACAATCAGTAATTAAATATAGAACTAAAACTTGACCCTAAATAAATAGAAGATTGGTAATCATTATTTATCATAATGAAATGATTTATATCTCATTTATTATTTTTCATAATAAAGCTAATATTTATTTTGTACAATTTAATATAGAATTTTTTTATATTTCCAAATTTTAATCAAATTCTTAATTTATTTTTATATTTTTATTATTTTTATCGACACATTATTTTAATACTTTTTCTCAATGAACAAATTGTTTTCAACCACAAAGATGGTTAACGTGTGTCATGGGCGCTCATTCCATTTCTCTTTCCATTAATTTCCAGTCGTGCTTTAGAAAACGTGTTCCTTCCGGGTTACAGTACAAGTCAATGACTCCACACAATAGCAGCGTCACCATCTTGACTAAACATGTCCTTTACTGTGTACCTACTGCATCGAAATTTCAAAAAATATGGGAGTCAAGGTTCTAGAATTCAGGGTTTTAGACAAGTTTTAGAAGTAGCTTAAAATTTGAATGAAATTAATTTATGTTATTATTACTATTTAAATAATTTATTTTATAAAATTAATATTTTAATTTTAATTTAACAAATTATTTTTGTGACATAATTTTCTATTTAAAATCTATAAAAAATTTGATTTACAAATTGTTTTTATATATCAACTATCTCTCTAGCGCTCGTAGCACCATAAAAACTTCTTTGTGAGAACTCAGTCTCCTTCTTTGCTACATAATTGAGTAGTTTTATATTATATTATTCTATTTAAAAAACATAACCGAAAAAATATATTTCTTCGAGTAGTTGAAAGAATATAAAAATAGAGTCATGTAGGTTGTTGTTAATATAGTAATATTCCACATCAATGATGACTTATTCCAATTACCAAACCTTGCTTTGAACTTTGGAGAAGTAGCCAGAGTCACTTTCGGCCTTGTTTAGGACCTCTTAAGTGTCGCCAGGAATTTTCTTCTCTGAGAAAGATTTTTCATTTCCTATTCTTGATTTGCTACATAAAATCCGGATGGATTTTTATTATTCTTCTCCGAAAGAGAGAATTCCGAAGGAGGAAATGAGAATTTTGGGAATGTAACAAGGATCAAGAGAGGATGATTCAAAAAAAAAAAGAGGATGACTCTGGACTCTTAGTCTTATATGATATTTCTTGGAAGGGTGGAAGATGGTTATTGAGCCTGCACTTGTGTGTGAAAGTTTGTATATCATTTTCATTTATTTTAGGTTGGTTTTTTATTTTATTATTGTATTGTATATAAATAATGTCTTATATCATTTTATAGAATAATATTTTTCTTTATTTACTTTTTCTAATTTTTTTAGTAATCTCTCTCATCTCTTTATTTCCTCTAGTAGTTAGAATCGTTTACAACAACGAGAATTTGGTTTATTAGATGTTTTAATCACTCTGTCTAAAATTAAAATTTAATCAAATCTTAAAAAGTATATGATGCAAAATGGGAGAGGAAAGATGACATGGAGAGAGGGAGAAGGGCAATAGAAGAATGTCGCACGTAGGGTTCGGGTGAAAATATCATTCATGCTGAGATATCGGCCGATGTCGATCGATATTATTCTATCTCGTCATTTTTTTTTTTTTCAAATTTCGGTAGAATTTTTTTTTTTTTTTGAATTAAAAAAATAAAAAATAGAAAAACATTCCTTTTTCAAAAAGAAAATTCTGGGAAAAAATTAAAATATCGGCCGATATCATAGCCAATATTTGACCGATATGGCCAATTATTGGCGATATATCTGTGGCGCGAAACACTGATATTTTATTTTTTATAAAAAAAAATTCTTTTTGGACAATATTTATTATATCACAGATATCATAACCGTATGACCGATATATATTGTGTCGACTGATATATATCGGCCTTTTAAAAACCGATATATATCGGTCGATACGATATTTAATCCTATGCGTAGGGGTGAAACTTGGGTCGAGTTTTAACCCAAACCACATGACTTGGCCTGAGACATCAAGAGAGTTGGATTTTACATTTTTAAAATTATGGTTGGATTGGGTTGAAGAAGAAAAAAACCTGAATTAAGGGTTAACATTTTTTAAAATTGACTCGACCGCAATCTAATTGACCCGACCCATCCCACTAAAAAAATTTAATATAGCACTGGGGTTGAACCGGGTCAATAATTCAGGTCAGGTTGGTTGAACAATTTGGGTCAACAATTTGGGTCAAGTGAGTTCTTTTCTTTATCTTTATATAAAAGAGAGAGTTTGAGATCACTAATGGATGAGATTCCATATTTCAAAATGAAGTTTCTCTAAGAATTTAAGATAGAGAAAAAAATTTAAGATTTAATTTAGTGATTTTAAAATATTTCACATGTCTTTGTTTCATTAGTGTCAAAACCAGGAAATTTCTTGCAAAAAAGATTAAATAGGAAAAAAGATTATAAGATAAGAATTGGTGAGGTATAAGGATTTAATCTAATCTTATAATATATTATTATCAAAAGTAAAGGAAATTTATGTAAAATTGACTAAAAATAAAAGGGGATTTTGTGATTTTAAATTAACTCGCAAGCGCACGAACCAATTAATAGTTTAGTGTATGAGTGCGAGGTCGTACCCAACGAAAATCAACAAAATATATGTACGAAATAAAAAATGGCACTATTAAAATAATCTGATTTAATGAAATAATTTTCTAAAACATATGGTTATAATATTAATTTAGCACAATAATTAATTGATTATCTAGTTTTAGTAGTTAACATAAATTTTGATTAAAATAATGGAGTAAATTTAAATGACCTCAATCTAATTTAAAATGTAAATTTAAGAAACAAGTAAAATATTTCTAACCTATTTAAATCGTTTTGAGGATTTTTAAGAAAGAATAAAATAAATCAATAATAATAAATTATTTACATATTTTACAATGGAATCGAGACAAGTATCAAAGGCGGCATGTTATCCTATTTAAAAATAAAATCATGGCCTAGACTATGAAATATTCCAGAATTATAAAATATAATTCAAGTTTATTACCTATTAAAATTCTAATTAGAATATTTACGTCATCCATTAAATTAGAATTTTTCGATTCATGACTTAGGCTTGAGCGGGGTTTAAACTTACATTTCCCAAATCTAAAACAAACTGTTCTTGATAAGAACCTTAGACTGGAAAAACGGTCAAGTCCCACTGATCCTAACAGGGGTTCCACTTTCCTTGAAAAAATTCTAAAAATAATTTCTTTCATAATGTTCATAAAAGGAATTAAAATAAAATGACAAACCATCACTATTAAATATTAATTATTGGGAACACCATAAATCTAAATAAACTGCCATGAATTTCATTTAAAAATTGGAATATAATGAAATACAATCCTTTGGACATTATATAAAAATAAAATAAAATAACTTACAAGAAATTAATTATTTTTTTTCTCTCTGTCTTTAGTCGTCCATCTTCAAGCCTTCAATGCCTTGCTTGGTTCAACCTTCAATGGTCTCAAACGCATGAATTTATAGAAAAGAAGGGATGAGATAAGAGACCCTTAAAATTAAGCCGGAATAAAAGACCCATTTAAATTCAAATTCAAATTCAGCCGCGTAAACCTTGTCTTTTATCCCTTTCTTCTGTTGTAATCGGCTAACACTTCCTTATCTTATCTTCCTTCTCTGCTTGAAAGGAAAGGGCTGTCCTTTTTTATCCTCATCTCTATCTTCTTCTATTCTTCTATCTCTTCTGATTCCCAACTGCTACACGTCAACTGTTTCTTATCCTTCTCTGCTTGAACAACTCTTTGCTGAGTTTCAAAAACCAGTCACTCGACCCTCCTCTCTGATCCCTACCGATAATCTCTCTCGGCAAAACCACTTATTCTTATCCTTATCTCTTCTTCTCAGACTCCTTATCTTTCTTCCCAGCTGCTACATGACAACTCTTCCTTATCTTATCTAAATCTCTCGGCAAGATAGAATCCTGCTACAACCGTTTCTCTCTTCTTCCTTATCTCTACCCTCCTACTTTGTCACCGAGATGGATTACGGCGTCCAATCCAACTGCTGGAAAAAACTACATCTTGTCTGCATTGAAATGTCTGTGCTCAACACGATGGAGTTGCATTTGTAAGAGTCTCTGTTTCTGCTTTATTTTATATAGTAGCAACAATTCTCCATTAAAGCTGGCTTCTCCTCTCTTTTTGATTCATTCTTTTTCTCATTTAAATGGAGTTTTCACATCTTGCCAGAACAAAAAAATTCCATCGAATTTCCTTTACCATCCTTTGCATTGAATCTTATGCCGTCCTTTGCTCTGTTTCTTGACTGGTTTCTCTATTTTAATTCCCAACGGGTATGCATGGAAATGATGGCTTTTGTGAATAATGATTGCAATTTCTTGCTTTGAGTGCTCCTGTAGACTCTGCAACTACCCACACCTCTGCTTGCCTTCTTCAACCTCTTTCATCTTGCTCCATACTAATACATCATAAGAATGCTGCAATTTCTTTCTGCTCGGACTTCTTGCTGTCAGGGTGGAACTCTGGATCTCACTCTTTTGCCTGGCTGCACTACTGAAAACAGATGCATCTCGGTTCTTCTTTTTTTCTCGCTACAACTGCTTTTCTCCCTTCTCTTTTCTATCTTCTTCTATCAGCCAAGAGTATGTCAGATGCCTCCTTTTCAACCTCCGGCCAGCCTCACGCTCAGCAGTAGCACCACCTCAAGCCGTGTTGGGTCTTGGGTTGTTTTTCTCCTCAGCTGGTAGATCTTCTTTCTCTGTTGCTGTCTTCTCTTTTTCTCCATTTCTTTCTCCTTGTAGAACTCTGCTGAATCACATGGGTTTGACTCTGCTTCCTAAGCTGAGAGAAATGGAGGAGAAGAGGTCAGTCACGGCTGAGCCTTTGCTTTCCTTCAACTCCTGCTGTTGTCTTCTCTTTTTTTTTTTTTTTTCCATGAGTTCTGCAACCAGAGAAAGGAAAAGTAGAAAAGAAATGGAAAAAGAAGAAGAAATGGAAATAGTTTCTTTCAGGCTTTCCTTCAGGTGCCATGCACCCCAATCGAGAGCCAAAGAGAAGGGTTGGTAAATGAGACTCGGTTTTGATTCGAAATTGGACAATAAAATTTAAATATTAATTACATGAGTGTAGAAGGTTACAGGTTCTGAAACCCAATTGGTTTAATCAAACTTGACCTGACCATTCTGAAGGTGATGTCGACTGTATTTCTGACTTAGACACTTTTTCATCATTTTTATTTTCTTTTCTTGTATTTTTTAAAATAAACTGTAAAACTAAAAACAACATTTAAACATATCTAATATTTACAAAATAAAGACTAATTAATCTAATATTAAAGGGTAAAATTGTAGTTTTACGGTTTTCATCAGGGATTTTATTATTAAATTTGGAGATCAAACGAATTTTCTCAAATGTTTGATTTTACCAATTAGATAAAAATTGAAACAATTATAAAGTGGAGAAAGAATTATTTACATAATTTTTTTCTTAATCACTGAGAGTGAAGTAAGTACTTTCCACTAGTAAAAAAATAAAAAATAAAAATAAAATCACGATCTCGTTTGGTATGAATAGAGAGTGTAAGATTTCAAACACCTCATAGGTTTGGTTCATTTCTCTTTCATTAGATTTTTTCAAAGAAAGGGGTCCACATGATTTTATTATTCATTTAAAATCAAGAGAAGTGATTTTTGCACTCACAATCTTACCCACCGTGCACCCCCTTACAAGTGGATTTACAATTTTGCCCCACTCCCGTTTTACCCGCGTTTTATTTGTCTTCCTCTTGCCCGTGGACGTTCGTTTATTTCATTGAAGCGTTGGGTCTTTGTAATGACCCAACTTGATTTTTTGGGATTTTAGCGGTTTAGTAGGTGGTGGGCCACAGTTTGCTCAGTTTCAGGTTGAAGACCGAAAGGGCATTTTGGTAATTTGAATTATTGAACATTTTATCATGTAAAAAGGTTGAAAATCACACGTTTTCTTCATCGATGTTAGACGTTTGATTTTTAATGGGTTTTAAATTATTTTTGGAAAATTTAAGATTTTTATTTTTATTTCTCTCTTTTTTAAAAAAAAGGGAAAAAGAAAAAAGAAAAGAAAAAGAAAACTGTAATGACCGTTCTGAGTCTTTTTGATATTTGAGGAGATTTTTGGATCTCTGAGTTGCTTTTGGGACTACGGTAGCAGTTAGGAGAGTGTGGGCGCCGTGGTGGGCCCCGGTTTACCTATTTTTGAGTTCAGGAACTCGAATGACATTTTGGTAATTTTGTAATTATTGTATGTTTATCATGAAAAATTGTTAAAAAAAACACATGTTTTCTCTCTCGACGTTCAGCTTTCGAGATTTTTGGGTTTTCAATCCTATTTTACTCATTTGAAAAGAAATTAAAAAGCTTTAAAAAAAGGGAAGGGCGCTATTTTACTCATTTGAAAAGAAATTAAAAAGCTTTAAAAAAGGGAAAGAAGAAAGGAGGGGGGGGGGGGGGGGGGGGGGTGGTTGAAAACCCTAAACCCTAAAACCCCCAAACCCTAGCCTTTAAAACCCTTTTTTGGCAGCACTGTAGCGTTCCACTATAATGCCGTAGCACCCCTGTGCCTCCCGTCTCCTCTCCTTCGTTCCTCTCTCTCGGGTAACACTCAATTCCCCCTTTTCTCTCTATCTCTCTCTCGGTTTTCTTCTTCCTTTCTTCCTTCTCCTTCTCGATCTCCGACCGAGCCACCCTTCGTTTTCCCCTCTCTTTTTTTCCCTTCTCTCTCTCTCTCTCCCCTTCTCTCAGTTTTCCCTACTTTCTCTTCCATTAGTTTTCGTGGTTTTCCCCGACTTCCCTTTTTCCTTTCCTTTGTTTTCCATGCTTTTACTCGGTTTTCCTTGTTTCCCCTTTTCTTTTCTGCATTTTCCCTACTTTTACTTGGTTTTCCTTGTTTCCCCTTTTCTTTTTCTTCGCTTTCTCTAATTTTACACGATTTTCCCTTCTTTTCCTTCATTTTCTCATTTTCCAGGATTTTCCCTTATTTTCCCCTCTTCCCTCCAACTCAATTGAGTTACTGAGTCGCTCGGCCAAGTACCGAGTCGACTCAGTCGGGGTTTCTGAGTCAACCTAGTCCTTGGGCTTGAGTGGTGACCCACCTACTCGGCCCACTGGCCCCTACCCGACCCAACGAACTGGTTTGGACCTGGCCTAGTTAGGTCCGACCCACGTCTGGTAGGCCTAGCTCGTCGGCCCAGCCCACCTCGGCCCAGTTTTTAGACCCGATCGGTTTTAGAGCCCAGTTTTCAAACCCAACCCTTTTTCAGAGCCCGTTTTTAGACCCGAGCCATTTTCAGAGCCTGTTTTCTGGCCCGACCCATTTTTAGAGTCCGTTTTCAGACCCAACCCGTTTTCATAGCTTGTTTTTTGGCCCAGTCTATTTTCAGAGCCCGTTTTCTAGCCCGGCCCAGTTCGACACGACCAAAGGGCCCAGGCCAGTTTCATACTCATTTTTTCAACTTGGTCTCTCTTTAACCCTTTTTACTTTATTCATTATTCCTTTCTCCAACAAATTGAGACCCCTTCAACCCATCAAGCTGCTTAATCGCTTCGGACTTTCAACTCCACACACACTGTGAGGGGACTTATCACTATTTTAGTATGCACTTGCATATATTAAACCGTTATCTTAGGACATGGAGTGCCTCGAGTGAAACTCTCTTTTTTTAGCCACTCGGTAAGGGAAAACTGTTGAAATAATTATGTGGCAGAGGGTCCGCTCGGGTGTACTCCTGTCAACTATATGCAGTTGTGGATAACCTTAATTGGATAACCTGATGATCAAATGTGACATTTGGAAATTTTTTATGATGCTTGGTGTGTTCATTCACTATATGTTAATAAAACCATGTTGAACATAGATATGCGTGACCAAGTAACTCATTATATACTTTGATTCACATTATGAAGCATGTTCTTGATTTTGAGCTGGTTGTATCAGAATATATCCTTATTGTTATACATGATCATGACATCATGTGCATGCATTGGAGAGATTGTTCATATATGTACATGCTTATGATGAAGTGATGAGCTTGGTTGTTGGGAGAACTTCCCCGTTACATTCCGACTGTCGATACCCCCATAGGAGATGCGGGTCTCTCCATTGCGTTCCGGCGATTGAGGTGCCTGCCCTTGAGATTGGCCTCCCCGTTATGCTCTAGCGGTTGAAACCCCCATAGGAGATGCGGGTTTCCCCGTTGTATTCTGCGGTTGAGGAGGTTGTATATTGTGTGGTCTCCGTTTGAATTGATAGGGAGATCAGAGTTGTTGGAGGGCCGTTGTGAGCTATGGAGATGATATCTTGGACTGGTTAGTGAGACCATTGGTTAGTAATATAGTAGAGTACCCGTGGACAAGGATATTCATTCATTCACGATGTACATTATACTTTATGCATGTAATGTATATTTATGTTGCTAATATGTGGTATGTTTTATTCATTCACTAGGCTGGTTGCTCACCCTTTACCTTTCAGGTACCGGATCGCGGAGGGACCAGGCAGGCCCCTTGAGCAAGCACATGGGGGGGAAGACCAGTAATTAGACATTCATGCTCATGCTTATGTTTTAAGTTTATGAGACCCTAGTTTGTATGGACTCATTATCATATGTTTGTTTGGATGATTGTATAACTATATGTGATTAGCCTATGATTGTTTGTTACGTTTCTTAGTATTTTGGATTTGTGGTTCATTGAACAGGAGATAGTTACCCTGTTTCAAAAACTAAAATAAAATATTTGATATCCTTTTGTGATGTATTGAGACATTTCGGAGATAACGCATCCGTAGCGGGACGGATCGTTACAAAAACCCTAACCTTAAAGCCCCCAGCGCGCTCCCCCCCCCCTGTCACGCCCCGACCCGACCGATGGGCCCGGAACGCGATTAATTTTTTTTCTTTTTTAAAGATAAACTAAACTAAACCACAAGCATTCTTACTAGGCCGGATCAACAGTTAGGCCCAGCGGTTACACATTAGCCCGTCAAGTGGACTCAAACATGTATCATATGCTTCCCAAAAACCAAGATACAACAACATCAATACATAACATGCTCAAATCAAAACCAACATTGATTAATACAACGCAAAATAAAATCACTCATTGATTCATCATTCAAAAGCATTGTCTCCAAAGGCAACATAGCCTATTACATCAAATGGACATAAATTAAGTACCACATCTGGCACAAAAAAAGAACAATGGTTCCAAGAACCAACAGGGAAAGATCAGGGCATTCCTCTCCGGGAGAATCCCAAAACACAGCTTTAACTTAATCGCCCTAAGCCTGAAAGAGAGGGTCCTCCTCCTCGAGTTCATCGCCTGAAAGGTGAGTGGTGTGAGCTAACTAGTCCAGTGAAGGATAATTAACAACGCAAATTAAGTAAATACAAAACAGGTTAGCAACAGTTCAATATCACATGCTTGATAACAATAAGCATAATCTCAAAATAATATGTCAACATCATTAAACCACTGCCATTATCCACCGTAACGCCTGCCAACTACACTAAGACCAGTATTAAGTTCCGACATGGTCAAAATACATCCTTTCAAGTACATCTCCGGCTCTTAAACGTAGCCGATACCGACACCCTCAAGTCAGCAACTGACGACAGCATGGTCCGCCCATGGTCCAGTAGACATAAACCATCTCTCATATGGCCGATATTGGTTCAATAGCCCAAGTACGTGGAAGCAGTCTTACATACACATACGATCAACATCGTAACATCATAATCATCGCAGCACTCTTACCATAGTGCATCATGTATAGGCACATGAGTGGGTTCATCAAAAGCCGAAACCACTCATTGCTCAATATTCATCATAACACCTGTTTACAAAATCTGAAGAGTTAAGTTCCCTCACCGTTATGTGTGGTTTACGCGGTCTCTGTTCAAACAACATACAAGTGCATAATCAATATACAGATCAAATACATACACACGAGTAGTATTTTGAAATCTCATGTTTTCCCACAAAATATCCGAGGTATATGGAATTGAGTCTCCTACTTGGTTTCTATCCTTTTTAAATCATCCACAAGATAATAATATAGTAAAAAGGGGCTCAGTCCAAACTCATATTGTCTTCTGGGCATTGACCAGATTGACTTATTGAGTGAGATCTAGATCCTCGGATCACTTCTCGGTTGTCTTCTTGATAGGACCAGATCTGACATTTTGAGTAGGCCTCGAGGTCATCCAGTGCCCGACTATAGTGTCGTCCTGAAAGTGAATCACTCAGTTCCCGACTAGTGTTGGACTGAAAGCGGATACAATAATATTTACACTATAAATAATAAGAGAAAGGGATTAGTACAGTTTTATTTAACAAGGGGGGTATAAATCATCACATCACATAATCTAACGAAATAATAAATTTTTTTTTGAATAAAATAATAATATTTAATTATTTAATTATTTATTCATTTTTTTTTCAATGGGAACCAACATTTAAAATCATAAACAACTATAATCTCAAATAAAAATATTTTTTTTTGAATAAAATAATAATATTTAATTATTTAATTATTTATTTATTTATATATATATATTTTTTTTCTTCAATGGGAACCAACATTTCAAAACATGAGCAACTATAATATCAAATAAAAATAATTTTTTTTTAATAAAATAATAATATATATATATTTTTTTTCTTCTTCTTCCCCGTTCACTGTCTGCAATAGACAGTGAACGGCGACGGTGAATAGTAAAACTGAAGATGGAAAAGAGCTAATTTCTGGACTCGATTTTTATATCTGACCGGTCCGATAGATTCCTCCGGGATTCCTCTTTCCATAGGGAGAGGTTTGGAGCTTTGAAACTCAGTGAGCCATCCGATCTTAACACCGGACGCTCACTGATACGAGGAACCCTAAAATTTTCGCTAAATTTTGAAATCATTTTTCTCACTGAAAACAGAGCCAAATTCAAAAAATTTTGATTCCAAACCGGTCGAAATTGAAAGGGGAATGCAGTGGTTACCTTGGATTGAGTTTCTGGGCTGAAATCCGGATTTTCTTTTGAAATCTCCCTCTAAGTTACTGTTATAAAAAGAGGGTCGGATGGCTGGGTTTTTTTTGGAGAACAGAGACAGAGAGAAGAGAAGAAGTTTTGGGAGTTCAAACCGATGGAGAAGGCTGGAATTTATAGGTTTTTTGGCCGGGAAATCCGCCGCACGCGCGATGGGACGGGACGACGGCGAATCGCTGGAAAATCGGGCAGCAGAGCACGCCGCACGCCGCTGATGCTGCTACAGTAACCGCAGGATATTTTCTGTTGTTTGCAAATCAGCCCTCCAATATTTCCATTTTTGCAAAAAGCCCCTAGTTTTAATAAAAACCTGATTTTTAACTAAAACATGTTTTTTAAAAGCTCAAAAATTTTGATCTAACCTTACAGATAGGTTGGGTTTTGAAAATATTAGTTACCATAAAAATTTCAGATTTTATCTTTTATTAAAAATCATTTATTTAAATAAAACTCATAAATTTACACTATTTACTTAAATAAAGAATTGTTAAAATAAACAATTTAGAAACATCATTTTGAGATGAAATGAAATATCTAGATCATTTTTAAAATGGTCTAACATCAAACACCATTTTCAAAATTTATCTCCTTTCCGAAAATATTTTAAATAATTAAAACTCCCTTTCGGGGTTTTGACGGGCAATATTTAAATATCATTTTCTGAAAATAATTTTATTTTAACATCAGAAATGTAAATCCTTCATTAAGGAGAACATTATTCACCAATAATAATCACAAAATCACACAATTTATAAAATATACATAACAAGCGGCAAATTACCAAAATGCCCCTCCAGCTCGACGAGCTGAATCACTGAGTTTTCGGGTTCAGATCGGGCCAAACTTGGGCTTTCCTCGAAGCACTAACCAAAATCTCCGAGATTAACCGGTTAAACGAGTTAAAACACGCCTAATCTGGGGCAGGGTATTACATCCTACCCCCCTAAAAGAAAATTTCGTCCTGAAATTTAGAACAAACACTAACTTCTTGGCCTGTGAACAAGCCAGGGTACAACTTCTGCATCGTCGATTCAGGTTCCCACGTTTCATGTTACACGTCGCGATGGTGCCACAGCACTCGCACTAGAGGTATAGACTTCCTCCTGAGCTCTTGAGTCCGACGTTCTAGAATCTTGACTGGTGCCTCCTCAAACGTTAAGTCCTCTGACACTTCAATATCTTTGAAACTGATCACATGCGACGGGTCAGGCTCGTACTTCCTTAGCATAGACACGTGGAATGTACTATGCACTCTCTCTAAAGCCTGAGGAAGATCTAACTGATAGGCCACTTCACCTATCCTCTTCAAGATCTCAAAGGGTCCAACATATCGAGGTGATAGTTTTCCCTTTCGCTCGAACCACTGCACTCCATGACGTGGTGCCACACGTAAGAAAACTCGGTCGCCAACTACAAACTCCAAAGGTCGTCGCCTTTTGTCAGCATAACTCTTTTGTCTGCTCTGGGCTGTCTTGAGATGCTGTCTGATCACTTCAACTTGCTCTGAGGTCTCACGCACTAGGTCAAGTCCTAGCAGCGCTTTGTCTCCTACCTCTTTCCAAAAAAGAGGTGACTTGCAAGGTCTGCCATACAGAGCCTCGTAGGGTACCATCTGCACACTGGAGTGATAACTGTTGTTATAGACGAACTCGATCAAAGGCAAGTGATCTTCCCAACTTCCCCGCATATCCATCACACAAGCCCTTAGCATATCCTCTAAGGTTTGAATGGTTTTCTCTAACTGACCATCTGTCTGAGGGTGAAAAGCAGTGCTGAAGCACAGCTTAGTCCCCAACTCCTCTTGTAATCCTTGCCAAAACCTTGACACGAACCTCGGGTCTCTATCAGATACAATGGATACAGGCACTCCATGCAGTCTGACTATCTCCTTCAAGTACAGTCTGCTTAGAGTAGCCAAGGAATCCGTCTTCTTGATTGGTAGGAAGTGAGCTGACTTTGTCAATCGATCAACTATTACCCAAATAGCGTCATTCTTCTTAGGAGACTTAGGAAAACCAGTTACAAAAGCCATCGTGATATGCTCCCACTTCCATTTAGCCACTTCCAAAGGTTACATCTTTCCGCCAGGTCGTTGATGTTCCGCCTTCACTTGTTGACAAGTTAGGCACTTGGACACAAAATCTGCTACCTCGCGCTTCATACCTTTCCACCAGAAAAGTCGCTGCAAGTCACGATACATCTTCGTTCCACCAGGATGCACCGCAAAGCGAGATCGATGAAAGTGATCAAGCACCTTTCTCCTGCACTCGTCCGACTTTGGCACAAACAGTCTGTCTTTGAAAGTCAGACTTCCGTCGCCCTTTATCTTCCAGTCCTCTAAAGTCGCTCCTCCTGAAAGCTGAGTTGCCAACTCCTTCGCTTCTGGGTCGCTCTGTTGTCCTTCCAACATCAATTTAACTACTTCGGGTTGCAGAACCAAACTATGGATTCTTGTTGACTCGCTTCCTTCGATCAGCTCCAGATCTTACTCGGACAGAACTTCGAGCATCTTCCACTGCAAGGATGCCATCCTCGCCACGTAGCTGTGAGACTTCCTGCTCAAGGCATCGGCCACCACGTTGGCTTTCCCCGGGTGATAGGAGAGACTGAAGTCATAATCTCCCAAGTACTCCATCCACCTACGCTGCCTCATATTCAAGTCTTTCTGAGTGAAGATATACTTGAGACTATGGTGATCAGAAAACACATTGAACTTCTCACCATATAAGTAATGTCTTCACAATTTCAACGAGAATACAACGGCTGCCAACTCCAAATCATGAGTCAGGTAGTTCTGCTCATGCCCCTTCAATTGCCTGGAACCATAAGCTACTACCTTCCCCTCTTGCATCAGTACACAACCCAAACCAAACTTGGACGCGTCGCAATAAACATCGTAACCTCGTCCTTGCTCGGGTATCACCAACACTGGAGACGTCGTCAACTTCTCCTTCAGCTCCTGAAATACTTTCTCACAAGCTTCGCTCCACTCGAACTTGACGTTCTTCCTTGTCAGCCTAGTCATCGGCACCGCGATCTGAGAGAAGTGTGGGATAAACTTTCGGTAAAATCCTGCTAATCCTAGAAAGCTCCGGATCTCGAACACCCTTTTGGGAGTTTCCCAAGTCTTCACGGTCTCTACCTTTGCTGGATCTACCGAGATTCCTCCTGGAGACACCACATGTCCCAGAAACTACACTTGAGTCAACCAAAACTCACACTTGCTCAGCTTAGCAAACAGCTGATGCTCCCGAAGAGTCTGAAGAATAATCCGTAGATGACGCTCATGCTCCTCTTCTGATGACGAAAAGATCAAGATATCATCGATGAAGACTATCACGAACTCTCGCAGATACGGTCAAAACACACGATTCATCAAATCCATAAACATGGCTGGCGCGTTCGTCAAACCGAAAGACATCACAACAAACTCGTACAAGCCATACTGCAGCCAAAAATCAGTCTTTGGAATGTCCTCCTCTCGAATCCGCAACTGATGGTAACCCGACCTCAAATCGATTTTCGAAAAACACATCGATCCCCTCAAAAGATCAAAGAGGTCGTCTATTCTAGTCAATGGATACTTATTCTTAATAGTTACCTGGTTAAGCCGTCGGTAATCTATACACATCATCATCGATCCATCCTTCTTTTTCACAAAGAGAGCGGGTGCGCCCCATGGCGAATTGCTCTGACGGATAAAGCCAAGACTAAGAAGCTCTTCTACCTGCGTAGCTAGCTCTCTCTGCTCTGCCGGCGCCATCCGATAAGGTGCCATGGGAATTGGAGATGTTCCTGGCTGTAGATCTATAACAAACTCTATCTCTCGGAGTGGAGGTAGCCCAGTCAACTGGTCAGAAAAACATCCATAAACTCACACACCACCCGATGAGCAACAGACTCTACACCACCTGTGTGATAACATGATGGTTGCTTATACGATATTGTGTTGTATTGACAATTTGATAGCATGTTAATCAGATAAATGTAAGAATATGCTGGTTGAATGATCAGATAACATGTATGTGATCATATGTATGTATGATAAAATGTTGGGTGAATAACATGACGACCGTAGTATGTTCAAAAATTTGTTGATAGGTCATAGATAAGCATGTGTTGGAGTGTAGATGAATCATGCTTATTATACTGTGATGATTAAGATGCGTGCATGATATGATAACATGTTGAAATGATAATATGCTAACATGTGGGAGATAGTATCTAATTATGATGTGCATATATCTGATTGTGATATGATATTGCTATGTTGGTAACATAAATAGAGATAACTGTGCATGCATGTAGCTAGTGTATATGGAATGTCGGTGGGGTATTGATACTAGGCTACATCAGGATTTAGAGACTCCCCTTAACTTGTTGGGTAGTTAGGGTTTGTGGACTTAGACTTTATTGCAAATCAAATAGGATATTGGTTTGACTTATGGATATGTTATAAGGTAACGGGACCTCACAAGGGGTGCACGATCGTGAGTGGTTGCCGGATTAAAGCGCAATGACACTTTAGTGGTCTTTTGTAGGTTTCCTACATCATTGATACCATGGAATATGTATGATGGTTTTAATTCCAATTTTGGACGGGTTATTTTGTATAAGTGATATGTTTCAAATATGAGATTTTAAATGCTATGATTTGTATAATTGCATAGCATGTGGACATTTGCATCTCATGCATGGCATGGAAGGGATGATATGTAACCGGAGGTCACACTCCGACGGGGCATCCGTAAGACCACTGTGGGGATACCTTGATGTGCATGATCCCATCAAGAGGTAACCGGAGGCCACACTCTGACGGGGTGTCCGTAAGACCACTGTGGGGATACTTTGATGAGAAGTTTCCATCAAGAGGTTACCATGTGTTTGTGATGGGTAGGACTCATTGCATATGATAGCATGGCATGGCATTGAATCGGCATGATTATGATCTTTATTATCATGCAATGTTTCTGGTTTTTATCTGTATGATTGGATCTTTATTATCATACATGATTTTGGATACGATGTTTTATCAAGTATGGTATGATATATTATATCTGGATTTTTGATACTAACCCATGTGTTAGCCTTACTTGGAATACCTACTGGGCGCGTTGTCTAACGCCCTACTTCTACCCTAGTTGATGACACAGGGAATGGACGGAACGAGGAACATGATCGGAGCCAAGCTTAGGAATTGGGATGATTAAGTTATATGTTGTTTAAGTTACTCATGGATAATGTATTTGAGTAGCTAGTAATTGGGAATGTAATAACGTAGATATATTTGCTATGGTTTGGATGGTTAATATTGGATATTCAACTTAAGGTAATTATTAAGTGATGGATGTACTTTGCTATCTAAATTGGAATAGGATTGTTATCCTATTGTAATTCTGCATCTATGTTTATTCCGCAAGTTAACTTGAGAACGTGTGAACCATTTTAGTGGACTTGGTCCACGCACACGTATGGTTGGCCAATTAAGGGTCGGGTTTTGGAAGCTCGGACTTAGCTCGCGTCGTGGCGTCCCGATCTCTATCACTCTTTGTTTATTTAAAAAAAAAAAATTAGACTCTGGTTTTCGGAAAGCGAGTGAAAAAGGGCGGGGCATTACATGCTAGGCTTTCATGGTTAAAGCCTCATTTGCTGGTCTTTTATAGCTACAACCCTATTTGCTGGTCTTTATGACTTTAGCCTCATTTGCTGGCCTTTTATGGCTATAATGTCACGCCCCGGTCCAAAAACTGCACGTGACACAGATCAAAATTTTCTTTTCCAATTTTTTTCATATAAAGTAACAATATCGCACATGGGAACTCACACGTATGAGCATAATTATATATATATAATTGTATTAGTCTAAAAGGGGTAAAGTCTCCTACCAAAATTTCGGCAGAGTCTCCCCTAAAACATGAACAGTTGGGTCTATGATGACCTCTACAAAAGAATAATCACTTGCTCAATGTTTACATATCACAACATACTTGACTCCATTCGCAAAATATTAAATGCCCTAAACTTCAAATCTTAACTGGAGTTCCCATAATAACATTCATACCTTCATAGTCATTAAACATGGTTTATAGAATAATTACATCAATATTACAATAACCATGTAGAGCAAAATATCAAAATCTAGAAATTGCAGTGTGTATGAAAAGCAACTAGCAGCATAGACAAAGGTCGTCCCCTTGGTCCCTCGGACCCCGTCTGAGCGATAGTACCTGCAGTGCAAGGAGGTGAGCATCCACAAGCTTAATGAGGAAATCCATGCATGCTACACACACATGCACCCATATGATGGTGTATAAAATGGAATATAGATACAGTTATGCAAGACACAATGCTATCTAGACATCCATTGGGAACCAAGTCCTCAACGAAATACTTATGTATAATAGGAGAATCAATATCATAAATGGACCACGACCCCTAGCAAGACTTGGGGTCTATGACTTACTAAGCGGGAGACTCACGACTGGTGTGACTATGTCTACCTCACCCTGCATCCCTTCACCTCATGGGTGATTCAGTCAAGCTTAAAGGCGGTCGGAACGCGTCTAACGAAGCTAGTCACCTCATGGGTGATTCAGTCAAGCTTAAAGGCGGTCGGAACGCGTCTAACGAAGCTAGTACCACTCCTGTGGAGATAAAGAGTATCTAGTTCTGCGCAACCACTCATAAGTGTGTGGAAAAGTCATAAGAGTACCCTACAGTCAACCCGTAGGAGGTTCACCTTACGACATCAACCACACGGGACTAAGTCTCCGTGGAAAAATACCACTATTCTGATAAAGTTCACTTAATAGTCTTCATTTATGCTCTTTACCAACTTATCCCAGAGAGTTAGATTATCACAGTATTAGGAATTTCAAAAAGGGAAATGGTAAAATCTCATCACCCTTAGACTAAATCCCACATCTTTTATTGGTAGTGGACACAAATCCACTTTACCCCATTTTTCATACTTCCTCTTAAGATTAACTCAACTAATTGAATAGAGCATAGAAGAGACAACTTTTACATTGTGACATAAATAAGTTATTCATACATTGACAACTTAGATCATTAAGATAGCATGCATAGTTTATTCCATGCAATTTCATACCTTATTCAATTCTCATATTCATGTTTGACCATGGGAAAAAGGATAACAATATAGGACTGATTAATTGGATTTATGAGAGTGTCTCTCCTTGCACACAATCCAATTACAATCAATCTCCAACAAATAAATACCATATTTAGTCATCAACCTTCTCACCATATCAAATCATTCTCACCTCAACCTAAAGGATTTCACAACAACCATGTTCCCCAAATTCATTCATACACTACATAAAACACAACGGAGATTTCATACAATACATGAAATGCAATATAGAATTCATACATGTTTAAACATCCCATTCATCATTCATAATATACTAATTAAATCTTGTCATGCATATGCTCATGAGGGCATCTCAATTAATTTTAATAACTCAAATTTATTCTCCAATAATTTAGATAAAAAGTGTAGCATTCCTCACCTTAACCTTTTATGAAGAGCCGGGTTGATTTTAGACTTGATCGCTCCCGGGGTTCTGATTAGAAGGCTCTAATCAACACAAGAACACAGATAGAGTCCATTTAGTTCATGTATTTAGCCCTATTTTGAGTTTAAAAGTAAAACCCCCAAATTTCCCAAACTCTATCATCTTCCTTTTTGTTTCTCCCTTTCTCTCTCTGTCGCTCGCCCTACCTTTTTTTTTTTTTCTTCCTCTCTGGCTAGACGGGTTTGGCTCCAAAGGAAGCTTGGGGTGATAGCTCTTCAAATCTCACCCATGCACGGGCCAAAAATCAAATGGGAAAGGTGAGAAGAAGACATTAGGATCGGCTGGGAGGGTTTTCTTAAAATTGTTCAAGGAAGGAGGGATGAAGGAGAAGAACATCAAGATTTTGGGTTGGGGTTTCTAATACCCCAACTTAAGTTGTGGTGTCGGTCGACTAAACAAACAGGGTCGATCGACCCGACACTATGCACAACTCAAATATTTATTTATTTATTCTAATTTATTTACTCTAATTTATTTATTTTTGTTTATTCTCAGCTGGGTGCTTTCTTAAGGTCACGCGTACCCTGACGGGACCCACATGTGACCCTCACACTACACACATGTGTAACCTTTATTATTACATCATAAATTTATTAATCTGAAGGGCCGGGCCATTACATACAACCCCATTTGCTAGTCTTTTATAGCTATAGCCCTATTTGCTGGTCTTTATCACTTCAGCCTTTATTTGCTGGCCTTTATGGCTACAACTATTGTTCGCTGGCCTTTACGATCTAATTGATCGAGGTGATGGCTTCAGCCTTTTTTGGCATTTATTATGCCCTTGTTTTGCAGGTCATTCATTGCCTGTGATTATTGCATATTACGATCACTGTTTTTGCCGGACAACTGTCTTACGGCCACTGCCGTCGTCCGTGCCAAGTTCTGTGTTTCAGGCCACCATCTGTGTTTGTCACCTGTCATTTTGCAGCCAGTCAACGCTGCCACATAAACACATATTTGCAACCAGTCAACGCTGCCACTTCAACAAGTTTTGCAACCAATCAGTGTGCTACTTCAACAAATCTTCCTGGCCAGTCGGTGTGCCACTTTTGCAGTTCATATGCCATTTCTTCACATTCCAAGCTTCACATTCATCCACGCTTCAACTTGCGGGGGCATGTTGGAATATATTTAGAGTTCTAATATTAATAGAATTATTATGTGATTAGGAGTCTAAGTTGGGTTTATCTCTAATTAAGAGGTGTATTTGATTTAGACTTATGTTAAGAGTTACAGTTTGATTGTGATTGCCCTAGGGTTGGCTAGAGGCTATATATACATGTAATAGACTAGGTATTCAATACAATACATAGTTTTATCTTTTCTACATTTCTTTCTTCATTCCCAAATTATCCTTTCTCTTCTGTCTATTTACCCCTTACTCCATTCTATTTTCTATCTTCTGATCCCATTGTCATTTGACCACACTTTTAACCATTTGACTCAAGTTAATAAGATTTTATTAATCTTCCATGTACAGACGCTCAAAACAGTCTCGTGTCCAGAGTTAAAACGTATAAAATCTTATTTTCTGTCTACCATGTAGTAGATATATTATCTATTAAAAAAGATATGTAAAAAAAATTAAATATAGTAATTTAATTAATAATTTTATATTTCAAAATATGAGAAGAATAAATTTTAAATAATATTTTGTTATAAATTTAATTATAATATTTTATTTAGATATTTCATTCTTTTTTAAAAAAATGTATGATTTTTTTAAGTGTATATATAAAAGGGCAAAAGGCCTCATCAAACTTCGCCTAGGGCTCCTGAAATCTTAGGACCGGTCCTGCTTCGGTGAGTAGGTCATCGATCATCACCACCGCACCAAACCCCGTCGGTTTGCCATCGCTGAACTTGCAACTCTCACTGCAGTTGGGTTGCGTCCGCTGACAATGTCATGGAAGTAGAAATGCAGGTGACTCATCTTCTCTTTTCCTAACCCAATTTCCGGTTGTAGAATTTCAGGCGCTCCATGTGGTTTCCCGGCAGCTACCAGTGAGAAGAGAAGCAGAAAGGAGGAGAAGAAGAAAAAGAAGAGAATTGCTGGGTTTTGGGGTCTGGGTTGAACTCTGGCCATAAGGACCTTGTGCTCGTATGGACTGACTGCAGAAGAGATTGCAAGGGGACGATTGATAGGAAGATCTCTAGTGTCTTGTAGCTATTTATAATGAAGTCAGTAAATTGGTACCTGTGTCCACAAGAGAGAATATGAATTGCCCAGTTCATATTATAACGAAAAGTTAGCTTTGATTATTTGTTAAGGCTTGACTTGGCTTTCTATTTTTATTTTCACACCATATTGTCCATGTAAAAGGATAAGGTATAGTATTTATTAGTGATTAATATTTTATTTGTTGGGTGAAAGGTAGTGCGGCCATTATGTTATCAAACTCGACTGGACCCGTGGGTCGACTGTGACCCCGCTGAAACACGGGTCGGGTCATTTTAAGACCTTTCTAAATTAAAAACCCTCTGCGACCCGCGGGTCAATCCGATTTTTCTAATAAACGCGTGACCCTTGACGCTTAAAAATCCTTGGTTTCTTTAAATGAAGAAAATGAAAATGAAGATTTTCGTTCTTTTGAAAATATGATTTTTGGATTATTAATTTTTTAGTATTTACAATTGGAATTGGGTTTGTGAGAAGAAAAAATATTTTTATGAAATATAACCTTAGTTAATAATTTAATATTATTTGTAATATTATATTAATAGCACGGGTTTGACTATGGGTCAATCCGGTTGAACCTTATTAAACCCACCCTTCTTCCAAAATGGGTCGCTGCACGGGTCGAATTAACAAACATTGGCGGCCAATAATAAAGATATTTTCAATGTTGCTATTTTCTTTTATGTAATATTTCTTAGAAAATTTTATACCATCATTCAAAAACGATTATATAAATGTATACTTTTGCCGATTTAAAAAGAACTTATTTAATTCACTCTTTGCCTTTACAAATATTTGAAAAAACTAAAAATATTTATAAATTGTGCTGTATGAAAAAAGTCCTTAAATTTTAGTTTAAATTCACTCACTCACTTGTAGAAAGGTACTTTTATCATTTTAGGTAAGATACTCAATGATAAACTGATATGTTAAGAATATGCTAGGAAATTCAACGTTCCCACATTTCATGACCATGATGAAGAAAGTCAATCTTGTCTTTATATGAGGTAATTTAACAGGATTTATCATTATGTTTAGTATGATACATGATAAATAACAAAATTGTTTGCACTAAATCTTGTCTGTCAATTTCACTAAATGTACTAAGCATCTTGAGAATATATGAGCAATGGTTTAAACAATCCCACCTTTTTTAAGTGAGATAAACACCTATTTGTTTAGCGTTATCGTATCTTTTCTCTTTCCAACAGTAGGTTGTGAAACGCCTACAATGATTCTTGAAGAGAATCTTATTCTATTATAATAGTGCAATGCCTTTTACAAAGAAAAATTTTCACCACTTTTTAAATGGCTAGCCATCATGGGACCTTTTAGTTTGGAAATATGGGATTTAAAAATTTTATAGGAAAAGTTTATTTTGCCTTTTACCCTTTTGTATCCTTTAAAAAAAAAAGTTTGAATGGTTCACCTACACGGTGAATCGAACGGTACATCTGAGCGGTTCACTCTGGGCACTTCTTACCGAACTATTTCACAGTTTAACATATAAACTCTAAAGATAGAAAAGAGTAAAATATTATCCTTCACTGTTTATAAAAAGGTGTAGAGTGGGCTCTACATCTTACACTTTCTTGACATGCTGGATCCACATGTTGTGATTTGGACAAATGATCTGATGGAAGGATCGCAGCGGTGCACCTATGCCATTTCGTATATTTGGGGATGAACTGCAAGGAAAGTAGTTAAAAAGAAAAATAGTAACGAAGGCCTAGTTATGCGATGAACTTGATAGGTGCACCGTTCGGCTCACCCCATAGATGCACCACTCGGACTTTATTTTTTAAGGGATAGAAAAGGATAAAAGATAAAATGGACTTTTCAAATAAAAATTTCAAATCACGTATTTCCTAACAAAAAAGTCCTGTATTAAGATAACTGGCCTCCTTAAACTTCTAACCCTAAAAACATTACAAAAGACAATAAATTACCCTCCTTCCCACGTGATACACTAATCAATCGACTTTAGTTTTAACATTCATTCAACGTACTTAGTAAGGATCATAAATTTCATAGGGCAAAAATCCTATGAATTGTTATCTTAATTTATAATAATCAAAATTATATTTTCAGCATGTAGAATCTAATAGATATAGACTATCTTAAAGTCAAAAATTTAAAATAAAAGTATCTTTTAGTCATCTGATCAAAATGTATTAAAAATTAAGAACTATTTCACCTTGATCTAATGGTTAAAAATGACTATTAAATTTAAGCTTTGACTTTTTAATACTCAACAAACTATATTCCGTATTATGGTCCATTGGCCTTTTTAATATTTTGAATAAATATTTAATGCATAGATGATTATTTGAGTGTTCTAGAGGTAGGGTAGAGGTTGCCATATTCTCTTCTAAGATTGTAAGAGATTCAACCGGAAGCATGCTAAGATCATCATTTTTATGTCGAAAGATTCTTCACCAGTACGAAATCTCAACTTGAGTTTTTTCCATAGAAGTATGATAAGGGGGCCAAAAAGTAAAGTAGAAAATTCAAGAAAAAAATTAAAAAGAGAATTCTAGAGATTTTCTCTTTGTTTTCCATTCGTCAGACATTGAACTTTATTATTGTTTTGCTATATTACCTTTCATTCTTTATTTATTTCCATTCTATTATATTACAGTTCATGTTTCAAAATGGTGTATTGCCTGATCTTATTCAAATCAGATCACCCATCTCTTATGGGGAAATTATTTCTCTGTGAGTAGTATTCGTTCATTTACTTTTATAAGGAACAGTGACGATAGATCTTGCATTCCTTTGGTCATCTATTTATTGGCTACTTATGTTTCTCACTTAATTTCTTTGTTTTCTTTATAGGTCTGCTTTTAGTTTACTTGGTCCAATGGTTCTGCTCATCACTATTTGTTTCTATTATATCATTGTTACCAAAATTGTGTCTTTTGTGGGTAAAAAAGTTAATCCAACCCCAAAATCCCCCGTTGTTATCCATCACTTCAGATGTCGCTTATTTTGAATGACGATCTCCATTTACAGGAATTAAATTCTAAAAGTTTCTTGTCAATTCACCCACTCCAGTTACTGAAGAGAACATAGTTGAGGGTCAAGTTGAAGAGGCATCAGACAGTAGAAATCAACCTGTTGAAGGCGAAGAGACGGGGCGCATTCCTCCTATTATTTTGGCTCGGGAGCGGACTAAAATTTTGTACGTTTTGCCCCGTTTTACCCATTTTAAGTTTGAAGTACCATCTCTTGCTGAGGGTGAATATGTGTATTTGTTTTTAGACACATGTGAAATTGGATTAAAATTTACTTCTTACCTACTTGATAACATAAAATAATTTTATTGAAGAAAAATTTGTGAACATTTTTATCACTTACAACATATAGACTAATAACTAAAATAAACATAAATATTATAAAGAAACCATCAAGAAAGAGACTATACACACCAAATGGTCCTATTTTTCAAAGTACATGTCTAGAAGTTTAATACATCTCAAGCTACATGTAAATCTTAGATTTAGATTTATATGAATTGAATCTTAATAATTATACAAAAATTTACATACCTTTTTATTAGCAGTCAAGAATTTACAACCCTTTGAAAACTTAAAACCCGAATATTGGTATACACTTTAAAATCCACAGTGGTATCTTATTTATTAGCCATTAAAAATAACGTAATAATTTTTTTTTGTCAATGAATTGAGTTTACACGACTTGTATGTTGAGTAGAGAGAATGAATCATAGCTCTCTTATTTATATATAATAATTTCTTCTTATGAAAGAAACTTTTTAGAATAATCTATTATCTTTAAAGATACTTAATCAATTTTTTAAATAATTTTTAGAACTTAAATTTTAGATTTTAGTAAAATAAAAATTTCAACATAAAATATTGCATATTCATAACTATACCTACTAAAATGATTCGACACTGCTGAGTTAACACAAGTCAGCTCAAAATGTTAGCCCTTTAATGCAAACAAGTCTTATAGAGTTTCACCACTAAGCATTGTTATTAAAACCGGATTGGACCACGGTCGAACCGACTCCTTCACAATTCAGTTCACCTAGAAAAACTTCTGGACAGTGAAACGGCCAAAACCGTATTGAACTGCGGTTTAATAGGGTTTTTCAAATTGAACTGTGAACCGAGGTTCACTATGTTTAAATTTTTATTTTTATTTCTTACTTTTTTTTTCTAATTTTTCACCACATTAACTGGTGATATTTACAAGAATTGGCCATTTGAGACTTATAGCAATGTGTTATAAAATTATGATATCAATATTACCAACCTAATATATATTAATTAACTAATAAGATATAAATAATGATGTTGGCCATTTATGACAATTATCTTAAAGGATATATAACATTATAATATTATTAAAATGAATGTGTTAATAATATGATTATTTATATTCATTCTTATGTTACTAATAATTTAAATATTTAAAAGAAATATTATGTTGCCAATAATATTTACAATTAAGATCACTCCATAACTGATACATATATGTATCTTAGAATTAATTAAAGATTATTATATTTGACATTTTATAATTTAAGTGATTGTAATAATTTCATATCTAAATAATAATCTTTTTGCTTAAAATTTTATTAAACTTATTAATTAAATATTAAGTAATAATTTAATATTATTTATAATATTTATATTAATGGTACAGATTTGATCGGGTTTAACTGCGGTTGAACCTTATTTAACCCAACTTTTCTTAGAGACGGTTGGATAGACGGTCAGATTCTGATAACATTGCCACTGACTCGTAAACTTGAGAAAATCTATCAAAATAGCAGCAAAATGAATTCGACGTATGAGATTTTCCTCACATGAATCACAACTAGAGTTGGAGAATTAATAATTTAATTTAAAATTTTATTGTCTAGTAATTCATATTTTTCAACTTATTTAAAAAATTTAATAAATTTGTTGACTCGCTCAATTCAAAATCTTATCAAACCAAATAAACTAAAATACACTCACCTCAAATTTTATAAAATAAATTTTAACTATAATCACACCTCACAACATTCCACTCTAGGTTAATATTTACTCTTAACTTTTTTAAAAAAGAAAAGAAAAAAAGAAAAATTGGTTTTTAGTGTTGTTGTTAGAAGAATTCTTTTAAGAAATTTATAAAAATTTTAGGCTCCCCATTTAGACACCGCACTATTCTGTCAGTAGACACCGATTTTCAGATTTTTAGTAGACCTTCCGTGCGGAATTGACTTGAAGAAATCGATCGATTGAAACACGAGCAGAAGAAATCGATCGATTGATCCCTTCTGCTTGCAAACGAACGAGCGTAAGAAATTGATCGATTCATCGTGCGATTGATTCTGTTAATTTATGCTACAGTAATTATATTATTTAAATAACAAAAATTCCTTTAAAATTTTAAAGTTATTTTTTAAGCACTGTGTATTTTCAAAATTTCTCAAATTGAATATCTAGACTAATTACGATAACTTGATAAAAATACTTTAACACTTCAAGATCTTTTGACACTCCCAAATGCTTAAAACAGAGTGTTTTATAAATAAAGGTATCCCTTGACTGTGCCGAAAACACATTTGGGAGTGTCAAAAGATCTTGAAGTTTTAAAGTATTTTTATCAGGTTACCGTAATTAGTCCAGACATTTAATTTGAGAAATTTTGAAAATACACAGTGTATAAAAAATAATGTCAAAATTTTAAAGGAAAGATAAAGCTTTAATAGTATTTTTTAAGTACTGTGTATTTTCAAAATTTCTCAAATTGAATATGCGGACTAATTACAATAACCTGATAAAAGTACTTTAAGACTTTTAAGGTTTTTTGACACTCTTAAATGTGTTTTCGGCACAGCCAACGGATACCCTTATTTGTAAATCACTCTATTTTAAGCATTTGGGAGTGTCAAAAGATCTTGAAGTTTTAAAGTAATTTTATCAAGTTATTGTAATTAGTCCGGATATTCAATTTGAGAAATTTTGAAAATACACAGTATTTAAAAAATACCGTTAAAGTTTTATCTTTCCTTTAAAACTTAAATTTTTTTTTTTAAGCACTGTGTATTTTGAAAATTTTTCAAATTAAATATCCAAACTAATTACGATAACATGATAAAAATACTTTAAGACTTCAATATTTTTTGACACTCTGAAATCTATTTTCGGCACAGCCAAGGGATATTCTTATTTGTAAAATACTCTGTTTTAAGCATTTGGGAGTGTCAAAAGACCTTAAAGTCTTAAAGTATTTTTATCAGGTTATTATAATTAGTCCGGATATTTAATTTGAGAAATTTTGAAAATACACCATGGTTAAAAAATAACTTTAAAGTTTTAAAAGAAATTTTATTATTTAAATAATATAATTACTATAGTATAAATTAACAGAATCAATCGCACGATGAATTGATCGATTTCTTAAGCTCGTTTGTTCGCAAATAGTAGGGATCAATCGATCGATTTCTTTTACTTGTGTTTCAATCGATCGATTTCTCTAGATCAATTCCACGCGAAAGAGCAGAGTGATAATTTTTACTAAAAACTGAAAATCAGTCTCCTGACAGAATTGGAGAGTCTAATTTTAGTATTTCATTCAATGAGGAATAGAGAGTCATTTTTTTTTGAAAAAATTATTATCACATGATGTACCTCAGTTTCTACCTATCATTGGTTTAGATATTGAATTAGGTAACCAAACCCACTACGGAAGTGGAACAGAAGTGATATTATAAATGGTCGGTGGATTTTGACATTTTTGAGTGGTGTCCAAGAAGAAACAAGCCCTGCTCCTTTTGTCCGTTCCTCATTCACGCCACCCTTTCGACTTTTTAACTTTCAACAAGATTCAAGTGGAATGAAGTTAATGTCTATTTTGTCGGTGCCTGACGCACTTTGCTTCTGATCGAAGGCTAAGTAGTTTACCGACCAAAATTTTGAAGAAACTGAAAGTTAGCATTTCTTATGACCATTTATAAGACAAATCACTTTTCGAAAACATACAGTAAAATTTTCATAATATAATATAGTTGGGATTAATACATATGTTATATTAAAAAAATTATTTAATTAGTGTCTAATAAATTAATATTCGGTATTCTTTTATAAAAAACTCTTTAAACTTTTATTCAGGAGTTCAAAAATCGCATGGCCTAGATATCGGCCGATTTCGAATGTCACGCCTTGACCTAAAACATAGGCAGATGACGTGAAAATATCACACGTGGAAATACACGTTTACTCACAACTCAATTATAAATATTATAAATGAACTCAAATACTATTAATATCTCAAAGGAGATATAAATCATCTATCATAAATGTTTTCAAACATTCTAAAATTTATTACTACCAAATTCATAATGAATAAAATGGTATAAACAACATCACCAACTCAAATCAAATAAATAAAACAATTAACTCAATATGTAGGGTGTATAAAGCAGCATGATATACTAAGCACTTCCTCGGGGTCCCTCAGATCCATCCGGTGCAACATTACCTGAAATTACAAGGAGGTGAGTACAAATAATACTCAGTGAGGAAATATGCATACTACACACTCACGTACCCATATAATAATAATGTATGAAATGTAATATAAATAAGCTACGCTATCATGTCATGCTATCAATCTCATCAATATAAACATAATGTCCATCAAAGGACACCAATCTCATTAACGTGAACACAATGTCCACCCAATGATACCTCTATAAAACGGGCTGTCAAACATCATGATCCCTTGAGGGACATAGGCTACGACTTACAAGTTAGAGATCTCCATACAATATAGATAATCTACCTCACCTTGCGTTCCTTCACCACTCTGGTGATTAAGTCAACTCTAAACTGATCAATAAACGACTTATTAAGTTAGTATCGCCCAAGTAGGGCTTACAAGTATCTAACCATGTGCAATCCATCTTACTAAGTCAGTACTGCCTGCTTAGGCGCACGAGTATCTTAACCTGCGCCATGCGTCTTAATAAGTTAGTACCGCCCGCATAGGCTCACGAGTATCTGAAACTACACAATCCGTCTTACTAAGTCAGTATCGCCCGCTTAGGCTCACGAGTATCTAACTCTGCATAATGTGTCTTACTAAGTTAGTACCGTCCACATAGACTCACGAGTATCTGACCCTACACAAACTATATACCAAGTGTATAAAGTAGTAGTGAGAGCGATCTACAGCGCAAAACATATGAGGGGCTATATTCCTCAACGACAACCACAAACAACCGTGAGAGTGACCTACAACACGAACACGATAAGAGATATACTTCTTAACAACAACCCTATAGGACCAAGTCCCATAGCCGACACCATTGTTCCAATAGGGTTCCTTAAACAAAACCATTATCCTGTCACACCAGCCTCCTCTAGGGAGTGGGGACTCATACTAGTGGGGCCCAAAGAAGAGAAATGTACATCATCAAATCCTATAAACTCTTTGGATTTTATCCTAACACTAGTAATTCTCATTATCATCATGCCTATTAACATAATATCTCATACTTACGTCATAGATAACCTCCTAGACACATATTAGTGAGTAATACAAAAATGATCATATTCACAATATCATAGGCAACATATATGTCATAATCACATAATAACCATAATTTTACAATGATAACAGCATAGCACATTCCATTACGTTTCATACATTTAATATAATTATCACATTGAGTTATTTTAAGGACATGGACTACACACCAACCCTGAGATACACACGTAGGGTTTATTTACACATATTCTTAGTTCTTACAATTTATTCAACCCGTCTCATGGTGGCTTAACATATTAAGGCCAATAACTCCTTTTTTTTACAGCATAACCCTAATTAAATTCATTAATAAATTATCTCAGTCCTTCACAATGTTCTCCAATAATTATCACAAAATTTTCTATCATGATAACAAGATAATAGATATGTTAACATTTCATGCATAGCATAGGGCACATCCATCCTGTTTATCACGTATTAAACACATAAATAACCCAGTACATTCCCTAAATCAATATAATAGCATACAAACATCCATACAATATGTGTGTAGCAATCCTTATCTCAAAATCAGGAAGTCTCGGGTTGATCTTCGCGTGTTCAGGGTTCAAATGATTTAATCAATAAAAAAGAACATAATACATCCCTATTAGTACATCGATTAGGGTAAATCAAAGTTTAGAAGCAAAATCCCCAATCCAGATTTATCCCTTCAATCTAAGAATAATCTCCAAATATCAACCCACGAATCATCTCCTAAAATTAGCATATACCCTTTTCCCAATTTACTTCCCTTCCCATGGGTTCAAAACTGAATTTTAATTCAAATCTACACCTAAACAAGATTCCAGTCACACCTCGACCCAACGGGCACGTGAGAAACAAGATGTTAGTGCATCAGCTTGGCCACCCTATGTTTGTCAATTCCATGACTCGGAAAGAAGCACTTGCTGGAAGCATGAAGACCCAAGATGATCGAGAATAAAGATCATGCTCCACTGAATTGAAGTTCATCATCATAACAATCACATAACATGGTCATAAATGACTTTACGTGGTACCCACATCTTAAAGAGGACTATCCCTAGGCTTAAAAGAACAAATGGTTAAATCATGAAAAACCTAATAAGGAAGCTTGATTGTGAATTAGAACCCAACTTGGAAATATATATTTGTTTTCACTGTCAGCACGACCAGTCTATCCCACCGACCTCTCGGTATAGTCAAGATTGATCCATCGTGATCAAGGACCGATCTGCCAAATTGAGATAAGTTATGCACCATTGAATTGTCATTCTGTGTATGCCTCTAATCGAGAGTCTCGTATGCACCGATCCCTCGGTGAAAGGCTGAAACGAACGCTCGTGGTCAACGACTCTTCAATCAAGATCTTGAGCTCTGAAATCTTTGAATTCTTGTGGACTCTCGAAAAAATAGACATATTGGCAATCAAAGACCGATCGAGAGTACCAGGACCGACCCCTCGGTAAAGGTTGACAGGTCGTTCTGGGTAATAGGTTTCTAGAGATGAAATTACTGTCAAGCATGTTTTGCATCAGAATGAGCCTCTCATATGGACCGACCTCTCGGTACCATAAGTGTAACAACCCGGATTTTCCTTAGATTAAAAATATATTGCATTTGTCCATTTGGATTGCGATTTAATGGAATTTGAAATTAAAAGTTGAAATGTGCAAAGAAATGAGTCAATTACCAAATTATGAACCAATGGGTCATGGGTGAGCTGGATTTTAAATTAATTGGATAAGTTTAATTTAATTAGTTGAATTAGAAAAATTAATGCATTTAATACATTAAAATCCACCTCATCAAGTAAGGTGGCATGTGAGTGATGTGGCATTGTCAAGTGGCATACATGTTATAACATGAGAGCCAACTAAGCAAGAATGCCACATCATCAAGTGCCATGTCCACGTGGGACCCAAGTGCCATGTCCACATGCATGGCAGACCATGTCATGGGTTGACTCGGTCAACCACCAGTGAGTTCAAGTCTCGAATTAAGGATTTATTTGCTTGAGTTGAGTTGGGAAGGTGAAGGGATGAGATGGTTGGCTTGTCTAAGTACATTGTACTTAGACACTAGGGAAGTCAAAGGACTCATTAGGAAGCCAAGTGGTCTCTTTCGTTTAAGCCAAAGGTCCCCTTGGTTAAACCTAGAGTCTCATTGGTTAAGACAAACCATAATGAGAGGAAATGAATAGTTTTAGTTTTAAACATAAAAACCCAAACCAAGGGGCACTCCAAACCCCTTGGCCGATCCCTCCTCTCTTGAACAATAGATCTCTCCACTCCTTTCCTCTCTCTACCTCCATACATCTAAAGTTTTTGAAGAACAAAGAAAGGAGAAAAGAAATAAAGAAGAAGGGGAAAAAATCAAAAGAAAAGAGGAGGAACAACTTATTGGAAGAAAGGAATGCCTAAACTAATAAAGAATCAATGGGGATTAATCTAAGGAAACCATAGGTTTGGCCATGGTGTGGCCGAACCCATGGGTTCCATAATTGATTGGAATGAATGGCCAAAATTATGGTAAGGCCATGGAGTTGGAAATCCATCAAAGGGATGGTTATGGGTTGAAACAAAAAAACCATAAGATTAAATCCAAAACCCATGCTATGATGATAATGTAATTGAAGTGGATCATGAAAAAAACCCACCATGGTGGTTCGGCCATGTTGTATGGCCGAACCCTAGCCTTGACTAGTGGGTCGGATAAATTCACTAGGTTAAGTACTAAAGATGGAATCTATGTTTTAATGTGATTAAGGATGGATTTTAAGGAGGAAGAATCAAAGAACAAGGCTCGGTCATGTTGTATGGCCGAACCCTAATTTTATATGGAAATCATTTGAGGACTAAAAATGGTACTAGATGAGGTTTAGCCACTTTGTATGGCCGAACCCCATCAAGTGAACTAAAGTATGGTTAATGAATATTTTAAAAGAAGAACCCATTCTCAAGGTAATATAGGATAGAAAGGAGATGAAAAAGGAAGAAAAATGGGTTCGGCCATGTTGTATGACCAAACCCCATGGATGATTTCTATGAATCACTTTGTTTAAAATAGCATAAGGATTAAAAAGAGGGTAAAAAATCAAAAGATAAGGTTCAGCCATATTGTATGGCCGAACCCCCTTGATCGATTTTTAGTGTAATATAAACATGTTTTAAAAGAAAATGGCACCATAGGGTTCGGCCATGTTGTATGGCCGAACCCCATTGATGGTTTTCTATGGACATAAATACATTTAAGGGAAAGAAAATGGGACCATAGGGTTTGGTCATGTTATATGGCTGAACCCCATTGATGGTTTTCTATGGACATGAACGCATTTAAAGGAAAGAAATGGGACAATAGGGTTCGGCCATGTTGTATGGCCGAACCCCACTAAGGGATTCTTGTTGAACATGAATACACTTAAAAGGAAATGGGACAATAAGGTTCGGACGCCCCATTGAGGGTCTTAAACGGATTAGGGACAAGGAATGCATAAATGCATTGGAAAACGAACATGGAACTTAGATGGAGATAGGGATGATGAAATTGAAATGGAAAATCAAACTAATATGTATATTTGAATTTGATGAGGTAAAAAAGTTCAAAGAAGGATTGCGATTCATCTCACGTGACCGTTGGCGTTATCTTTACAAGATAGTAAATCGTACATTGGTAGGATTCCTACCTTATTGTGAACAACATGGAGTATAATATAACACTGGTTTTATTCCAAATATGATGATTACTTTGATATTAACAAATTTTATATGATTATGGACTGATTTTCAAATGATATTATGTATGTTAAATGATATGGCATTATTGCATACGTTACTTCATGCATGACATGGGAGGGAACATATATGAGAACAAACCAAGTTCTGAGTGGTCCGGACATAACTTGTGCTTGAGATTAGTTTATGTGAAGCTATATGAACTATTGGGATTTGGCCTCGTCCAGTTGATAGAAAGGTACGGCTTATTGGGCCAAAGAGCTCATGGGTAGGCAGTCCCAAAACCCTGCGTAGTGGGAGGAGTCCACACTCCATCGGTAATCCCAATTAATTTGTGGATGGGTATATAGTGCCCTAGTGGTTGCCACCTCAAACACTGTGGACATAATTGGCCAAGGAAACCGTTTATTGATTGATTATGATTGGATATGGATATGGATATTGGGTGAGAGTTCATTTGGCATTGGCACAATGACATGACACATAAGTAAGCATGATTATGATATGTACATCATGCATTGTTTTTACTATTTATGAAATGTTTTACAAATATGACAATGATATATATACCCTTGATTTATATTACTCCTATGTGTACCCTAACCCTAATTGGAATACCTACTGGGCATGTTGACTAATGCCTTACTTCTACCCTATAGATGATGGAATAGGAAATGCCAAGGAGAAGGATGTAGGGCCGGAAGGGGGCCAAGAGTAGGAGCTTAGACAATGATGTATTTGGGGACTTACATTCTGGATTGTAATGGCTTAGACTATTTTGGAATACCTTAGAACTTATTCGTTATGGTTTAGTAATCTTAAGTTTTTATTGAATTTATATGGTGATTGGCTTTCCTTGCCTATTGATGACATGAATATGAATAGTATCTTATTCAAATAGATTATACTACAAGTATTCAGAAAAGCGTGTGAAATGTTTAAGTGGACTTAGTCAACGCACATGTAATGGTGGCCAATTAAGGGTCGGGTTTTGGAAACTCGGACTTGACTCGCGTCGTGACGACCCCCTCTCTCTCACTGATTTAAAAAAAAAATATACTTTGATTTATGGCAAGTGAAAAAGGGCGGGGCATTATAATAAGTGTCAACCCATCGGCGACAATGACATGTCGACCGAGAAGAATATTATCGCTGGGAGTGCACTTAATGGACAAAGGTTGAGTTTGTAACTGTAACATTTCTACTCACCGACCCCTCGGTGCAACCGATCTGTCGTTACATTACCGTTACTGTAATTGGTTGTTTTCGTTATATAAAATAATCTTTATGCAACTAGTTGGTATCATTCGGTAAGATCAGTTGGACTCTTATCTTTACCAGTGAGCTTAAATAAAGGTCAGCAGAAGGATCACTCTCTCTCTCGTTCTTACACTAGGGGAATCAAATATTACCAATCAGATGAATTAAGTTGTGAGAGAGAGGAGAATTATGAATACTCATAAACAACCAATCTGAGGATTGAGTTTGAAAGTGAAAATGAGAGAACCATAAACTAGGAAACCTTTCGTAAAACCAGTTTCCTTGACACCCTGGACTGTAATTGTTAAACGACAACTACAAGGCGGAGCGTCAACATACGTGGGTGGGATCTTGAAGAAGTACACATCAATAGACAGAGCTTCAAAGGCAAGTACTTCATGGTTTTAATTTTATTTTAAAACCTTTATTACAAAAGTGGATTAAAGAGAGGTACTCTGGAACCATTATAAAAAAACTCTAGAGCATCGTCTCTAGTACAGTGGTGGGTGAAATTCCCTGCCAAATGGATAGGTGGAATTCCTATTCGACAATGGCGGGTGAAATTCTTAGTTGATTGAGTGAGGTGGAATTTCTACTCTAATTGTGATGGGATAAGTCCCCACTTAGGGGATTTGAGATAGCTCATGGTTGAACAAGTCCTAACAGTTGATATAGGTTGGCTAACCGAACCACTTTAAAATATCTTATGGTGTTTGATACTTTGTGTATTGTATTTAGTATTTAACTACTCTTCTTAACACATATCACTTTGCATATTGATTATCTTATTCTACACATTGTGCATAATCGAACCATATGTAAAGGGTCATAATCTTTGTGTGATCGTTCAATGAAATTATCACTAAATAAATCTTTTGATGAACATTCCATTGCACCTTAAATAATCAAGAAATTTGTAAACACCATAAAAAATGGGATTGACCTATTCATCCCGCCCCCCCTCTCGGATCAGTCATGATGTTCTAGCACATTGAAAATGAAAACTTTCAATTGGTATCAGAGCTATGTACTCTTGAGAAATGATCTAACTATCTGAGTTGATCCGTGCTAGAAGAATAGATATAAGATGCTCAGGCCACTACTCATATATTGAGTTAGGCCTAGAGAGATAGGATGCTTAGGCCACTACTCATATAACGAGTTAGGCCTAGAGATCACTTAGTGCTCGAACCCTTCTTTTCTACCGAGCGGGGAAGTTAATCGCACAACTACTGATAGTTACTGGGCTGCGTTTCCGTTGCGCCACAGATAGAGAGTATCGGCCTAGAAGTGAATACATAATATAAGTTTACATAATAATCCAATGAAAGGGGTTAGTACCATTTTTAAATTATTAAATTGGCATAAACATCACATTAGTTTCAAAACTTGTTCTGGGTTCCTCGGAACATGCCTCGGAACCAGGTATTGTGGTTTCGGAACTTTCGATCCACTGTCTAAAATCTGAGTCTTTACAGAACCTTCGGAACTTGGATTCTATCCTTTGGAACTTCCAAAGTTAAGCTCTCGGAACTTTCGAGCCTGCTTTCGAATAGAAAAACAGAAAATTTCAAAACATCATGAGTCTTGGTCCACTTCGGAACCTACCGAGGTTTGCTCAGAACTTCCGAGTAGTTCGGAACATCCGAAAGGGTCTCGGAATGTCCTGTCTGACCCACTGAGGCAGAGAGTTCAACAGTTAGCCTCTGCTCCTGTGGAACCCCGAAATGAAGTTCAAAACTTCTGAAGTGTTCGGATCTTTTGAAGGCCGATTCTCAAAACTTCCGAGAGTCGTATTCTTCCTCTGTCACCTGCAACAGAGCAGTGACGAGAAGGGCTGTGTAAAATACGAATCCAGAAACAGTGGGCTTTCTAAATTCATTTTTCACATCGTTTTGGTCAGATGGACTGTTCAGTGAGTCCTCTTCACTTTCAAAATCAATTGGACCAATAACACTGATTAGAAACATCAGATTCAAAAGGAAAGACAAGTAAGACACATGAAAATCTATGTTTTTCACTAAACTTCAAATCTGATTTTATGATTCAAATCTTAACCAAATTGACTTCTATTTGATTCCAAACTGACTAGAGTTTAAAAACAAAGACAATAGTTACCTTCGCTTTTGTTCCTGCGTTGAAATTCAGCAAATAGAAAAATCTTCCACTTAAGCTAACAGTGAAAAACTTAGTTCGAAAACAGAGAGAAAAGAGAAGAGATTCGCACAATGGTTTTGAACTGGGATTGTAGGGTTTAAATAGACTTAGGGAGGGAAGACTAGTAGGCTTGCCACTGGCTGGAAATTCATCCACGATGCTCTGCAAGCTACGATGGTAGCTTGCATGAGTTGACCCTTACGTAGCAGCTTCACTGCATCACCTGCTACGTAGGTGATTAAGAATTTTGAAATTTTATAATTTGGTCATCTAAAACTTATTTGCAATTTAAACCTTCTTCATTAAATTTTCAATATTTAACTATTAGAGGATTTAATAATTTTAATCCCTCTTAAATAAAATGTTGGGTTTTAAAATCTAAAATTACTATAAAATTTTGGAGAAATAGATTTCATCAAAATTAATTGATTTAAACGAAAATCATATTTATTTAATATTCCCTTAATTCAAATTTATACTTATTTAAAGGGCTTAAATCCTTTATTTTCAAAATCTGAAAACATAAATCAATGTATTGAAACATGATTTAAGAACACATGTTTTCTTAGCATTTTCTTATTTCTAAAATTGCCTAAAATAATTATTTTCTTGATTTTCGAGATCCTTTCGGGAAATTTTTAATAATATTTTCTGAAATTAAGAATATAATAAAAATACTTATAAATTTCAGAATTTAAATCCCTAATAAGGAAATCAATATCACTCAAATAATAATCAAACAATTATTTAAACAATAAAATACACTGTTAATGGTAAATTACCATTTTGCCCCTTTAAATTTAAATGAGTTGGATCAACGAGCTATCGAACTTCGATTGGGCCATTGCTGGACTTTTCGCAAATCCTCACTGTAATCGACGTGATTAACAGGTCAAAAGATGATTTATTAAAATAAATTATATTAATTAAGCCTAATTCGGATCAGAGTATTACAATGGTTGTCGACCCATCGGTGACAGAGACCCTCTCCCTAAGCTTAGAACACTCCTTGGTAAATCATAAGCATGCCTAGGGGAAATGGACCAAGGACTTGGAGCATCCATGAACAAATCTTAAGAAAAATGTTGAGTGTGAAAATGTCCACTACCACTATGCAGAAATCTACTGTCAAGACAACCATGGTTGGATAAAGCAGTGGAAGAGCTTTTTAGAGAGCCCAAGAACACTCAAAACGGAGTTTGGGAGCCCAAGATATGACCATTATAGTTGAGTGTTTTTGTTGAAAACAATCAGCACGACCGATCGTGAGCACGACTAGTCGTGAGATCGAACAATCGCTGGTGACCGTTTTCTACCCGTTAGAGCGTAACGATCATATTTCTCAACGGTCATATGCATGACCCATCGTGACACGACCCATTCGCCCGTGTTTTACCCGAGATTCATTTGTATACCTATATATACTCCAAATTCCTTTGAGTTGGGTTTGAGCATTGAATCTAAAAATACTCTAAGACATTCCTAGAGGTCTCAGACACTCCCAAGCATCTACCCACCTCCTTCGTGCACTACACTTGGTGAATCAAATATCCAATCTTCTTGATTGTGATTAAGAGAGAGACAAACAAATATAGATCTAGGAATCCATTGGCACATCTAAATCCTAGAGATCTCCCATAGATTGTGATTGAGCATACACAAGGCACAACTTCGACATCGTTGACATCACATTCGGAGAGCATCCTCAAGAATCATACATCTATAAGAGAACTCATACAAAGGCAAGTGTTTCTTAGTGATTTTATTTTATAAATCATCTTGTGAAGTGGACTAAGGCAAGGAAGTCGGAACTACTGTAAAAAATAAAGGGATAAGGAAGTAGACCTTGGGTTGGTCACACCTTTCAAAATCTAGGACAAGTGGACTAAGGAGGCTTGGGTCCGGAATCACTATAAAAAATCTAGAGCGTTGTATCTGGTACATGGGTGGGTGGAATTCCCAATCAATTGAGTACGGTGTCCTACTCTATTTGTGAGGGTGTAAGTCTCCACATAGTGAATTCAGGATAATCCAAGGTTGGGTAAGTCCTTAGAGTGGATATAGGTTGTTTAACTGAACCACTATAAATTGGTCTTGTGGGTGTTGATCTTTAATTGTGTGATTGTTGTTATAATTGTGCACACTTTTGATCACACAACTCATCTCTCTTGATTAACATTATTAATCCGCTACAAATTTGTTAATTAATCAAGAAATTTGTGTAGACCATAAAAATTGGAGATTGTCTTATTCACACCCAACACACCTCCCCCCCCCCCCCCCCCCCCCCCCCCCCCCCCCCTCTCCTTAAGGGACAATCTTGGTCCTTGTTCTACCACCCAAGGGAACTTTCAATGTGCTTAAACATTAGATGCCAAAATGTAGTTTTTCAAAATATCAAATAAAATCTATGAAAAACTAAGCTAAACTATGCCAACTAGAGGAGGAGATGGAGTAGGTGATCGACGGCAACGGACGGTGCTGTCTTTCTTGAAAGAGATGGCGGAGAGGATGCTCGGAATGGATTCATTCACGAAGCTTGCCAAGGCATCAAGTTTGCCTTCCAAGGCACTAAATTTCTCATTTTGCCTAGCTTCAAAGACTTGAAATCTCCTCGATGAACCTTTGACTGGCATGGTCAAGCTCTGGTTCATCAGCTTCTTCTTCTTGCACAGGCACTAAGGAGGAGGAGGGTTGAGCAGCGATGGATGCTTCGCCAAGAAGTCTGAACAAGTCATTACCAAGAGACCTCCTAACAGCTGTAGCATTTAGTGGCCTGACAAACTTGGGCACATCTCCCTTGGAGGGTTTCACTCCAAAATGTAGTGCTAACCTGTACATGAGATAGCAAAAGGAGGGATGATTGATCATCACTGAGTCCACATAGTTGATAGTTGTCTTGCACATGAGGGTAGCTAGGCAAAACCTCTTCTCGACCACTGCAGCATACATGTACACAAGCAAGAATTGATTCAGATCTCCTCTATTCCCATATCGAGGGTACACATTTGAACAGAAAAACAGGTACAGGAGTCTGTCGCCACCTTTCAACCAGATTTCTTTTCTCCATTCAACTTCATTCCCTTTGCCATAGAATTTGTTGACATACTTTCTCTTGTCCTTCATCACCAACTCGTCAGGGAAAGTAGGCAGAGATATCCATTGTGGAAGATGAGAATTCCAAAAAACTCAGACACCAACTGTGGTGTGACTACTACTGTAACACCCCGGATTTCCATAGATTGTAATATATATTAGATTGGCCCATTTGGTTTTCAATTTAATGGAATTTGAAATTAAAAAGTGGAAATTGACATTGGATGGGCATGAAATGGGTCAATTATCCAATTAAGACCCAATGGATCATGGTGAGCTTGATTTTAAAGTAATTGGATAAGTTTAAAGTAAATGGGTCAACTACCCAATTAAGACCCAATGGATCATAGATGAGCTTAATTTTAAAGTAAATGGGTAAGTTTAAAATAAATGGGTCAATTACCCAATTAAGACTGAATGGATTACAGATGAGCTTAATTTTAAAGTAATTGGGTAAATTTAATTAAACTATTTGAATTGGATAATTAAGGTTTTTAATACATTAAAATCCACCTCATCAAGTGACGTGGCATGCATGTCATCACATGGGAGCCTAGTAGACAAGGAGGCCACATCATCAAGTGACATGGCCAAGATAGGACCCAAATGCCAAGTCACCACATGCATGGCCGGCCATGTCATGGTTGACTTGGTCAACCACTAATGAGTTCAATTGAGTTAAGGTGTGTTGAGTTGGGTAGATGATATGCTTCCATCTCAAAGGGCATGAAACCAAGGGACACGTTGGAAGTCAAAGAGTTTTCTTCGTTTAAGCCAATGGTCTACTAAGGGCCTCATGGGTTAAACAAACCATGATGAGCGAGAGTGAAGAGTCTAGGACTGTTACATAAAAGACACCAACCAAGGGGCACTCCACACCCCTTGGCCGATCACTCCTCCTCTTGCACACAAGAGTTTTCTTCCTCTTCTCTCCTCTCTCTCTCTCTCTCTCCCCCCTACACCTCTATATTTGGAGAATTGTTGAAGAACAAAGAAAGGAGAATAAGGATTAAGGAATAAAATACAAATCAAAAAGAAAAGGAGACGGGAAAGTAGGTATGTTTAAGACTTAACACCATAGGAAGGAACCCAAGGAAACCATATAGGTTTGACCATGGTGCGGCCAAACCCATGGGTTCCATAATTGATGGAATGGATGGCTAAATTGTTATAAGGCCATGGAATTGGATATCCATTCAAGGAATGGTTATGGGTTGAAACAAACAACCAAAAGATTGAATTCAAAACCATGTTATAATGATACAAAGATTAAATGAATTATGGAAAAGATCCTAGCCTTGGCTAGTGGGTAGAGTAAGTTCACAAAGAAAAGTGTGGAAGATGAAATCTATGCTTAAAAATGATAAGGATGGATTTCTTGAAGAAGGGCCTAACCATGCATGCAAACAGAGAAAACTGACAAAGAAGTCAATCGACTGAATCTCAGGATTCAGTAGACTAAAAGGGTGCTGGCCGAGCAAACTAGGGTAATTTGGGAGTTTGAACCGACTGAATCGTTAGATTCAGTCGACTGAAAGTGGGCTGGTCTAACACATAAGGGATATCTGGGTGTTTCAGCCGACTGAATCCTATGATTCAGTTGACTGAAAGTACACTGGCTAAGCGAAAATGGGGTCCATTGGAATTTTAGCCGACTGAATCTTTGATTCAGTCAACTGAACGTAGACGTACCAAACAAGTAAGTGATCTGGTGTGTTTCAGCCGATTGAATCTTATGATTCAGTTAACTGAAGGTATACTTACCAAACACGTAAACAGTTTGTTGATAATTCAGCTGACTGAATCTTTGATTTAGTTGACTGAATGTATACTGCCCGAACATACAAATGATCTGACTCAAAGTCAGCCGACTGAATATGTGATTTAGTCGACTGAAAGTGTACTAACCGAAGAACACAGAGGATTTGACCCAAAGTCAGCCGACTGAATATATGATTCAGTCAACTGAAAGTTTGCAGGTAAGGTAGAGAATAATAATTGGGCATGATTCAGCCGACTGAATCCCTGATTCAGTCGATTGAATTAGAATGTTTTATTTTTGAATTATTTTCTAGATGCCTCTATCTATCTTGAAGGATGTAAGGGATGATGAAATTAAAATGGAAAATCAAATTAATATATATGATTGAATTTGATAAGGTAAACAGATTCGCAAAAGGATTGTGATTCGTTTTACGCGATCGTAAGAATTATCCCCACAAGACTGCAAGGATAATGTACTGGACATTGGTAGGATTTCTACCTTATTGAGACACTATGGATTATATATGACATTGGTTTTTTTCCAAATATGATGTTTACTTTGGTTAAACAAATGGTATATATTTATGAACTGATTTTCAATAATATTATGTAATTTGATATGAAATGACATTCTTGCAATCATTACCTCATGCATGGCATGCGAGGGAATACATGTGACCAGCAAACCAAGCTATGAGAGGTCCAAACATGACTTGGGTTGAGACTAGCTTGTATGAAGCTATGTAAACTGTTGAAATTTTGGCCTTGTCAGAAATGCTAGAAATGGGTACGGCGTAATTTGGGCCAAAAAGCTCCTGGGTAGACAGCCCCGAAATCCTGTGCAGAGGGAGGAGTCCACACTCCATCAGTAATTCCGATTAATAATATGTGGAAAGGTATAAAGTGACCTGGTGGTGCCGTCACAAAACACTGCGAATGTAATTGGCCAAGGGAACACCTTGATATGGTGACTTATCAAGGAAACTATTTATATATGATGTGATTGGATATGGAAATTGGGTGAGAGATCATTTGGCATTAACACCCATGACATGACATATAAGTAAGCATGACTATGATATGGACATCATGCATTGTTTTCACTACTTATGAGATGTTTTACAAACATGATATGATGTGTCTATCTTGATTTATATTAATCCTATGTGTACCATAACCCTACTTGGAATACCTACTGGGCATGTTGACTGATGCCCTACTTTTACCCTATAGATGATGGAACATGGAATGACAAGGAAACGGATATGAGACATGAAGGGAGCCAAGGATAGGAGCTTGGAATGAATGAAGTTAATTTAATTAGTTTTGATGTTTATGATGTATTGGGAGGACTGATATTTTGGACTGTAATAACTTAGACTTATTTGCTATGGTTTGATAATTTTAATGTTTTAATTTGAAGTAATATGGTGATTGGTTTTCCTTGCTTAATGATGACATGAATATGGATAACATTTTATTCATATATATTATTCCGCAAGTATTCAGAAAAACGTGTGAAATGGTTAAGTGGACTTAGTCCACGCACACGTAAAGGTGGCCAGTTAAGGTTCGCCAGTTAAGGTTCGAGTTTTGAAACTCGGACTTGCCTCGCGTCGTGGCGACCCGCTCTCTCTCACTCATTTAAGAAAAAAAATATACTCTGATTTGTGGAGAGTTAAAAAGGGCGAGGCGTTACAGTTGGTATCAGGGTGAAATCGGAAGTGTTGAATCTCACAAAGTAAGATTAATACGGTATCATGTGTTTCACTAACAAGATAAGAATCCCAATTGATCGACTCTTTGGAGTCTGCTGCACGGGGCCCAAATTAATTTACTTTGATGAGAATCAGACTGTAAGAATTCAATTTGAGAACAACACTTGATGAGAAAAACAATAGCAAGGGAAGAACAATCACTATAAATTGTGAATTTATCAAACATAGCGAAATAGGACATATCTCCCCCGAACAAGAAACATCATGATTTCCCCAAAATGAGAAACATTATATGATACATAGAAAATTCCCCAAAGTAAGAAATACAAGATGATGATTAGGCAATTTCCTCAAATATGTGAACATAAAATTTTATGAGAAAACTAAGTCAATCAATGTTTTGATGACTTAGGAAAATGCCTCCAACAAGAAGAAATACCTGACAGAACCCACATCAGGAAAAGGAACAAGACAGTGTAAATATTCCTGAGGTGCCTCCTGAGCTACAGAGTTTAGTACAAGCAGTGGTCACCTCCGTTCTACAGCAACACCCGAACGGTAATTGAGGCACAACCTCCAATGAATCGCAGAACCAAAATATGGTCAAAGATTTCCAACAGCAGCGTCCCCCTTATTTCAAAGGGAAAGAGGGACCCGCAGGAGCAAAAATTTGGATTAAAAACATCACAAAGATCTTGAAACTACTAAGATCGTCAGTGATGAGGACAAAATACTATTGGATACTTCACAATTGGTGGACAATGCCGACAAATGGTGGAAAGTAATAGAACGTCAACAAACACAGATTCCAGCAGAGGATAATACATAAATGACTTGGGACCAGTTCGCTGGGATGTTTCTAGATCATTACTTTCCAGAGGAAGATAAGGAGTGCCAGACACAAACGTTCATATCTTTGGTCTAGGGCACTATGACTGTTGCGGATTATTATCAAGAATTCCTTCGTCTATCCTGTTATGCTCTATACATGCTGGACACAGAATACAAGAAGGCTCGAAAGTTTTCAAGTCAGCTACTTTGGCAGAAGTGGTCAACCGAGCTAGCATAGCCGAACAAGAGCTGACGGAGACAGTCAGATTTGTGGATAACCGACGGGGTCAAAATGGGGGAAGTACTTTCTGCCCTCACAAGAGATTCAGACCCAACTTTGGGAGACCCTCAACTTCTACTGTTTCCACTGGAGGTTTTCGTCCCAATCAACCCTCCACATTAGGACCAGTCTCTCAGGTACCTCGAGGTGTTAACACCTGCTATCAGTGTGGCCAACATGGCCATTTCAATAAGGAGTGTCCGCAGAACAATAGATCTTCTCACTTCAAGGATGATTTCCGTCCTCCAGTTCGACCAACTCAGTCACAAGCATCCAGAGCACATAACCAGACAGGACGGGCACCCATTCCTACAGGATCTAGACGGTTATATATGTTGGTTTCTCCTCCAGAGACAGTGGGTCGTTCGGTGATTCAAGGTATGGCAGTAGTTGGTAGTTCTTATGCTTTTGCATTATTTGATTCAGGAGTATCACACTCCTTTATATCTGCTGCCTTCATATCTGCAGCTGGTAACTTAGTACAACAACTATCCACTGCACTTACTATTGTATCCCCTGTTGGAGACACATCACTGGGTCTAATATTCACCTCCGTAGACACTGAACTTGCTGAGTTCAGATTTAAATTCAACTATCTGGTACTGAAGATGAGAGAATACGACATCATATTTGACATGGACTGGTTGGCTACCTTTCAGGCCGGCATTGACTATCACCTTCGCAGAGTGACATTCTGGTCACCCATAGGAAAACGGTTTATAGTACATGCCAACAGACAGAGCATTCCTATGACAAAGAAATTACATGAAGAAATGAACCATCTTGTACTGAACAACATCAGACTAGACAAGGCGCCGGTGGCTGAACCACCTGCTATAGTGAAAGACTACGCAAGGGTATTTCCAATAGAACTCCCTAGATTGCCTCCAAAAAGGGAGATTGACTTCGAGATTAAACTTTATCCTGGCACTACTCCTTTATCATTACCTCATTACCGGATGGCCCCACAGAAATGTCTTGAGATGAAGAAACAAATTGATGAGTTGCTCAGGCTAGGATGCATCTGGTACAACACCTCGTCCTGCGAAGCACCGGTATTATTCGTTAAGAAGAAGGATGGTACTCTTCTGATGTGTGTGGATTATAGGAAGTTGAATCAGCTGACTGTCAGAAACAAGTACCCTCTGCCCATAATTGATGATTTGTTCGATCAACTCAGATGCACCAGCCATTTCTCCAAGATTGATCTTATGTCAGGCTACCATCAAATTCGTTCAGGGATGAGGACATAGAAAAAATGGCTTTCAGAACTCAGTATGGATTGTATGATTATGTGGTCATGCCTTTTGGACTCACCAATGCACCAACCGTGTTCATGGATCTAATGAATAGAATATTTCGTCCTTATCTAGATAAGTTCGTAATTGTCTTCATTGACGATGTCCTGATTTATTCCACCAGTCGGGAGGAGCATACTGAGCATTGGAGGATAGTCCTAGACACACTAAAGAAGAATCAGTTATATGCCTAAGCAATCAAGTGCTAGTTTTGGCTATCTGAGGTCAACTTTTTGGGACACAGGAATAGCCGTGGACCCGGCTAAAGTGGCAGCGATTAGAGATTCGAAAGCTCTGAAGAACGTGACGGAAATCCCCAGCTTTCTGGAATTGGCTGGCTACTATCAGAAATTTATTATGGACTTCTCCAAGACTGTGGGTTCGCTCACTCGACTAACTCAGAAAGGAGTCAAATTTGAATGGTAGGACGTGTGTAATCGAAGATTTGAGGATCTGAGACAGAAGCTTACCACCGCCCCTATTCTAATTTTTTCGGAAAGAGGTAAGGGATATGATGTATATGTAACACCTGTTTTATATTACCCTCTTTTGAAATTTTCGTCCCGAAAATCGAGCGAAGTAGGGTTCTAAACAAATTACATAAATAGCTCAGGATGAGCTGCTCTCATTTCTGATTCAAGTTCCTAGGTGACTTCCTCATTACCATGCTGGCCCCATATCACCTTGAAAAATTGAATTGCTCGGTTTTGTAACACCCTTTGTTCCGTCTCAACCACTCTGACAAGCCTTTCGACGTAGGTCACGTCGCTTTGCACTCACTTCTATGTCTCGTACGTTCAACACATGTGAGGGGTCAGGATTGTATTTCCTCAACATAGATACATGAAATACATCGTGCATTGATGACAACTGTGGAGGGAGTATCAATCGATAAGCCACTTCCCCCACCCTCTTTTAGATTGGAAAGGGTCCCACAAATCTGGGTGACAATTTCCCTTTCTTTCCAAATCTCATATGTCCCTTTCGTGGCAAGACTTTCAAGAACACTAAGTCTCCCACTTCAAACTCAAGGAATCTCCTTCTTTTATCAGCGTAGCTTTTCTGACGACTCTGTACAGTGAGCATATATTGTCGTATCACCTTAATCTGTTCTGTAGTCTCCGTAACTAGCTCAGATCCAATAAGTGCAGGCTCACCAGCCTCATTCCAACACACTGGTGATCTACAGGGTCTACCATACAATGCCTCAAATGGAGCCATCTTGAGGATTGTATTTCCTCAACATAGATACATGAAATACATCGTGCATTGATGACAACTGTGGAGGGAGTATCAATCGATAAGCCATTTCCCCCACCCTCTTTTGGATTGGAAAAGGGTCCCACAAATCTGGGTGACAATTTCCCTTTCTTTCCAAATCTTATATGTCCCTTTCGTGGCAAGACTTTCAAGAACACTAAGTCTCCCACTTCAAACTCAAGGAATCCTCTTCTTTTATCAGCGTAGCTTTTCTGACGACTCTGTACAGTGAGCATATATTGTCGTATCACCTTAATCTGTTCTGTAGTCTCCGTAACTAGCTCAGATCCAATAAGTGCAGGCTCACCAGCCTCATTCCAACACACTGGTGATCTACAGGGTCTACCATACAATGCCTCAAATGGAGCCATCTTGAGGCTTGCCTAATAGCTGTTGTTGTATAAAAACTCGACTAGTGGTAAATGATCTTCCCAACCATCCTTAAAGTCTACATCCAAGCTCTCAGCATATCCTCCAATGTTTGTATTGTTCTTTCCGACTGGCCATCAGTCTGAGGATGAAAAGCTGTGCTAATTAACAAGTTTGTTCCCATAGCCGACTGCATGCTCTGCCACACCCTACCGGTGAATCGGCCATCTCTGTAGGACATAATAGTCCTGAGGATACCATGTAGCCTGATGATATCCTTGATATACCGCCATCCCAAAGTCTCAGACGAGTCTGTCATATTGATTGGGAGAAAATGCGCAAACTTGGTCAAACAGTCCACCACAACCCATATTGCATCGTTACCTTTTGATGACCTTGGTAGTCCTGTCACAAAATCCATGGAAATATGCTCCCATTTCCATTCTGGCACTGGTAAGGGTTTGAGTAATCCTGGCGGCTTCTGATGTTCTGTCTTGACTTGTTGACAAGTAAGGCAGTGAGAGACAAAGTTAGCTACATATCTTTTGAGTCCATGCCACCAATAATGTCTTTTTAGGTCATGGTACATTTTGGTACTACCCGGATGAATAAAGAGTTTTGTTTGATGAGTTTCGATCAACAACTCCCTTCTGTAGCTTTGAGGCACATATGTCCAACCTCAGAATAAGAGACCTTGTCCAGGTTGTAACTCCCATTCTGGTATATCTTCCCCAATTGACATTTTAGCCCATATTTCCTCCACTTCCAGATCTGTCCGCTGTTCTTGCTCAATCTTGGAAACCATGCTGGACCGTACCATCAGATTATACATGCTCCCACGGTCCTTGATGTACAAATTAAATTATTGAATGATTGTCAACATTTCCCATTCATTCATAATCAAACTGGCCACTGTTGCATGTCACATACAACTGAGGGCATCCGCTAGCTTGTTCGCCTTGCCAGGATGATATTGTAGTCCAAACTCATAGTCTTACAGATATTCCATCCATCTGTGTTGCCTCATAATGATTTCTTTATGATTAAATAGATATTTCAAACTCTTGTGATCTAAAAAAACACCTCAAATTTCTCGCCATATAAATAATGTCTCTAGCTTTTGAGAGCGAAGACCACTGCAGCTAACTCCAGATCATGAGTGGGATAGTGGCGTTCATGAATTTTCAGTTGACTTGAACCGTATGCCACTATATGATGACTTTGGGTGAAAGAAACCCAAGTCCTTCTCCTGAAGCATCACAATATACTTCATATCCCTTGCCTCTTTCCGGCAAAATTAGAATAGGAGCAGTTGTAAGCTTTTCTTTCAGATCTTCGAATCTTCGGTTACACACATCAGACCATTCAAATTTGACTCCTTTCTGAGTGAGTCGGGTGAGTGGAGCCACAATCTTGGAGAAGTCCATAATAAACTTCCGATAATAGCCAGCCAGTCCCAGAAAGCTGTGGATTTCAGTCACATTCTTCGGAGCTTTCCAGTCTCTAACTGCTGCCACGTTAGCCGGGTCTACGGCTATTCCTTCTGCCGATATGACATGTCCTACAAAATTGACCTCAGAGCCAGAACTCGCACTTGCTTGCATTGGCATATAATTGATTCTTCTTCAACGTGTCCAGGACTATCCTCAGATGTTCAACATGCTCCTCCCGACTTGTAGAATAAATCAGGATATCGTCAATGAAAACAATCACAAACTTATCCAGATAAGGTCAAAATATTATGTTCATCAGATCCATGAACAAGGCTAGCACATTGGTGAGTCCAAACGGCATGACTACATATTCATATAATCCATATCGAGTTCTGAAAGCCGTCTTCTCTATGTCTTCATCCCTGACACGGATTTGATGGTAGCCTGACATCAGATCAATTTTGGAGAAATGACTGGAGCCTCTGAGTTGATCGAACAGGTCATCAATCCTGGGTAGAGAGTACTTGTTCCTGACCGTCAGCTGATTCAACTTTCTGTAATCCACACACATTCGAAGCGTACCATCTTTCTTCTTCACAAATAATTCGGGTGCTCCCCAAGATGAAGTGCTATTCCGGATGCATCCCAGTCTGAGTAACTCATCAATTTGTTTCTTCAGCTCATACATCTCTACTGGGGCCATCCGGTAATGCGGCAATGATACTGGAGCAGTGCCAAGATATAACTTGATCTCGAAGTCAATCTCCCTATTTGGAGGCAAGCCAGGGAGTTCTGTCGAGAATACCTCTGTGTAGTCTTTCACTACTGCAGGTAGTTCAACCATTGGCACCTTATCTAGTCTGATGTTGTTCAGTACTAGACGGTTCATTTCTTTGTCCAATCTCCTGATCCTTGGAATGCTCTGTTTGTTAGCATGTACCACATATCGTTTTCCCTTGGGTGACCAAAATATCACCCTGCGGAGATGACAATCAATGTTGGCCTGGAAGTTAGCCAACCAATCCATACCAAATATGATGTCGTACTCTGTCATCTCGAGTACTAGATAGTTGAATTTAAATCTGAACCCAGCAAGTTCAGTGTCTACAGAAGTGCAGATCAGACTCACTGATGTGTCTCCAATAGGGGATACAATAGTAAGTGCAGTGGACAATTGTTGTACTAGAGTGCCAGTAGCAGATATAAAGGAGTGGGATGTTCCTGAATCAAATAGTGCAAAGGCATATGAACTACCAACTACTGCCATACCTTGAATCACCGAATGATCCACTGTCTCTAGAGGAGGAATCAAAGTATATAGCTGTCCAGATCCTGTCGGAATAGGTGCCCGTCCTGTCTGGTTATGTGCTCTAGATGCTTGAGACTGAGTTGGTTGAGCTGGATGACGGAAAGAGCCCCTGGAGTGAGGAGGTCTATTGATCTGTGGACACTCCCTCTTGAAATGGCCTTACTGGCCACACTGAAACAGGTGCTAACAACTCGAGTAACATGAGAGACTCATCCTGATGTGGAGGGCTGATTGTGACGAAAACCTCTAGTGGTCCCACTAGAAGGTGAGGGTCTCCCAAAGTTGGGTCTGAATCTCTTGTTCGGGCGGAAAGTATTTCCCCCGCTTTGACCTCATCGGTTATCCACAAACCTGACTGTCTTTGCCAACTTTTGTTTGGCTAAACTAGCTTGACTAACCACTTCTGCCAAAGTAGCTGATTTGAATATTGTGACTTTGGCTCTTAAGTTAGGTCGCATGCCTCGTTCAAACTTCCGAACCTTCTTGTATTCTGTGTCTACCATGTACAAAGCATAACATGATAGGCGGAGAAACTCCTGATAATAGTCCACAATCGTCATGGTGCCCTGGATTAGAGATATAAACGCTTGTGTCTGGCGCTCTTTCTCCTCCTCTGGAAAATAATGATCTAGAAACATTCCAACGAATTGGTCCCACGTCATCTCAGTCTTTTCCCCCACTGGAATCTGTGCCTGCTAACGTTCTATAACTCTCCACCATTTTCCGACATCATCCACCAACTGTGAAGTAGCCAACAGTATCATGTCCTCATCACCAGTGATCTTGAGCAGTTTCAAAATCTTGGTAATATTCTCGATCCAGTTTTTCGCTCCTATGGGTCCCTCTTTCCCTTTGAAATAAGGGGGAAGTTGCTGTTGGAAATCCTTAACCATGTTCTGGTCCTGTGATTCATTGGAGGTTGCGCCTCCATTGCCGTTCTGATGTTGTTGTAGAACAGAAGTAACTACTGCCTGTACCAGGCTCTGGAGCTCAGGAGGTAATTCAGGAATGTTCACATTGTTTTGTCCCTCTTCTTGGTGTGGATGTTGTATCTCTTCCTCCTGATGAGGGTTTTGTCGGGTATTTCTTCTTATCAGAGGCATTTTCCTAAGTCATTGAAACATTGCTTGACTTAGTTTCCTCATAAAATCTTATTTTTACATAGTTGGGGAGATTGCCAAATCATCATCTTGCATTTCTTGTTTTGGGGAATCCTTCTTATGTATCATATATTGTTTCTCATTTTGGGAAATTCTAATGTTTCATGTTTGGAGGAGATATGCTCTACTTGCTATGTTTGATAAATCCACAATTCATACTGATTGTCCTTCACTTGCTGTTATGCCTTTCTCATCAAATGTTGTTCTTAGATTGAATGCTTACAGTCTGATTCTCAACAAAGTAAATTAATCCGGCCCCCCGTGCAGCAGACTCGAAAGAGTCGATCAGTTGGGATTCTTATCTTGTCAGTGAGACATGATACCGTATTAATCTTACTTTGCAAGATTCAACACTTTCGATTTCGCTCTGATACCAACTGTAATGCCCCGCCATTTTCACTCTCCGAACATCAGAGTATATATATACATATATGTATATATATATATATATATATATTTTTTTAAATAAAGAGTGAGAGAGAGCGGGAACGTCACGATGCGAGCTAAATTCGGGTTTTCAAAACTCGACCCTTAACTGGCCACCTTTACGTGTGCGTGGACTAAGACCACTAAGACATTTCACACGCTTACAAATAATTGCGGAATAAACATATGGATAAGATTTCATCCATATAACTGACATCAATATTAAGCAAAGAAGTCAATCATATAAAATTAACTGAAGTTTAAATATCCAAAATATCATAAAACCATAGCACAATAATCTAAGCTATTAAAATCCCAAAATTATCAGTTCTCCCAATACATCAACTCAAATCAATTAAACAAAATAATGCATAAACTGCCCAAGTTCCGATGCTTGGCTTCCTTCACGTCCCATGTCCTTTCCATTCCCTGTTCCATCATCTATAGGGTAGAAGTAGGGCGTTAGTCAACGCGCACAGTAGGAATTTCAAATAGGGTTATGTACACATAAGATCAATATAAAATTAGAATAAGTACATTATATCAAAATTGTAAACATCTCATAGTACTAAAAACAGCACGTGATAATCATATCCAAATCATGCTAATGTATGTGTTATGTCATAGGTGTCATGTGCCAATGATTCCTTGTCCAATCTCCATATCCAATCACAATACAAATCATATCCATAGTTTCCTTGATAAAATAAAGATATCAAGGTGTTCCTTTGGCCATTTATGTCCGCAGTGTTCTGTGACAGCACCACTAGGTCACTATTATACCTCCCCACCTATGTTAATCGGAATTACCGATGGAGCGTGGACTCCTCCCTGTGCACAGGGTTCTTGGACTAGTTACCCCGGAGCTCTTTGGCCCAAATTACACCGTACCCCTATCTAGCAATCCCAGATAAGGCCAAAATATCAATGGTTCACATAGCTTCTTTCAAGCTAGTTTTCAAGCCCCAAGTCATGTCTAGACAGCTCATAACTTGGCTTGCGGTCCCATGTACTCCCTCCCATGCCATGCATGAGACCATGAATGCAATAATGCCATTTCATTTCAAATCACATGCTACTATCGAAAACAGTTCATAATCATAAACATTTATTTGGTCAAACTCATCATATTTGGAAATACAAATCAGCATCACAAATATATATAAGATCCACAGGTATTTCAATAAGGTAGGAATTCTACCAAATTCCAGTATATTATCTTTGCTGTTTGTGAAGATACCGTTAAACGAGCACGTCACAACGAATCGTTAACCCTTTGCGAAATCTCTTTATCTTAATGAATTTAATCACATACATATGTCAATTTGATTATCCATCTAATTTCTATCATCCCTTACAGCCTTCTAGATAAACTGAAGTTTCTGGAAGATTATTAAAAATTTAAACTTTTCAATTCAGTCTTGGCTAAAATTCAACTCGGAACTGTTTTAACCCTGACTCGTAACCTTTCAGTCGACTGAATCCCAGATTCAGTTGGTTGACTCTGAGTCAAATCCTCTGTATTCTCAGTTAATCCTCTTTCAGTCGACTGAATCACATATTCAGTCGGCTGACTTTGGATCAGATCAACTGTGTGTTCAGCCAGTATAGATTCAGTCGCCTGAATCATTAGCCAACAATTTACGTGTTTAACAAGTATTAGTTCAGTCAATTGAATCATAGATTTAGTCGGCTGAACCACGTCAGATTACCTTATTTGTTCGATACGTCTATGTTCAATCGACTGAATCCTAGGTTCAGTCGACTGTAACGCCAATAAACCTTATATATTTTAATCCTGTCCATGTTCAGTCGACTGAATCACAAGATTCAGTCTGCTGAAACTCCTAGAAACTTATTTCTGATTCGGCCACTACCAGTTCAGTCTCTTTTGTTTGCATCTTTGGCTTGACCTCTTTTGTTTGCATCTTTGGCTTGACCGTTCTTCATAAAATTCATTCCTAATATTATTCAAACATATTTAACATCATCCATATAACTCTTAGTTGGATTTACTCTACCCTCTAGCCAAAGCTAGAGTCATTTCCATTTATCCTTTCATTCTTGTGCCATGGAACATGATTCTAAATTCCATCCTTTGGTTGTTGGTTTTCAACACCCATCCATTCCTCACATGGATTTCCAATTCCATGGCTCTATGATTGTTTGGCCAGTCCTTTGAACCAAATATGGAATCCATAGTTTCGGCCACACCATGGCCAAAACTATGGCTTTCCTTGTTCTTAATCTTATATTGTTTAAACTCATACATACCTTCTTTCCCTGTCTCCTTCGTTTCTTTTGATCTGAATTCACTCTTTAGTCCTCCTTTCCTTCCTTCGTTCTTCAGCAATTTTCCATATACAATGGTGTAAGTGGGAGGGAGATAAAAGAGAGGAGAAGAGGAGAGAAAATCTCTTTATTCAATAGAGAGAGAATTCGGCCAAAGGGTGAGCAACCCCTTGAATTATGACCCTTTGTATACCAGTCCCAACCCTTTCACTTCCCCTCTTTAACATTTGTCCAACCAAGGAGTCCCTTGGTTAACCAAGAGGACACTTGGCTTAAGCTAAGAGATCCCTTTTTGACTTCCATCGAGTCATGGGTTTTCATCCCCATAAGATGGAAAGTTTCCATCTTCCCTCTTAACTCACCTTAATATGGAAGTCTCCTCAACTTCCATCTTAACTCATCTCCAACTCAAGCCTTAATTTAAACTCAATTGAGCTCACTCATTCATGGTTGACTTCGTCAACCCTGACTTAACCGATCTGGCATGTGGTGACATGGCATGTGGGTCCCATCCTTGCCATGTCACTTGATGATGTGGCACCTTGTTTAGTTGGCTTCCATGCATGCCACATGGCAATGCCACCTCACTTGATGAGGTGGATTTAATGTGTTGGGTTTTAATTGGGTATCTTATCCAATTACTTCAACCTTACCCATTTACCTTAGAATCAACTCATCTATGACCCATTGGGTCCCAATTGGGTAATTGATGCATTTAATTACATTCACCCAATTTCTTTCAAATCAAATCCTACCCATGATCCATTGGGTCTTAATTGGGTAATTGACCCAATTCTTTACACATCTAAGGTCCATTCTAATTTTTCCAATCTTAAATTCAACCAATTAGCAATTTAAATAAACAAATCCAATATTTATGAAATGAAAAATCTGGGGTATTACAGTATACTGTGATGTTTCAGGAGAAGGACCTAGGTGCTCTCTCACTCAAAGTCATCATGTGGTGGCATATGGTTCAAGGCAACTGAAAATGCATGAACGCAACTATCTCACTCATGATTTGGAATTAGCTGCAGTGGTTTTCGCTCTCAAAAGTTGGAGACACTATCTATATGGTGAGAAATTCAAAGTATTTTCAGACCATAAGAGCTTAAAGTATCTATTCGATCAAAAGGAACTCAATTTGAGACAAAGCAGATGGATGGAATATCTGCAAGATTATGAATTTGCACTACGATATCATCTTGGTAAGGCGAACAAAGTGGCCGATGCCCTCGTCGTATCTCACATGCAATAGTGGCCAGTTTGATTATGGAAGAATGAGAAATGCTGACGACCATTCGAGAGTTCAATTTGTACATCAAAGATTGTGGGAGCATGTATAATGTGATGGTACGGTCTAGTATGGTTTCCAAGATTGAACAAGAACAGCGGATAGATCCTGAAGTGGCAAAAATATGGGCCAAAATGTCGACTGGTCAGGTCATACCAGAATGGGAATTACGACCTGGACAAGGTCTCTCATTTCGAGGTAGGACATATGTGCCTTAAAGCTGCAGAAGAGAGCTGCTGGTCGAAGCTCATCAATCGAAACTCTCTATCCATCCGGGTAGCACCAAAATGTACCATGATCTGAAAATAATTTTTGGTGGCATGGACTCAAAATAGACGTGGCTAACTTTGTCTCTCACTGCCTTACTTGTCAGGAAGTCAAGACAGAACATTAGAAGCCGCTAGGACTGCTCAAACCTCTACTTGTGTCCGAATGGAAATGGGATCATATTTCCATGGATTTTGTGACAGGACTGCCAAGGTCTTCAAAGGGTAACGATGCAATCTGGGTTGTGGTGGACCTTCTGAACAAGTCTGCATATTTTCTCCCAATCAAGATGACAGACTCGTCTGAGACTTTGGGACGGTGGTATATCAAGGATATCATCTGGCTACATGGTATACCCAGGACTATTGTGTCCGACAGGGGATGGTAGATTCACTGGCAGAGTGTGACAGAGCATGTAGTCGGCTATGGGAACAAGTTTATTAATCAGCACAACTTTTCATCCACAGACTGACTGTCAGTCAGAGAGAACAATACAAACAATGGAAGATATGCAGAGAAACTGCATGTTAGACTTCAAGGGTGGTTGGGAAGATCATCTACCACTGTTTGAGTTCTCATATAACAATAGTTACCAGGCAAGCCTTAAGATGGCTCCATTTGAGGCATTGTATGGTAGACCCTGTAGATCACCAGTGTGTTGGACAGAGGCAGGTGAGCCTGCACTTATTGGACCTGATCTAGTTGTAGAAACCACGGAACAAATCAAGGTGATACGACAGCATCTGCTTAAAGCGCAGAGTCGTCAGAAGAGCTTTGCTGACAAAAGGAGAAGATTTCTTGAGTTTGAAGTGGGAGATCTAGTGTTCTTGAAGGTCTCACCACGAAAGGGACAGATGAGATTTGGAAAGAAAGGGAAACTGTTACCCATATTTGTGGGACCCTTTCCAATCCATGAAAGGGTTGGGGAAGTGGCCAATCGTCTGATACTCCCTGCAGAGTTGTCAGAACTACACGATGTGTTTCATGTTTCTATGTTGAGGAAATACAATCCTGACCCATCGCACGTGCTGAATGTGCAAGACATAGAAGTGCAAAGCGACATATCTTACGTCGAGAGGCATTTCTGAGAGATTGAGATGGAACAAAGGGTGTTACAGAACCGAGCAATTCTGTTCGTCAAAGTGGTATGGGATCGACATGGTAATGAGGAAGCCACTTGGGAGCTTAAATCAGAAATGAGGACAGCTCATCCTGACCTATTTGTGTAAGTTTTTTGAAACCCTGCTTCGCTCGATTTTTCGGGACGAAAATTTCAAAAAGAGGGTAATATTGTAACACCCCGGATTTCCATAGATTATAATATATATTGTATTGGCCCATTTGGTTTTCAATTTAATGGAATTTTAAATTAAAAAGTGGAAATTGACATTAGATGGGCAAGAAATGGGTCAATTATCCAATTAAGACCCAATGGGTCATGGTGAGCTTGATTTTAAAGCAATTGGGTAAGTTTAAAGTAAATGGGTCAATTACCCAATTAAAATCCAATGGATCATAGATGAGCTTAATTTTAAAGTAATTAGGTAAGTTTAAAATAAATGGGTCAATTACCCAATTAAGACCCAATGGATCATAGATGAACTTAATATTAAAGTAATTGGGTAAGTATAACTAAACTATTTGAATTGGATAATTAAGGTTTTTAATATATTAAAATCCACCTCATCAAATAAGGTGGCATGTGAGTGAGGTGGCATTGCCATGCATGTCATCACATGGGAGCCTAGTAGACAAGGAGGCCACATCATCAAGTGACATGGCCAAGATGGGACCCAAATGCCATGTACCACATGCAAGGCCGGCCATGTCATGGTTGACTTGGTCAACCACTAATGTGTTCAATTGAGTTAAGGTGTGTTGAGTTGGGCAGATGAAAGGCTTCCATCTCAAAGGGCATGAAACCAAGAGACACGTTGGAAGTCAAAGAGTTTTCTTGGTTTAAGCCAAGGGTTCCTTGGTTAAACCCAGGCCCTCATGGGTGAAACAAACCATGATGAGGGAGAGTGAAGAGTCTAGGACTGTTACATAAAAGACACCAACCAAGGGGTACTCCACACCCCTTGGCCGATCACTCCTCCTCTTGCACACAAGAGTTTTCTTCCTCTTCTCTCCTCTCTCTCTCCCCTCTACACCTCTATACTTGGAGAATTGTCGAAGAACAAAGAAAGGAGAAAAAGGATTAAGGAAGAAAGTAGAAATCAAAAGAAAAGAAGGAGACGGGAAAGAAGGTATATTTAAGACTTAACACCATAGGAAGGAACCCAAGGAAACCATATAGGTTTGGCCATGGTGAGGCCGAACCCATGGGTTCCATAATTGATGGAATAGATGGCTAAATTGTTATAAGGTCATGGAATTGGAAATTCACTCAAGGAATGGTTATGGGTTGAAATAAACAACCAAAGGATTGAATTCAAAACCATGTTATAATGATACAAAGATTAAATGAATAATGGAAAAAATCCTAGCCTTGGCTAGTGGGTAGAGTAAGTTCACAAAGAAAAGGCGTGGAAGATGAAATCCATGTTTAAAAATGATAAGGATGGATTTCATGAAGAAGGGCCTAACCATGCATGCAAACAGAGAAAACTGACAAAGAAGTCAGTCGGCTGAATCTCAGGATTCAGTCGACTGAAAGGGTGTTGGCCGTGCAAACAAGGGTAATCTGGGAGTTTCAGCCTACTGAATCTAATGATTTTGTCGATTGAAAGGGGGCTGGCCGGGCACATAAGGGATATCTGGGTGTTTCAGCCGATTGAATCCTATAATTCAGTCGATTGAAAGTACACTGGGTAAGCACAGATGGGGTCCATTTATATTTATGCCGACTGAATCTTTGATTCAATCGACTGAATGTAGATGTACCAAACAAGTAAGTGATCTTGTGCGTTTCAGCCTACTGAATGTTATGATTCAGTAGACTGAAGGTATACTTACCAAACATGTAAACAGTTTGTTAATAATTCAGCCGACTGAATATGTGATTCAGTCGACTGAACGTGTACTGACCAAAGAACATAGAAGATTTGAGCCAAAGTCAGCCGACTGAATATGTGATTCAGTCGACTGAACGTGTACTGAGCAAAGAACATAGAAGATTTGACCTAAAGTCAGTCGACTGAATATATGATTCAGTCGACTGAAAGTTTGAGGGTAAGGCAGAGAATAGTAATTGGACATGATTCAGTCGGTTGAATCTCTGGTTCAGTCGATTGAATTAGAATGTTTTTTTTTTTGAATTATTTTCCAGATGCCTCTGTCTATCTAGAAGGATGTAAGGGATGATGAAATTAAAACGGAAAATCAAATTAATATATGTGATTGAATTTGATAAGGTAAACATATTCGCAAAAGGATCGTGATTCGTTTTAAGCAATCGTAAGCATTATCCCCACAAGACTGCAAGGATAGTGTACTGGACATTGGTAGGATTCCTACCTTATTCAGACACTATGGATTATATATGACACTGGTTTTTTTTCCAAATATGATGTTTACTTTGGTTAAACAAATGGTATATGTTTATGAACTGACTTTCAATGATATTATGTAATTCGATATGAAATGACATTCTTGCATTCATTACCTCATGCATGGCATGGGAGGGAATATATGTGACCAGCAAGGCAAGTTATGAGCGGTCCGAACATGACTTGGGCTTGAGACTAGCTTGTATGAAACTATGTAAACTGTTGAGATTTTGGCCTTGCTCGGGATGCTAGAAACGGATACGGCATAATTTGGACCAAAGAGCTCCTGGATAGACAGTCCCGAAACCTTTCACAGAGGGAGGAGTCCACACTCCATCGGTAATTTCGATTAATAATATGTGGGGAGGTATACAGTGACCTGGTGGTGCTGTCACAAGACACTGCGGACGTAATTGGCCAAGGAACACCTTGATATGGTGACTTTTCAAGGAAACTATTTATATATGATGTGATTGGATATGGAAATTGGGTGAGAGATTATTTCGCATTAACACCCATAACATGACACATAAGTAAGAATGACTATGATATGGACATCATGCATTGTTTTCAATACTTATGAGATGTTTTACAAACATGATATGATGTATCTATCTTGATTTATATTAATCCTATGTGTACCATAACCCTACTTGGAATACCTACTGGGCATGTTGACTGATGCCCTACTTCTATCCTATAGATGATGGAACATGGAATGACAAGGAAACGGATATGAGACATGAAGGGAGCCAAGGATAGGAGATTGGAATGAATGAAGTTAATTTAATTAGTTTTGATGTTTATGATGTATTGGGAGGACTGATATTTTGGACTGTAATAACTTAGACTTATTTGCTATGGTTTGATAATTTTAATGTTTTAATTTGAAGTAATATGGTGATTGGTTTTCCTTGCTTAATGATGACATGAATATGGATAACATTTTACTCATATATATTATTCCGCAAGTATTCAGAAAAACGTGTGAAATGTTTAAGTGGACTTAGTCCACACACACGTAAAGGTGGCCAGTTAAGGTTCGGGTTTTGGAATTTTGGACTTGACTCGCGTCGTGGTGTCCCGCTCTCTCTCACTCATTTTTTTTTAAAAAAATATAGTCTGGTTTGTGGCGAGTGAAAAAAGGTAGGGCGCTACAACTACCGACTCTACATTTTGAAAGTAGATGGAAAAACAAATTTTCTTTTAATTGGTTTTGTTGGAGCAAAACATCCCCTTGGCAACTCTTGGGTGTATCTCTCCACCCACTCTAGAAGTTTTAGCCAACTTGCCCTCTTTATATGGCGCAAGACACTAAATTTTTGGAGGATCTTTGCATTAGCAGTCCTTTCAATGTTAAGTTTGGAGAACGCCTCGTACGGCTTAAGGGCATAAGAATGGGTGCTTTGTCATCCTCTTCTATTTCAATTTCTTCTTCCTCTCCATCTTCTCCCTCATTTTCTACTTGGACTTCCTCATCCTCATTTTCTTGATCATCTCCTTGGACTCCCTCATCTCCTCTTTCTCCCACATTCATATCAACTCCTTGAGGTTCTTCATCCTCAGACCCAGTCCAAGAAGTTTGTTCTCCTTCATCCTCTTTGTGATGGACAGGAGGAGTGGGTTCCCTTATGACAAATTGTCTGCTAGCCCTTCTACTAGGGAGTTTAGAAGGTCTCACTAAGGGTGCATCAGAGGGTGTTTCCTCTAGGGTAAGAAGTAATGGTCTAGTGTCTCTTGAAATTTCCTTTCCCTTATGGGTTTTAGGCCTCTTGGGAGGAGGGGAGGGTGCTACAGGGATGTCCTCAGTTACAGGGGTCTTGTAGTTCTTTGGTAATCTTATCCTAGCCATGGTTTTTGTTTTTCCAAACAAAACACAAGAAAAAATCGAAATGGGGGTCAATTCAAAAGCTTACCCTAACCAAAATCTCTCAAATCTGTGAGAGAGAGGACCACACCTGAAGGATGAAGCTTTTCTCTGGAGAAATCCTGCAAGAATCAGTCGGAGGAGTTGCTCTCATAACCTAGGGCAACGACGAATCGTTAGTTTTGGAAGAAGAGGGAAGACGATCGAAAGAGGAGAAGTGAAATGGGTTTCAATCGCAACAATGGTTTTTACTTAAGAGAACCCTATTCGACACAGAAGATACATCGTCCAGACGATCGGTCGTTGAGCCAATCAATAGTCATTCGGCGATCAATCGTCATGACAGTTACAGATTTTCCTTCTAAAAATCCAATTTTGTTTTGAAAACTCCTCTTTGTTTTTCAACAACATACACAAATCATTTTCAATATGATACGCATCACATATACCATAAACACATCTTGCAATTAATCAAATTGAAAATCGCATGTTCAAATTAAGCATATTTGATCAAAGCATACAAGAACAATATAAAGTTTCGAACACCATTCAAGTATGTAAACAAACAACCACGTTTAACATATTGAAACTGAAATGAGACTTGGAAATTGAATTTCCATGGAATGTATGGTTTTTCAAGTAAGACTAATGCTATAGCTAGGAAAAGCACAGTCTAAGCTTGTAGTCACCAATTCATTTTCATGTCATAGCTCTTGGGTTATTTGAACTCAATTGCCTCTAGAGTTCAATTTGCAATGGTTTAAGATATGAAAGTAAATCTAAAACCAAAGCCACACATGATTAAATGGTAGTCTATCTCCTAGGTACCCATATGGTTGAGTTTGGTCTTTCATACACATTCCTTTGAACAAACCTTGGTTGTCCAAACATTGGGTGCCTTAACTCCTTCAAGCCATGATCTAATTGTCTCAACAAGGAGTCTTGCCTTGCGTCCACCTTCCTTAGAGGTTAATGTCTTTTAACATTAGGCCTTGGTGGATGCATTTTTGCCTTAACATTTGGTTTTGGTGGATGCATTTTAACCGTAACATTTAAAGGGTGTTTAAGGGCTTTATCTTTCAAGTATCTCTTTCTAAGGTTGCATTCCATCTTATAATGTCCAACCTTGTGACAATAGAAGGATTTTCCCTTAGGAGATTTAGACACATTTCTCTTAACAAAGACCCTTTGGCCAATAGGTCCATTGGTTTCCAATGAGGAAACTATTGAAGGGTTTTTTCATTCTCTTTCAACTTAATGATTTCACCATTAGAGGTTTTCAAATTTGAGATGAGGAGAGTGTTTTCATTTTTTTAAGTCTTCTAATTGGCTAGACATGTTTGAGTTTTCAATTTTAGCTGTCTATTGTTTTAGCCAATCTCTCACTCTCAAGATACAAAGTATTGTAGGATGCTTGAAGATCATCATCTTCACTCTCAACCCCCGTTTCAATTTGAGGTGCAACTGGGTCACCAACTATGAATGCCATGGAACTCTTATGTGTTTCAACATTTTTCTTGTTTTTCCTCTTCCGAATCAATTTCCGACTCAAATATGTCCTCATAGGTCACATTCTTAGCCTTTTTGAAATTTTCCGATGGACATACATTTGCATAGTGCCCACGTCCACCACAATTGAAACATGTTTGTTCTTTTGACTTCTTCTTCTCTTTCTCACCATGAGGTTCACGGTTTTTAGAGAATTTTTCACTTGTTTATCCATTTTTAAATTTTCTCATCTTCTTGTCATGTTAAAAAAAATTAAATATTTTTTAGTAAGTAAGGTCATTTCTTCACTTGGGTCTTCTTCCAATTTCAATTATTTTTCTTTAATTTTTGGAAGTTTGATGGAAGATTTCAAGGCAATGGACTTGTCCTTGGGTGGTTCAAGGTTCAACTAAAAAATTTGAAGAGAGGCCACCAAATCATCAACCTTCATTTGGGCAACATTCCAATATTCTTCAATTGCCACCTTCTTAGATTCAATTCTTTTGCAATATTTCTCAAGATCTTTGTGCATACTTTCTCATCAGGAATTTTATCACAGAGAGCCCACATAGATTAACAGTATCACTAACTCTAGAATAGAAGTCCATAAAGGTTTTTTCTTCATGCAGTTTTAGGCTATCAAACTTTGACTCTGACAATTGAAGTTTTGACCTCTTCACAACGAATGTACCTTCATGGGTTCTCTCGAGAATTTCCCATGCTTCTTGTGCGGTCTCACACATCATGATTCTCTTGTATTCATTGGGTGATAGGGCACAATTCAAAGCATTAAGATCTCTACCATTAGCAGTGTACATGGTTTTACATTTGTAGACCATTTGGAGTATTTCTTAAGTACAATGGTTGTGGAACTAGAAGTCGCATCCTTTTTCTCTTCTGTAGGTTCTTTCCAACCTTGTCTAACCGATTCCCATGCAGAACCATCAATGGATATGAAGAAAAATTTCATTTCTTGCTTTCCAACGGGCATAATTGGATCCATCGAAATATGGGGGTTTAGAGATGGCATGGCTATCTCCAATGGACATGATTCTAGCACTTGGATCACTTGGATGATTAAATCCTTAAAATGAGAATGAGATTCTGATACTGTTAGTGCATCGGCTTGGCCAAGTCCCAATGTCTATCAATTCCATGATACGAAAAGAAGCACTTGCTGGAAGCTTGAAGACCTAAGATGATCAAGGGAAAACATCATGCTCCACCAAATTGATGCTCATTGTTATGACAATCACAAAACAGGTAAAAAGGTCATAGATGACTTTAGGTGGTACCCACACCTTAGAGAGGACTATCTCTAGGCTTAGAAAAACAAATGGTTAAATCATATGAAGCTTAGTGAGGAAGTTTGGCAGTGAATTGGAACCCAACTTAGAAATATGTATTTGGTTTCACTGTTAGCTCAACCAGTCGTTATCACAGACCCCTCGGTAGAGACAGGATCGACCCATCGTGGTCAAAGACTGGTCGGCCCGAATGACATAAGTTCTGGAACATTGAACTGACATTCTGGGTATGCCTCTAATCGAGAGTCTTGTATCCACTGACTCCTCGGTGAAAGGCTGAAACGACCCATCGTGGTCAATGACTCCTCTATCAAGATTTGAAGTTCTGAAACTTTGATCTCATGTGGACTCTCAAAGGAGCAGACATATCGGCAATCAAATACCAATCGACAGTGTCAGGACCGACCCCTCGGTAATTGGTGTCAGGGCATTCCGGGAACAAGTTTCTAGAGATGAAACTATTGTCAAACATGTTTTTGCACCAGAACGAGCTTCTCGTATGGACCGACCTCTCGGTGCCATAAGGGTCGACTCATCGGCGGCAACGACATGTCGACCAGTAAAGAATATTACCATTGAGAGTGCAATTAATGTACAATGGTCGGGACTACAACAGTAACATTTATAAGCACCGACCCCCGGTGCCACCGACCTGTCGATACATTACCTTTACTACAATTGGTTGCCTTCGCTATATAAACCAATCTTTATGCAACCAGTTGGCTTTTTTCGGACGGATCAGTTGGATCTTTATCAATGAGCTTAACAAAGGCCAACAGAAGGATCATTCTCTCTCTCGTGCTTATACTAGGGGAATTAAATACAACCAATCAAATGGATTGAGTTGTGAGAGAGAGAGGAAGGATGAAAAACCATAAACAACCAATCTGACGATTGAGTTTGAAAGTGAGAAGGAAAGAGCCATAAACTATGAAACCTTTAGTAGAACCAGTTTCCTTGACACCCCGAACTATGATTGTTAAATGACGGCTACAAAGGGGAGCGTCAACATACATGGGTGGGATCTCAAAGAAGCACACATCAAAAGAAAGAGCTTCAAAGGCAAGTGCGTCTTAATTTTAATTTTATTTAAAACCTTTGTTCTGAATTGGATTAAGAGGAGATACTCCGGAACCAATATAAAAAATTATGGAACGGTGTTTCCGACACAGAGGTGGGTGGGACTCTCGGCCAAATGGATAGGTGAAATTCCTATTCGACGGTGGTGGGTGAAATTCCCAGCCGATTGATTGAGGTGGAATTCCTACTCTAATTGTGAGGGTGTAAGACCACACTTAGTGGATTTTGGGGATAGCTTAAGGTTGAGCGAGTCCTAACAGTAGATGTAGGTTGGCCAACCGAACCACTTTAAATTGGTCTTGTGGTGTTTGCTCTATGTGTGTTTGTATTTTGTATTTAAGTACTCTTCTTAACACACATCACTTTGCATATTGATTACCTCATTACAGAATTGTGCACAAGTATTGATAATCAAAGTTTATGTAAAGGCTCATGATCTTAGTGAGATTTCTTAATTAAATTATTACACTATACAAATCTCTTGATAAACATTCTGTTGCACTTTAAATCAAGAAATTTGTAAACACCATGAAAAATGGGATTGACCTAACCTCCCTTCCCCTCCCCCTCTAGGGTCAGTCACAATGTTCTAGTACATTGAAAATGGAAACTTTCAATTGGTATCAGAGTTTGGTGCTCTTGAGAAAGGATCTAACCATCCGAATTGATCCGTGCTAGAACAATGGCTATAAGAGAAAGCAATGATATTTCAAGTATCTGTTTTTTAATGAAAAATGGAATGAAGAACTATAAATACTTCTGCATCATAAACATAGTTGGAAATAGGTGAATAAAAAGTTGTCTGTGCCTATGGAAGAAGTATTGGGTAAACTTTCAACTTCCACGACCACTCAGCCCAAAGACCAAAACTGCTTGGACAAGTGATGAATAGGCTATGCACGACCAAACATATGTAGCATTCGTCAGTATTGTTTCATGATATGCTATCAAAATATTTAAAAGACATGAAACAACAAAAGAGGCTGAAAGAATCCACTGAAAATTGCCTCTTGTAGTCCAATGGATAACATCACCCATCAAAAATTTGTGAGCTGAAAATATAGGTGATTGGTTAATTTCATCCATTGGAAAAGTCCAAGCTATATCCTCTACGAGAAGAAGAGGACTAAGGAAGGAACTTGAAGAAGGTAGTAACCTCCAAGTATCCTATACGGCCATGTACCGAGATGTTTAGAGACCAACATCATGGTACAAAATCTGAAATGTGGAACCATAGGATCAAATGGGAAAACACCCATGGCTAAAACCAGATTTGACAAAAGGCCATCACAGAATTGTGAACTTAGATTCCAAGTCTCACAATGTTAGATTCAAATGTGTGAAGGGATACCACTGTTGGTACCACATTTGAAACATGTTTTGAAATCATCATCTTACATTCAATCCATGTTCTTGTTTGATTGTTGGATTGATATTTTATAAGATTAAGTATTGTACATGTTGGTATGGACTCTTGTATTGGAATATACTTATCTCATTTCATTTCATATGCCATGTGATTTGGTCATCTTTAGGAAATAAATGTAGTGTGTGCATTACCTCATGTATAGGGTATGTATGTGATTAAAATTAGTATAATACACATACACAGTGTCATTTCATTTCAAGGCTCTAAAACTAGTGAATCCCATGTGGAATGAAACATGCTCTATGTCAATTAAATAGATATTTTGTTTTGGTGTGACCTACCAAAAGTAATGATTGAATAATCCATTTAAGTACTAGCTCTTTTCAAGGAATTGAAGCTCCCTTGAAAGAGTGGTAAAATATTTTATCATGCTTTAGGTACTAACATGATAAAAGGCATAAGAGTTGTGTGTGTTGGATCATACCTCATTCCTATATGCTTGATCAGTACTAAAATCAGGAAATGAATGCCCTGACCCGATTTAAGTTCGATTAGTATGATAAACCATACTTAGATAGGTTAATCCTGAAAATTACGGTAGAGACTTTACGAAAAGCCCAGGTGTGGCCCAGTCAGAGCTTGAAAGCTCGATGATCCAGTTCGTCTAGTTGGAAGGGCAAAATGGTAATTTTTTTACCATTTATAATTATTATTTCCTCTATGTATGTGATTATTTGATTATTAATAGATGATATTGCTTTCCTTAATCAAGGATTTTAATTTAAAGCTTCAGTATTATTTTTACTTTCAGTAAATAGTACTTAAAACCGTCCAAAAAGAGCCCGGAAGGGAGAAATAATTATTTTTAGATAATTTCAGAAATAAGAATTTTTTTAGAAAGTCATGTTATATTAGATTTTAAAACGACGGTTTAGTTTATTTTTCCAAATCTTGAAAATAAAGGTTTTAAACCCTTTTATTTAACATAAGTTAAATTAAGTAAATAATGTCAAATTATGGATTTTGTCTAAATCTTTGATTTTTGATGTATTTTAAACCTCCAAAAGTTTATGACAAATAGAGTTTAATAAACCCAACATTTCTGCTAAGTTGGATTAAATTAATTAAGCTTTTCAAATCTTATTTTTAGTTAAAAATCGATTTTTAGCCAAAACAAGACCTATTTGCAAAATCCCGAGAGGGACTTATCGGCAAAAACATTTTTACTGTGCCGATTTACTGTTGCCGCTGGTACGTGGCTAGCAACTCCCATGCACGCCTGTGGGCTGCTGGTGAGGTGGCTTTCACCCAGCCTATATATTTCACCCTCTTCCTAGCTGGTTTCACCCTCCTACAATTAAACTTCATCTGCCTCAGTGAAATCAACCAGCTACCGTCCCCCTCTGTTTTCAAAAATTTTCACCGTACCTTGAAGTGGGAGATTTTGCAAGATTTGAATTTTCAAACTTAGAGCTCAAGCGAAGGTACCCATAGTGTTCGTTTTTAAATTTTAACAAGTTTAAAATCAAGAAGAAACAAATTTGACTGAGTTTTGAGTAAGAAAAATGAATTTGAAGTTTAAGAAAAAAACTTGGAATTTCTTGTGTCATTCTGGTTTTGATGTTAAAATCAGATGTTTTAAGTAAATGTTAAAGCTTTAATTATTCTCTATGTCAAGAGGACTTACAGAGGAGTCCATCTGACCAGTAAGATGTGGAAAACGAACCTAGAAAATCCACTATTTTTGGATTCGTATTTCACCCTCTCGGCGCCGTTACTGTCTGTTGTTGCAGACAGAGGAAGAAGAGGACTCTCGGAAGGTCCGAGAGTTGTGCTTCGGACGTTTTGAAGCTGACAACTTCGGACGTTCCAAACTTAAGTTTGGGACTTCGAAGTGTCCAAAGGCCAACTGTTTCTCCCGCCTCTGCTCCGGGACATTCCGAATTGTCTTCGAAAGGATTGAACAGATCGGACGATCCGAGCTTCTCTCGGCATGTTCCAAGACACAAACAGAACCACTGAAAATCTGTTTTCTGTTTTTCAGTTCAGAAGGACCTTCGGACGATCCGAGACTTGTGCCTCGGACGATCCGAAGAACATAACCATATTCCGAGGTTCTGTGGACTAGTTTAGGCAGTGGTTCGAAAGCCCGAAGACACAATACCTAGTTCCGAGGCATGCTCCGAGGAACCCAGTTTGAATGTTAAATCTTCGTTTGATTTAAGATGCATGTGTTAGATCCTAGGTTTTCATGTGATGTTTATACCCCTTTAATAATTAAAAATGGTACTAACCCCTTTTATCTTAAATACTATAATGTACCACTTATTCTATTCACTTCTAGGCCGATACTTTTTATCTGTGGCTGACTCAGCCCGATAGCTATTTGTAGCTGTTCGATTTACTTTGCCGCTCAGTAGAAAAGAAGTGTTTAGGTACTGAGTGACCTCTAGGTCTAACTCGCTATAAGAGTAGTGGCCTGAGCACTTTATAGATCTAGGCCTAATTCAATACGTCAATCTGCTCATGTCCAGAAGACAATATGAAAAGTGGCCTGAGCACCTATTTATTATATGCATTGTTGATTATTGTAAATTAAAATGGTTAGAAACTAAATAGGAGACTCAATTCCATTTCTCTTGGAGATTTTTGGAAAAATCAAGATAGATTTGAAATACTACAAGTATGTATTGTCTTGTATGCTATGTATTCTGACTGATTATTGATTGTATATCTGTTTGCATGTTGACAGAGACTTCGAGACCACACATTTACGGTGATGAGACTTAACATTACAGTAAAGGTAAATCAGGTTAAAAGATTGAATCTTAAGCAATGAGTGGTTTCAAGAATCAGTTTTGATGAACCCATTCATATGCCTAGACATGGCACTATTGTGAAAAGTGCTTGTAAATATTGTGATGTTGATCATATGTGATAGGCATATGAGATGTGATGATGTTGATACTGTTTCCACGTACCTTTTATTACTGAACCATCGCCGAGTTGTGTGTGTCGGTTACATCTACTAGACCAGGTGGGTCGACAGTGACTGACTTCAGGTATGTCAGTACCTGTTTTTGCGTGTGTACCGGAGATGTACTTGAAAGGAGTATTTTGGCATTGTCACGACTTAATACTATTGGTGTCAGTATAGTATCTAGGGGTTACGGTGGATGGTGGCAGTTGTGGACAGATAATGAGATTTGGCAATCTTTGAGCTATTATTTTGAAAATGTTGATTATTTGACTAATCTGATGTTCATTAAACTGCATTGTTATTTTTCTTTCACTTGGCTAGTAGCTCACACCACTCACCTTTCAGGAGATATACCCGAGGAGGATGAACCTCTGTATCGAGCTTAGGAAGGATAAGCTTTGGCGTGGCCTTGGTTTTCTCCCCAGGCGGGGAATTTTTTATATTGGTTCTTTGGAACCATAATTTGTGTAAAGTACCGTATGTAGTACTTTTATGTATTGGATTGTTATGTAATGAACCACTATGTGACCATAGCTACTCTGCATTTGTTCGAATAATATTTCGTTTATGGAAATATGAGTTTGTGTTGCTTGTGGGTAGACTTATGGTATATGTTTGAGCCCACAGGTTGAAATCATGTGTGGCTTCTCTTTTGGGCCTAACCTTTGATTAAGCCCAGTTAGATCTCTTGAGTTTAGCTTACAAAAAAAAACAGTGACGTTCCGAGCCCACTTCCGGGTCAGGGCGTTACAGATTCGTATCAGAGCTTCGGCTCAAACTTTAGGACTGTGATGGGTTACAGCATAGATAGAATATATTTTGGATTAGAAATTCAGTCGTTTTAACATTTTCTATTTTGTGGTACAAATATGTCTAGCATTGTGGAGAAGTGGGACAAATGGACCCCTAGCTGTCCCGTAAATCTGGTTTCCTCTTCCAGCAACTCGAGCGTGCCAAACCGTAATGTTGGAATTAATGAGAACATTGAAGTAGTGCCACCCGAAGATATTGGGGTTGTTCCGGCCTTTGGTACCAAGGGAGAATGTGGGAGATGCCCCAGTGTTAGAAGAATCCGTAGGGGTGATAGGTTCTCCAGAATACACACTTGCTACACCAATTGCCGAGAATATGATGGTGTACGTCTGTGAGTTTTGCAACCAGGAGGGACACAATTACATCTATTGCCCTTACCCGATCAACATGGTGTGCCCAGTTTGCGGATTCTGGGGGCACGGAAAGGAAATGACTAATTGTCCTTACATTGGAGGACCAGGACTAGTACCCTGTCTAACCTGCGGAGTATTAGGACACATGTCGGCAACATATCCTGATAATCTCTTTTTCAATTTCAATGATGATGTAGGGTCTTCCACGGAAGATTAGGTTGAAAGTGGTAGGAAAAAGTTGGGGAAAAGGGGAAAGTTTGTAAGGGTTGTTAGTAGTATTATCTAGTATGTTTTGTTGTGTGAGGGGTTTTCTAACCCCACCAACCCTTGTGATGTAATGAAAAGTTTGAGTGTTTGCTAATGAATTATGCAACTTTTTGTGAATTGTCTTAAATAGCTTCTTAAATGATTAAGTAATAGTCACAAGTGTAAATAACAGAAAAATGTCAGGATCAAACGGACACGGAAATGGAAACAACTGCCATGGGAGGAGGACGGGTCCTCTACCTCGTGATATACCTAACGAAGCCATCCGCACAGCGATGGAGGCTTTTCAACGGATTGCCGAGAATATGCAGTGGCCGCTCGTCAGGACGCAAGAAGAGAGAGCCACTTCAGCTCTAAAGGACTTTAAGCGACTAAACCCGTCAAGTTTCTCGGGAACTGAGGATCCCAGTGTGGCTAGAAATTGGCTCACCCAGATCGGTCAGATCTTGAACACCTTGGCCATCGCTGACGATTTGCGGGTTACGCTGGCAACATATCAATTGGAGGGGAGCGCTTAGGAATGGTGGGAGGCCAAGAGTCTGGTTCGTAATCAAGAACCTATGACTTGGGAGGAGTTTTCAGTAGCCTTCCTAGCCGGTTTCTTCCCTAAGACGGTCCAAGAGGCGAGGAAAAGAGAATTCCTTAACATCCAGCAGGGTTTCGACTCTATGGCACAGTATGCCATAAGATTCATCGATCTGATGCAGTTTGTACCCCGGATTGCAGCAAACGAGGAGGAAAAGATACAACACTTTGAGAATGGACTCCGACCTTTTCTTCAACGTCAAGTGGTCGGATTGACTTTCAACACCTTGGAGGAGATCACCGATCGGGCTTCGAAGGTGGAGGCGGTGGATTCCACCAATAGAAGCGCCGACAATTTTCAGAAACCTTCCTCCAACAAAATGACCAAATTCAACAAAAAAAAACCACTCTTCAGAAAGAGCCAACCAACTGTGGGACAGTCAACTCGGTCTAACACACGACAGCTAGTGTGCTATACCTGCAGTCAGCCTGGGCACACATCTAAGTTCTGCCCAGCAGGAAGGGACAATGCATGCTATCATTGTAAGCAGACCGGACACCTGCTTAAAGAGTGCCCTTATATTGGTAGAGTTGCACCTTAGCAGAACGCGCTGCCATCTTATTCAGTTGCACAACCGTCAGTTGGCAGAGATTCTCAACAAACCTCTAGAGGCTCAGTGGTACCAAGGAACGGACCACCATAGAATGGACAGGGGAGGGGACAGGGACGCCCTCAATTCACTCAGGGGAGAGTCTACACAATTGGGACTTTGAAGGAGGACCCAATGGAGAACACAGTGATGGAAGGTACACTTACTCTTTTTAGTCTTTTGGCACAAGTGCTCTTTGATACAAGTGCTTCGCATTCTTTTATTTCTATAGCTTACTGTGATAGATTGAGTTTACAATCGGTAGAAGTAGCTAACCCATTGTTGGTAGTATCACCTTTGGGAAAGAAAGCTTTGGTAAACCAAATGTGCAGATCATGCAATTTAAAAATTAGCAGTGTAGAGTTGTCCTATGATTTTCTGGTTTTAGAAATGACGGACTTTGACATCATTCTTGGCATGGATTGGTTGTCAAGTTACAGAATTTTGATTCACCATTCTTGAAAGAGAATTTTTGGAGTCTCCTCGACCGATGAAAGGTTTATGGAGAAATTGGTACCCTATGGAAGGATGAGAATCATTTTCTCTGGCCTTGGGGCGTATCTTGATAGTATGGTGGCGAGCATGGGTTAGGATGATGTAGGTGGTGTAGGGTCTGTTGCTCCTCGGGTGGTGTGTGAGTTTATGGATGTGTTTCCTGACCAGTTTGTTGGGCTACCTCCACGTCGAGAGATAGAGTTTGTCATCGACCTACAACTAGGAACATCTCCTATTTCCATGGCACCTTATCGGATGACGCCGGCCGAACAGAGAGAGCTTGCTACGCAGGTAGATGAGCTTCTTAAACTCGGTTTCATTCGTCAGAGTAACTCGTCATGGGGCTTGCCTGCTCTCTTTGTGAAAAAAAATGATGGATCGATGAGAATGTGTATAGATTACCAACGACTCAACCAGGTAATTATCAAGAATAAGTATCCATTACCTAGAATAGACGATCTCTTTGATCTTTTGAGAGGATCAAAATGTTTTTCCAAGATCGACTTGAGATCTGGTTATCATCAGCTACCGATTCGGGAGGAAGATATTCCTAAGACTGCATTCAGAATGCAGTATGGCTTGTATGAATTTGTGGTGATGCATTTCGGTTTGATAACGCTCCAGTCATGTTCATGGACTTGATAAATCGCGTTTTCCGGCCGTACTTAAGAGAGTTTGTGATAGTCTTCATAGACGATATCTTGATCTTTTCGTCATCAGAGGAGGAGCATGAGCGTCATCTACGCATTGTCCTTCAGACTTTTAGAGGCCACAAACTATACTCTAAGCTGAGCAAATGTGAGTTTTGGCTAACTCAAGTTCAGTTCATTGGACACGTGGTGTCTACAGAAGGGATCTCGGTAGATCCAACAAAGGTAGAAACAGTGAAGAACTGGGAAAGCCCCAAGAATGTGTTCAAGATTCGAAGCTTTCTGGGATTAGCTAGATACTATAGAAAGTTTATTCCACACTTTTCCCAGATCGTAGTGCCAATGACCCGATTAAAAAGAAAGAACGTTAAGTTCAATTGGAGCGAGGCTTGTGAAAAAATATTTCAGAAGTTGAAGGAGAAATTAACCACTTCTCGAATTTTGATAATACCCGAGCAAGGATAAGGTTATGATGTATACTATGATGCATCTAAGTTTAGGTTGGGTTGTGTTCTGATGCAAGAAGGGAAGGTGGTAGGTTATGGTTCCAAACAACTAAATGGACATGAGCAAAACTACCGAACTCAAGATTTGGAGTTAGCAGCCGTTGTCTTCTCGTTGAAGTTGTGGAGTCATTATCTGAATGGTGAGAAATTTAATGTGTTTTCTGACCACCATAGTCTCAAGTATATCTTCACTCAGAAGGACCTGAATATACGACAGCGGAGATGGATGGAATACATGGTCGATTACGATTTCAGTCTCTCTTATCACCAGGGAAAACCAACGTGGTGGCCGACACCTTAAGCAGGAAGTCACATGGCAATGTGGCTAGAATGGCATCCTTGCAGTGGAAGATGTTAGAAGTTTTGTTAGATTACGATTTGGAGCTGATGGAAGGACAACAGTACGATCCAAAAGCAAAAGAGTTGATAACTCAACTTTCAGGAGGAGCAACCTTAGAGGATTGGAAGATCAAGGCTGACGAAGGTCTGACGTTTAAAGACAGACTTTTCGTACCAAAGGCAGACGAATGCAGGAGAAAGGTACTCGATTATTTTCATCGTTCTAGTTCTGCAGTTCATCCTGGTGGTACAAAGATGTATCACGACTTGCAGTGACTGTTCTGGTGGAAGGATATGAAGCAAGAGGTAGCAGATAGTGTCTGACCTGTCAACAAGTTAAAGCGGAACATCAACGACCAGGTGGAAAGACACAACCTCTTGAGGTGGCTGAATGGAAATGGGAACACATCACCATGGATTTTGTAACGGGATTCCCGAAGTCTTCAAAGAAGAACGACTTTATCTGGGTAATAGTCGATCGATTAAAGAAATCAGATCACTTTCTGCCAGTTAAGAAGACTGATTTTTTTACCTCGTTACGTAGATTGTATATAAAGGAGATAGTCAGATTGCATGGAGTGCCTGTATCAATTGTATCTGATAGAGATCCTAGATTTGTGTCATGATTTTGGCAGGGATTACAGGTGGAGTTGGGGACTAAGCTATGCTTTAACACTGCTTTTTACCTTAGACGGTTGGTCAGTCAGAGAGAACCATTCAAACCTTGGAGGATATGTTAAGAGCTTGTGTCATGGATATGCAGGGAAGTTGGGAAGATCACTTGACATTGATCAAATTTGCCTACAACAACAGCTATCACTCCAGTATTCAAATGACAGCATATGAAGCTCTGTATGGTAGACCCTGCAGGTCACCCTTTTGTTGGGCAGAAGTGGGAGACAAAGCACTTTCGGGACCAGATCTAGTACGTGAGACATCCGAGCAGGTTGAAGTGATAAGACGACGTCTCAAGATAGCACATAGCAGACAAAAGAGTTATGCTGATAAAAGGAGGCGACCTTGGGAATTTGCAATCGGTGATTGAGTGTTCTTATGTGTGGCACCACGTCAAGGAGTTTAGAGGTTCGGGCGCAAGGGAAAACTATCACCTCGATATGTTGGACCCTTTGAGATCCTAAAAGGAATATGAGAAGTAGCGTATCAGTTGGACCTTCCTCAGACCATGGAGAAAGTACATAGTACATTTCGCGTATCTATGTTGAAAAAGTACGAACCTAATCCGTCGCACGTGATAAGCTGTGAGGACATCGAAGTCTCTTAAAATCTAACTTTTGAAAGAGTGCCAGTGGAAATACAAGGTTTTCGGACTCAAGAGCTCAGGAGAAAGTTTATTCCTCTAGTGCAAGTGTTGTGGCAACATCACGATGCGCAACACGTGACGTGGGAACCAGAGTCAACGATGCGGAAGCTGTACCCTAATCTGTTCTCGGGATAAAAATGTACGAGTTTTGTTTTCAATTTCAGGACGAAATTTCTTTAAGGAGGGTGCGATGTAATACCCTAACTTGATTTAAGCTCGATCAATATGATAAACCATATTTAGACCGGTTAATCTTGAAGATTACGGTAGAGACTTTAAGAAAAGCCCAGGTGTGACCCAGTCAAAGCATGAAAGCTCGATGATCTAGCTCGTCTAGTTGGAAAGATAAAATGGTAATTTTTTTCCATTTATTATTATTATTTCCCCTATATATGTGATTGTCTGATTATTAATGGATAATATTGCTTTCCTTAATCAAGGATTTTAATTTAAAGTTTCGGTATTATTTTTACTTTCAGTAAATAGTATTTAAAACAGCCCGAAAAGAGCCCGAAAGGGAGAAATAATTATTTTAAGATAATTTCAGAAAGAAGAAATTTTTTAGAAAGTCATGTTATGTTAGATTTTAAAACGACAGTTTAGTTTATTTCTCCAAATCTTGAAAATAAAGGTTTTAAACCCTTTTATTTAACACAAGCTAAATTAAGTAAATAATGTCAAATTATGGATTTTGTCTAAATCTTTGGTTTTTGATGAATTTTAAACCTCCAAAATTTTATGACAAATAGAGTTTAATAAACCCAACATTTCTGTTAAGTTGGATTAAATTAATTAAGCTTTTCAAATCTTATTTTTAGTTAAAAATCGATTTTTAGCCAAAACAGGACCTATTTGCAAAATCACGAGAGGGACTTATCTGCAAAAAATTTTTTACTGTGCCGATTTACTGTTGCCTCTGGTATGTGGCCAGCAGGTCTCATTCACGCCCGTGGGCTGCCGGTGAGGTGGCGTTCACCCAGCCATCACCTTAGCCTATATATTTCACCCTTTTCCTACCTGGTTTCACCCTCCCGCAGTTAAATTTCATCTGCCTCAGTGAAATCAACCAGCTGCCGTCCCTCTCTATTTTCAAAATTTTTCACCGTACCTTGAAGTGGGAGATTTTGTAAGATTTGAATTTTCAAACTTAGAGGTCAAGAGAAGGTACCCATTGTGTTCGTTTTTAAATTTTAACAAATTTAGAATCAAGAAAAAGCAAATTTGACTGAGTTTTGAGTAAGAAAAATGAATTTGAAGTTTAAGAAAAAAAACTTAGAATTTCTTGTGTCATTCTGGTTTTGATGTTAAAATCAAATGTTTTAAGTAAATGTTACAGTTTTAATTATTCCCTGTGTCAAGAGGACTCACAGAAGAGTCCATCTAACCAGTTGGATGTGGAAAACGAACACAGAAAACTCACTGTTTCTAGATTCGTATTTCACCCTCCCGGCGCCATTACTGTCTGTTGTTGCAGATAGGGGAAGAAAAAAACTCTCGAAAAGTACGAGAGTTGTGCTTCGGACGTTCCGAAGTTGACACCTTCGGACGTTCCGAACTTAAGTTTGGGACTTCGAAGTGTTCAAAGGCCAACTGTTTCTCCCGCCTCTGCTCCGAGACATTCCGAATTGTCTTCGAAAGGATCAAACAGATCAGACAATCCGAGCTTCTCTAGGCATGTCCCGAGACACAGAGAGACCCACCGAAAATCTGTTTTATCTTTTTCAGTTCGGAAGCACCTTCGGATGATCCGAGACTTATGCCTCTAACGATCCGAAGAACATAACCATATTCTGAGGTTCTGTGGACTAGTTTAGGCAGTGGTTCGGAAGGTCCGAAGACACAGTACCTAGTTCCGAGGCATGTTCCGAGAAACCCAGTTTTTGAATGTTAAATCTTGGTTTGATTTAAGATGCATGTGTTAGATCTTAGGTTTTCATGTGATGTTTATACCCCTTTAATAATTAAAAAATGGTACTAACCCCTTTTCTCTTAAATACTATAGTGTACTCCTTATTGTATTCACTTCCAAGCCGATACTCTCTATCTGTAGTTGACTCAGCCCGAGAGCTATCTGTACCTGTACAATTTACTTCACCTCTCAGTAGAAAAAAAAGGTTCGGGCACTAAGTGACCTCTAGGTCTAACTCGTTATAAGAGTAGTGGCCTGAGCACCTTATACATCTAGGCCTAACTCAATACGTCAATCTGGTCATGTCCAGAAGATAATATGAGAAGTGGCCTGAGCACCTATTTATTATATGCATTGCTGATTATTATAAATTAAAATGGTTAGAAATCAAATAGGAGATTCAATTCCATTTCCCCTGGAGATTTTTGGAACAATCAAGATAGATTTGAAATACTACAAGTATGTATTGTCTTGTATGCTATGTATTCTAACTGATTATTGATTATATATCTATTTGCATGTTGACAGAGACTTCGATACCACACATTTACGATGAGGAGCCTTAACATTGCAGTAGAGGTAAATCAGGTTAAAAGATTAGATCTTGAGCAATGAGTGGTTTCAAGAATCAATGTTGATGAACCCACTCATATGCCTAGACATGACACTATTGTGAAAAGTGCTTGTAAATATTATGATGTTGATCATATGTGATAGGCTTATGAGATGTGATGATATTGATACTGTTTCCACGTACCCTTTACTATTGAACCATAGTCGAGCTGTGTGTGTCGGTTACATCTACTGGACCAGGTGGGTCGACAGTGACTGACTTCAAGTGTGTCAGTACTGATTTTTTGGTGTATACCAGAGACGTACTTGTAAGGAGTATTTTGACTGTGTCGGGACTTAATACTATTGGTGCAAGTATAGTATCTAGGGGTTACGGTGGATGGTGGTAGTTGTGGACGGATAATGAGATTTTGGCAATCTTTGAGCTGTTATTTTGAAAATGATGATTATTTGACTAACATTATATTCATTAGACTGCATTGTTATTTTTCTTTCACTGGGCTAGTAGCTCACACTACTCACCTTTTAGGAGATGTACCCGAGAAGGAGGAACCTCTGTATCGAGCTTAGGAAGGATAAACTTTGGTGTGACCTTGGTTTTCTCCCTAGCCGGGGACTTTTTTATGTTGGTTCTTTGGAACCATAATTTGTGTAAAGTACTGTATGTAGTACTTTTATGTATTGGATTGTTATGTAATGAACCACTGTGTGACCGTAGCTACTCTGCATTTATTCGAATAATATTTCGTTTATGGAAATATGAGTTTGTATTGCTTGTAGGTAGGCTTATGGTATATGTTTGAGTCCACAGGTTGAAATCATGTGTGGCTTCTATTTTGGGCCTAACCTTTGATCAAGCCCTGTTAGACCTCTTGAGTTTAGCTTACAAAAAAGAAAAGAAATCAGTGGCATTCCGGGCCCACTTTCGGGTCGGGATGTTACAGAATGTATGACTAATATGCTTTGAGTTTCATTCCAACGTACATCAATCTGTAAATTATGTGGAATGAATTATGTTCATAAATGTCTTGCCTTGCTAAAGCCTGGAAACGCCGCATCTCATAAAATCACACACTTGGACAATATACTTAACTTGGTGAATTAAATGTGTCCAAGAATCTTAAATTGATTTGGATCCAGAAATTAGATCTATAATCCATGGTTTGTGCCTCCTTTCAGAAGGATGAATCAAATCTTCAAATGGCACAAATACGGTGTGAATGTATCATCACTGGCATTAAAAGGTGTATAAGTAAAGTTTGAAGAACTATGAACATCACAAGCGCGCACACACACACACATACCCAGTCATCCTTCATTTTGAAACCCAAGTCGAAGGATAGACTAATCGGAGGAACAGACAGGTCGATACTGTTGGATTTCAGAATACTGTCTGAAAGGGGGGAAAAAATCGAAAGGGGAGACAGATTGATACATATCGACATGTCGACATAGACAGGTCGTTGGTCACAACCGGTTAGTGAATCAAAAAGATTAAGTTAAAAGGTCTCTTTCTGCGAAAATGACAAAACATTTGGAAATCGTCGTTTCCCCTCCTAATGAAGCTCAGCGATTTCCTCTTCTCCTCCCATGCCCTAAGTGTAACGCCCGCCCCATTTTCACCGAAATCAGAGTCTATTTTTTTTTTTTTTTGAATTAAGAAGTGACAACGGGTGCGGACGTCACGACGCGAGTTAAGTCCGAGCTTCTAAAGCCCGGCCCTTAACTGGCCAACCCTACGCGTGCGCGGAACTAAGTCCACGAGAACGGTTCACGCGTAGGAAGTAAGCTCGCGGAATGTAATTATATGCGAAACATTATAATAGAGACTATCCTACCAGTTTTACACAGAAGGGAAGATACATCATTAAATTACTAAAATACTCCTATGTTCATAATCATATCTCAAAATGATAACGTCCAGAGTACAGTCCAAACCATAGCAAGAAACCGTAATTATTACAAACCGACAAGCTAAGCTACTTAAATTACATTTCCAAAATAAAACTTAAATAAAACTAAGTATCCGTTTTCCCAAGCTCCTAAGCTTGGCTCCTGTCGCATCTACCGTTCCCGCCGTCTCCTACGTCATCAGCTAGGGTAAAAGTAGGGCGTTAGACAACGCGCCCAGTAGGACTCCGAGTAGGGCTAGCACATGGATTAGTGAAAACAAACATACTGATAACAGTATAATAAAACCATATAATGAATGTCATGCCATGGGTGTCTATGTCATGTGTCCCACCCATCATCTATATCATCATAAATGTCATATCCCCCTTGACGGCAAAACCTCGTCAAGGCGTCCCCATGTTTGCTTCTCGGTCGCCCCGACGGAGCATGGACTCCGGTTATAGCCTATCAGGCTATCCCCATGTCTTTTCTCGGTCGCCCCGACGGAGCATGGACTCCGGTTATGGCCTATCAGGCTATCCCCATGTCTGTTCTCGGTCGCCTCAACGGAGCATGGACTCCGGTTATGGCCTATCAGGCTATCCCCATGTCTGTTCTCGGTCGCCCCGACGGAGCATGGACTCCGGTTCCTTTATTTTCCCGCCCATGCCATGCATGAGATGTAAGTGCATTATGCTATGTAGTATAGATATATATAATTCATATCTTTAATATATATAATCCATAGCATTTAACAAATAATCCATAGCATTTAACATATAAACCATAGCATTTAAAATATAATCTATAGCATTTAAAGCTCATCTTAAAATAGATCATATAATTACCGAAATAAAATACGGAAACCATTACATACACATAATCCACGGCTTACAAAGAAGGTAGGAATCCTATCGAATACCGACTAGCGTCCCTTTGCGTTTTCGTCCGATAAATCCGGTCGCCGATCGCACACCGTTTGCGATGTCCCGATACCTTATTATACATTACCAAATCAGTCCATATTTTATCCATGATTAAGTCCCTAACTGATCACAAACTTAGATCCATTAATGTCCCATTAACCATGCCATATGATCATTAAAATTAGCCATTTAATTAAGCTAATCCTTATTTATTTAAACACATGTAAAACCCCATACTTAGCCCATAATTGATCCATAATCTTGGATCCCTTAACGTTCCATTGACCATGATATATTCATTTAACAAATCAGTCCTTAACTCATTTAATTTTCCATTTATCTAATTACCTACATAATTCTAATTTTAGCCCATAACATGACCTAAAAGTGGTTCAATATTAACCATACTTAAGGTCCATTAATTCCATTACCATAAGATCATTTTTGAATATACTCAAGTCCATGTTCATCCTCCCATGGTGTTCTTGAATTTGGCCAATATTTACCATTTTGCCACTCTTCCTTTCCATGATTATCATTCATTTAATCCATGCATAATTAAGTCCATAATTGATCTATCTACTTAGATCCATTAATGACCATTAACTATGTTACAAAATTATCAAAAATCAGCCCCTTTAAAACATTACATACCATACTAAAAAAAAATCCATTTAAATTTACAACACAACACCCTAGGGTTCGGCCATACAAACCATTTACCTCTTCCATGAATTTCATCATAAAAACCCCTTTAAAAATTACTTACATTTAATCATTTAAAATCTTAAAAATCATGAAGCATATTCCATGGTTTCCATTCACTAAAACCCCATTAAAAATCATTTAAAAACCTACCATGCTTTTCTTCCCTAAGATCCCTTTAAAATTACAACCATTTGATCCTTTTAAGCCTCCAATTTAATAACACCTACTCCATATTTTTCATCCTTTTAAACCCATTTACAACTATCATTACACCACCATAGGATTCATGGTTCATTTCATCCATGCCTTTTAGGCCATTAAGAATCATCAATATTTCCCATGATTTTTTTTTCTCATAAAAATCCCTTTAAAATTACCCACATTAAATCAATGAAAACTTAAAACCCTAAATCATCCTCCATGGCTTCCATTCTTTATAATCTTATTAAATCACTTAATTACCTCCATCATTCATTCAAACATCACATATATCCATGCTTAAATAAATTTTAATACATAATGTCCTTTATGTCCATTTATTTTTCTTAATCAATCTCTCCCATTTTATCCATTTTCCACTACATCTTTTGGATGGATTTTAAATCCAAGGCCCAAGATGTTTTTAGACACCATCCAATCCAAGGAAAATGGATTTCATGATCTCTTTTTAAATCTTAAAAAAATGTAACCTCTTGTTTAAGAAATACTTACAATCCGGTCTGCTCCTCCGACTTTCTTTCTCCTCTTGATCTCCTTACCCTTTCTCCTTCTTCTTCTCTAAGTCTTTTTCTCTTCTTCTTCTTGTGCTATCCTTGGAAGAGAGGGGACGGTTTTGGGAGAGGGAGTGAGGGAGAGAATGAGATGAGAAAGGGATGGAGACAAGTGATGAGAACCCTAGACCTTTCCCTCCCCTTTTGGTTTGCTTGGATTTCTTTCTTCTCTTTTCTTTTCTTCTTCTCTTCTTAGCTCTCCTCTTTTCTTTTCCTTGGGTAAGGGACGTTTTTTGAGAGTAAGAAAGAGAGTGAAACGGTTTGAAGAATGAGATGAAAACATCTCATTTGGTTGCTAACTCATCATTAGGTCCCCCACCTACCACACATGGGTTAATGTGTTTAATGGTGGTGGTTGGGATAAAACCACCACCTTTAAGCACATGGTTTATTTTGTGTTTGTTTGGGTGGTTTGTGTTTCTTAGAGTGGTTTTGACCATTTGACCATGACTAGATTAGCTTAGTCAACTTAATTAATTTGATCATTAAATTCAGTTAATTAATTTCCACTTAAATTAATTTCATTAAATTCCCTCCATGAAATTCACCCATGGTTGACCAACTCAACCATGGTGGCCGGCCCCACCAATTCTTGGTCCACACGCCACCTCACTTGGTGAGGTGGAGGTGGGTCCCATTTGGCCATGTCACTTAGGTCCAATTAATATTAACTTAGATGATTTAATTTCCAATGCAATCCATTCTTCTTATTGGATAACCATTGGGCCCATGGCCCAATTAAATTCTCTCCTATCCATTTACCTTAGGGCTTATCTATCTTGACCCATTGGGTCCCAAATGGGTATTTGACCCAATTTGACCATTCTTGACCTAATTAATCATCATTGACCAATTAAATGAATTCCATCCAATCCATGGTCCATTGGACCATACTTGGGCCTTTGCCCCAAAATTTGATCCATTTCACATCCATAACATGAAAATTCCTATTTTTCCATAATTAAAATAAATAAATGCCATATATATGTTGATTTAAAAATTCGGGCTATTACAATAGAATCCTCTTTTGAAATTTTCGTCCCGAAAATTTGAGCGAAGTAGGGGTTCAAAACAACTCATGCAAAGAGTTCCGGATAAGCGGCTTTCATCTCCGACTCAAGTTCCCAGGTGGTCTCCTCATTGCCATGACGTTCCCATACCACCTTGACGAACTGAATGGCGCGGTTATGCAGCACCCTTTGTTCGCTCCCGATCACTCTGACCGCCTTCTCCACATATGTCACATCGCTTTGTACATCGATGTCTTGAACATTCAACACATGAGAAGGATCGGGGTTGTACTTCCTTAACATGGACACATGGAATATATCATGTAGCGATGATAGCTATGGAGGGAGCGCCAACTGATAAGCTACTCCCCCCGCCCTCTTCAGGATCGAAAACGGCCCCACGAATCTAGGCGATAGTTTCCCCTTCTTCCCGAACCTCATGTGCCCCTTCCGTGGTGAGACTTTTAAGAATACTAAGTCTCCCACCTCAAACTCGAGGAACCGTCTCCTCTTGTCGGCATAGCTCTTCTGACGGCTCTGTACTCTGAGTAAATGTTGCCGTATCAACTTAATCTGTGTTGTGGTCTCCGCAACCAAATCCGGTCCAATCAACGCAGGCTCACCGGCCTCTGTCCAACACACCGGCGATCTACACGGCCTACCATATAAGGCCTCAAATGGGGCCATCTGGAGGCTTTCCTGGTAACTGTTATTGTAAGAGAACTCCACCAGTGGCAAATGATCCTCCCATCCGCCCTTGAAGTGTAACATGCATGCTCTCAGCATATCCTCCAGTGTCTGTATCGTCCTCTCCGACTGTCCATCAGTCTGTGGATGAAATGTTGTGCTAGTCAATACGTCGGTCCCCATAGCCGACTGCATGCCCTGCCATACTCTACCGGTGAATCGGCCAACCCTGTAGGCCACAATAGACCGGGGAATACTATGTAACCTGATGATCTCCCGGATGTACCGTCGACCCAAAGTCTCTGATGAATCTGTCATCTTGATGGGAAGGAAATGTGCAGCCTTGGTCAACTGGTCCACTACGACCCATATCGCATTGTTGCCCTTTGATGACCTTGGCAACCCTGTTACAAAGTCCATGGATATGTGCTCCCATTTCCATTCTGGCACCGGTAAGGGTGCGAGTAAACCCTGTGGTTTCTGATGTTCTGCCTTAACCTGTTGACAAGTTAGGCAACAAGCAACAAATGCTGCTACATCTTTCTAAAGCCCATGCCACCAATAGTGCCTCTTAAGATCATGACACATCTTGGTGCTGCCCGGGTGGATAGAGAGTTTGGTTTGGTGTGCTTCAATCAGCAACTCTCTTCTGCAATTCTTAGGCACATATGTCCTGCCTCGGAACATAAGACCCTGTCCTGGTCGTAACTCCCACTCCGGTACAACCTCACCGGTAGACATCTTAGCCCAAATCTCCTCCACCTCTGGATCTGTCCGTTGTTCCCGTTCAATCTCAGAGACCATGTTGGATCGTATGATCAGATTATATATGGTCCCATGATTATTGAGGTAGAATTTAAACTCTCTGATGGTATTCAATACCTCCCATTCCGTCCTGATCAAGCTGGCTACTGTCGTATGTGACATGCGGCTGAGGGCATTCGCCACTTTGTTCGCCTTGCGAGGATGGTACCGAAGTGCGAACTCATAATCCGCCAAATATTCCATCCATCTGCGTTGTCTCATGTTGAGTTCTTTCTAATCAAATAAGTATTTCAGGCTCTTGTGATCTGAGAACACCTCAAACTTTTCACCACAGAGGTAGTGTCTCCAGCTTTTGAGAGCGAAGACCACTGCTGCTAGTTCTAGATCATGTGTGGGATAATGGCGTTCATGAATTTTCAACTGTCTTGATCCGTACGCCACTGCACGATTACCTTGACTGAGTGTACACCCCAGTCCCTCACCGGAAGCATCACAGTACACTTCATAATTTCTGCCTCTTTCCGGCAAAATCAGAATAGGAGCGGTCGTAAGCCTCTCCTTTAGTTCCTCAAATCTCTGGTTGCATAGATCTGACCACTGAAATTTGACTCCTTTTTTAGTGAGTCGGGTAAGTGGAGCTGCAATCTTGGAAAAATCCATGATAAATTTCCGGTAGTAACCGGCCAATCCCAAAAAACTACGGATCTCGGTCACATTCGTCGGCGCTTTCCATTCCTTCACAGCCGCTACTTTAGCCGGGTCCACGGCAATACCTTCCTCCGATATGACGTGCCCCAAGAAATTGAGCTCAGATAGCCAGAATTCACACTTGTGAGCTTTGGCATACAACTGGTTCTTCCTCAAGGTGTCCAAAACTATCCGCAGGTGTTCAGAATGTTCCTCCTGACTCTTGGAATAGATTAGGATGTCATCAATAAATACGATCACAAACTGATCTAAGTAAGGCCGAAATATCCTATTCATCAGGTCCATGAACACAGTCAGTGCATTAGTAAGCCCAAACGGCATGACTGCATACTCATATAGACCATACCGTGTTCGGAAGGCTGTTTTCTCTATGTCCTCCTCTCTGACCTGGATTTGATGGTATCCGGACATCAGATCAATCTTGGAGAAATGAAAGGAACCCCGAAGTTGATCAAACAAATCGTCAATCCGAGGTAGGGGATATTAATTCATGACAGTCAGCTGGTTCAAATTTCTATTATCCACACACATTCGAAGGGTACCGTCCTTTTTCTTCACAAATAACACTGGGGCTCCCCATGCGGATGTGCTGTTCCGAATGAAACCCAGTCTGAGCAGTTCATCAATCTGCTTATTCAACTCGGTCATCTCAGCTGGTGCCATCCTATAATGGGGTAATGATACTGGAGCGGCGCCGGGGTATAACTTGATCTCAAAGTTTATCTCCCTCTTGGGTGGTAAACTAGGGAGCTCTGTTGGGAATACCTCGGCATAATCTGCTACTTCAGCCGGAAGTTCAGTTATTGGAGCCCTATCTAATTTGAGGCTGTTCAAGGCAAGATGGTTCAATTCTTCCTGCAGCCTTCTAGGGATGCCTTGTCTGTCAGCGTGTACTACGTACCGCTTTCCCTCAAGTGACCAAAATATCACCTTACGAAGATGGCAATCAATATGGGCCTGATAAGTAGTCAACCAGTCCATGCCAAATATAACATCGTATTCAACCATATCGATCACTAAATAGTTGAACTCGAATCTGAATCCCACGAGTTCAGTGTTCAATGCCGTACATATGAGTCCTAATGATGTGTCTCTGACGGGGGATACAATGGTAAGTGTTGAGGACATGTTTTGTACTAATGTGCCCGTAGCAGATATGAATGCAGCAGATATAAATGAATGTGAAGCTCTAGAGTCAAATAATGTAACAGCATAGGAACTACCAACTACAGCCATACCTTGCATCATCAAACGATCCACTGCTACTGGAGATGGTATTGTGAAAAGTCGTCCAGATCCTGTAGGGTTTTGCACCCGTCCCTCCTGGTTGTATGTTCTGCCTCCTCGCGACTGAGTTGGTCTAGCTGGAGGGCGGAAGGCACCCCTGGAGTTAGAGGGTCGGTTGATCTGTGGACACTCCCTCTTGAAATGGCCCTGTTGGCCACACTGATAACATGTGTTCTCCTCCCCCCCGGGAACCTGTGTGACTGATGTTGATGGGGAGGGCTGATTGGGGCGAAAGCCCCCTGTAGATCCCGTGGAGGGTGAGGGTCTGCTAGAATTTGGGCGGAACTTCTTGTTGGGTTGGAATGCACCCCGCCCACTTTGCCCTCGACGGTTGTCAAACCGTACTATTTCGTTCAACTCCCGCTCCGCTATGGTGGCCCTGCTGACCACCCCTGCCTGTGTAGGTTCCTTGAATATTGTTACCCTGGCTCTGATGTTTGGTCGAAGGCCCCGTTCAAACTTACGGGCCCTTCGGTGTTCAGTATCCACCATGTGAATGCATAGACGGACAGCTTAAGAAATTCTCTGTGGTATTCTGCCACCATCATGCTGCCTTATATCAATGAGAGGAAAGCTTGAGTCTGGCTCTCTCTTTCCTCCTCTGGAAAATATTGTTCTAGGAAGGTGGCTGAGAACCATTCCCATGTCATAGTCATCCTTTCCCTTTCTGGTACCAGTGCTTGTTGCTTTTCCACAATTTCCCACCAACTACTGGCATCCTCAGTTGAGACGTGGCCAGTAAGATCTTATCGGCAGGACTGGTAATCTGGAGCAGATTCAAGATCTGAGTGATCCTTTTTAACCAATGCTCCGCTCCAACAACCCCTTCTTTTCTCCTGAAGTAAGGAGGGCGTTGTTGTTGAAAATCCTTGACCATCTTCCGTTTACTAGAGTCGCTGGCGGTCGCATTTCCGCTTGAGTGTTGTTGAAGAGTAGAAGCGACTGCCGCTTGAACTATGTCTCTTAGCTTGGGAGGTACACCTTTTATGTTTGTACTATTCTGTCCCTCGGCTTGATGAAGTGGCTGTACCCCCTCTTGATGCGGTGGATGTACTTCCTCTTGATGAGGTGGTGGCACCTCTTCCTCTATCCGGGGGTTTCGACGAGTTTTTCTCTTTGGCGGCACTTCCTAAATCATTGAAAACATTTATCGACTTAGTTCCTTCATAATGTTGGCGCGTTTCATATTTTGGGGAAAGAATTTTCCTACGGATCAAATATTTTCTTCAATTTGGGGGAAAAATTATCAAATAACTATACTTAGTTTTCGGGGGGTTTTCATGTATGGTACAATGTAACTTTGTTGGGGAAGTTGCTAAATAAGCACACTTGGTTTTCATAAAACTCCCTAAACGTCATGCATTTCTTACCAATTTGGGGAAAAGTTTCCTAAGTATCAATGTTTATTTCATTTGGTGAAATCGCGGAAATTTTCCTATATTTGATAAGTCCATCAATGTTATAATGATTGTACTTCCCTTCCTATCATTTCCTTACGTCAAATGTGGCTCTCAGATTGAATGTTTCAGTTTGAGTCAATCGAAGTAAATTAACCCAGCCCCCGTGCAGTGGACTTCGAAGAGTCGGTCAGTTGGGATTCTTATCCGTCAGTGAGACGTGAAACCGTCTTAATTATATTTTGAGAGATTCATTCTTTCGATTTTGCTCTGATACCAAGTGTAACGCCCGCCCCATTTTCACCGAAATCAGAGTCTATTTTTTTTTTTTTTTGAATTAAGAAGTGACAACGGGTGCGGACGTCACGACGCGAGTTAAGTCCGAGCTTCTAAAGCCCGACCTTTAACTGGCCAACCCTACGCGTGCGCGGAACTAAGTCCACGAGAACGGTTCACGCGTAAGAAGTAAGCTCGCGAAATGTAATTATATGCGGAACATTATAATAAAGACTATCCTACCAGTTTTACACAGAAGGGAAGATACATCATTAAATTACTAAAATACCCCTATGTTCATAATCATATCTCAAAATGATAACGTCCAAAGTACAGTCCAAACCATAGCAAGAAACCGTAATTATTACCAACCGACAAGCTAAGCTACTTAAATTACATTTCCAAAATAAAACTTAAATAAAACTAAGTATCCGCTTTCCCAAGCTCCTAAGCTTGGCTCCCGTCGCTTCTACCGTTCCCATCGTCTCCTACGTCATCAGCTAGGGTAAAAGTAGGGCATTAGACAACGCGCCCAGTAGGACTCCGTGTAGGGCTAGCACATGGATTGGTAAAAATAAGCATACTGATAACAATATAATAAAACCATATGATGAATGCCATGCCATGGGTGTCTATGTCATGTGTCCCACCCATCATCTATATCATCATAAATGTCATATCCCCCTTGACGGCAAAACCTCGTCAAGGTGTCCCCATGTTTGTTTCTCGATCGCCCCGACGGAGCATGGACTCCGGTTATAGCCTATCAGGCTATCCCCATGTCTTTTCTCGGTCGCCCCGACGGAGCATGGACTCCGGTTATGGCCTATCAGGTTATCCCCATGTCTGTTCTCGGTCGCCTCAACAGAGCATGGACTCCGATTATGGCCTATCAGGCTATCCCCATGTCTGTTCTTGGTCGCCCCGACGGAGCATGGACTCCGGTTCCTTTATTTTCCCGCCTATGCCATGCATGAGATGTAAGTGCATTATGCTATGTAGTATAGATATATATAATTCATATATTTAATACATATAATCCATATCTTTAATACATATAATCCATTTATTTTTGAGAGTAAGAAAGAGAGTGAAACGGTTTGAAGAATGAGATGAAAACATCTCATTTGGTTGCTAACTCATCATTAGGTCCCCCACCTACCACACATGGGTTAATGTGTTTAATGGTGGTGGTTGGGATAAAACCACCACCTTTAAGCACATGGTTTATTTTGTGTTTGTTTGGGTGGTTTGTGTTTCTTAGAGTGGTTTTGACCATTTGACCATGACTAGATTAGCTTAGTCAACTTAATTAATTTGATCATTAAATTCAGTTAATTAATTTCCACTTAAATTAATTTCATTAAATTCCCTCCATGAAATTCACCCATGGTTGACCAACTCAACCATGGTGGCCGGCCCCACCAATTCTTGGTCCACACGCCACCTCACTTGGTGAGGTGGAGGTGGGTCCCATTTGGCCATGTCACTTAGGTCCAATTAATATTCACTTAGATGATTTAATTTCCAATGCAATCCATTCTTCTTATTGGATAACCATTGGGCCCATGGCCCAATTAAATTCCCTCCTATCCATTTACCTTAGGGCTTATCTATCTTGACCCACTGGGTCCCAAATGGGTATTTGACCCAATTTGACCATTCTTAACCTAATTAATCATCATTGACCAATTAAATGAATTCCATCCAATCCATGGTCCATTGGACCATACTTGGGCCTTTGCCCCAAAATTTGATCCATTTCACATCCATAACATGAAAATTCCTATTTTTCCATTATTAAAATAAATAAATGCCATATATATGTTGATTTAAAAATTCGCGCTATTACACTAAGTCAGTTGTTAGGACCTCCCGAAGCGAAATCTCTCCGGAAAAATAGAGGGTTTCTGTTCTTTTCATCTCCAGTAGTTGAATAATGACAAGGAACAAGTCCACAGTCATTATTGTGTCCTTTAATTCTGAGAGTGATCATGCCACCCAAAAATCTAAGTGGCTTCAAAAAGAATCATCATCTCTCCTAAACACTATAGGACGTCGGGTCAAGATCCTCACAAGAAAATCTCATAAGAAAAAATCACCTCCACCCTAACCAAAAAGCCCAGGGGAGTGATTATTAAGGAACCTACACTTTCGGCTAGAGCAAGTGTAGAAGAAGTGGGTGGAAAAGGGAAAGGTAGAAAGAATCTCACTCTCCAGCAAAATCTAGTGATGAGGAGAAACCTGGTAGGAGACCTGCTACTAATAAGGAAAGAGAGGATAAAAGAAAAAAGGAAATGGAAGAAGCTAAAACCGAATCGGATAGAGCTTTTATAAAAATAACCTTCTGCTTCCTTGAAAAACGTCGGGAGTTGGAAAGAAATATTGGAGAAAAATAAACTTAAAGGCAGCTAAGTTTATGGGGCAACTGTGTCTAACAAGCTGAGGGAGACAGCTTGGAAAATGGGGGAGAAGACTCTAGGAATGCTAGGACAATAGCTCCACTCATGAAAGAAATTAGCAAAGCTGAAATCTTAGTTTGTGTAGGGACAAACTAATCTTGATACACGAGAAGTGTACATTGAACCAAAAAGGAAAATCATGAGTTAGAGTAGAACCTAATCAAGCACTAAATGCGAAGAAGCATAGGGGAGTACTTAAAACCCGATGTCGGCCTACTAATTTTTGTTAATTGAAAGACAAAATGCGGAGAAAATTAGTAGAAGCTAAAGGAAATCAAAGCCAATAGACATAGGGAGAATGTCTATGCTTAGAGTTTGGGAGATCAAATTCAAAAAAGATTGGGGGAGAAATCTTCTCAACACAGATAGCTTGGATAAACTATAGGAAGTGTTGGTCACTAGGAAATCAGGAAGTATGGGGGAGCTTAAATATAAATCTTATTTAGTCCTTGAATGAATATTTATGTTTTGGGACTAACCCCTCTAATGATTTTCTAGTGTTGCTTCCATATGTACTTGAACAAAAAAATGAAATGAAGCAAGCTGAACAAGAATATGCGACGACTATAGTCTTGTTTTTCCATTTGAACATGTACATGTAATCAATGTAATATTTTATATTCAAATGTGTTGTAATAAGGGTGGGATTGTAAACGGGTTAGCTTCTAGTTTTTGTCATGAAATTGACAAAAGGGGAGATTGTTAGTGCATCGGCTTGCCAAGTCCCTATGTTTGTCAATTCCATGACTCGGAACGAAGTACTTGTTGAAAGCTTGAAGACCCAAGATGATCAAGAGAAAATATCATGCTCCATCGGATTAAAACTTATCGTTATGGCAATCACAAAACAGGTAAAAAAGTCATAGATGACTTTAGATGGTACCCCCACCGTAAAGAGGATTATCCCTAGGCTTAGAAAAAAAAATGGTTAAATCATATGAAGCCTAGTCAGGAAGCTTGATAGTGAATTGGAACGCAAGTTGAAAATATGTATTTGGTTTCACTATCAGCTCGACCAGTTGTTCTCACCAAACCTTCGGTAGAGGCAGGATCAACCCATCATGGTCAAAGACTGGCTGGCTCAAATGACATAAGTTCTGGAACATTGAACTGTCATTCTGGGTATGCCTCTGATCGAGAGTCTCGTATGCACCGACCCTCAGTGAAAGGCTGAAATGACCCCTCGTGGTCAACTTTCTCCTCAATCAAGATCTTGAATTCTAAAACTTTGAACTCATGTGGACTCTCGAAAAAACAGACAAATTAGCAATCAAAGACCGATCGAGAGTACCAGGACCGACCTCTCGATAATGGATGACATGTCTTTCTAGGTAACAGGTTTCTAGAGATGAAACTACTGTCAAGCATGTTTTTGCACCAGAACGAGCCTCTCGTATGGACCGACCACTCGGTACCATAAGTGTCGACCCATCGAATACAACAACATGTCGACTGGGAAAGAATATTAACGTTGGGAGTGCAATTAATGCACAACAGTCGGGTTTGTAAGGTAACATTTCTAATCACCGACCACTCGGTGCGACCAACCTGTTGATACATTACCGTACCACAACTGGTTGCCTTCTCTATATAAACCAATCTTTATGCAACCAATTGGCTTCCTTCCGACAGATCAGTTGGACCCTCATATTTATCAGTGAGTTTAAGAAGGGCCAACATGAAGGATCATTCTCTTTCTCGTGCTTACACTAGGGGAATCAAATACAACCAATCAAATGGATTGTGTTGTGAGATAGAGGGGAATGAAAAAAACTCATAAACAACCAATCTGAGGATTGAGATTGAAAGTGAGAATGAGAGAAGTATAAATTAGGAAACATTTGGTAGAACCAGTTTCCTTGACACCCTGGACTGTGATTGCTAAACGATGGCTATAAGGGTGTTAACATATATGGGTGGGATGTAGAAGAAGCACACATCAGAAGAAAGAGCTTCAAAGGCAAGTATTTCTTGGTTTTAATTTTATTTAAAACCTTTGTTCTAAAGTGGATTAAGGAGAGGTACCCCGGAACCGCTATAAAAAATTCTGGAGCGGTGTCTTCGGCACAGAGGTGGGTGGAACTCTCCGTCAAATGGATAAGTAGAATTCCTATTCGACAGTGGTGGGTGAAATTCCCAGCTGATTGATTGAGGTGGAACTCCTACTCTAATTGTAAGGGTGTAAGTCCCCACTTAGTGGATTTTGGGGATAGCTCAAGATTGAGCGAGTCCTAACAGTTGATGTAGGTTGGCTAACCGAACCACTTTAAATTGGTCATGTGGTGTTTGATCTATGTATGTTTATATTTTGTATTTAAGTACTCTTCTTAACACACATCACTTTGGATATTGATTATCACATTATATACATTGTGCACAAGCATCGATAATCAAAGTATAATCTTAGTGTGATCGCTTAATAAATTATCACACTAAACAAATATCTTGATAAACACACTGTTGCACTTTAAATTAAGAAATTTGTAAGCACCATAAAAAATGGGATTGACATATTCCTCCCCCGCTCTCCCTCCTTCATCTCCTCTCTAAGGTCAATCACAATGTTCTAACACATTGAAAATGGGAACTCTTTCAGATACCAATTGAAAGTTCCATTTTGCTAGAACTCGATTATCCCTAGAGGGGAGGTGAATAGGAGAATCTCCAAATTTGTGTTAGTTTCAAATTTTACTTGATTACTAACAATTTAAAGTGCGGAATTAATCAATATTAATCAAGTGATTGCGTGTGAAAAAGAATATGCACAATTAAGCAAAAACACACAATAAGCTTTAACACCATGAACACAAGATTTATAGTGGTTTGGTTTAGACAAACCTACATCCACTAATGAGACTCACCCAACCTCGGGTTATCTCCAAATTCACTAAGTGGGGAATTACACCCGCACTAAAAGAATAACACTTCCACATATCTAATTGATTGGGAATTTCACTCAATTCCTATTCCTCTGTTTTTTTATAGTGGTTCAAGAATAAATCCCTCTTTAGTCCACATCACCACATAAGATGATTTAAAAATAAATCAAACTGAGAAGCACTTGTTTTTGAGGCATCGCAATGTGTAGATGTGTTTCTTGAAGAATCTCCCACAATGTGATCTTGTTCGTAGATGTAGATGTGTCATGTAACGCAATCACAATTGTTGGGAGGGTATCTAGAAAATTGGAGGTCCAATGTCTATCCTAAAAAGTTTGTCTTTCTCTCTCAATGTCAATCAATGCTTGATTGGATACTTGATTCACAAGTGTAGGTACAAAAGAGAATTGATCCTTGGTTTTTACCTATGGAATAGTACCAGTTTACTCTCGTAGATGGGTTCTTAAATGCTCTCCAAAAGGATCCTTAAACTCTCCAAACAATGGAGTTGTTGATGTGTTTTAAATTTGTAAATCTCGTAAGCGCACGAACCATTCATAATACAACGATTGAGCCCAAAGTAAACATTCAAAATACACACGCTTCAATTTTTATGTTTCTTCGAAAACCAAGATTAAAAATTAAATCTACGATAGAAAATCATTTTAATCTTTAAAAGTATATTTCCAACTAATCAAATCTTTACTCAAATAAATAGATCTATGATTTTAGGGTATTGATTAAAAGTGATTAAAATAATATTTTAATTAAGAGTTTATAAACAATCTCACCACACATCCTAATTCACAAAATCTAGTTCTAATTAATTTAAACCTAACTAGACAATCAAGTTGTTAGGGAGGTTTTAAATACATGAAATAATTACATTTTAAAAGAATTAAAGATTTAAAAAGAAAAACTAAAATACAACATTCAAGTGAAGCAAAATAAACATGAAAAATTAATCAGCGAGAAAATTAAATGATAGAAATAAAAATACAGTAACGTAAAAGGTGGTTGTTTGGAAAAGACTATTCATTGCCAAAAACATTTAAATAAACAAACGGCCTATATTTGAAATTCACGTAAATATTTAAGTTCCAATTCATGTTTATTGTCAATGTTAAAATCATACATTTTAAATTATAAAACCAAACCTTAGTAAGTTAGATCTAACGATTTTAACATAACTCCTAACTATTTCATGTCCTATTAAATAATTAAAGCATACAATTTTAAAATCGAATCAAAGACGATCATAAAAAGAATTTAGAAATTGGATGCTTCAAAATTTTAAACGGGTTGTCCTTTGATTATTTATTGGAAGAATTAATACATAATTTATTGAATACAAGATATTTGGAAATTTAAATTGCAAAATAAACTCAAGGTAAAATTCGAATGCACTGTGTATCATTGACTCTTCTCTTGGTCTTCTCTTAGTCTTCTCTTCAATCCTTTGGTCCTCTTTGGCTACAGAGTCAAATTTGAGTTTGGTAAGTGGGTTACTAGGCTATTTATAGGACTTGAGATTGAATTGATGGCTAAGATTAAATCTAGGCTTAAGTTAATGGGTGAAAGGTTGAGATTAGATCTAACTTAACATGGGTGCCTAGGATTAAAAGACAGAAAACTAGGGCTTCTTAGTGCTATGGTCGAATTTAGTGGCTTGGGATCCAAGCTAGCTTGGTGGCTAAGCAATGGAGGAGAAGAAATAGGAATTAGATTAAGGAAAGGGATTTTCAAATTTGGATTTATGTTCTTGGGTTTTGGGTTGTGCAATGATATGAACGGTTCGAAATTTGGCTTTGTGTTCTAGGGTTTTGGGTTGGGCAATGATATGAACCGCTAAGATTAAATGGATGGATGAATGAATGGATGAGATGATGAGATGATGAGTGGAGGGTTGACCTATGAAATTCGAATGGATTAGATTGAGATTGAGAAAATCGTGTGAGGTGTGGTGATTGGGATGATGAGGTATGTTAAGATCCTAGGAATGTATCTAGATGTTTTTTAGTCTAAGTGCATGGAGAGGTTTTAGGTTGCAAAAATCATAGGATGATGATGTGTAAAATGCGCATGGAGGATATCTTGTGGTTCAAGTTGTTCATTGCTTAGGGTTCATAAATGGAGGGCTTAGATTAAATGGGGTTTTGATCTAATGACTCTAAGGTATTTTGGGTAAAATAAATATAGGAATGGATAGATGGTTGATGGAGCGTTTAGATGCACAAGTGGATCTAAATGGATGATGAAATGCATAATGTGTGCATGTGATGGATGCATGTGGAGGCTCTAGGGTCTCTAAGAGATGAACGAGTGGATGTGATTGGATTACCTAATATCTAATCGCTAAAATGATCAATGCATGTAATGAATGCAAGGATTAATAGGTGGTGCATGAATGAATACTAATTTAAGGTAAAGATGATCATGATGATGATGGATGACCTAGATCTAATGATGATGCATGAATGGTTTGGATTGACTAAGTGGATCTAGGGTTTGATGACATGAAATGCATGGGATAAATGAGATGTATGAAGTTAATGGTTTGGATTGGTTGATTGGGTTAATAGATGGTGAGGATGGGAGATTGGAAATTGGATGGTTAAGATTAGATGGGTAGGATGGGATATAGACATGGACTTTTGGATTTGGACGTAAAATGGATTAGAGCTTAGGGTTGATGAATTCAATACTTAGATTTCAACTCTTGTACATGAATCCTGTTTCTCCATCATTTTATCTACAAAACTAGAAAAATATCTTTTATATACATAATCAAGGCTAACTTAATCATAATTAAAGGGTAAAAATGTAAGATTTTTAGACTCAACAAATACCATTAAACTTAGATTTTGCTAGTCTTCGAGCAAAAATTTAAAATAAAGACCTAAGTCTAAAAATCTAAAAACTAAAAATCCAATACTAACTTAAAGCTTTATTATTTTTTTTACAAGACCTAAACTTGACCAGAAACTAACTTTGAATCTAAAAACTACACCACTTTCGCTAGCACTCTCGGTTGCATTTAGCTTATGCAACAAGCCTTTAAACCTCTAGGTTACCTTAGTAGACGAGTTATAGTCTTATGAGGACTTGCAGTAATGATACCCACAGACATCCAATGTGGTATATCTTAGTTTCAGATTTGGCAAAAGCAAGTTCATAAAAATTTAGACATCATATGATTTCAAAATTTATTTTATAAGACTTATATTCGAAGTGTAGTGTGTGCTTAGCCAATATTAAAATTAATTTTCTTTTCCAAATAGACACAAATTTTGTAACCAACATCGGAAGATGCACTTTGACTTCAAACCTCACTAGATAGTCTCAGAAAGATCAACGTTCATAGGCTGGGTTATTTTCTCTCAAAGGCATATATGAGCAGAGTTTGTGTATTCAAATTCAAAATTTCTCACAAATGTTTAAGAAAGACGGCTCATGACAAAGAAAATAATTGTTGGATCTCATGAATGGACGCCACTTTCCTGAGAACGTTGAGTTATACATTATCATTTTTCTTTTATTTTCCACATGAAATACCATATTTCAACTCAAGATCAATAGGACTTCCTATAGGACAAAATGTGGCTTGGGATCGGGTCAAATCAAAGAAGGATAATAAGACTCCAAGAATAAATATTTTGATAAAAAATGTTAGAGGTCTTTAAGATATATGACGAGATATTTCTTCCTCTAGTTTTTTTTCTTTTTAGCACTTTTCAAAATATTCATCTCCTTTTTTTTTCTTTTTTTCTTTCACATCTTTCTTTTGATGTCAGGATGGTCCCTTTCTTTTTATGCTATTTTCTTATTTTTCTTTTCTTGTGCCCTTTTTTTTAGTAACATCACAATATTTGTCATCTCTAACCTTTTATATGAATAGGTCACAGATATATTTTGAATGAGGCTCAGACTCCGAAACCGGAGTTGGGTTTGGTAAACATAGTTGATCAAGAAAAAGACTAACTTAAAGGCTCAACTGAGAACTATCAGGATAAATTTGACCAAAGAAAGGAAGGCATGAAGGCTCAAACAATCCAAAAATGACCTAAATCATATCCTAAGTTTTATACAGTGATTTCTTTGTTTTAAATAAATTCTAAAAAAATTCAAATGTACTATCTCAATTGTAATGGCGTTCTCAGTAATTGTAACGCCCCGCCCCTCTCTACAGCCTGAACGGGTCATGACCCGCTCAACTGCAAATTGAACGGGCGTTACTCAACGCAACAACGCATGTAACGGGCCTTACATCACAGATTTGTGGCTGGGGGAAAATAAGTATATATATTTTTTTTAAAGATTGTGAATGAAATAAGGAAGCCATCAAATCCTTCAAGCCCAATTTAAACATTGCATAAATCATAATGTCGTTGACAATATAAAATAAATAACATCTATTATCAATATCAAATCTAATCTCACTGCTCACATCCCATTCCATAAAATAAAACATAAATCAATATTCTCAAAGTTCTCAATTATTTCAAGCTCACCGATCAAATCTCTCAAAATACGTAATATCAAATAAAATAAATTCAATCATACGAAACCACGACTATACTAAGAAATTAAATATTCCTCCTTCAGTCTCTAAACATCAGTTGTCTCTTCCAATCCTAAGTCCAGAAGATTACCTACAATATAAGGGGTGTGAGCTCCAAGCCCAGTGAAGGAATACAATAATTCATATCCAACATAATATCATCATTATTCTCTATAGATATGAACTTAAAACATAATTAAATCATATGCTTTTAATATCCATGCATTATGCCATGCAATGCACAATGCTCAATGCAATGTTCAATATCTCATTCCTCCACAACATACCCACTGTATTTGGTGGCTATCCCGCCGAAGCGAGGCCTATAACTTACCACAGAGTGGTACTTCCCATATCAAATGGGGCCTACATAACACAACTACCACCAAATATCAGTCTTCGTGATCTTTCATGGCCTAAAAACCAAACCTACCACATATGTGGTACTTCTCACTAATAGCAAGGCCTGAAACTACCACCGTCGTGGTCATCATAAAAGATCACGGCCAACACCTCCATACCCATCCCATGAATATGAAGATGCCATGCACAATGCCATGTCTACTATGCATCATCTATATCATCATGCCACATGTTATGAATTATATTAACATGTCATTAATAAAATCATTGCCATCATACCCAAACATGATTAAAATCTCAATTAACCATAAACATCATGTACATATTTTAAAACATCAAAATCAATGTCAACAATATCCCACATGCATAATAATAATTCATATCACAATGTTATTACCATGACAACACTATATCATAAATCCATCTTAATAACATAAAAATAACTCTATAATAGACAATAAAGTATCCATCCAATACGAACATAATTATTGGACCTTTCAACAAGATTAGTGATTGATTTCCAACTATCTAGGCAGACTGAGTCCCTCACGGCCATTAGACATTTAGCCTATCCCCTTACATTACTGTGAGTAAGCACCGGATTACAACCACTATTCTAAGATATAACTCAGTCTATTTCGTAGATCCAATATTATATTCTAAATACATGTCATACAATATTCTTTTCTATTGCTCAATCATACAAATAACATAGAGAATGTCATGCTCGATAAAAGTACAAAGTATTATTTTCCCTCACCTAAAAAGCTTGCGAAGTGTAGGTGATGAATCCTCACGCATTCCAATTTGAAATCAAGTAATAGGGAATCCAGGAAGTGCTGCATATAAATTTGTTTGGAGTTCCAAGTATTATTAATATTTCTTCGTACAAATACCTCTAAATAAAATGGACTAGATAGGTGTATGAGGATTATTGAACATGGGTGATGGGTGCTGCCCTCACCTATGGATACTGAAAACTAAAGGTTAAGAGGCTAGGTACATGATGGGTTTTATATCTACATATCCAAATTGGACAGTAACTAGGCTGGTTTAAGGATCCAGTTTGAGAAGAATGAGGATAGGTTTTATTGACCAGGTATGAGTGAAGTTCTGAGCCCAAACAGTACTCACATCAACAGTTTTAAAGACTGAAAATCAGTCCCTACTATCAGTCAGCTAAATCAATGGTCTGGGCTAGTTTCTCTTGATATGTGAATATATCTATATATCATTATGCATTTGAGATGTCATCACAAATTCCCAAAAGTCCACGCACGAAAACTCGATCTTAAATGGAAGACAGAAGGAAGATAAAAATAATAAAAAGAGAAATCAAGAGTTTATTTCCTTAACCAGTAATTAGAAGAAAGGTATAATGCCCTTTACGAAAAACAACAATAGGTTTGTTGATGTGAACAAAAGTAAATGAGAAGGGTGGGAAAACACTTGTACTATCTCAATAAATTAACTACATATGTTGAAATACTAATTGAATAAATGCTACAATGTACATAACGTCATTAGCCTCTAAGCATAGAGATGAAAATCTGAGGTTTTGCAACAACATGGGTAACCTACCGGCTATGGCTTAGATAAAATTGTGCTAAACTGTTAAATTTGGTCAATGAAATTCTGAAAAAAAAGATGATTTATGGCAATGCATTATAGGAATCATTATGAAAATTTAAACCATCAAACTAAAAATATAACCCATAGTTATTTTGAAAACTAGATACATAAGTAAAAGGTCTAAATATAAGTATTATTGTTATTATTATTTTATACCATTAAAATTGGTGTTCAAATAATAAAATAAATAAATAGATAACTATATTTAAATCTTAAAACATCAAGTTATTTTAAATAAATAAAAATCAAGGGCCAAAACCCAATTTAATAAAGTGGACTAAAATAAAATCACTAAGATAAGTGATCACAGCAAAAAAGCGTTGACTGAAACAAGAGGTCAAAATATAAGTGTTATTTTGATTTCTTTCTTTATTTTATTTTATTTCAAAATAATTTGATACTACAAGTAACAAATAAATAAAAATGAGAAAATGTAAAACGGTGGAAGAGGGAAGAAGGGACAGCAAGCTTTGGAAGGGAGGGGTAGGTACTGTTCACGGATGGAAAATGGGTACACTTGACAAGAAGGACCAAAGAAGTAAAGAGAAAGAGAAGAGAAAGAGAAAGAGGGGCTGACCTGAATCACTCGGCTGACTGGTCGTCCGCTGCCCTACGATGGTTGGAGGTCGTTCTCGCTCGAGTTCGGGTTGTTGTCGCTTGAAGATGGCCGGTATCATGGAAGGATCTCGGGTGGAATTTATAAGGAAGGAGGTCGGTTGGGTTGTCCCGAAAATCGTGGGATTGAGAGATGGAGGTAGAAGAGGATTTTAATGGAGAGGGGTTTCCATCTTGAAGAAGGAGAGAAGAAGGAAAGGGGATGAAATTTTGGGGAAAATTTCCACCGTGATGGGTTACTGTTTTTTTTTTTTTCTTAAAGAAGTAGAGGGGAAGAAGGAAAGTAAAGAAAAAGGAAAGAGAAGAGGAAAGAAGGAAGCACCGTGTAAAGAGGTAGATTAAGGTGTGGGTCTCATGGGCCCACACGGGTTTGGGTTTATTATTATTACTATTATTATTATTATTTTTAATTCATTGATTAATGGTTATATTTAAGTTTATTAAAATTTAAACTTAATTATTGATCTAGTAGTTTAATTATTTATTTACCAAAATCAAATTTTAATTTATCATTGGAATTTATTTAACATCTCGGCTAAATAAATCGTATTAATTTATAAATTTTGGACTTTTAATAATTATACAATTCCAATTGGAACCCTTAACTTTGCAAATTTAAAATCTAATTTGATATTTATTTCCCGGTCACTTAATTTCAACTTGAAGGGGACAAATTTAAAAATTCTAATTGAGGGAAAAATGTGTGCATTGGGGAACCTAAATTAATAAAATTCTACATTTTTGTGTATTTATTTATTTTATTTTAAATAATAAAAATAAAAGAAAATAACACATAATTTCACACAAACACAATCAAGAGACCCATCTGCTATTTTAATTTTTTTTTTTTTTACCCGACTCGACTGACCCGCTATTCCGGGTCGGGTCATCACAGTAATTATGAACAAAATTTGAAGAATGATGAGATCCACAATGACTTGAAGCGCTAAAGAAATAAAAATGGATCGACTTAAATCCCTCAGAAAAATAGATTGGTACCAAAGCTCACTTGGTTAAGTCTCCAATAGTATTCCTTTGTTGACTATTAGACTCGTGAAATTTTTTCTTTTCTAACTCAATTTAACATGACCGTGTAAATTTATTCCAAATATAAAGTCTATAAAAAAAGTATGATATAAAAATTTGTATTCACCTCTTAATGCTAAAAAAAAATTACTTAGACTAAATTTTTTTTCCTCAAAGATTAGTCTCAGTCTTCACTTACTCTTCCCTTGATTGAATTTTTTTTTTTTTGGGACTCTACTAATGTAACTCCTAGATACCCCCAAACTTAAATTTGACATTATCCTCAATGTTCAACGGTTAGATCCAAAATGTCAGAACATTGTTAAATTTTAGGTTTTGCCATATCAAAGTGAAATATTCTAAAAACTGACTTTCTAAACTGACTCTAAAAGAAATCTATAAAAGATGCAAACTCAATTATTTTTCCGCATATAAAGCAACCTTGGCCTTCTTGAGTGAGTTCTATTAAGCTCAGTAAATGGTAATGGTGAATGTGCTCCAATGAGTACATATCATCATGGGCCAAGTATTTATTTTCCCACTTATTATCTCCCACTGGTATGACGAAAGCCCATGGATCATTTAAATCAAAAGGGATACAGTCCGGTGCGGGCTGTATCTCACTATCATTGACAGGCTCGTCCTTATTTGAGATTCTTTTTTGACTTTGATGCTCGAATTATCACCTTCCCTAGTCAGACTATCCTCACCTCGGTTGAAACTTTCGGGATTTCACGAAGATGCTAGTGTTGAGACTGACATGACCTCAAAGACCCTACTGTTTTCCATAGTAGATTTGTGACTAACTTGGGATTCACCAATTGGGGACCTAATTCTAACCAATTGCTTAGTTGAATCACACCTCCAAATATTCATTGCTACTCAAGCAAGACCACACAAGACAAAACAAATTCACAAAATAAATGACCTAAAACTAAAAATAAAAACCAAAACTAACCTAATGTCTCTAGACTGGCTCCAAATCTTTTCTCCAAGAATTCTAAATCTCCAATTAAAAGTTTAACCACAATCATGGCCAGGTAAGTGGAGGACCACCTGGCATCTGCTTATGTTCCACTTATCCATAGGATTTTTACACCCTGGTGACAAAACTAATCCTAGACACCATGATTGAAGAAAAACTAGTATTGGTTATTTAAAATTACTTGAATAAAAGATTGTCCTATTGAGCATGAAAAACCTTAAATACTAACTTATGGTTCCAAAATTGATTTTATTTAATGTGCATGAACCATTTATTACTATTTTTTTTTTTTTTATGTGAATGCAACCTAATCTAACAATGCAAGCATCAAACAGATATGCAAAACAATAAACAAACAAACTATACTAAATGCATGAATCTAGCAACTTAAATGCATGAGCAAAACAAATATGCAATATTTTTTTTATGCCAGTAATATATGCAAAAACACCCTAATAAAAGCTATAAGAATGCATGAGAAAATAAAAATTAAAAGAATATAGTTAGGCAATTACCTTACCCAATGCACTCCAATTCCAACAGCTTTGACTCGCAATTTCCAAAACTCATGAAAAGTAAAACACACGAACCTAGGTGAAGATTCTAACTAAAAAATGCATGAACTAACTAAATGAAAAATCCTAAACTACAACTTGGTTAAGATCAAAATAATTAGTCCTAATTAAGTGTCCTAGAATATTGTGAGATTGTAAATAAATTTCTAGATTAAAGCCAACATTTAAAAAAAAAAATTAATCAAAGATCCAAATTTAAAAACTTTTCAAAAATAGAACTTTCCAAAATTAGACGTCTCCAACATCGAGCAATTTCTAACAATAAATTGTTTCTAAAAATAGATAATCTTAAAATTTTCCATAGACAGAAATTTTAAAACTTTCCAAAAATAGATTTATTTACAAAGTAAAGATTTTATTAAAATGGGTTGTATTTTTAAGAATAGAAAGAGGCTAAAGAAATATATTAAATGATTTTATTAGTTTTTAAAAAATAGAATTTTTCACAAAAATAGAAACTTGTTCCAAAAATGAAATTTTCCACAAAAATAGGAACTTTTAAAAATTCAATAGAATATCTATGATTTAGCAAAATTTTCACAACTTAGACAAAAGTTTAATTTTAGGAAACTTTCCAAAATTAGAATTTCTAAAATAGAAATTTCCAATTTTAGACAGTTTGCCTAAATTAAAAGATTCTGAAAATAAAATTGTTTTCCAAAAACCATAAAAATTCAAGAACATGTATTTTGATTGTTTCCCTGAAAATCTCGCAAGCGCACGAACTATTAATAGTACAGCGATTGAGTGCGAGGTCGTACCCAAAGGAAACATTCAAAATATATGAAATTCAAAATAGACATGCTTCAATTTTTATTTTTCTTTGAAAACCAAGATTCAAAATTAAATCTAGAATAGAAAATCAATTTTAATCTATAAAAGTATAGTTCCAACTAATCAAATCTTTATTCAAATAAATAGATCTACAATTTTAGAGCATTGATTAAAAGTGATTAAAATAATATTTTAATTAAGAGTTTATAAACAATCTCACCACACATCCTAATTCACAAAATCTAGTTCTAATTAATTTAAACCTAACTAGACAATCAAGTTGTTAGGGAGGTTTTAAATACATGAAATAAGTACATTTTAAAAGAATTAAAGATTTAAAAAGAAAAACTAAAATACAACATTCAAGTAAAGCAAAATAAACATGAAAAATTAATCAGCGAGAAAATTAAATGACAGAAATAAAAATACAGTAACATAAAAGGTGGTTATTTGGAAAAGACCGTTCATCGCCAAAAGCATTTAAATAAACAAACGACCTAGATTTGAAATTCACGTAAAGATCTAAGTTTCAATTCATGTTTATTATCAACGTTAAAATCATATATTTTAAATTATAAAACCAAGCCTTAGTAACTTAGATCTAACAATTTTAACCTAAGTCCTGACTATTTCATGTCCGATTAAATTGTTAAAACATACAATCTTAAAATCGAATCAAAGACAATTATAAAAGGAATTTAGAAATTGGATGTTTCAAGATTCTAAGAGGGTTGTCCTTTGATTATTTATTGGAAGAATTAATACAGGATTGATTGAATACAAGATATTTGGAAATTTAAATTGCAAAAGAAATTCACTGTAAAATTCGAATGAAAGTTGTGTATCCTTGAGTTTTCTCTTGGTCTTCTCTTAGTCTTCTCTTCTATCCTTTAGTCCTTTTTGGCTCTAGAGTCAAATTCGAGTTTGGTATGTGGGTTACTGGGCTATTTATAGGACTTGGGATTGAATGAATGGCTAAGATTAAATTTAGGTTTAAGTTAATGGGTGAAAGGTTGGGATTAGATCTAACTTAACATGGGTGGCTAGGATTAAAAGATAGAAAACTAAGGTTTCCTAGTGCTATGGTCGAATTTAGTGGCTTGGGATCCAAGCTAGATTGGTGGCTAAGCAATGGAAGAGAAGACATAGGAATTAGATTAAGGAAAGGGATTTTCGAATTTGACTTTGTGTTCTAGGGTTTTGGGTTGTGCAATGATATGAACGACTAAGATTAAATGGATGGATGAGATGATATATGATGAGGTGGAGGGTTAACCTATGAAATTGAAATGGATTGGATTGGGATTGAGAAAGTCGTATGAGGTGTGGTGATTGGGATGATGAGGTATGTTAAGATCCTAAGAATGTATCTAGATGTTTTTTAGTCTAAGTGCATTGAGAGGTTTTAGATGGCAAAAGTCACGGGATGATGATGTGTAAAATGCGCATGGAGGTTATCTTATGGTTCAAGTTGTTCATTGCTTAGGGTTCATGAATGGAGGGCTTAAATTAAATGGAGTTTCGATCTAATGGCTCTAAGGTATTTAGGGTAAAATAAATATAGGAATGGGTAGATGGTTGATGGGGGATTTAGATGCACAGATGGATCTAAATGGATGATGAAATGCATGACATAAATCTAAGGTAATGTGTGTATGTGATGGATGCATGTGGAGGCTCTAGGGTTTCTAAGAGATGAATGAGTGGATGTGATTGGATTACCTAATATCTAAGTGATGAATGAATACTAATCTAGGGCTAAGATGATCATGATGATGATGGATGACCTAGAACTAATGATGATGCATGAATGAGTTGGATTGATTAAGTGGATCTAGGGTTTGATTATATGAAATGCATGAGATAAATGAGATGTATGAAGTGAATGGTTTGGATTGGTTGATTAGGTTAATGGATGGTGTGGATGGGATATTGGAAATTGGATGGTTAAGATTAGATGGGTAGGACAGGTCATGGACATTGGCTTTTGGGTTTGGACCTAAAATGGATTTGGGCTTGGGGTTGGTGAACTTGGATTTGAACCTGGAGCATTGGATATTTACATTGGACTTGGACATGAATTGGAGACTTGGACTTAAGCTTGCTGGGCCTGAATTTACTCTGGCCTGGCCCACATTGGGAAATGCGCCAGAAGTGCTTGGCCTGGCCTAATGTCTGGCATTTGGAGCAAAACTTGGCCCAATTGCAATGGATCTATGGCACATGAATCTTGATTTCAACTCTTGGCCACTTTGATTGCAAACTCAATTTTAAAATTAAATAATTTATCAACCACTCATAAATTAAGTATTGAATTAATCTAAACTCTCATAAACGGATCCAGATTATCCAATTTACATTAAAAACCCTAAAGTGGCATGAATTAATTATGAAATTCTAAAATTTCTATTTTAAGCTCTTTTCCGATAATTATCCACTGTTTTATACACGAATTCTACTTTTCCATCTTTTTATCTACAAAATTAGAAAAAATCATTAAACGTATCTTTTATATACAAAATCAAGGCTAACTTAATGATAATTAAAGGGTAAAAATGTAAGATTTTTAGACTCAACAGGAGTATTTATAGAGGAAAAATAAATTTTCAAATCACTGGAACACATGACTGGTTGTGGTTGGCGATTGATCTTCCGTGTTCAAAAGTGACTTCCACCAACCCGACTGTTGTACATTAAATGCACAGTAGCGGCACAAAATTGGTCATGCACGAATGATCATGAACATCCATAGGAGATGGGTCATGGGATGGTGATACTATCGGCCTAAGGCTATCATGTTTTGATAGTGCTTTGTCAAGACAAACCTCAAAAATTTCCCAGTCAATAGGTCGTGGTGCCGATGTGTCGGCCCTGTATCTGGAGATTGGTCGTGCGCTCGATAGCTCGTGATATGTTCCTCACGATGGGTCACCGCTTGACGATTGTATCGTCCTGAGACGAAACTGATTTCACAGGCCTTGTTCTACACAGAACATTAAAAACTCAGGCTGATAGATCGTGTGCTCGATTGATCGCCCTTGTCCCATATGATAGATCATCGTGACGATAGATCGGTTTTGACTAACCATTCCAACCAGAACCTTTGTTTTCTAGGATGATGCATCGCTATACCACGAATGATCGTCCCTGTCATATGCGATAAGTCGTCAACGTGATGTGTCACCATGACAACAAATTCAACGGTTTGATCATTAAGTCATTTGGGTTCCGATTTGGTATCAAACACTCACTAGGATTTGTTAATTAACTAGATGTGATGTCTAAGCCTAGGCAATGTCATCCAAAGGTGTGGGGTTCATCCTAAAGTCATTTATGGCCAATTACCTTCCATGATTGCGATACATATGTTGATCCGTCGAATCTTCAATCTTGAACTTGATTCAACCAACACTTGATCCTTGATTCTTGAGCTTCAACTTTTCAAGGCAATGTTTTACCTAAGTCACAGAATTGACAAATAAGTGACTCGGCAAGCTGAGACACTAACAATGGCAAACTCTCTAAAGAGATATATAGTAGGCTACCATTTGACAAAGGGATAGTCCACCCCTCTGGAGGACCATGCCTACTGAGTTTGATATTTACAACTTGTATTGTAACGACCCGACCCGAATACAGGGCTTAGGGCTTGACTCAACAAGAAATTGTCCGCCTTAGGCCTCGCCACAGCTCGAACCCGCAAGGTTTTGCCTTTGAGCCCGGGCCCACATGGCCCGACCCTAAACACGTCGTGCTTAGTCAAAAGGGGCTGGCCTCTTAAAACCCCTACTCATTCACCCTTCCTTATCGAGGTGGGACTCTTCCTACATCAGTTCAGGGTGTCACAATCACTCCCCCTAAAGCCTCGAGCCGTCCCCGGCTCTACCCGGTCCAACTCAACAACTCCAGAGAAGGATGATAGGCCCACACAGTCCGAATGTTGAACTTGACTTTGATACCAAATTTGTAACGACCCGACTCGAATACAGGACTTAGGGCTTGACTAAGCCAGAAATTGTCCGCTTTAGGCCTCGCACACAGCTCGAATCCTCATGATTTGGCCTTTGGGCCCGGCTCCACATGACCCTACCCAAAACGCGTCATGCTTAGTCAAGAGGGGTTGGCCTCTTAAAACCCCTAGTCATTCACCCTTCATTACCGATATGGGACTCTTCCCACATCGGTTCAGGGTGTCACATGTATGCCGTTAACGGTTAGATTTTTTTTCACTTTCTTTATTATTATTGTTATCTTTTCTTTCTTTTTAATTTATTGTTCATTTATGTATTCTGGTGGAATAAAACAAAAAAGAATTATATTCATCAATTTCAAGCTTCTCTACCCATTCATGTTGTTTTCATTTATCACATTTTGTCTCTTATGTTGATCATCATACTATCGATGAATTCATATTATTTCAATATTGAGGACGTCACATTTAGGTTGGGAGGTAAGGTTTTTTTTTTTCAAAAAAAAAAAAAATTTGTGTTTTTTATGTAAAACAATGTGAAAAAAAAATTATTTTCAATATTTGACTCATTTTCTTAGTTAAATAGTACATTTTTCAACAATGATGACTTTTTTTTATTTTGAGAAAATTGGAGGAAATTATTGTTTAATCGAAAAGTTAAAAATTGTTAGAAATAGAGTGATGTTTGTGAATGTCATCTCTGAAAACCCTCACGAGACTATAACTCGTACACTAGGGTGACCTAGTGGTTTAAAGGTTTATTGTATACCCTAAATGCAATCGAGAGTGCCGCGAAAGTGGCGTCGTTAGGATTTTGCTTTTGTTTTGGTTGCTCGAGGACTAGGAATATGCCGGTTGGGGTTGGGGGGAAGGGGGTGGGGGGGGGGGGGGGGGGGGGGGGGGGGAAGTGATAAATGCCAAAAATTGCATTTATATCCTAATTTTAGGCATTATCGCATTTCTTTTAGATTTAATCGATGCATTTACACATAAATTTGTGAGTTTATTTAATACGACTATTATGTGTATTTTTGTTCAAAGAATTTAAATTAAGTTGATTTAATAAATCAAATCCAAAATTGAGTCATGAGCCAGGCTGAATTGAATTTAATGCGAGTCAAATCTGAGTTATGCTGAATAAAACCCAAATCAAAGTTTAAAAAAAAAATTAGTCGTCGTGTGGGACAATATTCACACGAGTTATCTCATTTTCGGTTCAGTGGTAGGGCAAATGAGAAGAAGCAAATGTAGAGAAAGGGGAAAGAATTAGAAAAAAAAAAATGAAAAGAAAGAAAACCGTGAAATAGGAAAACAACTAGTAAACAAGACAACTGGGCAGAGTCACCAAAATGGAAAATAGTTAAATAGTGCAACGGGCAACAAAACAGGAGTCATTGTTCTTTTGCAATATGGGGTGGCCCCGAGTTACTGGCAAGAAATTGAGTGGTTGTGCACGGCGGTACTTCTGTGTTTTTGAGTTATTGGAATGGAAATGCGGAGGAAGAAGAGATGAGGGAAAAAGAGTTGTGTGAGACTTTTCGAGAGAGTCTTCGTCTCCTAGGCAAATTCTTAGTTTTAAAAACGTACAACTACTTCTCATTTCAACCCAAATAAAAAAAGAAGTCTTTCCCTAAAGTTAGGGAGAGATTACAATGGATAAGGAAATGAATCAAATTCAAAAATTCAATTTCAAATTGAAAACAGCTAATCCTACCTAATCTTCCTAATCTTGATAACTGTCATGTAAATCCACAGCTGACTCACATTGTCGATGGATTGATCTACCGCATCCTGTGATTGTCGTACATCCCATGAATTTATTTACTGAGTTACCACGGCACATAGCATTCCCTCCTATTAAGACTTTTCGTCGTCCGCGACGAAATCTGGATATTTCTCACGGAAAGAACGGAGAAACTCTCATGTAGCGTCCTCGGGTTCGAGTCCTTGCCATTGGATAAGAACCTTGATAACAGCTTTGTTGCCATGCTTTGCCATTTTCCGATCTAATATTGCCAGTGGTGCCAACGGAACTTCCGCATGCTCGGTCATTGGAGGAAGTGAGGTTTGTTGAACAAGGTCATCACCCAACCATTCTTTTAAGCAAGACACGTGGAAAACAGGGTGGATATGAGACGCGGCTGGCAAGGCTAGGCGATAAGCAACGTTACCAATCCGTTCCAAAATCTGAAAGGGGCCATAATACCTTGGAGAGAGAGCTTAGCGTTGCACCATAAATTGACGATGTTCTGACGATAAGGTTGCAGTTTGAGAAACACCCATTGTCCAATGTCAAAATGGCGCTTCGTCCGCCGTCGGTCTTCATAGGCTTTCATATGACTTTGTGCATGGGGCAAGGTTATCTTTGAAAATCTGCAGAATGACATCACGACTACTCAATTCAGCATCGACTACTTCCACTTGAGTGTGCCCCTGACACACGAAACTAGCCGAGGGGGCGGTTGACCATATAGTGCCTCAAAAGAAGTCATTTTGGTGGATGCATGAACACTTATATTATACCAAAATTCTGCCAGGGAGAGCCAACGACTCCATTCTTTAGGTTTAAGACTACTGAAGCTTCAGAGGTAGTGCTCAACACATTTGTTGACAACTTCTGTTTGGCCATCCGTCTGGGGATGGTAAGCGGAGCTCATGTGAAGTTGGGTGCCCTGCATGGTGAAGATCTCCTTCCAAAAATTACTAAAAAATATAGGATCACAAACACTGACAATATTCTCAGGCATACCGTGCAATTTAAAAATATTATCCAAGAATGCCCGGGCAACTGTGGTCACAGTATAGGGGTGTCCCAAAGCCAGAAAATGACCATATTTACCAAGTCTATCAACCACCACCATTACAATGGTCTTACCAAAAGATGAAGGAAGACCTTCAATAAAATCCATAGAAATTGAGGTCCACGTGCGGTTCGGAATCTCCAATGGTTGAAGTAAGCCAGCGGGATTCAGATTTTCCACTTTGTTTCGCTGGCATATGTCACACTTGCGGACATAATTGCGCACGCCACTCTTCAGCCCCTTCCAATAAAAATCGCGCTTCAACCGCTGGTATGTTTTATGGAATCCAGAGTGACCCCCAAGTGGACTGTCATGACACTGGTACAAGGCCTTCGGAATAAGAGGAGAGTGTTGAGAAAGATAAAAACAGCCCTTATAAAAAAGTATGACGCCATGAGAGGTGTACAATGTGGGGTCGACTATTCCATTGCTAAGCCCGTGCAACAACTGTTGAATCTCATCATCCTTTGCATGTTCAATGCGTAACTCATCCGCCCATGACGGTACTGGAGTAGAAACAACATTGAGCTCCCCATCCCGACGTGAGAGCGCATCGGCCACTGTGTTAGATTGTCCACTGCGATACTCAATACTGAAATCGTACCCCAATAACTTTGAGACCCACCTCTGCTGCATAGGTGTCTCAATCTTTTGGTCCAGTAAGTACTTTAGGCAATGGTGATCGGTCTTTACGATGAACCGTTGTCCCAACAAATGGGGTTGCCACTTTTTAACTGCCATGACGAAGGCTAAGAGTTCTTTTTCATATGTCGAAAGAGAGAGAGATGTTCCTGAGAGAGCTCGGCTGAAGTAAGCGATGGGTCGGCCGACTTGAGTCAACACAGCGCCTACGCCTGTACCCGAAGCATCACACTCAACAAAAAAAGGGCTTGATGAAATCAGGCAATGCCAAAACCAGCAGAGTACTCATCACTGTCTTTAATATGGAGAAAGTTGTCTCAGTCGTTGCGGTCCATATGAAGGAGTTCTTTTTTAACAACTCGGTTAATGGTTTGGCCAATAACCCATAATGTCTGATGAACCGTCGATAATACCCTGTCAATCCAAGGAAGTTCCTCAGTTCTTTGATCGTCGTCGGAGTTGGCCATTCCACCATACTCCTTATTTTCGCGGGATCTGACGCCACTCCATCAGTTGAAATTGAATGGCCCAAATAGTCTACTATCGGACAACCGAACTGACATTTGCTCTATTTAGCAAACAGTTGGTGATGACGCAATACCTCCAATACTTGAGACAAATGGGAGAGATGTTCCTCCACCATCTGACTGTAGACTAAGATATCGTCAAAGAAGACCAGAGAGAACCTCTGCAAGAACGGCCAAAAAATCTCATTCATTAGGCACTGAAACGTAGCTGGCGCATTAGTCAGACCGAACGGCGTGGCTAAGAATTCAAAGTGACCATCATGTGTGCGGAATGCCGTCTTTGGCACATCCTCCGGTCTAACCCGTATTTGATGATATCCCGGGAGCAGATCTAGTTTTGAAAAGACCCTTGCCCCATGCAACTCATCCAGCAGCTCTTCAATTACTGGAATCGGGAACTTGTCCTTTATCGTATGTTGGTTCAAGGCACGATAGTCCACGCACATTCGCCACAAACCATCGGCCTTTCTGACTAGTAGTGCCGGTGATGATAATGGGCTTTGGCTGGGCTTGATTACTCAGCTTTGCAACAACTCATGCACCAATTTCTCTATCTCAGCCTTCTGGAAATATGGGTACCGATATGGCCGAACATTGACAGGTTGAGCCCCAGGAACCAACGGTATTTGATGATCATGCGATCGAATGGGGGGCAATCTTGCTGGCGTGGCAAAAATATCTTGATACTCATCCAAGAGCTGCAGCAATTCTGGGATGGTCGAGTCGTGCACTGACTCGCTTTTGTTTGACTGAAGGGAAAAAATCTGTAGGAGAAAACTTGGATTTTTTCTTGGGTCACAATTCTTGGCCAGATCAACCTCTATCAGCTTAAGATCAAGCACTCCCTCGCCTTGCCAAGAGTCGTGTATGTCTGCTGTTTGAAAAGCCATCGTTAGGCGCTGGAAATCCCAAGTAATGGGCCCAACGTCTGGAGCCACTGTGCTCCCAACACCACTTCATACCCTCCTAAATGAAGGATATAAAAATCAGCTATAATGTCCAAGCCTTGAACAGACAACTTGATGCCCTTACACACTCCATTGCACTTGATGCGGTCACCATTAGCCACAACCAAATCGAAGATTTGATTGGCTTGAGTGCGCAAATTAACCTTGCTTGCCATATGTGGACTGATGAAGTTATGGTGCTTCTTGAGTCAACCAATACCGTAACTGGTACGCGTCGTACAAAACCCTTCACACGCATGGTCTGAGGGGCGTGTCTACCGGTAACGACATGTAAAGATATGGTAGGTTGATCTTCTTTATCTTCCTTTGGTTCGGAGTCACTATAAGGTGCTCCTTCAACTTCATCCTTGAGCCATTGCCCGTCCATCAAGAACAACTTTTGAGTTCTGCACTTGTGACCAAGAGCGAACTTCACAATTGTAGCAGAGTCCTTTGGATCTCCGTTCTTTCATCTCCACCGGAGTGAGCCGTTTTATGGGCGGCATTGGTTAGATGGAATAGTTGCAGGTGAGTTCTAACTCGAGCGGCCTATCTAAAAGCAGGATTTGTGCTTCCTGGCATTGCGTTGCTCCTCCTGCAGGTGGGCCAACTCGACCGAATCTGTGAGGGTAGCTGGTTGTAGCATGCGGACACTGAGGCGAATGTCCTCATAAAACCCCCCTAAGAAACAACTAACCATGAAGGCATCATTGAGGCCGCTCGTACGATTAGCCAATTCCTCGAACCTCGTCTGATAGTCTTCAACAGAAGATGTCTGTCTTAACTTAGTAAGGGATGCCCCGACATCCTCATATGGTGACGAGCCAAAGCGGATCATTAATCCTTTAGAGAAGTTGTCCCAGCTAGCAATGGTATTTGATCTCTCCATACACCTGAACCAGTGCAATGCCTCTCCCTCCAAGTGACACGAGGCGATCAATAACCGTTGAGTCAAGGGAGTTTGTTGGTGAATGAAGAATTGCTTGGCCCCGTATATCCACCTAGAGGGTCAGCCCCATCGAACCGTGGGAAGTCCAGACAGGTATGGCGCCCGTAATTAGGCGTGTCAGGCTCTCCTTGTCTCGGTGCTGGACGTCTTAGATGATTCACAGATGACTCCCCAACATCAGCCGAGTGAGACTGAGACATGTTGTTGACCCGGGTGTCCATGGTTTGTAACCGAGTACCCATGGCAGCCATCTGGCTGACCATGTCGTCCATCCTCTTGGCTTGGGCAGCCAAGGTGTTGTGTAACAACTGAAGGGTTTCATCAATCCTCCCGAGTCAAGTACCATCTGCCATGGTGAAACCTTGCTCTAATACCTTGCGGTGGCCCCGAGTTATTGGCAAGAAATCGAGTGGTTGAGCAAGACGATACTGTGGTGTTTTTAGTTACTGGAATGGAAATGCGGAGGAAGAAGAAGAGATGAGGGAAAAAGAGTTGTGTGAGACTTTTCGAGATAGTCTCCTTCTCCTAGGCAAATTCTTAGTTGGTAAAAACGTACAACTACTTCTCATTTCAACCCAAATAAAAGGAAGTCTTTCCCAAAAGTTAGGGAGAGATTACAACAGATAAGGAAAGGAATCAAATTCAAATTGAAAACAGCTAATCCTACCTAATCTTCCTAATCTTGATAACTGTCTTGAAAATCCACTACCAACTCACATGAATTTATTTAATGAGTTACCACGGTACACAACACAATAAAATGGGGATTTGCAATGAAAAATGCATCTCTCCCTTTGGAGAGCATCACAAGATCGTGGGCGGAGGTGACAGAGAGAACTCCATCTCATCTCTTCTCCTATCCCACTTCTTCCCTCTCTTGTTATTCTCCTCTTCTTTTTCTTCTCTTTTTTTTTTTTTTTTTTCCTGTTTTTTTTTCTTCTTTTCTTCTGTTTTGCATATTTGTTGAGAGCTGAGTGGCGGCAAGTGACACGCCAATGACAGAGAGGGGCGAGGCAGTAGGAGCGAACAAAACGAGGTGGAGCAGGCCTGTGCTATTTTGGGACTGACGCAGCAACAAGCAGAAGCAAATTCAGAGCAGCCAGCGACGCAAGCAGCAGCTGCAGCCAAGCATTTTCAGGCAGACAGAGTTCTAGAATAGGGACGGGTTTTGTTTTGACTTCATTTCAGATCAGTGGCAGCAGCCCTATTCCCTCCTTTCTTCTAGAGGCTGACAGTTAGCAAGAAGTGGAACCGCTTGTGTCGTTTGAACGGAGGCAAAGAAAGCAAGCTGCAAAGCAGAGGACAGCAAACAGCGAAGCAGTCTCAAGTTAGTTTTAATATTTCTTTAGTATTGTCTAATTTTCATTTAAATGTTTAAATTAACTTGATGTCATTTTTTGGTTTTATTTAGTTCTGTTATCTGGAAATTTTAATTTATCTTAAGCATGGTTTAGTTTCAATCGAATGTGTAATTAATTGAATTGTTGATATTAATCATCATGATGTTCGGCTAATTTCCTCTAAGGCTAGGGTGAACTTTGATAATTTATAAAGTTATTTGGATCCAACATTCAATATATTAGTGCAAGTTTCATTAATTGTTTGGTTTAATTTAATCTCGATTTTCATCACAAACTTTATTTTGCTGGACTCATTGTGCTTTGTGGATACACTGAATTCTTAGAGAACATGTATTCTTCTTGATTATTTACTGTAATTTTCAAATACAGTAAATGCTTGAATAATGTCTGTGACATGTGAGTTGTACTTAACTGCTTTTAACCATCAATTATTCAAAACAGCCTTAGTGAAATTATTATTTTAATTGTTCAATCCTCTGGGTAGTAAAATCATTATTCAAGATAAGTTGATAAAAAAATACTCTATAAATAATTAAACGTATCCCCAAGCTTTAGTGCTTTTTGTAACTGTTTTTAATTCACCATCTTATTTTTGCTCCAAACTCGTGTGAAAACCAATTATCATCACTCTTTAATTAGTGTTCTTAATTTCTTCAATCCCTATAGATTCGACATCGGACTCACCGAGTAATTTTACTTCGCCACATGCGCTTGGGTTTACACTTTAAAGTGGTAACAAATAATTTCTATCTTGATGTAACATTAACCTAAGCCATTCAAAGGATTGAGTCGGCCATCACTCATCTATCTTCTTTCAAAGATTGTACTTATCATGCTAATAAAACTAAGAGGGCCACAAAATAAGAGACAGTTATGTAAAAAGAAAGAGGATTTCATACTACCTCTAATATTTCTTTTAATATATTGTCATGTGTCATTTTTTGAAGCCCATTAACCATATTATTATCAAATCTAATAACTCATAAAAATATTATTAGAAGATCTTATTTGATAGTCACAAAAATGAATAGATAATCTTTATTTTAGTTTACAAATATTTATTATTAGATAATCTTTGACGACAGGTTGTTCGAGTGAATGCCGGTGACTAGAATCAAGGAAGGATTTGCCAAGCCCCATAACATTAAGCTCATCATGAATAACTGTCGAACCAATGCCAAGCCAAGTTGACCTTGGGTTAATTCAAACTTGAGTTATATTTGTCAAGTTGAGCTTGAACCTAATTCGTCAAGCTAGAGACAACCACTCAAGCTACAGCTTTGCATGTCAACGCTCATTAGAATTCAAGCTTGAGCTTGCATAGAAATTTAGCCGCGCAGGGCACATTTTTAGCTCATCTAATAATGCATATCAAGCATGAGCTTGACTCAGCTCGATTCAAGCAAACACTATATTAAGATACACAAAACATTCACCACATAATTTATAAGTACATATACAAGCATATATACAAGTAAATATACCCAAAAATATATATATATACCAAGCGAGCTAGACTAGAGAAAAGCTCCTAATAAGTTGAGCTCAAGCTGAGCAAAGCCTACCTGGAACTTGACTTACTTATTCACGAGCGGAGGTTGATCTCGAGACATATCTCAAGCTGAGCCAAGCTGGCTTGTAAACAAACTTTGCTTGTGACATCCCTGATACAATTGAATAGCACAAGAATAGTTCGTACACCCATAAGTTGATGAAAATAATATCAATAGTGGCTCACAAATGAGAAGTTTTATAGGTGCAATAGAAGGAAATGGTTTCAAACGAATGATTCAAGTTAAAGTACATTGAATAATTCCACATTCAGCTATGAGACATTGTGATCTACATCAGTTTTCTTCCTATCTATGCAATTCAAAAGAACATTGAAGCTTGTCCTAGAACCAATAGATTCCAGAATTCCTTATGAATGGATATTATAGAGTAGGACAAATATTTTTAGTTATTTTCAAATGAATCAAACAAGATATCTTCCATAACATTATTATAAGCATCAATCTAATAAAAGGAGGAACAAGGATCTGGTCCTATGCTCATTGAATCAGCAGTGTGCATGCACGCAACTTGCTTAAGTGGCAAACCTTCTTCTAAATGCAATCTCAAAAACTCTAATAAAAACAGTTTTGCTGAAACCTTTTAGCTTTAGGACCATTACCTCTAAGGATAAAAAAGACACCTTTGGTTTCATTTCATTGCATGTCATTGAATGAGCTCCTAGATCATCCAAATCTGCAGATCAAAGCATGTATTAAATAAAGACGATGATTCACAAATGTAAATTAGGTAAAAATGTTAAACGAATATTTGTTTTCAATTTATTTTTCTTCATGTATTACCTGTTCATATAATAGCTGGAGTAGTCATTATCCTTTACGAATCAGTCGGTGAACGTATGTAGTAAAAGAATTAACTGTCCTATATCCTTTCCTATACAGGTGAGTAACCAACATAATATCCAAAAGTCTCCAATCCAGTGATTAGCATAGTAATTTGGCATCTCCATCTAAAGAAGTTAGTCCCGAGGTTGATCCATTAGGCACCTTGTGCTGGTTTCAGTTGATGAGTAATTATGTAGTGTAATATTTGCGAAAAAGAAAAAGGTCATATCCAAAAAGTACATATAAGAGAGTTTGTCAAATGACACCCGTCAATTAGGTGATCATCAAGACTAACATTAAAAAGAATTAAATCATACATATTGTGTTTGTGTTACATATACAACAAATGCGTATCAGATTTCAAAAATAACTGGCAAGTGATACACGAGACTTGATAATCCCTCCAAATGGAAAAAAAGAAAAAAGAATTTCCTGTTCAATTGAATGACTACTTCTACAATGCTAAAATTACACATGATAGCTAATGTGGACCAACACATAATCGATAACCAAGTTAACTAGTAGCTATTGTACTATTACCCAAGTGTGGAATTCCATTTTCTACCCGTCGGCACATGCAGTCTGGCATAGGAAAGGTGTACGGTGAGCCATTGGGTTTCCTCAATTCAATGCCCTTTACATCACTATGATGAAGCATTTCTTGCATATGCCTTCTGAAATAATCCCATCTGCGAAAAACGTGAGCACAGTGAGATTGTAATTTCCCAGGCAGGTTTAAAATATCAAAGACTGGACTTCGTCAAGACCAATACTAGGTTGGCTTGGTGGGTGAACTCTATATTGATCTGGCTGGCTGAGTCCCAAAAGAAAACTTTTGTTTGTAGTAAAACAGGCTGGACTCATGAAATGAATTGTACGAAAAAGGTAACACATGAATTTGAGATTTGTATTTTAAGGACTTTTTATGTAGAATTAGTGAATTTCAAATGTTTTGCAAAAGTTCAGCTAATCTGTATTTCTGAATTACTGATTTCAAAAAAAAATTATGCTCTTAAATTGATTTCTTTGGATAGTGGAGCTGACCACTTCAAATCAAATCCTTCACACCCCTACCCATTTGTGAGTTGTAAAATTCATTTGGCATCCATCCCATTTGGCCCCATTTGGCATCCATAAAATTCATATACGTCAGATTAAAATCCATCCCAAATCTTGCATTTTTTATCATGAAACGTAGGTGCGCATGATCAAGGTTAGATAATTGGATTAGGATGAGATTTGACACCTACAACCATCAAACGATTTCACAGTTCATTATATCCCTATACTAGTGGGCCGTAGAGTGTGGGTAGTCTTTTTCCTTGATCTCACATTGTTACTCACAGTTTGAATTAAAACAATACAATGGACACAATCATGAGAAATTATATTTCCTTTAATTCCTTAAACTACTTCCTGGTCTATCTTACAAAGTTTGAAAAATTGACTACTATGGTAGCCATTATTTTCTAACAACTTCCTACATGATAATACAAGTATACTTTTTAAAAAAATATATATACTAATAGAAAGAACGAACATACAAACAGGTATAAAAAAGAGTACAAAGAACCTCCCTAAAAAAACACAAAAACCCCTCAAGTAGCATTAACAAAAAACAAATTGCAATGCTCACTACCAAAAAAAAAACAAAAAACTGGGGTTTTCTGCGTCCCAGGCAACCCAAAAAACTGCAGAAATGAGGCGTCCACACGAGTCAGACCAAAGGTCTGATGGTAGAGATGAATAGACCATCAAAAAAGGGCAAGGAAAGTGGAGGTCCTGTCGTCAAAAGCCTCTCCGGTGAACGGATCAGAGGCCAAGAAGGGACTGCTGCAGATGACATTGGAATCCACAGGAAGATAGGGAAAAAAAACCCTCAGATCAGCAAAAGAAGAAAGAAATGAGGGAGTATCCGCTACAGAAGTCCTCAGAGAGCTGGAGAAGATACCGGAGTCCAACGATGAACAGTAACCCTGGCAATGAATAATAACTCGAGCGAAACAGTAAAACAGAAGAAGAGTCCACCTTAAAGTACCCAGAAATTCATTATGGCTGATGCCATATAGAAAGTAATAAGGAGAATAATGGAGAAGAATAATTTCTCATGTATTGAATTGTGTAAATAATCAAAGAAGAGTACACGTATAAATAGACTACAAGGAGCCAATTATGATAGCTGAAAAAGAAAATAAATAAAAGAATAATCAATTACAATAATTACATAGCGTACAATATCTTCTAAGTCAACTTTCCAAACAGGGATAATTCTGGTCAACTATGTCTAGAAGTGGGTCCCACATGGTCAATTTGCACTATAGTGGGTCCCACAACATATACCTCCTAGACCCTCGTATTGGCAACTCTGAAGCTTGTTTGACCTCCTCCTCACTAGATGTGTAGCATTGGCATTGTCGACTAGGGCATCCCTCAGATTCTGTTTTGAAGAAACTTATTCCTTTTTTGTCTTTCAATAAATTTGAGTGTGAACATTGCCTATATGGCAAAAATAGTAGACATGTTCTTACATGCCCCAAGAATTAGTCAGGTGCTGTAAAAGGCTTGGACACCGTGGTCTTAAAAAAAAAATAGTAGAAAGTTTTTACTTCTTCTATCCATAAACATCCTTCTACATTATTTTCTCTTATATACACTTTTTGATGTTTGGCAATCTCCTTATGTTTCCCGTACTGATTTTCGTTATTTTGTTACATTTATTGATAATTATTCTCGCATTACATGGATATTTATGATGAAACAAAAATCAGAGGACTTTGATCACTTTCACACGTTTTATCAATGGATTCAAACCAACTTTACTTGTAAAATTCAAATTTTGCGTAGTGATAATGGAGAGGAATATCTGTCACAATCATTTGTAAATTTTTTGCAAGACAATGGTATAGAATCTTAAATTTCTTATCCTTCTACACCTCAACAAAATAGTGTAGTTAAACGAAAAAATCGTCACCTCCTAGAGGTCGCTCGTTCCCTTCTTTTTACCATGCATGTCTCACAATCATATTGGCCATAAGTTGTTTTAATTTCTATTATCTTATTAACCGCATGCCATCCCGAATGTTACAAAATAAGTACCCTATTGACCATATATCCTTACACAAACCAGTCCATATTCTTCCATGTCATGTATTTGGGTGAGTCTACTTTGTTCATAAGTTTTCTAGTGATAAACTCTCGCCCCAGGCTGTGTGTTTTTTGGAGATACTCACCTTTCCATAAAGGATATAAGTATCTTGATCCCCTCATTGAGAAGACATGTATCCATGGATGTCACCTTTTTGGGGAGTCCCTTACTTTTCAGCTCCAGCTGCTTCCCCTTCTTCTGTTCTTCCTCGTCTCTCTGCAGATATTGGTCCTTCTTACACTACCAAGACCACTCTAGTGTATCAACACAAGCAACTCATGCTTACAACTGCAGCTGACCCCACTTAATCATCTAACAGTGGCCCAGGTCAGTCCCCCATTGACCAGCCTGATCTTCCAATTGTGTTTCGGAAAGGTAAGCATGCTTGTACCAATCATCCACTTGATCGTTTTGTATCCTATCATGTTGTTTCTCCTTCCTATCACAGTTTTCTTAAAACCCTCGACAACATTAAGATTCCAAAGAGCATTGACATTGTCCTTCAAGATCCCTCCTGGAAAGCAACAATGGACGAGGAATTAACCGCGCTTGAGAAGAACAATACCTGGGACATGGTTCCTCTACTTCCAGGAAAGACTCTAGTTGGGTGTAAATGGGTCTTTACTAAGCATCGTCTCGACGGACCCATTGCCATGTATAAAGCTCGATTGGTTGTCAAAGGCTTCACAAAGACATGGGGTTGATTATCAAGAAACATTTCCTCCTGTTGTTAAGATTACTTCTATTTGAGTATTGATTTGTATTGTTACCACTCATTATTGGACACTCCATCAATTGGATGTGAAGAATGCATTTCTGCTTAATGATCTCCAGGAAGAAGTATATATGCTTCCTCCTCCTGGGTTTGTGAAATAGGGAGAACTCAATTTGTCTGCAGACTCAAGAAGGCTATGTATGACTTAAAGCAATCCCCATGGGCCTGGTTTGATAAATTCAGTAGTGCTTTATTGCCATATGGCTTCCCTAGGTGTTAGGCATATCACTCAATTTTTTACTACAATGCTAATTTAGTAGTCATGATTCTCGTGGTGTATGTTGAAGATATTGTCCTTACTAGCAATAATGATACCGCCATTTTTGCATTCAAAGCATATTTACAACGGACATTTGATATTAAAGATTTGAGGCCCCTCTGTTATTTTCTCGGGATTGAGGTAGCTCGTTCTTCAAAAGGGTTGTCTCTTTCTCAACGAAAATATGCTCTACATCTATTACAGGATGCCGGTTATTTTGGATGTAAGCATGCCAATACGCCTTTGGATGTCAACATGAAGTTATCTATTTTAGACAGGACCTTCTTGATGATCCTGCCGTCTATCAAAGATTAGTCGGGAAACTGATTTATCTTACTATCACGAGACCGGATTTATCATATGTTGTTGGTGTGGTTAGTCAGTTCATGCATGTTGCCCGAGATACTCATCTTCATGCGGTCTTTCGTATCTCCCAGTATCTCAAGGCTCATCTTTGCTGAGGATTGTTCTATGAACGACAATCTCAATTTCAAGTTTGTGGCTATTAAGATGTTGATTGGGTCGGGTCTCCTGACGACAATTTCTCTACCATCGGTTACTATATCTTCTTGGGATCCCATTTAGTTTCATGGCAAAGGAATAAGCACACATTGTTGCTCGGTCGACTGTTGAAGCAGAATATCGTGCCATGGCCAATACTGCATCCAAGTTACTTTGGTTTCAACAATTTCTCTCCGAGTTAGACCTTGCCCTAGTTGATCCAACTCAATCATGTTTTAAGCAAGTTGGGCTAACTAGACATTTTCCCACCCGCTTGAGGGGGAGTGTTGTGGGACTCACTACAGTAACCAATTGGCCATGTGGGGCCACATTTGGTCATAGTTGGCTAGAAGATTATCCTGGTTTGAAAAGTTGACCTGAAAGACAATGCTAGCTGTGTAATTGGTTATTCTTTGATTACATTTCTCTTTTGCCATCGTAATTGGCTCTCCTATGATTATAAATTCAAGTATTCTCCATCAAATTTCAATACAAGAGAAATTATTTTTCTCCATTATTCTCCCTATTACTTTCTACAAAACCTGCTCTAATGTCATGTTAAAAAATCATGACTTGATAACATTCTTGAAATAAAACTCACTCTCAAAAGTTATCCATTGAGCGAAGGGTGCCTCAAGTGTTATATAGAGTAATTGGTTTCTCAAATTAGGCGATGTGAGACTTTTGCCACTTCACAGGTGTGACGTTGACAAAAGTCTCATATTTCTTAGAGAGAAAAACCAATGACTATATAACACTTGAGGCACCCTCCTCTCAACGGATAGCTTTTAAGAGTGAGTTCTACCTCAAGAATGTTAATATGATTTTTTTCATGGTATGAGAACGCCAATGCATAGAAGTGCATGTATGGATCCGTGCCACGTGATTGGGCGTGTAAATGTAAGAGCACAATGCGTAGAAGTGCACGTATGGATCCATGCCACATGGTTGTGTGTATCACACAATGCGAAAAAGTGTACGTATGGATCCGTACCATGAGATTGTGTGAGTGTATGTGAGAGGACTATATAAAATAATAAAAGAAAAAGGAGAAGGAGAAGAGAAAGATAAAATATGGAGAAGAATTCTCTCTCTATTGTATTGAATGTGTCTGAAACCGGAGGAGATTACAAGTATAAATAATATACAAAGAGCCAATTAAGGTGACTGATTTTGGAAACAAATAAAATAATGTACAAGTACAACTAATTACTATCAAGCATACATAATAGAATTGACTTTCCATAATGAGAAGATTCTAGTTAACTATGTTGTGGGACCCATAGTTGACCACATGGGACCCACAATCGAGTAAGTGTTGACCAGAATCATCTTATTCTAGAAAGTCAACTGTGACTATATTGCTAACCGTTGAATTGATTGTAATTGATTTAATCCAATATTCTTTTATTTTCCTTCTATTTCAGCCACTTTGATTGGCTCCTCATTTTCTATTTAACTCGTGTAACCTCTTACATTTTAAGGGGACAATACAATACAAGAGAAGAATTATTCTCCATTTCATTTCATCTCCTTCTTATTTTCTTATTTCCACATTATTATTCTACATGGTATCAACCAGAACGATCTTCTGGTTGCTTTAGGGAAGAGTTTTTTCTGTTTTACCGTTCCACTGGAGTAACTGTTCATTGCAGGAATCCGGCCTTGTCTTTTAGATTAGATCTCCGGGGCATGTGTTGCGAATACTCTCCTCTCTTCTTCCCCTTCCCTTCTGGGAGCCTCTCAGAAGTATTAAACTTCTATTGCATAACCCAGTCGTGGTTGTTTTTTGCTCTGCAACTCTATCGACTATGGATCTTCTTTTCAGTGAAGCTTGCGATAGCAGGACCTTATACTTCACTGTCGTTTTTGGTGTTCCTATACATTTGTTTGGTGGCCTTGCAGATCTACTTCCCCGTATTTGGCTTTTGGCTCTTCTTCACCATCGTCATTTTTCAGTCCAAAACCACCCAGATTTCTGGTTTTCTGTCTAGATCTGTTGGCTCAGTGCACTACATCCCTCCAGATTTCTTCCACTGGAGTTGCCCCTAGCCCCCTACTCTCGCCTAAGGTGGGCCTAGGATTCCAGTCAACTGTGGGACCCATAGTTGCAATCTCTTCCATTGCTGCCAGGAAGGACAGCCACCCTGTTTTTTGGTTCTTCTGGTTGGATCTCTCTGCTCTTGGGGTGTACATTCGCCCCTGGCCCGTGCTTCCATCGCACTTGACTTCCCCATCTTCCATCAACGGTGGGACCCACTTTGGAGCTTTCTTCCTATTGCTACATGAGATGTCTCTGTACCCTGCTTTGGGTCATAATCTGCTCTATCTGCGAGGGAGTGGCCTATTTGCAGCTCGTTTTTTTGTTCTTCTTTGAATAGTAACTTCATTAATAAAGGAAGAAAAGAAACAAACCCACAGCTAGCAGACACAAACTGCCTGCAAAACCAACACAAAAAAGAAGCAAAAAAGAAGAAAATAAAAAACAAAGTTGCATCAAATAATTAACAATCTTCGAAGATAGAGACACCCCCTGACGAGCTAACTCGTCCGCCTCAGATTTGCCGAACAAGGAACCCAAGCGATAGAATATCCACGAGCTAACATAGTATGCCGGATCTAATCTACTTTATCCAAATAAGATCCAAGGACAAAGTGAACCCGAAACCAACAAACAACAATCTTAGAATCACCTTCAAGGATACTCCCAACCGCTCCTAACTCTTCCAAAGCTGCCACACCTCTCCATAAAGCATATAACTCCGCATCAATTACAGAACCATTGTGAAGCGGTCCAGCAAAAGACAACACTGAACTGCCAAGATCGTTAAGAATCACCCCACCAGATCCAGCTAACCCGTCTCTCTTAAACAGCTCCCATCAAAATTAAGCTTTAAAACGCCCATCACAGGAGGAGTCCACGACATAGAAGCACATGAATTCGAATGAGGAAGGGATTGGTCCACCGAATTCCAAGCTCAACAAATATCTGAGATCATGATTGCCTTAAACTTACCCGAACTAACCATCCACCAAGCCACTCTGCACTTGATAATATCAAGAAGATAGAGAACAGAGGTCTCCTTCCCTTGAAAATTCTGGAATTGCGTCAAGTCAAACCGACCAAACAATGCACAAAACAGTAGCCCCCAAAGGGATCTTCGTTTTTCCTCCAACACTTTCGCCCTTGCCTCTGTATTATGTCTACGGGGCTCTCCCTACGCCGTGTGCCTTGTGGGGTCCACTACTGCTGCTTCTGCGATCACTTGTAGCACCTTGGGGCTTCTGCTTGTGGCTCAACACTGGTTTTCTACTTCCGTTGGTGCTTTGAGGAGCTCCCTGTTGCATCCTTCCACCTGTGTTTTTGACGCCCTTCACATCCGACGACTGTTTTGGCGTTATTTGGGCACTGCTCTATTGGAAGGTTGTTTTTGCTTCTTTTGAGATCTCATTGGTGTGATGAATCCTAATGGCATCATGTGGTCCTCCTCCTAGAGATGATATTATTCACGTGTCTCGAGAGGACTTTGATTCCTTACAGCAAGACAGGATGTATCTTCAGAGCCTTCAATCCTTTGGTTATGTCCAAACTTTTATTGCTCACTCAGGTACTATCTCCTCCGGCAGTCCTTGGATTATGTCCAGTATGTCTCATCTTTTTTCCTCTCTTAATTCTTTTTCTCTTGGACAAGTTAAACTTGCTGATGGGACCCTTAGCTCCATCAATGGTAAAGGGACTATTCCTCTCTCCTCTACTCTTGATGTATCTTCCGTTCTTCATGTTCTCCGATTATCTAGTAACCTTTTATCTGTTAGTTCTCTTACTAAAGCCTTAAAGTATTCAGTGACCTTCTTTCCTTCTCATTGTGTTTTTCAGGATTTGATCACCAAAAGGACAATTGGGGGTGGTCGTGAAGAAAAGGGCTTGTACTTCTTTGATCCTCATATTGGCTCCGGACATATTGCTTGTTCCACTGGTCATCAAGATACTTGACTTTGGCATTGTCGGCTTGGTCATCTATCCAATACAGTGTTAAAGCATTTGCAACATTCTTTGAATATTAATAATTTTGTCTGTGAAAGTTGCTGGTATGGGAAGCAGACTCGGCCCACATTTTCTCCGTCTTCTAATCCCTCCTCTTCCACTTTCCTCTCCTTAATCCATTCTGATGTTTGGATGTCACCTGTTGTTTATTCAACGGGCTTTTGCTATTTTGTTACATTCATAGATGATTACTCGCGCATGACTTGGGTTTATTTGATGAAACATAAATTTGAGGTCTTTGATCACTTTCGTGTTTTTCATAAATGGGTCACTACTCAATTTGATTGTCATCCTAAAATCTTGCGAAGTGATAAGGGGGGAGAATATATGACTCACTCATTTTTGCATTATCTTCAGGAACATGGGATTGAATCTCAAACTTCTTGCCCCCATACACCTTAACAAAACGGAGTTGCTGAAAGGAAGAACCATCATCTTCTTGAGGTAGTCCGATCTTTGTTGTTTGCAATGAATGTCCCTCAATCATATTGGCCTGAGTCTGTTCTTATTGCTTGTTATTTAATAAACCGCATGCCCACTAAAGTATTAAATAACAAAACACCTATTTATATTCTTTCTACCTATCGATCTGTTTCTCTACTTCCGTTGAGTGTTTTTGGATGTACCTGTTTTGTTCATGATTTTTCTGCTAATAAGCTTTCAAAAAAATCCGTGAAATGTGGTTTCTTGGGGTACTCTTCCACTCAATAGGGCTATAAATGTTTTGAACCGACATCTGGCAAAAGATTTATTTCAATGGGTGTTACATTCTTTGAAAATACTCCATTTTTTCAACCATCCAATCATAGGCCTTCTTCTTCTACTCCTGTTCTTCCTATTCTTACAGATAGAGTTGACACTTCTACTACTACATCTACCTCTAAACCTCTCATCGTTTATCACAGGAAGAAAGACATGTCTCCTGCTCCACCTTCTATCACCCAATCATCCTTGGACGGTCCAGATCCACCACCTACATTGTACTGAACATCCATTAAATAATTTTTTTTCCTATCATGATGTTTCTCCTTCATATTGCAGCTTCCTCTCCAAACTGGATACCCCTTCCATTCCTAAGAGGATTGATTATGCTCTTCGAAATCCTTCTTGGAAGGCTACTATGGAAGGAAGAGTTGGCCGCGCTTGAAAAAAATCACACTTGGGAGATGGTATCTCTGCCACAGGGCAAGACGCCGGTAGGGTAAGTGGGTCTTTGCTATTAAACACAATTCAGATGGGTCCATTGCTTGATATAAAGCTCGTCTAGTGGCTAAAGGCTTCACTCAGACCTATAGGATTGACTATCAAGATACTCTCTCCTGTTGCAAAGATCACCTCAGTACGGGTGATTATCTCTATTGCTACTACTCAACAGTGGACTCTTCATCAGTTAGATGTCAAGAATGCATTTCTCCATGGTGACCTGAAAGAAAAATCTTACATGCTACCACCACTCGACTTTATTCGACAGGGGGAGCAAGGGAAGGTATGCAGACTCAAGAAGGCTTTTTGTGGCCTCAAAAATCTCCACGAGCCTGGTTTGAGAAGTTCAGTGGTGCTTTATTACCTTATGGTTTCTCCCGGTGTCAAATGGATCACTTAGTTTTTATCTATCGTCATCACTCTGTGGTAATGCTTCTAGTGGTTTATTTTGATGATATTGTCCTCACAAGTAATAATGCTGCAGTCATTTGTAGATTCAAAGAGTATCTACATCACACGTTTGATATTAAAGATCTGGGGCCACTTCGTTACTTTCTTGAGATTGAGGTATCTCGATCACTTACAGGATGCCGGATATTCTGGATGCAAACCTGTTGATACTTCGCTAGATGCCAACACCAAATTATCTGCTTTCGATGGAAGTCTCCTTGATACTCCTGCGTTCTATCAGAAATTGGTTGGGAAACTGATTTACTTCACTATCACCCAGCCTGATTTATTATATGATGTTGGTGTGGTAAGCCAGTTCATGCATGCTCCACGGGATACCCATCTTCATGCCGTCTTCCGCATCCTTCGGTATCTAAAGGCTCATCCTGGAAGAGGGTTAGTTTTTGAACGGCAATCTTCCTTCTCCATCCGTGGGTACTTCGACGTCGGTTGGACCGACTCTCTAGATGATCGCCGCTCTACATCCGGTTCTTGTGTATTCTTGGGCTCTCATTTAGTCTCCTGGCATAGTAAGAAACAATCTGTGATTGGTCATTTTAGTGTTGAAGCGGAGTATCGTGCGATGGCCAATACTGTGGCATAGTTACTTTGGATCAGACAGTTTCGCATTGAGTTGGGCCTTGCTCCTATCGATCCACTCATCATGTTCTGTGACAATCAAGCAGCCATCAACACTGCTTTCAATCCGGTCTTTCATGAGAGGACCAAGCACATTGAGGTTTATCGTCACTTCCTTCATCAGCATATTTCTGAAGGTCGATTGTTTACCCCTTACTTGCACTCTAAAGATCAACTTGAGGATATGTTCACAAAGGTCATTCCTCGACATCAACTCACTTCAGTTATTGGCAAACTGGGTTTACTAGACATATTCGAGCAAGCTTGAGGGGGTGTGTCGTGGGACCCATAGTTGACCACATGGGGGACACAATCGCATAAGTGTTGACCAGAATCATCTTATTATGGAAAGTCAGCTTTGTCTATATTGCGAACCGTTGAATTGATTGTAATTGATGTAATCCAATATTCTTTTATTTTCCTCATATTTTAGCTACTTTGATTGGCTCCTTGTTTTCTATTCAACTCATGTAACCTCTTACATTTTAAGGGGACAATACAATACAAGGGAAGAATTATTCTCCATTTCATCTCTTCTCCTTCTTATCTTCTTATTTTCGCATTATAATTCTACAAACTACGGCACAGAGGTGGGTACACAACACTCCCCCTCAAGCTGGTTCGAAGATGTCCAGTAAGTCCAGCTTGTTAACAACCGAAGTGAGTTGATTCTGAGGAATTGCCTTTGTCACCACATCCGCAAGTTGATCTTTAGAATGTAAACGAGGAGTAAATAACAAGCCTTCACAAATATGCTTACGAATAAAGTGACAATCGACTTCAATGTGCTTAGTCTACTTATGAAAGACTGGATTGGAAGCAATATTGATAGTTGTTTGATTGTCACAAAACATGATAAATGGATCAGCAGCAAAACATGATAAATGGATCAGCAGGAACAAACCCCAACTTAATGAGAAACTGTCGAAAACGATAACAATTCAAATGCAGTATTAACGATGACACGATATTCGACTTCAACACTTGACCGAGCAACAACGGACTGCTTCTTGCTTCGCCAAGAAACTAAATGTGACCCAAAGAAGACACAGTAACTAGTGATAGAATGATGATCATTAGGAGACCCTGTCATCAGAATAACCACGAACCGAACACGTAGGTTGATGTGCATAGAACAAGCTACGGCCAGGATGAGACTTAAGATACCCAAGAATACGAAACACTACATGTAGATGAGTGTCCCGTGGGGCATGAATGAACTAGTTGACGATATCAATGACATAAGATAAATTCAGTCTCGTGATGGTGAGATAAATAAGTTTGCCCACTAATTTCTGATAAAAGACCAGATTATCAAGAAGATTTTCGTCCGAGGCTGAGAGTTAGATGTTAACATCCAATGGAGTATAAGAAGGTTTGCATCACCAACATCATGTAGGAGATCAAAGGCATATTTCTGCTGAAAGAGGGAGAGTCCTCGAGAAGACCGAGCAACCTCAATGCCAAGAAAGTAACAGAGGCCCCATATCTTTAATATCAAATGTGCAGCGAAGATAATGTTTGAAGGTAGAAATGACAACCTCATTGTTACCTTTAAGGACAATATTATCAACATATACCATCAAAATCATCAGACAGAGTGGCGCTTGTATATAAAGACTGAATGATCTGCCTGACAGCGAGTAAAACCATATGGTAATGCTGCATTGCTAAACTTTTCAAAAAATGCCCATGGAAACTGTTTGAAACCATAGAGAACCTTGTTCAGTTTACAGACAGATTGAAACGCACCTTGCTTGACAAACCTAGGAGGAGGAAGCATGGACACTTCTTTTTGAAAATGATCATGGAGAACATTCATTACATCTAACTGGTGAAGGGGCTAGGCATAAGTTGTGGCAATTTTGCACAGCAAGATGCGCACAGAGGTAATCTTGGTAACAGGTGAAAAAATGTCCTACTAGTCCACCCCATATGTTTGCGTGAATCCTTTGGCAGCTAGGCGTGCCTTATATCTAGCAATGGATCCATCTGAATTATACTTCAAAGCAAAGACCCATTTGCACCCAACTAGAGTCTTCCTTGGGGGCAGAGGAACCATGTCTCAAGTATTGTTTTTCTCAAGTGCGGCCAATTCCTCATCCATAGCAGCTTTCCAGGAGAGATGTTTCAATGCAGTGTAAATCCTCCTTGGAATCTTAATGGTATCCAGGGCTATAAGAAAGTTAAGATAGCAAGGTGAGACAACATGATAGGACACAAAGTGATCAAGGGGATCGCTAGTACAAGCACGCTTACCTTTGTAAAGCACAATAGGGAGATCCAACTGCTTAGAGGCTGGCGAATCTGGACCACTGGCAAATGAGTGGGCGAAGTCAGCACCAGGTGGAACTTTAGGCTGCCGGCGTTGATACACCAAAATGGGCTTTGGTAGTGTTGGGGGAACTTGGACCTACAGGGAGGAAAAAAAAACTAGGGAGGGGGAAGAGGTAGATGGAGCTGAAAAATAAAGACCCACTCAAAAAAAGTTGGATATATGTTTTCCCAGTGAGAGGATCAAAACTCCTACAACCTTTGTGAAAAGGTGAGTTGTCTTTCGAATCCTTCAGTATCTTAAAGTTCATCCTGGACGAGGATTATTCTATCCACAACAGTCTCACATGCCGGTTCATGGCTATTCAGAAACTAATTGGGCTAAGTCTCCTGATGACCGACTATCTACCTCAGGCTACTGTGTTTTCTTGGGATCTCATCTTGTCTCTTAGCAAAGCAAGAAACAAAATAATATTGCTAGGTCGAGTGCATAAGCAAAATATCGAGCATGGGCAATACTGTCTCTGAGTTTCTTTGGTTTCAGCAACTTCTCTCTGAGTTAGGTTTTGCCCCTCCTGATCCATTAATAATATTCTGTGACAATCAAACTGCCATCAACATCGCATCAAACCTTGTGTTTCATTAGAAGACAAAGATATAGAAGTTGATTGTCATTTCTTTTGACATCACATTTCTGCAGGATGGATCTTCACTCCCTATCTACAATCTAAAGATCAACTTGCGGATATGCTTACCAAGGTTGTTTCTCGATCGCCACTCAAACATGTTTTAAGTAAGCTGGGCTTACTCAATATTTTCGTACCAGCTTGAGGGAGAGTGTTGTGGGACCCAATTCGAGAAAGCTGACCACGACAATCCCATTTGGGAAAGTTGACCAAGTTTATGTCATTAGTTGTTGTTAGTTGCAATTAGATCTATAATTGATGTAAATTGATTATTCTTTTATTTCTTTCTTTTTTAGCCACCGTAAATGACTCCATGTGATCTATTTATACCTACATGTACACTCCTTCCATGACACAGAAATACAACGAAGAGAATAATTTCTCACAACTTTTGTCCCTTCTCTTTATTATTTTCCTCTTTTTTTATATTTTTACATTCAACAGAACCTTGGAGAGGAAGCGGAGAAAAAATGGTTCAGTTACATTGAAGCTTTGTGGAGGCTAAGTCATAATAGAACGCTAGAGGGGAATCTCTTCAAGGGTAAGCTTAGATTTCTAGTGGGTAAAAGAGACCGGCTCCTCTTTTGGAGTGACTTGTGGTTGGGGGATAGACCGCTAAGAGAACATTTCCCAAGGTTATTGATGCGGAGCATACAACATACAGTTGTCATGCATAGCAGTTTCCACGTTTATTTTTATTTATTTATTTTTAGTTTTAGTTTAAGTTATTTTTAGATGGATAGTAATGTAATTTCTGAGTTTCTTATTTGGGTAAGATGAACCTATATAAGCCCCCCTCTTGTAAGCTAGTTTTTACACGACGAATGAGAATACAGAATACGATTTATCTGTGGAAAACTCCAGGCGCATGTGGTGAGAAACCAAGGACCTGCGTGAGAAGCCAGGGAAGGCGAGAAGCCAAGGAAAACGGCAAGAAGCCACCGGAATAGGTGAGAAGTCACTTCCAAGATCCAGGTATTTATCTCTCTCTCTCTCTTCTTCCCTCTCTTTTTCCTTTTCTTTTCTTCTCCAAAAGCCACTCCTATGTTGTCCTTTGCTGCTTTGACCCTTCCCCAACCCAAATCTCTATGGTCGTTACCTTCCATACCCAGATCCACATTATCGCGAACACCTGCTACACCCCATAAGGCCTTCGCCTTCCCTCCCCAGTCTCTGTTAGCCTGCCGCAACCTATATACCTCCCCACTGTTACTTCCGTGAACCCTCTTTAACCCCCCTTGTTGTCATTACCCACCAAACTCCTTCCCCTCTTGTCGCCACCTGCAGATCTCCCTATCTTGGCTGCTGTTTTTCTCCAATCTCCTCTCCTTTGATGTCGCCACAACCAAAACTCCCGTTTACTGCTTCCATGACCTCCAAATACCCCTTCGTTTTCCTCCCAAGTTCTCCATCTCGTAGCCCATAAAAGCCAAGCCTTCATTTAAGCCCATTTGTTTCCTAAAGTCTACAATCGTCCCCTGTCCTACATCAGTTATTTAGAGCTACAAGGAACAAACAAGCTTTAGCTCAAGATCTATCGAGTGGATGGTCTTAACATACTTTGGAACGTTGAGTTTAGGAGAGAATTGAGGTCCTTCGAGAGGGAAAGTCTGGATGAGGTACAAGGTCAATTAGGTGAGTTTCCAGTGGCACTGGGGGAGGAAGACGAGTTAATCTGGACAAGCGACTCTTCGGGGGCTTATTCGATCAAATCTATGGTGGACGTAGCTACACAACAATTGAGTAGTTCGACATTGCCCCCCTATTTAGTTTGGAAAAATCAGGCGCCCCCAAGGGTTCAAACATTTGCCTGGTGCATGGTGCAAAGGAAATTTTTTACAAGAATGAACCTAAGGAGGAGAGGCCACTTGAGACAATAAAAAATAAATATGGAAATTTTTTAATCACATTAGGAAAAAAAAAACAAATTTTACTGAATAATATTTCAGGGGATCTTGGCTGATACAATTCAGAACTAAATTAAGCTAAAGATCTTTAAAAAAATTAATTAAATAAACCTGGTAAAGAGTATCTAGAATTAAAGCAAGCCTAAGAGTGCTATAAGGGGACTTGGCAAATGGAATCAAATGGGGCAACGGGCTAAAGCGGCCCCTATGGAAGCTAATTACCTTAGCTAGGCAGATAAGGGATTTATCCTCGAGAATGGATGCCCCTTTTGTTCATATGAGTCGTAGAGCAAATGGGGTTGCAGATTTCTTTGCTAAATTTGAAGTCAACAACTCAGACTCAGGAGTCTTTCTATGAGTTAGGCAGGACTTGATCAGGGTTATTTTTCTGTATTTCTTTTGTGGGGTTGTTTCTTGTGTAATATGTTTTTCTCTTGGTGGTTAGTCCGACTCTTTTAGACCTCTCTCTTGTGATGTAAAGTTTCTTTTTGTACTTGTTTTTCTCTTATTAATGAAATATTCTTTGTTAGTGTGAGACTTTGCACACACAATGTCCTACCCAAAATTATCAGTTATAAGGAAAGACTAAAAAAGGCTGCAGGCAACCTTTTACAAATGGTATATCAATTTAATAGTCTATTATGGCGTACATTATCCCTACTAGCACTTCCAAAATTACCAATTCGGAGATTGAAATTAACATATTATGCATTCTATATTTACCCCCTATATGAGAGAGAAGAATCTTAAAGCCACACAAATCAACAACACTAGTGTCATGTAGGTCGGGCATCTCTCCTCCATAGAGGAATTCATGCATTTAAGCTTGTGTTAGAGCTGTCATAGCCCCAGGCAGCGGATTCATATATATATATATATATATATATATATATATATATATACAAAACAAAACAAAAAAAACACACACATACACAAAATGAAAAGGTCAATATAAATCACAAAACAAAGTGAAAGTTATACTGAATCAGAAGTGCTGGTAATAAAAAATAATAGTGATAAGGCACAACCTGATATTTTTGTTATCAAAAAATAGTGCCAACTTCCTCTTATCAGGTTTGATTGTCTTTGCATGTCCTCCATAGAGATAACGCCTGTGACCCATAAGAAAATGGGGAAAGTTTCCACCTTGAGTTGTAACAAATACTTCACTATTAAGGCAGACAGTGTAATCAAGTGCAGCCAACCTAGATGAGTGACCCTACATCAAAAGCATGACCATTAGTGAACATCTACTCCTGCTAAACTAGAATGTTACAAACACAAACAGGAGGTTTGCACGTTCACAGTACTCACTACAATCAGATGGGATATGTCTCAACATACTCAAGTGAACATGGTCCCATTGGTTACAGGGTCCAATTAATTAACGGGCTTTTGACTTCATAGGGTTGAGCTTTGGGCATTTTCCAATTCTTAGGATGGTTTATTCTCTTTTTACTTTTAGTTTGCTTAAGTATGGGGTAATTAAGTTATTTCACATTTGCTTATGCTTTAGTGGTTGAGGTTATTTCAATCAGATGTGAAGCTGGAACTATTTGGCTTGTTTTAGATTGTAAAACCCAATATATTCATGTTATGAACTGATACAGCAGCATTATTGTAGAAAAACAAGATTGCAATCTTGAGTTTATGTTTCCTTCAATAAAACCACTTTGTAGAAATCCGGTGTTGTTAAAATCGTCCAAATTGCGAGTCAACTCGTATGGGTTGACACGACTCGGATGGCCAATCGAGTCAACCCGCTGGTCAACTCGAAAAATGCCATCAATCGTCCGAGTGTTGCTAAAATCGCAGATCGTGCGATTCCAAACTCTTCAATCGCACCATCGTGCGATGTTGAAGAAAAAAGAAGAAAAGGAAAAATGAGCAAAAGAGGGGAAAAAAAAAAGAAGAGGGAAAATCAGTAGAATAGGAAAAGACGTGCATGGGAAGATCGAAAGTCATCTTTTGATTGCCTTTTAAAGTCTAAAAAGGATTGATAAATGCCTGGCCCTCTTACTTGTGTTTTTTTCAAGCAAACAAAGAAAAACCCTTCTTCATCCATCGCTTCTCCTTCAAGCCGCGGTGACTGCGGAAGTCCTTCAAGCCGTGGTGTATGCGGAAGTCGTTCAAGCCTTCAACAATTCGTGAGCTCAAGTTCAAGGTATGCTTCCCTCTTTTCTTCTTTTCCTCTTCTCCTCTCCTTTTCGTCGTCCCTTTCCTCCTCTTTCCTCTTCTTCGATTTTGTCATTTCTATTTCTTCTCTTCTTCGTTATCCTCATCTTTTCTCTTCTCTGGTTTCGTTTTCCTCCTCTCTAGTTTCGCTTTCCTCTGGTTTTCCTCTCCTCTGTTTCCGCTTTCCTCTTCTGGGTTTCGCATTAGCCTCTTTATTTTTTTTTGCAAACTTAGATACTATAGATATTTATTTTATTGGGTGTTAGGTGTCCATGGAAGTGCTTCCGTGGTTTTTTTTTACCTAAACAGTCCTCACACAACTGTATCTCCACACACAAGCACAAGATACAGTCATGTGAGGACTGTAAAAATATTGACTATAAAAATATTTTATTGAAAAATATTTATATTAAGTTTTTTTACTATATTGACTATAAAAATAAGTTTTAATTGAAAAATATTTATATTTTATTTAAATAAATAGAACTAATAGTGCTTAAGTATTAATTGATTATACTGACTATAAAAATATTTTATTGAATATAGTATTTTTTACTATATTATAAAAATATATTTTATTAACTTAAACCAGTTATTTTAAATCATTAAATGAATAACTAAATCATTAAATGAACTGTCTACAAACTATTTGAATTTTTTGTAAGACTTAGACCTCATATTATTTCATATTAGTTTTTTAAGACTTACACCTATTCTTTATTTCATATTATACAAAAAAATTGTCTCTATCAAAATAGTCCTTTCTTTAATTTTGTAATGCATATTATTTCTAAGATAGAGATAATGAAAATTCTCATATTAATATTTTTTTGTCTTTTTTTTTTGTGGATGATTATTTATTGTGGATGATAAATGGATGTTTCTTTTTAATTTGTAAAGAATGTTAAAATGGTATGAGGTAATGGAAATGAGGGACAAGATGAAGCATGGCAGTTTTGCACTAGATTGGAACCGGGCGGCCATGTGCATGTACAATGCAACTATTGTAAAAAAAATGAGTGGTGGTATTTATCGAATGAAACACCATCTATGAAAAACAAAAAAAGACGTAGCGGCATGTCCTAAATGTCCCGAGTCGGTGACTCAAAAATGCCTTGAATTGATGGGGAACAATTTGGACACAAAAATAAGAAAAAAGGATGCACAAATGCAGGCTGGGAGACCTGATTATTATTTTGATGATCAAGACCCAAAAGGGAAGGGACCGATGGAAAAATTTATTAATGTGGATGATGAAAAGAAACAAGCAACTCTTAATAGAGTTTGGAAAAAAGAAGACAAAATCTCAGTTTGCAAAGGTATTGCTCATTTTTCTATGCAAATGCACTCCCCTTCAATTTGGTGAAGAGTCCATTTCTCCAACTCGTGTGAATTAATTGCAAGATATGGAATTGGGTTGAAAACTCCATCATATCATGAGATGAGAAATACTTTACTCAAAAATGAAGTTGAAGATGTGGAGAAAATGTTGGAAAAGCATAGGAAAGAATGGACCAAAAAAGGGTGCACAATAATGACAAATGGTTAGACTGATGGAAAAAAATGGTCCATTACTAATTTTCTTGTAAATAGTCCAATGGGAGTGTATTTCTGAAAAGTGTTGACACATCTTCGATCTACAAAAATGGAGAGAACTTGGCCGACCTTATAGATTCATTCGTAGAAGAGGTAGGTGTGGAGAATGTGGTGCAAATTGTTACTGACAACGCAGCACCATATGTAAAGGCTGGAAAAATCTTGATGGCAATAAGGAAAAATTTATTTTGGACTCCATGTGCAGCACATTGCCTTGATCTCATGCTTGAAGTTATAGGGAAAAGGAAATTGGAGTCATCTACTATTGCTGATGCAAAAGCAATTGCAAAATTCATTTATAATCATGATGTGTTGCTAAACTTAATGAGAAAATTCACGAACAATCGTGAGTTAGTTAGGCCAGTAATAGCGAGATTTGCAACATGCTAACTTACATTAAAAAGCATATTGAGATGCAGAGTTAGTCTACAAAAAAATGTTTAGTTCAGACAAATGGGATAGAATGCTGCTGTCCAAGACTGAAGAGGGGAAAAAAGTGAATGATCTAACTTTTTATAGTAAGTTTTGGAAACGTGTTCAATTTTGTACGAAGGTTGGAATGCCAATTGTAAAATTGCTTCGGTTAGTTGATTGAGAGGACAAGCCGGCAATAGGATACATATATGAGGGCATGGATCAAGCCAATGAGAAAATTGCAAAGAGATTGAACAAAGATGAAAAGAAATACAAGCCATATTGGAAGTTGATAGATGCTCATTGGAATGATCAACTCCACCATCCATTACATGCCGCTACATATTATCTGAATCCTTCTTTCCACTATGAAGAATCATTTTATCCCAATGTTGAAATTAAAAGAGGGCTGTATAGATGTCTTGATAAGTTGGCTATAGACATAGATGACAGGATTAAAATCGATGAGCAGTTGCTTGTATTCAGAACTGAAAGAGGATTCTTTGGGGATAACATGGCCAAACTAACAAGGAAAAGAAAACAGTCAGGTATTTAGTAATTAGTTATTTAATATTTACTTATTTAGTATCTAAACTTTCAATTTAATTTTTTCAATTTATTATCTCATGTTTTATAGCCATTTGGTGGGAAGATTATGGAGAGGATACTAAAAAATTGCAACGTGTTGCAATAAGGATTTTGAGTTTAACTTGCAACGCAATGGGTGTAAGCGGAATTGGAGCGTGTTTGAACAAGTATGTTTTATTTTTAACTTTAAATAAATTAATGCAATTTCTTAAGATATGTTTATGAAGTGAAGTTATTAATGTTTTATGTTTTTTCTTTTAATGTTTTCTTTTATAGATTCATACGAAGAGGAGAAATAGGCTAGAGGCAAAGAGGACGAATGCCCTTGTATATGTAAAATACAATTTACATCTACAAGTGAGACAGACATTAAGGGATTCAAAGCAAGATTATGATCCTATTTGCTTATCGGATGTGGAATCTGATGATGAATGGATCACGGAAAAGGAAGATCTAGCTCTTCCACAAGACAATTCTTGGTTGGATGTAAACGAGATGTTTAATGAGGAAGAGACTAATCTTAGAAAAGAAACGAGTTAGCATTCTAAAATCTAGAAGACCATTATATTATATTTAGAATTTAGAAGACAATTTATAAAATATTTGAATTTTGTAATTAACAGGGGTTTATTCGAGAAAGCGAAAGAGCGTTGAAGAAGAGGAAGAAAGCGTTGAAAAAATTAACGATGGGGATGTAGATGGAGGAGACACTTTACCTTCATCTTACTTGGATGATTTAGATGACATTCATAAGAATGATATTCTTTACAGTTCAGATGTTTTGTAATTTTGGATAATACAATTTTATAAATTATGATGATTTGAATGTTAGAATGTAAAAACCTAACTTCTAATACATTTTGATTTAAGTTTGCATTGGTACATTTTATCATATACTCATATCTTTGCATATTTACTTACATATTAGGAGGAATTGAACAAATCATCTAATTATTCTATATCATTTTATATGTAATTGTAGTATAAAAAATAATTATAGAAAAAAATTTCAAAAACGTTAAAACTCTTACAATTCTACGATTTACGATTCACGAGTCAAACCCCTAAACCGATTCACGATACGATTCGAGTTTGACAACATTGCAAAACACCATGGACACTCCCTATACAGGTTCGGCATGGTTTTCCTCCGTTTAATCTCGATTGTGTAGAACTAGGCCCTACAATGACTATTTCTCATGGTTTTTATGAGTTTTATGAGTTTTCTACCACTCCGTGTGAAGATTGTGGTGATTTTATATCTTATTGTGCGAAACCATATTTTCTTCTCAAGTTGCTGTGATGCCCTTCATAATTAGCCTAGACTGCATCAATAAGGGTTGGTTAAAACCAACAAATTTTTTTTTTTTTTTTTTGAGCAGTGACCAACATAGTTGTATGATTATACCATTGATTTCAATGAAATCCTAAGGTAAATGCAAGGCACGTTAAATCCAATGGTAAATATCATGCTGAATTAGGCATGCACATCAAAAGTGATGTAGAACAGGTTGTCGATAGGTTTTCGAAGGAGTATTCACGACAAGTCGACAAGAATCATGGCCCACGAGCCTAATCATGAGTTGGGTCTATTTTCTAGTTTATTTACTAGTTATTTTATTTTATTTCTCTTATTATGTTCGATCCTAATTTTGGGATCTTAGTTGGTGTCGGTATTTTAGTTTCCTTTGAGTTTTAGACTAGAACATGGGAGTCGCATGTAAGTTTGGAAAGTTCCAAACTTGAAGTCGCATGTAAGAGTTTGTAGTCTCGTAATAGTTGGTTTATTTGCTTATAAATAATACACGAAAGGTATTGAAGCGAAATAATCTCTTTATTGTGCTCGCTGCTTCTATGCCTCTGTTGCAGGTTAGTTTTCGCTGGCTTATTCCAGACTTGCTGGTTCTACAAATCTGGGCATAATCCCAGAAGGATACCATCGCAGTTTGGGCTTTATCCCAAACCTTCGCTGCTACAAGTTCCCCATCCTGCTGTTCTATTCTCGCCTCTACTGCTGCACCTTCAACTCCCACCTACAGATTCGTCTTCATCACACAGTCTGTTCGTCTCTTGTCCCTACAGCCAGGTACTTGTCCTTTAAATCTCTGCCATCCTCCTTCTTCCTTTCCTTCTTCTTCTTCCCTTCGATTCGTTCTTTCCTCTCCTCCTTAGCTTCAACAATTGCTGTCCATATCCTTCCTTTTCGCTGTCTTCACCTTTTTTTCTTCCGTTTTTCTTTGTTAACCCAACTTCCATTCGTTTTTAAGTTATTCCATACAGTATCCAAGTCTCCTTTAAGCCAACCCACATGCCTAACTTAAAGCCTTATAATTAAACCCTTTACACGAGTGAACAGTTTTACTGCTCATCCCGAGCCTTCGTCGGAACTAATTGGTTATTTGATCTTCTCCCCTACATTAAGTGGTATCAAAGTCAAGGTTCTCTGCATTCAGTGACGATCCCCGCTCCTCATCAGTGATATGAAAAAAAAAAAAGATAATTCAGATGGCATCCAACAACGATCAGTTTATCATTACAGCTCCGTTCGATGCATTTAAAGCTGAGATCAACACTCAGATGAAAGAATTGTTCACAGGGATCCGCACAATCATGATTAAAGATCTCGCCGACAAAGACGCTGCCAAGAAACAAAAAGAAGAGCCACCACATCGTGAAGATTGGGATAATGAGGAAGTCGAGCAACTAGTTCTCAACACCCACCCACTCAATCCCAATCAACAGAATTCTAGAGATTCTCGTCGATCTTCTGACAACAATGATTATCGACCCAATGTTGAACTTCCGTCCTTCAATGGCCTTCTCTACATTGAAGAGTTTATGGAATGGATCACAAAGGTCGAGCGTTTCTTTGAATACAAGGGAGTACTTGAAGCCAAGCAAGTTCCGTTGGTTGCTTTCAAACTCACTGGAGGTGCTTCTTCTTGGTGGGAACAAACTCAACAGGACATATCTCGACAAAATTAGGCTCATGTTCGTACATGGTTCCGCATGAAACAGCTTTTGAAAAGTCGGTATCTACCTCCTCATTACTCTCAGGTCTTATTCAACAAGCTTCAGGACTGCTACCAAGGTACACGCTCTATTAAGGAATATGTTGATGACTTTTATCGCCTCCTCTCTCTTAATGATCTTCGTGGGACAGAAGAGCAAAAGATTGCCCGCTTTCTACGTGGTCTGAGATGGGATCTTTGCAAAACACTTGCTTCTCATAGCCACTTCGCTTTGACCTCGACTATTAGTGCGGCTTTAAACGTGGAAGAATTCACTGATACCTCTCCAACAAGGAACCAAGCCAATAACGGCCCTACCTCATCCCGCCCCTCTTTCACCTATAACCAATCCCAGAATCACAATAATAACCGTTCACCACCCCAACGCCCTACAAATTCTTCATATAATCAACCCGGTCAATCCTTTTCCTCCTCTAACACTTATTCTCGCCCAAACATGGGCAAGTGCGTCAAGTGTGGCAAAGTTGGCCATAGATCACATGAGTGTCACAGTAGATTAGCATTGATTGACTCTGAGACACCCGAACAAGATCCTATTTATCCTTATGATAATGATCTAGTGGAAACTATCAAAATGATGACGAACCATATACTGGTGTTCTTGGTGAAGAGCTCGATTGCTCTCTAGTGGTTCGCCCGCTCTTGCTTGTTCCGCATCAACCACAGCATGCACAGTTAAAGGCAAGATTTGTTCTCTTATTATAAACTTTTTGGTTGATAAGCTTCAACTTCCAGTTCAACCACACCCCAATCCATACTATGTTGGTTGGGTTGATGGTACATGTCGCCACCAAGTAACTTCTCAATGTGAGGTTCCCTACTCTTTTGGTAAGTATCATGATACCGTTCTATGTGACGTGCTTCAAATGAATGTCAGCCACTTGATACTTGGCCGGCCTTCGCAATTTGAAGTTCACTCCTTACATGATGGAAATTCCAATACTTCTACTTTCATGCACAATGGCCAAAAGATTATTTTGGCTTCTCCTACACGTCCTTTACAGCAGTCACATGAGACACGCACATGCCTCATCTCCAATAATATCATCAAAGATTCTAGAAAAACAGGTTGTATGTATGCACTTATGGTTCGTCCTGCCCCACAGGATACTTATGATGTTCCTCCTCAGATGCAGTCCTTCTTAGATGAGTTTTCATGCCTTCTACGTTCAAACATCCCTGATTCTCTTCCTCCTATGCACAATATTCAGCATCATATTGATTTCGTTCCTGGAGCTAGCCTTCCCAATCTTGCACATTACAGGTTGAGTCTCAAGGAACACACCATATTGCAGGAACAGGTTGAGGACCTCTTAGCCAAAGGTCTGATTCGCCCTAGCATGAGCCCTTGTGCAGTCTCGGTTTTGCTTCTGCCCAAGAAAGATGGTTCATGGCGTATGTGCATTGACAGTCGAGCAGTCAAAATTACTATCAAGTACCGTTTTCCTATTCCAAGTTTAGATGATATGATCGACATGTTTTCTAGTTCAGTAATCTTCTCCAAACTTGATCTTAAGAGTGGTTATCATCAAATCCGTATCCGGCCTGGCGATGAATAGAAAACTGCTTTTAAGACCAAAGATGGACTCTACGAATGGCTTGTTATGCCTTTTGGCCTCTCCAATGCACCTAGCAATTTTATGCGGTTAATGAATCAAGTCATGCAGCCTTTCATTGGCAAAATTTGTTGTGGTCTATTTCGATGATATTCTCATCTACAGTCGCAGTACGACTGCTCGCATGTCCCACCTGCGAGAAGTTTTCACTGTTCTTAAAGCAAATACATTGTACCTCAATCTTAAGAAGTGTCACTTTATGACTCCGGAGATTCTCTTTTTGGGCTATGTTGTTTCTGCTCCTAGTATTCATGTGGACAGTGCAAAAATTCAGGCAATCCGTGATTGGCCCCTACCTCGTTCTATTCAAGAAGTCCGCAGTTTTCATGGACTTGCTTCCTTTTATAGGCGTTTTATTAGTAACTTCAACTCTATTGCAGCACCTATGACAGATTGTCTCAAGCATTCTCCGTTTGTATGGACTGATGACGCCGACAAGAGTTTTGCCCTTTTGAAAGAAAAACTGACCATAGCCCCTGTGCTTTCATTACCCAATTTTGACAAACTTTTTCAAGTTCATTGTGATACTTCAATTATGGGTATTGGTGTTGTCCTATCTCAAGAAGGCCGCCCTGTTGCATATTGCAATGAAAAGCTCTCTGATGCCAAACGCAAATGGACTACTTATAAGATGGAGCTTTATGTAGTTGTCCAATCCTTAAAGTACTGGAGACATTATCTCATTCAGCGCGAGTTTATTCTATATTCAGATCATCAAGCATTGAAGTTCATTCAAAGCAATTCTACCTCCATTCAAGATTGTGTATTCTAAAGTGCTTAATCACACTTTAGACCTTATGTCCTTACCACCATTGCCGGACTCCAATGCTTCAGCCAATGAGTTGGTTGATTCAGTTACACAGCTTCATGACACCGTCAAAAAGCGCCTTAAAGAATCCAATGACAAATATGAAGCATATGCTGATAAGCATTGGCGAGTACAAACTTTTGAACAAGGTGACTTTGTTATTGTCTTCCTACGCAAGGAGCATTTCCCGTCGGTACGTACAACAAGCTCAAGATGAAGAAGATTGGTCCATTGCGTATTCTCAAGAAACTAAGGGACAATGCTTACGTCGTTGACCTCCCTCCGGATTTGCATATTTCTCCTACTTTCAATGTGAAGGACATCTTTCCATACTATGATGGAGATCCAGTCAATCTTCCAGATTTCAACTCGGGGACGAGTTCTTTTCAAGAAAGGGGGAATGATATAGAACAGGTTGCCGACAGGTTTTTGAAGAAGTATCCACGACGGATCGACAAGAAGCATGGCCCACGAGCCTAATCACGAGCTGGGTCTATTTTCTAGTTTATTTCTCTTATTATGTTCGATCCTAATTTTGGGCATAATCCCAAAAGGATACTGATGCAGAGTCAGGCCCAACTTCGAAGGCACAACAGCCAGGCCCAACTTCACCCTTTTGTTTTAAGGAGTCTTAACCCTAGAGCAGAAGGAAGCATATAATGGGAATGAAAATGGAAAGCAAAAGCTGGGAGCAGCAGCCTATGCGCATGGTGTGATTCCCCTTGAGGGTTTCATGTGAAGCCAACTACCTGCATTGTGAAGCCGGAAGACGGTGAGAAGCCTTTTTGAACCCGGTACTTATCTATCTTCTGCTCTCTTCTTCTCTTTTCTTCTTTCCCCATCTTCTTTGTTTTCTTTTATTTCCCAAACCCAACATCCATCTCCTTCTCCGCATCCCACAAAACCACCCATACAGTTGCCGCAACCCATCTATTGCCCATTCCACCTTGCCGTAACCTTCCTAACTACTCCTTACCCTTTGCCCATCCCTAAAACCTCTCCCACCAATTTCATCCCCCTCTAAAACCTATCCTCTCATTCTCTTCTACCCCAAACCTCCTCCCTACAGTTAGATATCCTCCCATGCAGCCACCTGCTGTTGTCGTCCAACTCCAAAACCCATTCAAAACTTTCGCCCCTTATCCTAAACCCCTCCAATCTTGTCACCTGTCCCATATCTCTTTCCTATTGTTGATATTTCCCTTCAAAGTGGCTGCCGCTACCTCTCCTTAGCCTTTGCTAGCTTCCGCAAACCTCTTTCCTACTTCCGCCCCTTCTCTAACACCCTCCTATACCTTCGCCCAACCCTGTTAGAGTCTTTCCTACTTCCGCCACTTCCAAACCTCAACAAAGACGCTTCCGTTATCCTCTCCTTTCCCATATCTTGCTGCCGCAAACCATTTACTTCCCAAAGAATTCATCCGTATCCTTGTTTCTTTTATTTCAAACCATGTGCCACCTAAGCTCCAATACATTAGCCATTTTCCTTTCTTAATTACTAAACTGCCACTAGACCACATTAAGCACATTGGATTCTTAATATCTTGCATGATTATTTGTGGCAATCTTATATTAATTAATTGCAAATATTAATTGACATTTAATTTCAGCCCATGTTAGCTTTAGGTTGCATTATTTTCATCCATTTTTATTTTAAGGGAACCACATTTAGGCATTTAGGGTTACCATGTCCCATTTTCCTGCATCAGATACCATCGCAGTTTGGGCTTTATCCCAAACCTTCGCTGCTACAAGTTCCCCATCCTGCTGTTCTATTCTTGCCTCTACTGCTGCACCTTCAACTCCCATCTACAGATTTGTCTTCATCATACAGTCTGTTCGTGCCTTGTCCCTACAGCCAGGTACTTGTCCTTTAAAGCACTGCCATCCTTCTTCTTCCTTTTTTTCTTCTTCTTCCCTTCGATTCCTTCTTTCCTCTCCTCCTTAGCTTTTGCCATTGCTGTCCTTATCCATCCTTTTCGCTGTCTTCTCCTTTTTTTCTTCCGTTGTTCTTTCTTAACCCAACTTCCATTCGTTTTTAAGTTATTACATACGGTACCCAAGTCTCCTTCAAGCCATCCCACGTGCCTAACTTAAAGCCTTATAATTAAACCCTTTACACGAATGAACAGTTTAACTTTTCATCCCAAGCCTTAGTCGGAACTAATTGGTTATTTGATCTTCTCCTCGTTTCCGCAACATTAAAAAGGGAGAGCATTTGTTCTAGTGCTGAAATTTTTGGCCCCACGTGAAAAGTGTACATGTAAAATTGATTACAGTTCCACCTTCTTTTATCATTTTTTGTTAGAAGCAGGATCTATAAGGAACCATTTTATTGTAGATAGTGTTGTAATATGAACGCATCTTTTTCTCTTCTTTTTTTTGAGCAGTAGCAGTGAAAAAATTTCATTAAAACTAAGAAAACGCACAGGTACAAAGAATTGGGTCTAAAAGACTCAGACCACAAAAACAAGAAAAACATCAAGAAAAGATAAAACAAAATAAGTGTTTACAAAAGTAAAAGCATGTCATAAGAAAAAGACGCCCAAGAAGTGATTGCCGACTCCCAACTTGGCAAAGTAGTCTGTCACTCCATTTGTTGAATGACCAATCATATCAAACGATACATCCATCCCTTCAGCCAATTTTCTAACCTCCCTTACCAAATTGACCAATCTCCAAGGAGGATGCCTAAAACCCTATGCCCACTTAAGAGCATTTACCGAATCTCCCTCAATAACCAGTTTACCTTTCCCATAAACTTTCCAAATGGCCAAAGCTCTCCTAATACTAAGCATTTCTGCCTCATTTGAATCCTTACTCGTTGAACATGATAGATATTTCTCCCCTACAGTTCCTAAGCACACCATCTATCCCAGCTAGCCCCAGTTTTCCCCTAGCTGTTCCATCTACGTTAAATTTCATCACCCCCTGTTCTGGTGGCACCCATTTCTCCTCTAACATCACTTTTCTCCTATATCTACTCATGCGCCCTTCCCAAGACAAGACAAGATCGTTTATTCTAAGGCCCTTAAACTTAGTGTCAACCAGAAGCCAAACGCAAAGTCTACAATTGGCGATTCTGAAAAGTTCATTTTCATCTGATGACTTACCCTCAAAGATCCTACCATTTCTTTCCTTCAACAACATCCACAAAATTACCATCGGAATCGTTTGCTAAGCAATTTTCAATCTAGGGTTTATTCTCGGAAGGATCCACGAACCCATTGTTACCTATACATGACCTATCAAAAATCCAGAGAACATAAAAAAGATTAGCAATTTTTGTCCATAGTCCCCTTGGGACTTGGCAATTTATAAAGAGGTGGTCAACATCCTCGTCCGCTAACTCGCAAAATGCACATTTGAGGTCTTCATCTGTTCTAAGCATCCCTCTCCTCTTCAATTCTATCTTGGTGAGCACCTTCTCTTTTAGCACGCACCATGCAAAAATTTGGACCCTTGGGGGAGCCGCCCCTCTCCAAATGAAGTTGGTAATAGCTTCATCATTTGGTTGTTGTTTCTGGATCAAATCCATCATTGCTCTAACCGAAAAGCTGCTGGAGGAGTTGTCCATCCAGATAAGTTCGTCCTCCTCAGTCGGTGATAGTGGAAATTCCTCCAATTTTGCTAATAATTTAGTAAGACACCCTTCTTCAAAGACCTTAGTTCCCTGTGGAAGTCGAACTACCAGAAGATTTGTCTCCCTCTAGCTTATAGAAATCCTGAATAAGTGCGTTCGCATCCCTTGAAATCTTGAACATCTTGGGAATATTTCCTTAAGGGGTCTCTCTCTTAACCACAGATCCTTCCAGAAACGAGTTCTATCACCATTCCCTACCAAGAATCTAGCGTTGTGTCTAAACATGTTCCCTACCGTGCCTTCCCCTTGGCCTAACTTCCACCATGCCTTAACCAATGTGGAACCCGATTTCTCCACATTCCCACTTAGAAACCATCATGTCCTCTCCTCCACTCCATATCTAGCTGACAAAACTCTAACCCATACTGCCTCCTACTCTCTATCGAATCGCCAAACCCATTTGCATAACAGGGCTTGATTCCTAAGCTGCATAGGAACGAGGCTAAGTCCTCCTTTGGGTTTAGGTTTTAGAACTTCCGACCAAGAGACCAAGTGGACTTTTCTCTTCATCTCCTAATCTCCCCATAAGAATTTCCTAAAAAGTAGACAAGTTTCCCGCGACACCTTTTGGCATTTCGAAGAGAGAAAGGTAATAAGTTGGGAGGTTCATCAATACAGCCTTAATAAGCGTTACTCTTCCTCCTAAGGAAAGGTATTTCCTACCCCAACATGAAAGTCTTCTTTCCACGTTCTCAATGACTAGGGTCCAAAAACTTTTTGAGTCTAGGGCTCCCTCCTACCGGTAAACCTAAATAGGTGAAAGGTAGTTCCCCGTAAAACAACCTATGTCGTCCGCAATCTCCTTGAGACATGCCTCCTCCACATCTATCCCAATGATGGTACTCTTACCAAGATTAATTCTAAGGCCCGATACCAACTCGAAACACCTAAGAATCGCCTTATAACCCTGGATCTCCTTCCATGTAGGTTCACAGAAGAACAATGTGTCATCTGCAAACTATAGATGGGTAATGATTGGTCCATTTGGCGTTGATTTAAAGCCCCTAACGATTCCCAGATCTCTTGCTTTTTCCACCAATTTGTTCAGACTTTCTCCCACAAGAGTAAAGATAAAGGGATCTCGCGGTCTAAGACCCCTACTGACCTGTATTGGTGAGGTTGGGGAACCATTAACCAAAATAGAATATGTAGTATCCTCAATACAGGCCTTCATCCAACTGCACCATAAACACCCAAAACCCATGCTTTCGAATGGATATCCAGCAAAGGCCCAGTCCATGAAATTGTACGCCTTCTCCATATCAATTTTGAATAGGATACCCAAGTTTTTATCTTTGCGCCTTAAGGGAACCATTTCGTTTGCAATTAAAACCCATCTAAAATTTGTATGTTCTCCACAAACGCTCCCTGAGACCGTCCGATAATCTCAGTAAAACTGATTTCAACCTTTTGGCCAAAACCTTTGCTCTAAGTTTATACACGCTCCCAAAAGACTAATTGGCCAATAATGACACAGATTTGTCAGACCCTCCCTTTTAGGGATGAGTGTAATGAAGGAGTTTTCAAGTTCTTATTGATGATACCATCGTTGTGAAAAGACACATCTCACGGCCCGGGGAGACGGTTTATCACCAGAAAACTGGTAAACAAAACAATCACCCCCAAAGACATACAAGGGAAGAGAAGGGACTAGTTTGTGCTAGGATAGAAGATCAAGAGGGTATTTGCGTTGTAGTACTCGGGATGGCATGTGGTTAATGAGGTAACAAGAGGTTAAAACAGCTTTAGACCAATATGACTTGGGGACATGCATGGTAAAAAGAAGGGAACGTACTACCTCAAGGAGGTGACGATTTTTCCGTTCAGCTACACCATTTTGTTGAAGTGTAGATGGACAAGAAAGTTGAGACTCTATACCATGGTCTTGAAAAAATTGGACAAACGGGTGCGACAAATATTCTCCCCCATTATCACTATGCAAAATTTTTATGTTACAAGATAATAATCGGTTTTGAACCCAGTGATAAAAGGTGCGAAAGTGATCAAAGACCTCCAACTTGTGTTTCATCAAATATATCCAAGTCATTCGAGAATAGTCATTTATGAAGATCACAAAATAACGAAAACCAGTGCGAGAAGCAGAAGGAGATTACCAGACATTAGAATGGATAAGAGAAAATAAGGTAGAGGTAGCTTTATGAAGAAAGGATGGAAAAGAAGGTCTACTGTATTTACCGAATTGGCAATGTTCACAAGAAAATTTAAAGAAAGACAAAGATGGAAAAAGTTGCTTCAAAATAGAATCAAAGGGATGCCCCAGGCGACAATGCCAAAGCCACACATCGTCCAAGGAGGATGTCGCACAAGCTTCAGATGATGTGGCAGTACGAGGGTCCAAAAAGTATAAGTTGTCAACTACACGACCCCCACAAATTATCTGCTTTGTAGACAAATCTTGGAAGACACAATGAGAAGGAAAGAATGTGACGGAGCAATTAAATGCTTTAGTAAGTGCACTAGCAGATAATAAATTCCGTGTGAGGTTGGGAACATCCAAGACAGAGGATAGGGTCAAAGTAGAAGAAACATGGATTGTTTCAATGCCCGTAACATCAATAAACAACCCATTAGCTAGGTTGACCTTGCCATATGAAGCTGGAGAAAGGGAAGAGAAGAGATGAGACATACCAGCTTTATAGTGAGTGGCCCCAAAGTCAATAAGCCAAGAATGGGTGGAGGCATGGTGTGCGAGAGGCTTGGTACCTGATTGCGAGGAGACAACATTGGAGACCTTGGAGGATTTAAGGCACTACAGTCGTTCCAATACTAAGTTAATGTCTTTTCTAGTCACTAGGGCATTGTCATGAGTCATATTAGAGGAAAGGGCAACAGGAGCGGCAGCAAAGAGATGAGCATGTTGTGGCCGACCATGAAGTTGGTAGCATGAAGCAACGAAATGGTTGGTCATCTTGCAATAAATGCAAAAATGGATACCCTTCTTCCATGGGTCTCTGGTGTTCCTACAGGTGAAGCCATCGAAGAGGCAGTAGATGAAGCCATGTGTGTCAGATACTAATCCAGAAGCCAAGAATAAATAACAGTGCAGGTTGCAGCCAAGCACAACCGAAAGAAACAACACCAGTAGTAGTAGAGAGCAAATCCAAGGGAAATATAGTTTCCGAGAGGAAGATTGTTGCAGAAGTGGACCCCACCAGTCACACGTCGAATCGAGAGCCTTGTAGATACAAGGCAGATGTAGGGGCGAATATGTAGGTGCAAAACCTAGGTGGAAAAAGGGTTGGTCCCACTTAGATCCAAAGGAAAATACACAAGAACTGGGTGGAGATGTCCCAGGCAGCAAATAGGAAAAGGCAACAAAGAGGAGCCCACCAGTGATAGAAGGTGGGGCCTCCAAGTGCGACGGACACCCAAGCTAGAGGCAAAACCAATAGTCTTGGTCGCAACCTGAAGCCTTCCAAAGTCACGGAGATCTAAACAAGAAAGCCCATAAAATGGATTTTTTGTCATCCCAGGGAGCAGCGGAAAAAAACAGTAGAGAGGGGACCACCGCCATTGGAAGGTGGCACAAGCAGGTCCGATGGAAACTCAGGGCAAGGGAGACAGCAGTAGTGGTGGGTGAAAGACAAACAAATCCTGGAGACAGTCGATCGAAGCAGAAAAGCAAGAAACTGGATTTCTCGAACGACAATTTTGCTGCAAGACCAATCCTGCAGAAGTTTGTCAAAAAGAGATCAACACAAAGATCCAACCCTACGGATGGATAGCCCTGTCAAAAATGACAAGGGTAGGTGGGTTTCAGTCGGCCGGAGCTTTGCCGGAAAAGTAGATCGACGGCAGAGAAGAAACGGCTACAAGAAATACAACCGCAAGCTATTAAAAAAAAAAAAAGATTTGTGAGAGAAGGAACTGATAATCCGCTACAGATGTCCACTGGAGAATAAAATCATGCGAAGAAGATGTTGAAGTCCGATAGGGAACAGTAAAGCCGGTCAAAAAAGTAAAACGGAGTGAAAGAGGTTCAGAAATCTTGCCTGACTGATACCATGTTGAAAGTAATATTTGAAAAAATAAATAATAATGAAAAGAGAAGAAAGGATTGGGAGAGAGAAATCACTCTCTTTGAATGAGAGTACAAGTATAAATAGATCACAAGGAATAAATTACATAGCTTGGGTCCCACATAGTCAACAGTGTTGTGTAGTGGGTCCCACAACAGTTATCTCTCATTTAGTATTATTCAAAAGAGGGGAGTTATTAGTTGAAACTTGATCAACTTGAGACTATTTTTTTTAAAGACCAAGGTGTTCAAGCCTCTAAGAGCACCTGACTAATCCTTGGGGCATGTGCAAACCTCTCTATCGACATACACCAGGTAATACTATGGGAAGTAACCCTTTTGTATTCAGCTTGAGACTATTAAATGTAAGAAACTAGTAGATTCTTTGTAACACAATAAATATGTTGAAAAACGACGCACCATTGAGCCTAATTGCACCCAAATTCTGACGAAGCAACCTCTTTCGCCCCTATATGAGATATATTCTACATTACCTTTTGAAAAAAAAAAGGCGTATACTCTACATTGCTTCGTGATAAGATGCATCACCTAATTATGTCATTTTCCTTTGTTCTTGTTGATCGATTGACTCTTTTCTTTAAGCGGCTTGTTCTCAATGGGAAGGAACCTGTGATTGATAATCGACAGGATACACAAGGACCAAGAAAAAGGGTACCCAATTTTGTACGTATTGCAAAATGACCAATCACTATGTTGATAGTTGCAACAAGCTTCATGGCAACCACCTTCTAAGCAAGCTCATCATACTGAAACCCTTTCCTCTACTGTTGAAGATGACATCATATGAGTGTCTAGACGTCAGCATGCCTCCTTGCAGTAAGAAAGGTGCACCTGAAGAATCTTCAATCCTCTTGAAATCCCCCATGTTGCTACAGATCAATCAAATACAACGCCACTTTCCCTCCACACTTTATCTAATAGTTCTTGGATTATCGATCCGGAGCCACAAATCATATAGTTCGCATCTCATTTTTTTTCCACGTTTTTCCCTATTTTTCTTGGTAAAGTGAAGTTACCTAATGGTTCTTTCACTGATATGATTGGTAAAGTGACCATCCCCTTATCTTTTAGTCTTAGTATATCATTTGTCTTAACATATTCCTCATTTATCTCGCAGTCTATTACCTGTTAGTGCCCTAACTAAGCCATTGAATTGTTCATTAACTTTATCCCACTCATTGTGTCTTCCAGGACTTGGCCACGAAGCAAACGATTGGCAATGGTCGTGAAACCAACGGCTTACATTTCTTCAATCTTGGGTTGACAACGACTCTGAAGCTTGTTCTACCTCATTTTCTCAGGATATCTGGCTTTGGCACTACCATTTAGAGCACCCATCAAATAAATTCTTGAAGCAATCAGTTCCATTTTTGTCTTTTGATGACTTCAAGTGTGAAAGCTACCAATGCGGAAATCATCGTAGACATTCATTTCCAATTTAGCTTACTAAATATACTTTGACCTTTTTTCTTTTATTCACTCTAATGTTTGGATGTCTGATGCAGGACAACTAATAGAGTGATCCTAAATGTAACCCCTAAAGATTAAAATAGATGAAAAAAATGCACCTTAAAGCTAAAATGAGCTGAAATTAAATATCAATTAATATATGCAATTAATTAATATAAGATTTATCACAAATAATCATGCAAACACATTCCCAAAATCTAATGTAAATAAATACATGAAAAATTAAGTAAAAGGGTGGAATGATTTTGACTGAAATGGGTCACACGTGATTTTTAATTAAAATGGCCTATAGTCTTAAATAAGTCCATGGTTTAAATAAGGAAATAAAGGAAGAAGGAAGGGACGATGGACAGCAAAAGGAAACGAAGGGATAGGCGACGGAAACACGAAGGGTGTGATGGCGGAAAGGTGGGAAATCCAAAGAGGGGCTGCGGCTGTATGAAAGGGTAAAGGAGGGGCCAGCGGAAATAGGGAAAGGCCAAGAAAGGTTTGGCGATTGCAAGAAGAGGATTTTAGTACAGATTTGGGTAGATCTGGTCTAAAGAAAGGTTCTGGCAGCAAGAGGGAAGGAGAAAGAGAGAATCCGAGAGATAGAAGAAGAGAAGAGAAGTACCTCAAGAAGAAGAAGGAAGGATAGTAACCTCACGCTAGGCTTCAAGCCAAAAAGCGCCTCAAGCCAAAATCAGTCGTGCCATTCAATGGTATGTGCAAAAAATCTCAAACATTTTATTATTATTTAACTGTATGTAATGCCTCAAGGAAGGCTACAAGGTTTTATAGAGTTTCATCTTACTAAAATAAAATAAAACAATAATTACCAAAACTACCCTAGCTAAAAATAAAACACACGGAAATAGTAAATAACGGATCAATGTCCCCTCTTGTTTCACGTACTAGTTTTCGTTATTTTTGTTACTTTTATTGATGATTATTCTCTTATGACTTGGATATGCATGATGAAACATAAATCTGAGGTTTTTTATTACTTTCGCATATTTTATTAGAAGGTCAGGACCCAATTCAATTGCAATACCATAATTTTGTGAAATGATAATTGGGTGGTGAGGGGTGGGGGAGTTGTAGTTATGTTTATTCTTACAATTTGCAGGAACCTAGAATCGAATTTCAAACCTTTTGCCCCCCACGCACCTCAACAAAATGGTGTCACCAAAAGGAAAAATCGTCACCATCTAGAAGTAGCCCCTACCCTACTATTTACTATGCATGTACCTAAGTCGTATCCGCCAAAAGTTGTTTTATCTTCATGCTATCTAATTAATCACCTCCCCTCGTGGTTTGCATAACAAAGCTCCGATTGATATTGTGTCCATACACAAATATGTTTCCACAATTTCTTTACATGTCTTTGGATGTTTTGTTTTGTCCATTTATTTTGTAGTGATAAACTTTCTGAGGCACTTTGAAATGTTTCTTTTTGAGATACTCTTCGTACCATAAGGGGTATAAGTGTCTTCATCCCGTCAAATGATAACTCGTATGTCTCCATAGACATCACATTTTTTAACATGTTCCCTATTTTGATCAAACTTGTTCTGACTACTCATTTCCTTCAGTTCTTCCTATTCTCACAGAAGATGTTGCTACTCCTGAAAAATCCAACCTTCTTCTTGTGTATCAACAAAGAAAGCATAAGCCACAGCTCAACATCGCGCTACTCAACTGTCTACTAGTGACCCAGATCCCTCTCCCACTTAACCTGAACTTACTATCGGCCTCTGACAGTGTAAGTGTGCTTGTAACAACCATCTTATTGTAGAATTATAATAAGAAAATAAGAAGAAGAAGAGAGAAACTGAAGAAGAAGAGTTCTTCTCTTGATTGTATATTGTGGTGTTGTATTTCTCTCTGAGAGAATACATGAATAAATAGGAAAAGAGAGCCCATTAAGGGGGCAAAAAAGGAAATGCAATAAAAGAATCCTTACTGACATTATATCATACAATCACACAGTTGACTTTCCAAACTAGGATTAGTTGGGTCAATTATCTTATATCGGGTCCTACAATGCTCCCCCTCAAGCTGGCTCAAAGATGTTTAACAAACTCAGCTTGCCAAAAACCGAAGTGAGTTGATGTCGAGGGACAGACTTTGTCAATATATATGCCAGTTGATCTTTAGATTACAGATGAGGAGTGACAAGCCGACCTTTAGAAATATGTTGTCGAAGGAAGTGGCAATCAATCTCAATGTACTTGGTCCTCTCGTGAAAGGCCGGATCAGAGGCAATGTTGATGGCCGCCTGATTGTCACAAAAATAATAAGCGGATCAACTAGAGCAAAACCCAACAATATTTTGCTTCAACACTAGAGCAAGCAACAACATATTGCTTCTTACTATGCCAGCAGACCAAATAAGAGCCCAAGAAGACGCAATAACCACTGGTGGAGCGGCGGTCATCAAAAGAGCCGGCCCAATCTGTGTCTGAATATCCACGAACAGAGAGAGAAGACTGTCATGCAAAGAACAATCCCCAGCCTGGATGAGCCTTAAGGTAGCGAAGGATGCGGAAAAAAGCATAAAGATGAGTATCTCGTGGATCTTGCATGAATTGGCTGATCACACCACCTACATATGATAAATCAGGCTGAGTGATAGTGAGGTAAATCAGTTTCCCCACCAACTTTTGATAAAACATAGGAGTATCAAGAAGAGTCTCATCTGAAGCAGATAAGTTTGTGTTGACATCTAGCAGAGTGACAGTCGATTTACATCCAGAGTACCCGGCATCCTAGAGGAGATCCAGGGCATACTTGCACTGCAATAGAGAGTCCTCGAGAAGAACGAGAGACCTCAAAACCAAGAAAGTAACGCAACGGCCCCAAATCTTTAATATCAAATGTACTCCCTAAATATTCTTTGAATGTAGAAATAGCGGCAGCATCATTAACTGTGAGAACGATGTCATCAACATATACCACTACAATCATTACCACAAAGTGAAGACAGTAGAGAAAGACAGAGTGATCCATCTGACATCTGGAGAAACCATGAGTTAATAAAGCATTGTTGAACATCTCAAAGCAAGCTCGTGAGGACTGCTTGAGGCAATAGAGAGCTTTTCTGAGTCTGCAGACAAAGTGAGGCTCTCCCTGATTAACAAACCCTGGTGGGGGGAGCATATATATTTCGTCTTGAAGATCACCATGAAGGAAGGCATTCTTCACATCTAACTAATGAAGTGGCCAGTTATGAGTGGTCACAATGGAAAGCAAGATCCGAACAGAGGTAATCTTTACCACAGGAGAGAAGGTTTCCTGATGGTCCACCCCATAAGTTTGCGTGAAGCCTTTGGCAACTAGACGAGCCTTATACCTGGCAATGGATCTATCTAGATTATGTTTCAAAGCGAAAACCCATTTGCAATTGCCTGGAGGGAGAGGAACCATATCCCAAGTATGATTTTTTTCTAGTGCAGCTAATTCCTCATTAAAGGGGTGGACCGTTAGTAAACAAACATCAAGCACTTCATATTTATGTTTCATCATATATATATGTCAAGCGTGAATAATCATCAATAAAAAAAACAAAATAATGAAAATTTGTTCAAGAGACCGAGGGGGATTGCCAACCATCAGAGTGTATAACAGAAAATAATGTAGATACACGTTCATTTATGGAGAAAAATAAGTTCTACTATGTTTGTCATATTGGCAATGTTCACACTGAAACTTATTAAAAGATAGAGAAAGAAGAAGTTTTTTTAACACAGAATCAGAAGGATGTCCCAGCCGGCAATGCCAAAGCCATACATCAGGCGAAGAGGAGGTCGAGCAAGCTTCAAAAGCACGAGACAGTTGATCAAGAAGATATAAACCTCCAACTTCACGACTACCACCAATCACCTGCCTCGTGGTCAGATCCTGAAAGACATAGTGAGAATGAAAGAAAATGACTAAGTAGTTTAGAGTTTGAGTCAAGGCACTAACAGACAATAAATTGCAAGATAACTTGGGAACATGTAAAACAGAGTAAAGGTCCAAGTTAGGAGTAACTAGAACTGTTCCTTTCTGAATAATATCAATAGATGAGCCATTAGCTAAGTTGACCTTACCACATGAAACAGGTGAAACAAAGGAGAAGAGGTAGAACATACCAGCCAGTATGGCCAGTAGCACCAGAATCGACAATGCAAGAATGGTGGGAGACATGCTGTGCAGAGTGCCCAGTACCAAGACAGTATGAGAAACCTCAGAGGATTGAAGACGCTACCTCTGTTGCTGTAAGAGGGCAAATTCTTGCCGAGTCACAAGTGCAATGTCACCAGTTGCATCAAAAGAGAGGGGGAGCATCAGTGAGATGAACTTGCTTCGGTTTGCAAAGAAGTTTGTAGCACGAATCAACAGAGTGATTTGTCATTTTGCAATATGTGCAAAAATGGGTACCTTTCCGCCGTGGACCTCTGGTGTCCCAACGAATATCAGAGGATGGAACTTTTCCACGGGAAGGAGGAGGTGGAGAAGGTACGGAGTGAGCTATGACCAAGGCGGAGCGTTTAGTCAACATAGAGGGAGTCATAACGAGTCGACATAGAGGGAGTCATAACGAGTCGACGTCGGTCATCCCGAAGTAGAGTAGAGTAGAGTAGAGTAGAGTAGACCTCAGCCGGAGAAAGAAGAGGCATTGCCCAAGCAATTGAGCACGTATAGGCTCAAATTTTGGATTTAGGCCGGCAAATAACTCAAATGTCCGTTGTCGATCAAGTAATTGTGTATAAAGCACAGCATTATCAAAAAGCTTAAATTTAACAGATTCAAGTTGATCCAACTCCAACTATGTCCGCATTTTTAATAATGCTGAATCAATGAGAGCTTCCCTGTCGAATATGAGATGCCCTCTGATATAACTAATAGAGGTGTGTTGAATTGTCACCATCAGAATACATAGCTTGAATGGTGTCCCAAACATCCTTAGCAGTCGGAAGAGTATAGACTGTACCACGGACATGTTCTTCCATGGAATGAAGTAGACAGGACTAGAGCAAGGAATTATTAGCTTTCCAAGTGCAATATGGGGAATCAATCTTGGCTGGTTCGATGAGAGTGCCATCAATATAGTCGAACAGTTCCCTGGCTTCAAGAAACATTTTGGTGGAGTGAGACCATTGGAAGTAATTGGTCTCATTCAACAAAACTGTTGTGATCTTGCAAATATGAGTGGACCCAGAGAAAGTCATATCAGGAATAGCAGTAGACGAAGAAGATCCCCTAGAAGCAATTATCTTAGGAGATAGTGTTGGCGGAGGAAGCCATAATGCGAAAGCAAAAATCCTCAAACTGGGTGCAAGCGGCACGGGAAGTCCCTACAGCTGAAGTGGGTCCCAAAAACAAGGTCCAGCAAATGTAGCAGGCAGCAAAAACCTTGGAGATGATAAGGCTAGCTAGGGGCGAATCCAGTCAAGAGACTCCAAGCCATAGAAGATGATTGTAGCAGTAGATACAAGTCACAGACGAAGGCAGAGTAGAGCTGGAAGAACCAATGGAGCAAAAACTAGGCCCACTGATGATGAAGAGAAGATCAGTCTGGTGGGATTAAAGCACTAGCAAAAGGCGACACCAGTGATGAGAGAATAAAGGATGGTTGCAGCAGAAATCAGCAAATCACAGCAGAAAAAAGCCCAAAAAATTGGTCTCTGGCATTCCTAGCAGTGGTGAATAAGACCAGGAAAAGGGAGCCCACCGTTGACCGAAACCCTAGGTCAACCCTAGGTAGAGGGGCTAGGGGCGACTCCATTGGAAGAATCCTGGAGGGTAACAATGCTCAAATCCAGCAAATATAGGCGAAAAACCAAAAATCTGGGTTTTCTTGACCGAGAATGACGATTGTAAGATTGCAGTCTAAAACCAAATCCGGTGGAGGTAAATCTGGAAGACCACTGTACAGATAGAGAGGCCCACCAAAAACGGCAGGGAATATGTGGTTCCGCCAGCCGAAGATGCACCAGTGAAGGGATCGAAGTCTAATAATGGATTGCTGAGAAGCCATTGGAGTCCACAGTAAGTCTGAGACAAACAAAATCTCAGATCTGCAAAACAAAGAGGGGAGAGATTATCCGCTACAGAAGTCCTCAAAGACCCGAAGTCGATGCTGTCCCAAAATCTAGTGAGGAAAAGTAAAATGGAACAGGAACATAGCATCATAAAGCGTCCAGAGAACCGTTCTGGCTAATACCATTAAGAATTATAATAAGAAAATAAGAAGAAGAGTTTCTTCTCTTGATTGCATATTGTGGTGTTGTATTTTCCTCTCAAAGGATACATGAATAAATAGAAAAAATAGAGCCCATTAAGGGGGCAAAAAAGGAAATACAATAAAAGAATCCTTAACGACATTATATCATACAATCACACAGTTGACTTTCCAAACTAAGATTAGTCGGGTCAATTATCCTATATCGGGTCTGATGTAGGACACGCCGAACATACGCATCTACCAGCTCTATTTTTAGTATTTTCGTACTTTAGCATTATTTTAATTTTAGAATACTTATTAAGCAAGAAAGCCAAGTCGGTGACTTTCTATTGGATTTAGGAGTCCAAGTTTAGCAATTGTGTAGGATTTGGAAACCACTTTCGTGGCCTTCCAAAACCGAGAGTCCATTTCTATTTTGATTTCTTCTTTTTCTTATAAATACAATGAATGTAAGAAAGGGATTGACCTCTATCCGAATAATGAATTGAAAGAATAAGATTTGTTTGGTTATTATCTTCTCCTACCTTGTTTCTGCCTTGTGTTGCAAACAATACACCCATCGTTGGCTCGTTCCAGTCTTCGTCTCATCAGGTCTTGGGCTTAATCCCAAGAGGTATCACCATCACAGGAAGATATGGGCATTATCCCAATATTACACACATCACCCCTCTCGCCGTCATCGCCACTGCTGCTACTCAAAGTCTTCGCTTCTCGCAGCAGATTCGCCTCCTCTCCTTTTACCTTTAAACAGGGTACAGCTAACACCCTCTTCCATCTCCTTCCCCTTTACTTCTTCTTCCACCCTTCTTCCTTCTTTCTTCCCTCCTGCGATTCCCTTTTCTCCTTTCCCATTCTGTTGTTTCCGCCGCCGCCCCCTTCTATGTTTTTCCACTTCCTTTTCTTTTCTTCATTTGTGATTCACCATAAGTTAACCCTAAAACCCCTCACACGTGCCACACCTACCTTAAGTTACAGCCTCTCTTAAGTTAGTTCTCGCACGTGCGACTCACTTACGTGTGTGACCTAAACTTTATCAGGACTGCGTTATTGTTTGATTTCTTCCCCGCTTCCGCTACATTAGGATCCCACAACACTTGTACCCTAGAAATGTAATTCTAGCTTGACCAAGAAAAGTCTCATCCATAGGAAAGTTTTTGAAATTTGCAATTGCTTAGATGACGACCCTAGGTGATTGGATGGAATAAGAATCCATCCATCTCTTATCACTATTACATACACATGCCAACATCTGACACGAATTAGCACAAGCCAACTAGGAGCACCAATTTTATATTGCTCCATCGGTAAATCACTGGGGATACGTCTTAGCACTTTTTTCTTCAAACAATAATGTGACTTGAGCCACAACTTTTTAGCAAGCACTTGCCAATTGGACCAAAAGCTTTGTCATCGTGAGATTATAAGCATTACTGGTCACAAAAATTTGATTGATCAGAGCCATATCCATCATATCAGATGATTGCAAATATTTGTCATCTTATTATATGCTGCCAAAAACAATTATACCTTAAATGGAGCAAGTTCATCTGAAGAAGCTATTGTTTCTTTTGTTTCTAAAAGTGGAAATAATTGTCGAAGAGGAGCCATATACTTTTCTTCTTTGTATATTTTTCCAGCAGCAACATAAACTGATGTGGTATTGTCAAAACCCATGCCCCGAAGCATCATTCCGACCTGAAAAAGACATAAAGAACTGGCTCACGTAATTTTAAATGTAAAACACATAGGTAGTTTCTTAAGATGAAGTGTTTCATTTCTTAGGATGATCACTGTTAGTGAGCAAAAGTACAACCAATTTAGGAGTTTAAGCTGGCTGCCACTGACTAGCAATCTCTCAGTGAGAGAGAGAGAGAGTGAGAGAGAGAGAGAGAGAGGAAAAGCAACCCAAGTTGGCTCTCATCAACTACCTCTCTAGTGGAGTTAAAGGGCATTTCCCATCCATTCGAATTGCACCAGGCCTTATTATTCTACCAGTTTTATTGAATTTTCCTCTCCAACCCCTTTCACGAGCATTATCCATTTCACGCTTCTCTTCTTCACCACCGTCATAAGTGCAACATGAAAACGCTACCATGTCCTGCAATACAAATATAATGAACCTATTAAATAAAGATAGGATGCATGAAAAAAGCAGGAGATGCATTTATTACAAGAGAATAAACAAAAGAACCTTTTCGAAACGGAGATGAACTGAGATGTATTTCCCACCACTCAAAGAGCTATTCTTTATCATCCGGTCAACCATATTATTTGCAAGAACTCTAATAGGTCGTGAAAACCTTAATGCTTCATAATTAGCCAAGCACCTCAAGGCCTGGATATTTGACGGAACTGCATGAGCAAGTCTATTTGAGAAAGGTGCAATACGTACAGCCCTGCATCACAGAATAGGACAACCAATAGAATCATCTTGAGGTGGTTATAACCAAGTAGAACCATGAATTATCTGAAAAATTTTGTCAGTAGATGGTTCGAAATATGACATTTAACTATTGAAATGCCAAAATGAGATTGCATGGTCACATACATAAGCACAATGGCACAGAGTCAAAATGGAGGCAGAAATATATAGAGAATATAATCATTTATTAAGATATCCCAAAAGCAGACAAAGTAACTACATGATGGAAAAGATGGGCACAACAAAGCTCACAAGATCACTACAAAAAGAAAGAGCAAACAAACATAAAGGTACAAAGACCTCCCCACCTTCAGACACAGATAATGCCACATTCTTTTTTTAGACGATGATGAAATTTTATAGATGCAAAAATGCACAAGCTGCAGACTTTCAAGTACTCACTCAGACACTCCTCTATGAGAGTACACTTGAGGTATACAATGTAGTGTAATCTCTCAGAGAACTATCTGATTTGTGCTCTCACACACCAAATGCAAGACAAAGCTGCAAGGGGAAAAAAGGCACATCACTGACAAAATTACTCACAGGAGTGAATAAGTGGTCCTCAATACAGACCAAATGTAAGACAAAAGCCGTAAGGGGGAAAAAGGCACATCACCACCAACAAATTATCAAGTCTCTAGGAGCTCTGAATTAAAGTTACCAAGCTGGGAAATGGAAACAGGAAATAGTGTTAAAATTAATGTAAAACATGGAATGTCAGACTAATTGGATGATGATTAATGACAAGCCTAAAAAATGTTTGTGAAGCTTTTTTTATGGAAAGCTTATTGTTAACTTTTGTATAGTAATCGCAATTTGAAGGGAAAAACTGTGAAGCCATTGAGAAACAAACTATGAAATACATAGGAACATTTGGAGAACAATTAAGAAAGGGGCAATAAAATGTATGGAATTTGTTATTAACTGTCCACAGGCAAAATACATTCACAAAAATTAAACTAAAAACAAAAAAGTGATTCTTTCCAAAGAGCAATCAGTGCATTCCCTACTACAATGCTTGTGTTACCAATGTACTTCGAAGAAGACATGGCATGTTCCAAGTCTTTCCCATACATTTCTTTAAGGGCTTGTTTGTTTCCATAAATTTTCCTAGGAAAGTGATATTTTCCTCTCTTTTTTCCTTGAAGACCTATTTTTCCATGTTTGTTTGCACAAGTTTCCTAGAAAAACAACAAAAAAAATTCTATTGAGACCCATGAAGAATGTTTCCATGAGAAAGAATCATCACTAGCTTGAGGTAACACATTCTCTTTACTCTTAAATGAACATTCCTAAGCATTATAGCTTGAATCTTTCTCAACTACAAATGATCTCATCAATAAAAAGCCCACCAGAATCTTAAGAAAAAATCTCACACTGATGTTATTTTGCACTTTTACTCCATGAATTTTCTACCTGTGATAGTGTTTGGTTGTGTCTGCTTTGTCCAATATATGCTCCATCTTGAATAAATTGTCTAACCAATCTATTAAATGCATGTTTCTATGCTATTCTTCATCTCAGAAAGGATATAAGTGCAACAATCCTATCACATGTCGCAACTATGTTTACATGGATGTAAAAAAAAAAATTCAAGGAATTGCTTGCTTCCAAAACTAGACACTTCATCCTTGGTGCTAACCAATGTTGTCAAACTCAAATCGTGTCGTGAATCGGTGTAAGGGTGTAAATCGTAGATCGTAAAATCATAAGATTCATAATATTTTTTCGAAAATTATTATTTATACTATAATTACATATAACATGACATAGAATAATAAGATGTTTTTTCAATTCACAGACATTTCTAAAGCCACATCCACAAATTTGACATTTATCATCCATTATAAATAACAATCCCCAAAAAAGACACAAAAATACATTAATATCAGATTTTAATATAAATATTAAGTAAAGATAAATTTAAGAAATCAACAAATAAATTAACAATATTTAAAATTTTAAATAATCATTAATAACACCCATCAAATATTTTTTTAATTAGAATTATTTATTTTTAAAATGGATACAAAAAATTGAGCCCGAAAAAAAAAAAAGATTAGTTTATTGCTAAAAACTAATTAAAATTAGTAAGAATAAAAAAATTAGTAAAAAACGAGAAAGAATATTTCTCATCTTATTAAATAATCCTTAATAATAATAAAAAAACTCAGAAATAGGGCCTGTTGACGGCAACACCCACATACAATAATTTTTTTTATATTATTATTTTCTTTATCATGCTATTGAGAGATTTTATATATAAAATCAATAATCAAAACAGGGCCTGGAATAGTACTCGTGCGACTATATGTAAGTGTTTAACGGTAAAACTGGAGAAATTCAACTCCAAGTAGAATTCATCTTTTCACACTTAGATCGAATGGTCAAGTTTTGTGATAATCAAGCAATGACTCACATTGTGCCCAATCCTATCTTTCATGAAAGGAGAAAACACATAGAAGTTATTGACCATATTTTTTTCATACATGACCATATTTTTTCCAACAAAATCTCCACTCCGTATGTGAAGTCAAAGAATCAACTTATTGACTTGCTCACCAAATCCATAGTTCAATCACAACCTTAGGACTTCACATGCAAGTTGGGTTGGTCAACATCCACAAACCATCTCGAAAGGGAGTGTTGGCAGACGATACTTGGTGTAGTCCTTAATGTATTTTAGCATACATGAATGTTGTCATGAGGATCACCAAATACGCTTGACCTCCATCTTTGAAAATGAGTGTGAATATCATGTATTCCCCTTATATATAGAGGATGTTCTGTACAAGCAAAATCAATTGAGTGAAATCACTTTTTTCCCTCCAAATCTCTACAATTCTCTACTTCCATTTTCTTGTCATCAAATGAATGAGTTAACCCAACTCAATACATTTATAAATGACCCGACTTGTATCAAAACCTATTTACAAATGAGTAGATCCAATGGGTCCCAACCTGAGTTACAAATTTCAGTCGCAATCAATGTTTTGGTCCCTTGGGAGCATTGAAAAGTTTTGGCCGATAGTTCAATCATATCAGCTATCTCGCTTGATACGATATTTTACCGAAAAGTTTTGTCACGGGTTAAATCATTGAAATTTCAAAAAGTGAACCAAATTTTCCAAAATATGATTGAAATTTCAACTGAAATTTGACAAATATCGGCCAATCCAATTTTTCTGAAAAATCACCAATATTTCTGAAATTTATATTTCAGCCCATGTCCAAAAGAAAATTTTCATCCAAAATTTCGATTTTTTTGTCGGAACTTGATGTGGAGAAGTTTCCATAATTAGGATTTTATTTTTACTTTGTTGGCACTATTGTATTTTTTATTCAGGTTTTAGTTTATTTGGGATTTATTTAATTATTCAGGGGTAATTTAGTCTTTTTGTACTTAGGGGTATTTTGATCATTTGAGAGTTGTCTTTATTATATAAAGCCTTGTAAACCCTATTTTGCAATTAACGATGAATGAATAAAATTTTGAGCTTTATTCGCAAAATCTGTTGTGCAATTGAACTTGGGAGCGATTCCTTTGGTGTGAAGCCCTTTTAGCGTGAAGCCTGGCGTGAGGCCATCCTTCCATCTTCTTCATGCACTTCTTTCTCTCTTTCTCTTTTCTCTTCTCCTTCCCCATTCTCTTTGTTTTCCTTTTGATTTCACAAACCAAACAGCCCTTTCCAGTTGCCATAAGCCAAACTCCCCTTTCCCATCCTGCCATCACCAGAATCTTCCCCAAATCCCTTTACTGTTTTCATTTTCCTCTCCTAACCCAATCCGGGTTTTCGTCCAGCCCCAAACTCCATATTACAGCCTTTGTTCCTTCATCCTTAGCCCTCTACACACTGCTGCAACCTTTTCTAACCCCTTACCTTATTGTCGCATACCCATCAGTCCCATCCCTATTGTCGCCAGCCTCTCTATTACCCTCTTTTGTGTTCGCCATCTCCAAATCCCATTTTTTGTTGTTGCCGTGACCTTCCTTACCCCATCCGTGACTGCCGCAACATATCCTAAGCATACAGTGCTTTAAGCGACCCCTATTCCTTCCTCTATTTGCTTCCATAAACTTTAAACCCCTCCCACACTTTCGCTTACTCCTTTTTTTTATTAGTCCCATATTTGAAACCTTATGTTAAGTCAAAACCATATGTTTCATCTAAAACCATATGCCATTTATAGTCACATATGCCCATTTCCTTTAAAGGCCAGTCCACCCTTTTATTAAATCTTTCCAGGTATTTGTTTACATCATATTCCGGAAATGTTTTGCATCATTATCTGTGGTAAATTTTTATATTAATTAGGTACATTTACTAATTGAAATTTAATTTCAGTACATATTAGTCTCAGGGTTCATTATTTTCATCCCCTTTTAATCTTTAAGGAACCACTTTTGGCATTTAGGGTTACCCTATCCCTTGTCTTACATCAGAACTTGTAACTGAGGTCCCAATCCATTTATTCAACAAATTAACTCGAAATACATACCCAAAAATCTGAAATGAGATGATCCAACTCAAACAATCTTAAATGAGATGATCCAACTCATACATGCCCTAAATAATTTATTAAACGAGCCCAAAACAATTACCTGATCAAGCTTAAATGGGTTGACCCAACCCTTCACCCATTTATTGAATGGTTGAACCAACTAAGCTTGCAAATAACTATTGCTTACATAGATCCCAGACAACACAAGTATGAAATCCTTCACCACAACTAACCCAAAACATTTATAAAATAGATTAACACAACCCATTTATTAATCAAGTTGTTACAATCTGAATAATCTAAATGGATTGATTTAATCCATAGATAAGATAACTTATTTATTAAATGAATCGACACAAACCAAGCACCGAACAAAATAAAAAAAGGAGACCCAATTGGCCCATTTATACAGTGAACCCAACCTAAAACCTACCGATCTCATTCAATTTATTAAATTGGATAGCCCAACTCAACTCAACCAATCTATTAATCAATATTTCCTTACATAGGTTAGTGGCAAAAAAACATAAAAAATAAATAATAAAAAAGATTAGAAGGCAATTTCCTACCACGCCATTTTCCCAAGAAATTTTTCCATTTAAGTCCACTCCCGCAATGGAATTCATTTTCTTAAGAAGCCAAAAACATGCCCTAAAGGTTTTCATATATATTTTTTATGTTTCACATTCATTTCCAGAACGATTCCAAAAATAGTTGGAGACAAATCATTTCATTTTCACTAACTCACTTCCTTTAGAAAGCATTCTCACTGTACTACAAAATTCTCGTAATCATGCTCCAGATACAACAAATCCTAACCTGACCCCCCGAACATTCCGCCCAAATTTGTCACATCTTTGTCACTTTTTGAATGCTAAATAAATTTATTGAGCGAAGAATAGGAAATACTCAAAGAAAAATATGCAGACTAAAGAACAAAAAGAGCCAAAGAACCAAAAGAAAGCAACAACAACAAATCAAATCTGAAAGCCATGGAAGGAAACACCCATCTTTGGGAGAACTCTCCCCATTGCCAGATATTGAAATTTGATATAACTCACATTTCCTCCGTTTTTCTAGACATGTTATCTCCTACTATATTCAATTGGTGAGCTGCCATTGAGAGGGGGACCATTTGACATTGAAGAGTGTTATTGGAATAACATTTAAATGGTGCAGAAGCAGCATGCAATTTTGAACATGAGATACAGGCATGCTCACAAGACCCATCATCAGGATTGATGCAAAACTCTAATGATAGCAATAAAGCCAATTGAAGGAAGGATGGTGTCATTGGCTCCTTTTCAAACATGGAGGAGTTCATTTTATCTGTTGCCTTGCAAGAATGTGGGATTGGAATAAGAGATTTGCTCAATTAGCAATCTGATGCCTTGAATGTATAATGACATCCGAAAGGAATAATTAATTAAGCTGGGCTAAGGTCTGTGACTGCAAGGAGTGGAGGAAAAGGGAAGTTGTTTGGTGTTCCTGGTTCCATCAGGAGTTAGAAGATTGGGATGTCATGGAGTGGATGGCTTTGATAAATTGATTAATTCTGTCTTTGTTTCTGGTGAAGGAAAAGAAAGAGGACTATGGGATCCATTGTAGCTTCCTTGTTAAGGATTTGGATAAAATTCTCACAATAAATCACCATCAAATAGACATATGAATATATGATGGTCACCTGTCCTCTTTGCCTAAACAAAGCTGAAAGTGTGAACATCTATTATATTACACTGTAACTCCTCATTGAAAGTGTGGCAGCACTTTCTACAGCAGTTTGGGGCCTGGTGTTTGCCTTTGTGAATTCACATGGTTATGAATAAGTGGTTTACTGCTGGGGAGAAAAGGTATCGTAAGGAATTGTGGAAAGCTTCTATTCTTAGTATTATATTGTCTTTATGGCATGGGAGAAACAACAGAATATTCAGTAGCAAATCTAGGGAGGTATCTTTGCTAGCTGAAGAAGACAGATGCAAGGGAGCTGGGATATCTGATGAAAACCTAGGGTCGTAACTGCAATAAACTGCACACTTCCAAAAGATCTTCAACGGAAATAAAAGTTTTAGATCTTGATTCTACAATCGGGACCTAGGATTTCAAAACACAGAAACCCCTAAACCAGCTTTCCCTCCAACTCGTGTTAGGAGAAAACTCGGAGTTGGGTTGGATCGCCCCAATGGAAAAATAAATATGGCTCAAATCTCAATAGATCAAATTGTCACCTAGCAATTGTATTGATCACTAATGAAATTATAATTCAAGTGGATCTAAATTGAATGAACAATTTAAATCATTAAATGTATGCTTAATGAAATTCAAAATAACATTCAAACTAAGGACATAAATTCAAACCATAAATTGGAAACAAATTCACAGTCAAACTAGAACTCAAAAGAATTTTAACTTACCCTAAACTTTGGAAAGAACTCCAAGCCTTGCTTGGAAGAAATTTATTCTCAAAATCAAATTGTGTGTCTATAATGGGTGCCCATTACATGTATTTATACTAAATTTCCCAACAAAAAAGGTGAAAAAAAAAAATACATATGCCAATCCCAATTGATCCACACGCCTAAGATATGCTAGGATTATTCCTGTTGCCAATTCCACAAACTGTCCAACAAAATGACGTGGATTTATTGAAAAAAGGAAAATAAGAAAAATAAAAAGAATGTCCAATTGGTTACGCCGAATTTGGAGAGCAAACTTTGCTTGAAATCTTGGCCATTGGTTCATGATCCCTGCTTGATTCAAGTCCACAAAATTCTCCATTCTCAATCCTCTCACATGCCTTTGCTTGGTCATCTTCCATTTCCGTGTCTTTCCAAATTGGATTTATGATTGGAATTAATCTAAAATGTAGCATACACCCAAGCTTGCCTTGTTGAATGATTCCATGCCAAGTTGGATGTCATGTGGATTCCATGTAGGGATTTATGAGGATTTGATGATGTGTAATTCGACCAAGGATTTTCCATGCAGCAAATGGACCCTTAAATGTGGGTTTTAAGGTCCATAACATGCTCTCACAGACCCCAACCCAATGCTAGGTCTTTTGGGCTCAGAATGAAGTGGTTTTGGAAATCTTAGAACGTCCTATTTTGCCTCTCTCGGTTCTTGAATGGTATTGGAGTGCAATTTCATCCGCTTCACTCAATTCTTCATCATGGACCTCATTACCAGCGTATGGATCATCATATACTTCCTGGTTGATGGCTGCATCAATATCAAACACAAGGAGGTGGACAGAGGTGGTAGTTTCGAGAAAGGGGAAGTCCAAGAAAGTTATCGCCTGGAATCCTAAACAAGGACAAGAACAGATGAATTTTGACTGCAGTAGTTACAAAGTAAGAAGGATAGATGGGTATGGTGGTGTCATTCAGAATTTCAGGGAAGAACAGGTGTTCACATTTGAAAATGAAGTTGAATTATAAGCCTTGAGGAAAGGTTCAAAAGAAGTGGAAAAAATAGCCAACTGGAGGGATGTACTGCAAGGTGTTTCCTTTCTTGTCCACACAGTGGACTGAAGGAATAAAGTGTACAGGGTGTCAGTTTAAGAAGGTTTGAAAAATCGGGTGATAATTAATAGAAATAGCTTTACCATTGCTCACACAGTTCAACCAGCTAATATAAGGGCAATACTTTGGCTAAGGGAGGAGCAAGGCTAAGTGTTGGTTTTGAAGTTCAAAGGTTGGCTTGGAACCATTTTGTAAGCTATGGTTAGCTGGGTGAAGAGTTTTTCAGCCCCTCTTTGTAGCTAGGTGGCTGTATTCATTTTTTCTCAATAAATAAAATGGCTATCTTTTGAATAACAACAACAGCAACAGCAAAAACAACATATTCCAAGGTCCTCAGAAAAAGTACAGGGAAAAAAATGCAGTTATAAATCAGTTAAACCTTGACTTGAAGATCTTAAAATTTGTTAAAAATTCAATTTAATAATTTCATTTAAATTGCACAGAATATCATGTGTTACATAGTGACACATTCAGGTCAATATTATGAATCAAATTTTGCAAGATGCTGCAAGTTCATATTAATTATGTGAAAGGAAGATATTGATATGGATGAATGCTTCACATTTGAAAAATGTGCTCAAAAGCTTCCAAATAGAGCAAAATTACTAGGGTAAAATAAGTATGGCATCAAATGTGGTTAAGAGAGTCCACCAACACATACCCCATTTTTAACAATTTCGGAAGGACCTTCTGTACATAGTAGGTTGAACTAGACCATCCTTTAACTCTCAAATTCACAATATTGCTAATATTATTGTCAAAACGCTTCAGTACATCTTCAGGAAGCTGTCTTATCACTCTCACATCATTTCTGAGTGCCTCAATAAAGTAGTCCTCATCAAAGATATCACCAAACTTGCTGCAGCCAATTGCAAGCAAAAAGAAAATATACATGAGGCATTCAACAATTGGCAGCTGAAACAACATAGTATACAAACTCAAAATCTGTTATCACTAAAAACTAGTAGTCCTACTATCATTCATTATCCAACTATTACATGAGCATCCAAAAATTAATGATGTACGTTGAACAGCAGCCTTACAGAAGCATCTATAGAACACTTGTGCTCAAGTTGTTACTTGAGCTCTAGGCCATGTGAGGTCCATAGAGGACCCAATGAACCCAACCCACTCGTGATTGATCTAACTTGATTGATTTCCACCATAAGATGAAGGTTTGGGCCCTTAAAAAACATGGTTCAAATCTCTCTGTATGTCTGTCTATACATAAGCAGCAGCAACAGTAGCAATAGTAATAAGAAACTTGAAGATTGAACAGATTAGGGGATGTGAAATAAATTTAGCAGATAAAAAGGTAAACAAGCATCTGAACTCGAAAGGAAATGTTCTGAGATGAGTTTCTTTTCTTTTAAAATCTTTGGTGATGCGGACACGAATGCTAGTTCTGCCGAAGACAAGATCATGACACTGGCTCTGGAATTTTACGATAAATTCCACAGGAAAAAAGATAAGAGGAAAGACAGCTACTGAGTCATATCAATTGTTCGGCTTATCACATGCAGACCCAACATGGGATGGTGGGACCCATCCTAGACATCCAAGAAAGCCAAACCATATCAACGTGGGCCCATCAAGAAGTCCACAAAGGCTTTTCAGGAAAAAAAACAAACAAACAAACCCACACAACAAGCATCCTTAGAGCCAATGATTAGATGGCATTCCCCTTAGAATGATACACCAATGTGGGATAATTATGGACCATACTAAGATTGCCTTCAAGACATTCTAGGAGATAATAAGCAATTGTAACTCAAGCTACATTACGCTCTAACTCTTCGCAAGATGCAATGTGTTAAAAGTCCGCCAGGCCAGGCCAGGCCCATGTGCAGGTGCAGACATGGTACAGAGACCGACAGAGCACGAGAACACAGTCGACACGGCTGCTTCTACATAGTCTTCGTTTTTTAAGTTAAAAAGAAAAATCGTAAAGGGAAAAAAGTGAGAGAGAGAGAGAGAGACAAAGAGAGAGCATACCTTCGAAAGAGATCGAGAAAGAGAGGAAAATGGTGGCAAAACCTACAGCCTATGGCGAAAGGTCTGCTAGGAGATGGGGAGAGAGAGAGAGAGACAGAGAGAGAGAGAGAGAGAGAGAAGAGGGGGGGGCACGAAAAACCCCTGGGTCCCACTTTTCCCTTTGGTTCTCTTTCTTTACCTATTATTTCTCTCCCTTTTCCCTTTTTATTTCGCACATGGGTACCCTCATTTTTTAAAGCCACTACCTTTCGATATCTTTCTTTTTATTTGTTATTTTCCCTCATTTTTTTACATGTGCACCATTTGGCCACGTCACTTTCTTCTTTACTAAAACTTAAAAAATTATAAAGTGGTGTTGGCCCGCTTAAATGATCTAATTAAATACATATATAAATACTTTTAGAAATAGTCAACTTTCGACAGTGTTGGATCACACCTTTTATTAGTATATTCATTTAAAATTTAAATTATAATAAACATGTGACCTAATTAAATAATTTATATTATTAAACTAACTTTATCAACTAAACACTATGATTGAAAATATAATTAAAAAATTTCAACTTAAAAATTTGATCTAAAATTAATTAAAATGATTCTTTTGAAACTTTGTTTACATATAAATAAAATATGTCATGTCCTTGTCATCCCCATTCTTGTATCCTAAATCTTTTACCATGTTGTGTCCGATGCATGCTCCCACGTCCCGTATCTATTCCTGTGTCCATTTCTAGGCATCATAGGTTAAAAGGTTTGCACTAAATCCACCATGGTAGAGGGGCGACTTTTCATGAAATTCAAAAAAGGAGGGGTGGGGGGAAGGGGAAGGTGAACATGAATGTGAAGGGGCTGCCTTGTGTTTGAGTAGGCAAATTGACTGGAATGAGGAAAGTCATTATTCTTACTGTCACGCAAATTCGTGGATCAACCAATTTGGACACAAATCCGTGGATCAACCAATTTGGAAGCAATTCGTGGATCAACCAATTTGGACGCCAATTGCTTGACAAAAGCCTAAGATCTTTTGCTTGATGCAAGCTCAGCTTTTGTTTTCTTGGATTGCTATTTGCTTCTTTGAGTGTGTTCCCTTTTGTGGTTGTGACACACACCCACATACACACATGCAGACACCAAAAAATGACAGGTGACACCATCATAGGTTATTGAAAACGATATCTAACTTCTTAAATAAACACTTATTTGCAAGAACTATCATTGTTCAATTTAAAGATGATCAAATGGAGAGGAAGCAATTAAAAAACAAATTGGAATTTGAGAAACCTCTGATTATCCATTGATCTCCACCAACGTAAAATTTCTATGCAATAATACCATTCAAACTTTCAAATTGTGAGGCAATCTTTATTAGAAAATAATGTAATACATTGATGGAAATCCTCACCTAGAATCTCGCCAAACACTATTTAAATGAAAAATTGGGATGACAAGCGTAGCATTCAATAGTCTAGCCACAGCCACTGCATCACATATCTGTATTAACAGAAAACACACTTCAGGACATTATATAACAGCCAAACAGACTGACAACATGTAAAAGGAAAAAAAAAAAAATCAAGTTGCCACGAGAAAAATTCAAATAATAACAATGATGATGATTACGATGACGATGATGCAAATTCACAATGCTAATGTGCAAAAAAAGGGGGATCAAAACAATATAGAAAAGGAAAAAACTTTTTTTCTTTAGCAGTAAATAGAGAAGGAAATAACTTAAAAAACTGAAGGATGCAAGAATTTCATTCTATAATCTAAACTCTTCATGCACTATATAATATGTGAATTTTAGCACTCGTGGAACTTACCGATATACGTTGTTGGTTGAGACCACCATTTGCCTCAACAATTAAGAAACCATTTGAGTGTGGCAGTTCTGAGAAGTTTAATAAAACAAGAACAAAGAGAAGATCATTCAGCTCTAGAACAATTGCCATAACAAGTATCAATACAAAAGGTTGAAAAATATATATACAAGAGCTACCTTTTTACACACAGACACATACACATGAAACTAAAAGCAATCTTCACACCTCGCAATTTAAGAATGCAGGAAAGATACAGTAGTCGGATTTATTTCAGTTAACCTAAATAAACACCTGCAAGTTGTTTTTGATGTCGTGAAACCCAATTTGAGAAAGTTGATCAGGATTATATCGTTAGTTGTAATTAGTTTAGTGATTGATGTAAACTGATTCTTTCCTTTTCTTAGCCACCTTGATTGACTCCATATATTCGTCTATTTATACAGCTATGTGCTCTCCTTCCTAGATACAGAAATACAATACAGAGAATAATTTCTCTCAGCTTTTGTCTCTGCTCTTCATTATTTTCCTCTCCTTTTACATTTTCACCTTCAACATGGCATCAGCCAAAACAACCGGTTCCTAATCTTTCCTCTTCTTTCAAAGACGACTTTTCTTTTTCTGCATTTTGTGGTTGGTTCACACACCAATCTTTGTTGTTTCCATTAGATCTAGAGTCTTCCTTCAGATTTGAACTAAAATCCCACAACTCTACAGTCTTTTTGGCATCTCATCTATACAACGCAATTTTGAGTTTGAACGATTGAGGAACCCTCTTCAACCTGTTCATGGTATCCTTCCCAGGAGGCGGCTCATTCTTCCTTCCTCGGACAATTTTGTTTCAATCTGCTTCACCGGAGCTTCGATCTTGACGAAACGTTAACATTGTCTTCACACCTACCCCTACTGTCTTCGCCTAAGGTTGACCTAGGGTTTCAGTTGGAAGTGGGGTCCCTTTTGCTGGTTTTCGTTTTCATTCCCAGCAAACGGCACTTACCTCAGCATTCTACAAGTTTGGCTTCGATCGGCTCCAACAGCACTCAGATTGTTGCAACTTCATACATGTGACCGCCCCTTGCCCCCTCCCTCTCCATCTAGTTGACTAGGGTTTTGGTCAATTGTGGGGCCCACTTAGCTGGTTTTCCAGAACCGCTGCAATGATGCCAGAAACCCCATTTTTTTGGCTTTTCTGCTTCGATCTGTAGGCTTCTGAGCCCTCTTGCCTTAAGACCACCTCTGTTGGTGTCTCCCCTGGCTCAACTTTTGATCTTCCCAGATTCGCTCTCTTTCATGACCAATGGGGCCCACTTTTGCAGCCTTCTTGCTTCTGATTTGTTATCGGACGATCTGTTGTCTCTCTTTTTAAGCTCAATCTAGTGTTGTGGCCCTCGTTTCTGCTTGCCCCTTCACTACTACAGTCGCCCTTGGTGAATCTCGTCATCTCTCCTACTTGATCTTGGTTTTGGTCTTCGCAGGGCCCCCTTATTTTCATTTTTTGTTGCGATTGTACCAAGTTCTGTTATTTTATAGCCTTATTGGACCATGGAATCTTCTCCTCTCTTCGATATGGCATCTTTTGCTCCTCATCACGCTGACATCTCTTCTGTTGCGGCCGATGACACCATTTGTGTGTCCAAACAGGAGTACGCTTCATTACAGCAACAGTTGCACCGTCTTCAATCCTTTGCGGTCTCTAGTGTTGTCACAAAGCAATCAGGTACTGCGTCTCTCGCACACAATGTGTCTCCTCATTCTTAGATTATCGATTCTGGAGCCACTAATCATATGGATGGTTTGTCTAATCTCTTCTCCCTTTCACCAATTTCATTTGGTAAGGTCAAGTTAACTTATGGGTCTTTCATTGATATTGTTGTAAAGGAACAATCCATGTCTCCTCTACCCTTGATTTATCTTTTGTCTTACATGTTCCTCATCTATCACACAATGTGTTATTATATGTCAGTGCCCTTACTAAATCCTTGAATTGTTCAGTCACCTTTTTTTCTTTCTCATTGTGTTTTCCAAGATCTGGTCACGAAGCAGACGATTGGTGGTGGTGCTGAAGTAAATGGCTTGTACCTCTTCATTCCGCATGTCGACAATCACTCTAAATCCTGTTCAACTTCCTCCACGCCAGATGTGTGGCTTTGACATTGTTGTTTAGGGCATCCATCCGATTCTATTTTGAAACAACTAGTCCTTTTTTTGCCTTTTAATAAATTTGAGTGTGAAAGTTGCCAATATGGAAAACATCACATACATACATTTCCTTCATCCATTACTAAACATACTTCCACTTTTTGTTCTCTTATAAATTGTCTTGCCCTTATACATCTCAACAAAATGGTGTGGCCGAACGGAAAAATCGTCACCCTCTTGAAGTAGCCCGTTCAGTTCTTTTTACCATGCATGTGCCCAAGTCCTATTTGCAGAAAGCGGTTTTAACTTCATGTTGTCTTGTTAACCGCAAGTCATCACGAGTGTTACACAACAAATCACCTATTGATATTGTGTCCTTGCACAAACAAGTCCCCATCTTTCCATTGCATGTCTTTGGGTGTGTTTGTTTAATTCATTTGTTCTTCCTCTTCTCACACCTCATACTGATACTTTCGCCATTTCCAAGCCCACTTCTTGTGTATCAACATAAGAAGCATAAGCCTACGACTGTCTATGGCACCACACAATCATCTGGTAGTGGCCCAGATCCGTCTCCAACTGCACTTGATCCTCCCAATAATCTTCGCAAAGGAAAGTGTGTTTGTACTGATCATCCCATTGAATGATTCGTGTCATATAACGTTATTTCTCCATCTTATCACAATTTCATCACTGCTCTTGACAACACTACGATTCCAAAGAGGATTGATGCAGCTCTTCGTGGTCCCTCCTGGAAAGCAGCAATGGAAAACGAATTGGCAGCACTTGAGAAAAATCATACTTGGGAGATGGTTCCTCTCCCTCGAGAAAAGTCCCCAATTGGTTGCAAATGGGTCTCTACTTTGAAGCACAATCCAGATGGTTTCATTGCCAGATATAAAGCCCGTTTGGTTGCCAAAGGCTTCACACAAACTTACGAGATTGATTATCAAGAAACCTTCTTTCCTCTGGCAAAAATTACATATGTTCTGGTCTTGATTTCTATTGCTACCACTCATCACTGGCCTCTTCATCAGTTGGATGAAACAAATGCCTTTCTACATGGTGATTTACAGGAAAAGGTATACATGCTTCCACCTCCCAGGTTTATGAAACAAGGAGAGCAACATTCTATCTACAAACTCAAGAAAGCTATATATGGCCTCAAGCAATCTCCACGGGCATAGTTTGATAAATCAACAATGCTCTATTGCAGTATGGGTTTTCTCGATGTCAAGCAAATCACTCTGTATTTGTCTATTGTGCCAACTTTGTTCTGATGATTCTTGTGGTTTATTTTGATGATATTGTTGTCACTGGCAATGTTGATACAGCTATTACTCCATTCAAAGTTTATTTACAGCACTCATTTGATATTAAAGATTTGGGTCCCCTTTGTTATTTTCTAGGGATTGAGGTTGCTCGTTCCTCTAAAGGGATTTCTCTTTCTCAAAGAAAACATGCTCTAGATCTTTTACAGGATACAGGTTATTCTATATGCAAGCCTTACTGATACTCCTTTAGATGTCAACACCAAGGTATCAGCTTCGGATGGGATTCTACTGATCCTACATTTTATCAGCGATTAGTTGAAAAACTTATTTGTCTCACTAACACTCAACTAGATTTATCCTACGTTGTTGGCGTCTTCAGTGATGCGGAGCATTCCATCGCAAAGGCACAGTTTCCGTGTTTCTATATATATAGTTTTTTTTTTTTTTTTTTAGTAATTGTTGTTTTATTAAGGAAGATTAGTTTAGGTATTTGTTTATTATTATTATTTTTAGCAAGATGAGAATAATAAAAGCCTTGTAGCCTCCTTGAGGTTGATACGATTGATGAAATAAAAATTGAAAGATTTTCGTTACCTCTATGCGACGGGAGTGATTTGGTGGAGAGAGTCCATGAGATTCGGTGTGAAATCGAAGACGGGCGAGAGGCCTTGGCGTGAGGCCATCCTTACAGGTACTTTTTCTATCTTTCTCTCTCTATCTTCTTCTTCTCTCTTTTCTTACCTTACTGCAACAAAACCCAGAATCCCATCTTCCATCGCCTCCCTTCTCCAACCCAGATATGTTGCTAAGACCCCCTTACCTTCCATCCTTACTGCCGTAACCCTCCCCTATCGCTTCCGCTCCACCCTTGCTTGTCGCCTCTTCCTCTTAAGTCCACTAGCCTTGGCCACAACACCTAAAAGCCCTACCCTTGCAATTCAATCAAAGCTATTTCACCATTTTATTAAATCTTTTGTTTATATCAAATTCTGGGGATGTCTTGCATGATTGTCTGTGATAAATTTTATATTAATTAATTGCATTTATAAACTGATTGATTAATTTCAGCCCATTTTAGCTTTAAGGTGCATTATTTCATCCCTCCTAATATTTAGGGAACCAAATTTAGGCATTTAGGGTCACCCTAATCCCTTGTCCTACATCATTCAGCCAATTTATGTATGCCCCACGTGATGCTCATCTCCATTTTGCCTTTCGAATCATTCATTATCTTAAGGCTCATCCTGTACAAGGAATATTTTATCCACGGCAATCTCACTTGCATGTTCGTAGTTATCCAGACGCTGATTGGGCCCAGTCTCCTGACAACTGACACTCGACCTCCAGCTACTGTATTTTCTTGGAATCCCATCTAGTCTCTTCGGGGAGCAAGAAGCAGAATGTTGTTACTCGGTCAAGTGCAGAGGCAGAGTATTGTTCCATGGCCAATACAACCTCTGAGTTACTTTGGTTTTGACAACTTCTCTCCAAGTTAGGCTTTATCCCCTCTGAACAATTAATAATGTTCTGTGACAATTAGGTTGTCATCAACATTGCATCCAACTATGTGTTTCATGAAAGGACAAAGCATATTGAAAGTAACTGTCATTTTTTTCGTCATCATATTTCTGCAGGATGGATCTACACCCCTTATTTCCAATCCAAGGACCAACTTGTTGATATGTTTACCAAGGTTGCTTCTCAGTCACAGCTCGATCATGTTTTAGGCAAGCTGGGCTTAATCGATAGCTTCACACCACCTTGAGGGGAGTGTTGTGAAACCCAATTCGGGAAAGTTGACCAGGATTATATCGTTAGTTATAATTAGATTAGTGATTGATTGTGATTGACATAAATTGATTCTTTCCCTTTTTTAGCCACCTTGATTGGCTCCCATGTATTCAATTTTTATATAGCTATGTACTCTCCTTCCTAGATAAAGAAATACAATACAGAGAATAATTTCTCTCAGCTTTCATCCCTGCTCTTCATTATTTTCCTCTCTTCTTTTTCATTTTCACCTTCACCAAAAACCAGAATATTAAAAAAAAAAAGATAAAAACTAAAAATGAAAGGCAAATATAAAAAAAAAAAAAATATATCAGTTGCATTATTCTACATAATACACAGTACAATTCTGTATTTCTAATGCCAAACAAGTTAACATCACATATTTTAGTTTCACTTAAATGTTAATTATTATCTATAAAAAAAGAAAATTGACTGTTATTCACAATCAGCAAACATCATTTACTGAAGTGCATAAAAAAGTTATTAGTATAAAAGTTACCGTGCATCTAAAAATTACTTAGAATAAGTAAAAAAAAATTACTTAGGATTAAAGTTTAATAGATTCATAATCAAAAATTATTAGCTCATAATTAAGCAAAAAACCAAATAAAGTTATTTTCCAAAATCCAACAGGTCTACAGTCTCCATTTCCATAATTTCATTATCTACATTTTACCCCAAAATGAATGTAAAGACTAAGTAGAAGCCAACCTGTGCAATGGCACAGTAGCATGGCATTCCACCCTCCTCCTGAGGGAACTGAGCTCGAGCCCACACTATTGTACTAGTTACACTAGAAGATCCCCAACTTTGCATGCTATCCACCAACTCCACCAGAAAAAATGAAAGAACAGAACACCAAGAGGACAAATAAATAACAAAATAAATAAATCCAAAATTTCATATGTTTATCCATATGCACAAAAACACAGAAACTGGTAGACACTAGAGATGTTTAAACTAGCTTCTGAAATTCAGATTGGGGGATTAGGGTTGAGGAAGAAACCTTTTCAACCTCTGAAATCCATTAAAAATACCTGTTTTAACCCCTACCCTGAACTAGTACTGATAGCCACACCTTCAGTTTGCCCAGCAAAGAAAAACATTTATGCCCAAATGGAATGAAATCAAGTACCATTTTTACATGTCAACATCTAACTACTGTGAAAAAAGAAAGAAGAAATATGAGGACATGGATAAAGCACATCATAACTACTGTGAATAAGAAACATATCAGAATTGTCACAAGCAAATCATAATTTTCCCCCTATTTTAAGTATCTTCTTCTTAATAATATTTATCAAGCCATCCTTATCAGGCATGCATTCCCATCTCAGCGTCTTTTTTTCTTAAACAAAATTTGTCAGTTATCAAATCATAGCTAGAACAAGTCCCAATGTTCAGATAAGAAAAAGAGCTGCAAGAATGCATATTCATGTATGACATGGAACAAAAATACCAAGGAAACAGAACCAACACTGCAAGCTCCTAAAACTCAGACCTGAATGAGTATGCCTCCTATTGACACAAGGCTGCCAACTTTGACCCAATTTTGGACTCCATGCATTCATCAACTGCACAATTTCCACAAAACTAAGTTTAAGTTGCCATTATATGTCCATTTTGGAGAAAAAAGAAATGTTGATATTATATGTGAGCCCTACCCCCTCCCCACCGCCAAGCACTCCCCTCCCACCCACCAGCGTCAACTGAAAACATAATAATAAAATAATAAAAAGAAATTGCTATTATATGCTCAACAAGTAGGGAACAAGACATTTGATCATTTGACTAGGATATTTTGAGAGAATATTGAACAGGAGATTCTGTTAAGAATTAGAGGACTTCTAAGCATGTTCCATTACTTCACATATTAATGATCAATTTATTAGTCTAGCTTCTATAAATTCTTCAAAACAACATCTAAGAGCATTGATCAATAGAGTCATGATGAAGAACTGAGAATTGACCACTCTCCTAACCTCCCATACTACTGCTAGTAGCGTTTTTAGGGATGAGAAAGGATATGTTGCCTTTGTCCTTCGACAATATTGGCTATCAACAATTGTATTTAAAATAAATATCAAGACTTCAAGAGAGGCTTTTGAGACTATCCTTTGAATGATTTCTGACTTGGTAAAACATAAGGGGATTGGAAGTGTTCTATGTTGTATTGTAGAGAGTGCAATCCAAACTTTGGAAAGGGAAAAAAAAAATCAAACCAAATCAAATGCATACCACAAGGTGAGACCAGCGCCACCACCCCCACCCCTCCTCCGACAAGCCAAGGGCATCGAGTTACAATGGAACTCGAGCCATGGAGCTGGGGAATCTCAGAATCCTTGGCCATTGGCACCCAAACATCTTCCAGTACTCGAGGAAGGCCTAGATTAAGTTCCTCGGCTTCCCCATGGAAGATTGGACTGAGGAGCTGATACAAGCCTTCAGCAACAGACTTGGGAAGCTCCTGGAAGTGGACGGTCGGAATCTGAGTAGGGAAGATTGCACCTCTGTCAATCTCTTGATGGAAGTTGGGATCCACAATCAGGTTCCTCCAAAGGTTTCGCTGCACCTCAACGGAAAATGCTACGAGATCGCCATGAAGGAAATCGATGAGCCTCAGTTCCATTAGCAGAAACCAAAATCCTTCTCAAAAAATTATGCTTCCGTTGAAGATGGTGACAAATCAACCTTAGCTAGGACTGCCACATGGCAGCCATGCACAAGAAACACTTCCCAAGAAAGCTGTAGTGACCCTCGACACAGCAGGAGGCACAGTGTTTCGGCAAATGGAGAGGAGAGCAGGGTGCTACAGAAGGCAAACAAATGGGAACGCAGATTTTGAATTTTAAACCTAAATGAAGAGGATCTCTTGCACACTCTGAGAGTGCGAGGAAGTTAGTGAAAGAAGCTTTAGACAGGTGGTTAATGGGCCACCCACCCAGGTATGGGCCTGGCCCATGCTTCAGTCCGATCCACGAGAAACAGGCTTCTATTCTCATCCCAAGAAAGGACTGGCCCATGGCTCCAACTCAGCCCACAAGCAGATGGTTTCAGATCCTAGACCAACTCATAGGAAAATGGGCCCAAAATCAGGCCCAGACAACAGGAATTAGATGCCTCCACAACCCACTCGCATCATGGACTCGAGCAGTAAAAGCCTAGGGAATTGGAGCCCAGCCAATCTATCTTGAAAAGGAAAGGGTTGAAAGAGAAAAGGCTACTTTCTTCCTCTCCCACTTCCAGAAAAGAGGAGTCGATGGAAGAGAGGAACCTCAAGGAAGTTGATTCTCCATCATCCGGGCAGCGACTACAATGGACGCAGGCAACGGCAAATCTCCCCAAGCGTTCGAGTTTCCCCCACTTCAAAACCAAGAGGAGGATGAGTCCCTTCGATGATTGTTTAAAGAGGATGAGGCTATGGTTGACGGAAGAGGAAAAGCTTCTAGGACAAAGAACGGCGAGAGCCTGGAGAATCTGAAAAAACGAGGTTACTCCAATGAAGATGGGACTGGGATCTGAGAATCGGTAAGGCCATAGGGTTCAAGTTCAGCAGCGAAAACTAGGTTGCAACAGACATCAGTTGGGCAAAGACGAAAGACAAGACATCTCTTCTTCTTCCAGAGCTTCATTTGTAGCATTATTCCCTCTATGTTAATGGGGAGAAGTAGACTTTCAAGGATTACTACATCAGGAAAAGGAAGCAAGAGAAGAAATGCGGGGGTCGACGTGGTTTCCAATGAAGATCCTCACATGTAATGTAAGGGGTCTTCGACTCCAGGAGAAAAGGGGAGCAATCCGGTGCCTCGTAAGAAAGCATAAAATTGATATTTTGTTCATCCAAGAGTCAAAGAGGGAGGAAATATCAGCCATTCTAATTAGGGAAATTTGGGGTAGACAAGATTATGATTTTTTCAGTAAGTTGTTGGAATGACAGTCTGGGGGCCTCATCACTTTGTGGAACTCTTCCTTCTTAAACATTCAAAAAGGAAGGATGGATTCAAGATCCATTTCAGTTGAAGGACAGTTGTTAAACGAGGGAGAGGAAATTTGCCTCACTAATACCTATGGACCAATTCCGAGGGTGACCGGTACAACTTTTGGTTAGAGTTAGAACATACCAAGTTTGGAGCTCTAGCTTTTGGTGCATAGGTGGCGACTTCAATTACGTAAGATACCTCTCGAAGAGGAAAAGAGGCAGAAGATACACCAGAGGGATGGAAGCTTTCTCCAGCTTCATAGAGAGAAATAACTTGATTGGTTATCCTCTCATTGGCAGATGTTTCACTTGGTCCAGTGGCCATTCGAGATCGACAATGAGCAAGCCAGAGAGGTTCCTTCTTTCTCCAGACTAGGATGCTCACTTCTCAAACGGTAGCTAGATAAAACTCTTCAACCCAATCTCAAATCATTGCAGTAATAATCTCTGACACAGATGAGATTGAATGGGGACCAAAACCTTTTCGTTTTAGTAATGCCTGGTTGGAAGATCCCAAATTTGTGAACTTGATCAAGGAGTGGTGGGAAGGATTTCTATCCAAGGTTGGGCCAGATTCGCACTATCAAATAAACTGAATCTATTGAAATCAAAGATTAAAGAGTGGGTAAAATCCACAAGAGAACTGGTGACAAAGAGGAAAGAGGCAACTATGTGGGAACTTGAGGAATGGAGCAGACTAGAGGAGGAAAGGGACTTAGAAAAGGAGAAGTTAGCTTCCAAGAAGAACAGTAAGGCCATCCTTTGGGACTCTTTTCAAATTGACGAAGTGGAATGGTGGCACAAAACTAGAGCTTTGTGGTCTGATGCAGAGCATCTCTTGCCTCATACTATTTCCGTGCTTTCCTAGTTATTATCGTGTGTTTCTTTTATTTTACTATTTCCATGTTTAGCTTGTAGTTTATTTTTAGCAAAGGGTAGTAATCTTAGCAAGGGCATATTGGACATATGTGTTTTACAAGCTTATATAAGCCCCTCTCATTGTAATCGAACAATAGATTATTATGGAATCAGATTCGAAATTTTCGAGCATACCTTTGCCGAACATGCGTTGGTGAGAAACCATGGAACTTTGGTGAGAATCCAAAGGGGCGAGAAGCCATCTCCTTCTTTAGGTACTATTCTTAATGTAGAACTAGCCTGCAGCTAGGCAGGAATAGGAAGAAACAAAGAAGATAAGGAAAAGACTATGCCTTTGAGTAATTTCATTAATAATCCATTGTGTAATTCCTCTCTTACAAGCATCGGTATTTATAGGAAAATACTAACTCGAAAATAGCAAAGACTCAACTAGGAAAGTCACCGACCTGGCTTCCTTACTAAACTAACACTCCTAAATCAAATAGAAAACTAACTAAACTTGGGTTGCTAAGATCCCAAATGAAAATAACAAATCCTACTTGCTAATTAAGAAATAAATAAATAAAAATAAATAGAAGTGGATCCGAGAGGATCATCCGTGTCCTACATCAATCCCCCAATCTTGAAAAGAACTCGTCCTCGAGTTGAAATCAGCAAAAACACGCGAGTTCAAGCAGAGATGAAGACCAAGTCCAAAGATGTGAATCACGAAGCATGGAACTGTACAATCTTCAATGCTCAGGAGAAAAGAATAATCCTACTGTGAGACGATGAAGCCAAGGACCACAAACGAACGCAAGCATGGACGAACCAAGCTGATGGCGAAAGGGTCGTCATATGGCACTGGAGTAATCACACGGCCCTAAGGGAGAACCATAGATGAATCCATAGTAACCGTGATTGGACCAGGTTTGGGTAATGGAGATGGTTGGGTAATTTGCGGTGGTGGGGGAGGTGGTGGAAGTGTAGGAAGTGGTAGTGGTGGATCGACACGTGTCGGTTGGATCGACTGTGGTGCCGGCAACACAACTGGCTCTTTCTCCAACACGGGCAATGGTTGTGGGGTCACGACTTCTGGAGGAGGATGCATGAACTCTAAGTCGAACGCCGGGGAAGGCACGAACACCAATGGTGACTTTGGAGGAGTCAACACGCATCTCGAGGAAGTAGACACGAATGTCAAGTTTCTGTGCACCTTCGTCGTGGCTCTGTATGTACTGCCGAGCAATAGTTCTTTAAATTCTTGAAATTCAGATCGCAACTCAGATCGGAACTCGGATTTAAATTTGTGGAACTCAGATTGGCTGAGAAATTGATCACCATGGTTGTTGGATGTTATCGGGTCTGTGTGAAGCAGGTAATCAAACCGAGGTGTGACAAAGTCCAAAACAGGATGGTTGGAGTGGGTAACTGGGTTAATGGGTGTGTGAGGTGGGAACCAAGGGTAAGACATAGAGATAGGCGTGGTCAAAGGAGTCCAATAGGTGGGTCCCACTAAAAGGCATAGAAAAATTAATAAAGAAAAAGGAGGGATAATTTGGTAATTAATGGGAAAAAAAAGGAAGGACAAGAAAGGAAGATAGAAAAGAATGGATAGATGGGTAAAAAGAATGAAGAGAAGGGGTATTTTGGGAAAGGAAAAAGTGAAGGAGAGGCTTGTTTAAGTTAGGCATGTGGGAATAAGGTGGGATTTGGCGGAAGGCATGGTCTATGTAGGGCCACGTGTTTTTGAAACGAAAAAGAGGGGTAGGTGCGAAGGAAAGGGAAAGGGAAAGGGGGCAAAAAGAAAAGGGGCTCAAATGTAGGGCTGTAAAAACGAATGGAAAGTGAAGTAGTTAGAAGGCCAGCGAAGAAAGGAAGCAGCGATTGCGGCAGAAATAGCAGATGGGGCAAGTGATGTTCACGCAACAAGAAGAGGATGAGAGAAAGAAACGAGTGAGGAAGAAGATAAGAGGAAGGGAATGGATTTCGCGAGAAGGAGATGGGGCGAAAGCAGCAAGGGGGCTAGATGGGTTTTTTTTTTTTTAAGTTTTTGTTGGGGTGGAAAGAGAGGCGAAATGGTGGCTGCATGGGTGCTGTTAAAGGGCCAGCAGAGGCAGAAACTATGGGTTATAGGCAACGGAATTAGTACAGGTATAGGTATCGTGGTTTTTTGTTTGATTTTTTTTTTTTTTTTTTGGGAAAAGGGGAGGGGAAAAGATGGGAGGGGAAACCACGATCGGCCCTGATAATGCAAGGGCCTGTTTCCGAATAGGAACCGTCTCTGTATAACAGGGATACAGAAAACCCTTGGCTCTGAACCAATTAATGTAGAACCAGCCTGCAGCTAGACAGGAATAGGAAGAAACAAAGAAGATAAGGAAAAGGTTATGCCTTTGAGTAATTTCATTAATAATCCATTGTGCAATTCCTCTCTTACAAGGATCGGTACTTATTGGAAAATACTAACTCGAAAATAGCAAAGACTCAACTAGGAAAGCCACCAACTTGACTTCCTTGTTAAACTAGGACTCCTAAATCAAATAGGAAACCAGCTAAAGTTGGGCTGCTAAGATCCCAAACAAAAATAACAAATCCTACTTGCTAATTAAGAAATAAATAGAAGTGGATCCGGAAGGATCATCCGTGTCCTACATCAATTCTACTTCTATCTTCTTCTTCTCTTTTTTCCTTTCCCTTTGTTGTCGCTACCACCAGATTCCCCTCTTCTTGCTTCCGCCCCTCTCAAACACCTTCCTAAACCTTCGCTTGTGCTAGATCTGCCATTTCCGCCACCCTCTTTGGTCCTTTAAGCCTTCGCAGATCTTCCCGTAAGCCACACAGCCATCTCCTTCCTTATTTTCGTGACCCTCTCCTCTCCCATACCTTCCTTCGATGGACTTCCTAGACCATCCCTAACCCATACAGCCATTGCTAGCCTTTTGTCGCCTCTCACCCAAGCCCCCGCAACCTTCGCCTCTTCCTCTAAGCCATCCTACACTTTGTCGCAGCCACATAAACCCTCCGTGTCCCTTTCACCCCTTCACTCTCAATACCATTCGTACCCCACTTTCTTTTTATTCCATTCATTTAAGTCCTAGATATCTAAGTATACCTATGCTTAAGTCTTCATTTTAATTACCATTCCCCACAAGCCTCCCATCCTATAGCCGTGACCATCCTTTGACAGTTTGACCCGATAATCCTTGGGATTGATTAAATTCTTTGCATTTTCATAATTATTTGTGGTAAATTTCTAAATTAAATAATTGCATATATTAATTGCTATTTAATTTCAACCCATTTTAAATTTAGGGTGCATTATTTTTATCTCTTTAATCTACATTTAGGCATTTAGGGTTACCCTATCCCTTCTCCTCCATCAATTTGGTATCAGTAGCAAGGTTAGGGTGTTTTCTTAAACATCCACGGTCCTAAATTTACATTTAGTGTCAAAAGAGAAAAAAAACATTGCATCATATTTTTGTGAAAAAAAATAAATTGAATTGCATTTTTTAAAATTATTAAAAAAAAAAAACAATTGCATATTCAAAAAAAAAAAAAAAAATCATAGCATGTAAAGTCTAGGACACAGCATTTAGAATCATCTAGACATGTCAGAAGAACAACCCCCAGCTTGGTTGAATAAGTTCTTCAGCCAGTTGACTGCCCAAACGAATGAAATTCTGAAATGGCAGGAAGACATAAATGCTAAATTCAATCTTGTACAACCCAAGAGCACCCAGTTGACTTCCAGGTTGACTGAACTCCGAGGAGTTGATTGTGGTGAGATTTGTTAAAGTTGAAGTCGAGTTTTGATGGTCGACTTGACACAAAGGCCTTTATTAACTGGTTGTCTGGCATGGAACACTACTTTAAATGATATAACATGTCAGAAGGGCGTCGGGTGAGATTTACAAAAATGAAATTGTTGGGTCAAGCCAAACTTTTTCTGGACCAATGTAGAGTGCTAAATTGAAAGAGTCGGAGGTGAGCCTATTTCTTATTGGGATGAAATGAAAGAAAAACTGAAAGAAAAATACCTCCCTTTGACCTATAGAGAGAGATTAATGGATCAATGGCAAGCACCTCGTCAGGAAAACATGCCAGTCGGCGATTACATCGACAAGTTTGATGAGTACATGATGAGATGTGATGCAAAGGAGGACCTTCTTGTGAGTCTTTCTCGGTTTAGAATGGGTCTCCATCCAGATCTCCAAAAAGAGTTGATTCCCCACAGTGTCAACACCTTGGAGGATATTTATCAGAGAGTTCAAGAGTTGGGAGCGTTACTTGACCCCGAACCCTGTTAATCAGTTTGAGTCTACTCCACGAGATACGATGAGTCAAGCCAAGCCAGCCACCAATGCTCCATTCCAAAACAAGGATGTAAGTGTTAAAGAAGATTCTGGTGCGAGTTCTTCCAAACAAGGGACCAAATGCTACAATTGTCATGGTTATGAGCATTTCGTACACGAATGCCCTACTAAGAATCGGAACAAGGAAAGAATCCTTGTGCTGGAAAAACAATCCAATGAAAAGACTGACCAGGACATTGACAATGAATTGTTATATGCAGGAGAATATCCCGGAAGTGATGAAGGCATTGACGATTTCAACGAATATCCCCTTGGGTTGGTTAGGTGTGTTCCGATATCATCCCTATCTATAGACCCTAGTCCAGTGCCAGTGTCGCCCAAGTTGTTTTGAGTCTGCATCTGCATTTGCACCACATACACATGCATTGCATGCTGAAATTACAAGTGAAATTAATACATGCAATGAACAATATGAGTTTGCTCCAGATTCCTATTGTAAGTTCCAGGATGTCAATATGGGTGATTCTATGGCGATACACATGAGGCTTGAACGATTCCCACAAGGAATCTTGAAGCAAATTGGACCTAGTGTGCATTCCCTATCATACCCTACACCATTTCATAACCCAGCAGCTTTACCACTCCACCCCACCTCATATGAGTTGCATCATGACCCACATACTGGCCTATCTGGCCCACTTCTTAATCCTTGGCCTGAACCTACAAAGCCTTCCCTGTCACCCCAAGAGAGAGAAGGTAGAGTTTATACTAAATGAGAAAGTGGTTCCCACACGCCAGCTGAAAACAGAATTCACATTGTTGACAGCAGATGAACTTCAGCAATAGGATCCGACTCTTCTGGAGAGATACCACAGCTTTATATCGCCAAAGGCGTCTTCTTCTCATTTAGAACATGTTGACCACAGTGACAGTTCAAAAGTCTAAACATCCCAGCGACGACAGAAGAAATCCACTCCAGCAGCATTGTGGCTTGATGATGACTCCATGGGATGACATTTGAAGACCTCACATGAGTGTGTTGCATATTGAAGACCCCACACTGGGAAGATGCGTGCATGGGAAAATTGATGTCTTTTCATCTGTTTGAATTCAAGGTCGAGTTTTTTTCAGATGGGGAGATTGATGCAGTGCATCAACAATCACCTTCCATTTTCGTATTTTTGCTATTTTCGTGGTTTTTTATTTCCATAGTTCTCTTTTTTTTTTTGTTTTTAGCATGGATTTGTCTTTAGTAGGTTGAAAGTTTATATATGATGTAGCCCTTTGAGGCAAAACAGACGATTGAATGAATAAGATTTTGAGAGTTTTCGCTCATACCTTGCGAATGGAGTTTCGTTGGTGAGAGACCAAGGGCGTGAGGCTAGGTACGATTCTTCTCTTCCCTTCTTCTCTTCCCTTCTTCTCTTCTCTTCTCTCTCCTCTCTTCCTTTGTCATCCTTTCTCCCAAGAACCCACCCAAAATCACTTCCTTGTTGTCGCCAGCCTTTCTTTTACCCTCCTTTATTTTCACCAGTCCTAGATCCATCCCTTTATTGAGCCTAAAGCCATCGCCGCCTCCAAATCTTCTCTTTGCTACTGCTGTGACCTCCAAATACTCCTCCCTCTGCCTTCGTTTCTGCCCCCCACCTTCCTTCTTTTCGTTTACACCATTCGGTATCCTTCTTTATGTGAAGCCCTAATTTTCACTAATTCCATCCGTATCCCTCCTTTTATTTTCCTCTTTGAACTCATGTGCTATTTACAACCATATCCTTATTCCATTTAAAACCACATGCCAATTCATTTAAATCAGCTATGCTCGTTTCATCCAAAACCATTCCTTTCTGTTGTATTTGTTTACACTTGATTCCAAGGATATTTGCATGTTTATTAGTGGTAAATTTAGGTAAATTATATTAGTTAGTTGCATTTATTAATTGAAATTTAATTTCAGCCCATGCATTATTTTCATCCCTCCTAATATTTAGAAAACCAAATTTTAGGCATTTAGAGTCACCCAAATCCCTTGTCCTGCATCACCTACAACCTGACCCACAGCCTAATCCACAGCATCACCCACTCCATGAGCCATGTCACCTGCCAGTACAATCCCCTCAGCCTTTACCTGTGTCTTTATCTCAGCCTCTACCTTTTGTACCTCTTGGCCTTCCTGATCCATTCCATGATCCATGACATGCACCGGTCCATCCGCCCACTACATGACCCGTGCCATGCACATGTCCAGCCCATTCAGCTTGTACCTCCCTCACCTATTCAAAGCCCAACAGTTACACCATCTAGCCCACCCTCACAGTTTAGAGCTACCTTCAATCCTGATGATCACCTTGACCTTCCTATTAGCTTTCCAGACCCAATTCATAACATACGGCATGCACCTATACAGCTTTCACCAATCCTACCTCCCTTACCTTCTTTGCCACCCAAAAAAGAAAAAATAGAATTTATCTTGGTCAAAGAAGTTGTTTCTACAGTTATAGGAGAACATCAGTTATATCCGATGACGTGGAAGCCTAGTCCCATGAATGTTGCCACTTGGGTGACCACGAGAGAGCTACAATGTCTTGCTTCGGATTTACTGGAGAGATTTCGGAGTCTTGTCTCATCGGTGATGCATTCTATTCACATCTTGCTGCTCCCGCCAACCAGAATTGATCGTGACATCCGTCTTGTATCATTAGAGGTGTATTTTGGTCACATCTTGCTGTTGTCGTCATCCAAAGTTGTTCGTGATGTCAGTTTTGGATCCAGAGCATACCATCGATGGCGAATGAAGTTGATCCAACGTTCCTATTGTGGCCCGGCGATGTTTTGCCTAGTTGACATTTGAAGACCTCACGTGCGTGTGATTACACATTGAAGACCCCACATTGGGAAGACCCATGCGTGGGTAGATTTTTGTTTTTTCATCAGCTTGAACTGGAGGTCGAGTTCTTTTTCAGATGGGGAGTTTGATGCGGAGCATCTCGTACCTCATGCTATTTTCATGCTTTCCCTAGTTATTCTAGTGTGTTTCTTTTATTTTACTATTTCCATGTTTAGCTTGTAGTTTTTTTTTAGCAAAGGGTAGTAATCTTAGCAAGGGCATATTGGGCATATGTGTTTTATAAGCTTATATAAGCCCCTCTCATTGTAATCGAACAACACATTATTATGAAATAAGAATTGAAATTTTCGAGCATTGGTTATTTTGAGTTATTATATTTTGAAATTGACGTAAATTTAACTCTTGAGATAACGGCCTATATTTTATTTATTGCAGTTTAGTTTAGTTCACGTGTCTGAGGCTAGTTGGGCCGGGGTGTGACAAAGTAGAATCAGAGCAGCATGTTGAGTGTTGGTTCACGTGCCTGCGGGGCGGGGCATGACAATTACACCCAAAGAGACACATGATCTTTCCTCACAAAGCCTTCATAACTAACCAGCTAAGGGGGTGACTCTTCTTAGGCCAAAAAGTGGAGACTCCAGCTACAAAATTCGTGGTCGTTCAAACTTTATCACAATCACGAGCTTTGTGATCCTACAAAGTCATATCAAGAACTAATAGAAATTGTAAAACACTACCTTTTGTCTAGTAATCAATCACCTAGTAATGCCGATTGCACTCAAAAGACCCAATCTCTGCTGAGGATAAGCCTTCATCCACACCAAGCATCACCTTCCCAGAGTCAATTCCAATGCCCAAATAGGCGGGTGAGGCGTAGTTCTGATGGACCTTTGATGAAGTTCTTGTCCTCTCGAGTACCTTTTGAGTATCCCTTGGAAGGATCTAGGAGCTTGAGTTGGACAAAAACATAAGTGCAATGCATGCCATGCTAACTTTGATCCCCAAAGGTGATGGTAAACCTAGCAACATCCATAGCAGCTTGAACATATCTTGGTGCATAAGAAGTCGTGATGCACAAACACGTGCAGGTGCAGGCACAGTACGGGGGTCGACACGTAGAGCTGGCATAATCTAACCATATCCAAACTGAACCGGCCCATTTTGATAAATGACCCAACTCAACCTGTGTAATAGATGATCCAAGCTCATTTACAAATAGGTAGACCCAACCCGAACCCAAAAATTAATGACTAGACATGATTATTGCCACGTCTATATGGAAACACATGCAACCATATGAGGCCTACACCAATTTAAGGGGTAGTCTTGAAATGTGTCTCGCTAGAAAAGTCTCCTTAGCCACGTAAATGGGTAGACTTCCCAATCCAACCAGACCCGAACTTGAATAGATTTGAACCGATTTGATCCGTTCAACAAGACCTGAAATCGAATTGAACCCGAATAGACCCAAACCGATTGGAACCCAACCTAACCCGACCCATTGTCAGGTCTACTGACACTACATGGGAACATAATGGGCACGATCCCTTTTGCATGGTGGTATGTTTCTTTAAGGAAAAAATCGTGAGACAAGGGAAAAAATCGTGAGAGCGATCGAGAGAGAGATCGAGAAAGAGAGGAAAATGGTGGCCGAACCTGTGGCGGAAGGGATTGCTATGGCCGAGGGTCTACTCAGAAGGGGAGAGAGGCACGAAAAACCCCTAGGACCCCATGTTTCCTTTGGTTCTATTTCTTTCTTTCTTATTTTTGTCCCTTTCCTTCTTTTATTTCGCACATGGGAACCCTCTTTGGCACAGCGTATGCTTTTAAATGAAGTTACTATTTTTTTTAAAAAAAAAAAAAGGGCCAAATAGGGTAGAGTTATTTTTGTTTCTCAAATTATGGCTAGATAAAGCCATCCTTCCCAAACACAAATGTGATGCCCCGACCCAACGGACGCATGAGAAACACATTCATCATGCTTATTATATGAGTTACCCATCTAAGAATTCCAATCACAATCATGAGAATTCATTTGATATATACATTACTCATAACCATACACAAGTATGGAAAGTTATCAAGGCCCTACATTACACATCTTGGACAATCTTGATTTATCATACATTTTATTATAGTTCAACACATCACAAATCTATGAATTCTCAATTATAGTTAACATCTAATCATAGGGAACTTGAGAAACTCATATATATATATATATATATATATATCTCATACAATATATTCACATCAATCACACATAAGCATGAGGAGGTCAAACCATAACTTTACCCAATTATACATTGGAATGTGCACAAGGCTACATTGGAATGTGCTTCACTCAAACATATTATTACACACCTTGTGAGTATAGAATTTTACAAATATTCACAATGCTCTAAGTATATGGCATTCTCCAATGTTATCAAACTCGAATCGTATCGAAATTAGTCTAGGGGTGTGAATCGTGAATCGAAAATCGTAAAATCGTACAATTCATATATCTTCCTATTCCCATAACCATTTTGTTGACATGTACCATTATAACAAAGGTAAGCATCTTTCAATTGAAGCAATTTGTCTCACATGTTGTTTGACCATGGGAGTTCAAATATCCATTTACTTGTGATGGTGGCATTCATGTTAGGGGATGCAAGCACATATGTTCATAGGGGAATAGGCACTAAAGATCCCACCATCCCATATTTCCCTCATTTCTAGTATACTTTGATCGCTTATATTAATGATAAAGTTGATCTTATTCCTCATTCCTTAAAGGATAAACCATACTATCAATCACTTATTCAATTCCAATCAAACAATTACAACAACTTGGCGACATGTCATGCCATTATTCGCAACTTCGACCATTATCATGTATGTTGTGCTAATGAATATGGGGGATGCAATGAGCAGCTTTTCTAATCATGCATGAGAACCACGCAAAAAGCTTCATGGTCACCAAATTTTTACATGAACATTAGTTAGAAGTTTTTAAGCATTCGCCCTAGCACGCTATTTCATTTTGGAGATAAAGCATACTTGCAACCTTATCACCCTGTTCAGTTTGCCCAGCAATTTGGGAAACATATTCCAGTTTCAAGATCTAATTATCTTACTTGCGAACATAAATCCCAAATTAAAATTAATATATTACTAAAGCAAAGAAATATACATCTTATCTTTAACAGCCAAATTATTTAAAAAAAAAAAAACTAAATTCTACCGTGGATTATTTGGCAATAACAACAATTTAAAAATAATCATTTAGTAGGTTAGATTATACCGCATGGGAGATGTTGCCACCAAACTGCATAAACGGCCAGAGCTTCTCAAACACCTGAGGACTGCGGTAAGTGGAACCCGGTGGGGGCCTGCGATGGACGGCAACAGCGACACCAGGAACCTCAAAATTGAGCCTTCCCATGTACATCAACATACCAGAGATGTACAATAGCGGCATGAAGAGCAAAATGCCGCGGCGCCGGAAGAAGGTCGACACGAGAATGTAGACCAGCCGCTCGGTAAAAGAGTGCGGCTTGGGTCCCCGGGTAGCACTACCCTTGCCGTTGCGACCATGGCGGAAGCGCGGAGAGGATGGGGGCGCGACGGAGTCAAATTCCCATTCGCACGCACTCCATTCCCGAGCCTGCTGTAACCGTGCATCGGGGATTGGGATGGAGATCCAGCCCTAGAACAGATGAGGTAACGACATATCCCTTATTCTCATCAAATTTAGGAGAAGAAGACAAAGAAGGTCTATTTTTTTTTCCCTTTCAAATAAGAGGCGTTTCCCAATAAGAGATGGCCTAAAAAAAATGGGAATCTGAAGAGGAGAAAAACAGCAGCAGCTGGAATTTAATTCAATAGAAAATGGGATGAGATTGGACGGGAATGAGAGATCATTGTAATTCTAGTCGGTGGCAGAAGCGACTGGGAAGACTGATGTTGGGCGTCAGGTTCGCTCCTTATGTCCTCTCTCGTTGGCTGTCGCCCTCGGGGCCTCACGCTGTACAGAACATGCAGAGTGGAGTGGAAAGCAACAGGAAAAAAGAGATGATCAAGTGGGGCGTTCTCCTCGTTTCGTCATCCCGTCATTCCCATTCTGATGAAAAATAAATAATAATCACCCCGAGGATGATGAGCGGTTAGCTCGGGTTTTTTAAGTTTGCCTACGTAGAGTTACATTATCGTGCTTTCAGGCCGTGGTTTGTGGATTCTTTTAGAATGAAATTAACATTTTTATAATAATGATTTAAAAAAAATAGCAATTTATTATTCAATTTGAAGAGTTTTCTACATTTGGTGTTAATATGAGCAAAAGAAAAATTAATTACTAAATTTGTTATGTTAAATTGAGTTAATTCATTTAAAAATAAGTTAAAATTGGTATGAGTCAAGTTTGAATAACTAAGAATGTAAAGAATATTTGAATAGACAAATTTAGATGCGGGTTTTATATCCAGTGAGAATTTTGGATCTAAATACAAATTTGACTTACGTTTATTTACATTCAGATGCAGATATAAGTCTACCCATTTCTGAATCCTATAACCCACTAACTTAAATTACAAATGATATAAATAACATATTTACTATAAATGTACATGTTATGTATTAAGTTATTTGAAGGAAAACAATCTTAAAATTACTTTCTTATCTCCTTACCATCCTATCATCTGGAATTAGACAAATAGTATTATAAGTGAGATATAAATTGTACCATTTGAATTATAGCTTTTTATTAGCTATTTTAACATTTTTTTACATTTTTTTATTAATTTTAGGCATTAAAGTAATTTTTTGGAATTATTTTTAGATATTTTTTCTAATTTTCATTAATTATGTGTCTTTATGGGATTTGAATTCCTTTTTAGTATTGGAGTTTGAATATTCAACTAATTTTATTTTTCTTTTGCCGAAGAAAATGTCAACAATTTAGTTTTGCATGTTTAGTTTATACCTCTGGCGGCATAATTATTAATATATCATCAGCAGTATGAAAAGAAACATAGTAGATAAATTTCCCATCAGTAGGGAAAATTAGAGAATTCATCTCTAAGACAGCATAACCAATTTGTTAGTTTTTTCATCGGGTGCAACTCCTGCATGGTAAAGGATATGAGCTAACAACCCAATGAAGAGAAATCAACAGTATATAACATGTATTATCACCAATGCATATTATCATACAGTTATCATGCATTTTCTATCAAGTTGGACCATCATCCTAATATGGCTAATCTTAACTATTTTACATGCATGCATCTTTCTTACACACAACTCTGCCTCTGTAAATCGACATATAGTCTACACTAGTTTCACAGTGCAAACCAGTGCTTCACACAGTCCGCAATACATTCTACATTGCAACATGTTATAGACCAATGCTTCACGCAGGACGTTTATACGCTCTACATTGCAGCTTTCCACAGTCCAATGCTTCACACAATGCGTGAAGGCATTCATCCAATGTGCAAGGTTATAGCATTCTATGCACATCTTTTCACATAGATTAAATTATCTTATTAACCCAACATAATGTCAGCAATACACTCAGCATAATTTCCTCACTCAATCTATTATGCATTTCTAACACATACCCTCATGGAATTATAAAATGTATACATATTTCATCATATAAATATCACCACAGATAAGAAGTATTGTAACGTCCCAACCTGGACGTGGGCTCAGAACGCTACTGATTTTTTTTGTAAACTAATCTCAGAGATTTCTAACTGAGTTGGATCGAAAGTTAGGCCCTAAGAGCCACTCATTTTCTCAACATGTGAATTTAAACATAAACCATAAATCTACCTACATGCAACACAAATCATACAGACGAATATTTCTATTAACGAAATATTTCTTATTATCATCAGAGTGCCATGGAACATAGTGGTTTATACATGCCATAACAAAACAAGTACCACATGAGATACTTTACACAAAATACGGTTCGAGTGAACCAAAAGTTTAACAGAATGGAATTCCCATCCGTGGGAATCCCAAAAAGCCACGACAGCTCAACCATCGTAAGCTTGATACGGAGGTTCCTCCTCCTCGGGTACATCTCCTGAAATGTGAGTTGTGTGAGCTAACTAGCCTAGTGAAAGAAAATAACAATACAGTTTATTGAACATCAGGTTAGCCAAAAGCAATATTATCAACATAACAGTTTCATCCTGTCCAAAATCTCATCATAATTCCATAACTAATGACATCCACCGTAACACCTAGACACTACACTGAGACTATAAGTATTAAGTCTAGACATGGTCAAAATACAATTCTTGCAAGTACATCTCCGACACACCAGGCCGGTACTGACACACCCGAGGCCAGCAACTGACACACATGGCCAGTAGACGCAAACCGACACACCTAAGGCCGGTAATCGACACACCCGAGGCCGATAATAGTTCATTAGTTTAAGGGTACGTCGAAGCAGTTTTATCATTATAACTCATAAGTATCATAGTCACAATACATGATAAACATCATAGATAACAATAAGCATTTTTCACAATAGTGCATCAAGTCTAGGCAGATAGTGGATTCATCAAATCTGATCCTTGAAACCACTCATTGCACTTAATCATCTTAACTTGATTTACTCCTACTGCAATTGTTAAGTCTCCTCACCGAAAATGTGTGGTATCGAATTATTTGTCAAACATGCAAACAGATATACAATCAATAATCAGTCAATATACATAGATATAATGCAATACATACTCATAGTATTTCAAATCTTTTTATCCTGTTTTTTGGAAAACTCTAGGGGAAATGGATGAATCTCCTACTTGGTTACTAACTATTTTAAGTTACAATAGTCAACAATATATAATAGGGTGCTCAGGCCTCTTCTCATATTGTCTTCTGGACATGACCAGGTTGACGTATTGAGTTAGGCCTAGAGATATAAGGTGCTCAGGCCACTTCTCTTATAGCAAGTCAGGCCTACAGGTCACTCAGTGCTCGAACCCTTCTTTTCTACCGAGCGGCGAAGGAAATCGCTCAGCTACAGATAGCTATTGGGCTGAATCAACCACAAATAGAGCCTGGAAGTGAATACATAATATATATATACTATAATACCAAAGAAAAGGGGTTAGTATCACTTTTAATTATTGAAAGGGGGTATAAACATCACATTAAAACCTACGATAAAAAACATGCAATCCTAATTTAGATCAAGATTCAAAAATCAAAATTGGGTTCTTCGGAACATGTCACGGAACTAGGTACTGTGGCTTCGGACCTTCCAAGCCACTGCCTAGGTTTACAGAACCTTCGAAACAAGGGTTCTATCCTTCGGAACTTCCGAGGCTGAGGTCTCGGAACTTCCGAAGGTGCTTCCGAACAGGAAAACAGAAAACAGGAACCCAATGGGTCTCGGTGTGCCTCGGAAGCTGCCAAGGCAAGCTCGAAACTTCCGAATAGTTCGACCCTTCCAAACAGTCTTGGAACATCTTGACAGCACAGGCAGACGAACAATTGGCCTCTAGACACTTCGGACCCCGAACCGAAGTTCAGAACTTTGGAAGTGTCGGCTTTGGAAATTTCAAAACCCAACTCTCGGGCCTTCCGAGAGTCGTCTTCTTCCTTTGTCTGCAGCAACAGACAACAATGGGCAGCGGCTATTTGAAAGACGAATCTAGAAACAATGGATTTTCTAGTTCGTTTTCACATCTAACAGGTTAGATGGACTCCTTAGTGAGTCCTCTTAACAAAGGGAATAAATTGAACCTCTTATACTTATTTAAAACATCCGATTTTAACAAGAAATCTAGAGAAACACATGAAAATCCAAGTTTTCCTTAAAACTTCAAATCCATTTTTAACACTCAAAACTTAACCAATTTTACTTATATTTGATTCTAAACTGACTGGAATTTGAAAAGGAACACAAAGGTTACCTTCTCTTAAGCTCTTGGGTCGAAATTTCTGAAATTTGTAAAATCTTCCACTTAACTGCTCACGGTAAAAAAATTTGAAAACAGAGAGGGATGGTGGTTTGGTTTTCACAGTGGCTTGATTTCTAACTGGGATGAATCCAGCTGGCAAAAGGGTATAATTTATAAACCCTCCAGCCAGGCCAGGTGAAGGACACCTCACCGGCAGCCCACGGGCGCTGCATGAGATGGCACGGCCATGTAGAAGCGGTAACAGTAAAAATTATTTTGCAAATACGTCCCTCTACCAGATTTTGCAAATAAGTCCATTTTTATCTTAACTAAGTTTTAACTAAAAACATGGTTTAATTAACTTAATTAATCAAATCCAACTTAACAAAAATGTTGGGTTTTATAAACATTATTTATCATAAAATTTTAAGGTTTAAAGAAATAAAACATTGAGTTATAAAAAGCTCTACAATCACATATTTTTCTTAAAATTTTCTCATTTCTAAAATCGTTTGAAAACATTTATTTCTTCTCTTTCGAGATCTTTTTGGGTAGTTTTAAATAACATTTTTTGAAATAATATAATACTGTATTTATAGATTAAAATCATTGATTAAGGAAATCAATATTACTCGATAATAATCAAATAATTACATAGATAGTAAAAATAACATCGATAAATGATAAATTACCATTTTGCCCTTCCAACTAGACGAGTTGGATCATCGAGCTTTCAAGCTCTAAATGGGCCAAACCTAGACTTTTCGTAAAGTCCTAACCGTAACCTTCAAGATTAACTGGTTAAAGCTTGATTATTCGTACTGATTACGCCTAATTCGGATCAGGGTATTACAAGTATTAACAAAAATACTAAATCTAAAATTATATATGCAACTAATCCTCCACATTCCGGGGTTTATCAAATCCGTACCTAAATTAAATGTATAATTTGTCATTTTCCTTAGGACTTCACAATAAAGGCCAGATTCAAGTTTGGACACATAGTCATATGCGTTCATAGTACCAATATTACAACTGGGTACTCAACTTATTTTGCTTAAGCCTTGCTCGAAGATATATATATATATACAGAAATATACAACACATAATACCCTATTCATTATTACGCTCCGAACCCAGATGTGGATCCAGAACGCGACTTATTTTTTTTTAACACTAACACTAACCTATTAGTATTTTTTAAAAGATCTCCCATGCACATGTATTACACAAATTTCTGACATCTAGTCACAACTTCTAAACTTTACTTGACTGTCCTCATTCTGGCCGACACATCGACCAGAACGATATATCGTTTTGGGCTCTGATCGACATATCGGCGCTATCTTGATTGACATACCGCCAAGCTCGACCTATCGGGGTTACCCATTGATTGTAATACCCTGACTCGAATTAACTTTAATTAATATGATATATTTTAATAAATCATATTTTAACCTGTTAATCATAAAGATTATAGTAATGGCTTTGTGAAAAGTCTAGGATCGACTCTATCAGAACTTGATAGCTCGTTGATCCAACTCATTTAAGTTGGAAGGGAAAAATGGTAATTTACCATAGATAGTGTTATTTGATTATTAAATAATTGTTGATTATTGATTGAGTGAAATTTATTTCTTTATTAGGGATTTGAATTCTAGAATTTATAAGTATTTTTATTATATTTTTAATTTCAGAAAATGTTATTAAAACTTCCTAAAAAGATTCCGAAAACTAAGAAATAATTATTTTAAGCAATTTTGGAAGTTAGAAAAAATCTGAGAAAATAGGTGTTATTAAATTATGTTTTAGCTTGTTGTTTTATGTTTTTAGATTTTGAGAATAAAATTTTAAACCCTTTAAATAAATACAATTTAAATGAAGGGAATAATGTTAAAATGTGATTTTTATTTAAATCAATTTATTTTAATGAAGCATAGATCTCCAAAATTTTATGGTATTTAAAGATTTTGAAATCCAACATTTTGGATGAGATGGACTAAATTAATTAAATCTTTTAGTAGTTAAATATTAAAATAAATAAACTGGACTTATATGCAAATAAGTTTTTATGGACTAAACTAAATTTTTTCCAAAATTCTTAAACACCTGCGTAGCAGGTGATGCGATGAAGCTGTTGCATGAGCATCGATTCATGCAAGTTACGGATGTAGCTTGCAGATCGATGTGTTCTTTCCATAGCCATGCATGGAGTCTACCTCCTTAGCCTCTAAACCCTATTTAAAGGCAATAAATGCAATGTAAATCGCCATTGTTTCTCTGCCTTTCTCTATATTTTTTTGTTTATTCTTCACTTAGTTTTTCACCTTTGGTTTGAAGTGGAAAATTTTTCAGTTGTTGAAACTTTGCTCAAAATCAAAAGCGAAGGTAACCATTATGTTTATTTTCAAATTCTAACCTGTTTAGGATCATATAGAAGTGAATTCGGTTCAGATTTGAGTTCCAAAATCAGTTTTGAAATTTAGTGGAAACTTTGATTTCTTAAGTGTTTTACTGGATTTTCTCTTAAAATCTGATGTTTTTAATCAGTATTAATTGTCCAATTTATTTCAAAATTGATGAATGAGTACATCTAACCAAAAGAATGTGAAAAACATATTCAGAAAGCCCGTTGTTTTTGGATTCGTATTTCACTTTGTCCGTCCCGTCATTGCACTGTTGTAGGTGACAGAGAAAAAAGACGACTCTCGATCCAGGAATCGGCCTTCGGAAGATTTGAAGGTGAGGTTTCGGAAGTTCCGAACTTTTGCTCGGGGTTCCAAAGCAAGCAGAGGTCAACTGTTTTTCCCACTGCTTCAGCTGGACAAATTGGACATTCCGAGACCCATTCGGACGTTCCGAACTGCTCGGAAGTTCCGAGCAGACCTCGGTAGGTTCCGAGACAGACCGAGACTTACTATTTTTTGTTTTTGATGTTTTCTGTTCGGAAGCAGTCTCGGAAGTTACGAGACTTTGACGTCAGATGTCTTGAAGTACAGAACCCAGTTCCGAAGGAACTGACCAACTTCCGAAGATTCTGTAAAACCCAGAGTTTAGGCAGTGGATTGGAAGTTCCGAAGCCACAATACCTGGTTCTGAGGCATGTTCCGAGGAACCCAGAACTGGTTTTTAAGATTTATCCTAAGTTAAGGATTTCATGTTAGGTTTAGACCCTAGATTTTATTTTTTTATATACAAGATTATCAATTAAAAGTGATACTAACCCTTGTTCGTATTATTATATATACATATATTATGTAATTACTTACAGGCCGAAACTCTATATCTGTGGCGTTGCTGAAACGCAGCCCGATAGCTATCAGTAGTTGAGCGATTAACTTCGCCGCTCAGTTGAAAAGAAGGGTTCGAACACTGAGTGATTTTCTTTTATCTCTAGGCATAACTCAATAAACGAGTAATGGTCTGAGCATCTTATATCTTTAGGCCTAACTCAATATACGATTAGTGGCTGAGCATCTTATATCTTTAGGCCTAACTCAATATGTCTCCATGGTCATTTACAAAAGACAATATGTGTAGTGGCCTAAGCACCTTTATTATATCCTCTGGGCAAAGTCTCAATACTCTACCCTGACCAGGAAGAAATATGAGACTGAGCACTGAGTATTATATTGATTGATGGTTTATTATAACTAAAATTGAATAGTAACCCATTAAGGAGACTCATATCCATTTCCCTTTGAGTTTTTCCGGAAAATAGGACAAAAGGATTTGAAATAATATGGATGCATTTTTTATTGTATATGACTATATAATTCATTATATTTATATTTGTGTGCTTAACAGATATCGCGATACCCCATATATTTTCGGTGAGGAAACTTAACATTGCAATGTGAGTAAATCAGGTTAACAGGATCTAGTGTAATGAGTGGTTTCAAGGATTGGACATAATGAACCCACTTATATGCCTAGACATGATGCAATATTATGAAATGTGTTTATTGATAATAATGATGTTTATCGTATATTGTGATTTTATGAAATACTCTATTTTGAACTTGAGCATTATGATGACGATGATATTACCTCCACGTACACTCAGTTGCTAAACTATGGTAGACATATGTTATGTTATTGTCGGCCCAGGTGTGTCAATTACCGGTCTAGGTGTGTCGGTTTGCTTCTACTGGCCCAAGTGTGTCGGTTATGCTCTTGCAAGACGTAGCATCTTGACCGTGTCAGTATTTGATGCTTTTTATAGTCAATGTAATGCTTAGATGTTACAGTGGATATTGGCAGTGGTATTGATGACTTGATATGTTGGTACAGTAGACCAATTGTGATCTCAATTATGGAAATGGTATAAGTAGACTTTTTGATATTATAAATTTTATCTTCACATACTAACCTGATGATGTTTATTATGTTATGTTATGTTCTCTTCACTGGGTTAGTTAGCTCACACCCCTTATATTTCAGGTGATGTACCGGAGGAGGAGGAACCTTTATTGCAATCTTAAGATTTTAAAGATGATGTTGTTGCTTGTATCTCCCACGGACAGAAAATACATTTTATTGTGTTATATGGGTTGTTTAACCATATTTTGTATAAATACTGCATGTGGTGCTTATTATCTTTAATCATGTATTGAAACCACCATGTTATTGTTAGTGACTCTGATATGAATAAGATTATATTTTGTGATGGAAATATTTCTTTGTATGATATGTACTTCTAAACGGGTAGATATATTGTACATGTGTGAGTCCACATGTGAAGAGCACGTGTTATATTTATTTCTAAGTCTAACCGTTTATATTGTTGATCCAGCCCAATTAGGAGATTAGTAGACTAGTTTTAAAAAAAATAAAATAAAATTTAGTAGCGTTCTGGGCCCACCCTCAGGTCGAGGCGTTACATTGATCCCTTCGACACATTGTGATATTCGATGTATCGTTTTTATGTATCGGTGTTTCGACACATCATCCTCAACATGTCGACTGTCAGACTCTCTGAAAAGCTTCGAAGCTCTCAGATTGATACTGTCATGAGGCTCGATGTCTCGTCGATGTTCAGGTTGACATATCGACCAATTCGACACAACTAACCTACCCTTGTCGTCGTATCATTGGGTACAACATGTCGTCAAATACGTCTGGCCACATATCGCCCGTGTCGATGTATCTTCCTGGCAACAACAAGTGTTGTGAGCTTAATTCGTTCCAAATGACTTTTTATCTAGTTTTAACACTTTAACCACATGAGAGATGGTGTAAAAATATACCAACACACTACTTATAATATATAAATAACATCAGAACTTACAAACATAGGTTCTTATGCCATATAAGACATATTTAGTACAAACACGTAAAAACATCCAAAGCATGCAATTGGTTTCCACATCTGGGAAACCTTAGGAACTTCTTGTAACGCCCCGCCTTTTTCACTCGCTTCTTCCCGTAAATTCAGAGTCTTTTTTTTTTATAATAGAGTAGAGTGATGAGCCCGGGACGTCATGACGCGATCTAAGTCTTAACTTCCAAAGTCCGACCCTTAACTGGCCAACCCTATGTGTGGATGGACTCAGTCCACTAAAATGGTTCACACATAGCAATATCAATCATGCGGAATAAAATCATAACATACGGAATCATAACATCCAAATTGCAGAATCATAATAGAACCAAGTTCTATTCCATTCAGATAGCAAAGTATGTCAAGTCTTCAATTATCATTATCATAACATAATTATTCAGTAAAATATCTAACCATAGCAAATCTATCTAAGTTATTACATCCGAACTCTAGATACTCAAAATATAAGCCCATGAGTATCTTAAACAAAATATAAATTAAAAGCGTTCCGAGCTCCTATGCTTGTCCCTTTCCTCGTTTAGCATTTTCCTCGTTTCCTACATCATCCACTAAAGGGTAGAAGTAGGGCGATAGTACAACGCGCCCAGTAGGTATTCCAATTAGGGTTAACACATGGGTTAGTACCGATAATCCAGATATAATATATATCAAAACCAGTTATAATAAATCATAACATACTCATAAAGTATTGTATCAAAACAGTGTATGATAATAGATCCAATCATACCGATAAAAACCAAAACCTTGCATGATAATAAAAGTCATAATCATGCCGATTCAATGCCATGCCATACTATCATATGCAATGAGTCCCGCTCATCACAAAATATAGGATATACTCTTGATGAAATTCTCCTCATCAAGGTATCTTCTTGGTGGAATTCTCATCACCAAGGTCTTTTCTCTTGATGGAATTCTCATCATCAAGGTATTTCTTACAGTTGCCTTACGGACATTCTGACGGAGTGTGACTTCCGGTTACTTGGTATCCTCTTGATGGAATTCTCATCATCAAGGTATCCCCTAATGGAATGCTCATCACCAGGGTCTTCATACATAGTATTCCTCTTGATGGGATTCTCATCATCAAGGTATCCCCCAATAGTGCTTTACGGACGCCCCGACGGAGTGTGGGTCCCCGGTTACCTATCATCCCTCCCATGCCATGCATGAGATGCAAATACTACATGCTATGCAATTATACAAAATCATGGTATTTAAAAACTCATATATAAAACACATGCTATTTTATCAAATAAACATAGCATATAAAATCACCATTTGAAACATATCTTTTGCAATATAAAATCATCAAAATAAGATAAAGACAATGTACATAAATCCATGGTTTTAAAGAGGTGGAATCCTACCAAGACCGTTAACGCGTGCTTGCGTCTTTCGTCCAATAATCGATCGCCGATCGCGCACCACTTGCGAGATCCCGTTACCTTATAATATAACATTAAGTCAACACCAAGTCCTACTTGATTTGCAATATTTAAATCCATAAACCATACTTATGGGGTTTGGTCAAACCTATGGCCGAGCCTCACCCTTTTTGTTCATTTATTCCATTAATTACCAAAATGCCATTGGTTCAAACCTTAGTTAATATTCTATTTATTTTAATCCAAAGTACATAACCCTAGGTCCGCCAATCAATTCCCATGTTTAGATCGAAATACATAGACCCTAAACATCTAAGTTCTCCAAATAATTTCTCATATAATTACCTTATTGCCATACAAGGTTAAACTTCCATCTTTAACAAGTATTTATAATTTTTGCCACTCATGGCTTACATAACCCATAGTTTCTTTTAAAATCTTTCACCCGTTACATGGTCCATAATAATTTCTCAACAACTTAAGTTTATACTTAGAAAGTCCACATTTAGAAACTTTCCAATTTCATTAACCAACTTCCATACTTAGAAAGTCCCTAAAATGGAAACTTTCTAAATTTATCATTTCCTAATCTTGGATCCATAATTTCAAGTTCTTTCCATAAATAGGTCCTTTCTAAATTAAAGACTTTCCATGTTAATCCTACCTTCCAAAAACAATTAACATACTTTAAAAATTCCATTACAACTCCATGGGGTTCGGCCATACACCATGGCCGAACCCTATGGTTCATAAGGTTCTCTTTTAAAATCCATTCATAGTGTTCAATGGCTTTCATCATTCACACTTCCATAAATAATTAGTTTCCAAATTTAATCTCCACCTTTCCATAATTGGAAGGTTTCTATAATTAAACTCCACTTTCTATTATTAGAAGGTTTCCATATTTTACCATTCAAAATTAGAAGCTTTCTAATTTAGCCAACTCCTTCCAAAATAGAAACTTCCCAAATTAGTAACCATTTTCCATACTTAGATAGTTTCTTAGATTAGAAACCACCTTTCCTTAATTGAATGCTTTCCAAATATAGATTCCATAATTAGATATTTTTCTAAGACACAACCAAGGGTTGCAGCCGATTGGACATGAGAGGTGAAGAGGCATGGGTGTTTCATCACAAGGATGAAACCCCCAAGTAAACCATAAAGGAGGAGATGAAAAGACATGGGGGTTACCAAAGGGTGTCACCAAAGGACACCACTTTTGAGTAACTCTCATTAACCAAGGAAGTTAGAATTTTACATCACTCTCCCCCTCTCCTTTCCTTGGCCGTCCCTACCTCTCAAAGACAAAGAAATACTTGGAGTTTTCTCATCTTACTCTCTCCCTCCCTCACACAAAACCCATCATTCATCAAGATCAAAGGAGCAAGAAGGGAGGAAAGAAGGATCAAAGGCAAGAAGAGAAGCTAAAAAGATTGGTAAGTACTCCATGAAATTTGGTTAAATAAATTGGTTAAGGGAGCATGATCCGGCCATTGTATGGCCGAATCTATAAAGGGTTTAAATTATGGATGATGATGTTTAAAGGGTAGAAACATGGATCATAGGGTTCGGCCACTTTGGATGGCCGAACCCCATGAAATGACTTGGTTAGTTGTATGGTTTTTGAGGGATAAAAACCATACAATGATTGAAGGTTTTAAGGTGTTTGAAATGGAGATAAGATTGATGTTTAGGGTCAGCCATTGGATGGCCGAACCATATTATTCTTATGGCTAAGTTGCTAAGTATGAATCATGTATAATTATTAGAAGTTTTGAATCAAGAGAACCACAGGTTCGGCCATGTGTATGGCCGAACCCCATGGACCACTTTATGGGTATTTGGATTTAAGAATATGTTTAGAAATCATTGATGGTTTTATGATGTTTTTAAAGTGTTAACATAGAGTGACAATGGTGGATGGTTAAGGGCTAGATAATTAGATGGATGGATTGATAATTAGTCTTTTGTATAAAGGATTAAAAGACTAACTTAAAGATGGTGAGGTTCGGCCATGTTGTATGGCCGAACCCCACTATGGTAGATTTGTTATGGACAATGGTTATTAAGATAAGGAGATGAATGACGGATAATGATTTTAGGTCATGATTGATGAGTCATTGATAGATTCATGCCTATGGATCAGAGATGGACATAGATGTGCATGAATGGAATAAATATTTAATCATGGAAGAATGAGTGGCAAGGATGTAAATATGGCCAAAAATGAAGAACCATGGGTTCGGCCATGGTGTATGGCCGAACCCCATGGGGGATGATTGTGGACTTAGGATTTAATTAAAGGACTTGGAAGAGGGGTCCAAAACCAAAGTGGTAAGGTTCGGCCATGTTGTATGGCCGAACCCTACCAAAGTATGTTTGTAGTATGAGATGTTTTAATGTTGATTAAATAAAAAGAAAGATCAAATTAAAGTGGGTGAGGTTCGGCCATGGGGTATGGCCGAACCCCACAAGGTGGTTTTTGGGATTTAGACTTAATTAGAAATCAAAAGGATATGTGATTGACTTGCTGTTATATAAACAAGGTAACGGGACTTGAACGGTGCTCAAATTGTGAAGGGAGGCGGTTAAGAAGAGCGGACGGTTTAAATAACTTTTCAGTAGGTTTCCTACCTCCTTGTAACCACATTTTACATATGGTTTTATCTTGATTTTTATGGGCTATTGATAAAGTATTATGTTTTCAAGTTAATTGGAATGTTATGATTCATTTACAAATGGCATGTTTCATGTATTCATTGACATCTTATGCATGGCATGGGGTGACGGATATGGAAACCGGAGCCCACACTCCGTCGGAATGTCCGTGATGCAACTGTGGGGCGTCCTTAGGTGATGAGAGTCCCACCAGGAGGAATACCTTGATGATGAGAGTCCCATCAAGAGGAAACGAAAGAACACTGTGGGTTACCTTGATGATGAGAATCCCGTCAAGTGATGGCTATGTATATTTGTGATGGGTGAGACTCATTATATGTGCATACGTACATAGCATTGTTTTGTGAGTATTTGATGATCATGTATTATATGTTATATGCGTGTTTTTATACTAACCTTGTGGTAACCCTAATCGGAAGACCTACTGGGCGCTTTGATCTAACGCCCTATTTCTATCCTTAGTGGGTGACGCAGGAAAAGGGAAAAAGAAAGGTCGAGGATCGCGAGGGAAGCCAAGTATAGGAGCTTGGATATGGAATGGAATTATTTATTGACATTTGAATACTTTTATATGGACATGTAATAACTTAGTAATACTGCTATGGTTTGATTTGGATTTGCTATGGTTTGGTTTGTTGGAGTTGGATATTTGATTTAAGTTATTTTGGATAGGACTTGTACTTTGCTATCTAAACAGTTTAGTTCCGCAATCAGTTTGTATATTTCGCAAGTTTTATTTGGTACCATGTGTAGATTGGTTTTCATGGGCTTAATTCATGCACACATGGGTGGCCAGTTAAGGGTCGGACTTTGGAAGTCCGGACTTAGCTCGCGTCGTGACGCTCCCCTTTCTCTTCCACTTTACTTATTTATAAAAAAAAAAAAATTAGACTCTGATTTTCGAAAGGGTGGAAAAGGGTGGGGCGTTATAGGGCTTAGAGAGAATTCAACATAAAATTCCAAATTTAAATTCTTCACCTAGTCTTAAAAAGAGCCTTATAATGGAAAATTAAGGTTCTAAATTTTTCGAAAAATTGGGTGTTTAAGATAAAAGTTCTAAGATTAAATCAAAACATGCATTCTTAAAATGATTAAAAATCAAATCAAATTATCACAATCAACAAATATTAAGTGGAAAACCATAGATCTAAAGAGCTTGTCTTGATTTCATTGATAAAACTTGAATTAAAACAATTACATGACTTTGGAATTAAATTAAAGAAATACAAGAAAATAACATGGGAAATAAAAATTTACCAACCTAGAGACCCATGTGAAGATCAAATTCTCCAAGGCCTTCTCTTCTCTTTCTTCTCTTCTCTTCCTCCTCTCTATGCTCTCCAATACAACAACCCAAGTTCAATTATTTCAATGGGAGAGGGATGGTATTTATAGATGAAAGGAGGTGGAGTGAATGACTTGGATTTAAAGATTTAAATAAAGCAAGGGACACTAGGAGGGCAGATATAGTTTGTGCTAAACATAGAATGGATTAAAGGAGGTAAGGTGGTGGAAAAAACCAATAAAATTCATGCAAGGTGTGAACACAAAGGGGTAGAGTCGGTCATGGTGTGAACACACCATGGAAAGTGGGTGCAAAATCCATTTTTTACACATGTACCACCTTCTAGTTCAATTTTGATATATTTAACATCTGAATCACGAAGTATCGTAAACTACAAAGTTATATCCCTTGAAGTATTCTTTCCAACCCAAATTGAATTAATGCAATCGGACATCAGAGTGAAAAGTTATGGTCAAAATACTGAGGCTGTGTCAAACCTTCCGTATTTTTCTCAATTTCTTATTTTGTTTCTTTTTCCTTAATCCACTTGGCAAATTTGAAAATCTTCTCATAATGACTTGTAAATTTTAAATTTTCTCATATGTATCTTGAGATGGTGAAAATAGACTTCACACATGTGGATGTCTTCATGGGCTTTTCTTATTGGGCTTAATAATTGGGTTTTCAAAGTATGGAAAATTTAGTAAATAAGTTTACCACTTACAATCAATTCTAAAAATGTACTAAATCAATCCAAACTCTCATAAATGGATTTAAATTAATTAATTTACAAATAAAACCCTAAAATTTGTTGTAAAATAATTATTAAAAATTCAAACTTTCCAAAAATATCAACTTATGCCCATGAATTGCAAAATTCACCATTTGAATTCTCATATCTTGTATTTCCTATAAATCCTGCAAAACTTCCAAAATCCCATTAAACATATCTTAAAACACACAAAACAAGGGCTAACTAGTCCAAATGTAAGGGTAAACTAGTCGATTTCCTGTGTTCATCATAATGAGTGGATTTACGTGGTAATTATTGTTAAAGCCCCGGTGTATCCGTGTCTCCTTGTTGTCAATTCCGTGAACATGTCAAGACCCTGCCTTTGGATATACGTATTGGAGAATGCTTTTCGACTAAAGATTGCTGAGGATCTCTCCAGTGTTGTGGCAGCCAAACAAGTAAATTAGCCTCTAATGTCGAGGCCACCATGTTTTGAACACGTTGTTTTCTGTGTGTTTTCGACCTGTCGAAAGATAATGCTCAGTGCCTCGACATATCGAAGAGCATGCTTTGATCTGTTGATTTTTAGCCATTGTAAATTCTCTTAAAAATATGGATCAACCTTTAACGAGTGAAATTAAGAAAAGAAAAGAGAGAGATTAAGAGAAAGTGAGAGGCATCCAAACCTCATATCTAGGAAAAACTCTTCTCTCACATCTATTGTATCGACCCTCATCTATGAAATAATAACATTATATGAAAAGGGTTAAAGGAGGACTGCAGTAACATTTCCAAGCTAGGTTGCCCACATTAGAAGATCTGAAGCAAAGAACATTGGAGCATGCAACCTACTTCTTGAAGAACACGTCAAAAGATTTACGCAAGACCCAAAGGCAAGTGTTTTTCCTTGTTTTTATTTGATTTAATATTGTAAGGTGGATTAGATCTCTACGATCGAACCACCATAAAAACTAGGTGTCAAGGAGCAGACCTCAGTAGTCGAACCTTTCAAAATTTAGGTGTGTATTGATAGGTTAATTTTACCCTTTCATAGTGAGTTTCGGTTAGCGCAAAGTTGGATGAGTCCTAGAGTGGATGTAGGTTCAAGTTAACCAAGCCACTATAAATCTTTGTGCATCTGTGATTTGATTTATTTATTATTTGCACACACATTTGATTATTTCCGCTGCACATATTGGTAAATTGATTTACTTTAAAAAGGTTAATAAAAATTGGTTTTGGTCCTATTCACCTCCCTCTAGGACCCGTGCATTGGTATCGCCGGACTTTCAATTATATTGACAAAAAATATGTGAATGGGACTAGAATACGACACTGATATTGTTCACACGTAACGAGATGAGATACATGTTTCTATATATGAAATGTGAACATGAGAGTGTGCGGGAAGTCTAGGCCTAGCCATCTTAAAACGGAGTGCGGAATCCATTTATGTACCTAAAGGCTAACCGATTTATCAGTTGGAGATCATGAGATAAATTAGATTCCAACCGTGATTCCGATTGGAATACACGTATTTGTGTATAACAGTGTGTTGCTAAAGGTATACTTTACATGGTAAACGGTGAGTAGAGGGTAGATGTACTCTAATAGAGAGGACAATAACAGATTTAATTCTCTTATATCAATCTTGAATTCTAGTTATTACCAGTTGGTGGATTTTTGACTTGTGTTTACTTTCAGCAGAAGTATAGTTTAAATTCAAAATGTTGACTTATTGTGTATGATTCTACGTGAGTGGACTTAGAAATCCATGTTAGTAGAGTGAGAATTAATATGATCATATGAGATATTGAATGGGTTGAACGGGTTTTAATCTATGCATTGATATGCCTTGAGTGATGTTCTATGCATATCAAATTACCTCACACCGTTGGCGAAGCACAGGGTTTGTGGAAAGCCACAGTGAGAGGTGTATATATGGGCTGGGTGAAGCACTGAGCATGAATGTGCCAGTGGTGTAGACACATATTCACTGCTTAGTGTACCGTAGACGTCGATTGGCAGGGTTATTGTTTTTGGAGAAAGTAAGAGCATGCATTGTAGATTAACTATGTTAGATGTTGTTCTCATAGAAAAATTACATGATTTCTGAGTGTCTAAAATGTTGTGTGATAACATTGCTTATGAGTTGATAATATGCTGTATTACTTGTTGTTTCCTTTTCACTGGGCTGTTTAGTTCACATCCCTTACGTTTCAGGAAACCTAGGAGAGGAAGGCTTGGATGAACCCCAGCTATAAAAAGAAATTATGAAGAATCTTTTATATTTCCCACTGTTGGGATTATTATGTTTGTTTTTATATCGTGTGTATGAACTTGTGAAATGTAGTAAACCCTGTATCATGTAATAAAGCTATTTCGTTTCTTATATGCAATTTTGATGGGAATGTGTTTTAGTATTAGTGAGTGTATGATGAATGTTTGGTCCACATGAAGGAACATGTGTGACATTTTATACTTGGACTTAAAGGCAAGATATCAAAGTAATAGGTTGCATTTTGGCTAGTAGTGTATCCACATACCACGGCGTTGGGTGGGTTCTGTCGAGGATTTTGGTTTTAAGTGGGACCATTGTGACCGCTCCATCTGCCTGGGAACTTAACCGGTTGTGTGATGCTTAGGTTTAAGGCTCTCAAATGCTATTTCCGAACTTCTAATCAGATAAAAGATTAAGTCCATGATGAATTGATATTTCTGCAATTATAGAGGCTCAGTTAGGAAAAAAATCAGTCCACGCCTTTTTAGACCTAGCGGGTGGGGCGGGGCAACTTGGTATCAGAGACTTCGTTCAAAACCTCGGACTGTATATAGAATTACATGTCTAAGAATAAATGAGAACGACTTAGTGAGTGTTAGAAATTACTGAGTAAGTTTTGGGTTAGACTGGGTGTTAGATACCCTAGACTAAAATAGGACTTTGGGTGTTATTATTCTGCTCTGTGCTTGGATTCATCAGACTTTGTGCTTGATGTGTATTTTTCTTATTGAACTGATATCATGTTATTCCTTTGTGAACTAATATCTTTTCTTTTTGAAACAACAATGTTTGGTGCACCCAATTGTCGCAATAGAAGCGAGGCAAACCAAGGGGATCCGGAGTATATCAGGACGGTTATTGAAATTACAACGGATTTTATAACATCTGCCCTGATCATAGTGGATGGCGTTGCTAATCATCACAGGCTAGTAAGAGATTATAGAGATCCCAGTGTTGCGGGGAATCGACCTCTTTACCGCAATGGTGAGCCTGTAACGCCCCGCCCTTTTTCACTCGTTTTTTCCCTTAAATTCAAAGTCTATTTTTTTTTATATAACAGAGTAGAGTGATAGAGCGCTGGACATCATGACGGGAGATAAAGTCCGAACTTCCAAAGTCCGAGCCTTAACTGGCCAACCCTATGTGTGCATGGACCAAGTCCACGAAAATGGTTCACATATAGCATTATCAACTTGCGGAATAAAAATCATAACCGGCGGAATCATAACATCAAAATGCGGAAACATAATAGAACTAAGTTCTATTCCAATAAGATAGCAAAATACGTCAAGTCCTTAATCATCATTCAAATACCATAATTGTCAAATTTAACATCTATCCATCTAAGTTATTACATTCCGAAATCTAAATATTCAAATACAAGTTCATGAGTAATTTTATTCAAAATGTATAAAATAAATCATCCAAGCTCCTAAGCCTGGCCCGTCTTGCGTTCCTCGTTCCCCTGATTACCTGTATCGTCAACTAGGGTAGAATAGGGCGTTAGAACAACTCGCCCAGTAGGTATTCCAGTTACGGCTAACACATGGTTAGTACAAAACATATATAATAATATCGTAATGTCAAAACCATATAAATCCATGCCATGCAATGATGACAACTGCAATGAGTCCCACCCATCACATGTACATAAATGTACCCACCACATAGGTCTTCCGGATGCCCCGGCGGAGTGTGGACCATCTGGTTTCTTCCTGATGGAAAAACACATCAAGGTACCCCACATAGGTTTTTCGGACGCCCCGACGGAGTGTGGCCCCTCCTGTTACATATCCTTCACCCCATGCCATGCATGAGATGCCAATGAAACACATGCTATTTTATCATATAAACATAGCATTAAAAATCACATTTTGAAACATATCCAACACATGCTATTTTATCATATAAACATAGCATTTAAAATTCACAATTTGAAACCTATCCTTTGCAATATAAATTCATCAAAAGTGAGATAAAAACAATGTACATCAATCCATGGTTTCAAAGAGGTGGAATCCTACCAACGATCGTTAACGCGTGCTTGCGTCTTTCGTCCAAGTCACCGATCGCACACCGCTTGCGAGATCCCGTTACCTTATAATATAATAATAAATCAACACCAAGTCCCACTTGATTTACAAGGTTCTAAGTCCATAATAAAACCCCATGGGGTTCTGCCATACACCATGGCCAAACCCATGGCTTACCATTGTCACACCTATTTACGAAAATGCCATCCATGGATATCATTCCATAATCCCGTCTTTTCAATCATTAAAACAATTGCCTAAGTTAATGTTTGATCCACAAAACATCTCATGGGGTTCGGCCATACATCATGGCCGAACCCATGATCTTTCAATTTAGGCGATATTTACCATTTTGCCACTAGCTTAGGTTCATGTCTTCCCATTAATTCAATCATCATATTAAATTCATACAATCCATTTCCCTTGATTCATTAACACATAAACCTAACCCATAGAATTAATTCATGGGGTTCGGTCATGCATCATGGCTGAACCCTATGTCCAATATTTCCATATATTTACAATAATGCCACTCATGGCTAACCTTCCATTTTAATCAATTAGAGTCATAATATAGTTGGTGAGGTTCGGCCATACACCATGGCCGAACCTCACCCTTCTTTTCCATTCTTTCAATCCAATAATCAAACCTAACATCCTTTCCAAATTATAAACCCTCTTTCAAACAAATCATTATCCTTGATCTATCATCTTAATTTGTCAACCTCCTTCCATAATTGGAAGCTTTCCAAAATTAATTCCCACCTTCCATTTTTAATTCAAGATCCATAATTAGAATAGCTTCTTAGATTAGAAACCATCTTTCCATAATTGGAAGGTTTTCATAATTAAACTCCCTTCCATAATTAAATACTTCCAAATTTAGCAACCTTCTTTCCATACTTGGATACTTTCTAATTTTAGCAACTCCTTTCATAATTGGAAGCTTTCTAAATTTAGCAACCTTCTTTCCACACTTGGATAGTTTCCAAATTTAGACACCATCCTTCCATAATTGGATGCTTTCCAATTTTAGCAACCAAAATGCATTTATCATTCTAAAACTATCCCATGGGGTTCGGCCATACACCATGGCCGAACCTTATGGTTCAAAGTCCTTTCTTTTAAAAAACTAATCAATCATGGATCTTCCATTTAATCCCCTCAAAATTACATATCATTAACACCAATTACTTATTTAAGAATCTCCATGGTTTTCATTCTCAATAACCCAATAAAATAAATCAATTCTTTCCATTAAAAATAATCAAAACATCACCCAATCTTCTTTCTTCTTCCATGGGGTTCGGCCATACACCATGGCCGAACCCTATGGTTCTTTATTTCAAAATAAATTATCAATCAAGATACTAACCTTTTTTCCGATTCCTTGCCCTTCCAATCCTTCTCCTTTCTTCTTAATTCTTTCAACCAAAAACTCCTCCTGCTGGCTGCCTTCTTCTTTTTGCTCTTTGCCGTGAGAGAGAATGAGAGATTGAGAGAGATAGAGAGAGAGAATTTGAATGGAGTGTAAACTTGTGCCCTTGTCCCTCTCTCCCTTTTATAATTTTCCCTTGGTCCATATTTAGGAAGTGCTTAAGATAGCTACTCCCTCCTTTGGCCGTGCGCCCCATGTGTTATCTTTAGCCATTGCCGACCTTGGCTTCCCATTTTGGAAGGTGTCATGCGTATATCCCTTTTTAATAAAACTCCACACGGCTAAGACTCATTTAAACCATGCCGTGTGCACCTTTCCTTCCTCTCTTTTCTAGTTTCCAATTGATCCAATCTATAATTAGATAATGCCAATATACAATTGCCTTGTGCTCCTTGAGATATTTTAAGAAAATATGCACACCCATTTTAAAAGATCCCATGCTCATAAACATAGATTTTTACATCTAAAATTCGGCCATGCAATCTTTTATTTAAATGCATCACTAAATTAATTCAAACCCATTTAATTTTTAGTAACACCAATTCCACAATCAATTGGGTCCTAATTGGGTCATGGCCCAATTCTTTACCCATATAAGATCCAATCTAAAATTCACAATTAAAAATAGATAATTTTCATATAAAATAATAAATTGAAAATCCAGGGTATTACAGAGCCAAACGTCCAAAGGGGAGTCACTCCAATTGAGGTCTCGTCAGACAGCGAGCCTAAGCCTCCAAAATATACTCCAGAGACGCCACCTTCACCTGAAGTTGGGGAAGCCACTTTTCTAGATCGCCAACCTAAACCTCCAGTATGGAAGCATGTTCCTCCATCAAGGCCCAGTATCGCTAGACCTTCTAGGCCAGCGTTATGTGAAGTTTGTGCACAACCAGGACACACAAGGACTTATGCTCCTACCCACCAGATCAAGAGTGTTCCAAGTGCAAGATTTTGGGTCATGCCATGGGAAATTGTTCTTTCTTTAAGGGCAATGGAATTTATGGATCTCAGGAATGCGGTTAGTATAACCATGGGGTGAGGATGTGTCCATATTATGATAATCACTCCATGTCTTTTTCGTCTAGAGAATAGGGTGAGGTCAAGAACAGGAAAAGAAGGATAGGTTGATAAATCCTTTAGGAGTTTTCGTAGTTTCTCTGTGTAACGTCCCGCCTTTTTTCACTCGTTTTTTCCCATAAATTCAGAGTCTATTTTTTTTTATAACAGAGTAGAGTGATAGAGCGCGGGACGTCACGACCCGAGTTAAGTCCGAACTTCTAAAGTCCGACCCTTAACTGGACAACCCTATGTGTGCATGGACTTAGTCCATGAAAAAGGTTCACATATAGCAATATAATCATGCGGAATAAAAATCATAACATGCGGAAACAAAATAGAACACAGTTCTATTCCATTCAGATAACAAAGTACATCAAGTCATTAATCATCATTATCATAACATAATTATTCCATAAAATATCCAACCATAGCAAATCATCTCTAAGTTATTACATTCTGAATTCTGGATACTCAAAATACAAATCCCTGAGTATCTTAAACAAAAATATAAAACTAAAAGCGTTCCAAGCTCTTATGCTTGTCTCTTTCCGTTCAGCGTTTTCCTCATTTCCTGCATCATCCACTAAAGGGTAGAAGTAGGGCGTTAGTATAACGCGCCCAGTAGGTATTCCAATTAGGGTTAACACATGGGTTAGTACCAAAAATTCATATATAACAAAATCAGTTATAATAAATCATTCCATATTTTCAAAGCATTGTATCCAAAACAGTGTATGATAATAAAGATCCAATCATACCGATAAAAACCAGAAACCTTGCATGATAATAAAGATCATAATCATGCCGATTCAATACCATGCCATGCTATCATTTGCAATGAATCCCACCCATCATAAAACATAGGGTATACTCTTGATGGAATTCTCCTAATCAAAGTATCTTCCTGGTGGAATGCTCATCACCAAGGTCTTCTCTCTTGATGGAATTCTCATCATCAAGGTATTTCCCACAGTTGCCTTACGGATATTCCGACAGAATGTGGGCTCCAATTACTTAGTATCCTCTTGATGGAATTCTCATCATCAAGGTATCGCCCACTAGTACTTTACAGATGCCCCGACGGAGTGTGGGTCCCCGGTTACCTGTCATCCCTCCCATGCCATGCATGATATGCAAATACCACATGCTACGCAATTATATAAAATCATAGCATTTAAAATCTCATATTTAAAACACATGCTATTTATCAAATAAACATAGCATATAAAATCATCATTTGAAACATATCATTTGCAATATAAATTTATCAAAAATAAGATAAAGACAATGTACATAAACCCATGGTTTCAAAGAGGTGGAATCCTACCAAAGACCTCTACGTGTCCTTGCGTCTTTCGTCCGGTAACCTCTCACGATCGTAAACACCTTGTGAGGTTCCGTTACCTTAAAATATAATAAAGAATCAAAACCAAGTCCCACTTGATTTACAATATTTTAAGTCCATGAACCATTCTTCATTTTTTTTTACCCTTTATTTACCAAATTGCCATTGATCTCATCACCTAAGTTTTTGGTCCCAAAACATAGATCTATTAATTCTCATATAATTACTAAAATGCCATCCATGGCTAACTTTCCATTTTTAGCAAGTATTTACAACTTTGCCATTGCCTTTGACAAGTTATGTTTAGGTTCCACTATATTACATACATGGATCTACTAATGATCCACAACCATGGAACCTCAAATAAAACCTTCCATAATTATAATTTTCCAAATTAATCTCTTCCTTCTATAATTGGAAACTTTCTAAATTAAACTCTAACTTCCACATTTGGAAACTTTTTAAATTAATAAACAACTTCGATTAATCAATAAAATCCAATAACCATCCTTGCATTTTAATAAATTTACATACATTAAAATAACAATCCAACTCCATGGGGTTCGGTCATACCCATGGCTGAACCCTATGGTTCCAAAATCTTTATTTAAGAACGTGTAGTATTAACATCAACCTCTCATTTATTTAATCATGCCTATCACTCCAAATAACCCCTTTTAAATGTTCCATACCAATTCCTTAATCCAAACATGATCTGTGATTGCGGGATCCACTACAAATTGGTTCATGGGGTTCGTCCAAACACCATGGCCGTACCCTATGACATCTAATTTTCCATTTTGATCAAGAGTTCATAATTAGAAAGTCTATAGGTAGAAACTTTCAACCATACATCCAATTAAAACCATATAAATTTATTAACCAACTCCCATGGTTTTTCCTCATTAAAATCCATACATTAACCATATCTTCTTTCATGGGGTTCGGCCATGCACTATGGCCGAACCCTATGGTTCACGCTTCCATTTCAAATTATCAAATTCCTCTCCAATCTTCTTCCATGGGGTTCAGCCATACACCATGGCCGAACCCTATGGCTCCTTATCTTAAAACAAAATATCAAATCACTTACCGGTTTCGTGACTCCTTCGGTTTTCCGTTAGTTGATCTTGCTCTTCCAATCTTCTTCTTTCTTCTTGATCTTGCCATGAGCCCTTCTCCCTTTGATCTTTCACAAAACTAAGAACACCTTCTTGCGAAGAGCACAATGCGTCAATCCTTCCCTAGATTGTGTGTTGCCGTGTGCCCCTTGGTGCCTTTCTTTTATTACTTCTAATTGGTCCCAACTTAGAAGGTACCAGACCCTTTAACTTAGCACTTGCCTAAATACCATGCGCCCCTTGCTGAAATGGCCATTGGCGTGTGTTCCTTGTCTTTCTCCTTTTTCAGCCAATGTAATATACATAGAAGTTGTCGACCCTTCCATTTAGTAGTTGCCTCTTTTATAAACTTCCAATTGATCCAACATTAGAAGATGCCATAACCCTTTGTTTAGCAATGCCGTGTGCCCTTGTGTCTTTCTTATTTAGACACTCCCAATTGATTTCATCTTTAGACAATGCCGTGAGCCCTTCTTGTCATGCTGCCCCTCTTCTAATAATGCTTCCAATTAGTCCAATATTAGAAGATGCCAAGATCTCTTTAAATTAGCAATGTCTAGTGCCTTGTTTAATTAAGGGAAAGACCTCTTTCTTTCTTAGAGACTCCAACCCATGCACATATCTTATATGCGGCTAAGACAATCTCTATTTTTTTAATCTTAGATATCTTCTATATTTAGCAATATGACATGCGCCTCTTACATTTAGCAAATCCCTTTTTAAAAATATTATAGCACATCATGCGCATATGTCATTCCTGAAATCTTTCCATCCATCCAATATTAGAAGGTGCCATGCGCCCCTTTGTCTCTCTAAGATAGCAATGGCCGTGCCACGCTTCCCTCTTTGGGAAGTCCCTTTAAAATATGTCATGCGCCCCTTCCATTTAGCACTTTCCCTATTATTACTCCTTTACATCATGCACATATCACATTCCTAATCTTTCCATCCATCCAATATTAGAAAGTGTCTTGCTCCCCTTTGTTTAGCAATGCCATGTGCCCCTTTCTTTTTATGTAAGTCATTGCCTTAATGCCATTCTTAATCAAGGGAAATACCCTTTTTTAAATGATCTTATGCTCACTAACTTGGATATGGAAATCTCATATTCGGCCAAGCAATATTTATTCACTTAGACATATTCTTTATTGATTATGATCGGCTAAAGCAATATCCCATCTTAGTTAATCCTTGTTCAACTAAAAACTCCTAAACTCTAGTCATCCATATCTTCTATTCGTTGACACCATATCCTCCTTTATAGATATTGCATCACTAATTAATTTCAGCCCCATTTAATTTTAATAAAACCCTTTCCATAATCCATTGGGTCAAAATTAGGCAAAGACCCAACACTTTACCCATATAAGATCCATATATAAAAATTCACAAATTGAATGGGTAATTTCCGTAAATATTTATAACTTGAAAATCCGGGGTGCTACAGAGCCTGAGTGGACTCTGGACGCAAAAGACGATGAGGCAACAAATCAACTCTAACAAAGTGGTGGGTAGAGTCGCGAGACCAGGTACTCATAAACAAACACGATCAAACAAAACCACACAAAATATGTTCTAGACCTAGACTTAAATTCGAAAATCATAGTCTAGAAGACAGTGAAATTTGAATCTGATTGACCTACAAAATTACCTACACTCTAGGCAGCTCCTAATCCCTTCTCCGAAAAATTCTTTGACACCGATGGAGGTTGGCCATAAACACAGCCAGGTAAGTTCCCAGGTTACTGGACGGGTCACAATGGTCCCGCTTAAAACCCAATTTCCTTAGACTGTTCATTTTTTTCACAGAACTTACCTAGAGACCGTGAGTAAAGTGGTTGCTGCACCAATGAACCAAGTACTAACCGAATTGGAGATGGTCCCAATGAGCCTGAACAACCCTACAACAATGGTTGTAAATTGATTTTAATTTACAATGCATGATCCAATTTTACTAATTTTTTTTTTTCGAGTTTTTGTGAGTACAATGCTAAATCTAACAATACAAGAATCAAACAAATATGCAGACAATAATCAAACAACTAAGTTAATGCATGAAACTAACAACCTAACTGCATGAATAATTTAAATATTCAAAATTTTTGTTTTTTTAATGCAAAATAAATGCAAGACAACCTGATAAAATCTATATGAATGCATGAAAATTGAAAATTTAAAGAAAGGAGATTGAATACATGCACCTTGGCTTTTTGTTTTAATTTATTAGCAAATGCAATTTTTTTTTTCACAAGAATTTTCATCACCTGCACAAAACAAAACTCAAACCCATGTGAAGCATTTAATCATATAAAATATGCATGATTCCTAAGGTAAATGCAGTTTTCCTAATGTTATAACTAGTATAGGAAATAAAATATTTGAAACCTAATTAAGAACTTTAAATTAATTTAAGTCCATAAATAATTTTCAGAATTAAATTCCTCAAATTAATCAAAGTTTTGAAATTCAAGTCCATTAAAAATTCAAACTAGGACCCGTGAACTTGCCTAACAGAGAGGTGAACCGCTCTGGTTCCCAAAAATAGAAATATCCATACTCACAAACCTTCCAATTTTAGATGAAATTCTAGAATAAAAAACTTTTTAGGTTTAGAAATTTTCTAAAATTAAATGTTTCCAAAATTAGACAACTTCCCAAAAAAGAAGCTTCTAAAAATAGAAAACTTTCTAAATTCAAATTACTTTTTAAAAAAATACATTATTTCTAAAATAAAACATATCTCCAAGATTAGAAAATTATTAAAAGAGGAAACTAGGGAAATTAGAAAGTTTGTAAAAAAACAAAGTTCTAATTTCAACTGTTTCTAAATTTAACAAACTTCCCAATTTAGATTAATTCCAAAATTATTGATATTTTCAAAAACTTCCAATTTTAGGAAACCTTCTAAATTTAAAGTTTCTAAAAATAGAAACTTCTAATTTTAAAGACTTACCTAATTTAGAAACTTCAAAAAATAACAATCTTTCAAAAACAAATACAAAAATTTAATGGCAACCAAATTATTTTCAGGATTTTTCCCATAACAGCGCCAAAAACTTGTTGTGCCACAAAAACTGTGGTGTTTTAATATTTATAACTCACAGGCATACGAACCATTTAACAGTGTAGCAATATGAGTCCGAGGTCGAACCCAAGGGAAATCAACAAAATATATGTATACGAAAAATAATTTGGTACCATTAAATTATGGGGATTAAGAAATAAAATTATGGAAATAAATCTAAACATGAATTTTTTTTCTAAAACATGGTATTATGTTATTAGAAACTTTCTAAATTTAGAAAACCATTCTAAAAAAGTAAGCAACATCTAAAATTGGATTTTACAAAACATGAGATCTAGTTTTTTGTGGAAAAAATCCTTGAAATAAAAATTATTTTCAAAGTACATTAATATGGTGGATTTAATCTAAAAATTATAGACAACCTTAGCTTAAATTAAAATAAAAAAAATTAACATGCAAATAAATTATTTCCAACCTAGTTTCCAACATTCAAGACTTTGAATTTATGAACAAAAGAAAAAAAAAAGGTAACATATGTACATATTTATGATGGAATTGGATTACAGAATTTAAGGTGACATTATTTTCCATATTTTACAAATAAAACAAAGTCCTAGAATATAGAGCTCTCGTAAATTATCAATCATGGATTCAAAATTTTCATTCATTATTATTCTAAAAATATGATCTATGGATTTTATTAAATCAAGAATTCTAAATTAAATCTTAGAAAGAATAGAATTTAAACTTTTTGTTCAGACCTAAAATATTTCATCGCATTCTTAAAATAATACCCTTAGATCGAAGAAAGAAGTCTATTCAATCTAAATTTTCGTCTAAATCCATATAAATAGACTTAATTAAAAAATAAAAGTCAAATCAAATATTCATCACACAGTAATTGAATTATTGGAAAACCATAGACAAAATATTTCTTCACCCCTTTATTTTATTTATAAGAAATGAAATTAAAATTACAAAAGAATTGGAATTTTGAATCGAAGATTACAAGAAATTACAAGACAAATTGAATAACCAACATGCTGACTCTTGAAACTCGAATTCCTCTCTCTTCTGTTTTTTCTTCTCTTCTCTTCCTTCTCCTATGTTTCACACGAAAATTCTCTACCCAATTCGATTTTTCCTTGTGTCCTATGGCCTCTATTTAAAGGAGAAAGGGGAGGAAATCAATGAGTATGATGAAATGGATTGAGAAAGGAAAGTGCAAGTGTATGGCTAGGCTTGACTGAACTAATTGAGGAAGGAAGTGAGATGAAGGGCTTGGATTGCATGTTCCTGAAGAGGAAGGGACAAGTGGCATGTAGAGGGCTTGATTTAAAGATGGAGATGAAATAAAATGGAAAGGAGGTGGCGCGGATTGGGTAGAGTCGGCCACACATGTGGCATGTGTGAGGATAGGTCGGCCATGGGCTTGGCCCTCTCTCTCTTGGGATTCATTCTCTCTTCTTCTTGGTCCAATTTCGAGCTTAGCATGCTATTATCACTTTGTATGTGCGAATTTTGGTTCCTCTCTTCACACATGTGCACCTCAATTTTCCTAAGCTTCATTTGGACTTTGAACATTTCTTTGGATTTTTTATAAATTATCCTACTACTTGACGCTGAAATCTAGATTGTATTGAAATAATTCAAACTCTCATAAATGGATTTGGAATATTCAATTTACATTAAAACCCTAAAATGTGGTAAAATAATCACTAAAAATCTAGACTTTCTAAATTTAGAACTTTTAGTACAAAACTTGCATTTTTTTTCCAGTTTTCTTCTGATTTCTTGTATTTCCTGCAAAACTTCCAAAATTCCATTAAATATATCTAAAATACACAAAACAGAGTATAACTGATCCAAATACAGAGGTAAAAATAAACATTTTCTTTTCTACATCAGATAACACGTGTAGAGATAACCTTGCATGCATCTAACTAGCGCGTATGGGATGCTATTGGGGCATGGGTGCTAGACAACATTAGGATTCAGAGACTCCCCTAGCTTTCCAGGTAGTTAGGTTTGGGAGGTTATGGGAAATTGTGCCAAGATATGTGGTCTCGCTGTGTGTTTTTAGGTGGTGGGATATGGTTGGATGTACTCCATAGCATGAGTTGGACTATCAGGTCTACCCTTGGTGGTTTTCATATGCGCCGTGCACTGGGATCACATGTAGAGCCGAGTTGGTGGTTTTGGAAAGCCTATTGGAAGCCGCTAGGGTTGAGTGTTGGTTCGCCCTTGCGCAGGGTTGGAGATCAATGTAGTCGCGGTAACCAAATGCGTAATGGATGAGGCAGAGCATGTTTTGTCCGACCAAGTGGGTTGAGTGTTTGTTCGCCCACGTGTTGGCCGAGGGACATGGTTGTGGATGTGTAACACCCCAATTTCTCAATGAAGCGAAAAATTACGAAAATGCCCCTAGATTTGGTGAATTTAATAATTATGATGTTAAATGAGAAAATAGTGGGGCCAATTGCTCAAACTAAGATCCTATGAACATATTATAAGGGTCAAATTATAATGGATGGGTAATGTACATCAAATTGGGTCAAAATAGTTAATTGGGTCAAAGAATTCTCAATGATTGGAATAATTATGAAAATGCTCCTGGATTGGTGAATTCAATAAATATGATTGTAAATAAGGAAATGGTGGGGCCCATTGCTCAAATTAAGATTATATGAGCCCATTATAAAGGTCAAGTTTGATTGGATGGGTAATTTCTCAATGAAGTGGATAATTACGAAAATGCCCCTGATGTGTTAAATTAATTATTTTGTGATGTTAAGTAAGGAAATGATGGGGCCTATTGCTCAAATTAAGATCATATGAGCACATTATGAATTTCAAGTTTGATTGGATGAGTAATGAACATCAATTGGGTCGAAAATGGCTAAATGGGTCAAAGGGCCCAAATGGGACCCATTGGGTCTTAATGGATGATTTGACCATTGTGTAAGCTCAAATTAAATGGGGTCAAGATGAACTGATAGGAAATCAGTTATAGCAAAAATGGGTAGGCTTGATCCACATGTAAAAACCAATTGCAAATGACCAAAATACCATAATTGGGTCATGGAGTCAAAAACGGGTCAAGGAGCTAAAAGTGGACCCAACGGGTCGAGTTGACTATGGTTGACCGTGTGGACCCTCAAGGGAGCTAAAATATGAGTTAAATCAGGTTAAGTGGAACTGGTTTTATTTAATTTGAATTAAAAATGAGTTGATTCAAATGCATTAAATGATTGTCAATTAATAAGATGAGTTGGACATGTGAGTTGGGTGAGTCAAAGTGGAAGTCAATGGGATTGTAAATCAGTGAATTCAGAGGGAATAGGAGGAGTTTGGCTCAGTCATAACCACCAAAACAAGTCCCACACGTTGGGGACTTGTTGGGGTGTTTTTCATGTTAAGATTTAAATGAAAGACATGGAAATGGGAGGTGTTGCTTGGGGAGTGGAAAGGCTGCATAGGCAGGTACCAAGGGGTGCTTGGAATAGCACCCAAGACCCATCGTTTTTGGTAGGAATTTATGAGGGAATGGAGGGGTCTTGGGGGCTGAATTACTAAAGGAAACAAACACCAAGGTTGGCCATTTTTCACCATTGGTAAGCCAAGAATTTTCATCCCTCTCTCCCTCTCTCAAATTCGTTTTTCCTAGCTGGAACAGCAGAGGTGTTTGCATCAGTAGATCAAGCACAAAACAGCAAAAGAAAAGAAGAAATAAAAGGGAGAAACCAAGGACCAAAGGCAAGAAGAGAGCTTGGAATTTGGTAAGTGTTTCATGGACTTTTGGATTAATAAAATGGGTATGTATTGGGCCATGGTTTTGGCTGAATATACCAAGGTTTTAACCTTGATTATGGAGGATTTAAAATGGTAAAAATAACCATTGGGTTCGGCCATCATGGAGGGCCGAACCCCATGTAAGAGATGGCTTGGTTTTCATGTTTTGAAACATGAAAACCATGGATTTTGTGGACTGTTTTTGGATTTTGATTTAAGATTTAAATACATGTCTTAGAATGGTTAAAAACATGGATCTGAATGACATAGGGACTGAAGTTTATATGGTCTAAAATCAGTGGATTAAAAGATGGAAATGGACCATTGGGTTCGGCCACTTAGCATGGCCGAACCCCATGGAAACAAGTGGTTGTTTTTGATAGTTTTTGGAAATTAAAACCATATGATTTGGGACTGATATTAGATGTTATTGTTGGATTTAAAATGCATGTTTTAAGGAGGTTAAAGCATGGATTTGAGTGTTGGTTTCAGACCCAAGATAAAGGGTTAAATGTTCATTACCAAAGGTCATGGTGTTCGGCCAATGAGCATGGCCGAACCCTATGAATTGGGCTAATTATTCGATGATGTTTGATTAGTAAAACTTAATAATAATATGCAGTTAATTACATGATAATTGGATGTTTAAAAACAGTAAGAATAACCATTGGGTTCGGCCACCATGGAGGGCCGAACCCCATGTAAAAGAGTGTTGGTTTTCATGTTGGGAAACATAGAAACCATAGACTGTTATGGATTGTTTTGGATGGTTTCTTTGAAAGTTAAAACCTGATATTAATATACTGTTTGTACATGATTATTGGAGGTTTAAAAACAGTAAGAATAACCATTGGGTTCGGCCACCATGGAGGGCCGAACCCCATGTAAAAGAGGGTTGGTTTTCATGTTGGGAAACATGGAAACCATGGACCTTTGTGGACTGTTTTTGGTATGGTTTTTGGAGAGATAAAACCATACCAATGGTGGAGATTTTTATGTGATTGTTTACTGATTTTGGCTGGCCAATGTATGGCTGAATCTTGTGTTTAACATGGCTAAGGGGTAGAGCCAATTGGTATTTAAATAATGGGGCTGTTTTTGGGATAAATGGACTAAAGTTTATGGGTTTCTTATGAGATTTAAATGTGATAAGCTTACTGATTTGGCTCAGCCTATAGATGGCTGAACCATGTAATAACCTTGGAAAAAGGGTATAGCCTAAGTTAAATACCTAGGTTAAAGTTATTGGAACCAATGGCATGTTTGTAAATAAGGGTCACAATCATGAGATGAAAGATGGACCAAAGTGAAATAAGTGTGGTTCGGCCAAGATGTATGGCTGAACCCCACCTATAAACATTTGTTTCGGGTAATATTTTCATGGTCATAAATTATTATAAAAGATGAGCCAATGGCAAAAATTGTAAATATGGGCAATAATG